>CM060385.1:40006628-41484602 GCA_030545235.1 Helianthus tuberosus | reverse complement strand
CTAATTGTGATGATCTCCGTACTTTTCTCATGAATGAGGCCCATAAGTCTCATTACTCCATTGATCCGAGAACGGATAAAATGTATTAAGACCTTCGTAATCATTACTGGTGCCCTAGAATTAAAAAGAACATTGCTCTCTTACTGTTAAACTGCGTTACTTTTTCCAAGATCAAGGTCGAACATCAATGACCCTTTGGATTGCTTGAACAACCTGAGATACCTGTTTGGAAGTGGGAAGCCATAGCCATGGATTTCATCACTAAATTCCACGTACATTTAGTGGTTGTGATCAGGGATCCAAGTTTCGATTGATTAGTTAGTACCCATTCCTTATTTGAGTAGTGTCTAAGATTGTCCTAGTCGTGATTAGGGTACTAAGTTAGGACTGATTATAGTAAACATCCATAGTACAAAGGTAAGTTTTATGAATGCTTTTAATATGTAAACATGCTTGTCCTAAACTGTAATAATGCATGATGTTGTACGCATTTGTATAACCTAAGCACATATACATATGATATATGAGGTCCCTTATACGTGTCGTTACAGCGGGATTTGTTGATATTACACCCATGATGTACTGGGCGTTAACTAGATTGTGGTGTAAGTCACGAACCCAGTGAGGGCGACAGTATGTGACGTTGGGTTCTGATGACATGGGCTGGTGCAAAGTCATGATTAAATGATGTGATTTATAACTTGTGTATATTCATGAACTCACCATCAATAACTTACGTGTCTTTTAAGTATGTGTCACATCTAATGATGGCTAATTCTTGTGCGTGTTGTTTATCCTGGACCTATGTGACCATTGGAATATTATATCCTAGACTTGTGTATTTTTGTGGAAATCTTGTATCTTGTGCTAGAAATAGTTTGATTAAACTTTGTACTTTTTACTTCCAACTTTTGTACCTAATAGTTTATGTTAAAAAAAATAATGTTTCCCTGTAAGTTGGTATTAATTGTGCACTGGCATCCTTATTGGGTGAGATGTTACAACAAGTCTCGTTACTCCATTCATTCAGGAGCTGATAAAATGTATCAAGACCTTTGTAATCATTACTGGTGTCCTAGAACAAAAAAGGATATTGCTCTCTTTGTGGCAAAGTGCCTTACTTGTTCCAAGGTCAAGGCTAAACATCAGCGACCATATGGATTGCTTGAACAACCCAAGATACCTGTTTGGAAGTGGGAAACCATAGCCATGGATTTCATCAATAAATTCCACGTACATCTTGTGGTCATGATAGAATTTGGGTAGTTATTGATCGTTTGACAAAGTCAGATCATTTCATATTTTATCGCGAAGCCGCTCCTGTTGAGAAACTGGCTAAGCTTTATGTTGATGAAATCGTGTCACGTCATGGTGTACCTTTGAACATCATATCTGATCATGATGGTCGGATTATCTCTCATTTTTGGCAAACAATTCAAGCGGCTTTGGGAACTCAATTGAACCTTAGCACAACTTATCATCCTCAAACTGATGGATATTCTGAAAGGACCATCCAAACTCTCGAGGATATGCTTAGAGCTTGTGTCATTGATTTTGATGGTAATTAGGATTCGCATCTTCCTTTGATCGAATCCACTTACAACAATAGTTATCATTCAAGCATTGGTATGGCACCCTTTGAAGCACTTTATGGTCGCAAATGTCGTTTTCCTATTTGTTGGAAAGAGATTGGTGAAGCTCAAATCACTGGTCTTGAACTGATATAAGAGACGACTAATAAAATTCTCCAAATTCATGACAATCTTCTTGGTGCTAGAAGTCATTAAAAGAGCTATGCTGATAAACAACGTAAACCCCTTCGATTCGAAGTCGGAGATATGGTACTCCTTAAGGTATCCCCTTGGAAAAGAGTCGTTCGATTTGGAAAGAAAGGAAAACTAGCACCTCGTTTTGTTGGTTCATTCAAATTTCTCGAGAAAGTTTGAAATGTGGCTTACAAGCTTGATCTCCCTCAATAGCTCGCTAATGTACACCCAACCTTCCATGTCTCGGATCTTAAGAGATGCTTAGCGGACGAAAACTCTGATATGAGCAAAAATGCACATGTTACTATATCAATTAACACCCACTTTTTATTATTTTTCGTTATTCAAAATAGGCGTATTTCGGTTTATATTTGATTTTCATGACCAAACTAACGAAAAATGACAAAAGAAGTGAAAAACGAAGAAAAATCAAGAAAAAGTCAAGTTGCAGCTCAAGACATAGGTCATGCTTACATGACACACCCTGTGTATGATCCTCAAGTCATGAAAAAGTGTTGATCTATTCAAGAGAAGACAAAATGGTGGTCCCTTAGCCAACTAAATGTCAACGGTAAAACCAGAAAAGCCCAAAACTTTGTAGAAGGATATCTCGGGTTAGGAAATGAGTTACAGGGACTATAATATATGAATCCTAAGTAGCTCGACAAGACCAAGCCAAAAAAAGGTTTTCATGGTGAAAATACCTGAGGCACACCCTATGTCTGGGTGAGACAGGAGCAGTGCCTCGACCAAAAAACGACAAAAAGGTATTTCGAAGATTTCTGAAAATCTTGGGAACCCACAAAGTTACCTACAACCCGTGCCTCACGAACCGACTACAACATGTCACTTGGCTAGGCACGGGGAGTGCATCAACCCGTAGTTGCCTATAAATATAGCTCATTTCCACGATTTTTACTTGCTCATAGTCTCCCTTCTTCTCCACTACACACTTCTGTTCTACCACACTATCTCTAATCATTGTAATCATTAGGAAAAACTCAAGAATCATTAGTGTAATCAAGTTTTTATAATTAATATAATCTTTTCAAGTTAGATAATATGTAGGTCCATGGTCATTCTTGGCTAGATTCTTGAGGGTGTTTGAGGGAAACTTACGCCTTTGATGTTGAGTTAAATAAGGAAGATCATGGGTGAACAAGGTGTGTGTGTTAATGACTTTAACTAATTAAATAGTTTATTGAAAGTGAGTGAAATAATAGTGTTGCCATTAACTTGGGTCGTTAGAGTTTCCGTCTAATTCTTAAAATCTACCAATAACCTTGCGACGCCATTAACTTGGGTCGAACTTGTTTTTTATATCTATGTAGAGTTTAAACATGCTTATGCTCTTAGCTGAGGTTAAAGGTTTTGGATGAGAATTCGGGGTATGCTCGTGCCTTTGCGCGGAGATAACACCAAAGTGTAAAAGACTTAGTTTATGTAAAAGTATCTACCTTAGGGGAATTAACGACTCGTCGACGGTCTAATAGAGACAAGTAATATAAACTCCTTAAACTATATAATTAATTAATACTATACCCGACCTTGATTGACGTTTCACTACTGATTCAAAGCGATATTGTCGAGTGCGTTAGGGTCCCAAAAAAAGACCTACACAATATTGTGCATTAAAATACGTAGTTTCTCCTCTAATAATCGAGCCCTTGATACCCCATAGTCAGAGCTAATTAACGAAGCATCAAAGAGGTATGTTGATCCTAAACACCCCTTTTTTCTATCATTGATTACTATCCTTTTATTTTCCTCTTTATTATTCTTTTGATCCATTTTTAAAACTTTAACTTTTGGATTTGACTAGACGTTAACAACGACTCGATACTAAAACTCTTATATCCTTGGACGACCTCGGTATCTTACCATCACTATATTGAGCTAACGATGTGTGCACTTGCCCAACGTGAGTTGCAGTGTGATAGTATTATATCATATTTTTATAAATATTAAACTCGTAAAAATAAATTTTCTATTTAAACTAATTAATTAAATGTTCTTTTAAAATCTTCTAGTTATTTATTAAAAACTTAACATTGTTATTTATCTAATTAAACCTAGGTTTAATTAACGTTAAACTTAATATTAAATCATAAAATTTAGGTATTTCCAAATCAAGACAAGAATCTCTTGTTCGATCTCATTCTTCCTTTTTAATACAACCATTATTAATTTAGTATCATTCAAATCATTAAGATGGTCATGGGTGGTGATTTTCAACGCTATTATTCCAAGACTTGTGCTTATTCAAATTGCTAGCTAAGGTGAGTATTCATAGCCCCTTTTTCCTTTTATTCGCTTTGAGTGTATCATGTATACGTATCAATCAAAATTGTTTTATACAAATATGCGAATTCATTCATGTCTGTTTGTTAATTATGCTATATGTTAAACATTATTTGTTGTCCGTTACTCTAGCATTGATTCATGCTTTAATCATTATAATAACACCAAGTGTAAGGAAGAAGATAATAGTACTATTGGTTTGACCACCCGCCCAAATTGGTATTTGGGTATCAAAAACGATTTCATTCTAGCATTGTGATTCGTGCCATGTCGGTTTGAGCAAATGCAAATTCGCTTAATTCATATATGCTAAAATTATATCATGGACTTATGATTCGCTACGTTATTCATATTATATGTATCAAAACCATGTCTACTCTTTAACTTGTTAGTTGACTCTTCATTTTATACACGATACAGGTGAAGCAGTTTAAGATGATTTCAAGCTTGATGAAACACTTAGGATACCTGAGACTTAGTTTTAAATAATAAAACTCTATCTTATGTTTTGATGTATTATGTCAAGACAATTTGATGTTCCTTGTATTTGAATCGTTAATATGGTATGATTAAATAAATATTACTTTTAATAGTATCATGTGTTATGAACAATCTATACGCTTTGGCATATTCTGCCGTCGGTTGAGGTGTTACAGTGGTGATCGGTGATTCAGCGGCGAGGAAGACGTAGGTGTTGTCGAGATTCACGAGGAATGAGTTATGTTTTGATTCCAAATCCACCATCAAAGTTGAATTTCAGACCAGGACTTTGACTATTAAGTCTACAATTGTCAGGGCCCAGATCTGAGGTCTCTATGTACCAATCTTATGGAGGTTTGTAAATGAAGGGAAAAAAATGAAGGAAAGAGGGTGGCATGGGTGGGAGGTGGGTAGAAGCAGGTGATGATGCTGGATGGGGTGGAGAAGAGGGAGAGGGTGGGGTGTTTTATTTAAAAAAAACAGGCCCCACTTAAATTTATTAAGCTTTAAGTATATTTCTGTTAATATTTAATATATTGTTTTTTAATGGTAACTGGTAAGGGTAATTTTGTCATATCACATCCACTTAACTGAGAAAACTAACTTCCATCCGCTTCATGGACTATTCGAGTAACCACCAAGCAAACCACAGGGAATGTAGATGTAATTTTGTAAGATGGCGACTAAAGGTGAAATTTCACCAAACTACAAGGACTTTGGGTGCATTTTACGTATAAACTTTATATATGGGTTAAGTAGACAAGACTGAAGGGTAATTTCACCCTTATTTCAAGACACTAAGCTTCCTTAAGTGTGTTAAAATCATGGTAAAAGTACCTTATTGCCCTTAATAAGTTCATTCATAAAGCAGTAAAGATTATATAATACATTTACCAAATTTTAGGATCTATTCCCCAACAGTTAACTTTTGTAATTTTCTAATTTGACCACCATAATTTTGTTTTATTTCAAATTGACCTCTACTTGTTTTTTTTTTTTCAAAATCACCCAACATAAACGTCATTTATTTTATTTATTTATTATTATAGCTAGTTTTAAGAATATTTCGGTTTTCTTTACAACTTTTAAAATATAAAGTTTTTGTTTTGTTTTGAGTAAACAACAATTTTACCCCTATGGTTTAAGGGCGCTTACACCCTTACCCTCTATTTTCAAAACTTTGTTGCCTTAACCCCTGTCGTTTCCTGATTGCATCAATGTTGGACCCTTTGTTCGGTCAACGTTACTTTGACCATTAACGAGAAGGTGAAAAGTCATTTTTGCCCAAGATTCTTTTTATATCTAAAAAACCTAATATACGACCAAAGCCATCATCCTCAACACTGGTACAGGAAACCTTCAATCTAGAACTCCACCTTTCTTCTCCAAGTCCCTCTGCTGCTCCACCACACCACCCCAAATCTGCCAGACTCAGTTACTGCAAAAATACCCCTTATTCGTATTACCATGATTCTCAATCGAACCCTGAAACAATTGTTGGTACACTTTATGTGGACGCGACTCGACTAGGTTCGATTCGGTTCGGTCGACTCGGTTAGGTTCGGCTCAAGCCCGACGTAGCGACATTCCTCCGTCGTGCGCCCCAGAGTTCGACACGCGAAGCACGGAGAGCCGCGAACAAATTCCCGATGACACATCACCATGACATCATCATGATGATGTCACATGGTTTGACTAATCTTTACTAATGGAATTTTCAGAATTCTCGTGCATGTGAATTGTTCTTGGGCCGAAACTACAAATGGGCTGAAACCCTTTATGACTTGTTTGGGCTTTTTATATCCGACGAAGACCCTTGATATGGCGAACTCCTAGATTTCGTCAATATGTAGATTTCGTCAATATGTGTGTGTGACGAAGTCTCTAACTTCGTCACACATGGATTTCGTCAAGTGGGTTTTCGTCGAGGCAGAGTATAAATAGCTTAGTATGTTATCAGTTTAAGCTATGAGTGAGAACAAAGAGACTTGAGAGAGTCTGTAAAACATTGTTTGTATATGTTTGTGTTTGTACTCATCCCTAATCAATAGATATAGAATCTTTGGTTACGCGTGTGTGTTCTACATTGTGTTTGGTTTGCACCGTCACAAGGATTCCGCACCCACGATCATGTTTGTGATAAACAGGGAATAGGTTTTCGTATCGGATCCTCCGAGAAAAATGGACCTACAAGTGGTATCAGAGCTTTGGCTCTTTTCCTTGTTTAAAACCAAACATTGTTGTGTTTGTCGTGTTAGAAACAAGTGTGTTCTTGTGATTTTCAGATTTTGTTCTTGTTTGTTCTTGAAAAGTTTATATATTTTCTGGAAAAAGGCTTTAAAAATCAGTGTTTATCCTGTTGTTTTGCTAAAAGTTTGTTCAAAAACTTTGTTTGTTTGAATGTTTACATGTTACTAGTGGGTTTTTGTTGAAAGTTTATGCAAAATTCATGTTCGAAAATTTCTCCGGTGATATTTTGGTCGGAATCTTCATAGTGTTCTTAATATCTTCAAAGTGTTCATCGAATATTTATGTGTTTGATCCTTATGTGTATTTGAATTATTGTGTTTGTGTTTAAAATATATTAACTTGACTTTTGTGTACAAAAGGCATGATGACTAGTTGTTGAGTGAACTGTTAAAGTAAGGTTTGAAATTTGTGGCCTTTGTCAGAAGAGATAAGTTTTATTTTGAAAATATCTAATCTAGACTTCGTCAAACAAATAGTCTTCGTCAATCATATACTTTTTCGTCCATTCAAGAGTGTTCGTCGAGGAGGTTTGAGTGTTCGTCGTAAACAAATTTCGTCACCAAAATCAATCTTCGTCAACTTCCAATCTTTGTCAACCACATTAGATTTCGTCACCCAATTAGATTTCGTCACCCATTAGTGTTCGTCACCCAGTATTTTCGTCACATATACATCTTCATCGCACAGTATCTTCGTCACTCAAACAGATTTCGTCAACCTCCATTTTCGTCAAACAAAAACAGATTTCGTAAATTTCTAAGTTCGTCATCAAGGATTTCGTCGGACATACTTGTATTTTTTAAACAGAACCTTTGCAAATCATACTTAACCATCTGTTTTCAAGTTGTTATTCCGGTACAATTGTTCTAATATCAAATATGAGTTCTAATCCATTAGATTGGAGCATTAGCACGGTCCCTGATATGTCATGGGTTAAGTCTTTGATGCCACAAGAAAGAATTTCAGCTAGTCAATGGGCGTGCGTGGCAAATCAAAATCAAAGTATCCAAAACCTGCTCATAAGCGAAAATGAAATGGGTAGCAATAACCGTCAGCCAAAACTCAACCACATAAACGACTATCCATCGTGGAAATGTCGTTTTCATAATTATGTTTTAGGTCCAAACACCGAGTTATGGACGTGTTTCACCACAATATATAACATCGCTCTTGAGGAAGCCGGATCAAATGCTACGACTTTGGCGACCATGGCAGAAAATGACAAGAAGGCGTATGATCTTGAAAAGAAAGTGTTTGCTATTCTTACGCAAGCATTGCACAAAGATATATATCATCAATTCGCCCATTGTACCAGCACCAAAGCCTTGTGGGACATCCTAGTTACAAAAGGAGAAGGAAATGCGGCCACACGGAAGACGCGTCATGATTTACTAAAGAAGGAGCTTGAAGGGTTTATGTTTGTGCAGACTGAAACACTGAATGAGATGACAACTCGTTTTTATCATTTAATTAGTGAAATGATTTCTTACAAGGTTGTTGTATCTTCGCATGAAATATTCGCACGGTTTGCTAATACTCTACCACCAAAGTGGAGCCCATTCATTGAGTTGTTAAAGCATACAGGTGTATTGGATACTGTCAGTATCTATGAGTTTGTTCAAAAGCTGGAGAACAAGGATGCAGAAGAAATCAGAAAAGCTAAACTAATTCCTGTCCCTCAAAATCCAGAGATGTACTTTGGAGGGATTGCTCCTGCTGCTAGTACAAGCCAGCAACCAAAGATACAAACAACTTTTGTGTCAAATGCTTTCGACCCAAATTCCTATTTTGGAGGAGTAGTTGCACCACCCCAACCCCAATTTGATATAAATGCCTATCTTCCGAAACCTCAAGTTGCCACACCTCAACCCCAATTTGATATAAATGCCTATCTTTCAAAACCTCAAGTTGCCACACCTCACCCGCAATTTGATATAAATGCCTATCTTCCGAAACCTCAAGTTGCCACACCTCAACCCCAATTTGATCCAACTGCCTATTTTCCTAAACCACCTCAAGCCCAAGCCCAACCACAACAAGCCTTCTATGGTAACAAACCTGATATTCCAAATCTTTCCAAAGTGAGTGTAGAAGCTGCACGGGATCACATGGAAATTCTTACCACTATGGTTAATGCCTACAAAGGATTAGTCGTAGGTCAAATTGGAAACATTAATTTGACCAATGAAAATTATCAGCAGATAGACAGAGATGAGATGGAGTTGATGGACATTAAGTGGCCATTTGCTAGCACTGTGAGAAGGGCAAAGGATTATATGAGCAGAACGGGGAGAACCAGCTTGGAAAGCAAAAGGGATACCAAGTACGGGTTTGACAAGGGTGCTGTCACATGCTTCAATTGCGGTGAGAATGGTCACTTCAAACGTGAATGCACGCGACCGAGCAAACAAGGCAACCAAAATCCCTTCCAAAATCAAACAAGTACTTCAAATCAAGCTAACAATGAAAGAGGGATAGTAGCTGATAACAACCAAACAAACCAGTCAGGGTCATCTAATACTAATCGAGCATTAGTGGTACAAGCCGATGAGGGATGTGATTGGTCCGTACAGTTAGGAGGAGGAAATGCATGCTATGCGAAGATCATCAGTCACATCAAGCATGTGCACAAAGAAGAATTTTCTGAATCAGATGATAGTTCGGGATACAGTGGCAGTTCGGATGAAGAATCAGATGTGAATGAGAGAACTGATTCTGAAGGTGATAGTTTGATTGATGCTGAGGAGATAAATTGTCAGAAATATGTGTTGATCAAGAAAGCTGATGCTACATCAGAAGAAATGGAGAAGATTCTCACTGAAGATGGATCTTTCTCTTCTTAGACTGCCTTTATGGCCAATGTCTCAGCTTCTACAAGTCAGGTAAAATCTGAAACTCCTAGCATATGTAGTGATTGTGCTGATACGAAACATGAATGTGCTGATATGAAACAAGAATCTGAAAAGATTCACAGTCACAATCAGAGTTTGGTTATTGAACTGAAGCAAACATGGCCTTAGCTCGCAACGAAAAAGATTTTAAATCGGTAATTGAAACACTCAAGAAAAGTGTTTCTGAGTTATCAAAAACGGTTTTTAATAAGCAAACTGGTATTAATAATTACATTAATATCATTGAGACAACTAAGAAAGAGCTAGCCGAGGCGAAATGTGAGCATGAAGCGATCAAACTCAAATTGGAAAGTTACTCAAACTCCCGATATGTGCTTGATCACATCATTGACGTTCAACAACTAAAGGGTAATGTTAAAGGCGTTGGGTATAAGTCGTGTCCGCCTCCTTTGAGACACAACTATACCAAGATGCCCGATGAGGAGGAAATGCGGCGTTTTGAGCCAACTGTACCTCTTGATTATGAGGAAGTTACAACTGGCTTAGGGTTCAAAACGGACAATTCATCGGAGGGCTCATCTGATAGCAAGGAAAAGTCATCATGTGCTTCAAATCAAAGTCCTCCAACCATTGAGGACTATGATTCTTCGGATGATGAATCAGATGTGAGTGATGAGGATAAATCTCTTGACGATAGAAAAGGAGTAGAAGCGCCTATTGAGAATCACATTCTGTGTGATCCTCCTACTCCTACTGTGCAATCAAATGGTGCTAAACAAGAGATAGATCCTATCACTGAGACAGTGTCTACCATTAAAAATGATAACGTGTTGTATACTTTGGTAGGTGATAGTAAAATTTATCCAGACAAAGATTTTCCAATAAAAAACGTCAATCAATCCTTGATTGATAAAGTGTTTGAAGATAATACAACTAAGTTTTTGGGTAAAGCGATCCCGAGAGTTTCAGTAACTCAGTGTGATCCGATTCCAAAAGCTGAAGTTAGCAGAAAATTTGGAA
This sequence comes from Helianthus tuberosus, assembly GCA_030545235.1. Classification (NCBI taxonomy): domain Eukaryota; kingdom Viridiplantae; phylum Streptophyta; class Magnoliopsida; order Asterales; family Asteraceae; genus Helianthus; species Helianthus tuberosus. The sequence continues at coordinate 41,473,933 of CM060385.1, read as the reverse complement.
ATCAAAAATCACCAACGAAGCAACAATCTATCGCTTTTAAGGGTAAACAACAACAACAACGAGCTCAAAATTCTAAAGGTTCACAACCGAAGGTTGAGACCAAAGGAGCTCGTTTCAAGAAGAAAAACAATAATGTTAAATTTGTAGCATCCAAGGGTACTGACAAGGTGGAGACTTTTGAAAATAAATCAAACACCGATTTTGTTCAAAAAGTCAGAATTTTAAAGCGTAACGCTCAAAACAATTACACCCAACACACAAACGGGTGTGAAGTTAGTACCTCTGGGTCTACAACTTCAACGTCAGGTCCTCGAACAGAATCTCCTAATTTTGTTGAAAGGAGATCATGCTTTAAATGCGGGGAGTTTGGCCACATTATCAGAAATTGCACAAACTCTCCGAAACCAAATTTTGTAGAAAGAGCCCCTTCTGAACAAGGTCACCAACAACGTCGTCCTGTGTCACAAAAAACTGACAAACGCACTGTTAAAGAACAGGAAACAAAACAACGACGTAAAAATGTGAAAGTGATCGAAAAGGCTTTAAAACCAGAATCTGTTAATAGGAAACCTAGTTTGTCACAACCATTAAAACCAGAAAGTGTAAATAATACACAAACTGGTAAAAGGAATCAGGCTTGGATACCGAAAACAGGTGAGGATTCAGGGGGAGGCTTGCAATTTAAGGACCTTCAAGAAATTGAAATTACATTTCTTGATTCTCAGGGGCAACCCAAGTCTATGAAGGCTTGGGTCCCCCTCTCCAACTAATCTCTGAGTGAGTGTGCAGGATGTTCCAAGAGGAACTATCGATAGTCATCGGATTGTTGATAGTGGAGTGTCCATGCACAAGATCGGCGACAAAGAAATTGTTGCCTTTGATGGAGAGAAAAATAAAAGAAGACAAAATTGTATGTCGAAAGAAATTGAAAACCTTCGACAAAATGAAAATCATACCAAAGTTTGATTGTTCAAGGCTTTGATCGGGTCCCAGGGATAGATTCAATCAAAATGTACGCACCTGCAACACGTCTGATGTTCAAAATCAACAAGATGAACATGCAATGTACATTTCTTCGCGGTGTGATTGAAGAAAATGTGTTTGTTGAACAAACCAACCGGGTGTGCGGATGCCTTGGCGTGGATTGAACAACCGCACACTACTTCTCAAGAGAAAGATAAAGACCTTCGCTGGTGCAATGTGGAAAACCAGCCGGACCCAAAGGTTTATGATCTTGTTGCTGTCAAGAGATTTCTCAGTAGCTACAAAAATCGACTTTGAAGTCCACACCGGGTGGATATCCAGTTTGGGAGAGCGCTCAGATTCCTTGCAATGCAAGAAGCATTTGCAGGATACTGTTTTGAATTTCTAATATCTCCTATACTTGTCGATATTTAAGTTGCTTTATGATTTACTATCATCTCGTACAGCACTCTTTGGCCAGACACGTTGATCTCGAATATCACCTCACACGTGATTGTTTTTAATATGAAACTCGTCAATGTTGTCATGGTCCGCACCGATTACCGACGTGCCAACTCATTTTTCCAAAATTCGATAAATCATTTCTGATTAAATTAATTTTGGTAAACGACATTGAGGTAAAACATGAGTTAACCGACATCGGGAAATCCTTTTTGTAAATACCTTTGTGTTTTTTAAATTTATCTTAGTTTGTTAATTTTAGGGGGAGTAAATCCAAATTTGAAAAATTCAAAAACAGTGAAAAATTTCAAAACGCAAAAACAATAGAAAAACAAAAATGAGTTTCCTGGCGAGAAAAAGAGAAAATGATAGTAAATCAGTGGTCTGTCGAAACCTCTTTCGAAGTGAACCTTAAAATGAAAAATGTTAAGCAGCTCTATATAAGATGTATCGGTAGGCTCACAATCATTTTAAAGTATGCAGGGCGATATAAACCTTAATCGACTGAAGACCAGGTGGGAACCACACATTGGCATATGGTCTTGGTACTGAAATTTCGTTTGAGAGATTGCCGAGGTTCAGAGATATTCGGTCTTTATGCTGCTTATCATCTGGGTATCATGGTTGTATCTTTTACTGAAAAAATAACGGAGACGAAGTCTAGATCTTCCATGATACTATACATGCGTGTACATATTGCATACGACCTCAATAAGTGATCAACAATCACATGTCCAAACAAATAAGTGATAATATATCACAGCTTTCTTGCGGGAGTCTAGTTCGTCTCTTTGCTGTACGTTTGTACTGACCTGTTCACGGACTTGCTCCTGTGCCCTCATGCATCTGAAAATCAAGTTCCTCATCAATAAGTGATTCTATCACATAGGGCTTGTTTTCAATCAAAATAAGTGAGTATCTCACATCTTTTATACGGTCAAACAGATGATAAACGGTATACTCACCGATAAGATGAACTCTCGTGCATACCTTGATACGGGAATGTGTCATGTGTGGATGAACACCGGTCGGTAAGTATACATCATACCTTAACGTATCCCCTCGCCATGATTACATCTGATAAGTTGAGCTTATGTGGACAACAATACCGATAATTGTTATAGGATGCTTATCTAAATGTTAACTAATTGAACAAAAAGAGCGTTTTGGCATGACCGTACACTGATATGATTCTCTTACCCTCGAAACTCGCAAAAAGAATGTCTGTATATATTTACTTACTGGTTTCCGTCTTTACATTTGAAAAATGAAAAATTCCAAAAAGATTTTAGGTGTGTTTTAATATAAACTTTATAAAAGCCAAAAAGATTTTGCTTCTAGTTTATTTTTGATTGACCGATGTTGGAACTCGAGTCTATCCTACCCAAAATCCTGATTGTAAGTCGGAAAACATTTGAACCTTCATAAACTGTCGAAGTTAACTAGTTTTGAAAGTTAAAAGGTTAAAATTGATCAATTTTTTAAACTTTCAAACCGTTGTCAGTCGGTGTTTAAATGAGAGTTGGTCTCATATGTATCATGCGCTTATATTGTTTGATGTCAATTCTTAGTAAGGTTTTCATTTGAAAACTTTCTTAGATTGATTTTATTCTTCTCGGTTGTTCTCATTACGTTTTTAGCTCTGTTGTATGTGCAGATGGTGCATTTGAACCAGCTAAAAGCGAAGAGAACGTGTCAGATGACAAGCCGTAAAGTGAAGACACGACAGTGATGCAATCTGAAGATCAAGATGATCGGGTTGCAGTTGATCACTCATCAACACCACAAGGATCTAAAGTTTTGAAGTTCAAAAGATTCACGAGCATCATTCAAGGGGGAGTTTGTTGATACACTCCCTATTTGCGACACGTGAAGACCTTTTAAAAGATCCGACAATGTGAAGAACGAACCATCACGAGTAGCGTCCAAGGGGGAGTTTGTTGGTACACTTTATGTGGACGAGACTCGACTCGGTTCGATTCGGTCGACTCGGTTAGCTTCGGCTCAAGCCCGACATAGCGACATTCCTCCGTCGTGCGCCCAAGAGTTCGACACGCGAAGCACGGAGAGGCGCAACCAAATTCCCGATGACACATCACCATGACATCATCATGATGATGTCACATGGTTTGACTAATCTTTACTAATGGAATTTTCAGAATTCTCGTGCATGTGAATTGTTCTTGGGCCGAAACTACAAATGGGCCGAAACCCTTTATGACTTGTTTGGGCTTTTTATATCCGACGCAGACCCTTGATATGGCGAACTCCTAGATTTCGTCAATATGTAGATTTCGTCAATATGTGTGTGTGACGAAGTCTCTAACTTCGTCACACATGGATTTCATCAAGTGGGTTTTCGTCGAGGCAGAGTATAAATAGCTTAGTATGTTATCAGTTTAAGCTATGAGTGAGAACAGAGAGACTTGAGAGAGTCTGTAAAACATTGTTTGTATATGTTTGTGGTTGTACTCATCCCTAATCAATAGATATTGAATCTTTGGTTACGCGTGTGTGTTCTACATTGTGTTTGGTTTGCACCGTCACGGGGATTCCGCACCCGCGATCGTGTTTGTGATAAACAGGGAATAGGTTTTCGTATCGGATCCTCCGAGAAAAACGGACCTACAACAATATTAAACATCGCATCTCCCGCATTAGGCACAACAACAACAACAACAACAACAACGACAACTTTCTTAATTGAAATTCTAAATAACAGTAATGTCTTTTTCCAGACCACTTCCATTTAAACACAACAGGCCATTAGAGACACCGATTATATGATAGGGCCGGATTCGAGATCGGTGGTCTCCCAAACAAATTAATAACAAAACTGTAAATATAACATAAACTAAATCAAACTTTTTGCCAACTTTTTCTCCTTTCTTTCTTGGAATGAAACTTACAATTTAAAGGATGAAAATAATCATGCAATCCTAACTAATCGGAAATAATGCAAGTTACAAGAAAGTGGAAACATGGGTAAGTAACTACTCCTACATGCATGCAAATAAAACGTGCAACAATTGAAGTCTCATGGGTCGGGTCAGGTCAAGAGTTGGGTCGTATCAACTCCTCGCCCCTTCAAAACGTCCTTGTCCTCAAGGACAGAACCGTGTCGCCATGGTGGTCTCCATTCGAATCTTCCTAAGGCATTTGGAGACATATTAGTCGGGCACCACCATGAGCACCACTTAGGATACCCGACTGCCCATTTAATCGAAGTCATGGGTTCCTTTGTCATCGGTGTTGTAGCCTTCTGCAGCGGTTTCTGAACATCTGCTGGTGTATATTTTGGAATTGGTACGATAACAGGTAATGGTACTCTCGTTGTTGTAGTTGCTGCAAGGGTTGGGTTTGGTACCAAGGGTGTGGTAAAAGATGCTTGGTTGGGCCCTAGGGAAGGAATTTGAGAAACAACTGCAACCAATGGCGTAGTTGTTGTATGGTGAGTGATTGTTGTGGGCGAAAGGAGGCTAGGAGTGGCAGCTGAAACTACTTGTTGTAGGGCTGGTTTAGCGGCAGTTGGAGATGGTTCGGTTTTCGGTCGGTGTGGTGCAACGTGGGGAGTTAACCCACGGCACATAAATTCCGTCTTCAAATCGGTAATACCGACCTTCGCGGGTACTATAAGACCAACCGGCCACGGAATCGTGATAAAACCCACTTCTAGCATGGTAATACAACCGTGAACGGAAATCCCATTGATAAGAATCTTCTAGCATGACAGAAGGATGAGGACGAGAATGAAAGCACCAAATGATAGGGCCGGATTCGAGATCGGCGGTCTCCCAAACAAATTAATAATAAAACTATAAATATAACATAAACTAAATCAAACATTTTGCCAATTTTTTCTCCTTTCTTTCTTGGAATGAAACTTACAATTTAAAGGATGAAAATAATCATGCAATCCTAACTAATCGGAAATAATGCAAGTTACAAGAAAGTGGAAACATGGGTAAGTAACTACTCCTACATGCATGCAAATAAAACGTGCAACAATTGAACTCTCATGGGTCGGGTCAGGTCAAGAGTCGGGTCGTATCATTATACTATCAAAATGAAACATGTTAACTGATAGGGGAATAACTCAGGAGACTTTCTGTTGCGGGAACGTATCATCATCAACAACTAAAACATATTTGTTAGTGCACTATGTCTGTCGACTTCGTCTTGTATCGAGTCATGTACTAGGATAGGATAAACTAGTGCTCGGGATGCTAGAAACTAAGATTTGTGTGAGTTGTAGCTATTTCGCATGAAATAGCCAAGGGCCATTTCACACGAAATTAACAATGTTAATTTCGCACGAAATTACCCTTGACCATTTCAAGCGAAATTAGCAAGCCTATATATAGTGGAGCATGGTTTGTCATTTGTAACTTTTCTGATTTGGTACCGAAGTGCTGCCAAATTGTCTCCAGGTTGTAAATCATTGTTAGATCAATAATAGAGACATTTAAATTGAATCAAGTTGTATACAAGTCCGTTTCTCTGAATTCCGCATTTGATTCGGATACAAGCTCTTCTGAACGACTCATTCAGGTCGCACAACGATCCTACAAGTGGTATCAGAGCTCAGGAGGAAGAGTTCAGCTTGATTTCATCAGTTTTCTGACTTCTACATCTTTCTTTTTCAAATTAATCAAGTTTTCACGGTTAAAATGGATTGAACTTCACACATTATATGTGAAACAATGTTTTAACAAATCCTTGAGAAAATTGGACCTAAATTCGAGCTAAAACCTGATCAATTTGACAAAAATTGGACCGACATGCTGATGTCATCATAATTTCGTTTGAAAAAGCTTGTTAATTTCGTTCGAAATTAGTGTTAATTTCGCGTGAAATTAGATTTGTTTGAGCTATTTCATACGAAATTAGCTATTCCGTTTGAAAAGGGTATTCCGTGTGAAGACGGTATTTCGCACGGAATCAGATCTTTATTTCGCTTGAAACCGGTATTTCGCTTGAGTGATTTCGTTCGAAAGCAGTATTTCGTACCAGATTGTAATTCCGTTTGAAGTATTTCACACGAAATCACATATTTCGTTTGAAGCTCACTATTTCGTTTGAAAGGGTATTCCGCACCAAAGTGATTCCACTTGAGATCTTATTTCGTTTGAAGCTCACTATTTCGTTTGAAAGGGACATTTTGTATCAAAGTTATTTCACTCCAAAGAAATTCACGAAATTCTCATCATGGCTGAAGAATTCTACAATACGTTCTACAATGCATTCACGTCCGAATCATCCGAAACTACAACTATTACACCAAAAACCATAACAAAAGCAATAAATGAAAACATTAAACATGATAATTTTTACGGAACACATTCAAAACCACCAACGCTCGAGAGTATTGAAGACTATACTTGGTGGAAAGAACGTTTCATTAGCTGGGCAAAAGCTTATGCACATGAAAGCTGGTTCTGTCTTAAGTTCGGATATGAAAGACCAAAAGATGATAAAGGAGAAAATCTTCCACTCAAGAACTTATCCAAAGAAGATAAATCCAAATTTGCAGCCGAACAGAGAATGATTGCCTTGATCCAGTCATCAATCAGAAATGACATGCTTGCCTTATTACAACATGATGGATCTTCAAAATCTGGTTAGGAAGCTTTAAGGGTTAAAGCTGAGGGGGGTAAACAAATCAAAAAGAATAAAATTGCTTTGTTAAAGAAAGAATTCGATTTGTTTAATAGTCTTAACGGTGAATCAGTTCGACAAATGATTGAACGTTTTTGTCATCTAAAAATTGAAATAGAAAGATTTAAGATTGAGAAAACGAGAGAAGAAATAATTGACAAAATCACAGAAGCGTTACCACGAGCTGATCAGTGGCAAACGTTTGTGTTTATATTGAAAAATGATGCTTTATATGAAACAATTTCTCTCGATGTGTTAATTGAAAAGATTGAAACTCATGAGCTTGAATTACAGAAACAAAACAAGATGAGCAGTTCTTCACATCAACAGAATGTTAGTCTCTATTACAAAGGTAACTTACCTTCGGTGAAAGTTGGAGAATCACCAAAGACAGTATTCAGTGGTGAGAGGACAAAAGAACCTCAGAAAAGCTCATCAAGTTACGATCCTGGTTATCATTCATTTTCTTCAAAAGCCAATTCTGAAGAATCAGAGGAGATACTGTGTAACATTACTTTCAAGTTGAAAAATTCTCCTGCAATGAGCATCAACTCAGCTAAATAGCAAATGAGCTTCCTTGCATCTGTTCTGCAATCGTATGAAGGACTAGTAGCTGGCAAAATTGGAAATTCCGAATTGACCAAAGAAGACTATGACCAGATCGATCCGGAAGAAATGGAACTCATTGACATTCAATGGTGTTTGGCAAGTTGCATTCGTAGAGCTCAGAGATACATGGAGATTACTGGGAAACAGTCACTCGGTGGTCCATCAATAAAACTTGGATTTGACAAGTCCAAAGTGACCTGCTTCAAATGTAAGCAAAAAGGTCATTTCAAGAGAGAATGCAACAATTCTGCAGTTGGTGGAAATGAACATCCGTTCAATGATGATTATTATCGAAAGGCAATCTACCACCGAAGCAAAGAAGAGCCGAAAATGATTGAAAATAATTCCAGAGAAAAATCAAGAGCTTGTGCTGTAATCCATGATGATGAAGGATATGATTGGACTCAGATTCTACCAGAAGAAGATCGTGTTGATAATCGAGTTACAGCTCATGGCAGAAGTTCATCAAAGAGCAACCATTATGTTTTTGTTGCTGAAATTAAAGAGGAAAACAAATAAGAAAATGTTGTTGCTGAAATCAAAGAGAAAACCAGAGAAGAGATTCTGAGCTACAGAGAAAGAAACATTTCCTTGAACAGAATTAATGAAATGCAAGAAGAATATGAAAGTGCAGTGATTAATAAAAGATGGGATAAAAAGCGAGAATGCTATGTCAACAGACAAGGTGAACCAGTTGTTCCCAAAAAGGACATAATTTTTGATGATGTTCTTCTCATAATTCCTCGATCTGTCGAATACTATACAAATGTAACAAAAGATAACACATATGCAAAAAGGCATGAAAAAGACATAAGATATGTCATGACATCGTGTTTGAGGAAAAGAGATGAAGAGAGATTGAAGAATAATGTTGAGAAGCTGGTTGATGAATTGAAGAAGGTCGCTGAAGATGTGAAAGAAGAGAATGTGATTGTGAAAGAAGAAGCTGTGAAAAAAGTTGCTACCAAAGAACAGCAGGTTGAAAAAGCTGAGGGGAAGGTTGAAAGTTCGATTGAAGTGAAGGATGAGATTTTGAAGATTGCTGCTGATGATAGTGGTGATGCTGATCAAAAGCAGATGGAAGCAAACATCGAGGTGCCAATCACTGAGGTAAATTATGATTCTGAAGTCTTAAATGAAACTGTTGAACAGTGCAGGAAATGCATGAGACCATGCAGTGCTTGTACTGAAAAAGACGAAAAGTTCAGAACAAGAGATCCTGAGTTCACAAAAATTGAAAATGTTTTTAAAAATAAATACAAAGAAATGTTTGAAAATGAAAAAGTTTTGAAAGATAACGACGAAAAACTTTCAGAAAAAAATGTAAAAAGTTAGAAAAAGAAAATGAAGTTTTGAAAGAAAATGTTTTGAAAATGACAGAAGAATGTTCTAAAAAAGAAATTGATTGTCAAGAAATGAAGAAAGAATATGATTCAATAAAATTGGCTTATCGCATTACTAAAAAGTCATATGAAAAGGTGAAAAGTGAAATGAAATTTGTTCAATCAAGATTAGATTACTGTTCTGAAACAACCAATACGTTTAAGCGAAATTATGAAATAAAGCAACAAGTTGTAAATTCTTACATTGAGGATGTTGCTAAGCTAAAACGTCAGATTGCTGATTTAGAACAGGATAATAACAAGTTAAAAAGTTATCATGCGTCATCATATGTGCTTGAAAGAATTTTCAACATAAAACCGGGTGATGGTGAGTCTGAGCAAAACAAGAAAGGCATTGGCTCAGAGTTTCATCAAGTTCCACCACCGGAAAAGTTTGCATTTTATGATGATGAAAAGGTCGAAAAAGCTTTCAACATGGTAGATCAATTGCCAGATAACATTGACGTAACCTATTCCAAATCTGATGAGTCTAATGATTCAGAGGTGGTAGGTAAGGGCGTTGAAAGTGTGTTGAAAGAAGAGTCGATTGAAATAGGTAAATCTGAATCACAGGATGAAAATGAAGGTACTTTTCATGATGGATATCTAAAAAACTCAAAATCTGAGAAAAATTTGAATGATGATTCAAAAGGATTGGTTTATACCATGATTGGATCGGACAAATTATTCTTAGATATTGTATTTCCGATTCAGAATGTGATTTCAGACAAGATTGACAAAGTTTTCAAAATGGTTGAGATTGAAAAATCTGAAATTTCAAAGTTTGCTGGAAAGTGTCACAAAACTTTATATAACAAACCTGATTACAAGAAGAAAAACATGAAGGATGGTTTAGGTTATAAGAGGAAACAAAGTCGAAATAAAAATGAAATGTCAAATTATCAGACAAAGATAAATTTTGTTCATGGAACAAGTTCAGAAGAAGAGAAAAAACTCCAATTTAGACGACAGTCTAATGAAGAGTTCTATGCTCAAAAGAAAAAGCAACAACCACAAGTCAGAGATGTCTCCAAAAGAACATGTTTTAAATGTGATCAAACAGGACATCTTGCACGCAAGTGTCAAAATCTGAAACTTGTTAATGTTGACAAAAAGAAGTCTGATAATGTTGAGAAACAGAAATATGAGAATGTGAAACAAAGGTCAACCAGATTTGACTCAAAATAAACTTGGAGGTACAACACAAACAAGTTTGTTTCGAATCAAACTTGGAAATCAAACCCAAATAGGTTCGATTCTAGACAGACCTGGAATTCTCACACAACCAGGTTAAGAACAACACAAAGTTGGAAAACAACTATTGACACAACAAAACCAAACGAGGTTTGGAAACCAAATGTTGTTCAAAATCAAAATGTTCGAAAAGAATCACATTTTTACAAAAGAGGTACTCCAAAAGGTCAAACATGGTCTGCTAAGAAACAAATTACGTCGGTAAATGATGAAAAAAATGAAATTAAAATTGAAAAAGTCTTTGTTCAGAATGACAAAGATTTTCCGAAGTTGAATGAAGCATATTGTGTTGAAATGCCTAAGGTTCAACAGACCTTGGCTAAATTGTTCAAGTAATTGAGTAGTTTGAATGTGCAGGTGCTCAAGAAAACTGAAGATTGTGAAAATGGAATTCGGAGCAGGCTGGCACAGGAAGAGAAGGCTGCTGAACCCTGTGTTGGTTGAAACAGGGAGTTTGTTTGTTTTCTGTATATAAATAAACAATATTTCAAAAACCCTAAAAATTGTAAAATTTAAAAACCAAAAATATGTTTTTATTTTGTCAAAATTTTGAAAAACCAAAATATGTTTGTTTTTAAATTTGTCAAAAATCCAAAATTTCAAAAATATGTTGCTTGAATACGCCGAAACCCTCTCGGCGGAACAAACATGATTAATTTCACAAGACTGAAAAACGATTTTCAAGCTGTAAAATATCATTGTGTTGTAAATCATGGGGGTAATTGCTGCTTTACATGTTATATTTTCTGCAAATCAGAGCACGAAAAGCAGAAAATGGATGGCGAGACAAATCTATCAGCATCGGTTATCAAATTTTCTTTAAATGATTTTGCATTTTAGGGGGAGTAATATTGTCAGAAAATCCAAAAACATTTGAGAATTTAAAAAAACCAAAAACATGATAAAATTCAAAATTGAGTTTTTGTGTAAAAAGAGGAAATGATAGTACATCAGTAGACAGTTACAGTATGCTAAAGAAATGTAATGATTTAATAGTGTTAAACAGTCTCACTGATGATATGCCGATAGGTTTTTATACATTTAGTCAACTTTTTTCGGGATATAAACATAAATTCAAACTTGCTTATTTCGTGGGGAACACTACTTGGATATATAGGTAACCCCTGAAATCTCGTTTGATGGACCCCTCTTTCTGAGATACTAGGTCTTTATGCTTAGTGATATCTGGGGTATTATCCCGGGACTTCTGATTTTGCGGAAGCAATGGCCTAGTCCCCGTATAATACTTTCTGCATGCTTGAAATAAAAGCAACACCCTCAGCATAAAAAATGATGAAACATTGCAAAATGCTAATCATGTGCTGTTGAAAAAAAAGATCCTCTAAAGGGGACACACCTAAAGTCGAAGCCGTTATCTCTCTGATTTTGCGGAAGCAATAGCCTGAGCTCTCACGGTCCTCGTATTTAACCCCTTACAGATATCATCTAGGTATACTCACCTGTAAGACTGAATATTGGGATCTGGATACGAGAGTATATTCAAGAGGTGGGACACATGAATGAGTTTTAGTTCTTAATATACCTAATTCGTATCCTGAATCAGTTGAAGTTTGTGTGAAAATTTAAGTGGATCAGTATATTGACAATCTAAGTGAATTGTTTAATTCTTAATGTGTAACTAAGCTCAACGGTACTTGTGACTTGTCATAAACTGATATGATCCTCTGGCACGAACTCAAACAAAAATATTGTCTGTAAATATGTTTGTAAATACTTTGGTACTGCTTTATGTTTTAGAAAAATCCAAAAAGATTTTTGATTCTGTTTTATTTTCGACAACCGATGTCTGGGATGCTAAGTTTCAAAATCTAAGTATGTTGTTTGTGTTTCTAAAAATAAAACAAGTTCGTTAATTTGAAACTTGAGTTTTCAAAATCAAAAATAAAAAACAGTTTGTTATATCTCCAAGGTCATTAAGTTGGACTTGGATGATTAACTGTGAGGGATTTGGATACTTATATTGTTAAAAATCTGTTGAATAAAGCTAGGTTACGATTCCTGAAAAATTGAAATTGCTTTCATTGTAAAAAAATTTATATAATAAAAGAGTCAGGTCATTTAATCCTGGATGTTCAAAATGTTGTTTCTTATAAATGTTTGAGAAATTGCAGATATTGTACCGACTACGATCCTGATAGCTGAGTCTAAGGGGGAGTCTGAAGACGAGCTTAAATCAAGGGGGAGCTTGTAACCAAAAAGCAAGGTTTCGATCCCTAAAGCACGAAAGCTTGACGACAGGGGGGGCCTGAAGATAGTGATTTTGATAGAGAGAAGAAGATAAAGATTGATGGATGCTTACAAGTGTTAGACAATTTGGAAAGAGTGTGAAGACTGATCAAGACTGAAGAAGTGTCATGATAAAGACTCGACACTGAAGACTTCGTCAACATCCAAGGGGGGGTCTGTTAGTGCACTATGTCTGTCGACTTCGTCTTGTATCGAGTCATGTACTAGGATAGGATAAACCAGTGCTCGGGATGCTAGAAACTAAGATTTGTGTGAGTTGTAGCTATTTCGCATGAAATAGCCAAGGGCCATTTCACACGAAATTAACAACGTTAATTTCGCACGAAATTACCCTTGACCATTTCAAGCGAAATTAGCAAGCCTATATATAGTGGAGCATGGTTTGTCATTTGTAACTTTTCTGATTTGGTACCGAAGTGCTGCCAAATTGTCTCAAGGTTGTAAATCATTGTTAGATCAATAATAGAGACATTTAAATTGAATCAAGCTGTATACAAGTCCGTTTATCTGAATTCCGCCTTTGATTCGGATACAAGCTCTTCTGAACGACTCATTCAGGTGGCACAACGATCCTACAATGTTTCCGCTCACAACCACTAAATCAAAGTAACTTACAAGTAAATGTCGCAGTTGTGTCTCATAATGAGTGATGAATTGAGAGCTTTCGATGAGAGACTTCCAGGATTTGGAGACGATTCAGAATTGAATCAACGATCTCACAAGAAACCGCTTGATTATTTCCACCTGGATTTCGAACGGTATGTTGTCTGACATTTTGAGATTTTCATTTTGGGATGAATTTTAGGGTTCTTTTTCTATAGCAAAGAGATTGTGGATGGGAAGATTATTTGGGTAGCGAGGAAGCTTCTATACAGAGGAGAAACATAGGAAGTTTTTTTTGGAGAAAATAGTTTGGATTTCGATGATGGAGAAAGGTATGGTTACTTGCTCTGCAAGTGCTCCGTATAGGCTTGTAAACGAACCGAACGTTCAGTGAACCGTTCATGAATTGTCCGGCAGGAAATTCGTTCATGTTCGTTTATTTAATAAATGAACGAACATGAACAATTTTTTTTGTTCATTTAAATAAACGAATGGACATGAATAATGTCTCGTTTGTTCATTTACGTTCGTTTATGCCCGTTCATTTAAATTCATTCGTTCGTGTTCGTTTATATTCGTTTGTTTATATTCATCTTTTAAATTTATTTATTACTAATTAAATTTAAAAATCTATTTAATTTTCTTTATCATCCCATAACTAGCTTTGACTTTCCGATTTCAAAACTTTCTTTTATATGGTATTAATATATTTGATTTATAATTTTCAATTTAAAAGCAATCTTTTCTATCGTATGAAACATGAATTAAGGTTTACCTATATTTAGGTTCTTCTTCTCCTCTACTATTGCTATACAATTCAAAGCCTTGTTCAATTATGTTCGTTATGATTTGTTATGTTCTTTTATGTTCTTTTATGTTTAATTATGTGTGTTTGTGTGCGTTTATGTTCATGAACCGTTCGCTTATACTTTTAGCGAACGAACATAAACGAACATGAACATGTTCATTTTCTTAACGATCGAACACGAACAAGAAAATCCGTTCATTTAAATGTTCGTGTCCGATCATTTGTTCTGTTAAAGGTAAATGAACGAACATGAACATGCCTTGTTCGTGTTCGTTCAGTTCATTTACAAGCCTAGGATCCGTATTGTAACAAGAGAAGGTTATGACAAGATTTGGAATCGAGGCTTGTGAATCTTGAAGATGATTATCTGCTAAGATGGATGTAAGATTATAAAAATACCCCTATCTCTAACAGTCAAAGTACCATTGACTTGACGGAGGGTCCAACATTGATGCAATCAGGAAACGACCGGAGGGGGGGGGGGAGTCAGTAAAATTTTGAAAATAAGGGGTAAGGGTGTCAATGCCCCAAACCACATGGGGTAAAATTGCAGTTTACTCTTTTGTTTTTTATGGATTTTTCGACGTTCCTACCTGCGCCGTGACGAAATAAATCAATTTACCTATAGTCTTAAAGTACAAAGTCGGTGGCTACGACCACCGACAAAGCACTCGAAATTACCATTTTGTCCTATAATTCCGAAGTAAACAAGCCTCAACTCATTACAACGTCGTCGTTTCTCTGTTCAATTTGTTCCCCGTACTCACTCTTTTGCCCTAATCTTCATCAAACCCTCGAATTTCAAACAAATTCCCCCAATTTCTCACTCCGATTCACTTCAATCTCGTCACTTTCTCTCTCTTAAACACAAATTCGACACCCAAAATCACCTCAATTTCAACTAATTTCAATCAATTTCCCCATTTTCAAAACCCTAATGTTCCCACACTCAAAATCACATCACAAATCAGCATCAGAAACAAACAATTGATCGTTAATGTGTACATAACAACACTCTTCAACCAACGTACTTCAAGATCCCCCAATCATGTCCGATGAACACGATAATAATCCGATCCAACTCGCCGGAGACAACAACAACGCGAACGGCGGAAACGTGGTGGCGAGGAGAGAACGGCCGTCACGAGCGTGTACTGCACGATCCGCCGCTCGAATCTACGAAGCTGCGGTAGCGGAAGCGGCGGTGGCGGTTGTACGGAGGCACAAGCCACGGCGGAGGGCTCGCCGGGAAGTGGAGGAGGAAGAGGAGGAGGAGGAAGAGGAGGAGCCGCCGCCGTCTCCGCCGAACCCGTACAGCGGCGTTGTGACGCCGTTGGTTGGTGAACCGGAACCCTCGCAGTTGCCACGGTGGAATATTAGGTCTATGTGGGAGTTGGCTTCTATTTTGAACTTTTTGAATGTGAGTGTTTGAGGTTTAAGTTGAAAAATGTTATTTTTTGGAAATGTGTTTGTTGTTAAAATGATAATGTGGTGTTTTATGGTGCAGGTATTTAGGCCTTTGTTGAATATTAAAGCTGAGTTTTCGGTTGAAGAGCTTGAGACTGCGTTAATTACGCCAAATAATACGTTGGGTGAAATTCATATTCCTCTGCTTAAGGTGGTTATGGTGTTTTTAGAATTGAAGTTTTTTGTTTATTGCAAACTGGATGAAAGTTTATGCATGAAATTCATTATTTGAATATGCATTGTTTTGGTGACTTTGGAGAAAAAAAAAGTTTTTTTTATCTTTTTGCAGAATTAGTTTTGGTTTTTGGAGATGGAAAAGATTGGATCTTTTCACACAAATAGGGAATTGTAACTTCTGGTTTTTGTTTCTTGGTATAATGTGGTTTTCTATGGGTTCAATGGTTTGGTTTATTAGGGAATTTTTGAGTTAGAGGAGCATAGATAACAAAAACATGATGACTGCTTATGATTACGATTAAGGTTTTCAAGTTATTTAGTGTCAACATTATCAGATTTGGAGAAACATGCTGTACTGTAGGAGTTGATGAGTACTTCTTTGTGGTGCATTTTAACACAGGATTTTTCATGTTTTATCTGTAGTTAGTGGTCCTGCTTGCCTTGTACTCTCTTAAAATAGAAAGTCGGTGGCAAAAGCCACCGACCACTACTAAGTTATATAATTTACATTTCTGTTACACACTCAAATGTATTCCTATAATAGTTGGTTGTGTGCTTTGGTTGAGTGTTGGAATGACCTATGTTCGATCCATGTTGTTTGCAAATAATTTTCTTTTTTCTTTTTTTTTCCACCGCCCACCACTAAGTAATATAGTTTACATTTATAATAGTTGGTTGTCTGCTTTGGTTGAGTGTTGGAAGGATCTATGTTCGATCCATGTTGTTTGCAAATATTTTTTTTTTCTTTTTGAATTTCATTATAAATTTTTATGTTAAACTACTTTCTTTAAACTATATTACGTATCGTTCCTTTACGGTAAAAAAACTATTTTAACGTACATCTTGGTATAAATTTGAGTTTTCTACGTTTCGACGTAAACATTTTTAATAAAGAGTTAACTGCCATTTTCGTCCCTGTGGTTTGGTCACTTTGGCCATTTCAGTCCATTTCTCAAAAATGCGCCATTTTCGTCCCCCACGTTCTGGAAAGGTGCCATTTCAGTCCAAAAATCATAACCCAGTTAAGTCAGTTAGTAATTAAGGACTGATTGTGTAAATTTGTAACATAAGGGACCATTTGTGTAAATTTGAACACCACCACCACTAGCCCTGCCACCACCACCACTCCGCTGCCACCACCACCACCACCACCGCCACCACCGCCACCACAACCACCACCGCAACCACAGCCACTGCCACCACCACCGCCACCATCTTCATCTTCATCACCGCCCGTCTTCTTCAATCATGGCAGTCTATCCATTATGGTTCTATATCTCTCTGTTATGCATTGCATCTAGTAAGGTTGCAGCCATGGCAGTGTATCCATTATGTTTCATTTACAAAGTTGAGCCTATTAATGACTGTATTGGATCATGTTGAACGTTGAACTGATGAGTTGTCTCTATTTGCTCCCCGGTAATCAACCACAGCACTCTTAGATGGCAAACATATGGTATTTTTGTTTATATATTTAATGAGAAATGTTACATAAAGTTGGAGGTTACTGGGGCACTGGATAAAACTCGGACAGTAACTTGGCGGGCAACACGAATGGTGGTGCAGCCGTGGCGGTGTCTGATCCCCTTCCTCCAATCTTGGTTCGATGATGAAGATCGATGATGATGATAACAGATGATGACGATGATGACGTTGATGGTGGTGGTTCCGGCGGTCAAACAGATGTCAACAGTGTCATCTCCCCCAAATCGGTCAACAGAAGGTCAAACAGGAAAGTCAACGGCTCAAATTAACGAACAAAATCAGGTTATATTCCAATTAACCTGGTGCAAACATTGTACAAGTATAAACGAATGAACCGGAACAAGAAAAACGAACCGTTAACGGCTGGAACGACGTGTTGACTGATTCCGGCGACTGTGAAGATTCCGGCGAAGTTGCAGGTTCGGTTCCGGCGGCGGAGTGGTGGTGCAAACATTGTACAAGTATAAACGAATGAACCGGAACAAGAAAAACGAACCGTTAACGGCTGGAACGACGTGTTGACTGATTCCGGCGACTGTGAAGATTCCGGCGAAGTTGCAGGTTCGGTTCCGGCGGCGGAGTGGTGGTGCAAACATTGTACAAGTATAAACGAATGAACCGGAACAAGAAAAACGAACCGTTAACGGCTGGAACGACGTGTTGACTGTTCCGGCGACTGTGAAGATTCCGACGAAGTTGCAGGTTCGGTTCCGGCGGCGGAGTGGTGGTGGTGGCAGTGGCTGTGGTGGCGGTGGTGGGAACTGGTGTGGCGGTGGTGCCATTTCAGTCCATTTTTCAAATATTTATACATTTTACACAAATGGTCCCTTATGTTACAAATTTACACAATCAGTCCTTAATTACTAACTGACTTAACTGGGTTATGATTTTTGGACTGAAATGGCACCTTTCCAGAACGTGGGGGACGAAAATGGCGCATTTTTGAGAAATGGACTGAAATGGCCAAAATGACCAAACCACAGGGACGAAAATGGCAGTTAACTCTTTAATAAAAATCGAGTGGGG
Organism: Helianthus tuberosus; assembly: GCA_030545235.1. NCBI lineage: Eukaryota > Viridiplantae > Streptophyta > Magnoliopsida > Asterales > Asteraceae > Helianthus > Helianthus tuberosus. The sequence continues at coordinate 41,455,771 of CM060385.1, read as the reverse complement.
TTAAATATAATACCTTTCCGTTAAAAAAATCATTTTACGTGCGTATTTTTACGTTCCTGTCGGTCTAAATTCGAGTTATTCTACATTTCGGCGTAAATTTTTTGGAAAACAAGTCACGTAAAATATAATATGTTTTTATACTTATTTTATGATTGTTAATTGCTTCGTAAATTTTGTTCTTAATCGAGTGAAATTTAATTGTGGTTTTTTCCTTTTTTAAAAGCTCTAATTAATATCTTTTTGTTACACGTATATGTTTTTCCTCTATACCCGCTATGTTTTCTATGTATGAGTCGAGTCACCTATAATACGTTATAATTGTACGGTATACATTCGATTTATTTTACTTGACTTTACATTTTTATCCAATCGCAATGCTTATGTGGGTTACATTAAGTTTAATCGGATACGTCGAAACACACGTTTTTGTGTGGTTCACGCAACACATAACATTTGAACTAATTCATTCGATGTTTACGATATTCGAAATGTACAATGTACCCGCGCCGCAACGCGCGCGGGCAATATTACTAGTAACATCTTAAAACACAAAGTCGGTGGAGACTTTGTGTTTTAAGTCCTCAACATTTACAAAATGTACCCATTTAGTCCTTTTGTGTTTTAAGTCATGAACATTTACAAAAAATACACATTTAGCCCTTCAAGATTTATGTTTTTTCAATTTTCATATATTATAATTTTAACTCTAATACTTTTACTTTCTAATCTCTTATACTTTTAATTTTTTCACTTCACACTTTCAAACTAAGTAAGTTACAGATTCACTTCTAACTTTTGGTAATTGACAACTTTGATCCGCTAACTTTTTCTACTTAATAATTTGACGTCTCATCTTATTTGAATTGCTTTTACGACTTTAGACCATAACGTCACACATTATTATACTATTTTTTATCTATGTATAACCATGTTAATTTCTAAATTACTTTTACGACTTTACACGATTGTCTATAGTAAAGGGTCGAGTTAAATATAAAGTATAAATACGAGTGACTTTAACTTTTGATGCCGCCGTAACGCGCGGCGGGTCAAAATCCTAGTTATGCAATAAAATAAAACTGACCAAATACCCGTCGCAACACATGTGAAATCCAACTAGTTTGTTACATCATAAATAAAAGTCACATCTATTCAAATGCTATTTTTTTTTGTCTAATAGTGATTATTACTTTGTATTTGACTAATATATATGTATAGTTGTTAACAAATATGGATTCCTTCATACAAAGTTATTATATATCGTGTATGGATATTTTCTTTTTTTACGGTCACACCATTTTTGCCCCCCTCCTTTACCGTTTGACCATCCCCTCTACACAATTCACTCACTATTCACTCATTTCATGCCAATCCTACATTCCCACCTCACCTCACCTCCACGGGATCTAGGGGTATGCATATAATGGTTCGGATTTTGGTCTTAGAAATACCCACTTGGTTCGATTTGAACCCACTAAAAACCAAGGAAAAACCTAATTACACCCGCTCAACATTGACATATGCTAGTGGTTAACACCACATAAAGTTTGTTGGTTTTGGTATAGTCTGAAGGTTTCACTTCAAACTACCGACATGTTTAGCTAAATGGGTCGGGTTTTGAGTCAACCTATTGGTTTGTGGATTAACATACATAACCCATTTATATTTATTATTCTTTTAGAATGTAGTTTATGTATAAATTAGCTGGGTATTTTAGGTTGAAAATGCATATGTGGCCATCGTTCACCTCCCACTCGCACCCCATCATTCACCTCTCCGCCGCCTCACGTCACCACCCTCATGCCCTGATATGTTGTGGTGTTTTGCACCCCAGTTACCTATTTGGCCTCCCCTCACGTCCCAATATATTAATACTTATACACCAGGTATTATATCAAAATATTAAAAAATAACAAATAGTTTTTTTTTGAAAGGTAAATTTTATTAAGAACGGCCGGCCTGACAAAAAGCACATGACCGCACCACAAACCGATTACAACATATACAAAGGGGACCTATACCAATCTCTCCACACCAAGTTCTAGTGCTTGGACCGACTCTTTAACCATAAAAAAACTGAGAGACTTAACCTCCCCAAAGATCTCATCACAATTACCTTTACCATTAGAGAAAATCTTAGCATTCCTAGCTTTCTATAGGAACCAACAAGTCACCATGACCAAACCTCGGACAATATCCTTAGGTTTCTTATCCCTGTTAACACTTTTATGCAGCTCAAGAATATCCACCAAGGAAAAAGCAAATATGGGCGGTAATTTTACCTAGGGGTGCTAAACGGGTCGTGTTCGCGGGTTGGCGGGTTCAACCCGACCCGAACCCGAAAATTGTACACAAACCGGAACTGGACCCGAAAATCGTATCATACATAAGAACCCGAACACGACCCGAAGTTTCGTGGGTTGATCCGAACACGACCCGTTCAACCCGAATTTTTTTTTTTTTTTCTAAAATTAATATATTAAAATTAAAATTTACTTAAAAAAACACAAATGTATATAATAATATCATATTTAAATTATAAAATCTATGTTAATTTCTCTTTTTAAGTTATAATCATTGCATAAAATACACACCCAATTTAATTTATGACATAAAATATATTGTAAAAAAATATAATATAGTATAAATGTGTTAAACGGGTCAACCCGCCAACCCGACCAGGTTGACCCGAACCAAGTCCACCGATTCGGGTTCTTCATTGCAAAACGCATAGAGATCCAAGTCCACCGAGATGTTTCTTCTAACCAAAGCAGTTTTAGTTGGGATCCGATCAAGCACCGCCCTCCAAATAAAGATGTTACAACTCATCCAAATAACAAAAAAGGTTTACCACTCATACAACAAACTATATATTCTCACCAAAGCTTTCTAACAATACCAAAGACATTTTCATCAAAACTCTCAAACTTCCATTAAACTTACAACAATTACTTTGGTTACAAAAGTAAACCACCAATAAATTAAAAAAAAATGTCAAAACTTTCCATAAATGTTCCATTATTCAGATTTTATTTCACCATCTCTTTAAAAATGCACCCCACAATGCCTCCACTCCTCTGCACAACACAAAACACTATACACCTAAAATGTCAATTCATCAATTATTTCACATTTTCAATTCATTTGACTTGTCATGTTTCTTCCTACTACTGCCTTCAACTAGTTTCAACTCTTGAATACATAACAAAAAAACCCTAACTTTTTCCATTAATTGATGCTTCTTAGTTATGTTAATAATCAGACCGACCTAGGGTTTAAGAAATGAGTTGGAGAAACGCGTTTAAAGAGGTTACCAACTCCAAGCCATTGTTCTTGACCGTGTACGGTGCTGTATTGATTGGGATTGTCTTCTCTGCTGTTTACGTTTTCTCTGCGGTTTATTCGCCCGATTCCGCACTGTCTTGGAGCTTATCTCAACGTATATGTTTCTCTTATTCTTCATTATTATTATTGTTTATGTGTGTTTTGATTCAAGTATTTGCATGTGTGATTTGGTTGGTATTTTTGTTAAGTTGACTATATAGGGTTGTTGATCATGATTATGTTGTTTAATTAGGCATTTTGCTAAATTAGGTTAGAGTTTGCACCAATTAGAGTAGAGCTTACAGGTTGATTGTTATATATGTTGTTAGATCAATCAATCAAATCAAATCGAATCGCATATCTGATTTGCTACATGTAGAAATCAAACAGAAATTGTTTTAGTGAAGCAAAAGTTTGGTTCTTAATGTTTGTTTGAAATGTTAAATGAGTTTTCTTGTTTTATGTGTTGTTACGCTAGATGCGGCACCTTCTTCTCCAAATCAAACGCTTGCTTCTCCATCACTAAGATTGGGTGGTGTAATGGCGCCTACTTCTCAACCCGAAATAGGGAAACCGAAGCCTATTTGGAAAATACCACCACCAGGTTCGAAGATGCCTCCGTTGGAGACCTTTCGGTTAACAAAAGAACTGGTTCAAGAACGGGTGAAAGATAATGTTATAGTAGCTACCTTTGGTAACTATGCCTTCATGGATTTTATCCTCACATGGGTTAAGCACTTAACAGATTTGGGCGTTGAGAATCTTCTTGTCGGTGAGTTGACTATTCAAAAAATTCATTTCGTTAAGAGTTTAAGAAGCTGATAAGTTTTTTTTAGGTGCGATGGATACAAAACTATTGGAGGCTTTGTATTGGAAGGGTATACCGGTTTTTGATATGGGAAGTCATATGAGTACAATAGATGTTGGATGGGGGTCACAAGCGTTTCATAAAATGGGACGGGAAAAAGTCATTCTCATTGATTCAATGCTACCGTTTGGTTATGAATTACTCATGTGTGATACCGATATGGTTTGGTTAAAGGTAACTAACTTCCGTGCACATGTAGATTTAACATAAAAGGTTTTACTTGCAATTTGCCCTCTTCATGAAGTATAGAGTTAACTATCATTGTGGTTTGTCCAATTATGCTAGTCCAGGCCAAATTTCAAACTTGTACCATTTCCGTCCCTGACATCCTTAAAACATGCCAGTTCCGTCCAAAAGCTTAACGTCTGTTAAAACCTGCCGTTTAATGAAGGGTAAAAACGTCATTTTTTAATTTTCTTTCTTTCTTCAACCCTATTAACAGGGTTTAAAAAAGGGGAATAAGAAAACGAAAATGACGGTTTTACCCTTCATTAAACAGTAGGTTTTAACAGACGTTAGGTTTTTGGACGGAACTTGAATGTTTCAAGAATGTCAGGGACGGAAATGGTACAATTTGGTATGGACTGGCATAATTGGACAAACCACAAGGACGAAAAAGGCAGTTAACTCTTAAGTATAATTGTTTACGCTCCTTGTTTTTAATATGATTTTTTAAATCTGTTGCTTGAACAGAATCCACTTCCATATCTTGCACGTTTTCCTGAAGCGGATGTATTAACATCAACCGATCAAGTTACACCAACAGTAACTGATGATCAGTTAGACAACTGGCAACAAGGTGAAAACTACAGTTCAAATTACGTTAAAATTAATATTCAATTCTTTTAAGCCACATAAATGGATATATTTTTTGGAGTGGACAGTTGGAGGTGCATACAATATAGGTATTTTCCACTGGCGGCCAACGGATTCCGCTAAAAAGCTGGCAAGAGAATGGAAAGAAATGCTTTTAGCTGATGAAAAAATATGGGACCAGAACGGTTTCAATGATCTTGTGCATAGGCAACTGGGCCCGTCCGTTGATGATGAAAGTGGGCTTGTTTACGCTTATGATGGATCGTTAAAGCTCGGTCTTCTGCCTGCTAGTATATTTTGTAGTGGCCATACTTACTTTGTTCAGGTACAAACTGTAACTAGAGTTTGCTTTCGTTTGATTACTATTTTGTATTTTCAGTTATAATCATATGCTGCAACTTCAGGCCATGTATCAACAACTCAGATTGGAGCCGTATGCTGTACATACGACATTTCAATATGCAGGAACTGAAGGAAAACGTCACCGGTTACGCGAAGCTAAGGTTTTCTATGATCCACCAGAATATTATGATTCACCTGGTATTTATTTTTTTAGATTCGTGACATCTTGATACTTAACATTGGATTGGATCAGTACATTAAGTTCTAAGTATACTGCACATTTTCGCTGAAATATGGTGCCAAAGTGCAATTTACAGTTTCAACTTTCAAGATCGTTATGTCGTTATGGTTAAAAAAATACAAGTACTCATGAGTCAATCCAACAATTAACTATTTAATTTTGCAACCAACTATATATTAGGTGCAAAATAGAAGCCAACGTACGATATGTTACCAATTTTAGCAACCAACCTCATGTTAACTGATTTTTACCTATAAATTGCTGATGGAACTGGTTGATGTCATGCCAACAATCATTTCAAATGCCAAATACACAAAAAAATAAAAGTAAAAAATACTTGTGTGGAAGGATATAAAAATAACTTTGTTTACAAACTTGGAAAAGAAGATATTTATATATATTATTTAATGTCAAATCAATGGCATATGTCGTATACACCAATTGGCAAATAAGATGCCACATCAATTATTTTTGAAAAATCAATAGAATGATAACCTTTTTTCAGGTTGAACAGAACATATTGCTTTAGAATGTAACTTGGCTGTTAAAAGCGGTTGGTTGCTCAATATTATAATGCAAGTTGGTTTCTGTTTTACGTCAACTTAAAGTTCTTTGCTAAAATTGGGAAAACAAAATGTATATTTTATGTCTATTCTGGGAAATTGGCCCATAAATTTATGATACCGAATGGTTACGCCTATTACTTGTTACAAATTTTTTGATTTCTGCATTTGTTGTATGTTATACAGGAGGCTTCTTGACATTTAAGCCATCTATTCCAAAAAGCTTATTACTAGACGGGGAACATAGTCTTCAAACACATTTCACTCTTGTTAATTATCAAGTATGCTTATACAAACTTGTTTAGAACCATGCATTCACAAAGTTACAATTCAAGTTTTTCTTATTCCAGTTATACTTCTTTATTTAATTGTGAGTTAATTAATGCTAATGAATTGCAGATAAAGCAGATAAGGACTGCCCTTGCAATAGCATCAATTTTGAATCGTACTTTGGTGAGTAATATTTACTTTGAATCACAATTTTTTGAGTAAAATGCCATTTTCGTCCCTGAGGTTTGGCCAGTTTTGTGGCTTTCGTCCAAAGGTTTGTTTTTCCGCATCTGGATCCAAAAGGTTTGAAATCTTGCCATTTTCATTTGGTGCGCTAACTCCATCCATTTTCTTTGTTAAGTTAGGGGTTTTTCCGTTTTTTTAGGTTACCTTAAAGGGCAATTCGGTCTTTTTCAGGGGTATTTGGTCTTTCTACATAAAGTGAAAATTACCGAATTGCCCTTTAAGTTAGCAAAAAAGACGGAAATAACCCTGACTTAACGGAGAAAAATGGATGGAGTTAATGAGCTGGGTGAAAATGGCAAGATTTTAAACCTTTTGGATCCAGATGCTGAAAAACAAACCTTTGGACGAAAGTCGCAAAACTGGCCAAACCTCAGGGACGAAAATGGCATCTTTCTAGTTGCTACTAACTTTTTTTTTTCTTCAGGTTATGCCTCCATTGTGGTGTCGGTTGGATAGATTATGGTTTCCACATCCTGGAGTTCTCGTAGGGTCAATGACAAGACAACCGTTCATCTGTCCTTTGGATCATGTATTTGAGGTACTTATGTTTTACTAATTTTCGGTGTTCACAACAAATTTGTATAAGTTTTACAATTTAATAGACGATGGAAATTAGTTTACAGAAACCAATGCTGCTGCTCTGTAGGTGCATACAATGTTACAGGCATTGCCAATTGAGGAATTTGGGCCAGGAATCAATATAAGAGAATATTCTTTCTTTGACAATCCATTGATGCCTGCACAGGTATAGTTGACTTTTACCTAACATCATCTTTCCTCTGTTTTCTGTTTTTTTTTTTTTTTTTTATAATTTAATGTGCTTTCAGGTGAAGGATTCATGGCTCGATGTACAGTTATGTCAAGAAGGGTCAAAAAACTGCCAGTCAAACGTTACAAACACAGCTGCAGTACTCAGGTTTCCAAGGCATAGCAATGAAGAAACGGTATGCTAGATGAATGAAAATGATAATAATATATTTAATTATTTATTGGTATATGCTTGATCTTACAAATATCTATTATTGTTTACCAGCTTTGGATTTTAGCTCCATTGTGACAAATTTTTTAATGTTGTGAACAGTTGAAAACAGTTTTCTTGCCGTTGAAGGATGTCAAAGTCATCCAGTTTTCGTCGATGCAAGATGCCTTTCTTGGATTCACAGACAAGGCAAATATCTCTTTCCCCTTCTTATTTTGGATATATGCTGCAAATAGCAAAATAATAAAATAAACTAATAATCTAGAACATAGTTGTTAATAGCGCTCATAGCCGGCGTTATATCGAATAGCGTAGCGAAGCGCTCATGTGTCGCTATCTGATTTCGGCGCCTCCATAGCGGTTTAATAGCGGGATTTTATTTATTTATTTTTTCTGTTTTAATACCAACTAGTCTTAAACCCCCGCGTTGCAGGGCGGGGGACGTAAAACCGGGCTACCAGCATTGCGGGGCTGGGAGCCTAAAACCATGCTATGTAGCAGAACGACGACCAAAACCGGGAAAAAAACATAAAACATAAACACGAATTTTTAACACGTATTAGAAAGTCGAATTTATCCCGAAACGTATTAGAAAGTTGATGGTGTAAGAAAACCCGAGGGACCAAATTTAACTACCAAACACCGTGCTAAGTAGCAACCGAACGACGACCAAATCCAGGAAAAAATGTAAAACAAAAACTATTATAAAAAATCAAAGTTTTTCTATAAAAATGAAAAAACACTAAATTTTACTATGAAAAATGAACACACAAAAGACAAAAAAACATGGCACTATTCCTCAGTGTGTTACAAATTAATATATATAGAGAATAGCAGGATTTTAGGTTTTTTGTTAATATGCATATAAAACAGTGTATTTGGATATAATATACATATAAAATATTTCTAAAATTTTATGCTAGTGTGTCGCTAAACATAAAATAGCGCCTACTGTTTCATCGCTATCGCAACGTGGCGTATAAGTAGCATGTTGCTATCGTCCGACATTCGCTATTAACAACTATGATCTAGAAAATAGTCCCTTGCTTCCCATTATCATCATCAAGAAAAGTTGATGATATAGTTGACAAGATGGGCGGGTCAGGAGGGCTGTGTAACAGGTCAAAATGCGTTACATGTTGAAAGGGGCCAGGTCGGTTGACCTAAGCAGTTTTTGGTCCACTTTATAAGATTCATTTAAACAGTTAATGCTTTAATTGTTATTACAAAAACAATATTATTACAATGGTAATCTATTTTTTTTTTGAGTAAAATGGTTTAGTAAGTAGGTTACATGCATTAGAAATAGACTTCAATCTATTCGACCCATTCCTCTTTAGCTAATCTCTGGAATTGACCTATTTGAGATTAAACACAACCAAAATTGACATATTCACAAGTAAATGGGTCAAAGCTGTCACTTCTAGTTAACAATATTTATTTGTGTTCGCTAGATTCCACAATTCTTTTTATCAAGTACTCGAGTAATATTTATATAGTTCCAATTTATTAAAATGTACTTCCTCTGTCCTAAAACATTTGTGCACTTTCAGAAATGGACAATTGATATTTACTAATTTTCTCATTTTGCTCTTAGCTACGCATACCATTAAATGTTGCTTCTTTTAAATGCATTAAGGGTAAAGTTGACATTTTGTTAATTAAAACCTGCATTAGTTGTAATTTCTTTTTGTTTTGTTTTGTTTGGGGACATTTATTTTGGACCAGAGGGAGCCCTTGTCTAAGAAAAAATTGTTGCATTTATTCAGGAGTAACTTATTTGACCTCAAAAGTCAACCAGAACAGTCTTTTAGATCATATGCTAGTACCGCATGGTCTTTTAATGTAGACCAATTCACCGTAAAACTGAATATTATCTTAATGTTTTATATGATCAGACAAGGGAAGAAAAATTCAGGAAGCGTGTGAAGCGATACGTTGGAATATGGTGTTGTGTTGACAAACACGAACCGGGTCACATATATTATGACATGTACTGGGATGAAAAACCCGATTGGAAGCCTCTCCCTCCCCAAACTCCAGAAGATGATCACCCGCATTGGTGATTGCTTGCATGCATGCTACATCAACGGCTGAGATTTTATCGACATACCTGACTCATAATCGAGTCCTAACCCTGGTTTAAATCAGTAGACCTTCTGATTCATGTTTATATATATATATATAGATACAAAGAGAAAAGGGTCGTGGTTCGATTACTAGGCTTCGAGTTTGAACAATAATGAATGAATTGACAAAGGTGTAGCTTTGTTTTTCTGTATAACATCCAAGAGGGCAAATGAGAGCATCTTTTGTTTGAACCATCTTTTTTATTACTACTGTTTGTTTGTTTTTATATATATATATATATTTTTTTACAATTTTAAATCTTTATAACTAATACACACACACACACACAAAAGATTAGCAAGGTATCATCCAAAAAAAAAACTATAAATAGAAACATAACTGAACTTGCTTATTCAAAGATCCTGTAAATTCGCCATGTTAACATGCCAACCACACAGACCTTTTTACATGAAAAATATAAGTTGTTTTTTCTGGCTTAACTTTTTGGAGTTTATAAGGTAATAGATAGACTCTTCTTTTCTTTTCGATGAACAATACATAAGATTTCTGGTATCCTCTTCGATTTTAATTTTGTACCATTGGAAGAATTTAGGTTTTACATATGTAGTAAAAGTTATCTTCTACTATCTATCTATCCTTTTCTCTCTTTTTTTGAATATAATGAAGTGATGTAATTTGTTTCACATCATTATTATGTAATTGCTTAATATATTGCTCTTTTTTCTGAAAGGTCACAAAGCGGATCCGTGATTAGACTACGACAATGGCCGATCAACCTCGCCCTAGTGGAAATGAACAACCTCGTGCTGGTGGAAATAATCCTTCACCGGGAGGATATCCTACGCCAACAGGGCAACCTCCACAAGGGGGATATCCTACGCCAATAGGGCAATCTCCACAAGGGGGATATCCTCCACCCGGAGAACATCCACCGCAAGGGTATCCTCCATCTGGAGAACATCCTCCGCAAAGCTATCCTCCATATGGGTACGCTCCAAATGAGTACCCACAAGGGTATCCAACACAAGGATATCCTCCTCCGCAAGGGTATCCAGCGCAAGGATATCCTCCACCGCATGGGTATCCTTCACAAGAATATCCTCCACCGCAAGGGTCACAAGGGTATCCCCCACAAGGATACCCTCCTCAACAAGGCTATCCACCGGGTGGATATCCCCCAGGAGGTCCTCCTGGAGCATACCCACCTGCAGGTTATCCTGGCGGTCCTCCTCCTCCTGGTGCATATCCACCGGCTGGATATCCCCAAGGTGTTGCTCCCGGTCAACATGGAGGTAAGAATGCCAACTTACCATAGGAAATAATTTTTTTCATCAAATTTTGTAACCCATTGGATATTTTCAGCACAAAAGGGGGACAAAGGAGCTGCTTCTGGCGTAATGGGATTGATCGCGGGGGGAGCTGCGGCATACATGGGCCGCGGGCACTATGGACATGGTCATCATGGTCACGGTTATGGCTACGGTCACGGCCACGGAAAATTTAAGCATGGCAAACACAAGCACGGAAAATACAAGCGTGGAAAATTTGGCAGGCACAAGGGTAAAGGAAAGTTCAAGATGTGGAAGTAAGGAAAATATTAAACGAGATGGCTGGAATTGCACAAACATTTACACATTTTAGTGTAGCTATATGTATAATACGTTACATTTATGTTGGTGTGCTTCATAACTTAACATTTGTCAACTTATAATTAATGCATTTAATTTGTTATATGTTCTAATATAGTAATATTGTTCAAACTGTACACATAGATGTAATATGCATGTTCAAACTCATTTCTATTTTGGTATTATTTAAAATATATATACATCAATTAATATATTTAAACATAAGTAAAATTTATGTTAAGTTTATGCTAGTGTTTTAATTCTATATTTTATCTTCATTGATTATACTTTATTTTATTTTTTTGGAAGGCTTTGGCCCACTAGTTCCAAATTTGATATCCGTAGGTTTCAAAACTTAGCGACCACAAATTGTTTATCTTACAAATGGGCTTGTTACAAATTAAACTTTAACGATCAAACTCAAAAAAACAACACGTTGTATAAACTAGAATTTAAAAAGATAAAATAAACATTACGTGGATATTGTTGTTGCAAAAGAAAAAAAGAATATTAATTACTTAGGTCCCATTTGTTCCCTAAATGCATCGTTAAAAAAAAACCGACCCGACCCGAAACCTGTTCTGACCCGGACCCGTTTCGACCCGAACCAAAACAACCCTTTTTTATAATCGACCTGTTTTGACCCATGACCCGACCCGACCCGTTAGCCAGGTCTACATAAGTGCATTCTTTTCAAATGCATTTTGATCAAATGGAGCCTTTGGTAAATACATAATCCATATCACAAATGCATTGCCTAAATACATGCATTGGGGATGGTCTAAAGTCACCTTTGCCTTTTGGATAATCAATAAGCAAGTTCCTATCTCTTTTGTGTTCACTTCCTGAAGCAAATCAGGCCCCTTATAATATGTTTTTTTGAGCATATTGCTCAATTAGCCATCATATTGGCTATTACAACTAACATTCTCACCCACCAAACTCTAATCATCCATAAGCCACTTGAGTAGCCGTTGAGCCATGAACACCGTCAACAAATCCAAACCTTTTGAAAGGAAGGTAACCGTTGCGAGGCTTACCTATATTTTTATTATAGGGACAACCAGGGACGTAGCTTAGTGTTAAGTAGGGGTGCACCCGCCTCCTCCAATGTTTCGGTTAGAAGTGTAAAATTTCCTATTTTTCGTCTGAAAATTTTAAAATTATATAGAATTGTTCCCCCAATTATTTTGCCTAAATATTTATACAATATATAAATTGGGTCTCATGACTTTCCGCCCCCTCGGAACTTTTGGTCAAGCTCCGCCACTGGGGACAACGTAGGATAAGCTACACTTGGATTTAGTAACTTATCCCTTAAACAAACTCTAATTTAAAGATGAGTCCATTAGTTGGGAACACCATAGGGATTAAAATGTAACTTACTCTAGAATTTTAATATTGTGTGCTTATTTTAATTCATTTATTTTTATATGTAACAATTTTATGATTAAAAGATAAAGTTAACAATCTTGGGCCGGACTCTCAGGGCCCATTTTTTTAATATAAATTGGCGCTCAATCTCAGCATTTGTCTTGTAATCACACTGATGCGTGTGAAGTGTTATATATTTTAGGTGTATATTTTAAGCCCCTTTAACACTTATTTTTAGCCAAGTTTTAAATTTATAAAACACGATATTTCACTAACACTAAACACACATATGGGCAAGTGCACCCATCGTGAGCGTAGTATAGTGTTGGTAAGATACCGAGGTCGTCCAAGGACACAAGAGCTTTTAGTACCGGTTTATCCTCAACGTCTAATCAAAATAAAAAGGTTTAGAAAAATGTTTTAAACTAAGAAAAGTAAAAACTAACTAAAATGCTGAAAATAAAAATAAAAACAAAAACAGATAGACAAGATGAATCACTTGGTTCCGACTCGTATCTAGTGTAACCTTTGATTATTTCCGCACTTTTGCACATAATTAAGAGATTATCTTAGTTATTGTAGTAGGCCCCTCTTTTGAAGGTGACGTTACCCTCACCCCAGTAGTTTGAGTCAGCAAGGATACAATCCTAAAAGGGTGGATTATTGGAAGATAATTAATTAAGTTATTAATGCAAATTATGGTAGGCCCATCTTTTGGAGGTGATGTTACCCTCGACTAAGTAGTCTGAGTCAGCAGGGATACAGTCCTAAATAGCCGGGTTATAGTATTAATAGTAGTTAACTTATGAGGGGATCAAAGAGTTTGGACCCCCGCCATCCAATACCGTTAAGTATTGAAGGAGGTCCTACTAAATTTGACCCAGGTCCATTGCAGGACCTCTAAACGCTGAACAATGGCAAGACCTTTACCAAACCGTTCCCTTAACCCCCGACCAGGTAGCCAACACACCTCCATATAGACCGTGGAGATATGAATGGTGAAAATCTTTTATTTTATATAGACAGTAAAATAATGCCAAGACACCACGGACAAACGATAAGGAAAGATCACCTTCAACATAAGCAACTAGTTATTAAAGTCATTAATACAAAACCAAATAAAAAGTGCAAAAGATTAGAAATAAAAAGTATTACACTAGACACTTTGTCTTCACCAAGTGATGTAAGAGACTTAGGCAAACATGGCCTTGATTGTCAAGAACTCTTACGATCAATCTTGGATCCCGAGACGACTCACACACTCTACGATGGACAATGGATGATGGTGGTGGATGATGGTGTTATGGTGGTGGTGGGTGGTGGGTGAAGTGTGAGAGAGGTGGTGTGCCAAGGGATGGTTTGAGCTTGAGCCAAGCACTTCTATTTATAGGCTGAACAGAAGCTCGGGCACGGCCCCGTGTCCAGTGGGCACGGCCCCGTGTCCATATCCTTCTATTTCTTCATTTAATGCAGCTTTGTCTTATTAGTTGACCACGCCCCCGTGTCCGCTGAGCACGACCCCGTGTGCAGAATAATCTTTGTACTATGAAGATTTGCCTGGATTGTGCGAATCTTATAGTTGACCACGGCCCCGTGTCCGCTGAGCACGGCCCCGTGGTGGGCAATAGAAGCTTCTATCACTTTGTCTTTTCTGCTGTCACTTGGGCACGCCCCCGTGCTGGCTGAGCATGGGGCGTGTTCAGGCTTCTGATCTCTTGTTTTGCTTGGGAAGATGCTGTCGTGGGGTCGGGCATGTCACATTTTGTTCCTTTTCTTGTATTTATGTTAGATTTTGATGTCTTTTTGCTTCTTTTGTTAATTTGAGCTCATTTAATCCTGAAAATACAAAAGGAAGACAAAGGCACACTTTTCCAACATTAGTACTAAAAAAGGGTTAGTTTTATGCCTCATATGATGAAATTTATATGTTACATTTTGAACACATCAAATACCCACACACTTGAATCTTTGCTTGTCCTCAAGCAAAACTCTTTAATTTGTGGCTATTACACTCCCAAATGGAATGGGTAGAGAAGAAGGTTTTTGGGCTTGTCGTAGAGTGTCGGGATTTCCAAGATTCTTTATTTAATTTTATTTTTATTTATTTACAATCCTATTCGTCATGATTTATTTAAAACTTTTCATAAGAGAAATTACTTATTAGGGCATAACATGCCTTTGTAAAATTCTATTTATATTCACATACCTCACGGGGATCACTCAACACTCGGCCGAAAATGTATTTTTGTGGATCACTCGAGAGCGGCATGGAACTTACTCCTACCATAGGCTTGCCAAGCAATCAATCCTCCTCCTTTTTAACTTATATACCTTTGTAAATATCAAGAGGACTTTGTGGGTAAAGGGTTAGGCTTGGGTTAAAGGTAGGTGGTTGGGTTGGTGGTTAGTGGTTAGTAGAAAAAGGCGAAAAGCGTAACAAGTGTCGGTTTTCGTAAGACTTTTTATTTTTGTAACTTTTATTTTGATGAAGCTATTTATTCAAACAAAGTTATTTTTGATGAACTTGTTAGTTTATTTTCTTTTGCTTCATCATCAACAAATTTTTTTTTCTTTTCAAAAGTCATATGAAGAACCGAACTTGTTACTAAAACAAAGGGTTAAAAATGAAAAAGGTTTTGGTGGGTAAAAAGGGTGTTTGGTTTGGGTTATGAAATGAAAAGGTTTAGGTTCAAATGGGCTAACTAGGGGGATTTTGGGTATGTGGTAAAAAAAAATAATGGTGTAGAAATAAAAAAAGGGTTAGTCCTAATGCCTCCATCATTTACTTACTCGGGTTTAAGTTAGTAAGGACTGGGAATGTATCGTCATGGCAAGTTCTAGAGTCGTAAGAACCAAGCGGCTATTCACACAAAAAACGAAAATGAGCATTTAGTCAAATGATATGTAAGTGTTTGCTCAATAAAGGCTCAAAACTCACTTTTGTGGGAATGAGTTTTTATGTGATCAAGTATATATAATCAAATTTTAACTAAGCTTGTCATGCATTTTCATAACTTTCTTATGTTGGTTCTTTTTATCACGACGCTATCGGTTGTAAATTCGTAAAAATATAACCTTTTTAGAACTTGAATTTCCCGAGTTAAACCTAGACAAGTAAAAAAAATGAATTTTTTTTTGAAAAATTTTGGGGTGATTAGCGGTTCCAATAGAGTTTTGTGTAAGGCTTGTATTTAGGACTTGCAAGATTCAAGGTTTTAGCATCCCCCCACACTTAAATTACACATTGTCCTCAATGTGTCCCAAAAATAAGTTTTTAGGTTGATTGAATGTGTAAAAGGTGTGAAAAAAGAAAAAAAATTGTGTTACTGGGCGCTGAACACGGCCCCGTGTTAGCCGGGCACGGCCCCGTGTTCAAGTGCCAGTAAGAAATTTAAAACAAGAGAAACAGAAGTCTGGACACGGGGGTGTGTTGGATGAACACGACCCGTGTCCAGTTACCTGAACTGGGTCTTTTTCTGCAGACAGTGCAGCACGGGGCCGTGTTGGGTGGACACGGCCCGTGCCGAGCTTACTGTAAATGAAGAAATTTGTCGGACGGTTCTGTTTTCCTGTATGGAGTGCTGGTTCAAGTTTCCCTTGCATCATTTGCCATCTCAAGTGTGTTTTATTCCTGAAAATTAAAACTAACTAGAAAACAAGAAAATTAATCTAAACTAAACTAAGGATAGTTCCGTGGAATGCCTCCATGGTGCGCCACGTTTATAAGGATCCTTGGCTAGACCCAAAGCCTGGTCACATGTTACCCAAGTGGGATGTATTGCATCCCATGTTACACCGTCGGAGAGCGTCATCCAAGCTTGAGTCTATGACCTTCATGTATTTGACCGGGTATTCTTCCTCTACTTTCTTTCCACATTCAAACTTCACTTCCTTATCCCCAAACTTCAATGTTAACGTTCCGTCATTCATATCCACCACTGCTTGGGCGGTGGCTAGAAATGGCCTCCCGAGGATGAGAGGGACATCGGTGTCTTCTTCCATGTCTAAGATGACAAAGTCGGTTGGAAAAACGAAGTTGTCTACCTTGACCAGCAGATTTTCAGCGACACCTTGTGGAAATTTGACGGACCTGTCGGCGCGTTGTATGCTCATCTTTGTAGGGCTTGTTGCTCCTAGGCCGAGTCGTTTGAACATTGACGTGGGCATGAGGTTAATGCTAGCCCCAAGATCGGCTAATGCATTACGAACGGGGGACTTCCCAATCGAGCAAGGAATTGTGAAACTCCCGGGATCGATTTTCTTTTGTGGAAGTTTGTTGAGTACTAAAGCGGTGCATTCTTCGCCTAAGTTAACTAATTGCAATGATTCAATTTTCCTTTTGTGAGTGAGGAAATCCCTCATGAATTTTGCATATTTAGGCATTTGGGTTAGGACCTCAATAAAAGGAATATTAACATGCAATTGTTTTAGTAAACTTTCGAACTTTGCGAATTGCTCATCGGTCTTTTGACGATTTAACCTACCGGGGTATGGAATTGTAGGAGTCTTGGTGGGCTCTTGATTTGGTGAAGAAGCCGTTTCTGGTTGAGGTGTAGGTGAAGTCATGTTTTGGTGTTGACTTCCTTCAACTGGTGGTAACGGTGCATCCTCGGGACCCACGGTTCGGTTTCTCAAAGTGATGAGGTGTACTTGTGCCTTTGGGTTGGTTTCGGTATTACTCGGTAACGCGCCTTGTGGTCTCTCGGAGAAATTTTGAGCTAGTTGATTTAATTGTTTTTCAACGTTTTGAATGCTAGCTTGTTGATTTCTAAAATTCGATTCTATTTGTTGAAATCGATCCGAGTTTTTCTTTTCGGTGTCGGAGATGAGGCGAGATACGGTATCTTCAAGCCTTTCTCTTCCACCTTGTTGTTGAGAGAAATTTTGTGGTTGTTGAAAATTAGTTCGTTGGTTTTGTTGGTTACTACTATTGCCGGGATCTCTCCAACCAAGATTTGGGTGGTTACGCCATCCTTGGTTGTAGGTACCCGTTGGAGGACCCGACGGCCTAGGTCTATTATCAATGTAGTTTACCGTTTCTGCTTGTTCATCTAATTCTTTCATACAACTCCAATTTTCATGTGACCCACCACACCCTTCACAAGCCATAACCGAGGCCGTTTTTGTCATTTCTAACCTTTTGATTTTCGAAGAGAGAGCCTCGATTTGGGCTTGTAAAGAGGTGCTTTCATCAACCTTATGGGCGCCCGGGGCAATAGATTTATTACCTCGGGGAGTGTGCCATTGAAAATTGGTTTGAGCAATTTCGTCAATTTGATTATATATTTCATTTGGGCGACGATTACCTAAAAGTCCCCCGGAGCTTGAATCAAGTGTCTGTCTTGTGTGTGGCAACAACCCATTGTAGAAAGTGGATACTTGTTGCCACACCGCTAGACCGTGATGAGGACACTTTCTTAGAAGCTCCTTGAACCTTTCCCAAGTTTCATATAAGGATTCCCCATCCTTTTGTGAGTATGTATTAATTTCAGTCATTAGTTTAGCCGTTTTAGCAGGAGGGAAATACTTATATAGAAACTTTTGGGCTAGTTCATCCCAGGTGTTTACCGAGCCAACTGGGAGGGTGTTAAGCCAAGCCTTAGCTCGGTCTTTTAGTGAAAATGGAAACATCCTAAGGCGAATGGCGTCGTTTGATGCTCCATTGATCCGAAAAGTATCACATATTTCCAAGAAATTAGTAATATGTAGATGGGGATCCTCGTCCGCAAGCCCGTGAAAGGTTGCGGAGTTTTGGAGCATTTGTATCAAATGCGGTCGAAGTTCGAAGTTGTTAGCTTCGACATTTGGTGCATTGATAGCGGCGCCGAGATTGCCTACGGTGGGCCGTAGGTAATCCATGAGGGTACGTTGGTCCACCATTGGAAGTGGGTCCCCCGAAACTTTCTCTTGATTTTTAGCTTTAAGTCTTTTTCTGAGAAAGCGTTCGGGTTCTTCTAGAGGTTCTTTTATGTCTCTACTAGAACTGGAGCTCATGCACTACGTAGGAGGTTCAAATGTGGCGCCTGGGTTCCAAGTCCTGCAATAAAAACAGAAAAGAACGTTGGTCAGAATGTTCACCACGGCCCCGTGCTCAGTGAACACGGCCCGTGGTCAGAGGTACAGTGATTGTTTTCTGGATCCCTGTTACTGGGAGTTGGACACGACCCCGTGTTGCACCGACACGGCCCCGTGTTCAGCTCTCTGTAATTCAGAAAACAAAAACTGCCAGTGATGATGCTGGGCACGGCCCGTGTCCGACCAGGCACGGCCCGTGCTGAGCTCTGCAGAAGCTGAAAAACTAAAAAAAAAATGATAAATAAGAAAAACGATTAGGCCGTTGATTCCTAACTTTCTTAAAATCCTTGTGTCCCCGGCAGCGGCGCCAAAAACTTGATGCGTGTGAAGTGTTATATATTTTAGGTGTATATTTTAAGCCCCTTTAACACTTATTTTTAGCCAAGTTTTAAATTTATAAAACACGATATTTCACTAACACTAAACACACATATGGGCAAGTGCACCCATCGTGAGCGTAGTATAGTGTTGGTAAGATACCGAGGTCGTCCAAGGACACAAGAGCTTTTAGTACCGGTTTATCCTCAACGTCTAATCAAAATAAAAAGGTTTAGAAAAATGTTTTAAACTAAGAAAAGTAAAAACTAACTAAAATGCTGAAAATAAAAATAAAAATAAAAATAAAAATAAAAATAAAAACAGATAGACAAGATGAATCACTTGGTTCCGACTCGTATCTAGTGTAACCTTTGATTATTTCCGCACTTTTGCACATAATTAAGAGATTATCTTAGTTATTGTAGTAGGCCCCTCTTTTGAAGGTGACGTTACCCTCACCCCAGTAGTTTGAGTCAGCAAGGATACAATCCTAAAAGGGTGGATTATTGGAAGATAATTAATTAAGTTATTAATGCAAATTATGGTAGGCCCCTCTTTTGGAGGTGACGTTACCTTCGACTAAGTAGTCTGAGTCAGCAGGGATACAGTCCTAAATAGCCGGGTTATAGTATTAATAGTAGTTAACTTATGACCGTACTAGAACTTGTCCATTTTACTTACTTTATACTTCGGTTAATCGTATCTGTTTTACATTCAAATATGATACATACTTGTTTACATGATCATTACGCTCGTATATACGTACTTAATTCCCGTACAAACAATTGAAAATATGCAATTTTGATACTTATTATATGTTTAAACACTTGATTATACATCACAATACATAACCTCTACTTTCATACATAATCTCCACTTAGTTATATGTTATTCATATGAATGATGCATTAAAACACTTAGTATACTAAACATCAGGGACCTAAATTGCCAAAAAACTGACAAATGTCTGGAGAATAGCCGCCGCGACACGCGCACGGATCCACGAACTCCTCCGCGACGCGCGACGCATAGCCAATCTGCACCAGCTTGTTAACAGCATTGTTTATTGGACGATTTTCACATACAATTCCCAACTAAGCATCTTTATTACTCAATTAACTTACAATAAACACAAACCCTAACCTCCATACTATAAATACATGTATTCCACACTATCTTAACCCTTTACACACCCTCATGTCACTCTCAAATCCTCTCAATTCATCCAAACTTTTAAGTTCTTGGCAGATTCATACTTTGCTCAAAACAGTGAGTTTTGAGCACTCTTTCTTTACTTTTCTTCAAGTTTCTTGTACCAATCTACTTGAATGACCTTCAAGGATGTTATCCAAGATTCACCAAGGTGTAATCACGTGATACATTACTTACATAAGGTTTCAAAGTCAGATTTATTTTCTGATTTACATAAACTTATTGTAACTTCATTTTCTTCAACTTTTTTTCATAATTTCTTCTTCCACAAAGCTTGAAACACCTGTTGGAATGTTTCCACATGTTTACCATGGTAAACCAAGGTGGAACAATACCATTTTGAGGTCCAAACTTTCTATTTTGGAAGAATACTTGTTAGACTTACATAAAACTATGTTTTCTTGATTGTATCTTATGCCTACTTGTTCTTGAACCTATCTAAGGTTATGAGACTTGTTAGGAGTTGATTCTTATGAAGTTTAAGATGTGCAAACACCTTTAAACTTTCTGTTTTTGGTTCAATGTTCATGTAATTTTGTTTATTTGCTAAACCTTGGTGGAATCTTATACCCACCAAGCTCACAACTTATCCTATAGTTGTGGGTTTGTGTTGAGGTAATTTCCATCAAGTTATGAGTTCAAGAACGCTTTATTTTCAGTTTACACATATCATAATCCAAATGTTGAAAGCAAGCATGATTCATCATCTTTCATATGATGAACTTGTGACTTGTGAAGTGTGAACCATGGGAGCTTGGGCTTTCCAATCTAGTTCCACTCCTTCACTTGTGAACTTGTGTATAAACACTCAAGTGACTTCCTAGCATCAAAGTAACGTAGCCCCGCCTAGCCTCCGACACTTAGGATTACCTTTCCATGTCGTGTAGGTTCACCTGTGTTAGGATTTACTTGGTCACTTGAGCATACATTAGTTAGTTCTTTATTTCTTGTTATTCGTGACCCTTCGAATCATCCTTGTGATGATTTGTGTAGTGGTGAATCATACAAAGAGGTTAGATGCTTGACTTACATGATAATCTATGATGGACTTAGTTTTACGTTAATATTATAACTATACTATAAAAGATATAACTATAAACATAATCGAATTCTTGATGTTAATCGGAACATGATTATACGTCGCGAATATAAGTTATATTGTCTTTGTTCTTTATTCCTCGTTTGTGATTCTAATGAGCAAGTTAGGACCCATGAAAACACTTTAAAAACTTAGTGTCCAAACGAGTGTCTAGACGATATATACTTTTGCATATATATACTTTTATACTTAATTCCGTATCCAAACATTCCATAAACTCCAAACACTGAACACGTTCATTCTCCTATTCTCATTAACTCGTCAATACATGGATAATCAGAAAGCCTTGCAATATTGTGAGTATATTCGACGCCCCTTTTACCGTTTTTTACACTTTTTGGGTGCAACATGTTTACATATAAAAAAACACACTCAACATACATACTTTTATGCAATCATACATACAAACAGTCCAATACATGCTTACTAATATGTTATGCTTGATTCGTATTTTCTAGGTTTGTTCGTTTTATGATAAACTTGTCATTAACTTCGTACGAGCCTACCCTTAACATGTATATAGCGCTATAGGAGTAACGCACCGCCTGTGAACGTGAGGTTATTTAAGGCATTCATCCATACTTGCGTTAAACCTTGGTTTGACTTGTTTGTTCACATGCCTGTTTATACGTTAATCTTGATAACTAGGTTTGCCATGTGGATAGTTCATTTTTATACTTATATGCTAGTACTCCAAACTTGTATATTCGCCAATACTTTTGTATTGAACTATACTTTAAAACATGTTGCAGGATTATGATGATGATGCACGGAACTTAGTAGGATGCGTAGAAACGCATTTTAAACTTTGAATACTTGTTGTATTGTAATTCGTTTTGTTTCAACTTGTTGTTTTCTATTTCAAACAATGTAATGGATTGCTTTTAGCAATGAAATGAAATTTATTATTAAATACTTGTCGCAATTTAGTGTTATGAGTAACTAGCGGTAAGACCCGTGTGCAAACACGGGTGGTTTCTTAGAAAACCATGCATAACACATATTAATAGAAAGTATAGATACGTGTATAGACATTGTACCAAAAGTTGTTATCTATTATAGATAATAGACAACTATAAACATATATCATCAGTTAATATATAAGATACATATGAGTATTTCCAATGTCCTATAAAAAAAAGGAGTACCAACCCATTGACAATGAAACCTGTTTATAGACATAACTACATATAGAACATGTCTAAGAAGCAAAATCAGTACCACCGACGAACTAAATGTACAACTACAAACAATCATCACATGAAACATTGTCTATAAATCTTCAATCAACGCAACACAAACTAAGAGGACTTTATCTTTGTCACGAAATGCATAACTTTTGTTAACTTCAGCAATTGAGTAGACTTGTGAAATTCAAATGAAAGTTCATCACCAAAAGCAATATTGCAAGATCTCAGATAACCAGACCATCCAACAATAGCGTAGCTGAATCCAGTTTTGGTTTTTTGAGATCTTGTGAGCAGTTCCGGGACTTCACATTTGAGATTTTGGATCTTGAGAGGCTTAGGATTATCAGTATGCAGATTCAACGCAGAAGATACATCTGATGGCAGATGCTAAAAAATAGAATATTGAATAATGAATTTTATAAAATATTGATATATATCTGAAATTGTTGAAATAACGAAACAAAGTAAGGACTGCAAAAACATACAAACCTGTCTTCAGCATGTGTGGTGAAGTGTAAGACTGGCTCTGAAGTGGATGATACTAAACGAACCTTTTGAACTTTACACGGTCTATCAACAGCTTGGTTATCCTCTACAATTGTCTTGCCACGAAGATTGTGCATCTTTTCACCCTAAGTAAATTAATTTAGACTATAACAACTCTAAATTCTTGAAATTTTATAACTTTCTTTATCAACACAAACTATCTTCTCAACTCAGCTTTGAAGTTTAAGACTCAATCATACAGAAGAATATCAATATATTGAGACAATAATAAAATGGACCGTATAAAACTAATAAATGCTTACATTAGATACAACACTTGAAGAGGCAGGAATGTCACGAACAGAAAAATCTTTAGACTGAAGTTGAGGATCGTTAACATCATCAGCTATTTTTACAGAATGATCTTCAGGCTACAACAAAATTTTAAAAAACCTTGTTATACTTATTATACAATAAAATATATCCGTAGGAAATTATAAATTTACAGCATTTTTAACATCTGACTCATCAACCAGACGCACAACCTTTGAATCAAATGGCCCATCATCAGCAGACTATATTTATAAGAATGATCATATATAAGAAACCATATTTTAAATCATAATAATAAGTAAATATTACATGTGTATATATACATTAAAAATATCATCAAAACTCGTAAACTGCTTAGAATTACCAACCGAAGATCCAGTCTCATCATCATCTAAAACAACTTCCCCGGAATCCAGAACTTGTTTATGTTTAGCCTACAATATGGGATTTCAAAAGTTATTAGCATAATATAATAAAAGTTACTTATCACCATCATGTTATCAAACAATGTATTTTATCATCAAATTTTTATACCGCAACCAATAAGTCAAACCCATCATCTTCATAAACTGAATCATCCAAAACAACAACATCAGCTTTCTTGAAGGAAACCTCAGTTCTAGTTTCGGGATGGAAAACGGAAAGGTCAAACGTTTTAGATGCAATCATGGTGAAAACCAACCAAGATTCAACTGCTATCGGAACTTCTTCAATCAATTTTAACCATCCATCAGTAAATCCGCATCCATCAGTCCATCCTTTCATCATCACATTCCAAAACCTTTCGCCAACATAGATAGTTGCCATCCCATACTCTTAATTTTTACCATAGAATTCTTTCCAAAATTTGTCAGCAATTAGCTATAGAAGAAGCAAAGAAATAATTAATGCAGACTTACAAATTTGATATGAACTAATGATCAACAGAAGTTACAACAGGTTAGTCAACAAAAGTTAAAATGAGAATTAGTCAACAGGATTAGTCAACAGGAGTTACAGTATTTACACAGTCCCTAACCACTGTTGGCTATCAACTGTTACATACCTCTGTTGCTATCCAACAGAGGTTTCGTAACAACTGTCATCCATTATGTCCAGTAAAGGTTGCAACGTGGACAGATCTTAAATATCAGATGTTAGTTAACCGAGGTTAAAAGACTTAGTCAACAGAAGTTAAAAATGTTAGTCAATAGACGTTAAGATTATAAGGAAGCAGACGTTAAAAGGGCAAACAGATGTTAGCAAGTTGTTGAGCTAGCAAGAAATGTTTACAGTAAGTGACAAAATAATATATCGTTACTTACAGTCATGCCAAGTTCAGGTCTAATATTTGCTGAAATGTAAGAGTTCTCGTAGACATTTTCTTTAAAACACAAGACAACGAATGTCAAACTTCCAATGGCTTTTACCAATACAACATCTTTGGTTTTCAAACAACGATCTCTAACCAACTTTGTCTATCCATCCATAAATATACAATGATCATCTCTCTTCCTTACTCGTACTAACCATGATTTGTCACCATCAAGTAGTTCTACAATTTGACCGTACGGGACCTCCTTGCCCCACAACAGACTCTCAAAATCAAGTGGTATATTATGTGACAGTAGTTAACAAACATCTTACATCAAAAATTAATGTACAATCCTAATAGTAGCAAGAAAGTTAAAAAACATACCAAAAATATAAAATCATCTTCATTAAGGAATTTTACAAAAGAATGGTGTTTAATTGGATGGATTCATATCTGCAATAAAGAATTTAAACTTACAAGTTATAAAGACAAACAACATCCAACAAAAGTCATAGACAAACAACATCATAAAATAAACATCACTAACATCCCTTAAACTAAATCAACACTTAAAAAACTAAAGTACCAAATATTAACTGGACTATTTGTACAATCACACACTTAAGATATTACAAAAACAAAGCACAAAACGAAAATCATCATCTCTCACAACAGTTAAGCAAATGAACATCAACCAAAAATTATATGGTTGGTTTATCAATCGTAATGTAGAAGACAACATCAAGAAGATGCATGCACAAATTGAGACAGAGAATGCTATCAGTAACTTCATTTAAGTTAACGCAGTACTTAATCGATAAAAGTACACCAGATTACAGCAACTATTATTTGCTTCAACAAAGAATATGAAACACCATCGGTGAGAAATACATACTCATAACATCAAACAATGATTAATCTAACATTTATAATACAAACAATAAATTTAAAGAAACAATACTTGGTTTTATAGTGCGTAATCTATATTATGCAATAGAACCTTTCCGATTTTGATAAGAAAGTTATGTGAGAAAACTTCCGAATAAGTTTTCTGGAGCTTATATTCAATAATAGAGATGAAAAATATATTAAATGGAGTTAATACAGATGTTACATTTATACTGGTTGGTTGGAATTAAGTTTTGTAAAATTTATACTTTACACCCTTTTCTTTAAAATAATGTAAATTTAGCACGGCATCAACTACTGCTTCAACATAAATTTAATTTTAAATAACAAAAACTTATCTATTAATTCATATATTTACATAATTAAAAATAATTTTTAAATCCCGATATTAAATATTATTATAAGTCAAATAAATAAACAATTACAAGTTAATAGATAAGTATCTTACTTTCAACAATCCCAATACAATCTTCTCTCTTCTTCTCTGGTGAAAAAAACTCTACAGTTTCTTCTTCTTCTTCTTCTTCAGACTTGATGATCAAAAGTTTAAAGTTTTAGATCATGTATTTTTTTTTTGTTCACTTGTGTATTTTACAGTTATGTTTTGACATGTTCCTTTCAGTTTTTTCATTTCAAATTATATGGACATCAAAATCATAATCTGCTGATGTTAAAATAGATAAAGTTATATGAACTTGTTTTCTTTGTTTTATAATAAGATTTATATCAACTTATTTAGTTACATTTTGATTCATTCCATCTAAATAAGAATCTGAAATAATGTTATTTCATAAATATTTGGTTGTATATTTTACGAATGGTTTTAGAATTATTGTATAAACTGTCATGTAGTATTGATATATTTCTTCTATCAATCTTAGTTTTGATAAAATATTCTGCAACCAGGTTATAGTACTCATATGTCTGATTTGTAAGTGAATATAGAGTTGGCTGCTGAAAAAAAAATTAAGTTTGAAGTTGACACAAACATGGATATTTGAAAAGTTTAATGTTATATAATACTTTTTTATTATACAACAATATAAATTTCATCTTACATGATGTTAGACTCGTATTATTGGTTGTAGGGACCATATTGAAATACAAAACATATAACTCTGGTCCTACAGGGTGTTGGATATTTTTTTATACTTTAAATAGAATGCTTTTCAGATACAATTGATTTTATGTTTTACTATTTAATTGTTATTGTATTTTTTACTTTCAGATGGAGTTTATGATAATTATCAATGTCTCTGAATTGACAGATCTAAGTGAGGGATTCGTAAGCTATATTCTTAGAACAAATTAACTCAAATCACAATTGTATGCTAAAAACTGTATTTATAAAATTAAAGATATATTAAATGTTGTGTATTTTATATACATAGGTACTTCCAAGGATA
Source organism: Helianthus tuberosus (assembly GCA_030545235.1). NCBI lineage: Eukaryota > Viridiplantae > Streptophyta > Magnoliopsida > Asterales > Asteraceae > Helianthus > Helianthus tuberosus. Next base: position 41,428,707 of record CM060385.1, on the reverse strand, counting down.
ATGAGTAACCAATTACCAAGAAAGTGTGAAGTAATAAAGTTGGTTGATTATACGGGATTTAAGTATAAGATTGCAGTACAGAGCATCGGTCATAAAAGTAAGAAGATAAACGGGCCATAATGGAGTTAGTTTGTTGAAACTTATAGAAATAAGAATATAGACAAGCTGTGTTTAAAAAAATTGAAAGAAGTAAAATTTGAGATAAATGTTTTGAACAATGAGGGATTGGAGATTAGAAAGGATGTCTCGAACAGAGATTATGTCCATGGTTGCTGGATACAGGCTGAAGAAGAAACATACTGCAAGCAGGTTAAAAATTGCTACCTTATTTTTATTTATTGCTAGTGTATCTTTTGGGCTGTTAGAAAAACTTCTAATTTATATTTTGTATCCTATATAAAGTCTAATATGACATTTCTGAAATGTATGAAAATTATAGCATTTGTCACACGATTTGCTGAAGCTGTTGTCAGAGAGGAGATTAAAAATTGATAACTTGGTTGTAAAAGTACATGGACCAAAGCAGAGTAGTAAAGTTGATGTGTATTATGTTTTCTCTCCTAAAAACGAAAAGGGATTGGCTGCTGGTTTTATGAGACCAGGATGGACAACTTTTTGCTTTGAAAATGACATTGAGGAAAGCTGCCAACTGTTGTTTTAATGGATGGGAAGTACTCCTGAAGACCACTTTAACTTCACTGTCAAGATTTTTAACAAAGACGGGATTGGACTTCACGGGGAGACTAAACATCACTGCAGTCGTAGCAATCACCAACACCGCAAAAAGCGTCCGCATTATAAGAAACAATTTGAATACCATGTTATAGAGACACACAGCTTGGTATTTACATATCTACTTTTAATATGGTTGATTTTACTTTTAATGTTGGATCTATTTGTTATTACTTAAAGTATATGCTGTTTTGAATGAATAACTAAAGAAAAATTATCTTTTACAGGCAATATCAAGGAAGTTTGTTCGAGAACTCCAGCTAAATGACTACCGTAGAGCTGTGCTGTCATTTGGTCATGTGAAGTTTTTGGTACAGCTGCTTGTAAGGAGAGATCCTAGAAGACCTGATGACAACACCCATCTAGTGATGTATTCAAATTGGCAGCGTATCATGGATGAAACGGGAAGATTTGTGGGCAAAAAGCTGAGGTTTGAGATAGTCAAAGAAAAAAGTGTACCAGGAGATAAAGTACACTTTGAAGTTTGTTGACATAGTCTCTGAACATCTTTTCAGCATTTAATTTTTATGTTTTTGTTGATATGTTTGATGGACAAATTTCTTCTTCCAAAACTAACTTTAAGAATGAAGTTATGTAGTGTTATTACTATATAAAGTTATATACTTTCAAAACTTTGTGGATTTACCTTTTTATATTTTACATCTAAACATTACTATATTTTTCATCTAAACATTACTATTTTCCATCACATTTCCTTTTCGCTCAAGGAAAAGAAATATAAGATTCAAAATTAACAAAATAGTATACAACCTGTAATTACAAATAACAGTGTTTTAAACATCTGTTCCTACCAAAGGGACAAACTTAACATCTGTTTCGCTAAACTTTGCAAACCAAAAGGTCTGTTGAAGACAAACACTGTTGAAGCAAAGTCTGTTAAACCAAACAACCTCAGCTGATGAACCAAACAACCTTTGCTGATGAACCAAAAGCTCTGTTGAAGACAAAGACTGCTGAAGCAAAGGTTTCCCAAAGAGAACCTCTGCTGATGAAGCCAAATGTATGATGAATCTAAGTTTTGCTATGGACCAACAAATATTGCAATTCAACAGAAGATCTTTAATATAAGATCTTTAACAGATTAACAGATGATGATCAACAACTCATAAGGTCTATTGAAGCAAAGTCTATCAACAGATGCTAATGTAACTCAGATCCTAACACTTCTTAGGCGTTAACAGATGTTAGCACACTATAACAGTGCTTAGCTTCTAACAGATGTTAATGTATCTCAGACCCTAACAGTTTTTGTCACGGCCCCCGGCCCGGTATGACCCGGTCCAGAAGCCGCGAGACAGATACCTGGGGTAATTTAATTAATTTGGCAGCGGAATTGTTAACAGGATCGTTTAAACTTGAAAATGCCCAATTTATTTTATTTCACACATTTGGGACAAATCCCATAATTTACAATAAAGGAAATTTCACAAGGAAATTCCCTGTTATACAAAACATATTTCTTTATTTTATTGAGCCACTTCTTCAAACTTGTAGTGCTACACGACACTTTTTCCTAGATCACAGCAGATCACCTGAAACATGTTTAAAAAGATTTTTTATCAGCGGGGAAATACTGGCGAGTCATTCAATTTGCACAAAAGACACATTGTTATAAATTTACAGCATTAAGGGTTTTTATATTTGCCCTTTATCATATAATTATCTGGTTCAGCTGTCACTCGACCGAATCTATGACTGTGGACATATCACTAATTAGGCTCGCCCACCTAAAGTGATAAATCGTTAGTAGTAATGTGCACAAAACCCCCACATATTGCCAATAATTAAAGATTAGCAAAGATTTAATCACTGCAAAGTATAACTAGAAAACATTTAGGGTTTTGTAAAGCAATTTGATAAAAAGAGAATGACTCACATTGCAAGTTTAATTGGACAGAACCTTGCCTACTGATTTATTCTTGTAACCTAGGTAAATAATAATGCATGCGAAACTAGGTCAGTAACTTAATACAACATTTACGATAAGCTCACGAAATCAAAACCCTCACGACGAATGACAAAGTATAGCCCGTATTCGGGCAGCACTTAAACATCCATCGGATTGGTTTCAATCGATCGGACATTATATTGTAGTAGTGATCGAGTTATTACCCTGTTGTCGCAGCAGAGTGTCGGGATTTTGATTGTTTCTGAAAGAAACGGGTATAACTGAACGTACGTAATGAAATTTTCCATCGTAATAACACCAACATGCAAGTGCCAAACCCCTGATATATATACTGAAAAATGGTCCCTGTCGCGTGGCGCGCCAGGTCCCCCTGGTTCCCGCGCGTGGCGTGACGGGTGCACTTCTAGGGTAGGGTAGCCTCGTGTATTTATAGCCTAGGTGAGTCAACAGTTCGACGAATTTCGTTTCCTACAACAAACTGTGTGGATAATATTAATTAGGGAATACCCCCCCTTGAGTTTTAGGGGCCCTGATCCTAGTTCCAACTGTTCTGAAAATTTTAGGAGTCATGCAATATTACTTGGGGGTTTCAATTAGGGTTTCCTATTGGATATAATAAAATAAGAAATAATACTTTTGGTGAGAGTTGTTACAGTTTTCCCACTAACCAATTTCATAAATTTTCATTCATTCTCTAACAATAATATACAACCCTACTACTTGTGCAATACATGAATATCACCAAAAATGTATATAATGTATAATAACAATATTATATAACAAACAAAAGGTTAAATTTACTTGATATTCAAACAGTAGACATTACATACCAAATACATCAGTTTAGATGCTTCAGATTGTAGCCCTTACATACCAAACTTTTAACCACAGTTTGTTAAAACAACAGTTAACAGACATAAATAAAAACCACAAGGAGTCTTCAAAATAAGTGGTTTCTACTTATCTCTCATAAGAAATGTTTATTCATAAGCATCTAATTGTTAACCTTAGACGGCTTCTTCCGAGTTCTTCTCATATTAGTGGATAGCTCACCAACATTGACAACATCAACATCTTGAGCTGTCCGCTTTCCATTGGGACTTGATCCAGAATCCTTTTCAACTTCAACGGCTGAAGAGTCGGCCGTAACAGAGACAACATCCTTGCAACAGATCACAAAACAACTATTGATCTCATTTAATAAAATAATGAACTCTTTCTAAACATATTAAACATACTTTCAAAAATAAATACTCACCCTTGAAGTTCTTTCAACAGACACCTGGGAAGATTCTGAAAGGTTAACATCTTTAACTTCAGCTACCTCTTGAGTAACCTAAAGGATCATAATATATGATATTATATAAAAAAGTGTAGAATCCAGTCTTTGAACCTCAAAAGAAAAATAAATAGATTGAAAAAATAATTTTATATGCTACCTCATCAGTATTTTCATCACCATTACCATCTCCACCAACCAACTCAGCAATTATTACTGGATCATCACATGTTTTTTGCATGGTAAAAACACGATAGTCATTTTTAAGATTGAACTCTGAAACATCAATCTTAAAAGCGACCTTCTTATCAACCAATCGAAATATCTCATGAGGGAAACATTCAGTATCATTCGCCTTCACCTGCCTCTCTCTTATATAACTCGTCGCTAATCCAAGAAGCTTCTGAACATCTCTATCAAACATAACAAAAGAAACACTACCACTCTCATCCTGCACCCGAACTTGCACCTTGAACCTAAAATATATACAAATGAGTAAGTAAACTCCAAAATTATATTCAAGTATCATTCTTAAACTGTTATTTATATAAATAAAATGTTAAATAATCATCATTGCTTACTTTGTGGTGATGGATGTACATTCACTACGACATTTGGGACAAACCAAAGAAGTCACAGGCAATTGAACAATATCCTCCGAAACATTTTCAACATTCTGTAAGTATTCACTTTTAGCCATCACCTTCTTGAAACACTTACGACAGGCAGGATAAAACCAACCATACTCTTCTTGCACAATCTTAATTGTTGCAACCACAACACAAGACATTTCCTGTAAAAACAATATATCAACTTGTAATCTGTACTTTGACAAACATGCAGGTGATAAACCAAAAAAATAACCAAACTATATAAAAAGATGTGAAACCTTTTCTATCTCACTAATCTCATCAACATGTTTCCTCACACCATCTGTTACAAATTCTTTATGCAATGGAAATACGCTCTGAGACGATAGTATTGTTTGACAAGTAGAACCACTCCCTTGTCCACACTTCAGTATAAGACTTTTGAATACCACAAATGATTAGAATTAGTATACAAATAACATGAAGCCAAGTATTTGACTTGAACATCTATATACAATAGAAATTATATTGACAAATTACCTCCTCCTCAGCTGATTAACTTCATCAATTTCTTCATTCAGAAAAATTCGTGTTGCAAACTTATCAGTTTGAACTGTATATTCACCTAGATGCAAAAGTATATAGATATTTAGTCAACCTGTCTTTATATTGCCAGAAATAAAGAGTATAGTTATGATTTGCAGAAAGTAACAAAAATTACCTCTCCATTCCTTACACTTTCCATGCTGTATAACAGCCATCACATGCTCATGAGCTGGGATTTTAGAGAACTCTTTAAACTGCAGAGCATAATCATTCCACACAGTACACCGCAAAACCTTACCCCTACATGAAAACAATATTCGCATGACGATATACTAAAGACTAATTTATGACCATTTTTTTAGAATCTCTAATATCAAAACTAAATTGAATGAATAACAACACAAAATTGGTAGGAAATTTATGACATTTATTAAAGTAGTAAATGAGCCATAAATTAACTAACATATTCACTAAGAATAAACTATTGATCTCATTTATTACCATGATTCAACATTAGATACAAACACTATAGATCTCATTTATTACCATTACCATGATTCCACATTAAATACCAACATTCTTCATCTTATTTATTAACATCATTAAATACAAACAATGATCTGTACATGACTGCACATGTAAACAACAACTTACTCCAAGTCTTGAACATCAAAATTGATCTTCTTAGTCTCTTTTGGAGGTCGACCAAAGAATTCAAGATCTCCACAACAAACCACAGATCCAGCAACATCTATATGATCACATTATACAACAATATAAGTAAAAATTTCTAATTTTATACAGAGAAGACATGATTACAAAAATATACACTACCAACACTCAAAGAGTTTAACGCCTCTCCTTGAAGAATATCTTGATAAGCTCTGAAGTTGATACCATACTCAACACCTTGCTAATCTCACACAGGTGTAACAGTTGTGCATCTATAAAAGTTGATTTTATAATCATGTACTACAACTTTATATAAATCTTTATTCTCACTAACACCAAATTTCAACAGAATAACAACAGCATCTTCTTGAAGCTGTCCATCAAAAACAGGTATCAAATGACTCTTAATACTTGCTTGAATCTTAGCACCCTAAAGAACATTTAAAGAAAGTATCTTTTTAGCATACACCACTACATTCTCTGATAGAACGGAGACGTAGAAATAGAAATTACCTTTTCATCAATGAAGATGAGATCCAATTTGTAACCTTGATTCTATTTTCGAATAATTCTCGCTTTCAGGTTCCACATATATTTCCCAGAATTCAAATCGTTAACAAAACTAAGATTGTTACTGTTAACTGATATTGACATGCTTCTAATTCGGAATTCGGATTGTGATCAAATTTCAAATTTCAAAATCAGAGAACACGAAAGTGTGATCAAATAGGAAGAGGGAAATTAGAAGAAAAGCCTTATATAAGAAGATGATTGACAAGAGTTTGTGAGTGACATGCATTAATTGCAAATTACTTATTCCCATGCATTTTTGAATTTGAATTTGCCAGTAATTAACCTTAAACATCTGCTGATCTAAAAGCATTACAAAGCATAACAACAACCGCTGCTGAGTATTAAAGTAAAGTCAGATATAAATGAGCAGATGTTTACTTTAGAAGAGGTTTGAGTGAATTTTAAATGATTTTATATATTAGGCTTTATGATGCAGTAATGACATAAGAAAAGCATAGTTGGACAGCCTCTCTCGCTGCCACATCAGCTTTTCTTATGTCATCGAGTTTTCTCCTTTTATAGTAAAGATAGATGAGCAATCTATTTCGTCTCATTCCAATGTTTCCGCCATCGGTTGGGCTATGACATGCAAACCCATCTGCATGAAAAAAGGTTTGTTTTTTTTTGTTTTTTTCGATACTGAGATTGTCTTGAGATGAATTATTATCTTGGGTTTAGCATTTTCCACAATTTTAAACAATCCCTCCTAAGAGTAGCACGACTTACATAGGTGTGTCGTGGTTGGAGAGTTCTTTGAACCATCTTTGTATAGCGTTGGTTGTCGAAATGGTTGAATGGAAAGCTTTCTTGGATTACAAACTTCGCCATTTACTCCCTAGCCATATCGTAATTGTAGGCGAACAAAGTAGCACCTTCACTTGCCATCGAAGCTTGACCCACTAGCAGGTGGACTGGGTGGTTGTTTCAACGTCTTGTAAAATGGTTTTTCGATGTGTTGTTTCATGGTGGAGTTTACGGTTCTGGCGTAAAAGTTTTGACAATAATGACAACACGCTCTTTTTTTTACCGTTTGCCACTCGCACAAATCGAAATGTGACCAAACTTCGGGGTTTCGCTTCGTTGGAATAACACAAACCACCATGTCGGCTGTAGACTCGCCAACATTGACCGAATCATGAGCACTAGAGATTGCCATAGTAAGCCTTTTTTGAGAATCATCGAACAAGAAAGTGAGCGTTTTTTTAGAGTTTTTGGAGATTAGAGAGTGGTGTGATTGAACCTAAACACCCACCACCCGTTCATACTTGTTTGGACATGGATTTGAGGCACAAAAAAAAAAAAAGAAAAAAAAAGGCTAGAAAAGTCCCAAACCAGTGACCGTTGTCTCATATTCAGCATTTTCGGTTTTACAGGTTTTTGTATAACGTTACAGGTTAACTGGTTTTTTATATAACCGGGTTTTTTTTCGCACAAAAGTATAACCGGACCTCCAACCAGTGACGTGGATTAATAACTGAACCGGTTAAAAAAAACTGTTTTTTTTAAACTGGTTTCGGTTTTTTTTATCGATTTGGGTCATATAACCGGTTTTTTTGTACATCTCTACCTCTACGGACGCTATAACCGGCCTGTAACCTAGATGTAACGACTCGCCCAAAAATGTCCTAAAACGCTCCGTAAGTGAAACCCGGACACCTGAAACCCTAATGTTCATAAAAAACCAAGAAATTAAGAAATTTGGATTTCACGCGGGCCGCGTAAGACATAAGGGTAGTCTACGCGGGCCGCGACAGATCGAAAATCACCGGATAAGCATGAAGGCCACGTAGCATGACACGCGTCGACCAGACACCTACGCGGGCCGCGTAGGTGTTCCTTCGAGTTTACGCGGGCCGCGACGCGCCCCAGTTTCAGCCTATAAATAGAGGACGATAGTTTCATTTCAAATCGTTCAATTCTTTTCTTTCTCTTGTTCTGTCATTCTAATGTCAGAACTTCTAAATCCCGAAACTATGCCCGTATTAGGGTAATAACTCTAATCACTGGTACGATACTTTATCCGATCGATTAAAACCGATCCAATGGATGTTTAAGTGCTGCCAATATTTGGCTATACTTTGTCACTCGTTGTGAGGGTTTCGATCTCGTGATTATCGTTAAAGTTGAATTAAGTTAATACACTAATACTAGTTCCATTGTATCTAGAAATTAGAACTCGTAATCAGGGAGCTGCTAGAATACTTAGCAACTAAGTAAACTTAATAGTTAAGTAAACTTAGTAATTAAATAAACTTATTAAACTTACTAATTACGTACACTTGGTTGTTAAGGAAACTCAGCAGTTAAGCTAATTGAGTAGATTAATTAATTTGCTAATTAAGTTAAGTAATCGACTAAGCAAATTATAAGAGTTAAGATAAATTACTTAGTTAAGTAATTAATTAATTAATTAATTAAGATTAATTAAGTTAAGTAAGATTAATTCATCAAGATTTATTTAACTAAGTAAATTAAACACCTAAATAGATATACATGAAAATAAATATATATAAGATAGATAATATCAAAGGAAGGTGCAAGGAAGGTATAAGAAGATATATATATATATATATATGTATATATATATATATATATATATGGGTAGGAAGCTTCCTAGAAAATGTATAGGTAACTTCCTAGAAAAGGTATAGGAAATTTCCTAAAAAATACAAAGGAAACTTCCTAGAAATTTCATGCTTCTTACCTATAAATAGGAAGCCTAGGAATTCCTTTGCTCATTCCTTCTATTCTTCTCTCTATACGTCGGTGTTCTAACCAATAATCACCGAGGCGATATTCTGTCCGATCGATTCGGGAACCAACTAACGAATGCCAAAGTGATGTACTTTGTGAATTTCGTTAAACGAATGCCAAAGTGCTGTCTGAATAAGACTATACTTTGTGAATTTTGTTAAGGTTCTAATCTCGTGACCATTGTTAGGTTTGATATGGTTTTACACAAATACGTATTCCATTCTGTTAAACTATATGTTTAACTATCAGAATACTCCCAACTATTCCCTTACAATCAAACAACCTGTTTAATCATCAAAAGGTTCAGAATAATAAAGTATATGCTTAATTATCAGAATGAGTAGAATTAAGAAGCTTGTTAAATCAATACTGCATGCTTATAATGTGAGTCATTCTCTTTTTATCAACAATGTTTTACAATACTCCAATTATTTTCAAAAGTTATAATTACTGGGATTAAGTCTTGGTTATCTTGAATCGCTGGCTAGTGGGGTATTGTGCACATTACTAATTTCTCACGGTTAGGTTAACAAACCTAACACTGATAATCATCACTACTTGGGTGAAAGGACCCAATAGTGGTATGACCATCGTCACCAGGGTGTGACACGGCGCCAGATAAAAATAAGATAGTAGCCATTGTAATCGCTCTTATGCTGTAATTTATAACTATGTGTCATTTTTGTACAAACTGAATGAACTCACCAGTATTTCCTGCTGACCAAATGTTTTTAAAAACGCGTTTCAGGTAATTACAGTAGATCGGAATAAGATTTGGATGCGGCACCAACAAGGCTTATAGAAGTGGCTCATTTTATCAATTAAATTAAATTAAGAAAAGTTGTTTTATGTATTCAGATTTATCCCATATTAAAGCTACCTTTCAAAACATGGGGTTATCCCATCTATTTAATAAATAAAATCCGGTGTTTTCTAAACTCTGATATTTTTTTTAACTCACGGTCCTGATGAAATTTCTGCTGCACTACTTTTCAAAATAACCACCGGTACCACTGAACTGGTTCACGGCTCCCGATTCCGTCCAGGGTGGGGTCGGGGGTCGTGACAGAAGTGGTATCAGAGCCACTTGTTTAAGCAATTAGGTGTTGTAATAATACCTAAGTTTAAACGAAGAGTTAGGAACTTGATATTTTCTGGTAGCACCCAGGATAGTATTTAGACTTGAACTTAAGAAAGATGCCTTAATATGAGCTCCAAGATGAGCTAATTACTTATATAAGTATAATGTGATAGATATTGGTATGCCGTAAGAATGATAATTAGAACATTGCAAAGTACGATAAATAAGCAATAACACTAAATTGCTGTTAATTCTTGCTTATTGATACTAATTGGTCTAGAATTAGATATGTTATGGGAATACAAATTTCCTTGATTCTAGATGAAAGCCTTAATAAAAGAGGCACTTTTAAAATCTTGGAAAAAAAATACTATTTATGGGAAATACAAATTTCTTCTCCGGCAAGACTGGGTATGGTGTAGCAGACTCTCCAGCTTGTCCGTATATAATGGGGTTACCTCTCCGACAAGAACCGGATAAGACGGGGTATATAATATGTCAAACAAGTGACAAGATTTTCCTAAATAGTATCATGACCTGATATCTGACTTGTTTTTTTGGAAATATGAATCTGTTAAATACATTGACCTTATGAATGGTATGTATGATTATATAGATATGTATATCTATAAGGAATTCCAAAAACCCTAACGATTGACAATTTAAAATAAATCACGAACATAAGTGTCAATAATAATTCTAGATTTCTTTATCAGGAATCTCTTGCATATATCTATAATTCCGATATCAAACATTATTTCGTTTGATCATCTACCTCGTAACTCGTGCGACAATATAAACAATGGAAACCCTTTAAGTTGGGATGCCATTAAAAAGTATAAGAATTTCCAATGCGTTACTATAAACTATTAACGCAAGTAAGAAGCAGGTAAAGTTGTGCTAGTACACAAGAAAACACATGAAACTTAAATTATACGTCCACAGACGTCGAAGTATATCACACACGACTTTCAAGGCAAGACCTTTGGAAAATATAATTGGGCATGACGACACCAATGCGAATCCCGTCAGTGGAAGAACTACTAATCAAAAAGCAGCACTTGGCCACGTGATCCTACAAACAACATGAATCTTGCTGAGGTTCGATAGAACAAGATTTTACAACAATCGGTGCATAGTCTAATCCAATTCTTGACGCTGCAAAAGAAGTCACATACCTTTACAATCCCCCTATTTCATTTTATTCGACATTCCCTGGTAATGTCACTTCACAACGGTTATCACACAAAATTTCCAGATAAAATTCTTAAATTCCTTTTGTTAAAATTCAGACCTCTGCACATAGTAAAGAGACTTTTGCATTTCTACTCTCCTAATGGTCATCATGAGGATTTCTTTCATAATCACGAATATTTAATTGGTTGTTTCATTTCTTGGTAAATCCACACATGCACTGTTTGTTGCGCATGTGGTTAGTTTGAATTATGAAGACCATGGGAGGACTTCATTCCAATTTGTTGTTTTATTAAAACTCAAATATCGTTCCGCTATACTTGATCTTTGTATTGTAAACCGCGTTTTTGACAAACGATGACTCTTTGATATCGAATCGATGAATTTCTTGAAAAACTTGATTTTCTTTTGAATGGTATACATGGTTTTTGTTGTGACCATGTCAGAACTTTCTTATTGATACATGAACTCGTTTTGTTTAAACCAAGTTCCATTGTTTGAACTTGCTCGCAATACGTATTCAATTCAAGGTCCCGTATGATAGATTAAGGTCATCATATTCGAATTAATCCCAACAAGCCCTTCAATTGCTTTGAACCATAACAGGCTTGTTTGGTCTTCGACTTCATCAAATCGTTTCTTTGATCACGATCACCTTGTGGTGACGTTTTCACAAAATTGAAGCTTGCGCTAATATCATTTGCACACATCATATACGGATTTAATTATTTATTTATTTATATTGAATCCGCTTTGTTGGTTTATCCTATAAAAGCAATCTTAACACAATCGTGTGCTAAGATAATACACAAATTCATGTCATATTTCAGTATATCTCTTAACAGTTCCTACAACATCGATCGAGCATTTCTTGATCTTTCCGATCGAAAAACATTATTCAATTGTTTCATTTTCAATAAAAAAATCCTACTAGATTGTTTGAAACAAACATTCGGATTTACTTCGTTGAACTTTCATTTGGTTTCAAGCATGGTGAACTTATTCAGTCACCGCTATTATTATTTCGATCACTACGACACCTTGTGGCGTCGGTATAGACTCGTAGCTTGAGCTAATCTATATATATACCTTTCGCTTTACTCATCCTTGAAAGTGGTCTTAATACCACTATGTGTTAAGACAATGATACACAAAACTCTGCTGTATATCGGTGTATCCTTGTAATTCGATAAATGTCAACCCATTGATTTTTCTCATATCATAATTCAATAGTTGACAAATCATTTTCGTACTTCTATTTCATTCGAGCTTGTTGATTCTGAGACTTCCTCAGTTGACAATCAAAGTAAGTTTTCTGTTGACAGTGAATTCTCTTGTTTCTAAAAATCATTCACAACTTGTAAACATTCACATCTATTGATCATATATCTTTTTGACTTAAACCTAATCACCTTAGAAACTATATCATTTCATCTCATTCATTTGACACCAACTTCTTGAACTAATTCAGTTGAACCATTGAGCCCCAATTATTGTAAAACACGTATTCATCTTAAAACTGTTCTTATTGACTAAGACATGACATAACTCTAAAAGAGGTATCGTAGCCCAAATCTCGAGGACGAGATTTAAAACAAGGTGGGGAGGATGTAACGACTCGCCCAAAAAGGTCCTAAAATGCTCCGTAAGTGAAAACCCGGACACCTGAAACCCTAATGTTCATAAAAAACCAAGAAATTAAGAAATTTGGATTTCACGCGGGCCGCGTAAGACATAAGGGTAGTCTACGCGGGCCGCGACAGATCGAAAATCACCGGATAAGCATGAAGGCCACGTAGCATGACACGCGTCGACCAGACACCTACGCGGGCCGCGTAGGTTTTCCTTCGAGTTTACGCGGGCCGCGACGCGCCCCAGTTTCAGCCTATAAATAGAGGACGATAGTTTCATTTCAAATCGTTCAATTCTTTTCTTTCTCTTGTTCTGTCATTCTAATGTCAGAACTTCTAAATCCCGAAACTCTGCCCGTATTAGGGTAATAACTCTAATCACTGGTACGATACTTTATCCGATCGATTAAAACCGATCCAATGGATGTTTAAGTGCTGCCAATATTTGGCTATACTTTGTCACCCGTTGTGAGGGTTTCGATCTCGTGATTATCGTTAAAGTTGAATTAAGTTAATACACTAATACGAGTTCCATTGTATCTAGAAATTAGAACTCGTAATCAGGGAGCTGCTAGAATACTTAGCAACTAAGTAAACTTAATAGTTAAGTAAACTTAGTAATTAAATAAACTTATTAAACTTACTAATTACGTACACTTGGTTGTTAAGGAAACTCAGCAGTTAAGCTAATTGAGTAGATTAATTAATCTGCTAATTAAGTTAAGTAATCGACTAAGCAAATTATAAGAGTTAAGATAAATTAATTAGTTAAGTAATTAATTAATTAAGAAAGAAAGATTAATTTAGATTAATTAAGATTAATTAAGTTAAGTAAGATTAATTAATCAGTTAAGCAAGATTAATTAAGTTAAGTAAGATTAATTAATCAAGATTTATTTAACTAACTAAATTAAACACCTAAATAGATATACATGAAAATAAATATATATGAGATAGATAATATTAAAGGAAGGTGCAAGGAAGGTAGGTATAAGAAGATATATATATATATATATATATATATATATATATATATATATATATATATATATATATATATGGGTAGGAAGCTTCCTAGAAAATGTATAGTTAACTTCCTAGAAAAGGTATAGGTAATTTCCTAGAAAATACAAAGGAAACTTCCTAGAAATTTCATTCTTCTTACCTATAAATAGGAAGCCTAGGAATTCATTTCCTTTGCTCATTCCTTCTATTCTTCTCTCTATACGTCGGTATTCTAACCAATAATCACCGAGGCGATATTCTGTCTGATCGATTCGGGAACCAACTAACGAATGCCAAAGTGTTGTACTTTGTGAATTTCGTTAAACGAATGCCAAAGTGCTGTCTGAATAAGACTATACTTTGTGAATTTTGTTAAGGTTCTAATCTCGTGACCATCGTTAGGTTTGATATGGTTTTACACAAATACGTATTCCATTCTGTTAAACTATATGTTTAACTATCAGAATACTCCCAACTATACCCTTACAATCAAACAAGTTGTTTAATCATCAGAAGGTTCAGAATAATAAAGTATATGCTTAATTATCAGAAGGAGTAGAATCAAGAAGCTTGTTAAATCAATACTGCATGCTTATAATGTGAGTCATTCTCTTTTTATCAACAATGTTTTACAATACTCCAATTATTTTCAAAAGTTATAATTACAGGGATTAAGTCTTGGTTATCTTGAATCACTGGCTAGTGGGGTATTGTGCACATTACTAATTTCTCACGATTAGGTTAATAAACCTAACAGTGATAATCATCACTACTTGGGTGAAAGGACCCAATAGTGGTATGACCATCGTCACCAGGGTATGACACGGAGCCAGATAGAAATAAGATAGTAGCCATTGTAATCGCTCTTATGCTGTAATTTATAACTATGTGTCATTTTTGTACAAACTGAATGAACTCACCAGTATTTCCTGCTGACCAAATGTTTTTAAAAACGCGTTTCAGGTAATTACAGTAGATCGGAATAAGAGTTGGATGCGACACCAACAAGGCTTATAGAAGTGGCTCATTTTATCAATTAAATTAAATTAAGAAAAGTTGTTTTATGTATTCAGATTTATCCCATATTAAAGCTACCTTTCAAAACATGGGTTTATCCCATCTATTTAATAAATAAAATCCGGTGTTTTCTAAACTCTGATATTTTTCCTAACTCACGGTCCTGATGAAATTTCCGCTGCACTACTTTTCAAAATAACCACCGGTACCACTGAACTGGTTCGCGGCTCCCGATTCCGTCCAGGGTGGGGTCGGGGGTCGTGACAGAAGTGGTATCAGAGCCACCATCCGGGGGTGTTGTCATAATAATCATCGTTTAAAAGCAATGTAATCCATGATTTAAGTCAAGCCTAGTAGTAACTGCAACACCCAGTTTCTATCACTAAACAGATGGTAAAATAGGGCCTCTTTGAAAAATTGAACTAAAGAGGTTTCAAGTTCGGTTAGGAAAATCGTTTAGGCCATGGTCTTTATTAAAGGCAATCCCGATATTCTGCGTGTCGAATAGGTCGTATTGGTCGTCGAGTTCTCCAATGATAATAATGTCTTTTGATTTTCAAGAAAGCTATGCTATTAGATGCATATATGTTTTTGTGAAAAGTAAACTGTATTAAAACTCTGCCACATCTTATTGAAATGTGGCTACATTCATCAATCACAGGTATGGTATCAGATATGCCAAGACTGTAATTCAAAAACAAAAACAAATATAAAAGGAACATTGATTCAGCCACAGAAGTATCATCTAACAGTTGTTTCAAACATCAACATGGTGCGAAGTCCACTCCTCTTGCAAAATTGTCCTCAGCAAGCAAGCCTACGTCCATCATCCAACTACTTGCCTGCAAAGATCAACCTTTGCTGATCAAAATCCTGTAAATACCACCAGATTAAGCAAACCAAAATCACAGGAATGAACAAAATTCAAAACAAGCTGATTTACCAATAAATTTGGGATTATGCCAGGTACTTGTTGCTTATATAACGTCTAGTAGCAGAGCTGGTGATTATGAATTATAAGTTTTATTACGTACATCGGCCAGCGGAGATGCTTCAAGTGAAAACAGTTTGGTCAAAGGACGTGATCCCACCAAGACTATGAATCTAATGAAACAAATGGGTCAACTGCTAAAATAGATATCGCGTGAGATTGACATGTAAAGATTGGATGAAGGAAACCCTACATTTTCTTTCAAGAACGAGGACTCTGTTTTGAAAACATATCATGCAGAATTCTTGACCCAAACTTTTCCTTGAAGAAACTAATCAAAGGCATGTATGTGTGAATGCTTTATTAATAGATCTTTTCATCATGGTGAACCACCAGTTATAACACAGATGCTATATCACCCACAGAAAATGAAAAACATGATATCATTCCTGATGGAACTGTAAAGGGCAAGAAAGTGTTGTAAACACAGATGCTATATTACCTACTAATACGTTGGAAACTGGGAATGATTTTGTGAAGGAAACAGAAAACGGGCATGAGGAACACAATCATTTCAGTTATGACCAGTGGCGGACTGAGAATTTTTTTCCACTGGGTCCCTTTTTTGGGTAGGTCGCTGTTCAGGGCGGGTCGGGAGAGGGTCTGACAACATAATTTTAATAATACAGACTTTTTAAGTTGAATTAAATATTTTTATCAACTAGAATCAAATCAAGCCAAACTCAAATTGACTTTTAAAGTCAGCTAAATTGTTAATTCGAATTAAGTTTAAAAAATATAAAATTCAAATAAACTGAATCCATTAACTCAAGTAACTTGATATTGGATTGTTGTAATACATTTAAACAAACTTATAAATTTTAGTATCACCTTTGATTTTTCCATACTAGTTCAGATTATTAATTTTTTATAGTATTCTATTGGTAAATATTAAACTTGATGCACCTGATACGCTAGCAAGAAGAAAACATAGACAGTTACAGTCCAATTCCTTTCATTTTAAGAGAAGTGAAAGGACTGAAAGGCTGTTATGTTTTGATATGATGAACATAATAAATGTGAAGTACAAAAAAGCTATAGGGTTCTATCTAATTTTTCTTATGAGGTCCGTAAAAAATTTAACATATCGTCTCTACTAACTTTTTGAAAAACATTGGGGTCCGGGGACCCCGATCCACATCGTATGGGTCCTCCCCTGGTTCTGACGAAACCATTGGCATAGCAAAAGTGCGGTAACCAAGCCTAGGCTTGTATGCTTTTTCAAAAAACCAAACCAAGCCTAGTGTCACGGAGTTATTCTTGCTGAAATATCCAGCACTTTGGGCATTTTCTTGGCTGATCTAGAGAGTTCCATGGCTGCACTTATGATCAGTCTTTTCTAGATGATTCTTTGATAATATCTTTGTATTTACTTGATGATTCAAGCATGATTTAGACCCTTCTTGGCTCGAGCCTTCGTGGCTGAATTTTCCAGCCATTTCTAGAGTGTTCCGCTACTTTGTAGCTTGATCTTTGAGACCAGAATTTTGTAGCATTTTCCGGAGTGTTCCAGCATCCCCCAACGTGTCTTGAATGGCACGGAAGGTTCTGGTTCTTTGTGAGTTGCAACGCAGATATGGTCTTGGTTTGTTGTTTTGGCTTGGCTTCTAGAGTAGTTGTGTGTACCCTCGGCTTCTTCTTTGTGAATGTCACGGCCCGTCAAAATTCATCACACAATTTCATCTTTCTAGAACTTTCTGGGGGTATAACTTCATTTCAATAGATGAAGCAATAAGACTCGGTGTTCGAGTAACAAAACAAAACGCAACGATGAAGACCACAAACGGACCCATCCAACCAACACTAGGGATAGCCTACGACGTCAAAACCACAATCGGCAAATGGAAAGGTAAGATTAAGCTTTCCATGGTGCCAATGAAAGAACACGACTTCGTGCTTAGCCAGGATTTATTCGAAAAGGAACAGGCCTTTCTCATTCCTTTTGCAAACAAAGTTTACATCATAGACGGAAACCAAGTTCACACAATGAAGACAAAGACGGACACTAGACGTCAAGGTATGTCAATAACATCAATACAAGTGGAGGTTGGTTCAAAGACAAGATCAACCACAAATTCATCACAACAAGTCATAACCCGGAATCGCAACGAGGGTGTTGCGAATTTAGGTGGTGGAGAATGTCACGACCCACCAAAATTCAACACAAAATTTCAGCTTTCTAAAACTTTCTGGGGCCATCTAGTCGCGTCTAGAGCTGCCCGAAAGGATCTGGAACAACCCGTATTGTTCCAGCAACATAAGGGCACTATAAGGACAATAATGCAGCCAAGAAGGATCTAGAAATGGCTGGTCAAAACAGCCCTTAAAATTTTCCATAGAATTCTCTAGAATTTCAGCAAAATATCTTGATATTTATGTAGAATTGTCTAGATATTGTTATGTAGATTTTTGTAAAGGAATGATCTAGAGATAGAACCATCTAGATCAGCTCCTAAGTAGTATAAATAGGAGTGCTATGCATCATTTGCACTCGCCCCCTCATAACTCATTCATAACCCAATCAGTGGCGGAACCAGAACTTTTCATCTAAGGGGTCAAAATTTTACTTTAAACAAATGGTTTCGGTCGCCAAGAAATACTTATTTTTAAATAACTTAAACATTTTCTTGAACCTCATTATTATTACAATTTTTTTTAAACCACAATGTTATGTTAGGACTTTTTTATTAAAATCTGTTTATTTATTTCTAGAACTTTAATAGAAAAATATTTATGAAATAATATACTTTAATCAGATAAAATAATGACCAAATAAAACAACGTATAACTCGTAATTAACATAATAAACTTTGATAGGCTTATTTTTTACTAATAAAAATTATAAATCATACTAGATATGTTAGAAACAACCAATAAAAACATTTAAAATAAAATATTATAAATCAATATGTGAGGGTACAGAATAGAAAGAAAAACTAATAAATAATTAAAAATATAGGTTTTAATTCAAATATTTCAATAGGTTAGATAACTTTCATAAAGGCCGGTACGTATCTAGAACTAGCACTGCTTTACTTGAGATATTCAACATCATCTTTCATCGCCTTATTCTTTAAAACCCTAAAAGGATACCATGAGTTGCAGACAAGAAATAAGTGCACAACGATGTTTCTATTTTTAATTTTTCATCATTTTTCTCTTCTCCTTCACTTTAATTACACTGCAAGAGCCAATTTGAAGGGTCAAACTTCAATAACATGTCTCTATTAAGTTCTCGATTAAGGTAAGCTTTGTTCGGCCGGAGGGTCAACGGACCCTCCTGTAGTTCCGCCACTGAACCCAACTTCTTGTAAACATTTGTACTTGTAACTTTGTTCAAGTAATCAAAACACTATCTTTCTTGTAGTATTACACTACAAAATCATTCTTGTGTTCACACAAACAAAGACTTCCGCTGTGAAACATAACCAAGACCAACAACAAGGCTGAACTTAGAAGCATTCTAAGTGCCGCACGAGAGTTCGAGAATCATTCCATGACGCTAGGCTTGTATGCTTTTTCAAAAAACCAAACATATATAAACTGTGAAACCAACTTCTATTTTTCTTCAAGTATACCATGATAGACATACAGTATTTGAACAAAACAGACATAAAAGAACCATTGACTTTGCAAACCACAGAAGCATTATCCAACAAGTGTGTCAAACATCAAAAAACCACCACAAACTTTAGTTCAGCAAAGTAAGGATGCTCCAGAGCTGCGTGGGCAGAAATTCTTCTACCAGGCTTATAAGTAAGCATTCTCTGAAACAAGAAAACATGGAATAAACACAGAGGCATCTAATGAAATACAAATTTTATGTCAATTTAAGGATACGTGTAGCAGGTCAACACCATCGACTCCGAGGGAAGCAATAGGGTTGGTAGTTGAAATGCTTGTTCTTCCAGCCCTTTAGCTTAACCCTTAGTTTGGAGACCACCCCTGGCCAGACCACATCATTGGGTAACCCAAGCACGCTAATATACAAACGGATAATCATCTGATCTAGTTAGTTTTGGACTTTTGGTTAACTTCATTATGTTGAATTGTGAAACTACCCGAATATACTAAGTAATTGCACATTGATACAATTATCACCAACACGAGCAAACAACGGTATTCCTGTTGACATTTCAGCTGTACAATTTTACAATAAAGATTACTAACACTACAAATTAAGAAACAAATGTTGACATCCTGAAACCAAGTCAGAAACATACCAAAGATGCAAGCAAGGGACCAAATGTCCACTCCAACATAAGAATCAATCATTCCTAGCAGAATCTCCGGAGCCTTATGCCCGGGGGTACCCAGCTGTGAAGTCAATCAAAACCTATGCGGTTAATGCGATAAAAAAATCGGATATCGGTATCTGTTATCACATCGGTAATTTTAATATCATGCTCTAGCAATTTAACTCTAACAATTCAGTATACTCTCATACCATTAACAAATTAACATTTTGCAACTTGCAAAACACTAACAATTCTAGCAAGTATGAACTGATTAAGGCTTAAAACACTAATATTTAACTGCTGACAATTAACAGTTAATATTTAAAACACTAATAGCATCAATAAGAAGAAAAATGAATGGTAGAACTAAGAAGAAATATACTGATATCTCGAGAAAATCGGTCTAATAATATCGGTAGTGATAATTTCGCACCAATATCTCACCAGGAAACCGATATTAACTGCATAGATCAAAATTATTTTTCAAACACCTCAGAACATAAATTAACTCTGGAAGACAAACCTGATGAGCAAAAAACCTAAAGTTGTACTTGTTTTTAAACCCTAGATCTTAGATTTTTTTTAAATACCGATTAACAAACATATGAGTATATCTATCTGTTGAGAATCACAAGAACAACCAAACATGCTTTAAACAACATCAAATCTCAACAAACTCATCAAGCCCTAACATCGTAAACAATCATGTGAAGTGAATCAAAACATCAATATTAATGATAAGAGTGAAGAAAACGAAGCAACCTTTTCAGTGTAACATTTGTCTGGGAGAGTAAAAGATTTTCCCAAACTGAAATCCGCGATCTCATCATCATTTTTCTCATCATACAATACGTTTTGAGGCTTTAAGTCTCTTTGTATGACACCAAGGCCATGAATATACTCAAGGCCTTTACAAAGCTGGATCATGTATTTATGGATCTTAGCGGTAGGAAGGGGACAATAATTGATCAGTTTTTGCAGATCTCTTTCCAGAAACTCGAAAACAAGGCAAGGTTGGCCATCTATATGTTCGACGCCATGGAGACGAACAACGTAATCGGATTTGGAAAGCAAATTCAGAAGTCCAATCTCACAGAGTATTCGAGGAGGGATGCCTTGTTTGCTGTTATATTCTAGTTGCTTTTTCACGACCACAAATCCACCAGTTTCTTTGTTATTCGCTTTGTTTACAATACCGAAACCGCCTTCGCCTAACTTGCCGATAACCTCGTATTTGTATCCCAAGGCAGATGATTTGCAGATGATTTACAGAATTTCAATTTCAAATCGGAACCCTAACCAGTTACAAGTTACCGAATAAAATGTGTAATTTTACTTTTCTTTCTTTTACTTTTCTTTCATTCTAGAGTAAAATGCCCGGTTAGTCCCTGTGGTTTTTTAAAGTAACACCTTTACTCCCCAACTTTTGCAAATTACACCGGTTGTCACAACCTCCAACCCCACCCTGGGAGCGGGAGCCGTGAACTAGTCAAGTGGGACCGGTGTTTATTAAATACGCAGCGGAAAAAATTTTCATCAGGATCGTAGTTAGGAAATAATTTCGGAGTTTATAAAAACACCAACTTTTAATATTAAATAAATGGGCTAAAACCCATATTCAATTCAAATGTTTTTATAGGGATAAACCCAAATAAATAAAACATAAATTTCTTCTTTTATTCAGGTATTTATAGCCACTTTATTTAAGCCTTTAGTGCTCCATAGCAGGCTTCTATTATCTTTATTTTGAAAACATTTTATCAGCAAGAAATACTGGCGAGTTCATTCCATTTTTATAAAAATATATTGTTATACTTTACAGCATCATGGGTTTTTACATTTGTTTACATTTACCCAAAAACTCAATAAGTATTTGTCACATTGTGGCAGTTCCGATGTGACGGTGGTCATATCACTCATTGGCTAACTTTCGTTTAATAGTGAAGGTTATCAAGTAATATATATATTATATCTTACTATTATTCAAAGGTATTTGTCACTAGGCGATTCCCGTGACGGTGGTCATATCAATGTTAATCATTCTTTCAACTAGTGACTGTGGTCGTATCACTGTTGATCGTTCTTTCAACTAGTGACTGTGGTCCTATCACTGTTGATCATTCTTTCAACTAGTGACTGTGGTGTTATCACTGTTGATAATTCTTTCAACTAGCAACTGTGGTTTTATCACTGTTGATCATTCTTTCAACTAGTGACTGTGGTCCTATTACTGTTGATCGTTCTCTCAACTAGTGATACTTATCAAATAATGTATATCAAACCCCACATATCGGCTTTTGAAATAATGTATTCCCGATGTATATCTTAGTATATTAAAAGTTAAATATACAATTGACATATATCGTTTAATTTTATTATGATATACATTAAGGTTTATATATTATACATATTAAGGTTTATAATATACTATTTTAAATATTAAATATAATATTTAAAATCTCACGATGTAATATATATATATATTGATACATAAAGCTCTATATACACATCTGTAATCGTTCAAATAGTATAAAATATGATATTAAATGTGTGACACACAATATAATGCATAAAGTGGAACACATTTATATTTAAGTTGGGATCATTATATATGTAATATAATATACCATATAGTTTACCTATAAGATTTAAAATTATTGATACTATACATAGTAATATATAATGTATATTTAAATTATATTGTTTATATGTATTACACTATATCAATATAATTTAATTAAATATTGTATATAACAATATTTAATTACGCACTTTATGTCACATTTATTTAATTATAGATTACAAAGACTTAATCACTGTAACTATAACTGAAAAACACTTAAGGTTTTGTAAAGCAATTTGATAAAAAGAATGACTCACTTTGTAACTTTAGGGTTCAACTAAAAGCCTCCTGGTATAATCTTGGGTATAACTCCTAAGCTATTTAATAAAATATAGAATGCACTCGTGTTTAGTGTAATAACCCAATTCAACTTTATCAATACATCACGAGATCAAAACCCCAACGTAGTTTACAAAGCATAGCCTTTATCAGGCAGCGCTTTGGCATCCGTTGCTGGTTCAAGATTGCTCGGACAGGGTATTGAATCAATGATCAGGGGTTAAGACACTTAAAACGGGGCAGAGCTTTGTAATATTATTGGGTGAATTACTAAAAGAAAATGGAAATGTAAAGAAGCAGAGAGAGGGCGAGATACAGAAAGAAAAGAAATGTGCAGTTTGAAGGCTTACTACTGCCTTCTATTTATAGTGGACATTTGAATCTTGGAGCTCACGATTTCATCTCCATGTACACCTATACCATTAAATGTTGGTTTTGATTCTTTCTGATCAATTCGAGACACGTACACATTTTTCATTTCATAAGTTTAGGTTTTTTATTATTATTATTTTATTATTATAATTAATTCAGCTGCTTCACTCATTTATCGCTTATAACTTCTACAATATGACATTTTATAAAACGATGAATATGTCATTAGAACGAGAATATTTTTATCTACATTTTGACCTAAGTTTCATTAAAAATGAAGTAAGGTCAATTATAATGTATTTTTTTATTTAATTATTAAACGGATCCTGTGTTCGTCTAAATATCTCATATTTCTAACAGTCTACTTACCCGTAATCTACACGTTTAATAATATAAGTTTTTATATACTTTATTTTAATATAAAAAAATGGAAATGTTACACCGGTACTCCCTCGTATTTATTTTTATATGTAGCAATTTTGTAATTAAAAGATAAAGTTAACAATCTTGGGCCGGACTCTCAAGGGCCCATTTTTTTAATACAAATTGGCGCTCAATCTCAGCATTTGTATTGTAATCACACATTCAATTAGCTAACACTCTGCAAACCCATCTGCGTGAAAAAAAGATTTGTTTGTTTGTTTTTTTTTATACTGAGATTGTCTTGAGATGAATTATCATCTTGGGTTTTTAGTAAATATTTTCTCCGTTCTTCAATAATGCTTGATAGTTGATGCTTGAAAAAAGATTCTTTCAGAATTAAAAAAAAATGCTTTGTGTTATCAAGTAAAGTTAGTAGATTTGATAGGGTTCTGAAAACATTTTTCTTTATTGCTATTTAGTAGAAAAAAATTAAAAAGTTTTAAATGTTAAAATTCATTGATAATTTAGATCTTGATGGGCTTTGTTTTTCTTAAATTCAAGTGGGTTTGCAAAGGACAACGGGAGGAATGATAGGATTTATCCTGATTATAAGATGGATTATTATGAACTTATTAGCATTTACATGTTTTGGAGCATAAAAGAAGGCAGGTGAATGGAGTCCGGACGTGATAGAATGAGGATGGATGCAGAAGGCGATAGACTCAGTGTCCTGCCAGATGATCTCATCCTTCAGATCCTGTCTTTTGTTGGTTTAAAAGATGCTATTGGAACTAGTGTTTTGTCATCCAGATGGAGGTATCTCTGGACTTCAATTCCTCATCTCGGTTTCTCAAGTCAGGATTTCTCGACCCTCGATATGTTGTCCGAATTTGTTACCCATGTCCTCTCTCGTCGCAACAATCAAGTTCAGATGTCTTATTTCAATCTTTATCTTTATCTTTGTGAAACCTTTAGCTAGGATGTTGCCCTAAGGATTATGAACCATGCCTTCTCCCTCAATGTCCAACAACTGAACGTTACCTGTAGGTTTATGTACCATTCATCTTCATATGAGGAGAATCCTGGCATCCCTTATTCTCTTTCAGGTTCTCAGGCTCTCAAACATCTCACTTTGAATTGGTATTCTGGTGTCGATCACATCATACAATCTTTAACAACATTGCATCTTTATGATATCACATTATATTATGGTTTTCTTTCCATGTACCCCAACTTGGAGAATCTGACCTTAAATTGCTGCAAAATCAAGGGATCAGAGGTTTTAAGTATTTGTCATCCTCGACTTTCTAATCTCACACTTGAAAACGAAGACTGTGTAAATGTGGTTACACCTCAACTTAAAAATCTAACTATTTCAAAATATTTTGGAGGATATCAAATTTCTGCACCTAAGCTTGCTTCCTTGCTCATTAGAGGTCAGTGTCCTTACATGTTCTCAACAGATGGTCTCCATTCTTTAAAAAAAGCACAACTCTCTTTACACAATCTAAAGATGCTAAGTCGCTCGGATGCTTCTGCTATTATTAGTCTGCTTCAAGGGTTCCACAATGTCAAACTTCTTTCACTGAGCATAGATGTCATTCAGGTATATTATTAGTCTGCTTCAAGGGTTCCTCATCTTCAACAGCGTTCATTCTTTTGTTGTCATTTTTGGCATATGGCTTAGAGCGGTATGGTTTATATGAAGATTCTGACTTTCTGTTTGTTGACTCATATGTTGAGGATGCATTCATCTTCTCCTGCATTTTCTTGTCATCCTCGAGCCTTATGTATTTCAAGGCCCTATTCCGAGCTTCGTCCAAGTTCCTACAAGGATTCATCAACTGAGAATCCTTCTGTAATCCCATCTTGAACGCTTGTACTTCCGTAGCAACATCAAGGTTCGGGATATCCAAGGACTCCCTACTGAATTTGTTAACATAATCCCTTAGGGATTCTTGTGGCCCCTATGTTATCCTGTAAAGATCACTTGTTAGTTTCTCAAAGCTCCTGCTACAAGAAAATTGATTGTTAAATAAATTAACTAAATGAGAAAAAGATGTAATAGAATGAGGTGGAACATTTAATAGCCATTTTAAGGCTGATCTTGTTAGTGGAGCCGAAGCCCTTGCATAGGCATGCTTCTTTGAGTTTCAGTGGGATAGGATTTATCTCCATCCTCTACCTATACTGGGCAACATGCTCTTCAGGATCCGTCGTCCCATCATAAAGCTTCATGTTAGGACTCTGGAATCTCTTCGGGATAAGCATCACAAATAGGATAAGCAAATCAAGATATCCTGTGACTATCCTAGGATACTTCCGGTATAGGCTGCACTACCCCAGGCACACTTGATATCATATCCTTTAGTTTCTGTAATTCTCTGGACAATGCCGATGTTACACCTGTATCCTGCGAAGATTCAAGGTCATTAGTAGCAGGAATCTTAGTGTTAATGGACAAGTTACAGCTTGGCGATTCTCGCCATATCCTGGATCCCTCATGGTCGATATCCTGGCCGTTGAGGGTATCTCCAGGATATTGCTCTGGGAACGACTCGGTATAATATTGCCCTGATTATCCTCGGTGTATACTGCTAAACTAAAGTTCAACATTCTGGGCTGAAAAGAGGTAACAGTATCCTCAGCAGGTCTCTTCGAGTTGGACTTCAAGAGTTGTATTTCCTTCATTATTATAACAACCCTCCTAAAACACCCCTAACGCTCTTAATATACCCGAATATACATTAACGACCCAAAATAACATTAATATTTATAAAAATCAAATAAAAACAAATATTTAAGGTTCTCGCGGGCCGCGACCCGGTCCTCTAGATATGTCGCGAGGCGCGACCGAGTAACACCAGGCGAGCCCTCAGGCCGCCACGCGTTTAGATGCGTGTGAAGTCTAGACCGTTGATTCACCCAAGCTAGGACCTAGTCTACATCTCTTGCGGGCCGCGAAGGGCTGACCCCAGTGGGTCGCGGGGCGCGATCCGCCCTATATCCAGCCTATAAAAGGAGGCCGAGACCTCAGTTCTCGTTGCTCATTTTCTTTTCTTTCCTCTGTCCTTATAAAAGCTAAACGCTGCTCGATATAGTACCCCTAAAAAGCGAAGCTCTGTCTCGTTGTAAGTATTATAACCCCCAATCACGTATTCGTTACCCTACCCGATTGATCTAAGGCTCCGTAACTCATGTCAAGGCTCTGCCTGACTCAGTTCGTTGGAGTTCTGTCTTGGTAGTATGGCTAATGCGATTTGGGTTATCTTACTAACACGTGTGCATTGTTTAATTTTAATAGATAATAACCAGGAAAAGCAACAGGAAGCTAGTATTACCTAAGTCAACAAAGTGAGTCATTCTCTTTTTCTACTAAATTGTCTTACCAAAACCTCAAATGTTTTCAATTATACTTAACAGTGATTGAGTCTATGTATTCTACAATTGTTGCCGGTATGTGGGGTTTTGTATACACTACTTGAAATCCATTACTATTGGACGACGAGTTAGCCAATGAGTAACATGAACACAGTCACAGAACTGTGGAATCAATGAATATGACAAATACTGAATGAGTAAATTGGTAGATATAATTATATAAACATTGTAATCGCTGATGCTCTCAATACTGTAAAGTTATAAAAACTTGTTTTTATTAAACTGGGATGCACTCGCCAGTATTTCTTGCTGATAATATCTTTTTAAAATATGTTTCAGTTAACTTAATGTGAAGCTAATAGAAGCTAGCTAGAGAGCACTGAAGGCTTAAAGAAGTGGCTATAAAAGTTACCTACATAAAAGGAGTTTATGTTTTCAACAATTAGGGTTTTATCCCTATAAATGTATTATCAATGAAACTTGGGTTTTATCCCCTTTGTTTATTATAAAAGTTTGGTGTTTTGAAAATCTGATAATATTTCCTAACTACGGTCTTAATGTCTCATTTCCGCTGCCAAATTAATAAACACCGATACCACCTGCTCTGTGCTGATCTCGCGGCACCCGCTTCCGGGGTAGGGGTCCGGGGCTACGACAGAAGGTGGTATCAGAGCCAAAGCAACTGGTTTAAGCCATTTAGGTGTTATGTTAATACCTAAATTTTAAACAATTGTGTGAGGAAATAATTTATGTGATTCTGTATAAATATGTATATTATTATTTTGTGTTATTTGATAATTTGTTAGTTTACAGTATGAGTGAGCAACGTACATCCGGCGCTTACCGTTAATTAGCTAGTTCCCCAAAGAATGAAGGAACCTCATCTCAGCCAACTTCCTCAAGATACTCTGCTGATACTAAGGAAGGAATCTTTGTCTTTAAGGCACAATCTGATGAACCATTTCCTACTAAAAAGAGAGGTTGGTTTAGTATAGGAGCGCATGAGAGGAGGAAAAGAATGAATAAATTACAACAATCGAGAGCACTAGCGAAAGCCAATAGAGAAATGAATGCACAAACCCACGAAGCAGTTAATAGTCCATTATGGGAAGAGGAAATTGATAGGTAGTTAGCTAATTTCCACATGTTAGCAACCACCGCAGCAGACCTTAATCTGAACCAAATAGCTGAACCAGAACTTCTACCCTTATCCCCCAACCAACCAATGGAGCTAGAACCAAACTAGGAGAACCAATTCCCAATCCCAGCATTTGACCCCAATGAGATACCTACAATCCCAGCACCGCCACCAATCCCTCCAGTGTATGATCCATGGTGGGATGACAATAGGTCATATCAGCAATTATATCCTCATGGAAGACTAGTACCAACACAAAATCCCATAGCGCAGTATACCGATTTGAACCCTTTAGACCCATGGTGGAACGACGACGGGGAGATTCAGGATATATTAGAAAACCCATACCCTTACGAAGAACCCATACCACGATACCCTGACCCAGTGCCAGCACCACTACCACCCATGAGCCAAGAAAATGTAGAGGAAATCCGCTCATATGGCGAAAAGTTAGTTGAAGAAGGAAATAGAATCTGTCAGATAGGAGAGAAACTCGTTTGGAAGTATAACGAGCGTGAGATGCATTTCTAGACGAGCCAGCACCTAGTATAATATATATATATATATATATATATGTGTGTGTGTGTGTGTAATTTGGCACTTGAAAAAAATAGATAACCTAATACCTATCGATGCACGATTACTAGTGTGTTTAATTTTCAATCGTAATATGTAATCGATGCATATATATAGATATATATAAAAAGAGTAAGTCGCAATGCTCGACGTTTTTGATCAATCTGCTTGCGTGATTGTTTGTATTAAATATTATTCTGTGATATTAATACCTGATAAATGTTTACAATTCAGATGGACAACGAAGTAAATCAGGAAAACCAGAATAATGATAATAACGGGAACCTAGTGAATAACAGTGCCATCGAACACATAGTAGCCCAAGGAATCATAGATGCTATGCCATATATTATAAAGACTGTTAAAGAAGCAGAAAATAATAAATCGGTAACCGGAAGTAAACATGCACCCACTGAACCAAGTCACAGCGTGAATGAAAATCACGGGCCACTTATCCAAATGTCAATTCCAAAAAGAAGAAGGACTACCTCATATGGTTGTTCTTATAAGGAATTTTGGGCATGTAAACCAATAGAATTCTCAGGCAATGAAGGAGCCATTGCAGCCTTACGCTGGATAGAAAACACAGAAGCAGTCTTAAAAATAAGTAAATGTGCAGAAGAAGATAAGATCATGTTTGCTTCTAATCTTTTTAAAAACGCAGCCTTAGAGTGGTGGAATACCATTCTCCAGTCTAGGGGAAGTGACAGAGTTTATAACATGGAATGGACCAACTTTAAGGAGATGGTTGAAAGGAAATTCTATCCTCCTCATGAAAAAGAACAGATTGCCAAAAAGTTCTTAAATCTTAAAATGACTAGCGTAGACTGCAAGGATTATACTACTATATTCTTCGAATATGCTAGGATAGTGCAAACCTTAGCCTCACCAGAGCCAGTATTAATCTCCCGTTACATATGGGGATTAATCAGTGAGATCAGACATGTAGTCAAAGCAGCTAGACCACAAACCATAGAAGAAGCAGTAGAACTAGCCAACACCTTGATTGATGAATTGGTACGCACACAAGAGGAAAACCAGAAAAAGAACCTAGCTCAAAAGCTTACCCAAGAATTTCGTTACGGTAATGTCTACCGTGGGAAAGGTATAGGTTCTTCCTCTTCACCCAACTACAAGTATTGCAAAAGGAAGCACTCAGGAAGGTGCTCAATTTACTGCAACTTCTGCAAAATATCTAGACACGGAGAAGAAGACCACAGGAAGAAAACTAGCAATAGGCTATGCTTCAATTGTGGAGAAGCCGGTCATATCAAACCGAACTGTCCGAAACTAGCTCTAGCAACAACCAGCAAAGCTAAGGCAACTGAAGGACCCAAGAAGAATGCCATAGCATTCTTTCTGACAGCTGAGGAAGCCAAGATGATCCCGGATGTGATTTCCGGTACTTTTCTAGTTAATGACATTTTTGCTAAAGTATTATTTGACTTTGGTGTAAACCAAAGTTTTATCAATACTTCTTTCTGCAAACTTCTCAAGTCAACCATTAACTAAACTTCAGCAAGACTGTCTGGTGGAGACAATAAATGGAGATTCTATTAAGATAAGTGAAATCCTGCAGGGAGCAAGGATAGAAATCCTAAACCATAATTTTACTGCTAACCTTTACCCAATGAATCTAGCTGGATTCGATGTTGTATTAGGAATGGATTGGTTGGTAGCCAATCAAGCTATTATTTTATGTGATCAAAAGTCAGTACAAGTAAGCACACCAAAGGGTGAAACAATCACAATTAATGGAGATAAGCCAACCAGGTCAACAAAATTCATCTCTGTGATGAAAGCTGTAAGTTATGCAAGGAAATGAGGAATAGTGTATATGATCTCCATAATCATTAACACTAAAGGAAAAGAATTAAAAGATATTCCCATAGAATCTAAATTCTCAGATGTGTTTCCAGAAGAGTTACCTGGATTACCGCCAGATCGAGAGGTGGAATTTAGGATTCACCTAATACCAGGAACGACACTGATTGCCAAGGCGCCATACCGACTAGCACCGACGGAGATGCAGGAACTGAAGAAACAGTTGGACGAACTACTCGACAAAGATTTTATACAACCTAGTTCATAGCCGTAGGGAGCACCAGTGTTATTTGTCAAAAAGAAAGATGGATCGATGCGTATGTGCATTGACTATCGAGATCTGAATAAGGTTACGATTAAAAATCGGTACCCACTTCCAAGAATCGATGACCTGTTCGATCAACTTCAAGGAGCACGATTCTTTTCTAAGATCGACTTACGCTCAAGATATCATCAATTGAAAGTACAGGAAGAGGACATTCCTAAAACTGCTTTCAGAACAAGGTACAGTCATTATGAATTTACAGTCATGCCATTTGGGTTAACCAATGCCCCAGCTGCATTGATGGACATGATGAACAGGATATGTAAACCATACCTGGATAAATTCATAATTGTGTTTATAGATGATACTCTAATTTACTCTAAGAGTAAAGAGGAACATGCAGAGCATCTGCATACACTTCTAACATAATTAAGAAAAGAAAAGCTTTATGCTAAATTCTCAAAATGCGAATTCTGGTTGCAAGAAGTGCAATTCCTTGGACATCTGGTTAATCATAAAGGAATTCATGTGGATCCCACAAAGATCGAGGCGATTACCAAATGGAAAGTCCCTGAATCACCAACAGAAGTAAGAAGTTTTCTTGGATTGGCAGGATATTATAGACGTTTTATTCAAGATTTCTCTAGAATAACCATTCTATTAACCAAACTGGGGGTGCAAATCAATTAAGTTTGAATGGGGACCAAGACATGAGGAAGCCTTTAGGATTTTAAAGCAAAGATTAACCAACGCACCCATACTCGCGTTACCTGAAGGAACTGAAGACTTGATAGTCTATTGTGACACGCCTAAGTTAGGATATGGATGTGTGCTAATGCAACGTCAAAAGGTTATAGCTTATGCCTCTAGACAGCTTAACAAACATGAAGAGAATTATACAACCCATGATCTAGAGTTAGGAGCCATAATTTTTGCCCTTAAGATTTGGAGACACTATCTTTACGGTAGTAAGTTTGTTGTTTTCACAGATCATAAGAGTTTAAGATATGTGTTTGGACAAAAGGAATTGAATATGAGACAGAGACGTTGGATGGAAATTCTTAGTGTTATGATTGTGATATCCAGTATCATGCAGGAGAAGCTAATGTAGTAGCTGATGCTTTGAATCGAAAATATCATGAAAAGCCTAAACGAGTACGCTCTCTCAGATTAAATCTGCAGATAGATTTAAATGAGCAAATTAAAGAAATACAGGAAACAGTAATCAAGGACGATACTGAAAGTTTAAAAGGAATGATTAAAGAATTAGAACAAGGAGAAGATGGAATTTGGAGATTCCGTAAGAAAAGGATCTGGATACCTAAGCAAGGAAACCTACGCCACAGAATTTTAGAAGAAGCCCATAAGTCGTATATGATACATCCTGGTAGCGATAAGATGTATCAAGATCTAAGAAAGAATTTCTGGTGGATAGGAATGAAAAAGAATGTAGTAAACCATGTTGCTAAATGTCTAACCTGTTCACAGGTTAAAGCTGAGTATCAGAAACCCTCAAGGTTATTACAACAACTAGAAATGCCAATATGGAAATGAGAATTGATAACAATGGACTTTGTTACCAAATTACCCAAGACACAAAAAGGCAACGATACAATCTGGGTGATTTTTGACAGATTAACCAAATCTGCTCATTTCTTACCTATGAAGGAAACTTTCAGTATGGAACAGTTAGCCAAGTTATATGTAAATGAAATAGTTTCATAACATGGAATTCCTTTATCTATTGTATCTGATAGAGATAGCCGTTTTACATCTCATTTTTGAACAAGTTTCCAAAAAGCAATGGGAACCAGGATAAATCTAAGCACAGCTTGTCATCCTTAAACGGACGAACAAAGCGAAAGGACAATTCAGACAATGGAAGATATGCTTAGAGCCTGTGTAATTGATTATGGAGGAAATTGGGACGATCATTTACCATTAATAAAATTTTCCTACAATAACAGCTATCATACTAGCATCAATGCTGCACCGTTTGAAGCATTTTATGGACGAAAGTGCCGAACTCCAGTCTGTTGGGTAGAAATTGGAGAAAAGCAACTATCTGGACCAGAGATAGTACAAGAAACAACAGACAAGATTATTCAAGTCAAGGAAAGACTAAAAGCAGCACGAGATCGTCAAAAGAGTTATGAAGATAACAGACGAAAAACATTGGAATTTCAAGTTGGAGATAAGGTATTATTAAAAGTTTCTCCTTGGAAAGGACTGGTCAGATACGTTAAAAGAGGAAAGCTAAGCCCCAGGTATGTTGGACCTTTTAATATTATCAAAAGAATAGGACCAGTAGCTTATCAGCTACAACTGCTAGAGGAAATGGCAGGAATACACGATGTGTTTCATGTATGTAATCTCAAAAAGTGCTTAGCAGACGAATCACTAGTAGTACCTCTTCATGACATAAAGGTAAATGAG
Organism: Helianthus tuberosus; assembly: GCA_030545235.1. Lineage (NCBI taxonomy): Eukaryota > Viridiplantae > Streptophyta > Magnoliopsida > Asterales > Asteraceae > Helianthus > Helianthus tuberosus. The sequence goes on along the minus strand of CM060385.1, from coordinate 41,395,217 downwards.
AAACTTAGGTTTGTAGAGAAGCCACTACAGATTGAAGATAAAAAGATCAAGAATATCAAGCACAAGAGGTTAGCTCTGGTCAAGGTAAAATGGGATTCCAATAGAGGACCAGAATACACATGGGAGCTTGAGTCAGAAATGCAAAGGAAATATCCACACCTGTTCCAGTAGATCTCGAGGACGAGATTCAAAACAAGGTGGGGAGGATATAACAACCCTCCTAAAACACTCCTAACGCTCTTAATATACCCCGAATATACATTAACGGCCCAAAATAACATTAATATTTATAAAAATCAAATAAAAACAAATATTTAAGGTTCTCGCGGGCCGCGACCCGGTCCTCCAGATCTGTCGCGAGGCACGACCGAGTAACACCAGGAAAGCCCTCAGACCGCCACGTGTCTAGATGCGAGTGAAGTCTAGACCGTTGATTCACCCAAGCTAGGACCTAGTCTACATCTCTCGCGGGCCACGAAGGGCTGACCCCAGTGGGTCACGGGGCGCGAGCCGCCCTATGTCCAGCCTATAAAAGGAGGCCGAGACCTCAGTTCTCGTTGCTCATTTTCTTTTATTTCCTCTGTCCCTATAAAAGCTAAACCCTGCTCGATATAATACCCCTAAAAAGCGAAGCTCTGCCTCGTTGTAAGTATTATAACCCCCGATCACGTATTCGTTACCCTACCCGATTGATCTAGGGATCCGTAACGCATGTCAAGGCTCTGCCTAACTCAGTTCGTTGGAGTTCTGTCTCGGTAGTATGGCTAATGTGATTTGGGTTATCTTACTAACACGTGTGCATTGTTTAATTTTAATAGATAATAACCAGGAAAAGCAACACGAAGCTATAGTATTACCTAAAGTGAGTCATTCTCTTTTTCTACCAAATTGTTTTACCAATACCTCAAATGTTTTCAATTATACTTAACAGTGATTGAGTCTATGTATTCTACAATTGCTGCCGGTATGTGGGGTTTTGTATACACTACTTGAAATCCGTTACTATTGGACGACGAGTTAGTCAATCAGTAACATGACCACAATCATAGAACTGTGGAATCAGTGAATATGACAAATACTGAATGAGTAAATTAGTAGATATAAACATTATAATCGCTGATGCTCTCAATACTGTAAAGTTATAAAAACTTGTTTTGATTAAACTGGGATGCACTCGCCAATATTTCTTGCTGATAAAATCTTTTTAAAACGCGTTTCAGGTGACTTAATGTGAAGCTAATAAAAGCCAGCTGGAGAGCACTGAAGGCTTAAAGAAGTGGCTATAAAAGTTACCTAAATAAAAGAAGTTTATGTTTTCAATAATTAGGGTTTTATCCCTAAAAATGTATTATCAATGAAACTTGGGTTTTATCCCCTTTGTTTATTATAAAAGTTTGATGTTTTGAAACTCTGATAATATTTCCTAACTACGGTCCTGATGTCTCATTTCCGCTGCCAAATTAATAAACACCGATACCACCCGCTCTGTGCTGATCTCGCGGCGCCCACTCCCGGGGTTGGGGTCGGGGGCTGCGACAATTATAAGTTGGTTAGTTTCTTGTTGTTTCTTCATTTGATCTTGTATATTACCAAACAAAGATAAAATTTCATCATTAGAAGCAATGATAGGAGTTCTCCCTGGAACACCAGATCTTTAAACATTCTGAGCAGCAAGAGTGTCTCGGGATATTTGGCTTTCATTTCTCCTTTGAGGAGCTTGAACTTGTGGAGTTGGAGGAAGCACCAAACCAGTCGTAGCAGAGGTTGAAGTAGTTATCGAAGAAGAGCTAAAGTTTGACTGAGAGGCCATTGAAAATAGTTTTGTAAAAAGTTTCGAGAATAGAAAACCAAGTAATGATTTTAAGAAAGTTTTTAGTAAAAATAGCACCACTTGCCCCACGATGGGCGCCAAATTGTTTTGGTCAAAATTTACCGAAGCAATTAAGTGATCAAACTTAGTTTGTGAGGTAGTGTGCTATTGATGTTTGCAAAATTATGTTAAGTTGATTGTATATGAAAACAGTTTCAGGATATAGCTAGAGGATATCAAACTATATCAATAATCAAACAATTGAGCGATAAAAGTAAAAGTTGACACAGGATGTACGAGGAAGGCCCTTGATCAATCTAGATCGCCGGCATAAAACCTCGGGAGCTGACAATCGTCGGCTGCCTTGTTCTTCTTATTGCTTGAATAACCAGGATACAGTTGCGAGATAATGCTCGAATCGAATCTAAGTGTTACAATGATTGTGAGTATGAGTGTTAGAGTGTAATTGCAGCTAGAAATGAGAGTGTACGAGTAAGAGAGTTCGAAAGTGTCTGTGTTCCTACGATCCGGCACCACTTATTTATAGTTATACAAGTAAACAAACTATCCTACAATCTCAGGATACTTTTGGATATTCATTCACGACCGTTGTAGACCTATTCTCCCGGCTTCAATGTCTTTCTCCCAACAATATTGAGCGAGTCTTCAGGGGAACTAGTCCTTGTGAACGTTAACATCCTACAGTCATAGCCTACAAGCAAATTATTAGTAACAATCAAGATACTGCCTCAGGATGTTATCAATATCCTGGTTCAGTATCCTGATCACAAATAGCTAACATAAAATCAAGATGTATTGTCAAGATCTGGGCTCAGAATTTCACTCATAACATAAACGTTTCAATACTAAGGTAAATATTAAATTACAATGAATTGAAAGAATTGAATATGGAAAAAATCAATATCGCAAATATAATCCGATCGACAACAGCCAACACAAAATCGCGATTTAGTGGAACCGAGGAAACTTGTGGCTTAGATATGAACTATGACTTGAGCAGCCCAAGTCCATGACCAAACCCAGAATCCCAATATCCCAAATAACCATGATATAGAAAAAAAAAAAGTCTTTTCATACATGTTTAATTGTTTATAAGTTCCTATAGTCATCACAACTCACAAGTTTCAAGTGTTTTGATTGTAAAGGAGGCATTTTAACCAACTAACTTATGAAGGACACATAATTTAGGTTTAAAAAACTAACAGGTCAAAAGGGTCTAAAGTCGACTATATTTTTATGTGTGTAACCTTATAGTTCATTTTTTTTAAACTTAGATTACTATAAGAGTTTGCTAGAAGATCTGCAAGTGGCAAATAAAACCCAACCTTTCAACCTTTTATCACATATTGTGTTATATAACCATAAAAAAAACCGTTATTTAATCTACTAAAATAATTTTTAATCAATACATGTTAAGTCCACTTTTATTTTATCATTTTACAACTCTAGAAGTGACGAAAGCTATAAGTGAGAATCTACCATTGTACAAATTTGCAACGGGTCCAACGGGTTGTTCACAGCAACATTTCGTCTCCTAGAGATCGGGGTTTCGTTTTTACTAGGTTAGGTTTCGCTATTCAAAAGGGGGTAGCGGCGCAGCTTGTTGCCCGCTTACCGGCTATCTTGGTGTAATTTGTTTGGCCTTATATATAAAAGTTATTATATAAAAAAAAATTGATATGGAACAAAAGCTAAATATTTGAATCAACATTACCCTCTCTACATTCAGGTTGCATTTATCCTTAAAAAATATTACTGGAAACATACTTAATTTATTTTAGCATATTGCCCAAAAGAATGAAGAACCACCAATCCCTGCGAATAAAATTAGTTTGGGAAGATAATGCTTTCGGGCCGTTTTGATCAGTCCATGGTTAAACTATCGTCCATGGTTAAACTATCATTAAAAATGTCATCAAATGAGGTGTTGTGTGAAGTGGTTAAAACACAAAGCTAATACATAAGAATTACTGTAAAAAAAAATTCTTAAGTGAAACCAAAATGTCCAATTCCGATTACAAAAATTCTAAGACTTTGTACAAAACAATCATCTCTAAATTACTTACATGCTCCTTAACGTCTCGTGACCACACGAATACTGGAAAGCTCAGCAGCTGAAGTTGTGGGAACACTCATCTGATCGAGTACACTTGTTCAAATATGGGCCTTATATGCATTGAGACGATCCCATCAGTTGGTTTAATCGCCACCACCACATCCATCATCCAACCAAGTTTCTTGGATGTATCATAACCAATATCACATGCCAATTGCTGCAACAATGATAGCAGTACCCCTTGGCTAAAAGGAACAAAATTACTTGTTAATATCCCTGTAGATCAATCTACAATTTTTAAAACTTAAAAAGTGAGTAACATTCGATTACCACAAAACCGATAAGTGATAAAAAGTAAAGGGGAGGGGGGTGGGTAAAAAATTGATGTATATTTTATTAATGCACAAGACCTAAAATCATGTTACTCTTTTTTTTGAACGGTGAATTTGGTATTTACTCCTTGTAGGACTTGAACCCATTACCTCCCCAATTTAGGTGGTCTTAAAAGCTTTGCTTCTCCCGTTGGGCCGGAAACCCCAATGGTTAAAATCATGTTACTTAAAAAATTGGATTGTTATCGAAATTATAAAATCTCTGTAAGAATATTATCTTAGTTTTTTGTTCAGAAGAAATTTGAAGAAATAATGATTTTGGTCAGCCTCATGGTTTGACTCGTTAAACGTACTTGGGAGCATAACCAAGAAACAATGCGAACATCACTTCTACATAAATATATTTTGTATAACTATGTACTTTTACGTTAGAACTTACCCTAGATTGGAACCAAATTGAAACAACTTAAAATACTATCATTTGTACCATTTTGTACAGAGGAAATGCTTTATATAGTAATATAGATTTTTATAAAATAAATATTCTCAAAATAATATAACATACATTTATGCATTGCATCTTTAGAGATTGTTTTAGGGATATCTTGTGATACGTTACTAAAATAATTTCTCATGCCGGCCCTGAGAATTCATGTACCCTGTTCGAGCTCGAAAAAACGTGCCCTTAGGCATTAACGAAATTGAGTATTGAGCTCACTAAAGGTCTAAACCTAATGCCAATGGGCTAAGAACTAATCTAAACCATAAAAATAATTTTGTAAGTGGGCCTATGTTGGTGTTTGTATGGATATATCCTATTAATTTAGGCTGGAGATATTTGGACACCCATCGCGCCTATTTTCACACATTTTGTGCCCTAGACGCCTCGTATAGGTCTATACGAGGCGTATAAGCACTGAATTCAAGGGGGTCCTGAGAGGGTGTCAGCCACAAAGTTTAAGGAACCCTAGACGCCTCGTACAGACCTATACGAGGCGTCTAGGTTTGGGTTTTTTTTTTGGCTGAAATGAGGGGTGTTTTGGTGGGTTTTGGTATGGTTTTTTTTATAGTTTTTGAAGATGTGTTTTTTGGTTGAAATTTTTTTTGGTTTTTAAAAAAGTTTTGTTTTTTAAAAATCAACTATTTTAAAAATCGGCTCTTTAAATATATTATATCGATTAAATATTGTTTCCGATTAAATCGGCTCTTTAATGTTTTTAACATTTTACTTTTTTATTCTTCCCATTAAAATTTTATCTCGTTCAAATATTGTTTCCGTATTATATTCAAAACATATTTTGTTTCCGTATTATCTCAATTTAAGACAACAATCATTAGGTAACCGAATAACTGAAAACAAACATAAATATAACATATATAAGATAACTTTGTACATCCATAACAAAAATATATAAGATAAGTTTGTACATCCATAATAAAAATAAAAACAACAACAGGTCTATGCATCCAAATCCGAATCTGAATCTGGATGTGGCTGCTGCGGCTGCTGCTGCTGATGTGGTGCTCGAGCCGGTGGAAGCGGTATCTGGGGCCATCCCTCTCTCTCTCGTCTATCCTGCTCGCACTGTACCAGCTAACCTACCAAATCGTTGAGCCTGTCAAGCTCGGCTCGTACATCCGGATGTAACGCAGCTCCTGGGGCACGACCTGGAATAGCGTGACGTGGAAACTGAGGCGCCCCGGCAGGTGGCGGTGGCTGTGGCACCGCTGCACCGTCTACATCCTCCGGAGGCTCCTCCACAGGCACTACATCAGCAGGATCTACAGGAGGATAAACGGGCTCGAAATGCTCTGGTAGTGCCTCCTCTGTCCATATGCCCCCGGTCTCGCGGTTTTTAAACCGCGGGCCAACTGCGAACCTCTTGATTACCTTCATCCCCCACAGCGACTGCATGCCCATCCACGTCGGCATGACTAGCGGCGTCCGTAGATGTGGGTCCTCGTGCAGTACGAGGCCAAATGAACGGGCAATGACGGTCACGTACGCCCCGCCATACAAAAATCCGCGCTCCTGCCGGTGATGGGCGGAGGCGTAGTACTAGGCTAGACCGTGTGCTAGCGCGCACGGCCTCCTATACAACAAACAATAAAGGAAAAAAAGATCTGTGGTCGTACACCACTCACGGTTGTACCCGCGCGCTGAGATAGAAGTAGCGAGCAAATGGTGCAGATACCTGCAGATAGTGTTAGCGAAATACAGAAACAGAGATTAATAAACAATGCACATAATCACAATAATTGCCGTAATAAACGTACGTACCTGTACAGTGGGTCTGTAACAAACGACACCCTCCCCTACGACTTATCGTGCTCCCAATGATCTGGCCCCGCAATCACCTGCCAAAACCCTAGAAGAATGGGGTTTTCAACCACCACTAGCCCCGCTGTGTAAACCTCAGTCTCGATCTCCCCCTGCATGTATAAACCAGAACGCACCGCAAAGTCTGCTAGCGTCATCGTACGGAAAACGCCAGCGAGCCTGAAAGAAATCTCAGGCGGAGGGGGAGCACCTGGGTACGGAAGCGACACTGGGACCCCAGGAGGGTGAAATGTGAATGACGAAAGGAACTCGACCAGCTGCTCCCTGTAGGTCGGCGTGTGCGCCAAATCAAAAAGACGATGCCACGGCGAATCGAGAGGTACAAACCGACGCACTCTATCCGTCTCAGCAAGCTGGTCCATCGCATCCCAGTCGATCGATGCATGCGATCCAATGTGCATCCTCCGAAGCTTCTGGCAATGGCGGGCGGCATCGGTGCCCGCGGGAAACTCTAGATACGGACAACCCTGCAGCGTATCCAGAGGCGGCCGCCGTCTCCGTCGTGGACCCTGCTGACCCTGCTGAACCGGCTGAACCTGCTGAGCCGGCTGACCCCCCTCAAGCTCTATCTCAATATCATCGCCCTCCATAATCAATCTGCGAATAAATAACGTATACGCATAAAAACAATAATAAATAAATCCGAATAATAATAATAAATAATAATAATAATAAATAAATAATAATAATAATAACAATAATAATACTAATACTAATAAATAAATCAGAATAAAAATAATAATAATTAATAAATAATAATAATAACAATAATAATAAATAATAATAATAATAAATAATAATAATAATAATAATAATAACAATAATAATACGAATAATAATAATAATTAATAAATAATAATAATAATAATAATAATAATAACAATAACAATAATAATAACAACATTAACAATAATAATAAATAATAATAATAATAAATAAATATTAACAATAATAATAACAATAATAATAATAAATAAATAAATAATAATAATAACAATAATAATAATACTAATAATAATAATTAATAAGAAAAAAAAAATTACAGAGCCTCGTATAGCCCTCGTATAGGGCTATACTTGGCGTCCTGTTCTTCCCCATTCATCTTCAACCTCAAACTCAAACCCCCAAACCCCACAAAAATCAAATTTCAGGGCAAACCTACGGTCTAAAGGCAAAAACGTGGCAAAAATACTAAACTACGGGGCGAAATACGTACCGGTGATGCTTCAAATCTTCGAAAATCCGGTCGAAATACGTATCTGAGGCGTATAGAGGTGTATTCTCCGTATGTTTGTTTGTTTTTTGTTTGGGGGATATAACCAGCCTCGTCTAGACCCCCTGCCTTATACGAGGCATAGACGCCTCGTATAGGGCTATACGCGTCGTCCTGTCTTTTTCTGAAATGACCATTTAGCCCCTGTTATGCCCCCAGTATAGGCATTATTCAGGGGCAAAATGGTAATTAACCAATACAAAAAGATATTTCTGGGATTTTCAAAATTACCTTTAAGCCCCTGTTAAAGGCCTATACTGGGGACTTTCAGGGGCAAAATGGTAATTAACATAAAATATTTTCAAAATTCAAATTTAAAAAAAAAGAATTGTTGCCGACACTGTTGACGACTCGTATAGCTCTATATGAGGCGTCCTCATTCAAAAAATTCAAATTTTGATTTTCAAATATACAAAATTCAAAATTTCAAAAACCCGCTCAAATAGACGACTCGTATAGATCTATACGAGGCGTCTGTGGATTCTAGAATGACCTTTTAGCCCCTGAAATAAGCCTAGATTGGGGGCATACCAGGGGCAAAATGGTCTTTTGGGCAAAACTATACGACACGTATAGCTCTATACGCGTCGTATATTTCTATTTTTTTTAAACGATGCTAACCTGTTTTAATTATAGAAAAATGATACAAATTATAAAAAAATTATAGAAATTGTAGAAAATTATAGGAATTAATAAAAAAAATACATTCAAATTACAAAAATCATTCTTCCGTATCACTATCGATGTAATTAAGACTGGGGTTTGATCTTGGCGGAGGATTCATTATCGATGTATACCATTCTAGACGTGGCAAGTACATATCTTCCCATTGTTCCGTATGGGGTGTTCGGTGGGTCAACCATAGCCCGTGTGCTGGTGGCATTGGATAATCCCCTTCCAGCTTAACATGTATGAAGTGGTTCTCGTTTACATGTGTAAGCGTTATGAACAATGGTTGTTGATTAGCCGGAGGACTTAGTATCGGGAAGAAAGTGGAACTCGCACCCATGGTTGTCGTTAACAGGTGCACCCCGATACCGTACGTTTGTGCAATAAGAAGTCCTGCAAAGGGGAAGTCCATCCAGTGATCCCCCCCACAACCGGACACTGAATCCCAAATTAGGCCCTGACGATGCGTGTAAAAATAACCTTTACCCCATGCTTCAAATATTGGGAACCAGATCGATTTGTTCTGATCCATTTCTTGGACAAGGTGCCTTCGAATGAGCCCCCATGAACTCTGTTCCATACCTAAGCCCACAGCCACAGACCGAAACCCACAATGACCGTCCGGCATCACATCTCGTATGCACGAGACGTACGGATGGAACACTAGCGGAATGTCATCCTGAAACTGTTCGATGATTCCCACGTACTCGTCCCCAATGATTAACGGAAAACCGTGAGCATCTCGTGTCTCTTTCTTCTTAGAACTCTTTGAACGGCTTAGGCTCGCTTTGGGTTTTTGGGACCTTATAACCGACTGTTGAGAGGCCTGTGACGGAACATACGAGCTGTGGCGAGGTTTATCGTACTTACTTTGTCGGGAACCTTCAAAGCACGTGTTTGCATCACCGAATGAGCTTCTCCTCAATTCTTCATCTATACGAGAGGCCTCGTCCAACCTTTGTTGTTGGTCGGCCACGAGTATTTTGTTGGACAACCGGTGGTTTCTTGGTAGATTTCTTTGGAGTCAACACCGCTTTAATCTTTGAAATCAAGCTTTTTTGCTGAGCTGGGGGGTGCGACTCTAATTGTTGTCTAACAATATTTAGCTCTTCGACCACGTCCACGTCATCGTCTATCAATTTACAACTTTGGAAGTTAAGTTTCCGCCAGAAGACGTCCACGTCTTCGAGTTGAATCAGACGCTCTGCACGGTTAAAAACAACATTGTTTAAGTCACATGATTAACGGAAATATATCACACAAGTGTTGTACGTTTAACAATTATTACCTTCAAGAATGTACTTTTCTATCCTACAAGCACAGGGCAACCCACAGCTGTGCCACATTTGGCAACCACATGATGAATGAAAGCGCTCAAAGACATCTACCTTCCTAATTGCCTCGCCCCTCAACAAGTCAAGGGCTGTATGGGATACTTTTCCAAGTAGGTGTTGAAACAACGGGTGTTTGTGGTGGGTCATTCTTTTTTCGATGCTATCTCGAAAAGTCTTCCTTATTTCACCGAACTGTGTCTCAACTATATCATGGACACAACCAACTACACGGTCCAGCGAGCTCCTATCTTCAACGTATCTCTTTAAGTTGGCGTGTTGGCTCTCAACTCTGTTTGTGGTACGATTACCAAAGTTGCGCCTCTTATCAGTCCACGCAAAGACGAACATCTCCTTATAGTCTTTTAGCCAGTTATCGTACACGTATTTGAAGACTCCTAAAACGTAAAAATAATTTAATAAAATTTGCATATGTGAGTCGTATGTTATTATAAAAACTTACTAGAACGTTTGCACTCCACAAGTCGTTGTCGCATGTTGCGCAAGTGGTACTCGTAGATGAGTATGGATGGAGACTCAATCAATGTCCCCCAGAATGACAAAAATTTCTTCCAGTCTTCGTCTGTGAAGGAACCCTTGCAGTGCTTCATAACATTCTGTTGTATGTGCCACCTGCAAAGAAGCCTGGAGGCGTTTGGAAATACTTTAGCACACGCGGCCATAAGGGCTAGGTCTCTATCGGTTAAAATCACATGTGGCTCCATGCATTCATCCAACATTGACTTGACCCTCTCAAGCACCCACACAAAGTTATCACCCCGTTCTTTACTAACAACGGCATGCGCGATAATAAACGATTTGTTGGTAGGCGTCATACCAACAATCTGGATAAAGGGCATATTGTATATGTTTGTCTTGTACGTCGCATCGATCAGCATGACGTGGGGGAATGCACGCCACATGCATCTCGAGTCCCGATGAAGAAAGAAGATCTCTGTTACGATCTCTGTTCCGGGTGTCGTTGTTTATCAGCTTGTTTTCTAGTGACTGCATGGGAGTCAATCCTTGTCTTTGTTCGGCTCTAATCTTCGCCACAACGTTTTGAACGTCTTTCAGAACATGAAACCTGTCGGGGTCCTGCTTCCTTATCGTTTGAAATATTTTGCGCGACTCCATGTTTTGAGCTGTCAGCTGCTCGATCAGTTTCATTTCGCTTGGAGTAAACCTTCGCACAAACGCGTGGGCCGACAGGTCCTCACAAAGTTCGTGGTTATGTTCAATTTTTCCGTCTTTAATCTCCCAGGTTTCATACGGGTAGTTTCGCACAGCCAGCAGGTAAAACGGGCAACCGGTTTTTTTGCTTCCGGCTTTTCTAAGTGTTGCTGTAGTCTGGTGCTCACCACCGCGATCACATTCAAGCCATACCCTCCCGATTCTTCCACCGGTTTTCTTTGATCGACGGGTGACAATAACGAAACCATCCGCGTTTGCTATTTCTTGTATCCGATTCTTTAGTTCATCTAAAGAGTTGAAAACTTGTAACATCGACAATAATAATAAATAATTTTAATAAATAATAATAATAATAATGCTAATAATAATAATATTAATAATAATACTAATAATAATACTAATAATAATAAAAATAATTAAATAATACAAAAATAGTAATTAATACCTGCTTTTTTAAGTACGGACTGTCCTGGATGGGAGGTGTCTCACCACCATATCTACCATATCCACCATAACCACCGTCTCCTCCGTATCCACTGTATCCACCATCTCCTCTGTAACCACCGTCTCCTCCGTATCCACCGTCTCCTCCGTATCCACCGTCTCCTCCGTATTCACACCCGTATCTATAATCCGGATACCCTTGTTGCGTCGGATAACTTGGTTGACAAGCATGGTATGAGTCATCTACAGGGGTTGTTTCATCAACAGGGGGATGATTGTTCAAATCTAGAAACGTTTTGTTTTGTTCTCCTTGTATACTAGACACAACCTCCTCTTGCTCATTAGAATCGGGAACGCAAGACTCCTCCAAAATAAAGAGCCGTATCATCATTAGTAAATAATAAACTAAAACAAAAACTAATTAAAACATTTAAGTACCTGTACTGTTACCGGATCGCTTTCGGGCACTCAGTTCTCGCTATAATACTGCCCGAAGACATAGTTGCAGTCCCAGTATGATGACATTTCAACACTTCGGGATGATAAGAACACAAATGCATGAATGAAAAAAGAAGAAGAAGAAGAAGAAGCAGCAGAATGAAAGAAGAAGAAGAAGCAGACAGAATTAAATGTTGAATGCTCGGGGGTGGACAAAGCATACACTGTATGTTGCACTTTTTCATAAGTCTTAGACGCCTCGTATAGCTCTAGACCCCTCGTATAGCTTTAAGTCACTTGTCAAATGTATAGTAAATCAGTCACTGAAGACGCCTCGTATAGGCCTATACGAGGCGTCTTAGTGCCTCGTATCCATCCCTCGTACAGACCTAGACTCCCCGTCTGATGTGACTGATTTGACATTGTGCTTTGGTGCAGAGCTGGTCGGAAAAGTAACCCTATACGCCTCGTATAGGTCTATACGAGGCGTCCTGAAGGGTGTCAAAATAGGCATTAAGGTGTGTAAATATGTAGACCCTTAATTTATTTATTTTTACATATGCATATCAAAGTTTTAAAAAAAATAACGTGTCCTTCGAAATATCCGGCCCTGGCCGGTGGTCCTCCCCGCCCACCTTCAGGGCCGGCCATGCATATAGTGGTGCACAAAAAACCCGAACCCGGAAAAAAAACCCGGAACCGGGTATTATAAAAACCGGGTTTTCTATACCCGAACCCGAACCCGACCCTACCCATAGGGTAGGGACCGGGTATGCATATTTGATCTAAAACCCGAACCCGGAACCGGGTTTTTTATACCCGGTTTATACCCGAAACCCGGTTTTTATAATACCCGAAACCCGGTTTTTATACCCGAATTATGTATGCACTTTGATGTAATCTTGTTTAATTATTAGGTTTCTAATGATATTTGCCACCGCTACTTAATTATTTAGTATATTTCATTACAAGTGGAAACAAATATGCCAATATATGTTGGCCCTTCTATTTTCTTTGTTTGTTTAATATCATTATTAGTTTTTGTATTTAATAAATTGTGCCTCTGTTTATAAAGTTCAAGAATAACCACATGAAGAACTATAAATTGTGCCTCTGTTTATAAATTGTGTCTCTGTTTATCAATAGATTTGATGTCTATGTGTGAGAGTTATGTTTGATACATTTTATAAGCATAGTTCCGGTCGGGTTTTTTCAATACCCGGTGCGGGTTTTTTCCCAACCCGATGCATACCCGAACCCTACCCGATGAATACCCGAACCGGACCCAAACCTGGAAATAGGGTATTATAATACCCGGGTTTTATAAAACCCGACCCGAACCCTACCCGAACCCGGGTATATAGGGTATACATTTTTGGTAGAAAACCCGGACCCGACCCGGTTTTTAAAAAAACCCGATTTTGTAAAACCCGATCCTACCCGAACCCGATCCTACCCGAAACCCGGTTTTAAAAAAAACCCGATTTGTGCACCACTACATGCATATATGGTAACTTTGTAATCAAAACGTAAAGAAAAAAATGTTGGGCCTGACCTCAAGTATCCATATTTTATGATACAAACAACTTGGCACTCATTTCGTAACCCATCTGCGTAGCAAGTTGGAAGAAAAGGTATGTTCTTGCGAGGAAGTCCTAATAGATTCACCTTATTCTTTGTTATCTTAACAATCTTCATACATCCGTTCAAAACACATGGGTTTTGTGTAAATAACTGTTTCATTCTTTGATATTGCTTGAAATTAATTAAGCTATTAGATCTGTTAGGGTTTTATTATTGCTATTTAATAGAAAAGTTATATTGGTCCATGCTAAAAGTTTTATTATTATTATTTTATATTGAGACAGGGTAACAAAGCAGATTACTCTGAACTTTGTTGTTAACATTCCCATGGATTATGAAGTAGAGGGGGGTGGGGGGGGGGGGGGGGGGGGGGAGAGCTATATATATATATGTGCTGATTATTTGGTTATACCAAATTTCAGGTTTTGGAGCCAAGAAGAAGGCAACTGATAGTGAATGGATTCTGAACGCGATAGCATTAGAATGGATGTAGAAGAAGATAGACTAAGTGGCTTGCAAGATGATCTCATCTTTAGAATACTGTCTTTTATTGGTATAAAAGATGCTATTAAAACTAGTGTTTGGTCGTCCAGATGGAGGTATATGTGGACTTTAGTTCCCCATCTCAATTTCTCGGTTGAGGATTTTTCTACGATGGACAAGTTCTACGACTTTGTTACCCATGTCCTGTCACGTCGCAATAATCAAGCTCAGTTGTCTTCTGTCAATCTTTATTTGCGTGTAAAGTATGGCGAGGATGTTGCCCAAAGGATTATGAACAATGCATTCTCCTTCGGTGTCCATCAAGTGAACCTTGCTTGTCTAAGAAGAATATTGGATTCTCTCTTTCTATTTGAGGTTCTCGGACTCTCAAAGATCTCACTTTCAGTAGGCCTTTCGGTAATGGTCACGTTAATGTTTATCTTACAAAGATTTTCTTTTCAATAGGACAACGTTAGTTATTATTTTTTTTTTTTTGGCACAAGGGATCTATTTCATTGGCATGACCATTACCATTCAAGTGTTGTACTTAAGGTGGGAGCATTTACATATAGATGTGATGTTATTATTATATATATTTCCATATTTGTTCTTCAATTCCTAATAGTTCATTGATTTCAATACGGATTATATGCTTGCAAAATCAGTGTAGATGATGAACGATCTTGATCAACAAAACACGAGTCTCGTATTCAGATTCTTCAAGTAGATACATACACTTTACTATGATATTTCTTTTACTATGCAACAGTTAGCCTATTACACATGAAATTACACTTGAGAAAGATTTCATTATTATTTTTTTTTTTTGTATAAAGTTTTCTTGAATAAATATTTCTACAGGTTCTGAACTCAACTGTGGAACTAATCTCACACCGACCATCCCCGTTTGCTAACTTAGAGAGTTTGAAGATTCTTCCAAAAGTTTATTGTTTGTTGAGGCACAAACACACGAGGGTTATTATGTCTACTGATTTAGGTCTCCTTCTTGTGCAATAGTCATCTCTCACATGTTTGCAGCACTCATTTCATTTAGAACCAAATTAAGTTTATCTTTCTATTTTTAGAACGAAATTACGTTTATCTTCTTATGTTTAGAACCAAGTTAAATTTATCTTTTTATGTTTAGAACCAATTTATGTCTATCTTCTTAGGGTATCCGGGGCACTCTCGGGGAGAGGGTTCGGTGACCACATTCCCCGATCGGGAACACCGCCGCCATCACCGCAGGGACCCGATTCGGGGAGGGTCTTCGGCACTTCTTCACCGCGTTGAATTGGCACGAGGTTTGAGGAACGGCTATTTTGCAACAATCGAATTTAAAAAAAAAAGTCACTTTTTAAACAAATATAAATAACCACACCCACTTCACTAATTTTTTATACTCTCAAACCACACCCACTTCACTAATTTTTTATACTCTCAAATCACACCCACTTCAAACCGAGCAATGGAGAACCAACCCCGCGAAGCCAAGAAAAAAACTAAGGGATGGGGCAAGCAACCGTCTCGTGGTGGTTCGAGCGGTGCAAGTGCACAATCACAACCCCCTTTCGGATATAACTCACAACCCCCGTTTTTTTTCCAACAACCTTCACACCCCTCATTTTACAACACCCAAGCAACCAACCTTCAACCCAATTTCGGCTATTTTCAAAATTTGTTATCAATGGATCCACCTCAATCCCCCGCCTTCGACCCATATGGTTTTCGTTCCCCACAAGTTCCATCTACACGAGGAAATGTTGAACGTCCTCTACCTATTTACGACGACGAGGACGAGGAGGTAGTGCCCGAAACTCAAAATTTGGGCGACGATGAAGATGACAACGGCGACGATGAATATAATGTGGATGAAGACGCCGGCAACGAAGAAGATGACGCTCGGGATAAAACGGGAAAAATGGAGAGCCAAAAATGGACAAAGGTCCAAGAAGAGGCGTTAGTGAAGGCGTGGGTACATTGCTCTACCAACAAAAAGAAGGGCAATCAACAAAACCGCGATAGTTTTTGGCGTAAGATTTTAGATCATTTTAACGCCACCGTTGGTGGAAGTAACCGGACCGTGCATCAAGTACGGTCTAAATGGGGCCCGATGATGACAAAAATAAACTTGTTCAACGGCCTATACCAACAAGCGGTAAAAAATATATTTTTTAACGTTGTATATTTTTTAATTTTGTTTACTAATATGTAAAAAATTATATTTTTTAACAATTGTTATTTTATAATATGTAGGATCGCACACGAGGAAGCGGGTGTAGCGATCTCCACGTGATGAAAGTCGCTTTAAAGGACTTTAAAGAAAAACATCCGAACGGTTTTCAACACGTCGAGGCATGGGAGGTCGTTCGAAAACACGACAAATGGGCCCAAGTCCCATTGTTGGGTGAGGAAGGGGAAGGTTCGGGACAAAAAAGAAAGCCCGTTGAGGTGGACCCTTCCATACCCGATATGAACGAAGACCCCTCGCCACAAAGAACACAACGGCGAGACAAGCGTCAAGCGACATCGTCCGAGGGAAGCTCGGCCGAGTTGGCGGAACAATTCAAAGAGTACACCGCCATGAAAGAAAAGAAGCACGCGATTGAATTGGAGGCGATTGAATTGAGGAAGAAAAGAGAGTCGCAGGCTCTCGAGCTCATATCGGAACAACGCGAGACGATGAAAAACTACAATTACGATCGAGATATGAAAACATTCCTCAAGCCGCACGACGATGCTCCGCCAAATATGTTGCCGTTCATCCTCGCCCGAAAGCGCGACATTGCTAACAAGTACGGGTGGTCGTGCGATTTCTAAAATTTTTATTTTCTAGTTTTAATGTAATATTTATTTTCTAGTTTGAATGTAATTTTAATTTTCTAGTTTGAATTTTATTTTTATTTTTATTTTTATTTTCTACTTTGAAATGTCTTTTGTTAAATTTTATTTAATTTTTATTAATATTTTTTTATAAACATGCATAATTACAACAAATAAAAAAAAACAAAAAAAAAACCAAGTCCACTAAGAGGGGAGTGCCGCCATCAAAATAGGGTGTGAGGGGAGTTTAAGAGGGGAGTTGACGTGGCATAACGTAATTGGGTGTGCGTAAGAGAGGGGACTCCCCTAAGAGGGGAGTGCCCCTCTCACTCTTATGTTTAGAACCAAATTTACGTGTACATTCAGTCTTGGTTTAAGCACTAATCAATTTGCTTATGTTT
Source organism: Helianthus tuberosus (assembly GCA_030545235.1). NCBI lineage: Eukaryota > Viridiplantae > Streptophyta > Magnoliopsida > Asterales > Asteraceae > Helianthus > Helianthus tuberosus. The sequence continues at coordinate 41,378,017 of CM060385.1, read as the reverse complement.
AGAACCAAATTTACGTGTACATTCAGTCTTGGTTTAAGCACTAATCAATTCGCAGAAATTTCTTAACATAACATAATATAACATAACATAATGCAAGTTTACTTACAACACTGCAACTGCCCGTAAGTTCTTATTTATTTTATTTTATTTTATTTTATGCTGTAATTGTTTTTATTGAAATATAATACTTTATATTCTAAAAATTTAATTATATGTAGAGGTTTGGGTTGGGGTTCCAAAAATGAAACATTTGTGTTCGACACAGTTACATGGACGGTAATTGTAACATATATATTAGCCTTCAATATGGAATGCGGTTTTGTTTTTTATTGTTTTATAAGTGACACGTCGATCGAACCAGGTGTTACATCTTAAGTGAAAGAACATCATGAAATCACAAAGGAGGAAATAAGTTGGCTATTATATCGTCTAAGCTACCTTTATTGACTTGTTGCCATCATTTGATGAAAAACTTATGTTTCAAGTCTCAAAAGGTAAGAGATGCATGAAACATTGTCTTGTTCCATGGATAATCTAATAGTTGTAGGGCCCAATGTCATATGGGCTACAATACTAAAGAGTTTGTGAACATGCAATGCATACATGTTGAGCAAAAATACACTATTAATTAAAAATTCTGAATGCTAAAGGTGTATAAATCGGTTCTTTTAGCCAAACGACTTTGGTTCATGAACTGGATCAATCTTTTTGAATGTGGGCTCAAACCGGTTTTGGCCCAAATCGGTTCAGTTTGTGAATCGATTTATGGGATGAAAAGCCTAACCCACTCTAATCTTTTACATACCAAAATTACACATCTTTTACTAACATTCACATCTTTGAACAAAAATAAACATACACTAACCTTAATTTGAAGGAGGAGAAGGTGGTGACAGTGGAGATGAGGTGGTGGCCGTGGAGACGAGGTGGTGACGGTGGAGACGAGTGGTCCGATATCTAGTATACACATAACATATATAACATGAATTATAGAAGAAATTGAACATATAGAAATTCTCTAGCATACACATATACATACACCAAGAATCAAGAAATTAACAACATATATAACAAAATAAACAAGAAATTCAACATAAAACTAACAATACTAACCGATTTGAAGTAGAAATTGGTAAATATGAAGAGATATAGCCGATTTGGAGAAGAACCCGTGAGAGGAGTTGAAAGGTTTTGGGGAAAGTGAAAGAAGGAGGGAAGAAATGGCTCTGTTTTATGTTGTTTATTCGAAGGACCAATAGGGGCGACAAACCTGTTGCCACTATTGATATAACATGTCGCCGCTATTAAGGTGGATAAACCCCATCCGTTAGATGAGGAAAAGAAACGTGTGGCTAGTGTTTCACTTGGGACCCCGGGTGCGAATAAAGGCAATAGATGTCGTCGCTAATAGTGTCGCCGCTATTACCCCTCTTTCTTGTAGTGATACTAACATATTGGGGCTAGAATGTAAAAAAGAAAATTGGAAAAAGCGGTCTAAAATGATCCATACGACAATATAACGGTAACAAGAAAAATGTTACAAACCGGTTTTTATCACATTATAAACCATTCTTTTTAACTACAAACTGGGTTTTTACATATCCAAAACGTTTTGGATCCAAATCGTTTTTTTTGTGTGAAATATTACGAATCTGTGGGTTGGGTCAGGGTTTAAAACGGGTTGGGCAAACCAACTTTTAGGTATAGCAGGTTGGGTTAGAAACCGGTTTGGCAGATGCAAATTAATCTTTTGTACACCTTTAATCTACATTGTGTACTATAACTTAAAGACAACCTTTTGATTTTTGCGTGACATTAACGATTGGAGCACTTACATGTTCATTTAGAAGTTGATGGTGGAGATAAAAATAAATCCTGTTGATTCAAACATGTAGTTATTCATGATTTTAGTGTCATCAATTTTATTTAGTATATTTAGATTTACTAAAGAACAAACAAGTTAGGAGATATGACGTACACGCTTGCTCAAAACTATTAGTATTTTAGGCGTCAAAGGGCCCAAGAGATCAAGGGGGTAGCCCCCGAGGCGGGTCCAAGGGGTTGATCCCCTACTAGGTGTTACGAACCAAGTCGTAATCAAATGATCTAAAGAAATTAGACGGAAGCCAGATAGAACTTAAGAGAGAATTCAGACTCAATTCATAATTTATCATTCATACTTCAAAATAGAAACGTACAAAAATATAAATAGATAAGTTGCATGCTACAATTCCTAAAAAGATGGACCCACTACTAAGAAACTAACTCAACTGACCCACTACTCTAAATAAACAAATAAAACAACTAGTAAAAAGGATGATGAAGAAACGAGCATCGGCCAGTAACATAACCATGTTCCCAATTGTTGTGCATGGGTGGCACACATCGCTAGGGCCTCGGGGTCTCGGTGGCGAGGCCCATGCACAACAGTCTTAGTTATCGAGTGACACCCACAATGGAAAAAAAATTAGATTACCATGTTGAAAAGCTATTGGAAGTTGCTTCGAATTTGCATGGTTGGTATAAAGTTGCATGATATTTTATTGTCAGTGGGAACTGGTCATCGGCAATAACTTGGTCCACTGGTGGGGTAAATTATTTTTTTAGTCCCTATGTTTCAGTGGTTTTAACCAAATTACCCTCATAGTTAACAGACTCGGTAGATGGTGTTAGAAATTTTGACTCAAATGGTTAAGAAAAGTGGCTATAGGGACTCAGGGCGTTAAATATTTTAATTTTGGACTCAAGTGGTTAAAACCACTAAAACATGGACTCAAAAAAAGTAATTTATCCTTTTTCATGAAATCTGGTTTGAAGGTTTGAACCTGATTTTGGATTACCCAACGGTTGTGACAAACTGAGAGTAATAGTTGGGCTTTCTCATATGGTACGAAATAAGTTTATCAAGCAATGTATCACAAGATCAATGAAGCCTCTCCTTAATTAGTCATAATTCGAATTGCATGATAAAAGGTTTTCTATGAAATGCTATTAATGAATAAACGATCCGAGACCGATCTTGTCTAAGCTTGAGCTTAAGCCTGACTCTTTTCATTTCAAGAAACGATCCGAGACCGATCTTGTCTAAGCTTGAGCTTAAGCCTGACTCTTTTCATTTCAAGCTTTTTTTTTAAAGCTTGAGCTAGGCTCGTGAGTTGTCTTTCAATCTCGAGCTGGGCTCTTACCTCATGTCATTTATTATTTAGTATATATATATATCGACACACACATATAATTTTTATATTTAACACGATATATATATATATATATATATATATATATATATATATATATATATATATATATATATATAGGGCATGGTTATATAGAAAACTTATTTCTACTTAGAAAACCTAGGAAACCCAATCTAGACCATTGATCATGATCATCCAATGGCTCATAAAATTTGAAGCATTTTTTAATTAAATTAAATAGAGGTACAAAGTCAATAAAGTTACTTGAAGGGTATTTAGGTAAAATCAACCATAATTATAGTACATTATATATATTATAATATTATGTGATTTGACATGCATTAAAGGATCATCATTGTTTCTCTTTCTTCTTTCTTCTCTTTTGAGAATTCAAAATATCTGTACATTCACCATCAAACCATCATCATCATCCATTCTCTCATCCTCTCTCTTTCTTCATGTTTCAATCACCAAGAACACACACACAAGTGTGTGTGAGAGAAGCAAGCCTGAATATCGTTAAAGAAAGAGAAACACCAAAAGCATACACACAAGTGTGTGAGAGAAAGAGAAACAAGATTCTCCTTCGTGTTCATGAAGAACACCAAGAACACACACACAAGTGTGTGTGAGAGAAGCAGGCCTGAATCATTCGGTTGCATGTGTTTCTAGAGAGAGAAAGTTATTAGAACACCAAGACTAAGAACACACACAAGTGTGTGAGAGAGAAGCAGGTCAGAAATCATTTGGTTCATGGGTTTTTGGAGAGAGAAAGTTGTTAGAACACCAAGAACACACACTTATGACATGGACTGGTTCCATGTCTTAATGTTATTTGTTTGGTAAAAGTTGAATGATTTTGTGTGTGTATTGGTAAAATAGATTTGATAGTTTGTTGGGTTTTTTTGTTTTAAAGGGATTAAATTTTTTTTAGAATTGTGATAATGAATGTTATTGTTGATATATATTCGTTACCTTTGAAAAGTTCATAATCTAATCGTTGATGATCTCGTTTATTTTACAAATAAAAAGTTATGTTTGGTTTGGTTGCTTGTTTGAGGCTTTTGATCTAAATAGTAATTGTTTTTTGTTGGTTTGGTTGTTTGTTTGGGGCTTTTGATCTAAATAGTAACTGTCTATTAGTGTAACATGTGTTAGACCTGTCTCATTAGTGTAACATGTTGTTTGTTGGTTTGGTTGTTTGTTTGGGGCTTTTGATCTATTAGTGTAACATGTGTTAGACCTGTCTCATTTTTATCAAATGATGTAACATGTGTTAAACCTGTCTTATTACTATGTGTTAAACCTCTCCTATTAGGTAAACATGTTAGTGTAACATGTGTTACACCTGTCTTATTTTTATCAAATTATGTAACATGTGTTAAACCTCCCTGATTAGGTAAACATATTAGTGTAACATGTGTTAAACCTCCCTGATTAGGTAAACATATTAGTGTAACATGTGTTAAACCTGTCTCATTTTTATCAAATGATGTAAACGTGTGTTAAACCTGTCTGATTAGGTAAACATATTAGTGTAACATGTGTTAACGCTCTTCTATTAGGTAAACATGTTAGTGTAACATGTGTTACACCTGTCTTATTTTTATCAAATTATGTAACATGTGTTAAACCTGTATTATTTTTATCAGATTAGTTAACATGTGTTAAGCTCTCATATTTTTTCCAAGTTATGTAACAAGTGTTAAACTTGTCTTATTTTTATAAAAATAGGTAACATATGTTAAACCTGACTTTATTTTATCAAAAACATATTATGTAACCTGTTTTATTTTAATGAAATTAAGTAACATGTGTTAAACCTGTTTTATTTGCAGCAACAAAGAGAGTAACAAGATCGCAAACTGGTAAGATACCGAAAAAGCGAAAGAAAGTAGACGAAGAAACGGACGATGAATGGGATGAAGAAAGAGAAGAAACGGATGATGAATGGGATAAATTATGGCCATAACCCAAAATACAATATGACCATTCTGGGATGCAACAACTATATGTAACATGTGTAACCTTGACGGATCGCAAACTGAATACGGATGCTGATGTGACGGCAATTTTTTTGGGATGCAACAACTATATGTAACATGTGTAACCTTGACGTTGTAACAGTCACTATTACATGAATGAACAACATGTTGACAAATGTAACAGTCACTATCCATTTCCGGTTGTTTTATCACCCTTTTGTGGTCATCATAACTATATGATGTTTGTAACCTTAAAAGCCTTGGTAGGCTACCACTTTTAATGATGTTAAGGGTTACAGTTAATGTTATATTACCCTTTTCTGACATTATGGTTTACGTTTAATGTAGTAGTTTACAACAACTTTTAATGATGTTATTGTTTATTTTTAATGATGTTATGTGTTACATGTAATGTTATATTATGTTTGATGTAATGGTTTGAAGAACTAGATCATACCCTACATTCAACAAATACTCCTCTTTACGAGATGTAATACTTCTTCTGATTTTAAGAGAATCTCTTTATGTTAACATATGTAACACCTCTAGGGTTTTGGTTCCTGGAAGTTGTAATTAGCTACATATGTAGTAACAATGTTACACATGTTACTTATGTAGTAATTAGCTACATATGTAGTAACAATGTTACACATGTTACTTACGGTAAGAGCGGCCCTTTATTGGACAAAACAGGGCTGCGTATATGTAACACATATTTGTAACATGTGTTACACTAGATGGTAACACATGTATAGCCATGTTGCACATGTTATATAGTTGTTACATGTGTTACACTAGATGGTAACACATGTATATATAGTTGTAACACATGTTATATAGTTTTAACATGTGTTACACTAGATGGTAACACATGTTATATAGTTGTAACATGTGTTACACTAGATGGTAACACATGTATAGCCATGTTGCACATGTTATATAGTTGTTACACATGTTATACAGAACCTGTACCATTTGTAACAGTCACTATTACATGAATGAACAGCATGTTGACAAATGTAACAGTCACTATCCATTTCCGGTTGTTTTATCACCCTTTTGTGGTCATCATAACTATATGATGTTTGTAACCATAAAAGCCTTGGTAGGCTGCCACTTTTAGGGTTTTGATTTTAAGAGAATCTCTTTATGTTAACATATGTAACATCTCTCATATGTAACACCTCTAGGGTTTTGATTTTAAGAGAATCTCTTTATGTTAACATATGTAACACATATTTGTAACATGTGTTACACTAGATGGTAACACATGTATAGCCATGTTGCACATGTTATATAGTTGTTACATGTGTTACACTATATGGTAACACATGTATATATAGTTGTAACACATGTTATATAGTTTTAACATGTGTTACACCAGATGGTAACACATGTTATATAGTTGTAACATGTGTTACACTAGATCGTAACACATGTATAGCCATGTTGCACATGTTATATAGTTGTTAATCCCCTTTTAATGATGTTATTGTTTATTTTTAATGATGTTATGTGTTACATGTAATGTTATATTATGTTTGATGTAATGGTATGACCAACATCAAACAAAGGAATGTTAAGGGTTACAGTTAATGTTATATTACCCTTTTAACGTATGTAACACATGTGTACCATGTTACGTCCAACACCAGTTACAGTTAATGTTATATTACCCTTTTAACGTATGTAACACATGTGTATCAGGTCATTCTTTGCTATTAGTTAGTTACCTCTCACATAGGTTACACATGTTACGTCCAACACCAGTTACAAATGTTAATCAAAACAAAACTCACTTGTCATCATGGGTTGTTAGTAATTGCACACATTACAATCATACTTAAAGGTAACAAAAATCTTTATAAAAACTTAAACATATAAAAATGATCCAAAACTATCATAAAGGTTAAAAAAATCTAGCTACGCTTTGCGTCTTGATAACCATCTTTATCTTGAACATAAACATCCATTCACCTGTGAACAAAACAAGTACATCAGTGTTAATCCCCTAAAGTTAAACTTATTAACACAAATGTAACTACAGGTATGTAACATGTGTTACGTGTTATACACGTGTAAAATTTTATTGTAACACATGTAACATGTGTTACCTCCTAGTATAACACACAACAACAGTTACTATTCAGATCAAAAGCCCAAACAAGCAACCAACCCAACAAAAAAACAGTTACTATTCAGATCAAAAGCCTCAAACAAGCAACCAAACCAAACACAACTTTTTACCACAAAAATGATTTTAACACAAAAATAAAAACCTGCAAATTACATAAACATTTATCCATTTTTAGAACCATTTTAACAAAAGAATCATGTTCATCTCTAAAACATCCATTACACAAAAACCTATAAACAACCATTCACCTGTGAACAAAGCAAGTACATCAGTGTTAATCCCCTAAAGTTAAACTTATTAACACAAATGTAACTACAGGTATGTAACATGTGTTACGTGTTATACACGTGTAAAATTTTATTGTAACACATGTAACATGTGTTACCTCCTAGTATAACACACAATAACAGTTACTATTCAGATCAAAAGCCCAAACAAGCAACCAACCCAACAAAAAAACAGTTACTATTCAGATCAAAAGCCTCAAACAAGCAACCAAACCAAACACAACTTTTTACCACAAAAATGATTTTAACACAAAAATAAAAACCTGCAAATTACATAAACATTTACCCATTTTTAGAACCATTTTAACAAAAGAATCATGTTCATCTCTAAAACATCCATTACACAAAAACCTATAAACAACCATTTTAACTAAAACATCAAGTGTGAAATGATTTTTCAAAATAAAATTTTAGTTAAGATTGTTGTTTCTCTCTCTAAAATAGCAACTTTCTCTCTCTAAAAACACTTACCGAATCTAGAAACCGTGTGATGAACACGATGAAGATCTTCAAACTTGCTTCTCTCTATGTGTTCTTGGTGTTCTTGATGAATATGATGAAGATTGTTGTTTCTCACTCTAGAAATCAGCTTTCAACAAGCATCAGCACACCCGAGATGAAGATGACGACGTGAGATGAAGCATGAACACACCCGAAATCAGCTTTCAACAAGCATGAACACATCCGAAAATAAACACCTCCTGAACTCTCTCACACACACTTGTGTGTGTTCTTGGTGTTTATTTTGAAACATGGAGAGAGAGAATGAATGATGATGATGATGATGGTGAATTTACAGAAGAAGAAGAAGAAAGAGATAGAATGATATATTTTGAATTCTAAAGAAGAAGAAAGAAGAAAGAAGAAAGAGAGAGAATTGATGAAATGATGGGTAATAAATAACTTGATGGGATGGGGAGAGAGTGAAATGATGGCTTGAACAAATGACTATTTTACCCTTTTAACATGTGTTTAAAGAAATGATGTGGATCAATCTTGACCACACAATTCAGGTTTCCTAAGTTTTCTAGATTAAATGGGTTTTCTATAGATACTTACACTATATATATATATATAAAGGTTAACATACTTCACGGCTTATCATACTTCACGTAGGAGACAATGGTAACCGTTGGATCAGGGGTATAATCACGCATGGAACATATAATCACGCATGGGACCACATAATCACGCATGAGATCCAAAATCATGCTCGTTATTTTGGTCAAAAAAATAATTACGCATGTTATATATTTCGTGAAGTACGTTAATGTACGTTAAGGCGTGAAGTACATTATACTTTCTCTATATATATATAGGGTTGAGTTCATTTCAGAACTCTAAACAACTACAGAACTTTCAGAACTCCTAATAACCAATCATTTTATATATAACTTTTTGTAATTAGCATCTTTTTATCATCTATTATATGTATTTCTTTGATTACATACATGTTCAAAGTAGTTTACATATGTTTAATTGCCAAAATTATATATATGTGTCATAACTAATTACATATATGTCAAAAAACTAGTTTACATATGTGTAATTATAAAATTACATATAAAAAATGATAAAATTACTCTTGACATGTATGTAATCGTAAAAATACACATAATAAATGATAAAATTATCCTAAACATAAAAATATATAAATAAAAAGATTGTTTATTAGGAGTTCTGCGAGTTCTGTAAATATTTATGGTTCTGAAATGATCCTGGCACTATATATATATATATATATATATATAGGGAGAAGATCATGCGAGAACCACCTCTTATTGCGAGAACCAATGTGAACACAACAAAAAATGCCTAAAAATAGCTAAAAATCACACAATTTTTTTTTTGAATTTTTTAATATTTTTTATAAAAAAATCGCTACTTTTCGAAGACAAAAAAAAAATTTAATTTTTTTTTTTAAAATTGTTTTTTTTTTTTTTGCTTCGAAAAGTAGCGATTTTAACATAAAAATATTAAAAAATTCAAAAAAAAAAATTTAGATTTTTTTTTGATTTTTTTAGGTTTTTTTGGGGTTTAGTTTTTAGCATTTTAGCTTGGGGGGGGGGGGGGGGTTAGGTTTTTGGGGGATGGGGGAGGGGGGTTTAGGTTTTTTTTTTTTTTTGGGGGGGGGGGGGGGGTTAGGTTTTTTTAGCTATTTTAGGTTGTGTTCACATTGGTTCTCGCGGTTCTCACAATAAATGTGGTTCTCGCATGAGCCTCTCCCTATATATATATATAGAGTTAGGATCCTGTAAAAAAGACTAAAAGTGTGAGAAGGATAAGAAAGAATCTACACCATTAGATCTTTGATCTAATGGTTTAGATTAATAGGGACCAAATTGTAAAATTTGTTTTATTTTTTGGACTGAATTGAAAATTATAGGGGTAATAAAGTCTTTTATATCCATTCAAAATAGGTAACTGTAATCAAAATCCCTATAATCTCTCTCTCTCTCTCCAATCGCACGACCAGAGAGCTTTCTCTCTCTTCAAATTCGATCTCTCTACATTGCAGTGGTGCCGAATCGACAGTGGTGGCGCGACGCTGGTGGTGCGGCGGTGGTGGGTGCCGGATCGGCAGTGGTGGTGCGGCGGTGGTGGGTGCCGTGCCGGAAGTGGTGGTGAGACGCTTGTTGACATTTAAACGGACTGATCTCGCCGGAGAATGTCGGAGATGATGGATGGCAGTGGTGGTGGTCGTGCGATCTCTCTCTCTACATCGAACGGTGCCGGAAGTGGAGAAGATGATACAGAGGTGTTATATTTCTTTCAGTCATGGTGTTTATTTTCTTTTCTGAATGGTGTTATTTTCTTTTCTGAATGGTGTTATTTTGTTTCTGAATTGTGTTATTTTGTTTCTGAATGGTGTTATTTTCTTTTTCTGAATGGTGTTATATTTATTTACTGAATGGTGTTATATTCTTGTACTGAATGGTGTTATATTATTGACTGAATGGTGTTATATTGTTTATTGAATGATGTTATTTTTTGTTTACTGGATGGTTTTTTGTTTTTTTGTTTCTGAATGGTGTTATTTTTGTTTCTGTATGGTGTTATTTTGTTTCTGAATGGTGTTTTTTTTTTGTTTACTGAATGGTGTTATATCTTGTACTGAATGGTGTTATTTTGTGTACTGAATGGTGTTATATTTTTTGTTTACTGAATGGTGTTATATTTTTTTCGTAAAAACACCATGAATTGAACTATGAATTTTTTTAAAACACCATGTCATGAACATGGCTTTGATTCTGTGAATGATGCAAAAAAAAAATTAAAATGAATGATGTTATGGACGGTTATATTCCTTAAATCAAGGATTACCATATTTGAATTTGTTAATGCATTTACAATCTTACCCTTTTCAATTAATTTAGATCTAATGGTTGAGATTCTTTCTTACCTTTCTCACACTTTTAGTCTTTTTTACAATAACTCCACCCTATATATATATATATATATATATATATATATATATATATATATATATATATATATATATATATATATATAATATTTCATTTTTTATTATGATTTTATATATCAATGATGATGTAAATATATATTTATAATATAATAAAAAATTATTAAAATAACAAACTCGTTTAGGCTCGTGAGTTAACTCGGACTCGAAAAGTGAATCTCAGAACTAGTCTTGTTTATTAAACAGGTTTATTAAATCTTGAGCTTGGCCCTGTTTTGATTTAAATCAATAGTTTAACCTAGGGAGGATGAGCTCGGTACCGGTATCGAAATTCGGCAAATATGGGTACCGTTACCGAAAATGTTCGGTACGGTACTGGTACTGAGACGATACCGATTTTTTGAAGGTAAAATTTGGTAAAATACCGGTGTCGTACCGAACCGAAAGTACCGATACCGAAAACACCAAAGTGGGTTCCGATTCGGTACCAAAAAAAATTGGTACGGGAAATTAGATACAGATTCTGTATCGGTACCAAGCACCAAATGCTCTGTTTTCTAATGAACCGGTTTTTGGTCTCTCTTCTAACGAACCGGTTTTTGGTCTCTTTTATTCTTCGTTTCCTGTAACCCGATGAAATCAGATCTTAAAAGGGTGCGATAGAAAGTTCGTTGTGAATTTACAGGAAGACAATGACGATTCCAACAAATTTGTTGTGCTGTTTGACGGATAAATGATGTCAAAGAGCCGTTGATCAAACCCCACTTATGATCTCAGCAAACACATTCTGTCTTTCACAATTACGATGCCAGTGAGTAAATCGTTACTTGGTATAATGCAGTGTTTGTCAAAGCATGATAATTTTAATGTTAAAAAAGTTGCACATTAAGTGTTCGACGTTTTGCCCAATAGAGATTTTGTAGTTTGCAATAACAGTTATTGACTCAAAGCATGACAATGCTAATGTTAAAAAAGTTGCACATAAACTGTTCGATGTTTTGCCCGATAGAGATCATGTAGTTTACTACAATAACAGTTAGACCACCCATTGCACCTTGGCGTGGGCACGGTAGCGCCCTGAACACCGAAACGCTGGTGCCATTGGAGGGCGCCAACTACCTCCTCGCCAACCTGATAACCGGCGTTAAGGATGGTTTGTTGTGGGGCCATCTAAAAGCAACCAATTACGTTTTATTTTAGATTTCTAGTTAACCACAGTGGGTTACTTAAAGCCCTACTGTCTACATGGCAGTGACGTGGCGCTTTAAAGCCCCTTTTGTCTATTGGACGTTTTGCCCAATAGAGATTTTATAGTTTGCAAAAACAGTTATTGACTGTTTCAGAATTTGTTTAAAATGAATTTGAACTTTAGCACCAAAAGTTGCATAGTGGAAAAATGGGTGGATTACAACATTGTGTAGTACTATTATTGACTTTTAAGTAAGATATATGTATATCAGTATGAACACTTGAAAAGTACAAGTTTAATTATGCTCATCCACTGGGTGAAAATTAGAAATGCTATTTGTGCAGGGCTCCTTTAGACTTTGTAAACCGTCACTGGGAACCAAGAACTTGACTTTGTTTGGCTAGTCCTAAGGTGGTATATATTCTTATACATTGAATAAAGATCGCAATCCTTATAGATAGATATACGGTGATTTAAAAAAGTTCATGTTCTTGTGGTTGGCTCAGTTATGCTTTAGTGTAGCCTGTAAAAGAACAATTTAAGGTCGGTAATCAAAACAATTTGATGACCCTGTTGGTTGTTAGGAATGTATATAGAGGGGAAAAATACGAATGCCGATTATTAAACGCATTAGATGCAGTTGATTTTCGAGATGGGAATGAGTTAGGATGATTGTTTCTAATTGGTAGTATCTTTTAGTATGAAAACATATTCATGTTAACACAATTCTATATTGGTCATAGCATGCAACTTGATATATATTGTGTGTGTATGCATGTGTTATTATAGCATTTTGAAATTAGAGTAAACTTCCGTTTTGCTCCCTGTGGTTTGGTCACTTTAACGGTTTTGCCCCAAACCTTTAAAAATAGCCATTTTACTCCCTGATGTTTTGGTTTTGTTGCCAGTTTGCTCCCTGCGGGGAGCAAAATGGAAACACAAACAATTTGGATGGAGTTAGAGGCGGGGAGCAAACTGGCAAAAAAACCGAAACATCAGGGAGCAAAATGGCTATTTTTAAAGGTTTGGAGCAAAACCGTTAAAGTGACCAAATCACAGGGAGCAAAACGGAAGTTTACTCTTGAAATTATGTTTTATTGGTTAAACTTGTTTTACAGAGTTTGTTCTAATCTATTATGAGGATCAACATACCTGTCATGTTACATATATATATGCCTCTGTTAAATATTCCGATATTGATCCAATCCCTGAGGAATGTTCTAATCTATTATGGATAAATTTGCAGGAACCTAGTTATGTCACGTCAGTGGCGAATCCAAAAATTTCTTTCAGTGGGTTCGTTTTTGTAGATTTTCATTATTTTTTCCAAATCATACAAAGTTCTCACTAGTTTTTTCAAACCGATATGGGTTCATGTGAACCCATAAAACAGGGCTGGATCCGCCACTGAGTCACGTAGCCTTCAAACCAACGCGAGATTTTTCCATCACTCATTTAGAACAAATTCCGCAGAATAATTATCGGTATCAGTTAGTAATGTTTTAAGACCCTAGAGTTACAAGTTGGTACTTAGTAAATCCATTGAGGATTCTTTTTTTATACTTAAAAGTAGATAATTTCGATACATCCACATCTTTCGAAAATGATCAAAGTTGACATTATTTCTCTTCCGACAAAGTGGCAAAGCTCTTCAAGAAAATTGTTCCTCATGTAAACTTGCTTCACCGAACCTTCTGTAGTGCAATATAAGCAACAAGTCGATAACCAACCAACATCATTGTCATAATCAACAAATCAACTGGTAAATTATGTAATCCCACTGATTTGACTGACAGAAAGTCTGCAACACGACAGTAGACCCCTTTTGAACATTCGTATACATCATTTTCGTTGTACTGAATACCAAGAAGAAGCTTGAAGCAGTAGTAGCTATAGCTCAAATACTTTAACCACACTATAAACGGCGGGATTTGTTGTATGTAATACCCTCCAGCAATAAGGAAAACGAGCGTTGTAACCGACGCCAAAGTTGTGGCTTGTTTGACGTCCATAAGAATGGCACCAATGGCTAACCCGAGACTTTGGGCTACAAGGACGGTGTAGAGGACCGCAAGTAGGGAAAGGACGAAAGTGGTTGGGTCTGGTTTGAGCCCACCCATCCAATAGAATATGAAGGTAAAGGCGGTTGGAAGTGCAAGCTCAAGTGGCAGATCTCCAATGGTTCTTGCAAGGAAGTAAGATGAAAGACGGTACATTCCGGATGATCTTTCTTTTATAAGCATTCGTCGTTCTTGAGGAAAAGTGAAAACGGCGTTATATAGCGGGTAAAACCCCCAAAAAACAGAGAAGAAGAAAAGCATTGCTATCTGCAAAAGAAATGAATCAAACGGTTTTAACATCGGTTAATTGCTGAGAAAGATAATTAACTTTAGCCTGATATTAACCATCTTATATTAGGCTAGATAAATCATTAAAGCTTCAGAAAAACTGACTTAACTGTATTACCTAATATATCCAGGTTTAGGCACAAGTAAGGACAATGTTTAAAAGTTAATGACATGTGAAATTTTTAAAGAGTTTATGCGAATTGTGCATGGTGGAAACAATTAAAAGAAAATTCCGAAAGAATCATCAAGGTTTGAATTAATTAATGATTACCTAAGGTAACTGTAACAGAAGAAAAAAAAATTCAATATTTGGTCAAAAGTTACAGTCGGATACTATGTCAAGTTGTCAACATATTGACCAGTCATTGAGTTAGATTAACATTGGTTACAAATTTTGAGAGTTGATATATACCTTTAGTCAAATACTTTTGAACATTTGAAGGGTTTTTTTTACTTTTATTTATTAAATTGTTTGAGTCTCATATATGGTTTTCAGGATTATAACTCGTACCCTATCTCCAATATGTGATGTTGGGGTATGCCACCATAAAAGTCCTCCAAGTATAGCAACACTTATGACTTGGAAGATTCGAAGCCTATTGAACGATTCGAATCTTCTTTCTCTTACGCCTCTGAGAAGTAGCACCTTAAACTGATGCCACCAGCTGGTGCACCATTGTTCCGGTTTCACTTGGTTCCCTACACATTTAGAATAGGTTAGCGGTTATGCAAATTGTGCCATCGAGTAACCGTAAACAAATATTTCTCTTGCACAACTTACTTGTTGAAGCTTCTTTTGCATGGTCATTGTTGGTAATGTCTAGACTGCATAGTTCAGCTTTCAGTCTTGTTGAAATGTTTGTATCATATGAAGTGATGAGTTTCTGTCTTACTAACTTCCGCTCGTGTTCTGTGTTTTCACCTTGCTCGTATTCTTGCATGGCATCAGGCGCAATTCCTGTCATGTAATTTTTTATAAATCCTTAGAAGTAGTTTGGATTTATGAAGGTAAGATGCTTTATATATACTGATATACATAAATATACATACCCACACACACACTTTGTTAATAATGGAGTAGTGTAGATGTGGGGTCTTTCTTTACTTCATTTTCAAAAGTACAATTATAATTTATAAACGCACTTTCTTTACACAAAATGAATCAGATGTAACTTACCATTAGCAAGGTCTAGTAAAATATCAGCTGGATTCACCGTGATGGATGTTGAAAATCCGACGGATGAGAAATACTCTGTAGCAGTGGACGCAGGACCATAGTAAATCGGTGAGCCCTCAGACAGTAAGACGACTTTATCAAACATGTGGTAAAGTCTGCTAGATGGCTGATGAATTGTTGTGACCACGGTTCGGCCTCCACTAGCAAGCCGTTTAATAGTGGTTAGAATCCTCTGAGCCGTGGTCGAGTCTAGACCAGAGGTCGGCTCATCCAGCAACAACAAGCTCGGGTTGATTAGCATCTCTTGACCAATGCTGACCCTCTTTTTCTCTCCACCTGAAATACCTCTAAACAGTGGACCGCCTATCATACTATTCTTACACCGAGTTAATCCCAACTCAGCTATAACTCGCTCCACATGCTCGACTTTCTCATTCTGACTCAAGCTTTCTGGTAACCGTAACATAGCAGTGAATAGTAGGGTCTCCGTGACAGTAAGATGAGGATAAAGAACATCATCTTGGGTCACAAATCCCGTTTTTCTTTTCGTAGAACCAGTAAACGGGTGGCTGTTGTATGTAATCTTTCCCAACAGGTTACCAGTAAGACGTCCACCAAGAGCCGTGAGGAGGGTGGTCTTACCACTGCCAGATGGACCTAGCATTGCTAGTATCTCCCCAGGGCAAACCTTACCCGTCACCCCATTCAGTATTGTCTTCTCACACGTTTCTTTACTCTTAGTTTTAACTTTATAAACAACATCTTCAAACTGCAACAAATCAGAAAAAAATTAGAAATTACTTAACACAAATAGTGTGTGAGAGAAAGGAGGGGGGGGGGGGGGACGGGGGGGGGGGGGGGGGGGGGGGTTGGAGAGCGAGAGTGACCTTTAAAGTTATGGGATATAAGATGTGGTTTAGAAAGGATGGTGAATGCGCATGATGCGGTTTCACCATTTCAATGGGGCTTGAAGTAGTAATAGCAGTTGTAGCAGTGGCGGCGTTTTCATAAGTTGGAACGACGGAATTGGAGGGTGCGGCCATTGATGTCTAAATGCTTTGTTTTTCTAGTGAAGATAATTGTAGGAAGAAGAAGAAGAAGCTATTATTAAGATGTTGGTTTAGTTTTGATTTTGGTTTTTATAGTTTGTTAACTGCATAAACACAACTATATATACAAGTAATGGTCAAGAAAAGGAGAGGATATCAAAGAATCTGATGTAGGCCTTAGACTAATATGGTGGGTCCCCCATCTTTTTTCTTCAAAGTATTCTAACACTCACTTTTGAGTCCATTATTTATTGTAATCTATTTGGAGTTTCTGTTCTCTCTCTTTCTCATCATTTGATGCTTGCTTTTAGATCCTTTCTTAATGGTGACCATATAAGGCTGCATGGATGATCATGCAACTCATCTCCAGCAGCAACAAGTGGAGAATGAGACTCATGCCACTTAGTTTTAATCAATTCCTTTCGGTTCAAATGTCATTTTGTGCTAGTTAATTATTATCATGAAAAATCCTGGTAACAAGTTGCAAAAAAACATGACCATATTAACTAGAATATACAGATCAAACTGGATTATTGTAAACAAACTCAAGATAATTCCTATAATTCGAGAGGAACGGACCTTTCAAAGTAAAGACTTAAATTTCTTCGTAAGGTAGCTCTAATATCAATCCTATTTATGGTTAAGGCTCCGTAGGTTTACTCTTATAACTTTGCTTATAAGGCACCAAGTAATTAAACTTGCTTAAGAAGACATAACATTAATATATGTGTCCTAGGTTGGAGTTTAAGCATGGATCAGTTAAAATCTGAGTACGAATAAAGGAGGTCCCGAAAAATATTCCCCTTTGAAGTGAAAGCAATTTTTTATCATATTAATTGATACGATAAGAAATGATATTAATATGAACGATAAAATAAATTATACAATTATCAAGTCAAATGAGTATTTAGGGCCATCCACTGGGGAAGAGCATTGATGCTGTCCTTATAATAGCAATGGCTTAAAGTAAACAAAGAACAATAAAGAAGGAAAGTAGAAAGCGGAAGGGCGGGCTTAATAATCGTGTAAAGTTGATGTAGAACGAAGCTTTGAAATGAATAGCAACTTTATTCCAACTGATTTTATGCATATGTTCGTGTTGTCCTTCTGGTTTACAATATTCTATATGCTTTTCATATTTCGCTTGCTTGATTTCTATTTAAAGGAAATCTTGTACATCAAAATCATCAATCCCATAAACTCGGATTTGGTCGAAAATGTAAAGTTACTATGAACATGGGATATTTTAAGATGTAACTATAGCAACTTTAATCAGGGATTATTTATATTCTTTTCCTGTGGGTGGGTTTTAGTTTTCGGTTGGTTAGCATTAGATTCTAAGCAGACACTTTGTTCTTGTAAGATGGTGCTCAAAGAGAATCCACTTTTAGCTATGCTTATCACATGGTTGAAGAACTTTGAAATAGGTACAGAAGGGACCAAGGGAAGCTAGTGAGTTTTTATAGTTGTCTATGCCATATGCTATAAGTAAAATATGTGTGAGTTGTGTGTACATATCGTCTATCATAGGCGTATATGATTCAATATAGCGATTCCTTAGCTAACCTTTGTTTAAGAGTAGGCATGTCTTCTTGCATGTGACGCAGCCTCCTTAAAATCATGTGCTTGTATAAAATGATCTACATACATTTAATCTAAAAAAGTGTTATCTTATTCTTCACTAGCCTGTAGTTTCTAAAACCATTAGGTTATGAGATTGATTTCCGGCTAAAAAACATTCATAATGCTAGAATTTTATGCGTGTGCTGATTTTATGTTAAGCGTATGTATAAACATGCACGAAGAAAATAAGTAACAGCCATCCATACTAGTGTTCTAGGTGTCTAATTTGTTTTCCATTCAACCCAATTCAAGTCGTCGGAACTACTTTTCATATGATTATTCTGTATTCAGTTTGTTGTGAATCGTAGATGAGAAGTAATGCAAGAAATTCTAACAAGTTAGATAAACCATTTAGTGATGAAACTATATGGAACGATGCCGTATGGTGCTTTTGCTGTTTTTTTATAATCTAGAGTATGGTGTCATTATTAGCCTATTTCATTAAAGGCTTTCGGGTGGTGCTTGTATTCTTCGTATCTCCTGAAGATTGCTTCTAAAGTAAAGAATACTTTTATTATAAAAATATTCCGAATAGAATGCTGGCCAGGCTAAGTTTTATATAATACGAGACTACATAATTCATGTATTTCTATCATGTAATTAATTATATGGTAACTTTTTCTAGTTGTGAAATTGCTGAAAAAATAAAACGTGGACCGCGGAATGGACCAAAATTGTCTAAGTAACTCAAGTAAATCAGAATCAAGGGTGCACCACATGCATATGAGTTCAGGTAGTTTGGTGACAGCCAAATCAAAACCTATATTCAATGTTACTGTGATTAAATATGATCCACTCTTATTGCCATGGTTTCTATATTTTGTGCATCCCATATATGGTTAAACATAGATGTAAATTTGTCTAATCATCAACCGAAAATGCATACGTAAAGATCATGATTACGTGATCTTTACTTGATTTTCGGCCACCGCCATCATTCCATCATCATTTTTCATGATTTCCTCATGAACAACATGGATTTTTGTATTGAGGCTATAGACCCCATTGAAATAGTAATAGTATCTTTTCTGTTGATTTGTGTTCGCAAATAGTGATGGGCAAAAGGACCGGACCCTAGAGGTTTGGTGTAGGTCTTCTGTAATCATTCTTAAATAGATTTTATAGTAACAAGTCCAACATGTTTTAGTGGTTCTTTTACCTTTTTTTGAGATTTTGTTGTTTTGTGGGAGGTGAGAAGTTGATAGTTAAATACTAAATTAGAAACTGTTTAAAGAAATATGGGTTGTTGTGGCCAAAAACATAATTGTTACCATTTATTACCCTGAAGACCGGTTATTTGTTCTTAAAGCAATTTCGTCCCCTCCGTCTTTCTGAATAGCATGCTTTGAATGATCGGTGAATTCCCTTCCAAGATACAATGAAACAATATATGTATATTAAACAACTTTGCAGGTAGAGGACACAACTCGGATGGACTCCTTAGTGTTACAAGGATTCCAGTCGTATACTCGAAGTTTGCTTCTATAGCTATGAAGTTACAAGTATTTGTGGTAACAAAAAGACAAAGTTAAGACAAGCACTTTGTAGGTGTTTTTGTACAAAAATTATAATACAAAAAGAAATTAATTATGGGTGTGCCTATTGGCACACTAAAGTGCCTATTGGCACACCAAACCCTAGCAAAATTAGGGTTTATCTACGCAGCGTATTGGTCAATACGCAGCGTATAGGGTTAACCCTCTACCCCTATACGCTGCGTATTGACCAATACGCTGCGTAGATAAACCATGGATCTCAGTGCCTGATAACCAATCATTGCACAGAAAACAAGGGTCATATACGATGCGTATAGGTCTATACGCAGCGTATATAAACCATTAGATTTTTTTTGGTCATTTTGGTAGGTTTGAGGGATCATTTTTTCACAAAGTTTAAATACGCTGCGTATTGACCTCTAAGAAGCGTATATAAAGGTCTGAAAATGTCTTTTATACCCTTGTGTTGAGGCTATACGAAGCCAAATACAAGGGTAGTTGTGTCATTTTGGTCTCATACGCTGCGTAGAGACCTCTAAGGAGCGTATATAAAGCTCCATTTTTGTATTTTTTTATTGTGTATTCCTTTGTTTATTTATAAAAAAAAATATTTATAAAAAAACAATATTATTGATAAATAATACAAATATAAATTATAAAAATAAAAAATAATATAAATATTATGAATTATAAAAATTAAAAAAGAAAATTATTTATAAAAAAACAATATTATTGGTAAATAATACAAATATATTGTTTTGTTGTCGTTTAAATTAAATTATCGTATTCCTTTGTTTATTTATAAAAAAAGAAAATTATTTATAAAAAAACAATATTATTCGTAAATAATACAAATATATTATATTGTTATCGTTTAAATTAAATTATCTTATCATATTGCATCGTATCGTATTGCATCAAATCGTATCGTATAGTGTATAGTATATAAGTCTCGTATAGAGGCCTATACGGGTGTTATTGTATAGTATAGTATCATATCGTATAGTGTAGTATAAGTCTCGTATAGGTTTCCTATAGGTCTTGTATATGCATATAGGATTAGACGGGACCTAAACCACACCTATACGATACGATATCACACTTATATAAAGGTTTGAAAATGTCTTTTATACCCTTGTGTTGAGGCTATACGAAGCCAAATACAAGGGTAGTTGTGTCATTTTTGTCTCATACGCTGCGTAGAGACCTCTAAGGAGCGTATATAAAGCTCCATTTTTGTATTTTTTATTGGTAAATAATACAAATATAAATTATAAAAATAAAAAATAATATAAATATTATGAATTATAAAAATTAAAAAAGAAAATTATTTATAAAAAAACAATATTATTGGTAAATAATACAAATATATTGTTTTGTTATCGTTTAAATTAAATTATCGTATTCCTTTGTTTATTTATAAAAAAAGAAAATTGTTTATAAAAAAACAATATTATTCGTAAATAATACAAATATATTATATTGTTATCGTTTAAATTAAATTATCTTATCGTATTGCATCGTATCGTATTGCATCATATCGTATCGTATAGTGTATAGTATATAAGTCTCGTATAGAGGCCTATACGGGTGTTATTGTATAGTATAGTATCGTATCGTATCGTATCGTATCGTATCGTATCGTATAGTGTAGTATAAGTCTCGTATAGGTTTCCTATAGGTCTTGTATATGCATATAGGATTAGACGGGACCTAAACCACACCTATACGATACGATATCACACTTATAGGCTTATACGAGGTTAATACGTGACCTAAACCACACCTATACGATACGATATCACACTTATAGGCTTATACGAGGTCAATACGTGACCTATACGACGCTATACGATACGATATCACACTTACGATATCACACTTATAGGCTTATACGAGGTCAAAACTTGACCTATACTACGTTATACGATACGATATCACACTTATAGGCTTATACGAGGTCAATACGTGACCTATACTACCCCTATACGATACGATATCACACTTATAGGCTTATACGAGGTCAATACGTGACCTATACGACGCTATACGCTACGATATCACACTTATAGGCTTATACGAGGTCAATACGTGACCTATACTACGTTATACGATACGATATCACACTTATAGGCTTATACGAGGTCAATACGTGACCTATACTACACCTATACGATACGATACGATATCACACTTATAGGCTTATACGAGGTCAATACGTGACCTATACGACGCTATACGATACGATATCACACTTATAGGCTTATACGAAGTCAATACGTGACATATACTACGTTATACGATACAATATCACACTTATAGGTTTATACGACGTCAATACGTGACCTATACCACACCTATACGACACGGTATCTCACTTATAGGCTTATAAGAGGTCAATACGGGACCTAAACCACACCTATAAGATACGATATCACACTTATAGGCTTATACGAGGTCAATACGGGACCTAATATTTGTATTATTTTTAATTGTTATAATTCATAATATTTGTATTATTTTTAATAATATTGTTTTTTTATAAATAAACATGGAAATACCCCAAAATACACACAATTAATTTACTTTTTTTTATAAATAAACAAAGGAATACACAATAAAAAAAATACAAAAATGGAGCTTTATATACGCTCCTTAGAGGTCCCTACGCAGCGTATGAGACAAAAATGACACAACTACCCTTGTATTTGGCTTCGTATAGCCTCAACACATGGGTATAAAAGACATTTTCAGACCTATATATACGCTCCTTAGAGGTCTATACGCAGCGTATTTAAACTTTGTGAAAAAATGATCCCTCAAACCTACCAAAATGACTCAAAAAAATCTAATGGTTTATATACGCTGCGTATAGACCTATACGCAGCGTATATAACCCTTGTTTTCTGTGCAATGATTGCTGATAAGGCTCTGAAATCCATGGTTTATATACGCTGAGTATAGCTCTATACGCAGCGTATAGAGGTAACCCTATACGCTGCGTATAGGTCAATACGCAGCGTAGGTAAACCCTAAGTGTGCAAATAGGCAAACTGGGTGTGCAGATAGTTAGGGCCTTAATTA
Source organism: Helianthus tuberosus (assembly GCA_030545235.1). Taxonomy (NCBI): domain Eukaryota; kingdom Viridiplantae; phylum Streptophyta; class Magnoliopsida; order Asterales; family Asteraceae; genus Helianthus; species Helianthus tuberosus. The sequence goes on along the minus strand of CM060385.1, from coordinate 41,355,024 downwards.
TAAGGGGCCATATTTATAGGCTTGGAAACAAGAGCAATTTTGTCCCTATCACCCACTAACCATTGTCAAACCAAAAGATTGTGGCGGTTCCGGAGGCCTTGTTCGTGAACCATCAAGATTGTTCAACAAGCATATTTCAAACCCAAGTGACTGCTTCTCATATATAGGGGTCCACAACATCAAATACAGTAAATGCAGTTCCGAGTCGATTTGCTTTGATGCATAGTGCAAAGTGCATCACCAAAACACCACACTACACCCATTTAAGGAGCCATACTTCTTCCTACTCTCTTAGGGTTTTACCCTCATCCTAATTGGAACAATGATAAATTCGCCAAATTTATTCATTTACAATTTTTGAACTCTACTCACATTACATTTTGTCATTTTGAAAATCTTTCCCAACAATTATCACCATTTTCAAAATAGACTCATGAGACTTGAGAACTTTAGGACCTTTCTCTTTGGGAAACCCACATTCACTTCAGGATGCGAAGGGCTAATGATTACCTTGTATTCTATCTTTGTCGTTTTAGGGTCAAGACACATGTAACTGTCCTAAGACGGCTCCTCGGTTGCACACCAAGAGTTGGACTCTCTTTATTGAGGCTATGGGTCTCAATGTGGGACTCCATGTGGTATACTCCAAGTCCGACTTAAGAGTATGGATGAATCTTAGTAGACACGTTCAGGCAAAACAATAGACGTTCAAGTTTAAAAGAAATGAAATATAACACACATAAAAATAAGGGTAGGCTCAAAGGCCTTCAAATTCAAGACACACATACCATGACCATTCTCACTAAGAATAGACCTTAAGTCTGGTTCATCCTGATTTCGACTTATCCCCACTATTATAAGAACATGATTTGAATAAGAGCATGTATATGCAAAGTTATCAACCAAGATCATATTCACCCTTAGCCAAAGGATCGTCCCTCGTCCTCTAGTGCATCAAGGACGAGATTGTCCAAGCCAAGTGCCAAAAATATGATCCCTACATTTCTTTTAGCAGGAGTGACAATCTTGTATGCATAAATGGTTGCAGGCTAAAAAAGTTAAGCAAACCCTAGATCACAATTTATAGATGAGTTTAGGATTTAACACTCTGTAAAAGCTAAACGATGAGCCGAATCATTTAAAAAATTAATACAAATCAAGCAAACCCTAATTCACAACCTCTTATGTCAATTTTGAAACCCTAAATCACAACAATTTACTGGATACCAAAACAAGACCCCTAATAGAATTAAGCAAGACATGTTTATCGATTTGTAAACTTTAAATACATACATTATCTAGGTAGCAAACATAAACAACCTAAATGTGGTGTATAGCCCAGTGGATATGGCAACTAGACTAAAGTGTGTGAGGTAAGGAGGAAGGGAAATAGATAATAGGGTAGTTAGAGGCGACAAAGAAATGTGGTGTTCGACGATGATGGTGGGTATGACCATGTTAAGGGAGGTTCTCTTAACACAGAAGTCTCACGATTCACGCCAATGGAAGAATAAAGTAATGAAATTAGTCGTACATAGACAGCGACGATGAGTGAGGAGAAAAAAAGAGGATGACTGTCACAGTAAACGAGTCTCACCAGTCATCAATCTATAATCTCAGGATCAAATCATAAAATGTTATCTGATGGTTATAAGTACACAACGGAATAACAAGCACACAAAGAACAATCAACACAAAATTACTTTAAAATTATATCTTAATTATCACTGGTCCAACGATTACAAATGTTCAAAAGTCATAGCTCATATGAAACCCTAGAATGACTATTTGTAGAATCTTTCTATTCTCTAGGAATTGATTACAATATAAACATAAAATTACAAAAGTTACCATCTATCTCAAAAACTTCGTTATTTTTTTTTTAAATCGATCATCATAACAAACTCACGTATTGTCTTCAAGAACTTCCGTAGAAACTCTTGCTTCGTTATTTGCTCTTCAGTTCAGTATTCAACTTTAGTTGCAACGATATTTGGTCGTTAGTTATGACTTCTCACTTCTAACACTTGATGTTCACTAGTGACTTTAAGTTTAGTAAGCAATAGCTTCATTTCAGTATCTAACATAAGTTCAAATCCAAAGTTTGCCAGTCATTACTTATAGTCTTCAGTGCTACTATCAAAACTCAATATTTGGTTTGGCAATCATCAATTTTAAATGTAACCCAACATATAGAGTGAGTGACCCATGGCAAACCATTGGGTGGGGACTAACTAATGAGAAAGTGAGGATGGATGCGACTAGGAAAGTGAGAACTTAGGTACCATCACATGAGATGTTCTTGCATAGGCTTTTGCATGAGATGTGTTTTTATTATTTGCTGCCTTTTGGGCTATTAGTTGGATTATTTGTTAATTAGATGTTCTTTTATTCGAGTGAGCACCCCTCGTCTCGAACCCAACTCGCAACTTATACAAGCCAATTTGGCTCGAACTGATTTTGAGCAAGTATTACCAAGGCGAGTTACAAGACACGAGCTATATAAGAGATAATTTTTTTTTTTTGAAAATCAATACTGTTTTCATTCCAATCATCAGGGCAAATTACATAAGAATAGCAGGTAGACGAGCAACAAACTGCGCCGCCATCCCTTTCTGAAAAAAAACATTTGGTGTATTTTTGAGTGATAATGCTACAAATACGTGTTTACTTAATCAATATGAACATATCTAACTTGCCATATACAAATACAAACAATATATAAATATACTTGTCGTTTGCTATAATTTTTAAGAAAGTATCCTGGATTTGAAGGTATGCATAAAGTAAAGTTTAAAGGTAGTTTAAAGTACATGAGCAAAGCAATATGTACATCAAATGTACTGCTTTTATCTGAGTTTACGTCAATATGATGGATGTAGATAACATCACTGTAAAAGAAGTGGTGTAGGACTAAACCAACACTAATAATTTCTTCCTTTTCTGTTGTGTCCGACTCATATATGATGTTGGTTCAAAAGATATGAATTCAAAATCCGTATCAAATTGGCTTTTAGTTGATGATTCAGGACACGTTAGCATAAATTTCATACTCATGACTCTCTAGTCAAATTTGCAATTTCTTTAAAGCAAAAATATAACGCTTATCCAATCTATTTTTTTTGAAGGGTGACTTTCTTTGTGCTTGGCCACCGCACTTCCCAAACTGTAGGAGCTATGTTGTTCGACTTCGGCCATACTTTGTTGTCTTAACCGGGTCACGTTGGCTTCAGAATTTGGCTCGGGTGTTCCCTCAAGAAACCATACCGTCGGTTGTCACTTCATAGTCGTTGTGCCACCACAAGAGTAGAACTCTCTGGCGTAACACACAGTGGGACGAAAACCTAGGTGGCATCGGGATTCGAACGGACAACCTCGCACAAGGCCTAACTCAAATCCTTCATAGTCGATATCTACCAAAAGTGACATAAGAGAGGATCAAACTTGGGTTTCCACTAGAGAAACCAAGCCTCCTACCACCAATAATTCAAACTTTGAGAGATTGTCGGCAATAGTCCCAACTAAAGAGTTGTTTTATGATAGTCCTAACCTTTAACTTGTTTTCCTTTAGCATTTCATACTAACTAAAAGTTAACCTTGTTAGTTTTTGCTGTCATGGACTGCATATGTGACAAACTCTTATTGACGTGGGTTGCCTATGTGACAGTCCACATCATCAAAAACTAATTGGGTTAACTTTTAGTTAGTGTGAGATCGCTAAAGGTAAATAGGCTAAAAGTTGGAACTGACACAAAACATTCCCTTAGTTGGTACTGTTGCTACCAAAGGGGTGGTGGTCCATTGACAAATGCAAAGCCTTTAAATACCTTGTGAGAGGAGGTTTTGGGTTTAAGTCCTACAAGCGAAAAGAATAAAAAAATTTATCGTTAAAAAATGTTGGTACTGTTGCTACCCAATATGTTAAGACATGGCTTGTTAAAATAACAAACAAAAATGGTTACCAATTACCCTAACACCTTTCTACTTTTGAATTTTGTTGACCTCATTCTCACAGCTGTATAAAAACTTTGTAAAATGTTATTTTGACGCACTTGTGTTTCAAGTTTACCATTTTTTAACAAACACTATTTTCTTACGTGTTTATTTTTATGTACGTGTTTGTATAAATTAAAGTTGGTTTACGTTTCCAGGTAAAAAAATCGGAAACCTTATGTAAGTTTTCAGTTGGTTTACGTTTTGACATAAATTTTGTTTAGAAACAAAGTCGAATCAAATACAATACATTTTCATTAGACGGTATAAATTCGAGTTAGTTTTAACACCAAATTGACCCTTTAGACACTTTTTAACACCAAAATTCAAATTGTTGAGACATGACTGAAACATCTAATGCTATCTAAGCAAAAGAATGACATAAGTTGATGAAAAAATCGATTTTCCCTAGTTGAATAAGAAAACTCACTTAAACTCAAGAACTATAGGTAAAAGGTGAGAATTTGCGTACCAAATGTGTTGATTAATCTTCGCTAACACATGTAATGAGATGGAAGTGACTTTTAGCGTTAAATTGTGTTGATTAATCTTCATTAACATAAGGGTAAATGTTGATGAGGTCAACGGCAGGGGCAGATTTACATTGATGCTAGAGGGTGCATGGGATACCCTTCAACTTTCTTGGAGAAGTATAATTTTATTTTTTATCTTTATTTTATTTATTAAAGACACCTCTAAACAAATATTAGGATATCCTTGAGTTGAGTGTAAATAAAATGAGATGAAATGAAAATCTTCCTGTTGTTGACAAAAACAAAAAATCCCGGTAGCCAGAAAGTTGCAGCAACACAGGTAAAAAAATTGGAGAAGATGAACTTAAATATTAATTAATATAATCACATCGGAATTCATAAAAGTAAACACACGTCTGCAAAAGTAAAAGTATCATATCAATAGTCAAATTTTATTTAATATTTAATCATTGATTTTATTTAATTTATTGTACGCATTTATTGTTTGTTTTATTTTAGTTTTACTTTGTTTATTTATCATTTTATTTAGTATTAGATTTAGTTTATTAATAAGTTTCAGTTCTTTTTATTGTTGATGATTTTTCTATTATAAACCAAATATTATTTATGAAACTTCTAACTAACATTTAAAATTTTACAGAAAAATATATGATAACGTTCTCTCGTGTGGTACACCCAAAAAAATATAAGTAATATGTACTTTAGAATATAATAAATAAAATTATATTTGGATCCTATAGTTAAATTGTTTCCATTCTCTCATTTAATTAGAGAGTAACACTTTATTAAAAAGTATGAATTAAGAAATATTGATTAACTCATTTCAAGTCATTAAGGGATAGTCTCGTGGTAAAGTGGTGTTTTCTTAATTAAGTGATTGTGGGTTCAAATCCTACAAATGGCAGATGTGATGATTTTAGCCATTCAAAAAACAAAAAGGTTTCACAACACACATATCAATACAATTAATAGGTAATTTCAATTATATCTTATCTCAAATTATTATATTATAATTTCTAAATCTTATTACTAAATGTTTAACTATATCTACCAAAGGGTTTTTGGCCTAGTTTTATTAAGGTGTTTGATAAAACTTCGCTTTCCCATGTGGTAAGGGTTCAAATCCCCTTGGTGACACAATTAGGCCTTTCAAAGAAAAAACTATCTAATTGATTTAATATTTTTTTATTTAACATATGTAACACATAGGAAGACAACCTAGTAATCATATATATATATATATATATAGGGGGCCGCTAGAATGAGAACCACCCCGAGTTATGAGAACCGTGAGAACCACACCGTACAGGGCGAGGTGGACCAATTTTTTTTTCGAAAATGTAGATTAGTGTATCACAAACACATTCGTAAAAAAAATTAAAAAAAAAAAAACGCCGTGTGGGTAGTTTTTTACACCACAAAAACGTGGTTTACGAGTTCCGTAAATTTACGGAACTCGTAAACCACGTTTTTGTGGTGTAAAAAACTACCCACACGGCGTTTTTTTTATTTATTTTTTTACGAATGTGTTTCTAATACATGCACCTACGTTTTTGAAAAAAAAAATTTGGTCCACCTCGCCCGGAATCAAGTGGTTCTCGCGGTTCTCATAACTCGAGGTGGTTCTCATTCTAGCGGTCCCCTATATATATATATTAGGCGTACAGGGCCTCTAATGGTTCTCGAATTCTTAGGAATGACCTTAGATAAAAGAAAAATCTAGGCCCCATTTTTACTAGTCGTTCATGGCCCCTAAGAGCCCTCCAATTCTTAGTGGCGGCCGTAGGTAAAAAAATTGGGATACCTTTAAAGTTTTCTTCTAGATCTGCCATAAAAGCTTAGAGTCATGCAAATTTGCTCCCAAGTTACATTTATGGTCTCTCAACTTTATTTTGACCTATTAGATCCTCACACTTAAGTTTAGTGAATTTTAGCGCAGAATTTGACTTTATCGTAATTTAGTCATATTTAAATAGTTAATTTTTCCGCATGATGCGATGGGAAGAATGTATATTACTAAATTTAGAAAAAGAAAAAAATATGTATATACAACAAAAGGTATTTCGTGTAACCAAAAGATAAAGTGGTAGTATATCAAAGAAGATATTGAAAAGTGTTTTTTATCGATATGTATTGGTTTCAGTACCGGTAGTGCAAAATTCTGAAAAGATACTGAAATCAACTCATATTATAACCGAAAAACACAAAATGAATGCGAGTACCGCTACAGATGTCGTTTGATCGGTGTCAGTACGGTACCATAACTGACCCGTATCGAAAACTGAAAACCATAAAAACTAATACAAGTACCAACACGGATTTTGTTCGGTTGGTATCATTATGGTATTGATACTTGGTAAAAAATGTCAATTCTTAGTTTATGATACAAAAAAAAATACTTTATTTTAAATTTTTCTGTAAGTTAACAAACGCAAGTTATTAGATAAAAAATAAAATTAAATGATAAATAAAATATTATTATATATACTTAGGGGGTGTTTGGCCTAGCTTTTTTAACAAAACTTGTAGCTTTTTTAGCTTTTTTTTACAAAATAAGCTTAACTTGGTGTTTGTTTTAGCTTTTTAAGCTTATGCTTATTAGCTTATATAAGCTAATTTGAATAAGCTTATTTGAGGATGGTTTTCTAGCTTATTGAAGAATGATAGGAAATAAGCTATAAGCTAATCCAAACACTTAAAAATAGCTTATCAAATGATAGAAAATAAGCTATAAGCTATTTTAAAATATAAGCATAAGCCAAAAAATAAAAGCTAGGCCAAACACCCCCTTACAATTGTAAGTTGTATTTAAGGCAACTAACCATGATTGATTGAAGAGGGTGGTTGAGCAAATTAGTGGGTGCCACATGGCATGCTATCCACTAAGGGGGTGTTTGTTTTTTCTTCAAACATCTTCAAGGGAGCTGATGTCTGCAAGCGTGCAGACGTTACCATTGAAGATTTTTTTTTAAACAGATCTGAACTCAGCTTTTTTTATCTTAAAAAATAAGCTATGGACCTCATTCTTAAAACATCTTCACAAAAACCCTAATAAACTCTTCCCTTAAACATCAGTCCCTTCCACCATCGTTCCTCCTCCTTCTCCGACCTCCCTCTTCAACACCTCCTGCTTCAACACTGCTTCAACGCTTGTTCATACAGGTACTGTAACCGTTGAATCTGATACGAAACAGAAACCTGTGTTAATCGATTTGATTGAAGAGTTTGAGGAACGAATCGGTTCAGTCGATACAGATTTTATGTTTCAGGTGGCATAATTCCGAAGCGGATTGATGCGATTTTGGAAGCGGATTTGGTGAAGCGTCTTGTGGAGTTGCAGAGGTGTGAGAATGGAGATGTGTTTGGAAGCTGTGTTGCGCGATTTGCAGTGCAGTTGGAGGTTGGTGAAGGGTTGAGGCAGAGGGAGAAGAGGGAGTTGAAGCAGGAGGTGTTTTTGATTTGATTAGATGAGGTTAGTTGAAGCAGAAGTAGTTTATTTGGAATAATTTGGTTATAAATTGATTAGTTTATGAGTTATATGATGTATTGATATTGTTTATGTTTGTGTTGTTTAATCTAAACAGTCGTGATTCGGTTTATGCAGATAGTATCAACTTATAGAAACAAACAGTCTTATATTTTCAGCTTGCAGAGCTTCAGACCACATCTTCAGTTGCAGACATGAAAACAATTGATATCAGCTTGTAGACAATTTATGTCTGCAAAAACAAACAACACCTAAGTTTCTATATATGTTTTCGTTCTTCACCCTTGTTGTATAAGTATATATAATACTGTAACGTCCCAAAACCCGAATGTTTGAATCACTAGTATGGTTGCATGTGTTATGGAATGAAATGTGATAACTAAGTTATTTAACTTAGTTAAAATTATAAGTTTAACTAGGAATGAAGTTTGTGATAAATGTGGAAAATACCAAACTACAGGGACTAAAATTTGTAATTATGCTTAGCATAGCTAAACTCCTAAAATTCATGTTGAAGGGTGTTAGTTTATTATATGGTTAGGATTAGGATTATAGGGAATGGTTCATTTGAGAAGAAAAAGAACAAAGGCTACAATTGTAAAATATTAAGTAGTTTTTCTTTCATCTCATTTATTACTATTTTTAAATAATTAATTACTCATAAAGATTACTATTCTCTACACTAATTTTTTTTTGCCTACACAGATAAAAAGTTATCCTACATATTTCAAAAATTATCCTACACATATTCAAATTTATCCTACTCAACTCGTAATTTATCCTACACACCTACTAATTTGTTTTACACTCTAAATTATTTTTTTAGATTTTTTTGAAAAATATATGTTTGAAAATAAGTTACAAATTAATTTAGTTAGTTATTAAAGAGGAAGACTAAATTAACGATCTATATTAGTTTACAAATATACCCGTACATTAAAATTAAATGCAAATATTAATTAAGGTAAAATGAAACATTCTTATCGGTTGAAATTTCTTCTTTTTTCTTCTTACAAAAATATTCTTCTCATTTGAACTCTCCACTAGGATTATATGGGTTAAGTATGGGTGGAAAGTGGAAGTATTGTTGTAATTAACCAAAAAGCCCAAACTATAGGTGTGACACCCGACTATTTAGACTATACCGTACAAATGTAACACGTGTCATGAATAAATAAAAAGGCTGTATTTGTCTGATATTGATGTTTATATGTGATATTTTATGTGTTGGTAAATCCAAACTTTGATAAAAATTATGTTGGCAATAATAAGATAAACGCTTATCGCTTAACGAACAAAATACGAAACGAACGTCGGTGACCACCCGATCAATGTTAAAATCCTAAAAAAATAATCTGCTATGATTAGAATGGTAATTTTAATCATGTCCGGAAGGAAAAAAAAATTAAAACGCTAGGAAACTCTATTTTTCGAGTTTGAGCGCATACCGCGCGATACTGCGCGTATCTGACAAAATACTATCAACGCAGCCAGTCAAGGCAACTGATATTGACGAGTTTATTTTTATAGCTTGATAAAAATAATTTAAAACGTCATAAAACGGGATTAAAACGCTAGATAAAATACCCTGTATCCGGTAAAATACTAGTTTTTGGCCAACAATTCATATATATATATATGTATGTATATATGCGTGTGAGGTGTGTGTGTGGTGAAAGGTGGCAGCCATATATCACTCTCTCTTTCCTCTCTCTTCCATTTGTTGGCCTTAGAATTTGTGTGGATGATTAGTGTCATGCAAAATCTTTTCATATCTTTCAAAATCTTGCATAATCCAAGAAATCATATCACAAACACAATTCTCACTCTCTCTAAACCATAAGCTCGGCCGAACACCCCTCTATCACCATCCATTTTCAAATTTCAAACCATTTCTTGAAGATCCAAGTTCATTTCAAGGTGTTTACAAGTCCATTTGAAGGTTTAAAGGTGATTCCAAGGAGTTTCAAGCAAGAACCATGCATTATATCATCTTTTTATTCAAAAATCCACTTGAATCTTGAAGGTATAAAACTTACATTAAAAATCATGTTCTTGATTCATGGTGATGAAGATGATAGTGGAAGGTTTCTCTTGTTTTTGGAATCAGGTGTGTGTATGTATATATGAGCCGTGTATGTATGTATAGGTATGCATGCATGTGAATTTTTGATGATTAAAGTCTTAAATGTGTAAGGATATAAGCATATGTCTTGCATTTATGAATAAATGAGTAGTTGATGATGATGTAAAGTATGGAATGTTTGAATTTTTGAAACATGAGTTAAATGAAGGTCTAGATGCATTCAAGTTTATGTAAAATGATTAAGACATGTTATGGATGCGTTAGATGCATTTACTTGAACATGAATGAGAAATATGATCATGAAATGATGATTTGAATATGATTTGATAAAAATAAATTTTGATCAGATTCTAAACACTAAAAATATGAATATTTGAAGTGTTAAAATGGTATAAAACTTTGTCATAAAGTTTACTAGCTTTGCATATGTTGTACTTGGTGCTTTATGTGGTGTAAAATACGTGAAATCGCATGATTTATGTGACTTACACAAAAACTGCACTAATCTGATTATAACCATCATTTTAATTAGTAAATAACATATATTGTGTTAAAATATCAAGTCGTTACGAGTTGGGATGGTTATGGTAACGTTTAACGCTAAACTATGCGGTAAAACGGTTAAAAATCGGCTTTTCGAAGGATTTATATAAAACTATTTTAAATCAGTAAGTAAACTGATATTTTTTAGTTTAAATATAAGTATTTTAACTAATATTAAGTTTACTTGGTGTTTGGTTAGTCATACGTGACTCCCGACGCCCGAAAACGTTACCGAATCACTAAAATACGTGTTTTACAATGTACACTAGCATGGGTTATTTAAGAGTAAACCTTATGTGTTAAAATGTGTTATGTGATTAAAGCGGTAGAAACGGTAAAAATCGCCTTAAATGTGTAACTTGTTCGTCGAGCATGAAAATTGATACATATAAGTTATTTCATGTATGCATGCTTTAAAAATCATAAAATAAATAAGTCAACGAGATTTCACGTGTTATGATTTTAGTTTATGTGTACGTTTATGTATATATATTACGACGCGCAAGTCGTAGATATATTACGTATAAACGGGAGTGTTAACGGATTTACATGATAATGGTCACCAATAAAATCGTTCAAGTCGCAAAATCTTATATATATATATATATATAGGGTAAGGATATATAGAAAACCACTTTTATTGAGAAAACCTGGGAAACTCAAAGCTCCCGACTTTTTTTTTTGAAAAAATTACCACACGTAATATACATGTTTTTAAGAGTTTTGGGCAAAAAAAATCGAAAAAGCGCCGAGTAGATATTTTTAGAAAAAATAAACAAGTTTTGGTGTAACATATGTTCAGTGAATGTAACATATGTTACACCAAAACTTGTTTATTTTTTTTTTTAATATCTACTCGGCGCTTTTTCGATTTTTTTTGCCCAAAACTCTTAAAAACATGTATATTACGCGTGGTAAATTTTTCAAAAAAAAAGTCGGGAGCTTTGAGTTTCCCGGGTTTTCTCAATAAAAGTGGTTTTCTTTTTATCTTTAGCCTATATATATATATATATATAGGGTAAGGATAGTGTAAAAAGGGCCTAAAGTGTGATAAGTGTATTATAACACTATATATAATACTATATAACACCATATAAACACCGTATAACAATATGTAACACCATATAATACCATATAACACTATGTAACACTATATAACATTATATAACAAATATAACACTATACATCTATCATAGACATGCTATCAGACAACCTATAGTGTTATATTTGTTATATAATGATATATAGTGTTGCATAGTGTTATATGGTATTATATGGTGTTACATATTGTTATACGGTGTTTATATGGTGTTATATAGTATTATATATAGTGTTATAATACACTTCTCACACTTTGAGCACTTTTTACAGGATCCTCTACCTATATATATATATATATATATATGAACTCATATATATATATTAACGTGCCAACATAATCTAAAACGATAACTTTTTGAGAAAATCTCAAAGTTATGTGAAAATTCTAAGATACGAAGAAACTTAGGAATTTTGTGATATGTTGATTGATAAACGTTAGTTGAGCTAGAAGAGCTTGTTAAGAAACTGCTGGACTTCCTGGGTTTGAAGCGTTAGTTGTTGGTTGTTTCTGTAGTTTGTTTTGTATGTCTCTTTGATGAACCATGTTTATGGTTTGCATGCCATATTTTTGGATATTTAGGAAGAAATTTTATAGACTTGTTATGGGTGTTGATGTAGACATGCCAAATTTTGATTAGTTGATGTACTAAAAACAAGTTTTGTAATTTCTGGTATAAATATCGAATGGGTTTCTTTTGGTTTAAAATTTTTTCTCATTAATATGTGGATATTATACATGCGCAATGTTTGGTCCACTAATTTTTAATGATTGAATTATTTTTGGATATCGTCTTATGTTGATATTATGTTGTAATAATAGAAACGATGAAATACCGCCAAAAGTGAGACATGGTCCTTGACTACCTACCACCCTAGAGGAGTTAGCACAACTCATAGCCCAACACGTTAATACTGCCATGGAATAACATGATGCTAACGAGAATAATGGCCAGGGACGTGGACGTGGTACTCATGGGCATGGTTTTCGTGGAACACAGATCGAAAACCCTCCAGGTAATATAATGATCGGAAAGTTTTAGTAGTTCCTATGTTATGATATAATCGGAGTGTAATCCTGATTTTTCATTAACCTTGTGAACCGTACATAGATGTACACATAAAATAATCCAGGGTTGTAACCCAAGATCATTTACTGGTGCCCTATGCAATGACGTGGCAACAGTATGCGTGATGTCGGGCCGTCACAGCGGGTCGACCATTCAAATAATTCAGCATTCCGAGCCTAGATCTGGGGATTCGCGAAAGCGAAAGTCTGAGCGTTTGAGAAAGGATAACGATGAGAAGCGTGATAAGAAACGCAGTTTGGGGAAAGCGTATGTGACTAACTCTAGTGGTTTAAGAAAGGAAAATGCCAGGGATGGCAGGAGTGGTCTTGAGAAGAAGACTCACAGTGATGAGCAGGGAAAGTGCACCAGATGTGGTCGAACCGTGCATGTTACTCGCGAGTGCTATGCTAAGAGTACGTCAGAAGGAGATAAACTCGAGGGATGCTACGAGTGTGGTGAGCAAAGACATTTCAAGAGGGATTGTCCAAAAGCAAAGGGTCAGAATGCCAGAGGCAGAGCGTTCGAGCTAAATGCTGGAAAGCCACGTGACGATCCTACTGTTGTTACCGGTACGTTTTTTTATCAATAACCATTCTGCGTTCATACTCTTTGATACTGGGGCTGACTTGAGTTTTGTTTCGAAAAACTTTGAACCATTTCTGTGTTCTCCAACAAGTAAGCTAAGTGAAAAGTACACGATAGAACTAGCAAATGGTAAATTGATAGAGACTAGTGAAGTCGTTTGTGGTTGTAGTATTCGATTAGATGATCATAGTTTTAGTATCGACTTATTGCCAGTGGAGCTGGGTAGTTTTGATATGGTTGTGGGGATGGATTGGCTATCCAAGAATAAAGCTGAGATTATTTGTTCGGAGAAGCAAGTGAGGATACCTGGTCCTGGTGGTGGTGAAGCAATAGTTGTTCACGGAGACCGATCGAGTCGAGTGTCGAGTGTTGTTAGTGTTATGAAGATGCTTAAGATGTTACGTAAGGGTTATCCTACGTTCTTAGTTAACGTAGTGGATACGAAGGCTGAAGGTAGGAAGATCAATCGAGTCGAGTGTTGTTAGTGTTATGAAGATGCTTAAGATGTTACGTAAGGGTTATCCTGCGTTCTTAGTTATCGTAGTGGATACGAAGGCTGAAGGTAGGAAGATTGAAGAGATTCCTATAGTTCGCAACTATCCAAAAGTTTTCCCTGAAGACTTACCTGGATTGCCCCCTGTGAGACAGATCGAGTTTAGAATTGATCTGGTACCCGGTGCTGCACCAATTGCAAAATCTCCTTATAGATTAGCACCGACAGAGATGAAAGAATTGTCGAATCAACTTTAAGAGCTACTAGACAAAGGTTTCATTCGACCAAGCTTTTTGCCTTGGGGTGCACCTATTTTGTTTGTGAAGAAGAAGGATGGATCCTTCAGGATGTGCATTGATTACAGAGAGCTGAACAAGTTGACTATCAAGAATCGGTACCCTCTACCGAGAATTGACGATTTGTTTGATCAGCTACAGGGATCCAGTTACTACTCGAAGATCGACCTGCGTTCAGGATATCATCAGTTGAAGGTTGCTGACGAAGATGTTCTGAAGACTGCTTTTCGAACACGATATGGCCATTACGAGTTTTTAGTCATGCCTTTTGGCTTAACTAATGTGCCAGCTGTGTTCATGGATCTCATGAACAGGGTATGCAAACCCTTTTTGGATAAATTCGTGATAGTATTCATCGACGACATACTTATCTATTCACGAACTAAAGAAGATCATGAGCATCAACTGAAGTTGATTTTGGAGCTACCGAAGGAAGAAAAGTTGTATGCCAAGTTCTCTAAATGTGAATTCTGGATTCGAGAAGTTCATTTTCTCGGACACGTCATAAACGAGAAAGCTATACACGTGGATCCGTCGAAGATAGAGGAAATCAAGAATTGGAAAGCGCCAAAGACTCCGTCGAAGGTACGACAATTCTTAGGACTTGCTGGGTATTATCGGATATTCATAGAGAATTTCTCCAGATTAGCGCAACCTTTGACGCTATTGACCCAGAAAGAGAGGAAGTTTGATTGGACGGAAAAGCAGGAGGAAGCTTTTCAGTTGTTGAAGGAGAAGTTGTGTAGTACACCTATTCTTTCCCTTCCTGAGGGAAATGATAATTTCATTGTTTATTGTGATGTGTCACTTTTGGGCCTCGGATGCGTGCTAATGAAGAAGGACAAAGTGATAGCCTATGCATCCAGACAATTGAAAATGCACGAGAAGAATTACACGACACATGATTTGGAGTTAGGAATTGTTGTGTTTCCCTTGAAGATCTGGAGACATTATTTGTATGGCACAAAGTGTACAATTTACACGGACCATAAAATCCTCCAGCATACTTTTTATCAAAAAGAGCTCAACATGCGACATCGGCGTTGGGTAGAGTTACTCAACGACTACAAGTGTGATATTCGTTATCACCCTGGTAAAGCTAACGTTGTTGCTGATGTGCTCAGTAGGAAGGAGCGGGAGAAGCCTCTACGTGTGCGTGCTTTGGGCTTGACCATAGAGACGAGTTTGACTGATCGAAGTCGTAATGCGCAACGAGAAGCTTTGAAGGATGAAAACCTGAGAAGGGAAGGTTTGAGAGGATTAGAATGTGAACTGATACCAAAAGTATAACAACCCTCCTAATTTTTTGACATCCTAATATAATTTAAAATATCCTTATATGTCTCAAAATATACCCCGTATGTGAAAACCGAGCCCAAATTACATTATATAATTAAAAATAAAATAAAAACAAGTTTTATGTGTCACTCGCGGGCTGCGTAGACCCCTTAAGGATCTTACGCGGGGCGCGACAGCCCTGCAACGAGGCGCAGCCCTGAGCCAACACGTGTCATCATCGTGGCAAAGCTAGCCGATGACTGGGCCAGGCTAGGGCCTACCCAGTCTACTACGCGGGCCGTGTAGCCCGTGGTCTCACCTTACGCGGGCTGCGTGAAACCCGAAATCAGCTCCTATATAATGGGAGCTCGGGCCTTCAGTTTCCGTCGCTCAATTCTTTGATCTCTCTCTCAATTTCTACATAGATAATATAATTTCCGGGCATTATACCCCCTAATTAACAAAGTTCTGCCCCGATGTAAGTATCATAACCCCGGTTACGTATTAGATACGCTGCCTGATTGATCCAGGGTTCCGTAATGGCTGTCGAGGTTCTGTCCGACGTAGTCGTTGGAATGCCGTATCGGGGAGGGTATTACTAATGTAAATATTGGTTTATTATACTAACACGTGTGCATTTGTGTAAATTATAGATAATCACTAGGAAACCCTTACAGAAAACCTAAGACAAAAATGTGAGTAATCTCCTTTTTGTAAATTGTTTTTAAAAAACCTTAAATGTTTTACAATGCAATTAAGCAGTGATTGAGTCTTTGTAGTTCTTCAATTATTGCCGATATGTTGGGGTTTTATATACAAAATGTGGAATACGTTACCATTGGACAAAGAGTTAGCCAATGTGTAATATGACCCACAAGTCAAGATTGACACTACTGAATGAGTAATTGTGTAGACATAAACATTGTAATCGCTCTCAATACTGTTTAAGGATAAAACTCTTCTTGATTAAACTGGGATTCACTCACCAGTATTTCCCACTGACAAAATGTTTTTAAACGCGTTTCAGGTAACAAAATGTGAAAGCCAACTAGAAGCCAGTTGGACAGCACTGAAGGCTTGGAAAAAGTGGCTATAAAAGTTACCTAAGTAAAAGAAGATGTTTTATTCAATAAAATAAGGATTTTCCCTATGAAAATGTTTGTAATAAAAACTTGGGTTTTATCCCAATATGTTTAATATTATAAAAGTGTGGTATCTACTCTGATAAACATTTCAAAACTACGGTCCTGATGAAAATTCCGCTGCCAAAATGATAAACAAAATGATACCACCAAAACTGGTCTCGCGGCCGCCCGTTCCCGGGAAAGATAGGGGGCGGGGGTTGCGACAGAAGGTGGTATCAGAGCTAAGCCACTGATTTAGCCACATAAGTGTTCTTCTGACACCAATATATTATTCAAACTGTTAGGAAATTAATTATGGAAATACATGCATAATTGTATTTTAGTGTTGTGTGTTATTTGACTATTTGTTAGTTTATAGTATGAGTCATCAAGGACCCTCAGACGCATATCGTCAGTTGTCCGATTCACCTAGGAGTGAAGGTACCTCTTCCCAGCCTGCCCTCTCTGGGTATTCAACTAACCAGGAAGAAGGGATGTTTGTGTTTAAGGCTCAGTATGAAGAGCCATTCCCTCAGAAAAAGAGAGGATGGTTCAGTAAGGGAGCACAAGAGCGTAGGAAAAGAATGCGAAAGTTGCAACAACAGAGAGTCCTAGCAGCCACTAAGTGAGAGTCAGATACCCATACATAGGATATGCTTAATAGGAGCTTAGCCAATTTTCATATCCTAACAACCATTGCTGCCGACCCAAACCTGAAGCAACTAGTAGCCCCACAACCCTTACCTTTGTTCCCCACTCAGCCGATAGAGATAGAAAACAACCCGAAAACCAAGTCCAAATGCATGATTTCAACCCTGAGGAAATACCTAGGATACCAGCCCCTAATCCCTTAGACCCAGATTATGATCCATGGTTCGAGGATCATAGGGATTATGTGCCACGCTACCCCCTAAACGACGAAACCATGCCAAACTTAGCAGCCTATCCAGGTCTGGACCCTCTAGATCCCTACTACGATAACGATGAATACATTAGGGAAATCTTAGAGAATCTGTACCCTCAGGAGGAGCCCATGCCCCAGTACCCAAACCCAGTACCAGCACCTGCACCCCTAATGAGTGTAGAAAATGTGCAAGAGCTCCGAATTTTCGGAGAAGAGATTTTAGAGAGTAGCGAGAGGATGAGGCAGGTAAGAGAGCGACTCGTCTGGAAGTACGACGAGCGCAATATGGATTACTGGATGAATCCAGATCAGTGAAGGTGATGGTGGAGAGAGTAATAATAATAATAATATATGTTGTAGTATAGACCACTTCGTGGTTAGCGATGCATAGTAGTATTGTAATTTTAATTTCAGCTTTAGTGTGTATTAGACGCATACTGTATAAGAAAGAGTAAAGTCGCAATGCTCGACGCTTTTGACCAATATGTGTGTTGTGTGATTTTTACCTAAATAATTAATTATTCGTGATATTAATAATTGGTAAATGTTTAAAATTCAGATGGATAACGAAGTAAACCAGGAAAACCAGAATAATGATCACCAGAGTAACATTAACCCGGATAACGAAAACCCGAACAACAATAATGGAAACCAAGTGGATAACAGTGCCATGCAGCATATAGTGGCACAAGGGATAATAGATGCAATGCCATATATTATCAAAACGGTTAAGGAAGCAGAAAATAAAAGTAAACATGATAGTAAACGACCCTCTGAACCTGAAAACAGCGTAAACAATGGACCCGTACTTCAAATGCCCATTCCTAAAAGAAGAAGAACTGTGTCTTATGGTTGTTCTTATAAAGAATTCTGGTCTTGTAAACCAATGGAATTCTCGGGCAATGAAGGGGCCGTTGCATCTCTACGCTGGATAGAAAAGACTGAGCCAGTCTTAAGAATAAGTAAATGTGCGGAAGAGGATAAGATAATGTTTGCTTCCAATCTGTTTAAGAATTCAACACTAGAATGGTGGAACACTATCCTCCAGTCTAGGGGAAGTGATAGAACTTACAATATGGAATGGGAAGAGTTTAAATGTCCTCCTAATGAAAAGGAACAGATAGCAAACAAATTCCTAAATCTTAGGATGATTGGAGTAGATAGTAAGTGTTATACTACATTATTCTTTGAATATGCTCGAATAGTACCAACCCTTGCATCACCTGAACCAGTATTAATCTCCCGTTACATCTGGGGATTAATTGGAGAGATTAGGCATGTAGTCAATGCAGCTAGACCTCAAACCATAGAAGAAGTTGTAGAACTAGCAAACACCTTTACAGATGAGTTAGTCCGTACACGAGAAGAGGATCAAAGGAGGAACCTAACCCAGAAGCTTACCCAAGAATTCCGTTCTGGAAATTCTAACCGTGGGAAAAATGTAGGTTCTACCTCTGCACCCTACTGTAAGTATTGCAAAAGGAAGTATTCAGGAAGATGCTCCATATACTGTAACTTCTGCAAAAATGTCGGGACACAAGAAGGAAGATTGCAGGAAAAAGCCTAACAACAGGATATGTTACAACTGCGGAGAACAAGGTCATATCAAGCCTAACTTTCCAAAGCTAGCTCCAGCCACGAACACCAAGAATACAAAAAATGCTAGAGCATTTGTTCTAACTGCAGAAGAAGCAAAGATGATCCCGGATGTGATCAGTGGTACGTTTTTAGTTAATGATGTTTTTGCTAAAGTATTATTTCACTCTGGTGTGAACCAGAGTTTTATTAATACTTCGTTTTGCAAACTTCTTCTCTGGAAGCAGCCTCTCTATCCCCTTGGATAGAGGCAAGGTCTGTCTACATCCCACCCTCCCCAGACCCTATAAGTAGCTTTGCTATTTGTGGGATTTACTGGGTATGGTTGTTGTTGTTGTTGTTGTTGTTTTGCAAACTTCTTAATCAATCATTAACTAAACTCCCACAAGAATGTCTAGTAGAGACAGCAAATGGGGAAACTATTAAGATTTCTGAAATCTTGCAGGGAGCAAGAATAGAAATTTTAAATTAGAAATTTATTGCAAATCTTTATCCAATGAATCTGGCAGGATTTGATGTTGTGTTAGGGATGGAATTTTTAATAGCCAATAAAGCCAGTATTTTATGTGATCAAAAGTCAATTCAAGTAAATTCACCAAGGGGTGAAAAGATCACAATTAAAGGAAATAAAACCCTTAGATCCACAAAGTTCATCTTTGTGATAAAAACAGCAAGTTATATAAGGAAATGATCATTAGTGTATTTGATTTCTATAATCACTAACACTAAAGGAAAAGAATTAAAGGATATTCCAGTAGTATCCCAGTTTTCAGATGTATTTCCAGAAGAGCTACCAGGGCAACCTCCAGACAGAGAAGTTGAATTCAGAATCCAATTGATACCAGGAACTGCACCAATTGCCAAAGCACCTTACCGTTTGGCACCCGCGGAAATGCAGGAACTGAAGAAACAGTTAGATGAATTATTGGAAAAAGGATTCATACAGCCAAGCTCATCACCATGGGGAGCACCGATTTTATTCGTTAAAAAGAATGATGGATTAATGCGTATGTGCATTGACTACCGTGAATTGAACAAAGTTACGATTAAGAATCGGTATCCATTACCAAGAATCGACGATCTATTTGATCAATTGCAAGGAGCACGATTTTTCTCTAAAATCGATTTAAGGTCAGGATATCACCAATTAAAGGTACAGGAAGAGGACATTCCTAAGACTGCTTTCAGAACAAGGTATGGTCATTATGAATTTACTGTCATGTCATTTGGTTTAACCAATGCCCCAGCTGCATTCATGGACATGATGATCCGAATATGTAAGCCATATTTGGATAAATTCATAATTGTCTTTATAGATGATATTCTTATTTATTCCAAGAGTAAAGAGGAACATGCAGCTCATCTGCACGCACTTCTAAGTTTATTAAGAAAAGAAAAGCTTTATGCTAAGTTTTCAAAGTGTGAGTTTTGATTAGAACAGATACAATTTCTTCGACATCTAGTCAATCATGAAGGAATTCATGTAGATCCCACCAAAATCGAGGCGATAACCAAATGGAAAACCCCTGAATCACCAACCGAGGTTAGAATTTTCTTAGGATTGGCCGGTTATTATCGAAGATTTATTCAAGATTTTTCTAGAATAGCCATTCCTTTAACTAAGTTAACCTGTAAATCCGTTAAGTTTGAATGGGGACCAAAACAAGAAGAAGCCTTTAGAATTCTTAAGCAAAGATTAACCCATGCACCCATACTAGTGTTACCAGAAGGAACTGAAGATTTTGTAATCTCTTGTGATGCTTCTAAGTTAGGTTATGGATGTGTATTAATGCAACGTCAAAAGGTTATAGCTTACGCCTCTAGACAACTTAAGAATCATGAAGAGAATTATTCAACCCATGATCTAGAGTTAGGAGCTATAATTTTTGCCCTTAAAATTTGGATACATTACCTTTACGGTAGTAAGTTTACCATATTTACCGACCATAAGAGTTTAAGGTATGTTTTTGGGCAAAAGGAATTGAATATGAGACAAAGACGCTGGATGGAGATACTTAGTGATTATGATTGTAATATCCAGTATCATGAAGGAAAGGCAAATGTAGTAGCTGATGCTTTAAGTCGAAAGTATCATGAAAAGCTAAAAAGAGTACGTTCTGTTAAGTTAAATCTGCAAGTAGATTTAAATAATCAAATTTGAAAAGCACAAGAATCGGTATTCAAGGATGATACTAAAAAGTTAAAAGGAATGATTAAGGAATTAGAACAAGGAACAGATGGAATTTGGAGATTCCATAAGAAAAGAATGTGGATACCTAAATTAGGAAACCTACGCCACCGTATATTAGAAGAAGCCCATAAGTCTAAGTATACGATGCATCCTGGAAGCGATAAGATGTATCAGGATTTAATGAAGAATTTTTGGTGGATAGGAATGAAAAAGGATATAGCAGCATATGTTGCAAAGTGTTTAATCTGTTCACAAGTCAAAACTGAACATCAGAAACCCTCAGGTTTATTGCAACAGTTGGAAATGCCTGTATGGAAATGGGAATTGATAATAATGGATTTTGTTACCAAATTACCCAAAACAAGAAAACGTAATGATACAATCCGGGTGATTGTAGACAGGCTAACCAAGTCAGCTCATTTCCTACCAATGAAAGAAACTTTTAGTATGGAACAGTTAGCTAAATTATATGTAAATGAAATAGTTTCATTACATGGAATTCCTCTATCAATTGTTTCTGACAAAGATAGTCGTTTTACCTCTCATTTTTGGACAAGTTTCCAAAAAGCAATGGGAACCAAGTTGAATCTAAGCACCGCTTATCATCCTCAAACGGAAGGACAAAGCGAAAGGACAATTCAGACAACGGAAGACATGCTTAGAGCTTGTGTAATTGATTTCTGAGGTAATTGGGACGATCATTTACCATTGATAGAAGTTTCTTATAATAACAGTTATCACACAAGTATCAATGCTGAACCATTCGAAGCGCTTTATGGACAAAAGTGCCGAACGCCAGTCTGTTGGGCAGAAATTGGAGAAAAGCAATTATCTGGACTCGAGATAGTACAAGAAACAACAGACAAGATTATTCAAGTCAAGGAACGACTGAAAGCAGCACGTGATCGACAAAAGAGTTATGCTGATAACCGACGTAAGCCCTTGGAATTTCAGGTCGGAGATAAAGTGTTATTGAAAGTCTCTCCTTGGAAAGGAGTGGTAAGATTCATCAAAAGAGGAAAGCTAAGCCCCAGGTATGTTGGACCTTTTGAGATTATTAGAAGAATAGGACCTGTAGCCTATCAGCTACAATTGCCAGAGGAAATGGCAGGAATACATGATGTATTTCATGTATCTAATCTCAAGAAGTGTTTAGCTGATGAATCGCTAGTAGTACCTCTTAAGGATATAGAGGTAAATGAAAAGTTAAAGTTTGTAGAGAAGCCTCTACAGATTGAAGACATGAAAGTTAAGAACCTCAAGCACAAGAGATTAGTTCTGGTCAAAGTGAAATGGGATTCCAAAAGAGGACCAGAATACACATGGGAGCTTGAAACAGAAATGCAAAGGAAATATCCCCGCACCTATTCCAGTAGATCTCGAGGACGAGTTCTAAAACAAGGTGGGGAGGATATAACAACCCTCCTAAATTTTTGACATCCTAATATAATTTAAAATATCCTTATATGTCTCAAAATATACCCCGTATGTGAAAACCGAGCCCAAATTACATTATATAATAAAAAATAAAATAAAAACAAGTTTTATGTATCGCTCGCGGGCCGCGTAGACCCCTTAAGGATCTTACGCGGGGCGTGACAGCCCTGCAACGAGGCGCAGCCCTGAGCCGACACGTGTCATCATCGTGGCAAAGCTAGCCGATGACTGGGCCAGGCTAGGGCCTACCCAGTCTACAACGCGGGCCGCGTCGCCCGTAGTCTCACCTTACGCGGGCCGCGTGAAACCGGAAATCAGCTCCTATATAATGGGAGCTCGGGCCTTCAGTTTCTGTCGCTCAATTCTTCGATCTCTCTCTCAATTCCTGCATAGATAATATAATTTCCGGGCATTATACCCCTCTAATTAACGAAGTTCTGCCCCGATGTAAGTATCATAACCCCGATTACGTATTAGATACGCTGCCAGATTGATCCAGGGTTCCGTAACGGCTGTTGAGGTTCTGCCCGACGTAGTCGTTCGAAATGATGTCTCGGGGAGGGTATTACTAATGTAAATATTGGGTTATTATACTAACACGTGTGCATTTGTGTAAATTATAGATAATCACTAGGAAACCCTTACAGAAAACCTAAGACAACAATGTGAGTAATCTCCTTTTTGTAAATTGTTTTTACAAAACCTTAAATGTTTTACAATGCAATTAAGCAGTGATTGAGTTTGTGTAGTTCTTCAATTACTGCTGATTTTTTGAGGTTTTGTATACAAAATGTGGAATACGTTACCATTGGACAAAGAGTTAGCCAATGTATAATATGACCCACTGATACGTGGTTGAAAACCGGTGTTCGTTATTGCGTAACTTAGTGTTTTTACATAAGTTTCAATCTTGAATGGCCTACTTTTAATAAGATTTGTGTTATGCAGGTTTTATAAAGTTTAAGGAGCTTTTCGGGAGCTTTACGGGTCACCGGGTCGAAAACCGGAGCACCAGGATGCGTTACGGGTCAACCGGAAGTGTTGGAAGCGGAAAACAGAAAGTGTGTAAACGAGAGCCCGTCGCCGACGGCCCTAGCCCCGTCAGCGACGCCCTCTAAATAATCCCGTCGGCCAGAAAACTCGTATCCAGGTGAATAACCCGTCAGCAAGAGTTGAAAGATTGGGAGCCCGTCGGCGACGGGGTCAGACCCGTCGGCGACGGCTTGTGAAAAGCTGAAACGCGAATTTTTGTGTTTTGGGGATTGATTTCGATTCTGATTGGTCCTTGGGGCATTAACTCGTAAGTTACACTATCGTTTGGAGTTTGAACTTGTTCTTGGAGCCATTACCATCCATCATTCACCTAGCATTCCATCATCTATCATCTCTACAACCGAATCACATTCATTCATCCCCAATTCACCATCAAAACCCTAATTCATCCAATCCATCATCCTTCTCACCATCATCATTCCATAAACCCTAATTCATCCAATCCATCATCCTTCTCACCATCATCATTCCATAAACCCTAATTCTCCATCATTCCTTCATCCTACAAGCTTCAAGATGACTCCATCCGCATTCCAAGCATCCGGTGATCAAGTTGCATCAACCATGAGCGGCTAATCATCTCGGTTTCACCCCGGTGTAGGTAGTTGTTAATTTTAGGGTTTCAATTTGTTCTTGTTTCATCTTAGTGACAATTTGTATTTGGTTTTTGAAACTTTTGACAATAGTATTACATTTGTTACGAATTCGTGAATTGTCGAACGATGTTAAAAGTTATGACTTTGCGAAACGGTGATATGTAATTGTACGTTGTCGTTGTTAGGATTTACTTGTGTTGATTACAAAGTGTCTTTTCGTCCATTCTTCGGGGCGTTGATAGCTAGTAGCACCTAAGTCACGGTGCACTAAATCCGTTAATCGAATGCATTTGAGTTGAAACTAAAACTTGTAGAAATCCTAGGTTAACAATCACCGAAACCGGGTGTGATTCCTTTTTATCATTATTGTTCTAGTAACCTTTTTTCTTGCAATCGTTAATTAGTAGTTGTTAATCATTCGCATCAATTCATTTAGTTAAAAATCGTATCTCTCCATTAAACGAAAATACAAAAATACTTTAGCAAGCTTCATAAATTGTGACAATTGTTTTAATTCATTCGAATCCACACACAAACCACATACTCTTCGTGGTTCAACCCATTACTACCACTAACTATTTGTTAAGGGTAATTTGGGCTTATAAATATTATCTTTGACCGGAGCGCGACACTCTGATCAAATTTTGGCGCCGCTGCCGGGGAATGCGTGCGCTTTGTGTTTGGATTATTGTTTGAATTTTTCGTGATTACCTGTTTAAGTTGTTTAGTTTCTTTTTGCATTTTGCCTTTTTCCTTGTTACGCGGGTGTGTTACTTGTGCAGGTTACAGGTAGTGTATGCATACGCGAAACTCCGGGAGGACTTCACCGTTTGTCTACGAACCGGAAATTGAAAGAGTAGCAAGAAGAAACCTAGCAAGCCGGTTAGAAGCAACACTTGCTTCTAATCAAACCAACCAAACACCACCACATACACCATCCATTGAAACCGATTCAATGGCGAACCAAAACTCAAACCAAAACCTTAACTCGAACCAATTCCAATACCGAAGCAACTTCTATCCCGCTCCAAATATGCAACCTATACCTCCCGAGCGACCGGGTGGTAATAACAACAATACCGGACCACCTACACCACCTTTCCAAAACCAAAATCCCAACAACAATCAAAGAACACCTCAACAACAAAACCTTCATAGACAAACCTCTTTACCCATCAACCTAGATGACCGGAATGTCAATTCCGACCGTCGGGGAAATCGTGATCGCGGCAATCCCGCAAATGAAGACCCATTCTTCAACATCGATGACTTGAGGAATGCAATCCCCGATGATGAACCGTATAGTGTTCCCGGTTATCAATCCCCGGAACATGTGAGTGTTCATACGGAAAATTCGGACGATGGGGGATACTATGATGAGAGGGCTAACGATGATGAAGATTGGGGCTACGTGAATAGGGGAAACGTCTACAATGCTAGAAGGTATGATGATGAGGAATTTGGCTACCAACATGCCAATTACGTTGGGGATGACGAATACGGTTACGGAAGTGGAAGAAATGATGGTTATGGGAACAACCGTCAACCACGAAACAATGACCAACGGAACCGGAATGATGGGTTTTATAACAACAATAACAATGCAAACCCTAACCGGATTCCTCGTTTCGTGGGAGGTGGTAACCCAAGGGATAATGGAAGAGAGGATCGAAGAGATGATCGAAGAGGTGAAAGACGGGATAATAGAAGACCGGTTGATCAAGAAGTTAATGGTCCACATCGTCGTCAACGACCCCCACGGGGAGTGAATGATCGTTTTAGGCCGGTTGTCACCGAGAACGACTCACCAATCGTTTGTGAGAGGAGGATGTTTGATTGTAAACCACATTACATCAACATACTTCCTCATTTTAATGGAAGATCTAACGACGAACCGTACACACACTTGACAGAGTTTTCTTCTATTTGCGGCACTATCGGGGGGCACAACTTTGCACTAGATGAGGTTAAACTTCGTTTGTTCCAATTCTCATTGAAAGAAAAAGCGAAGCAGTGGTTCCTTACACTCCCGGCCAACAGCATCCGCACATGGGGAGAAATGCAACAAGCATTTTTAGATGAGTACTATTCTATGGCAAAGACCGATGATGCTCGTGATGAAATTAGGTCTTTTCGCCAATTATCGGGTGAGCCATTGCATGAGGCGTTCACTCGATTTAAAGAAATGATGCAGAGATGCCCACATCATCAAATTGAGAAGTGGGAGTTGGTTAAGTGTTTTGTACGGGGTTTAGATGACACAACATGGAATCGTCTCGAGTCGACAAGTAATGGGACTCTTTTGAGCAATCACGAAGATGATGATTGGGAGTTTTTAGAGCGGATGAGTAAGCGGTCAAAAGAGAAAGAGTCGGCCGATAGAGCTAAAAACACCCCGTTTCCCGATCACTTCCCGATCTTGACTCTAAAGATCGGATTTCCACCTTAGAGCGGGAAATGGCTCGAATGAAGAAAAAGGAAGTAAATACGGTTCAATTCGAGGTATGTGAAGATTGTGGTGATATTGGCCATAGAGTGGAGCAATGTCCAACGGGGTCGAGTGGCTACACCGAAGAGGTCAACCAAGTGTATGGAGATAGGAAGCAATATGATATGAACTCCAACACTTACCATCCGGGGTTGAGAAATCACCCTAATTTCCGATATGGTAATGCCTCAAATCAAATGAACCCGAATTTTCAATCGGGGAATCAAGGTGGTCAAGGAGGATCTTCGTATAACAATCGACAAGGTGGTAACCACGGTGGTTATCAAAGGAATTACAATCAAGGTGGTAACCAAGGCTATCAAAATCGTGAAGGTAATTACCAACGTGGTTACAACCAAAGTGGAAATGGGGGAAATTCTTCTAACTCTCAAAGTGACGACCCGTTTAATTCTAAAATGGACGCTCTCATGAATGCTATGACCACCCTTACAACCGAAGTAAGGAAAGAATTTGAAGTGCGGGATAAATCTCACAAAGAGTTGGAGAAGCAAGTGGGGCAACTTGCTCAAGAGATGGCTCAAATTCGTGGAAGTGGAGGAGGTCTTCCAAGCGATACCACGGTGAACCCTAAGCATCAAGGGTCGAACTCGAAAAATACACGTGAGGTACCAGTAAATAAAATTTCTTTACGTAGTGGTCGAGTCATAGATAATGGTGTTGAGCCACCACCACCCGAGTTTTTTGAAGGGGTGGTGGAAGATGCGAGTGATGATGAAGGTAAAAACGGTCAAATGGGTCAAAAGAAAAATGATACTACACCCGTTGTGACCATTCCCGTCCCAAAGGCTAAGGAAAAGGGTGTGGAGGTTAATACCGCCCCTTATCCCGAAGCTTTGTTGGGACCATCTAAGAAAGTGGTAAACAAACGAGGCCCACAACAAGAAGAGATGTGGGAAATTTTTAAACAAGTCAAAATCAATTTACCACTCTTAGATGCAATTAGGCAAGTACCTTCATATGCTAAATACTTGAAAGATTTATGCACCCAAAAGCGAACTCACAAGTTTCCTAAGAAACTTGATTTAACCGAAAACGTGAGTTCGATTCTTTCGGGTGCACTTCCACCAAAACTTCAAGATCCGGGGGCGCCCATTATTTCAATACAAGTTGGGGAATTCAAAATGACACGGGCACTTTTGGATCTTGGGGCAAGTGTGAGTATCTTGCCGGGTAGTTTATATGACCAATATGATTTTGGTCCACTTCAAGTGTCGAACACCACCGTGGTGTTAGCCGACTTAACCCCTAAACTACCCCGTGGGATAGTCACGGATGTAATAGTCAAGGTCGAGGACTTTTACTATCCGGTGGACTTTCTTGTATTAGATTATGTCTCTTTGGACCGAACCAAGCAACCAACGGTGATCCTCGGTCGACCATTTTTGGCAACATCGAATGCCCAAATTAATTGTAAATCGGGCACGGTCGACATGACTTTTGGTAACCGTTGGTTGCGGTTAAATGTATTTTCGGGATTAACGGATCCTCTAGTTAGCGATGAATGCTACATGGCGGACATTGTTGACGAGTGTATACCTCTATGTGACACTAGTGTCGAAGAGGAAAACACAATAGAGGAATGTTTCATGTTTGACAGGTTGCAAGGAGAAACAAATCGGAGCATGGATGAAGAGATGAAAGAATTGGAGGTTATGGCGGCAAAAGAAGGAAGACCCACTTGGACGCATCAAGTGGAAAGTCTTCCGGAAAGCATCGACACGAAGTTGAAGCCGTCATTGGAAGAACCTCCGGTACTAGAGTTGAAGGTGCTACCCAAGCATCTTAAATATGCTTATGTGGGTGAAGGTAGCACGCTCCCGGTAATTATTGCATCCAATTTGACCGGGGAGCAAGAAGAGAAGTTGATGAAAATTTTGGTCACTCATAGAGCCGCTATCGGGTGGACCATTGCAGATTTGAAGGGAATTAGTCCCTCGGTAGTGATGCACAAGATCATTACTGAAGATGGCATGAATCCTTCTCGTGACACGCAACGGAGATTAAATCCAAACATGCGAGAAGTTGTCAAGAAGGAGGTATTGAAGTGGCTAGATGCGGGTATTATATATCCTATCTTGGATAGCCAATGGGTGAGCCCGACACAAACAGTTCCGAAGAAGGCGGGTATTCAAGTCATCACAAATGACGCAGGTGAAGAGGTCGCCACTCGGCCGGTAACCGGGTGGCGTATTTGTATTGACTATAGGAAGTTAAATGTTGCAACTTCCAAAGATCATTTCCCTTTACCATTTATTGACCAAATTGTTGAGAAATTGGCCGGACAAAAATTTTATTGTTTTCTGGATGGTTATTCCGGATACAATCAAATTGCTATACATCCGGAAGACCAAGCAAAGACTACTTTTACTTGTCCATACGGTACTATCGCATTTAGGCGAATGCCCTTTGGACTTTGTAATGCCCCCGCCACCTTTCAAAGGTGTATGACGAGTATCTTTTCAGATATGGTGGGGGAGTCTTTGGAAATCTTCATGGATGATTTCTCAATATTTGGACCGTCATTTGATACATGCCTTGACCAACTCGAAAAAGTTTTGCAAAGATGTGTTGAGAAAAATCTGGTTTTGAGTTGGGAAAAGAGCCATTTTATGGTTCAAGAAGGGATTGTGTTGGGGCATGTTGTCTCGAGTCGTGGGATTGAGGTGGATAGAGCAAAGGTGCAAGTCATATCCACTTTGCCTTATCCTACAAGTGTTAAGGGTGTTCGGTCGTTTTTGGGACACGCGGGGTTTTATAGGAGGTTCATAAAAGGCTTTAGTGATATAACAAAACCCCTATGCAATTTGTTGTTAAAAGATAAAACATTTGATTTTGATAAAAATTGCCAAAACGCCTTTAACATTTTGAAGAAGAAGTTGGTTGAGGCCCCAATCTTGCAATCACCGAATTGGTCTTTACCATTCGAAATTATGTGTGATGCAATTGATTATGCGGTGGGGGCCGTATTGGGTCAAAGGGTAGACAAGAAACCGGTTGCCATTTACTACGCAAGTAAGACTCTCTCGGACGCACAATTAAATTATACAACTACCGAGAAAGAGCTACTTGCGGTGGTATATGTGTTGGATAAATTTCGCGCTTATATATGGGGTACTAAGGTCATTGTTTATTCTGACCATTCTGCAGTTAGGTATCTCATGGACAAGAAGGATGCAAAGCCGAGGTTAATCCGATGGGTTCTCTTGTTACAAGAGTTTGACTTGGAGATACGGGACAAAAAGGGTACCGAGAATGTTGTGGCGGACCATTTGTCCCGGTTGATGGTTGAAGAAGATTCTACAACTGTAGAGATCAATGAGTCTTTTCCAGATGAGCACATAATGAAATTAGATAAATTGCCATGGTATGCTAACATTGTCAATTATCTTGTTACAGGTGATATGCCAGCACATTGGGATAGACGGAAGAGGCAACACTTCATGTCTCAAATCAAGTATTACCGGTTGGAAGAACCGCACTTGTGGAAGGAGTGTGCGGACCAAGTGATCAGAAGATGCATAGATGACGAAGAGATTCCAAGCGTGTTGCAACATCTACATTCGTTTGCGTGTGGTGGCCATTTTAGTGGTAACAAAACGGGTCATAAAGTGTTAAACAGTGGTCTTTATTGGCCCACTATTTTTAAAGATGCTAACGAGTTTTCAAAGAATTGCATAGAGTGTCAAAAAATAGGGGGTATTTCAAAAAGGGATGAGATGCCCATGCAACCAATCCTTGTAGTCGACATCTTTGACGTGTAGGGAATTGATTTCATGGGCCCATTCCCCAATTCCTATGGCAATTTATATATCTTGGTGGCCGTTGACTATGTGTAAAAGTGGGTCGAAGCAATAGCCACCAAGACGAATGATCATTCCGTAGTGTGTAATTTTGTTCAAACCAATATTTTCTCAAGGTTTGGGATTCCTCGGGTCATCATAAGTGATGGAGGATCTCATTTTAAAAATTTTTGGTTTGGGAAACTTCTTAAACGCTTTGGTGTTGACCATAGGATTGCTACCCCCTATCACCCGCAAACAAGCGGGCAAGTTGAGGTGTCAAATAGGCAAATCAAAGAGATTTTGCAAAAGACCATGCGGGCGGACCGTAAGGATTGGTCAATTAAATTGAACGATGCTTTATGGGCCTACCGTACGGCACATAAGACACCTAATGGCACTACACCTTACCGGTTGGTTTACGGTAAAAATTGTCATTTACCGGTTGAACTTGTGCATAAATCGTTATGGGCTATCAAAGAGGTTAATGTTCAATATGACGATGCAGGTAAGGAAAGGAAACTTAAGCTATGCGAGTTGGAGGAGCTACGGGAAATGGCATATGAATGCGCGTCCAACTACAAGGATGGAATGAAGAAAGCGCATGATGCCAAGTTGAGAAAGAAAGAGTTCGAGGTTGGCCAAAAGGTATGGCTTTACAATTCGAAGCTCAAGTTCTTTCCCGGAAAGCTCCGGAGCAAATGGATGGGACCCTATGTGATCACCCGGGTCGGACAATTGGGTGATGTTACCGTTGAGGACCCGAAGGATGGGATACGACAAACGGTAAATGGTCATCGGCTAAAACCGTTTCTTGATGGTAACGAGAATGTAGAGGAAAACAAGGAATCGGTGAGCTTCGTGGTAAGCATCCCGATTTATGAGGTCGAGTGATAAGGACCGGTGATGTGTGTAAAATGCAACATATAAGTTACATCAAATAAGGCATAAAACTAACCCTTTTTAAGTACTAATATTGGAAAAAGAGTGTTTTTGTCTTCCTTTTGTATTTTCAGGATTAAATGAGCTCAAAAACGCAAAAGAAGCAAAAAGACAGCTAAATCCAACATAAATACAAGAAAAGGAACATTAGTGGACTGCCCGACCCCTCAACGGCACCTTCCAAAGCAAATTAGAGAAGTCAGAAGTCTGAACACGCCCCGTGCTCAGCCAGCACGGGGCCGTGCCCAAGAAGCAGCAGAAAAGACAAACCTATAGAAGCTTCCATTGCCCACCACGGGGCGTGCCCAGCGGACACGGGGGCGTGTCGAAAGTACAGCAGGCGCATTAATTGTAATTGCGAATTACAATTAATGAGGAGAGAGAGTGTCAGACAGGCACGGGGCCGTGCCCAGCTCTCTGTTTAGCCTATAAATAGGAGTGCTTGGATTCATTTCATCTCATCCCTTGGCACACCACCTCTCTCACACTTCATCCACCACCCACCACCACCATAACACCATCATCCACCACCATCATCCATTGTCCATCGTAGAGTGTGTGAGTCGTCTCGGGATCCAAGATTGATCGTAAGAGTTCTTGACAATCAAGGCCATGTTTGCCTAAGTCTCTTACATCACTTGGTGAAGACAAAGTGTCTAGTATAATACTTTTTATTTCTAATCTTTTGCACTTTTTATTTGGTTTTGTATTAATGACTTTAATAACTAGTTACTTATGTTGAAGGTGATCTTTCCTTATCGTTTGTCCGTGGTGTCTTGGCATTATTTTACTGTCTATATAAAATAAAGGATTTTCACCATTCATATCTCCACGGTCTATATGGAGGTATGTTGGCTACCTGGTCGGGGGTTAAGGGAACGGTTTGGTAAAGGTCTTGCCATTGTTCAGCATTTAGAGGTCCTGCAATGGACCTAGGTCAAATTTAGTAGGACCTCCTTCAATACTTCACGGTATTGGATGGCGAGGGTCCAAACTCTTTGACCCCCTCATAAGTTAACTACTATTAATACTATAACCCGGCTATTTAGGACTGTATCCCTGCTGACTCAGACTACTTAGCCGAGGGTAACGTCACCGCCAAAAGCGGGGCCTACCACAATACTGCATTAATAACTTAATTCATTATCTTCCAATAATCCACCCTTTTAGGATTGTATCCTTGCTGACTCAAACTACTGGGGTGAGGGTAACGTCTCCTTCAAAAGAGGGGCCTACTACAATAACTAAGATAATCTCTTAATTATGTGCAAAAGTGCGGAAATAATCAAAGGTTATACTAGATACGAATCGGAACCAAGTGATTCATCTTGTCTATCTGTTTTTATTTTATTTTTATTTTCAGCATTTTAGTTAGTTTTTATTTTTCTTAAGCTTAAAACATTTTTCTAAACTTTTATTTTGATTAGACGTTGAGGATAAACCGGTACTAAAAGCTCTTGTGTCCTTGGACGACCTCGGTATCTTACCAACGCTATACTACACTCAACGATGGGTGCACTTGCCCATATGTGTGTTTAGTGTTAGTGAAATATCGTGTTTTATAAATTTAAAACTTGGCTAAAATAAGTGTTAAAAGGGGCTTAAAATATACACCTAATATATATAACACTTCACACGCATCAACCGGTAACAATTGGATTAAAGTTATGTACAATTATTTAATTGTTTGCGTATTTGGATGTTAATCGTTTCCGTTTCATACTAACCTTTCTTGATTGTGTGAAGTTCGGGCACTTCAAACGGGTCACGAAGATACAAGGTATGTTTTAGACTTGGTTATGTGCATTGAGGACAATACACGATTTTTTTGGGGGGTGGTAGGGCCGTTGACGGTTGTTGCGTTTAAAAATTTTTAACTTATAAAAATTCACAAAAACATTTTTTATAATTTTTAGAATTTTTGAGTGTACATAGCCCCTTTATTAAAAACTCATAATTTTCCTCATATTTTTCAAAAAAAAAAAAAAAAAAGTTTTTTTGGAAGCCGTCGGCGACGGGCTTTCAAAACCCCCCGTCGGCACACAATTCCCGTAGACAGACAATTAGCCCGTCGGCCAAACATGAAGAAAAGGAGACCCGTCGGCGACGGGTTGATAGCCGTCGGCGACGGGCTGTGGTTTAGGCGGCGGCGCTGGTTGTTTGTGAACCGTAAAACTCGAACAATTAACCAATTTTACCTCACCAAACACACCATAAACCCCAAATTAACCACATATTCGACCCACAAACAACCCATATCATTTAACACCCCTCTAAATCCCTGCTCTCTCTCTCATAATTCACTCACCAACTTCATCTTCTTCACAAAAGCTCAAGAACCCTAAAACCTTCAAACTCTCATAACTCTCTCAATCCTCCACCAAATCACCTGATTTTTGAGTCCATATTGCGTAATTTTTCGAGAGGAACAAAACCCCCAACACGGTTTTCATCAATTCTTGCTAGTTTGCAAGATTTCTGGGCGTGTAATTTAGGGTTTTTGAAAGGGTGTTCATCAAGTTGCTTGCTTTCCATCTTTTCTTAGTTCTTCTTGTCTAACAACATCAAAGGTATGGATTCTCCTTAAATTTATGCTTGATTATCATATGTTAGTGTTTTTCTTCCGAAATTTTAAACTTTTTAGTTTAAGAGTAGGTTGTTTAGACAATGTATGTTGTTCTAGCATGATTTTGAGTAAGATTAGTTGCTTTGGATGGAATTTGAGCATGTTATAACTTTAGTGATGTGATTACACTTATTATGAACATGAAGGTGATGTTGAATATATTGTTGAATTTATGAGAAATTGTAAGATTAACAAGAAATTGATAAGTTTATGATAAACTGAGCGACTTTGGAAGTTTAAAGAGGCGATTTTACATTCACTTGTTAATTAAAATGTCAACATCACACATCATGTTCAAAGTTTGAGAGTTTAGTAAAGGTTTGGGTTTATATTGATGTTTTGCTTGTTTGTGATTGTAGTGATGGCCGGTGGCAAGAGACAAAAGACTACAGGCCAAACTTCATCATCAGGGGTTGGTTCTTCTTCTGGTTTAATACCGAAGAAGTGGGAGCAACTAAGCTCCGTAGAGGAGAACGATGCAAGATTGTACAGGCAGGATTGGGAGTGGGTGAAGTTTAGGGATAGCCAAAACGCTAGAATGTGGGATGATGAGAAAAACAAACCGTTGTCGGGTTATCAAGACCGGAAGTTAGAAGCTAAGTTATGGAAGTGGAAAATGGTTAACAATGTGAACACTTCAGTTCCAGAAAGGGTGATATGTGAACGGGTTGTGAATGTAGAGGAATTCCGTCAGATTGGGATTGTGCAGATGTTCGAACGTCTAGGATGGGAAAGTGTCCTTGAATGGTTATCTACCTTGAAGCTCGTGAACAAGAATGAACCTCCATCACAGTGGAAGTTAGTGGGAAAGACTACTCGAGGGAACATGCAATGTCCTTCGAGACAATGAATTGTATCGCGCGTTTCGACTCATTGGGAGTACAAGCATACGATTACCCACTTATCGAGCGTTTTTTGGATAATCATATGAACAACGATGATCCCGACCAACTGTTAGATGTTATTTTACCGTTCAACAAAGGGGGAGAAATGAAAAAAAAGCAAATGTCGCTTGAGGGAAAGATTCTTCAAGGGATTTTTGTTGAGAACATCTTGGCGAGGTTTGGTGATCGTGGAGGTGTTAGAGTGAGTGACTGTAGGGTGGTGCACACTTTGCTTTATGGAACCCCAACATTGTCATGGAGACACATTGTGATGATGAACACGTGGGCTACTAGGGAGTCGTCCCAGAGGCGTTTTATTCCGTACGCACGCCTCATTAGCGCCATGATTGTGCAACAAAATTGCTTACCTTCGGCATCACTATGGGTTTCTAAGCCGTTGGAGGAATTTAACATGGCGTACATGAGGAAGAATTGGAAGATAGAGGTTAAATTCTCGGGGAACAAGTACGTTGTGACCGATAATTTGAGTAACAAGTATGAGTTTCTTACTTCTGGGGCACCACCAGCATCGGAAGAAGATGAAGAAATGGGGGATGAAGAGGAGGAAGTTGAACCCTCCGGTGCACAAAGACCAAGCCAACGATACATGCGGCCACATAGGGAAATTAACGCAGATGTGGCGGGTTTTGTGACCATGAGACGGGTGCCTTCTTACAAAAATTTTGATCGGGGGCAGCAGGAGATATATGACAATGTCTCTGCTTGCATAGGTGAAGGACGGGAATACAATCGAAGAAGGGAAGCTTGGGAGGGATCCCATGGATCCTCAATGCAAGAGTATTGGGCAGCTTAAGAAGCCCAGAGGGAAAGAATGAACAAGTTTATGGAAGAGCAACAACTGTTCCAAGCAATGCAGAGGTCACATATGGAACAGTTGGCGAAGAGGCAAGAGGATGAGGAAGTCCGAAGACGGGCATGGGAAGAAGATGAGGTTAGGCGTCAAGATGAAGCAAGAGAATTGGAACGACGCCGATGGAGTGCTTTGGCTGTCTCTCACCAAATGGCGATTAACAACACCAAGATACTCCACGATCAGGAGCGCCATCAAAGAGACCTCCAAGCCAGTCTCCCGTACGCCGAACACTCGGGGTGGACTGATTACCCCAATCTTCCTCATCCACTAGGTCCATCCGATCCCATCCCTCATTGGCCCGAGGCAGTCGGTTCTAGCTTTATCCCGATTCCGTACCAACCGCCGCCTCAAGGGGAGCAGAGTCCCCTCGATAACAATAGGGAGATGTTCGAGTCCCTCACTGGTTATCAATACCAGCCCAACCCGCCAGTGGATCCAAACGAGCGATATCAGCGGTAGAGGTATGGTATGTTTTTGTTGTTGTTGTTGTTGTATATTATTTTGTTTCCGTTGTTTTTATTTCATGTTATTTATTTTCGCCTAGTTAAATGAACGTTGTGGGTGTGTTCCCTATATAACCCTCACGAGACCTCTCGTCCTCCCAAGCTATTGGGGGGGGGGGGGTTTAAAAGGGCTTGTTGCATAAGCTAAATGCAACCGTGATTCCTACGAAAGTGAGTTAGGTTTATTGTTGTTGTAAATTATTGGTTTCGATTCTTCGACCGGCTTCTTGTCACCTTTTCGGAAAAGTTTACCTTTCCTGATCTTTGATTCAGTCAAGGTTGCAGATAGCTCAATGGCCTGTCTAACTGTAGTAGGGTTGCTACCAGTCAAAATGTCTTGTATTGAATCAGGGAGGCCATCAATGTACTTTTCGATTGCCTTATCCAAAGGCGTGACCATGTTTGGGCATAACAGACTTAACTCTTCATAACGGTCCGTGTAGGCTCGATGCTCACCGCTGTCTTGCTCAAGATTGTCGAATTCCCTTTCCAAAGCCCTGATCTCGTGTCGAGGACAGAATTCCTTCATCATAAGGGCCCTAAGTTCCGCCCATGTCTGTGCTAGTGCAACTTCTGCACCACGATCTCTCATAACACCGTTCCACCACGTAAGGGCTCTCTTCTGGAACACACTCGAAGCAAACTCGACCTTGCGATTGTCAGGACACTGCACGTGGCGGAAAGTATTCTCAATGCTCTCGAACCATTGAAGAAGCCCAGTCGCTCCCTCAGAACCACTAAACTTGAGTGGTTTCGCCGAGTTAAAACTCTTGAAATTGCATGGACCATTGTTGTTGTTGTTGGCTTGATTCCATTGAGCAAAGAGGTTTGGGAATTGAGCAGCCATTTGCTGCGCAATAATTTCTGCCAGTTCGGCAGTCGCTATCTGGTTTTCGCGTCGAGGAGGCATTCTAAAAGAGGAAACATGAAAGGAAACGAGTGAGAGAATTAGACGAAAAGAATGAGATGAAACAAATTTGATGAAAGCAATGGATAGTGGTCATTTGTTTGTTACTACAAAGCAACAAACGACCTCGGTGAATAATCAAAGTAAATAGGTCAAAAATAATGTATCGCGAAGACATGCTCGCCTATAAGTGAACACTCATCCCAAGAATTCCCAGGTAAGCACAACTGGTCTCGCGTCTGGTTGAGATGTATACGAAGTGCTTGCCTAGACAGAAAACTCAGAATACAGGCATTCACCCTTCCAGTTTGCACGTGTTCACATTATTTAAAACCCAAAACCTTGACGAGATTTTTGAAAACTCAAAGGGGTTCAAAACCTTATAACAGAGGGTTCAAAACCTAGTAATTAATCATCCTAGAACAGATGATTAGTTTTCAAAGCGGTTTCGAAAATTATGTTCTTGTTGTGGTAGTCGCCTAAGGATAGGTGACGGTATTGTTTTATGACTAAACGCAAGTAAACTCGCGTTAGGGTCCTAAGAAGGTTATAGACTAGGTCAAAGCATTACTAATAACCTAATTCCCTATAACCATTGGCTCTGATACCATCTTTTCTGTCACACCCCGACCACGTAGAACATACAAAACGTGGCGGAAACATCGGGGAGTGTTGTAACAGAATTAATTGTTTCAAATCCATGGCAATTGAAGTTTCGTTTTATTGATTAAAGGTGTTACAATGTCTTAACAAACAAAGAAATACAACATAATTAACTAGTCTTGCATCTTTTATTGTCACTAAAGCCCAAGTCTGCCTATGTGTATCTTGATCATCTTATGCAACAGCTCCTGAAAAACACATGTGAAAATAGGTACGTCAGCATAAAAATGCCTGTGAGATACATAGGTTTTGTGAAAATAGGTTTCATGACTTATGTTTGAGAAAATGTTTAGTCATAAACCTTGTAATTTGCTTTGTTTTGTTTTGTAAATCATTTGAAAAACAATGCGTTCAGATGATATGTATAAATAAGTAAATAATGTATGGTTAAATAAATAACCATGTAAGATGAGTTTGTATAAGATAAGTTGTTTGTAAAACAATGTCTTGTGAAAAGTATGTTATTTGTATAAAATGTTCTATGTCTCAAACTGAAATGATTCAAATAACGCTACAATATGTAATACCATACAAACACTTATATATAGGAAGTACCAGCGGCGTATCCACCATGCTTGTATCATATTACACACGCATCGTTACTTAATCATTTAATCAAACCAAACCACCAAAGTAATGTTTAACAATAGTAGAAGTGTTTATGTATGGTCAAATACGGTTCACACGGTTCGCAGATACAAACGGTTCACAGATACAAACGGTTCACAGATACAAACGGTTCACAGATACAAACGGTTCACTGATATAAACGGTTCACAGATATAAACGGTTCACAGATACAAACGGTTCACAGATACAAATGATTTCAACGGTTCACATAGTCAAATAGTTATAAACGGTTCAAAATGTAATATAATGTGTTCATATACTGGATGAGCATATGCAACAAAATGTAATGTAAAACAATGTACTAAGTATGTACACAATGGACATACATAGCATAAAATGTAATGAAATCATGTACTATAATGTACTAACGAACATAGCAGGTATATGATGTGAAAACGGGAAAGCATGAATGTAACAAGTAGGCACATGTGTTTCACCCCAAAACAGTTTGGAAAACAGTAAAAGAGGGGTCTATGTACTCACTTGAGATTGCTCAGAAGTCCTAGGATAACCACCAAGCAAAGCTAGAGATCACGGAATCAAACGGCACCTACTATAGGTAACTACATTAATAAACCGGACCTAAATCGGAAGATCGGGTAGCATTAGGGTTTGTAAACCAAACGAGTGTAGAGACTCGTGTCATTTGGTTTAACAAAGCCTACATACTAAATGAAACTTAACCTAAGTGTTTACGACCCATTACGACCCGTTTAGGTAGCTTATGCTACTTTAACGCGTCGTTCGCGTGAAACGCGTTCGGACCGCCTAACTAGTCCTATGACAAGTGTTATATGCCTAAACATGTTACATAATCAGTTATGTGACAAAATTTTAGGTTACATATGCTTAATTACCAATTATACATGAAAAGGGTATTCTGGTAATTTACCTAAGGCATATAAACTACCTATCATACAACTACTTAAACGATGTGACCATAGGGTATAACCTCGGAAGGTTATGCCCTATACTAGGGTCACCTAATGTATTTGGTCGGATCCTAATGATCGACCAAACTGGGTCGGGTTCGAAGGTATAGGCGATTTATTAGATCGCCTACCCTACGACCCTATACAACGTGGTAATCAGTGGGCATAGTCCCAAGGGACTATAACCAACGTGATTACACTCACGTTGCGAAGTTCAAACGAACTTCGCATTGACCATAACTGGTCAATGTAGAAAGTCAAACAAAGTTTGACTTTCAGACTCGAAAGACTCGAAAAGCAATAAAAGAACGAAAGAATACTTACGAAGGGTCCCCGAATGCTAATCTCGATCCAAGAATCTCAGGTATGAAACAATGGTTTCAACTTAGAGTTCCTAAGATCAAGATTCTAGTGATTTTAGCAATGGGGGTGGATGGGTATTTATAGGAATACCCGAACCGTTAAGATCGCTTGTCGAATATCGTGCCTTAATCGTATCCGTACAAGTGTCGGAAAGTTATGGTGCCTAAATTCCATCCTTATCAGCTGACTAAGCATGTTAGAATGTGTGGTTGTGAATTAAACAGCTGTTTATACATCGAATCTGGTCCCGAAAGTACAAAACTGATATTTCTGCCCAGATAAGGCGCTCGCGTAGCGCGACGGTAAAGGCCCTATGCAGTCGCGCTACGCCACCATGCACCAGCTTCAGAAAAGTTTCAAAATTGACAGTTTTGGTCCCTGTGGTGTTTTAAGGCCTTTTTCGATGCGTTTGAACCCCGTTAACCTCATTTCAAGGCTCTAAAATGAAGTTAAAGTATAGGGGACTCAAAACATGCTCAAAAATATCTCGGATGCCGGTTCGTTTGGTCGTACGAACGCGATGTTCGCTTAATTACGACGGAATGCGCATAAGTGCGAAAAACGATCCAAAATGCGTGACGAATGGGTTTTTCTTATGCCAAACACTAAAATAAAATATTATAGTGCTTACATAAATTTTTGGATGTCCGGATGTATTCAGAACGTAAGTTATGCTCGAAAATGCAAACTTGTGCACTTTTTGACACTTTTAGTCCCTGAATGACCCAAAAGTTTATTTTAGCACACCGAACCCCTCAAAGCCTATTTCTAAGCTATATAAAGGATATTTAAGGTGTGTTTAACTTATGGTCATGTTCCGAAATGTCTATTACAGTTCAAATTGGCATACTTTCGCAATTTGTCAAATTTAGTCCCTGTAAGCGAATAAACTTTGATTTCACCACACCAAACCTTCCAAAACTTATATCTAAGTTATGTAAAGGTTATTTAAGGTATGTTAAACCTATTTCACTATTCCAGAGTGTTTGTTGCATTAAACTGGTTATATTTACGCATTAGTGCGCGTATAACCTTCCAGAAAGCGATTTAGAGTTTGAAATCGAACAAGAGTTGATATGTGCAAAAGATACACATATTTACACAAGTCCAAAGTATGAAATATAATATTTCATTGGTTTGGCATTTGTTTGATAGTTGAAATGACACAGGTGTCACAGTCTCCCCTACTTTAGGAAATTTCGTCCCGAAATTTATTCGTAGGAGTCTATTTGTGACTTTGTGTCAGATAACCACCAGAGATATGTAAAGCATAATCCTGTCATTTCCTTAACGGACATTCTTCAGAACGAAAATGAACAAACGGAGTCAATTTCCTCAACGAGTATTCTTCAGAAGCGGAAATGAAGGAATAAACAAACGGGGATTCATTTCCTTAACGGACAATCTTCAGAAACGAAAATGATCAAACGGAGTCATTTTCAACGGTTGCTTCCTCAGAAACGGAAATGAAAATGATAGACAAACGGATATTCATTTCCTCAACGGATAATCTTCAGAAACGAAAATGAACTAACGGAGTCATTTTCAACGGTTGTTTCCTCAGGTTCGGAAATGAAGGATTAAACAACGGGTATTCATTTCCTCAACGGATAATCTTCAGAAACGAAAATGAACTAACGGAGTCATTTTCAACGGTTGTTTCCTCAGGTTCGGAAATGAAGGATTAAATAAACGGATATTCATTTCCCTCGACGGATACTCTTCAGAACGAAAATGCACAAACGGAGTCATTTTCCTCAACGGGTATTCTTCAGAATTGGAAATGAAGGATAACGGATATTCATTTCCTCAACGGATATTCTTCAGAAGTGAAAAATGAATAGCTAGTTCATTTTTCCTCAACGGATACTTCATCAGAATTGGAAATGAATAGGGTTAACTTCTAGGTACATGACAAAGCTCGCTGTGGTTTCTGTGCACTAAATTTCATAATTATGTATGCATCCATAATTACGTAATTCCTTGCACAGTCCGCACAGTTTGTCTTGTAATGTTCATAAGCACATAATCACATAGTTGTTTAATTGTTATTATCTTGTTATTGATTGCTATTAACTTGGCACCTCGTACTTCGTTTCTCTTGGAAGAAACGGGTACTTAGGATTTTCGTGAAAAACGCAAGAGATCATATAATGGAAGAAATTTGGGAGTAGTCCGTTCTTCAAGGAATGCGGTTCCTTGATTGTCGGTATTGTAGGGGATATGTTGTTTATACATACAATCACATAAATACATTGCAATGTAAATAAAAGATTTATTTATAAACAACGATAACAACTGTTTCTTGGATCTTGACAACAAAAGAAAATAATACATAAGACGTAATTATTTCTAAACGATGTTGTCTTCTGGTTGATCATATGCTCATCCCTGCGCTGGATTTGCATTAGCAAGCCTTGGGCAATTCCTACGAAAATGGCACATCTCGCCACAGTTGTAGCAAGACCCCTGTGGAAAACGAGCTTGAGCAGGATTGTTGCCAGCTTGATTTGGTGCAGCTGCGGTTGGGCAAACCCTAGCCGTATGACCTATAAGTCCGCAAACTTGGCATGTGCGGCACTTCACCCCAGCATGATGATGTAGGCCACATTGGTTGCACAAGGGTGCAGTTCCGTTGTAGGGTTTCCTGGCAGGGGGTTGAGCTGGTTGGTTGAGGACGGCTTGATCATTGTGAGCGACCACAGCGTAGTTCTGAGAAGCCTTTCGCTTCTTTGACCTCTTAGGGGATCCAGTCTGTTCATCCATGATCTTTGATTCCTTGATTGGTTTCGATTCTTCGACCGGCTTCTTGTCACCTTTTCGGAAAAGTTTACCTTTCCTGATCTTTGATTCAGTCAAGGTTGCAGATAGCTCAATGGCCTGTCTAACTGTAGTAGGGTTGCTACCAGTCAAAATGTCTTGTATTGAATCAGGGAGGCCATCAATGTACTTTTCGATTGCCTTATCCAAAGGCGTGACCATGTTTGGGCATAACAGACTTAACTCTTCATAACGGTCCGTGTAGGCTCGATGCTCACCGCTGTCTTGCTCAAGATTGTCGAATTCCCTTTCCAAAGCCCTGATCTCGTGTCGAGGACAGAATTCCTTCATCATAAGGGCCCTAAGTTCCGCCCATGTCTGTGCTAGTGCAACTTCTGCACCACGATCTCTCATAACACCGTTCCACCACGTAAGGGCTCTCTTCTGGAACACACTCGAAGCAAACTCGACCTTGCGATTGTCAGGACACTGCACGTGGCGGAAAGTATTCTCAATGCTCTCGAACCATTGAAGAAGCCCAGTCGCTCCCTCAGAACCACTAAACTTGAGTGGTTTCGCCGAGTTAAAACTCTTGAAATTGCATGGACCATTGTTGTTGTTGTTGGCTTGATTCCATTGAGCAAAGAGGTTTGGGAATTGAGCAGCCATTTGCTGCGCAATAATTTCTGCCAGTTCGGCAGTCGCTATCTGGTTTTCGCGTCGAGGAGGCATTCTAAAAGAGGAAACATGAAAGGAAACGAGTGAGAGAATTAGACGAAAAGAATGAGATGAAACAAATTTGATGAAAGCAATGGATAGTGGTCATTTGTTTGTTACTACAAAGCAACAAACGACCTCGGTGAATAATCAAAGTAAATAGGTCAAAAATAATGTATCGCGAAGACATGCTCGCCTATAAGTGAACACTCATCCCAAGAATTCCCAGGTAAGCACAACTGGTCTCGCGTCTGGTTGAGATGTATACGAAGTGCTTGCCTAGACAGAAAACTCAGAATACAGGCATTCACCCTTCCAGTTTGCACGTGTTCACATTATTTAAAACCCAAAACCTTGACGAGATTTTTGAAAACTCAAAGGGGTTCAAAACCTTATAACAGAGGGTTCAAAACCTAGTAATTAATCATCCTAGAACAGATGATTAGTTTTCAAAGCGGTTTCGAAAATTATGTTCTTGTTGTGGTAGTCGCCTAAGGATAGGTGACGGTATTGTTTTATGACTAAACGCAAGTAAACTCGCGTTAGGGTCCTAAGAAGGTTATAGACTAGGTCAAAGCATTACTAATAACCTAATTCCCTATAACCATTGGCTCTGATACCATCTTTTCTGTCACACCCCGACCACGTAGAACATACAAAACGTGGCGGAAACATCGGGGAGTGTTGTAACAGAATTAATTGTTTCAAATCCATGGCAATTGAAGTTTCGTTTTATTGATTAAAGGTGTTACAATGTCTTAACAAACAAAGAAATACAACATAATTAACTAGTCTTGCATCTTTTATTGTCACTAAAGCCCAAGTCTGCCTATGTGTATCTTGATCATCTTATGCAACAGCTCCTGAAAAACACATGTGAAAATAGGTACGTCAGCATAAAAATGCCT
This sequence comes from Helianthus tuberosus, assembly GCA_030545235.1. NCBI lineage: Eukaryota > Viridiplantae > Streptophyta > Magnoliopsida > Asterales > Asteraceae > Helianthus > Helianthus tuberosus. Next base: position 41,310,703 of record CM060385.1, on the reverse strand, counting down.
GTGAGATACATAGGTTTTGTGAAAATAGGTTTCATGACTTATGTTTGAGAAAATGTTTAGTCATAAACCTTGTAATTTGCTTTGTTTTGTAAATCATTTGAAAAACAATGCGTTCAGATGATATGTATAAATAAGTAAATAATGTATGGTTAAATAAATAACCATGTAAGATGAGTTTGTATAAGATAAGTTGTTTGTAAAACAATGTCTTGTGAAAAGTATGTTATTTGTATAAAATGTTCTATGTCTCAAACTGAAATGATTCAAATAACGCTACAATATGTAATACCATACAAACACTTATATATAGGAAGTACCAGCGGCGTATCCACCATGCTTGTATCATATTACACACGCATCGTTACTTAATCATTTAATCAAACCAAACCAAACCACCAAAGTAATGTTTAACAATAGTAGAAGTGTTTATGTATGGTCAAATACGGTTCACACGGTTCGCAGATACAAACGGTTCACAGATACAAACGGTTCACAGATACAAACGGTTCACAGATACAAACGGTTCACAGATACAAACGGTTCACTGATACAAACGGTTCACAGATATAAACGGTTCACAGATACAAACGGTTCACAGATACAAATGATTTCAACGGTTCACATAGTCAAATAGTTATAAACGGTTCAAAATGTAATATAATGTGTTCATATACTGGATGAGCATATGCAACAAAATGTAATGTAAAACAATGTACTAAGTATGTACACAATGGACATACATAGCATAAAAGGTAATGAAATCATGTACTATAATGTACTAACGAACATAGCAGGTATATGATGTGAAAACGGGAAAGCATGAATGTAACAAGTAGGCACATGTGTTTCACCCCAAAACAGTTTGGAAAACAGTAAAAGAGGGGTCTATGTACTCACTTGAGATTGCTCAGAAGTCCTAGGATAACCACCAAGCAAAGCTAGAGATCAAGGAATCAAACGGCACCTACTATAGGTAACTACATTAATAAACCGGACCTAAATCGGAAGATCGGGTAGCATTAGGGTTTGTAAACCAAACGAGTGTAGAGACTCGTGTCATTTGGTTTAACAAAGCCTACATACTAAATGAAACTTAACCTAAGTGTTTACGACCCATTACGACCCGTTTAGGTAGCTTATGCTACTTTAACGCGTCGTTCGCGTGAAACGCGTTCGGACCGCCTAACTAGTCCTATGACAAGTGTTATATGCCTAAACATGTTACATAATCAGTTATGTGACAAAAGTTTAGGTTACATATGCTTAATTACCAATTATACATGAAAAGGGTATTCTGGTAATTTACCTAAGGCATATAAACTACCTATCATACAACTACTTAAACGATGTGACCATAGGGTATAACCTCGGAAGGTTATGCCCTATACTAGGGTCACCTAATGTATTTGGTCGGATCCTAATGATCGACCAAACTGGGTCGGGTTCGAAGGTATAGGCGATTTATTAGATCGCCTACCCTACGACCCTATACAACGTGGTAATCAGTGGGCATAGTCCCAAGGGACTATAACCAACGTGATTACACTCACGTTGCGAAGTTCAAACGAACTTCGCATTGACCATAACTGGTCAATGTAGAAAGTCAAACAAAGTTTGACTTTCAGACTCGAAAGACTCGAAAAGCAATAAAAGAACGAAAGAATACTTACGAAGGGTCCCCGAATGCTAATCTCGATCCAAGAATCTCAGGTATGAAACAATGGTTTCAACTTAGAGTTCCTAAGATCAAGATTCTAGTGATTTTAGCAATGGGGGTGGATGGGTATTTATAGGAATACCCGAACCGTTAAGATCGCTTGTCGAATATCGTGCCTTAATCGTATCCGTACAAGTGTCGGAAAGTTATGGTGCCTAAATTCCATCCTTATCAGCTGACTAAGCATGTTAGAATGTGTGGTTGTGAATTAAACAGCTGTTTATACATCGAATCTGGTCCCGAAAGTGCAAAACTGATATTTCTGCCTAGATAAGGCGCTCGCGTAGCGCGACGGTAAAGGCCCTATGCAGTCGCGCTACGCCACCATGCACCAGCTTCAGAAAAGTTTCAAAATTGACAGTTTTGGTCCCTGTGGTGTTTTAAGGCCTTTTTCGATGCGTTTGAACCCCGTTAACCTCATTTCAAGGCTCTAAAATGAAGTTAAAGTATAGGGGACTCAAAACATGCTCAAAAATATCTCGGATGCCGGTTCGTTTGGTCGTACGAACGCGATGTTCGCTTAATTACGACGGAATGCGCATAAGTGCGAAAAACGATCCAAAATGCGTGACGAATGGGTTTTTCTTATGCCAATCACTAAAATAAAATATTATAGTGCTTACATAAATTTTTGGATGTCCGGATGTATTCAGAACGTAAGTTATGCTCGAAAATGCAAACTTGTGCACTTTTTGACACTTTTAGTCCCTGAATGACCCAAAAGTTTATTTTAGCACACCGAACCCCTCAAAGCCTATTTCTAAGCTATATAAAGGATATTTAAGGTGTGTTTAACTTATGGTCATGTTCCGGAATGTCTATTACAGTTCAAATTGGCATACTTTCGCAGTTTGTCAAATTTAGTCCCTGTAAGCGAATAAACTTTGATTTCACCACACCAAACCTTCCAAAACTTATATCTAAGTTATGTAAAGGTTATTTAAGGTATGTTAAACCTATTTCACTATTCCGGAGTGTTTGTTGCATTAAACTGGTTATATTTACGCATTAGTGCGCGTATAACCTTCCAGAAAGCGATTTAGAGTTTGAAATCGAACAAGAGTTGATATGTGCAAAAGATACACATATTTATATAAGTCCAAAGTATGAAATATAATATTTCATTGGTTTGGCATTTGTTTGATAGTTGAAATGACACAGGTGTCACAACTTGTGCTTAGTATTCGTGATCGGTGGTGGGGAATGATTGAGTTGCAAGCCTATGCGGGTACGTGTTCTAATCGGTTTTGAGCAATTAATTGTTGAAGTGCTAATACATTATACACATTAGCCCAATTTTAAGCCGAGTGGAGAGCACATTGTGAGGGATATGCATGATTTGTTAGTTTTACGGGCGGGTTAATCTTGGATAACCATTATTATATGTGATTATTCACTTTACCGGTAAATATGTGGAAATTGTAAAGAATGTGAACTTTTGTATGACAATAGACCTTAACCTTTGTCTCGGGGATGGGATGTATATTCGTTGTTCGACCCACGTGAAAGTGAAAAACATATTTGCTTGAGGACAAGCAAAAGACAAGTGTGGGGATGTGATACGTGGTTGAAAACCGGTGTTCGTTATTGCGTAACTTAGTGTTTTTACATAAGTTTCAATCTTGAATGGCCTACTTTTAATAAGATTTGTGTTATGCAGGTTTTATAAAGTTTAAGGAGCTTTTCGGGAGCTTTACGGGTCACCGGGTCAAAAACCGGAGCACCAGGATGCGTTACGGGTCAACCGGAAGTGTTGGAAGCGGAAAACAGAAAGTGTGTAAACGAGAGCCCGTCGCCGACGGCCCTAGCCCCGTCGGCGACGCCCTCTAAATAATCCCGTCGGCCAGAAAACTCGTATCCAGGTGAATAACCCGTCGGCAAGAGTTGAAAGATTGGGAGCCCGTCGGCGACGGGGTCAGACCCGTCGGCGACGGCTTGTGAAAAGCTGAAACGCGAATTTTTGTGTTTTGGGGATTGATTTCGATTCTGATTGGTCCTTGGGGCATTAACTCGTAAGTTACACTATCTTTTGGAGTTTGAACTTGTTCTTGGAGCCATTACCATCCATCATTCACCTACCATTCCATCATCTATCATCTCTACAACCGAATCACATTCATTCATCCCCAATTCACCATCAAAACCCTAATTCATCCAATCCATCATCCTTCTCACCATCATCATTCCATAAACCCTAATTCATCCAATCCATCATCCTTCTCACCATCATCATTCCATAAACCCTAATTCTCCATCATTCCTTCATTCTACAAGCTTCAAGATGACTCCATCCGCATTCCAAGCATCCGGTGATCAAGTTGCATCAACCATGAGCGGCTAAACATCTCGGTTTCACCCCGGTGTAGGTAGTTGTTAATTTTAGGGTTTCAATTTGTTCTTGTTTCATCTTAGTGACAATTTGTATTTGGTTTTTGAAACTTTTGACAATAGTATTACATTTGTTACGAATTCGTGAATTGTCGAACGATGTTAAAAGTTATGACTTTGCGAAACGGTGATATGTAATTGTATGTTGTCGTTGTTAGGATTTACTTGTGTTGATTACAAAGTGTCTTTTTGTCCGTTCTTCGGGGCGTTGATAGCTAGTAGCACCTAAGTCACGGTGCACTAAATCCGTTAATCGAATGCATTTGAGTTGAAACTAAAACTTGTAGAAATCCTAGGTTAACAATTACCGAAACCGGGTGTGATTCCTTTTTAGCATTATTGTTCTAGTAACCTTTTTTCTTGCAATCGTTAATTAGTAGTTGTTAATCATTCGCATCAATTCATTTAGTTAAAAATCGTATCTCTCCATTAAACGAAAATACAAAAATACTTTAGCAAGCTTCATAAATTGTGACAATTGTTTTAATTCATTCGAATCCACACACAAACCACATACTCTTCGTGGTTCGACCCCTTACTACCACTAACTATTTGTTAAGGGTAATTTGGGCTTATAAATATTATCTTTGACCGGAGCGCGACACTCCGATCACCCACAAGTCAGGATTGACAGTACTGAATGAGTAATTGTGTAGACATAAACATTGCAATCGCTCTCAATACTGTTTAAGGATAAAACTCTTCTTGATTAAACTGGGATTCACTCACCAGTATTTCCCACTTACAAAATGTTTTTAAACGTGTTTCAGGTAACAAAATGTGAAAGCCAACTAGAAGCCAGCTGGACAGCACTGAAGGCTTGGAAAAAGTGGCTATAAACGTTACCTAAGTAAAAGAAGATGTTTTATTCAATAAAATAGAGATTTTCCCTATGAAAATGTTTGTAATAAAAACTTGGGTTTTATCCCAATATATTTAATATTATAAAAGTGTGGTATTTACTCTGATAAACATTTCCTAACTACGGTCCTGATGAAAATTCCGCTGCCAAAATGATAAACAAAATGATACCACCAAAACTGGTCTCGCAGCCGCCCATTCCTGGGAAAGATAGGGGGCGGGGGTTGCGACAAAAAGTGGATGAAGTAATGTACTACATGAACCGGATTTGGGTTCTGCTTAGAGGTAACCTACGTGAACTGGTTATGAACAAAGCTCATAAATCCAGATATTCTATTCACCCAGGTTCTACCAAGATATATCAGGATATTAAGGGGTTATATTGGTGGCCGAATATGAAAAGAGATATTGCGGTGTATGTTAGTAAATGTCTGACATGCTTGAAGGTTAAGGCTGAATATCAGAAGCCGTCTGGGCTCCTGCAGCAACCCGAGATTCCTAAGTGGAAATGGGAACATCTTACGATGGACTTTATCACCAAGTTACCCCGTACGTCGCATGGACATGATACGATATGGGTAATCGTGGATCGATTGACAAAGTCTGCCCATTTCCTAGCGCTTAAGGAAACAGACCGTGACAACTGGCAAAAATAATGGTAATTCTGTACAACTTAAACACTCGATTTAACATTTAATTTCTCTCATTACAATTTAATTACTGGATGATTAGTTCGTATAAGATCTAGCAATCATAGGACATGGTTAAAATGCTAAACAATATTAACTCAATCACCTTGTTGCGAGAAAACCGCAAACTATGTCCTAATATGTTGGCAAAATGCTGAAATCACAATTCACCGGATCACACTATTCATGCCAGCTAGTTCTAAAAACTGTCCGAACAACCAACGAATGGCATGAAAGAATATTATAGTCGGAATATAAATAAAAATCCCTAACTAGGGGCACCAAATGATAAAACATATAAACTTTCAAAAAAAATGTGTATATTTTTTAGTTGTTCGTTCTGCGCCAAACTGTAACAAAATAACATGTCCGCGACACTAAAATTTAGCATTTGAATATCCGTAGGACTTGTTAATAATATATTACACCCTAAACAAGCTTGGTGATATCAATGGGATGTCCGAAATACAAGCTCCAAATGCTACGCCGCAACTTTCACACATTGCTCAAGTTCGAGCCGATAGGTGAATAAATTGTATTCCTACCATCCAATTTCCTAAACTAAAAGGCTAGTGGACTAGTTAGCCATATTTTGGCATCGCCAACACCTTGAATAAACACTATAGCGTTGATGGAAAATTAAAACAATAGCACCCGGTATTACACTATAACTTTTGTACATCACCCGATACCGAACGGGTGAGCGAACTAGTGGTATTTTTACCATTCAAAACTTATACCCACTAAACTAGTAAACTAATTGGAGTTCATTTAAAACTCTAAACTATCATTAAAACCCTAATTACCCTAACTAAATTAATTTCCTAAATATCTAATATAACGAATTAGTATATATATATATATATATAAGTATCCGCTAAAATGAGAACCACCTCGAGTTGTAAGAACCGCGAGAACTTTTTGATCCGGGGCGAGGTGGACCAAATTTTTTTTTCATAAACGTATATGCATGTATAAAAACAACATTTGTGAAAAAAAAAATTCAAAAAAAAAATGTCGTGTGTGTAGTTTTGAGCAACACAAGTTTGTGTTTACGGGACCCGTAAATTTTCCGGCCAGATTTACGGGTCCCGTAAACACAAACTTGTGGCGCTCAAAACTACACACACGACATTTTTTTTTGAATTTTTTTACAAATGTTGTTTTTATACATGTATCTACGTTTATGAAAAAAAAAATTGGTCCACCGCGCCCCCTACGTTGTAGTTCTCACGGTTCTTACAACTCGAGGTGGTTCTCATTTTAGCATTTCCCTATATATATATATATATATATATATATATATAACCAAAAAAAATGAAAACCTTACACCTCTTTCCCCAAATCGGTCAACATAGTGGGCCCCCAAATATCAACCTACAATATATGGAGAATGGTTAAAATCTTTGAAAGTATGGCCTTCAAAAGTTGTTGAATAACACGATCCTTATAATCATTTATCCTTACATCTTTCACTTACCCTTTCCATCAAAAATCAACAACCATCTTCCCTCTCCTCTTGATCTCGGCAGCCACAACACCCCCCTAAACCCATCTTTTGATCCATTAAACTCTCCATTTTAACCACAAAAATCTCATTTCAAGATCATCTATGGAAGGTGCAAGCATGGAGGACATTTAGGGCTTCATTTGGAGCTTAATCTTTTCTTAATCTTCACTATAATCTTGCAAAGTTGTAAGACTTCATTCCATACATTTTAAGTTTTTTTTTCTACTATGTAGTTTAGTATAAAATATGTTGATCATCTTGAACAAACCAATAATCAAAGATTAAAACTCTAACACCACCATAAAAGTCTACTAAATCTAATGTATAATGTGTTGATTATACTATTATTTGCTAGATGATGCTTTTACATGTGTTGATCTTGCTAAAGTAGGATGTTTATGCATATGATCTTGTATGATTAAGAACCAAAAATAAAGATTTAAAGTTTTTTAGGTTTAAATCTAAACAAGATCACCATTCTTATGAGCCATGAACTTTACTACAACATAAAGATGATTTATTTCGAATGTGACTTTTCTTAAAGATTAAAAAACATGATTTAAATTATAATAGTCTTGAAAAGTGAGTTAAACAAGTTGTTCAAATAGTATATCAAGGTTATATGTAGGGTAAAAATGATGGTTTAAATAATCTTGTTAAAAGATCTAAAAGTGTTAGTTAATAATCTTAATTAAAAGTATGGTTAAAAATATATAAGTAAAGTTCATGGAGCATAAAGATATTTATGTGTAAGTTTAATCATGCAAACTGGTAGGTTGAAACTTGATTTGAGTTTAATTGTGATTAAGGGGTTTAAGCATGCTTAAAATACGTTTTAAAAACGTGAAAACGCCATAGTTTAAAGGAAATTATGGCGAAATTTTCTAAAATCTTAATCGCGATTAAAATGCGATTAATGGGGTGATTAGCATGGTTAATCGTGATTAGTAACCTTAATTGCGATTAACGACCTTAATCGTGATTAGACGAACCCTAATGACGAGGGTTAAGTATTAACTATCCAAGAGTTTATTTAAACACTAAAAGGTATTCTTATTAAATAAACATGGGGAAAATTATAAGCATACCAATAAATATAATTTTTGGAGAAAATTATATATACGATTTAAATACCTTAGTTGGTGTATAATATGTGCGTATTATGTGTATGTATTAGAGATAGAAAATACGAACCAAACGCATAAATACCTTTCACAAAAGCAATACATGAATACTTGAAAATACACCAAATATATATACATGAACCACACATACATCACAACCACGAACGAACAACCGGACAAAGGATAAGCGGGCGAACGGACATCGGACGACTTAACTTATAACCATATGTACTAACATGACAATATATATATAAATATTCGAACCGACACAAAATATATAATAAACGCTCTATCAAATGAAGCGTGTCATCATCGGCAATGATCACCCTAGTGTCTCGACAAGGAGCATGCACACACCACGGACGACATATTGTCACTTCCGACACGAAAACACACATACTTAGCACTACGACGAAACTCTTAAAAATAATATATATTTATAGACAAGAGAAATATAAATATATGTTAACACTTATAAAAATCCGGAAAGTATAAAACGAATATTAATAGGTGTACATATACATGTGAGTATACATGTATAGTAATACGTGTAAAATGCGCTAAAAATACACTTGTGAAAGTATAAGAATACTTGGACTTATAATGGGCTAGTAAAGGCCCATATATTTAATAAATTGGGCTAAAGCTCACTTTCGTAACATAAATATTGGGCCAAGCCCAATACCTTAAATACATGGGCAAAGGCCCATTTCTCTAAAATACTTATAAAAGCCCACTTACAATACTAACATGGGCTAGGCCTAATAACGTATAGAACTTGGGCTAGGCCCAAATGCCATAAAATATGGATTAAGCCCAAAACACTAAATTGTGGACTAAGCCCAAAGTAAAATACATGTATATTTTTATAAATATATAATGTAAAAGTACATTATAATATGGTATACCTACACATATAAATACGGTATACCTACACATATAAATACAACATACCTACGCGTATAATACGGTATACCTACACGTATAAATACGGTATACGTACACGTATAAAGCGCGAAAACACAAGTACACATACGGTATATGTATATGTATAAAAGACTCTAGTACATGATGATATGCTCACATACACTTGTTGAAGTGTACTCTCTCACTAATGTCGTACACATACGACAACGTATTTCGACGTTAAAAATAAATGTTTTCAACACTTTTATCAATTAAAGATATACACTTATATTTGTGTAACAAATATAAAGTCTTGAATCAAAGTACACCAGGAACAAATCTCAACATATTATTAAATTACACAAGTGTTCCAAAAACGAAATGAAAATAACAAACGTTCAAGATGAACGAGTACAAGGTCTAGGAAAGACCGACGTGTCTAATGAGTTAGAACCCTTGTAGGTTGACTCGTGTTTACGGAACACGTTGCTAGAATATCTCTCTCTCTCTCTCTCAGGAACGCAAAGCTGTGAGTTCATGTCCCCCTTTTCTCTTAACTGTTTTCGGATTTATAACTCTCGGGGTGGAATACATGTCTCAATGGTATGGTTTAGCTAGGGAATGAACTGTTAGATCATGTGAGCGAATAGTAATCTATCTTAAGCGCCATTAATCTTGTATAAGACCGAGGGCAAAAGTGGTAGATCTATCGGGTGTAGCGAGCCCCCACTCTTGGGTCCTTGTGTGGACCATGTAGTGCTTTTGTTGTTCTGACCGGGTGGACCGGAGGAAATTCACTATGGTTGAGTGCTTCCTATGTTGCCACACATATTAATGTCCTTGCAAAACATCAATGATCTGTTCATAGATGCTATACATACCTATTTGTTATAAAAGATCTCTCACATGTTTAAAGGTTTAATTGGAGCTCACTCATAACACATGAACTCGCTCAACTTTTGTTGATGTTTTCAAACATACATGTATTTCAGGAAACTAATGGGATCTCGGTGCTGGTGTTTACTATGAAGCTTTTGGATTACAAGTCATCGATGTCATCCTTATGGAGGGTTTGGTCCATATATCTCATCTTCAATGAGATATAGGATGCAAAGCCTTATGTTTTAATCTTACGTCAAACTAGTCCTTTTGTAAACTTAAAACTTATGTTGGTTTGTATCCTAAACAACTTATGATGTGTAATATTTTATTATGTCAATGGATGAACATCGGATGTTTTTAATCATGTAGATGTTTACTTATATCGTATGCGATGAAAACTAATCAAGTTTACACCGCGCTCTTCCGCTAATGAACGGGTGTGACAGATTGGTATCAGAGCTTCGATTGTAGTGAACTAGGATTCCTTCTCGAGTCTAGTCTTCAATCACTAGGATCCTCTCACGAAAACATTTTTACAACAACAAAAATATTTTTCATTGCATAAACAAAGACACCAAGATCCACTAACAAAACTCTTTTCAAGAAAATAATGCGAGGACATTATTTGGGGCTTAGTCTATATGGGATAGACTTGCCGAACTAGATTGATGCGCGCAGACCAATATGATTATATTTGATATGCTATGTTTAATTATATATATATAATAAGTAATGATATTATTTATTGATATATATATATATATATATATGCATGTTGTACGGAATATTTTGCCGCAAATGAAATACCTTCGACTTCAAATTCTATTGTTATTCTTGACTCGCACGGTGAGAATAACGACCTCGCATCTATTACGGAGCTTATGGCGGAGGTAGTTACTAAGTGAGACCTTAAGCTTGATGCCGTAGAAGATGGTTGTTCTTCCCTTGAATGTGGAGATGCCTGACTTCGGTAGTGACAACGACGAGGCAGAGGAGGCAACCCTGGACAACAACTCTATTTGTGGGGCGAGGTCCCTGTGGCTTTTACGAATCATGATTGACGACACTCTTGTCCAGACCAGGAAGATGAAGTACTCATCTTGAAGGTGCCCCTCCAGCTACTATTGCTATAAATTCCCTTTATTTTCGTCTAACGCTGTGCCACACCGCGAGTAATAACAACGAATGTTAGCACGTGGACCATCATGAAGGTCCCTTCTATGTTAAAGGTATGAAGACAATAGTGTCCCCTCTCTGACTGATCGCCTGCTTTGAACGAGAGAACATTAGGGTGACCGTGCAAGGCAAAATATTATTACGGGGGCCCACATAATAACAACTTGTAGTGCATGGAAATCCTGATGGGCTCTGCGGGTCAAGCTAATGATCACTATTTATTCGAAACTTTAAGTTGCTCGAGTTTCCATCTGGTAAAACACTAACCGAGGTGGTACTATAACACCCTATGATACCGGAAGATCACCCTTATTTGTTCACACCTAGCATTTGATCTATATCATGAGTCGGTTGAGACTAGTCACCTGAACGAACAAAATTTATTAGCCACCACCACCAGCCTACCCTCCACCACTATCATCACCACCACACCTGCACCTGTCGACCCTGACAATTTTGTTCGAAGCACTCATCTTAGTGCTCCAAAGTAAGTCAGTGCCCTCTCTCACAGTGTCTACGAGCTGGAGGATGAGTGTGCCCATCTTCGCAGCTTGATCTATCCTTCACCACACCCCACCTCTCTTACTCCTTAGGTGATTATTGCAGATACTTTTGTTTGGGAATTGCAGACCCACTTTCAATGTATATATGAAGACCTAGTATGAGCTGAAGACACTTGAAGATTTTGAAGACCAATGTGGAAGAAAAAGACCTTACAACTTTTGTGTATTATGAACTTGTACGATCGGGGTAATGTAGCTTTGAGTCCTTTTGTTTTCTTCTACGAAACAATGTATCAACTTGTCTAATTCATGAAAGCGAAGTAGTTTAATTTCTTACTACACATTGTTGTTGATATGTATGCATGTGTTGCTTTTGTGATTGCATGTTTGGATGACGTGATGATTACCCATACATTATATATATATATATATATATATATATATATATATATATATATAGGGTGAGGATCATGAGAAAACTAGATATAAATGAGAAAACCAAAAAACTAACCAAAAAAGCACTAAAAAGGAGGGGGGAGAAAGGGGGAGACTTTTAATGAAGGAGGGGGGGACTTTTAATGAAGGAGGGGTAAAATTGGAAAAAAAATATATAACTTTTCAAACATTTCCCATTTCTCCATACGTTATCATTTTAAAACAAAAATGGCACCATAAGATCACAAATTTTTGTATCTTTCATTCAAGTATACTCGAGCATATTTTTTATGACATAAAAAAAGATTTATGGTGTCGTCTTGTTTTCAATACTATTATTATAGTAGTGCACATGTGCAATATAACATGTACTACAATTGCATTACATGCTTAAAATTAGCTTTTTGAGTCTAGTTTAGCTTTTAGGGTTAGTTTTTTTGGAGGTTTAGGATTAGGATTAGGTTTCTAGGTGTGGAGGGGAGGGGGGTTTAGGTTTTTGGGGGGTGGGGTGGAGGGGCTTAAGTTTTTTTTGGGTTTATGTTTAGGGTTTAGTTTTAGGTTTTCGGGAGGGTGGGGGTGGGGGGTTTAGGTTTTTTTTTTTTTGGGGGGGGGGGGGTTAGGCTTTTGGTGGGAGGGTGAATTTAGGTTTTTTTTGGGGGGGGGGGGGTGGCGGTGGGGGGTTTAAGTTTTTGGGGGGTGTCGGTGGGGGGGGGGGGGGGTTAAGTGGTTTAAGCTTTATGTACTAGTGTACATGTGCAGTACAACAAAAAAAAAAAAACTTTTTTTTTTTTTTGAAATTTTTTTTCCATACATAAAAAGTCGCGATTTTTATAAAAAAATTGTAACAAAAAAAAAATTAGTATGTTTTTAGGTTTTCTTAGGCTTTTTTGGTTAGTTTTTTGGTTTTCTCATTTAAACTAGTTTTCTCATGATCCATCCCCTATATATATATACACCTTCATAGATAATATTTATTATTAAATATGTGTCTAACCTCCTTCGATGTCTTTTATTAGAAGACAATGCCACCAAGGCGTAGGACCAACATGAACCCACTGCTAAGGATGGAAGCCGAACTGAATGAGCGCATCTCACAAGCGATTGCGCAATACGAAGCCAACCGCTCCGAGCATAGCGGTGGTACTGGAGGTTCATTAGGAAACAATCCCCCTACTGGTAATGTTAAGTCGTTTATGACGCTTTACAATACTCTCATATATTCCATTCGTGCTTTGACAATGCCCATTCATGGTTTGTTGTTGCAAATGTTTCATGTTGCACGTACAAGCAGTTCCTAGACTGCAAACCTCTGAACTTTGATGGCACAGGAGGTGCCGTAGCATTTGTATGTTGGACCGACAAGACAGACTCAGTCCTGAGAATGTGCAAATGTCTTCCTGAACAAAGGGTTACCTGCATTTCTGGGTTGTTCTTGGATGGAGCGCTGTCATTGTGGAACCTACAGGTTCAGACCAAAGGGGAAACTGCTGCGTATGCTATGAGCTGGGAAGAGCTCAAGGAACCGATGAGAAAGAAGTATTATTCGAGGGCTGAGATTCAAAAACTTGAGATTGAGTTTTGGAATTTAAAGATGATCGGGTCTGATATCGCTAGGTACACACAACGTTTCCATGATTTATCAAAGGTAGTTCCATGTTTGGTGGAACAGGAGTTTAAAAGGATTGAGAGGTATATCTTGGGTCTTGCCCCGGAAATTCTGCGTCTGGTTACTTCTTCTAATCCCCCTTCAATCAGTGAGGTGATTGACTTCGCTGTTGCACTCACCGAGGAGGCACTTCGTTTGGGGAAATTCTCCAAGTCTGGTGCTAACAAAAAGGAGATTCATGTGGAGTCTACAAGTGATAACAAGCAGAAGTTTTTGAACTTCAAGAAAGGCACTCGGGCGAACAACAACAATTCCAACAAAAGGAGGGAAGTCAATCCGCCAGCCGAGGCTAGGACTGGCGCAACAAACAATGAAACTGGTGGGAAGGGTTAAGCGGGCTTTTTGCCCAAATGTGATAGGTGTAGATATCACCATGCGGGTCCATGCAAAACAATTAGGTGCGAAAATTGTGGTAGGATCGGGCACAACAAAGAGACATGTTGGTCTGGTACGGGGCGTGGGAATAGAAACCAGGGAGGTAATGGAAACCAGGGCGGTAATAGTGTCACACCCCGATATTTCCACATATTAACGGTAGGCCCGGTGGGGAGTATCGTGACGTAGTTGATATCATAGACAATTTATATTATCACAGTTTAATACATAGCGGAAGCATAAGATGAATCACATTACAAACCGAATAAAAAGTAATATTAAAGTATTACAAACGGACTGTAAAGGATCCACAGGCGGATCAAAGATAAAAAGATCATTGTTCAACAGATTTTAACATCTAAGCTTGCAGGACTTGTTTAATGATGCTAGGAGTAGCCAGCCTATTCCGTCTAGTACCTGCACTTAGCCTTTTTGGGAAAATACGTCAGTTTACACTGGTAAATACAATTAATCGACTCATTTTGAAAAGAGTTTAAGAAAATTAATTTGAATGCACAAGGCACAAAAGTTCTTTTATAACTTGGGACAATAATTTAAAATAATCTTGTATACAATTTTACTTATTTGTAGTCCGTCAGGGCCGGTTAGAAGAGCCCGTATAGGGAAAATAAGTTAAAAGTATTTACCTGAGCAAGTATATATCACAAACAGAGAGTGCAAGTAGCTTTTTCTGGGCTCCTAATCTGGAACGAAGGTTTTAATAACCTATTAGATTCCTAATGGGTCTTAATTAAGTTTAAACTTAGACCGGTTAGTTTTAAAGGAAGATTTACGGTTTAAAACGCACGATTAAGCGAAGACCGGATTAGAATGTAGTTTAGACCCGACAAGTTTGTATACTTGTATAATATGGGTAAACTAAACACATTATGGATTTTGAGATAAAAATGATAAGGTTTGACCTGTTTTGGCTAATTTATGCAAACTAGTTACATAAATCGTACCGAACGTAAATAATGCGTAATGGGAAACCAAATGAGTCATGAACAGGTTTCCTAAGTTAATATGCCTTGAATATGTTGTGATATAAGTAAGATACCTTCCAATATGCCCAAAAATGGATTTAAACTCAAATTATGCCCCATAGGGGTATTTTGGTCAATTTAAAGGTTATAAAAGAGTTTAATTACTAATCTGGGTTTCAGGTCTGATATAATCAGTAAAAATATTTATTTTTATAAGTCATAATAGTAAGGTATTGCATATATGTGAAATTTATCTTTTATAACCAAACTATGCACCGTTGGGGCATTTTGGTAATTTCACATAAGCTTTAAAGGTCAAATTTAGAATTCTGAGTTTAAAACTTTTGCATACTATAAAAATATAAATTTTTTCTTAAAACATCAGTAGGTATTAAGTCTTATATAAGAAAAATGGTTTTAATACATACTATGCGTTTTAAACGCGTAAAAAGACGGTTTTAAGCGATTTCTGGGTTTTTAAAGAAAAGCTGATATTTTTATCATTCCAGAAGATTCAAAATATTTTATTTATTATATAAAACCAGTAGCAAAAGGTTTGGTATCAAAATGTTATGTAAAACTCATTTTATAGGCCAAAAGGGCAAAACCGATAATTACCGAATAAAAGCTATAACCCTATGTTATGCTCAGCCTAAAAATAAATAAAAACCTTCAAAAATCCCAAAATATTATTTTACATCAGTAGGTAAAAAGTTTGGTATCAAAAATTGGGTTTAGATAGGCTTTATGCTAATTACGCCTTTTAATTACTAAAAAGCTCTCTAATTACGCAATTGAGCATAACTCTTAATCTAGACCTCAAACTGAAGTGAAAATTTAGGAACATGTTTATAAATCAGTAATAAAGATTATTGCCTCTCACATTTTCAAAATTCTTTTTTTAAGGTCAAAAGGGCATAATTGGTCAACATTTAGGCATATAACGGAAACATGCATATGAATCGGATAACTAATGAACCAAGTTGTATAATCATAGAGGGTTATACTAACATGTAACCTGGTCTTAATAAGGCTCTAAGGCATTTCTAAAATATGCTCTAATGGGTCAGAACTGAAAGTCAAAGTAAAAGTCCACTTATGCGACTTTCGGTTCCGAACCGAGCTTAAACTGAAAATTGTCGGGTTGAACATGCTTAGACATGTTCTTACATTAATTACCAAGTTATACAAGTGATAAAACAGGTTTCATAGCTTCTACATTTTAATTATGTGTTTATGCAAAAATTAGCTTTCTGTTGACTTTTAATAATCAAGTTTGACCCGACAATTGACCTAGTTAGAGTGGGAATCAGAGGGTGCCCTTTTAAGGGTTTATTACCCACATTGTTGTTGATATGTATGCATGTGTTGCTTTTGTGATTGCATGTTTGGATGACGTGATGATTACCCATACATTATATATATATATATATATATATATATATATATATATATACACCTTTGTAGACAATATTTATTATTAAATATGTGTCTAACCACCTTCGATGTCTTTTATTAGAAGACAATGCCACAAAGGCCTAGGACCAACATGAACCCACTGCTAAGGATGGAAGCCGAACTGAATGAGCGCATCTCACAGGCGATTGCGCAATACGAAGCCAACCGCTCCGAGCATAGCGGTGGTACTGGAGGTTCATCAGGAAACAATCCCCCTACTGGTAAGGTTAAGTCGTCTATGACGCTTTACAATACTCTCGTATATTCCATTCGTGCTTTGACAATGCCCATTCATGGTTTGTTGTTGCAAATGTTTCGTGTTGCACGTACAAGCAGTTCCTGGACTGCAAACCTCTGAACTTTGATGGCACAGGAGGTGCCGTAGCATTTGTATGTTGGACCGACAAGACAGACTCAGTCCTGAGAATGAGCAAATGTCTTCCTGAACAAAGGGTTACCTACATTTCTGGGTTGTTCTTGGATGGAGCGCTGTCATGGTGGAACCTACAGGTTCAGACCAAAGGGGAAACTGCTACGTATGCTATGAGCTGGGAAGAGCTCAAGGAACTGATGAGAAAGAAGTATTGTTCGAGGGATGAGATTCAAAAACTTGAGACTGAGTTTTGGAATTTAAAGATGATCGGGTCTGATATCGCTGGGTACACACAACGTTTCCATGATTTATCAAGGGTAGTTCCATGTTTGGTGGAACAGGAGTTTAAAAGGATTGAGAGGTATATCTTGGGACTTGCCCCGGAAATTCTGCATCTGGTTACTTCTTCTAATCCCCCTTCACTTAGTGAGGTGATTGACTTGGCTGTTGCACTCACCGAGGAGGCACTTCGTTTGGGAAATTCTCCAAGTCTGGTGCGAAAAAAAAGGAGATTCATGTGGAGTCTACAAGTGATAACAAGCGGAAGTTTTCGAACTTCAAGAAAGGCACTCTGGCGAACAATAACAAATCCAACAAACGGAGGGAAGTCAATCCGCCAGCCGAGGCAAGGACTGGCGCAACAAACAATGAAACTGGTGGGAAGGGTTAAGTGGGCTTTTTGCCCAAATGTGATAGGTGTAGATATCACCATGCGGGTCCGTGCAAAACAATTAGGTGCGAAAATTGTGGTAGGATCGGGCACAGCAAAGAGACATGTTGGTCTGGTACGGGGCGTGGGAATAGAAACCAGGGTGGTAATGGAAACCAGGGCGGTAATAGTGTCACACCCCGATATTTCCACGTATTACCGGTGGGCCCGGTGGGGAGTATCGTGACGTAGTTGATATCATAGACAATTTATATTATCATAGTTTAATGCATAGCGGAAGCAAAAGATGAATCACATTACAAACCGAATAAAAAGTAATATTAAAGTATTACAAACGGACTGTAAAGGATCCACAAGCGGATCAAAGATAAAAAGATCATTGTTCAACAGATTTTAACATCTAAGCTTGCAAGACTTGTTTAATGATGCCAGGAGTAGCCAGCCTATTCCGTCTAGTACCTGCACTTAGCCTTTTTGGGAAAATACGTCAGTTTACACAGGTAAATACAATTAACCGACTCATTTTGAAAAGAGTTTAAGAAAATTAATTTGAATGCACAAGGCACAAAATGTGACAACTCGAAATTTAGAACCTTTCGTTGTATCTTGGTGTAACTTGCTTGAAACATTATGTGATTAGTTAACTTGTTGGTTCAGTGAATGACCTAAGTGAAATTATGTGATTATGTGTTATGCTTGTATGTATGAGTGTGATTATGTGAACCGAGACACAAGAACCCGACTCGAGACCATGTGGTCTCGAGTGAACAGTGCAACATATGGGCCGGTTGGGCCGTGCACCTCATCCGAAACCCATTAGGGTGCACCAATGTGGAACAAGTATATAATCCTTAGTGATAGCTAACCTTGCCATTCTTTGGGCAATCCACACACACTCCTACCTTCTCTCTCTCACTAAAACCCTAGAAGCACAAACCTTCACTCTCACTCTCGGATCAAACCGGCCGACCACAAAAGGGTTCTCGGATTAGCTTGTTCACACCAAACAAAGCTTCATCTTTCACCACTACTTCTCTAACCGGTCAGTGATTCTTATTATGTGTTGTATTTCGGTTGACAATGATGTATGATGAAGCCATATGGTAATATGTTTACTTGATAAGTTTTATACATGATTAAAGTGTCGATTATGTGCACCGTGACTATTGTTTGAACATGACAAAAGTGTTTGTTTGATTTAATGAGCTCTTGTTTGATTAAATGATACATGCTTAGGAGAACATGACTTTTGTAAGATAACATTTGAACAAGATAGTTTGAATAACAAAAGAATGATAAGCTTAGGGTTATTCATGATCATCCGATTTTATGTATGAGGTTATAGAACAAATGTTTTGTTTGCAAGATGAGCTTGATATCTAGTTTTAGGTACTATAACTCTTGTCCGTAAAATGCAAAATGTGTTTGAATAAGGGTGGTTTGTGTTATGAATATTTGATGAACATGATGAATATATGAAGAACTCGTTGAATATGATATGAATGTGTTATGGATATTTGAAATTAAGGTGTTTGATCCATTTTCGGTTAGTGTTAGACAAAGAAACATGTTAGTGCATTGTTATTGGCTAGTACACCATATCATGATCATGAAATTCTATTGGTTTAGTACAATGTCGGAAGTCAGCATATGTTCCTGTCGAGACCTCCTGTCTCGACTCGAGACCACATGGATGACAACTCGAGATCACGGTTTCGACACAAGGTTGCGAGTCGAGAACCTCCAGTCTCTACTCGAGACCATACTTTATCAACACACACACATCATGACTAGAGACCATGGTTGCGAGTCCGGTTGCGACTCGAGACCAGTACATGCATGACCCGAGACCTCCTCAATTGCGACTCGAGAACTTGTAAGCTACAACTAGAAACCGCACAGTCTCGACTCGAGACCATATACATGTGCACGCTGTTTGGACTTGCACCCTATTACGGGCTTAGGTGATTGGGCCGGACTTTTGGGCTTTGTTTACTTGTATACGTGATACTATTCAACTCATAGGTATTATTGTGAACCGCCATGTTTATACGTGTATGCCATGAATAATACCTGTATGCAACTTGCTAGAATACGTGTAGAACATACGTGCACTACTTGGATATGAACCTGACTTGAATGGTATCTATGTTAGGACGTAGTTGACCACTTACAACTTGATTGACTTTTCTGTGTATCTGCCGACCAAACCAAGGTGAGTTCACACCCTCTACAAAGCATGGGATTCCCTGGGTTGGGAATGGGGTTAAGGAACATGGATTCCTCGTCCTCCTTGGGTAGGACAGCATTGGTTCAGGAATGTAATTCCTCGTCCTCACGGACAGATAACTCGTACTAGACCAAAACTCTATCACGAAGTCCCTCCTTTTTATATCGACTTAATCGTCGGGCCAATGGCGAGCGGGGCATTAGTTAGATAGCGCTATTTAGGTCTGACAAACCTCACACCGTGCCGCAGAGGACGGGCTTGAACTAATGGATCTGGGGCACGTCAATGATGATAGACATTGACAGTTTCAGGGCACATAAACATGACTACAGTCAGCAGTCGATATGGTAACGAGTCTAGTGTATACATGGGGTAGCCCCCACGGCCGAAATGCCAGATAACTAACACGGGGTAGCCCCCACGGCTGGATTGCCAGAGTAACCAGGAATAAACAAGTCACGTTTTTAACTATGGAGTAACCCCCACGGCAGGATGCCAGACAAAGGAAACTGTTTTCGAAACCACTTAAAATGAACACCCAACCGTGAACTCACTCAACTTGTTGTTGACTCGTTACTACATGCTTTGCAGGTCTTTAGGTACTTAGCTGGAGCTTGCATGGAGGAGGGTCGTTGTGGGACATGGACGGCTGTGTGCCATGTTAAACTTTGGAACAATTAAACTTATGTTTTGACTTTGAACGTTATGCTTCCGCTTGCAACTTAAACTATGTTTTTGTTGAACACCAATTGTATTGGTTGAACTTTTATAGTTACTTGTTTGCTTGTTCAATATGATTGGTGGCTGGATCCTGGTCAGTCACGCCTCCAAGCGGTGGTATTCCGCAGGTGGATTTTGGGGGTGTGACAGATTGGTATCAGAGCCATTGGTTATAGTGAACTTGGTTTTAATAAAGGGGAAAAAGTTTTATTAAAATCAGACTATAACCTGTACAGCGCTCAACGGTCCACAACGACACTTCACTCCACATGCAAGGCTCAACATTTTAGGTGATATGATCTGTGTATATATTGCCTGCTTGTTAGTTACATAGTACATTGCTCATGGTATGCTTGGTTAGTATAACTACTGTTGCTTGAACACGTGTGTACTTACTCACTTCTGTCATCGCATTTTCGCGAACCCCTCTCACTCACGTTCCTCTTGATATGAAGATCATGTCAGGACGCATTAACATGACACAAGCCCAGTTGACAGCTCTGATTAACGAACGAGTTGCCGCGGCACTTGCAGCTGCACACGCAGGAGGTATATCCTGCAGTCCGAACTCATTCTAGGATCTTTAGAATCCTACTCTCGTGAACCAACCTTTGTGTTAAACTCTGTCTTTCTTTCGCCCACAATAGGTAAGCATGCTCAGCCACCCGTGTGCACTTTTAAGACTTTCATGGACTGCCGACCAACTACTTTTAACGGCACTGAAGGAGCCGTAGGCCTCCTCCACTGGTTTGAGAAGCTCGAGTCAGTTTTCGAAATGTGTGAATGCCCTGAGGCGCGCAGGGTGAAGT
Source organism: Helianthus tuberosus (assembly GCA_030545235.1). Classification (NCBI taxonomy): domain Eukaryota; kingdom Viridiplantae; phylum Streptophyta; class Magnoliopsida; order Asterales; family Asteraceae; genus Helianthus; species Helianthus tuberosus. The sequence continues at coordinate 41,289,225 of CM060385.1, read as the reverse complement.
ATGCTACCGGTACTCTCGAGGGTTTAGCCCTCACATGGTGGAACGCTCAGGTTCAAATGCTGGGGTTAGTTGCTGCCAACGCCACCCCATGGGAAACTTTTAAGGAAATGATCAAGGAAGAATACTACAGTCGGGATGACATTCGTAAGCTGGAAGTCGAGTTCTTCAACCTCAAGATGACGGGGTCAGAAATTGAGGCGTACACTAAGAGATCGAATGAGCTTGCCTTACTATGTCCTACTATGGTGGACCCTCCAATTAAGCGAATTGAACTCTTCCTCAAGGGCTTGGTGCCGGAAATCCAAAGTCATGTGACTTCAGCAAACCTCGCTACCATCCAGCAAGTTGTGCAATTGGCTCACCGTCTCACGGACCAGGCGATGGAGCAGAACAAGTTGCCAAAGCGCATAGGTGCGGCAACTACTTCAGGTGCTCTTAGGGACAACAAACGGAAATGGGATGGAACTTCAAGTAAGGGGTCGACTTCTGTCCAGTCTCAGTCTCAGCAGAGAAAGACTGATGACTACAAGAGCCCTAGTCAGCAATCATCTGGTGGTCAAAGTCATGGTGGGTACAAAGGGAATCACCCCAAATGCAATCGCTGCAGCCTGCACCACAGCGGGCCATGCACCAGGGGCAACTGTCATCGGTGCAACAAGCCAGGTCATGCTGCAAAGGATTGCAGGAGCTTATACCCCGCCAATCAAAATCGTCAGCAAGCTCAACAGAACCAACGCCAGCAGCCGCAGCAGGGTGATAACAAAGGGTGCTTTCAGTGTGGAGCTGAAGGCCACTTCAAAAGAGATTGCCCCCAACTGAACAGGAACCAGAACAACAACAACAACAACAATAACAACAATCAGGGGAATGGTAACAATGGGAACAACAACAACAATGGTGCCAGGGGGCGGGCGTTCGTGATTGGCCAAGGTGAAGCAAGGAAAGACCCCAATGTTGTGGCGGGTAAGTTCCTTCTCGACGACTTTTATGTTTCAGTATTATTTGATTCGGGTGCCGATACTAGCTACATGTCACTAGAAGTTAGTCGAATGCTTAACCGTGTCCCAACACCTTTGAACAACAAGCACACTGTAGAGCTAGCAAATGGTAAGAGTTTAGAGGCCACACACGTAGTCAAGGGTTGTAAACTTGTTCTTGCTAACCAGACCTTCTCTATCGACCTCATTCCAATCGTCTTGGGTAGTTTCGACGTTGTCATTGGGATGGATTGGTTATCCCAACACCGAGCAGAGATTCTTTGCAACGAGAAGATTGTTCGTATTCCTTGTTCCGGTGGTGAACCTCTCATGATTCGTGGCGACAAGAGGAGTGCCGTTGAGAACGTCATCTCTCTCCTTAAGGCCCAGAAGTGCTTGCGAAAGGGCCACACTGCCATTTTGGCTCTCGTTACTGACACCTCGGAGAAAGAAAAGAAGATAGAAGACTTTCCAGTTGTACGCGACTATCCCGAGGTATTTCCTGAGGAATTACCTGGCCTTCCGCCTCATCGCCAAGTCGAGTTTCAGATTGAACTAGCTCCTGGAGCTGCGCCAATAGCTCGTGCACCGTATCGTTTAGCTCCATCAGAGTTAGAAGAACTCTCTACGCAACTACAAGAACTTTTGGATAAGGGTTTCATTCGTCCTAGCTCATCGCCCTGGGGAGCTCCAGTTCTGTTTGTGAAGAAGAAGGACGGTACCTTCAGAATGTGCATCGACTACCGGGAACTCAACAAGGTGACGGTGAAGAATCGTTATCCTCTACCGCTTATTGACGACTTGTTCGACCAACTGCAAGGGTCGAGCTACTATTCAAAGATTGATTTGAGATCGGGCTATCAACAGCTGAGAGTCCGAGAGGAGGACGTCTCCAAGACAGCTTTTATAACTCGATATGGCCACTATGAGTTTTTGGTCATGCCTTTTGGGCTGGCGAACGCACCAGCGGTCTTCATGGACTTGATGAATCGAGTGTGCAAGCCTTATCTAGACAAGTTGATCATAGTCTTCATCGACGACATCCTGATCTATTCTAAGAGTCAGGAAGAACACGAGCAGCATCTACGACTTATTTTGGAACTCCTTCGAACGGAACAGCTGTATGCAAAGTTCTCGAAATGCGACTTCTGGCTTCGTGAAGTCCATTTCTTAGGCCATGTGGTGAACAAGGATGGGATTCACGTTGATCCATCCAAAGTAGACTCGATTAAGAACTGGCCTGCACCTCGTACACCAAAGGAAATTCGCCAATTATTGGGATTGGCCGGTTACTACAGAAGGTTCATTAAGGATTTTTCCAAGATTGCACAGCCTCTCACTTCACTGATGTCACACCCCGACCACGTATAACATACAAAACGTGGCGGAAACATCGGGGAGTGTTGTAACAGAATTAATTGTTTCAAATCCATGGCAAACAAAGTTGTATTTTATTTATCAACATAATTGTTACATTGTTTCAAACAGAGATTTAAGAGTTTAGTACATAATTAAACATCGTCTAGCTTCATTTTTAAGTTTCTAAGGCACAGGTCCGCCCTAGTGTCATGATCGTCAACCTACGGAAAAGCACCTGAAAACACATGTGAAAGTAGGTACGTCAGCATAAAAATGCCTGTGAGATACATAGGTTTTGTGAAAATAGGATTCATGACTTAAGTTTAAGAAATGTTTAGTCATGAACCTTGTAATTTGATTTGTTTTGTAAATTGCTTGAAAAAAAACAATAAGTCCAGATGATATGTATAGATAAGTGAATAATGTATGGTTAAATGAATAACCATGCAAAATGAGTTGTATAAAATAAACGGTATTGTAAACCAAAGTCTTGTAAAAACATGTCACTTGTGTAAAATGTATAAGTCCAAAATGAATGATTTAAATAACGCTATGATATGTAATATAATACAATCACTTATGTATAGGAAGTACCAGCGGCGTATCCACCATGATTGTATCATATTACTCACATCTCGTTACTTAAGTCACTTAAACCAACCAACAAAGTATAATGTCTATGTTTAAACCAATGGTCAATAGTACTTGTATAAACCATGTCAAATGTTGATAGTCCAAAAGTAGTCAAGTAATGTGTAACAAATGTTATGTATGGTAAGTAAAATAAGACTACTTAAACCATAAGTAAAATGTACAAAACAAGGTATTTTGAATATATCAAAAAGTTATGTTTTGCAAAGTGATGCATGATACACTGATACAAACATTTATGTGGTAAGTTAACGCATACATTCAAGCCTTGAGACAGTCGGATAACCCTTTCAGTCAAGGTTATCAAAAGAATTGTATTCGGATTCAGTCATTCCTTTCATCCAAACAAACCCGGGATGTCAGGAATGGGATTTGTCAAGTCCTATGGTACCACTACTTACTCCCGAGCGGCGTAGCAAATGTTAATGAACGTAATAAAGACCCGTTTGTGCAAACCAAATGTCATAGTAGTTGTATACATGTCATATGAAAACAATGTACTAAGTATGCTAACTTAACATACAAAGTAGAAAAGTCTTGTAAATCAATGTGCTAGCATGCTATCAGTCAACATACATAGCAGAAATGTAATGTAAAAAAATGTACTAAGTATGCACACAATGGACATACATAGCATGAAATGTCATGAAATCATGTACTATAATGTACTAACAAACATAGCATGTATATGATGTGAAAACAGGAAGGCAGGAAAGTAACAAGTAGGCACATGTGTTCCACCCCAAAACAGTTTGAAAACAGTAAAAGAGGGGTTTATGTACTCACTTGATATTGCTCAGATGTCTAAAGATAACCACCAAGTAATGCTAGAGATCTCGGAATCAAACGGCACCTAATATAGGTAACTATGTTAATAACCGGACCTTAATCGGATGATTGGATAGAATGAGGTTTCGTAAACCAAACGAGTGTAGAGACTCGTGTCATTTGGTTTAACAAAGCCTACATACTAAATGAAACCTAACATAATTGTTTACGACCCATTACGACCCGTTTAGGAAGCTTATGCTACTTTAACGTGTCGTGTGCGTGAAACGCGTTCGGACCGCCTAACTAGCCCTATGACAAGTGTTATATGCCTAAACATGTTACATAATCAGTTATGTGACAAAGGTTTAGGTTACATATGCTAAATTACCAATTATGCATGAAAAGGGTATTCTGGTAATTTACCTAAGGCATATAAACTACCTATCATACAACTACTTAAACGATGTGACCATAGGGTATAACCTCGGAAGGTTATTCCCTACCTACTATGGTCACCTAATGTATTTGGTCGGATCCTAATGATCGACCAAATGGGTCGAGTTCGAAGGTATAGGCGATTTATTAGATCGCCTACCCTACGACTCTAGACAACGTGGTAATCAGTGGGCATAGTCCCAAAGGACTATGACCAACGTGATTACACTCACGTTGCGAAGTTCAAACGAACTTCGCATTGACCATTACTGGTCAACGCTGAAAGTCAAACAAAGTTTGACTTTCTGACTCGAAAAGCAGTAAAAAAAATAAGGAAAAGAACGAAAGAATACTAACCCAGGGTCCCCGAATGCTAAACTCAATTCGAAAATCTCAGGTATGAAACAAATGTTTCAACTTAGAGTTTCTCAAAGTGAATTTCTAGTGATTTTGAACAAAGGGGGGTGGGGTATTTATAGTATTCGGTCCACCGTTGAGATCGTTTCTTGGAAAAGGGGAAACGATCATGGCCGTACACTTGTCCAAATGTTATGGTGGCTAAATCTTGATCTTATCTTGCTGATTAGGCAAGTTTAAAACATGTGGATGGGGTTTAATCAGCTGCAAGTTGCAAAAACAAACATTGAATCTGGTCTGAAGGTGCCATGCGGCCCGCTTTAGATTCATGAAAACACAATGCGGGCCGCTTTGGCCTGTCTGATCAGCAAACTTGTTTCAGAAATGACAGTTTCAGTCCCTGCACGTGTTTAAGGCCTTTTCCGACACTTCTAAGGCCCGTAAAGCCAACTTTAAGGCCCTAAAATGTTGCCTAAACATTGTGGACATGAAACATGTTCAAAAATATCTCGGATGTCGGTTCGTTTGGCCGTACGGTCGCGATGTTCGGTTAATTACGACGGAATGCGCATAAGCGCGAAAAACGATCCAAATGACGCGACGAATGGATTTTTCTTATGGCGAACACTAAAATAAAATATAGTCATGCTTACATAAATTTTTGGATGTCCGGATGTATTCAGAACGTAAGTTATGCGCGAAAATGCAAACTTGTGCACTTTTTGACACTTTTAGTCCCTGAATGTCCCAAAAGTTTATTTTAGCACACCAAACCCCTCAAAGCCTATTTCTAAGCTATGTAAAGGATATTTAAGGTGTGTTTAACTTATGGTTATGTTCCGGAATGTTCATTACAGTTCAAATTGACATACTTTCGCAGTTTGTCATATTTAGTCCCTGTAAGCTAATTAACTTGTTTTTGCCATACCAAAGCCTTCAAAACTTATTTCTAAGTTATGTAAAGGTTATTTAAGGTATGTTGAGTATATGTTGATGTTCCGGAGTATTTCTCGCATTAAACTGAGTACGTTTACGCACTAGTTTGCGTATAACTCTCCAGAAAGCGATGTAGAGTTTGAAATTACATAAAAGTCAAAACATGAAAAATGTAAAACATAACAAAACAAACATTGTGATCAAATAACATTGTTTTATTGATAATAGAACTGTTCATAGTGATTACAAGCACAGTTGTTACAGTCTCCCCTACTTGTGGAAATTTCGTCCCGAAATTTATTTAGAGGAAACTTGTGGAAAAAGATGTGGATATTTCGCCTTCATTTGATCTTCGCGTTCCCAAGTAAACTCAGGTCCACGTTTAGCTTCCCAGCGAACTTTGACCAAAGGAATGCGCTTGCGTTTAAGCCACTTGACTTCACGTTCCATGATTTCCACTGGTTTCTCAACAAATTTCAGTGTTTTGCCAACACGAATTTCGTCAAGCGGTATGGAGTAGTTCTCATCAGCTGTACACTTCTTGAGATTTGATATGTGAAAAGTTGGATGAACATTTCCCAGTTCAGGAGGTAACTCAAGTTTGTAGGCTACCTTTCCGATTCTTTCAACGATCTTGAATGGTCCAACGTATCTAGGTGCAAGCTTTCCTTTCTTTCCAAATCTGATCACACCTTTCCAAGGTGAGACCTTAAGTAATACTCGATCACCGACTTGAAATTCCAAGGCTTTGCGTTTTGGGTCCGCGTAAATCTTCTGACGGCTTCTAGCTGCCTGAAGATTATCACGAACTTTCTTGACCTTGTCAGTTGTCTCTAAAATGAGGGCAGGTCCAGTAAGTTGAGCCTCGCCAATCTCATTCCAGCAGACTGGTGAACGACATTTTCGACCATAGAGTGCCTCGAAAGGAGCCATTTTGATGCTAGTGTGATAACTGTTGTTGTAGGAGAATTCAATCAATTTAAGATGTGAATCCCAGCTACCACCAAAATCGATCACACAAGCTCTAAGCATATCCTCCAAAGTCTGGATTGTTCTCTCAGATTGACCATCCGTTTGCGGATGATAAGCTGTGCTCAGATTAAGTTGGGTCCCCATGGCAGATTGCATGGTTCTCCAAAAATGAGAAGTGAAACGAGCATCTCTGTCAGAAATGATGTTCAAAGGAACACCATGTCGAGCCACAATTTCATCTACATAGATTTGTGCAAGTCTGTCAGCAGGAAAATCCTCACGGATTGGCAAGAAATGTGCTGACTTTGTAAGACGATCAACGACTACCCAGATGGCATCATGACCTTTCTTAGTGCGTGGAAGTTTGGTAACAAGATCCATAGTAATGTTTTCCCATTTCCAAACTGGGATCTCTGGTTGCTCCAATAAACCAGAAGGACGCTGATGTTCAGCCTTAACCTTAAGACAAGTAAGGCATTTGGATACGTATAAGGCAATGTCTTTCTTCATACCAGGCCACCAATAGTGAATACGAAGATCCTTATACATTTTATCTGAGCCCGGATGAATAGAATAACGAGACTTATGGGCTTCATCCATAAGCAAGGTACGAAGATCATCCTGGCTTGGGACCCACAAACGGTCCATGAAGTAAAATGATCCATTGTCCTTCAGTTCCAGAGCAGGTGTTATGTGATAAGGAAACTCCTTATCCATCAATCCTTGTGAAACACAAGATTGTTGAGTTTGAGAAATGCGTGCTTGAATATCGGATCGAGCTTGAATAACAGATTGAACACGTACACAATGAAGCTTAGTACGTTCCTTACGACTCAATGCATCAGCTACGACATTCGCCTTACCAGGATGGTAGCGAATTTCGCAGTCATAGTCGTTTAAAAGCTCAACCCAACGTCGCTGCCTCATGTTGAGTTCTTTCTGATTGAAGATATGCTGGAGACTTTTGTGGTCAGTGAAAACCACACATTTTGTACCGTACAAATAGTGTCTCCAGATCTTTAGAGCGAAAACAACTGCACCCAACTCAAGATCATGAGTGGTGTAGTTCTTCTCATGTATCTTCAACTGCCTTGATGCATAGGCTATGACTTTGTTCCTTTGCATCAGAACACAACCAAGACCCAATTTCGATGCATCACAATACACGACAAAATCATCATCACCCTCAGGCAATGATAGAACAGGCGCATCGCAAAGCTTCTGCTTCAAGTGTTGAAAAGCTTCCTCTTGTTTGTTTCCCCAATAAAAGGGCATTTTCTTCTGAGTTAGAGCAGTTAGAGGAACTGCAATTTTCGAGAAGTTTTCTATGAAGCGGCGATAATAACCCGCTAGACCAAGAAAAGAATGAACTTCAGTAGGAGTAGAAGGTGTATCCCAATCCTTAATCGCACTGATTTTGGAGAGATCTACATGAATACCTTGTTCGTTGATAATATGTCCTAAAAATTGAACCTCTTTAAGCCAGAATTCACACTTGGAGAATTTGGCGAAAAGTTGCTCTTTCTTTAGGAGTTCCAGAGTAAGACGAAGATGCTGCTCGTGATCAGCTCGCGTCTTAGAGTAAATCAAGATATCGTCAATAAAAACAATGACGAACTGATCCAAATAAGGTTTGCAGACCCTATTCATTAAGTCCATGAAAACAGCAGGAGCATTAGTCACACCGAATGGCATGACTGTGAACTCATAGTGCCCATACCGAGTACGGAACGCTGTCTTGGGAATATCTTCTTCTTGCACGCGAAGTTGATGATATCCAGATCGCAGATCAATCTTCGAGAAATAAGAAGCGCCCTGTAGCTGATCAAAGAGATCATCTATGCGAGGTAGAGGATATCGATTCTTGATGGTAAGCTTGTTAAGCTCACGATAATCGATACACATCCTAAAAGATCCATCCTTCTTCTTGACAAAAAGAATGGGAGCACCCCAAGGTGAAAAGCTAGGACGGATAAAACCTTTGTCAGAGAGCTCCTGAAGCTGTTTAGACAACTCTTGCATCTCAGATGGTGCAAGACGATATGGAGCTCTGGCAATGGGATTTGCACCAGGTACGAGGTCAATGCGGAACTCGACTTGGCGTGCTGGAGGTAGACCAGGTAAATCTTCAGGGAACACTTCAGAATAATCCCGAACGACAGGAATATCTGAAATAGACTTACCCTTGCCTTTATCTTCTGTAACATGTGCTAAGAAAGCCACATAGTTCTTCTGCAGATACTTCCGAGCCTTAAAACAAGACATGAGTTTGAGACCACCGGTAGGCTTCTCACCTTGAACCTGCAGAATCTCGCCTGTCGAAAGCGGCACACGAACAATCTTCTCAGAACAAACTATCTCTGCGTGATGCTTGGATAACCAATCCATTCCCACAATAACGTCGAAGCTTCCAAGTTGCATAGGCGTAAGATCGATTGGAAAAAGATGATCGTTAAGATTCAGCTGGCAGTTGCGTAGAACAGAATTAAGAATAATGGGTTCACCACTAGCAACTTCTACTGTCAAAGATTTACTTAGTTTCGTTCTAGACACGCGAAGCATCGGCTCAAAAGACAATGACACAAAACTCTTATCGGCACCAGAATCGAAAAGAACAGATGCAGGCTGATTATTAATAAAGAACGTACCGTTCACCACATTATCGTCAGCCTGTGCCTCTTGGGCATTCATGTTAAAGACTCGGCCTCGAGCCGGAGCTTGATTCTGATTCTGGTTCTGGTGGACTAGCCTTGGGCACCGGTTCCTGTAGTGGGTCAGATCCCCACAATTGTAGCACGAACCAGGAGGAAAATGAGGTCGTGCAGCTTGGCCCTGTTGCGGGGCAGGAGGCTGAGCAACCTGTTGAGCTTGGTTACGAACTGCCTGGTTCTGATTGACAGGAATACGGCAGTTGACAGCAAGATGACCAGATCTTCCGCAGTTGGTGCACTGATGACACTGGAGGTGTGGTTGGTGATGGCCGTTACACCTGTTGCACAAAGGTGCATTGCCAAAATAAGTCTTCTTGGCAGGTGGTTGCGCAGGCTGATTTGGTGCAGCTTGAGCCTGTGCAGTAACAGCAAAATTTTGGGCACCCTTTCGCTTCCTTGATTTCTTTGATGCTTCACCTTCCTTACCCTTACCCTTATTCTTGTTTTTCTCAGAATTAGTCTCCTTCTTTTTATCACCCTTGCGGGTGAGTTTACCCTTCCTGACTAGAGTCTCAGTGAGGGTAGCAGACAACTCGATAGCTTGGCGAAGGGTAGTAGGATTAACACCAGTCAAAATCTCCAGAATAGAATCGGGCAGCCCATCAATATACCTCTCGATCGCTTTATCCGGAGGGGTAACCATGGTGGGACACAATAGACTGAGTTCTTCAAAACGATCCGTGTATGCACGGTGTTCAGCCCCATCTTGCTTTAAGTCATCAAACTCTCGTTCCAAAACTCGAATTTCATGACGGGGACAAAACTCCTTCATCATGAGAGCCCGAAGCTCTTCCCATGTTTGTGCCAACGCCACTTCGGCACCCCTATCGCGCTTAATACCATTCCACCAGGTAAGCGCTCGCTTCTCAAACACGCTTGAAGCAAATTCAACCCTACGCGCATTCTGACACTGCACATGTAAGAATGTGCTCTCGATACTTTCAAACCACCGTAGGAGCGCAGTTGCTCCTTGCGACCCAGAAAACTTAAGCGGCTTCGCAGAATTGAAATTCTTGAAATTACAGTGTGCGTTATTGTTGTTGTTATTGCCGTTGTTGTTAAATATATCGTGGACTTGAGTTACAACACCGGGAAGTACAGCAGCCACTTGCTGAGAAACCAGGGCTGCGATCTCTTCAATAGTAAAAGTTCGAGGATCGCGTCGAGGAGGCATTCTAAAAGAGGAAAACATGAAAGAAAACGAGTGAGATGATTGGATGAAAAGAATGAGATGAAACAAAATCAACAAGAGCAAAGATGGTGGTCATTCGTCCGTATCACAGAGCAAACAAACAACACACAGTGACTAATCAAAGTAAATGGGTCAAAAATAATGTATAATGAAGACATGCTCGCCTATAAGTGAACACTCATCCCAATAATTCCCAGGTAAGCACAACTGGTCTCGCGTCTGATGAGATGTATACGAAGTGCTTGCCTAGACAGAAAACCCAGAATACAGGCATTCACCCTTCCAGTTTGCACATGTTCACATTATTTAAAACCCAAAACGTTTGACGGGATTTTGAAAATTTGAAGGCACAAGGCCAAAAATTTAATCAAACTGAAAAGGGTTCAAAACCTTACAATTGAGGGTTCAAAACCTTGTAAAAATTTATTAAAAAACAGATGATTGTTTTTCAAAAATCGTTTCGGAAAAATTTTGGTTCCTTGTTTTGATAATCACCTAAGGATAGGTGATGTACATGTTTTAAGATCTAAACACAAATAATTTGTGTTAGGGTCCTAGAAAAGTTATAGTCTAGGTCAAAGCATTACTAATAACCTAATTCCCTATAACCATTGGCTCTGATACCAACTCTTCTGTCACACCCCGACCACGTATAACATACAAAACGTGGCGGAAACATCGGGGAGTGTTGTAACAGAATTAATTGTTTCAAATCCATGGCAAACAAAGTTGTATTTTATTTATCAACATAATTGTTACATTGTTTCAAACAGAGATTTAAGAGTTTAGTACATAATTAAACATCGTCTAGCTTCATTTTTAAGTTTCTAAGGCACAGGTCCGCCCTAGTGTCATGATCGTCAACCTACGGAAAAGCACCTGAAAACACATGTGAAAGTAGGTACGTCAGCATAAAAATGCCTGTGAGATACATAGGTTTTGTGAAAATAGGATTCATGACTTAAGTTTAAGAAATGTTTAGTCATGAACCTTGTAATTTGATTTGTTTTGTAAATTGCTTGAAAAAAAACAATAAGTCCAGATGATATGTATAGATAAGTGAATAATGTATGGTTAAATGAATAACCATGCAAAATGAGTTGTATAAAATAAACTGTATTGTAAACCAAAGTCTTGTAAAAACATGTCACTTGTGTAAAATGTATAAGTCCAAAATGAATGATTTAAATAACGCTATGATATGTAATATAATACAATCACTTATGTATAGGAAGTACCAGCGGCGTATCCACCATGATTGTATCATATTACTCACATCTCGTTACTTAAGTCACTTAAACCAACCAACAAAGTATAATGTCTATGTTTAAACCAATGGTCAATAGTACTTGTATAAACCATGTCAAATGTTGATAGTCCAAAAGTAGTCAAGTAATGTGTAACAAATGTTATGTATGGTAAGTAAAATAAGACTACTTAAACCATAAGTAAAATGTACAAAACAAGGTATTTTGAATATATCAAAAAGTTATGTTTTGCAAAGTGATGCATGATACACTGATACAAACATTTATGTGGTAAGTTAACGCATACATTCAACCCTTGAGACAGTCGGATAACCCTTTCAGTCAAGGTTATCAAAAGAATTGTATTCGGATTCAGTCATTCCTTTCATCCAAACAAACCCGGGATGTCAGGAATGGGATTTGTCAAGTCCTATGGTACCACTACTTACTCCCGAGCGGCGTAGCAAATGTTAATGAACGTAATAAAGACCCGTTTGTGCAAACCAAATGTCATAGTAGTTGTATACATGTCATATGAAAACAATGTACTAAGTATGCTAAGTTAACATACAAAGTAGAAAAGTCTTGTAAATCAATGTGCTAGCATGCTATCAGTCAACATACATAGCAGAAATGTAATGTAAAACAATGTACTAAGTATGCACACAATGGACATACATAGCATGAAATGTCATGAAATCATGTACTATAATGTACTAACAAACATAGCATGTATATGATGTGAAAACAGGAAGGCAGGAAAGTAACAAGTAGGCACATGTGTTCCACCCCAAAACAGTTTGAAAACAGTAAAAGAGGGGTTTATGTACTCACTTGATATTGCTCAGATGTCTAAAGATAACCACCAAGTAATGCTAGAGATCTCGGAATCAAACGGCACCTAATATAGGTAACTATGTTAATAACCGGACCTTAATCGGATGATTGGATAGAATGAGGTTTCGTAAACCAAACGAGTGTAGAGACTCGTGTCATTTGGTTTAACAAAGCCTACATACTAAATGAAACCTAACATAATTGTTTACGACCCATTACGACCCGTTTAGGAAGCTTATGCTACTTTAACGTGTCGTGTGCGTGAAACGCGTTTGGACCGCCTAACTAGCCCTATGACAAGTGTTATATGCCTAAACATGTTACATAATCAGTTATGTGACAAAGGTTTAGGTTACATATGCTAAATTACCAATTATGCATGAAAAGGGTATTCTGGTAATTTACCTAAGGCATATAAACTACCTATCATACAACTACTTAAACGATGTGACCATAGGGTATAACCTCGGAAGGTTATTCCCTACCTACTATGGTCACCTAATGTATTTGGTCGGATCCTAATGATCGACCAAATGGGTCGAGTTCGAAGGTATAGGCGATTTATTAGATCGCCTACCCTACGACTCTAGACAACGTGGTAATCAGTGGGCATAGTCCCAAAGGACTATGACCAACGTGATTACACTCACGTTGCGAAGTTCAAACGAACTTCGCATTGACCATTACTGGTCAACGCTGAAAGTCAAACAAAGTTTGACTTTCTGACTCGAAAAGCAGTAAAAAAAATAAGGAAAAGAACGAAAGAATACTAACCCAGGGTCCCCGAATGCTAAACTCAATTCGAAAATCTCAGGTATGAAACAAATGTTTCAACTTAGAGTTTCTCAAAGTGAATTTCTAGTGATTTTGAACAAAGGGGGGTGGGGTATTTATAGTATTCGGTCCACCGTTGAGATCGTTTCTTGGAAAAGGGGAAACGATCATGGCCGTACACTTGTCCAAATGTTATGGTGGCTAAATCTTGATCTTATCTTGCTGATTAGGCAAGTTTAAAACATGTGGATGGGGTTTAATCAGCTGCAAGTTGCAAAAACAAACATTGAATCTGGTCTGAAGGTGCCATGCGGCCCGCTTTAGATTCATGAAAACACAATGCGGGCCGCTTTGGCCTGTCTGATCAGTAAACTTGTTTCAGAAATGACAGTTTCAGTCCCTGCACGTGTTTAAGGCCTTTTCCGACACTTCTAAGGCCCGTAAAGCCAACTTTAAGGCCCTAAAATGTTGCCTAAACATTGTGGACATGAAACATGTTCAAAAATATCTCGGATGTCGGTTCGTTTGGCCGTACGGTCGCGATGTTCGGTTAATTACGACGGAATGCGCATAAGCGCGAAAAACGATCCAAATGACGCGACGAATGGATTTTTCTTATGGCGAACACTAAAATAAAATATAGTCATGCTTACATAAATTTTTGGATGTCCGGATGTATTCAGAACGTAAGTTATGCGCGAAAATGCAAACTTGTGCACTTTTTGACACTTTTAGTCCCTGAATGTCCCAAAAGTTTATTTTAGCACACCAAACCCCTCAAAGCCTATTTCTAAGCTATGTAAAGGATATTTAAGGTGTGTTTAACTTATGGTTATGTTCCGGAATGTTCATTACAGTTCAAATTGACATACTTTCGCAGTTTGTCATATTTAGTCCCTGTAAGCTAATTAACTTGTTTTTGCCATACCAAAGCCTTCAAAACTTATTTCTAAGTTATGTAAAGGTTATTTAAGGTATGTTGAGTATATGTTGATGTTCCGGAGTATTTCTCGCATTAAACTGAGTACGTTTACGCACTAGTTTGCGTATAACTCTCCAGAAAGCGATGTAGAGTTTGAAATTACATAAAAGTCAAAACATGAAAAATGTAAAACATAACAAAACAAACATTGTGATCAAATAACATTGTTTTATTGATAATAGAACTGTTCATAGTGATTACAAGCACAGTTGTTACAACTGACGCAGAAAGGCGTTGTTTATCTCTGGGGAAATGCACAGGAACTAGCATTTCAGCATTTAAAGGATAGACTTTGCAGCGCACCTATCCTTTCATTACCAGAGGGCACAGATGATTTTGTGGTTTACTGTGACGCATCAATTCAAGGTCTTGGTTGTGTATTGATGCAACGAGATAAAGTTATAGCCTACGCCTCACGCCAACTCAAAGTTCACGAGAAGAACTACACTACACATGATTTGGAGCTGGGAGCTGTTGTTTTTGCACTTAAGATATGGCGACATTACCTGTACGGTACCAAGTGTGCCATCTACACCGACCACAGGAGCCTCGAGCACATCTTCAAACAGAAAGAACTGAATATGCGACAATGACGATGGGTCGAACTACTGAATGATTACGAGTGCTCGATCAGGTATCACCCGGGCAAGGCCAATGTTGTGGCTGATGCCCTCAGTCGAAAGGACACCGCGCCTAAGCGCGTGCGAGCTTTACAACTCACTATACATTCTAGCCTTCCTTCCCAAATACGAGACACTCAGATAGAAGCACTGAAACCAGAACACGTCAGGGCTGAAGCCCTACGCGGCTCAAGGCAACGCTTAGAACAAAAGGAAGACGGTGCCTACTACGTCACGGGACGCATTTGGGTTCCACTCTATGGCAACTTACGAGAGCTTGTGATGGACGAGGCACACAAGTCTCGTTACTCGGTACATCCTGGCTCGGATAAAATGTACCATGATATCAAAACTACGTATTGGTGGCCTAGCATGAAGGCCCACATATCAACCTACGTCAGTAAGTGTTTGACTTGTGCGAGAGTCAAGTCTGAATATCAGAAACCCTCAGGCCTACTTCAGCAACCAGAGATACCTCAATAGAAATGGGAGAAAATTTCCATGGATTTCGTTACTGGCCTGCCTAGATCCCAGCGCGAAAACGATACTATTTGGGTGATCGTGGATCGACTTACCAAGTCTGTACACTTCCTGGCTATCAAGGAGACGGATAAGTTCTCCACTCTTGCAGAAATATACCTCAAGGAAGTTGTTTCGAGGCACGGGATGCCCACCTCTATTATCTCGGATCGAGATGCACGATTTACTTCAGAACTGTGGCAAGCAATGCACAAATCCTTTGGCTCACGATTAGATATGAGCACAGCGTATCACCCTCAGACGGACGGGCAGTCCGAGCGCACTATTCAAACCTTAGAAGACATGCTTCGTGCGTGTGTAATCGACTTTGGCAACAGCTGGGAAAAGCATCTGCCACTTGTGGAATTCTCGTACAATAATAGCTACCACACCAGCATTAAAGCTGCTCCGTTTGAGGCATTGTACGGACGTAAATGCCGGTCACCTCTTTGTTGGGCAGAGGTGGGGGATAGTCAGATCACTGGTCCAGAACATGTGGTAGACACAACTGAACGAATTGCTCAAATACGAAAACGCATGGCGGCAGCTCGTGACCGTCAAAAAGTCTACGCCGATAAGGGCAGGAAACCACTTGAGCTCCAGGTTGGGGAGCGGGTACTACTCAAAGTTTCACCCTGGAGGGGTGTGGTTCGTTTTGGTAAACGAGGCAAACTTAACCCACGATACGTTGGACCTTTCGAAATCATCGAGAAAATAGGCAGGGTGTCATACAGACTAAACTTACCAGCAGAACTCGGTGCAGTTCACAACGTTTTCCACGTGTCGAATCTGAAGAAATGTCTGTCAGATGAGACCCACGTAGTTCCTCTGAAGGAACTCACTATCGACGAGCAGTTACGATTCATCGAGGAACCAGTCGAAATCACGGACCGGGATGTTAAGGTCCTCAAGAGCACTAGAATACCTCTCGTTCGAGTTCGTTGGAACTCACGTCGCGGCCCAGAGTTCACCTGGGAACGCGAAGATCGGATGAAACAAAAGTATCCCCAACTGTTCGCAAACAGTACAACCACTACTGAGGCTGAAGCTACGGAATTTCGGGACGAAATTCCAGATCAACGGGGGGTGGATGTGACACCCCAGGAAAAACCGGGAAAACCATACAACTTAACTAGCTCCCTCAGTGAGTGCTTACCAAATTTCGGGACGAAATTTCTTTCAACTTGGGGATGATGTGACAACTCGAAATTTAGAACCTTTCGTTGTATCTTGGTGTAACTTGCTTGAAACATTATGTTATTAGTTAACTTGTTGGTTTAGTGAATGACCTAAGTGAAATTATGTGATTATGTGTTATGCTTGTATGTATGAGTGTGATTATGTGAACCGAGACACAAGAACCCGACTCGAGACCATGTGGTCTCGAGTGAACAGTGCAACATATGGGCCGGTTGGGCCGTGCACCTCATCCGAAACCCATTAGGGTGCACCAATGTGGAACAAGTATATAATCCTTAGTGATAGCTAACCTTGCCATTCTTTGGGCAATCCACACACACTCCTACCTTCTCTCTCTCACTAAAACCCTAGAAGCACAAACTTTCACTCTCACTCTCGGATCAAACCGGCCGACCACAAAAGGGTTCTCGGATTAGCTTGTTCACACCAAACAAAGCTTCATCTTTCACCACTACTTCTCTAACCGGTCAGTGATTCTTATTATGTGTTGTATTTCGGTTGACAATGATGTATGATGAAGCCATATGGTAATATGTTTGCTTGATAAGTTTTATACATGATTAAAGTGTCGATTATGTGCACCGTGACTATTGTTTGAACATGTAACACCCGTGTCACTCCAACCATCAGAAAAATGCCAAACCAATGAAATATAGTATTTCATACTTGGGATTTGTAAAAATATGTGTATCGTTTACACATATCAATTCTTGTTCGATTTCAAGCTTTAAATCGCTTTCTGGAGGGTTATACGCGCTCTGATGTGTAGATATAACCAGTTTAATCCAACGAACACTCCGGAATAGTGAAATAGGCTTAACATACCTTAAATAACCTATACATAACTTAGATATAAGTTTTGGAAGGTTTGGTGTGGTGAAATCAAAGTTTAATCGCTTACAGGGACTAAAGTTGACAAACTGCGAAAGTATGCCAATTTAAACTGTAACAGACCTTCCGGAACATGACCATAATTTAAACACACCTTAAATATCCTTTATATAGCTTAGAAATAGGCTTTGAGGGGTTCGGTGTGCTAAAATAAACTTTTGGGTCATTCAGGGACTAAAAGTGTCAAAAAGTGCACAAGTTTGCATTTTCGCGCATAACTTACGTTCTGAATACATCCGGACACCCAAAAATTTATGTAAGCATGACTACATTATATTTTAGTGTTCGCCATAAGAAAAATCCATTCGTTACGTCATTTGGATCGTTTTTCGTGCTTATGCGCATTCCGTCGTAATTAAGCGAACATCGCGTTCGTACGACCAAACGAACCATCACCCGGCATATTTTTGAACATGTTTCATGTCCACAATGTTTAGGAAACATTTTAGGGCCTTAAAGTTGGCTTTACGGGCCTTAGAAGTGTCGGGAATGGCCTTAAACACGTGCAGGGGCTGAAACTGTCATTTCTGAAACATATATGCAGATCAGAAGCCTCAGGCGGCCCGCATTGTGTTTGGCTGATCCTAAAGCGGGCCGCTTCCCACCTTCTGACCAGATTAAGTGTATTTAATCACAAGTTGCACATGTTTGATCCACCACCACATGTTCTAACTTGCTTAGTCACTAGATAAGGATGGAATTTAGCTTCCATAACCTTTCAACAAGTGTACGGTCTAGATCTTTTCCCCTTTTCCAAGAAACGATCCTAACGGTTACCCGAAAACTATAAATACCCCACCCCCCATTACTTCAAATGCACTAGAATTCTGATTTTAGAAACTCTAAGTTGAAACCATTGTTTCATACCTGAGATTCTTGAATCGGGATTAGCATTCGGGGACCCTGGGTAAGTATTCTTTCGTTCTTTTCCTTATTTTTACTGCTTTTCGAGTCAGAAAGTCAAACTTTGTTTGACTTTCAGCGTTGACCAGTAATGGTCAATGCGAAGTTCGTTTGAACTTCGCAACGTGAGTGTAATCACGTTGGTCATAGTCCCTTGGGACTATGCCCACTGATTACCACGTTGTCTAGAGTCGTAGGGTAGGCGATCTAATAAATCGCCTATACCTTCGAACTCGACCCATTTGGTCGATCATTAGGATCCGACCAAATATATTAGGTGACCATAGTAGGTAGGGAATAACCTTCCGAGGTTATACCCTATGGTCACATCGTTTAAGTAGTTGTATGATAGGTAGTTTATATGCCTTAGGTAAATTACCAGAATACCCTTTTCATGTATAATTGGTAATTAAGCATATGTAACCTAAACCTTTGTCACATAACTGATTATGTAACATGTTTAGGCATATAACACTTGTCATAGGGCTAGTTAGGCGGTCCGAACGCGTTTCACGCGAACGACGCGTTAAAGTAGCATAAGCTACCTAAACGAGTCGTAATGGGTCGTAGACACTTAGGTTAAGTTTCATTTAGTATGTAGGCTTTGATTAACCATATCACATGAGTTCCTACACTCATTTGGTTTACAAACCCTCATGCTACCCAGTCTTCCGATTTAGGTCCGGTTTATTAACATAGTTACCTATATTAGGTGCCGTTTGATATCCGCGATCTCTAGCATTGTTTGGTTGTTACTCAAGGACTTCTGAGCAATCTCAAGTGAGTACATAGACCCCTCTTTTACTGTTTTCCAAACTGTTTTGGGGTGGAACACATGTGCCTACTTGTTACTTTCCTGCTTTCCTGTTTTCACATCATATATTGCTATGTTTGTTAGTACATTATAGTACATGATTTCATTACATTTCATGCTATGTATTGCCATTGTGTGCATTACTTAGTACATCGTTTTACATGACATTTTGACATAGACATTTGACATAGACATTTCGACATAGACATTTTAACATGATTGACATTGATCATGTATTTCCCATAAAACATAACTTTGATTTAAACCAAGTTTTACTTCAATACTTTGTTTTTGTGCATATGGTTTAGTTGAGACATTTCACTTGCCATACATGGATATTTGACATAGACATTTGACATGGATATTTGACATAGACATTTGACATGGATATTTGACATAGACATTTGACATGGATATTTGACATAGACATTTTGATATGATTTACATCTTGACATGAACACTTTGACATATTACCCAATACATTTGACAATTGATTTAAACATAGACCTCTTACATTGGTTGGTTTGGTTTGAGTAAGTGATTAAGTAACGAGGCGTGTGTAATATGATACAAGCATGGTGGATACGCCGCTGGTACTTCCTATATATAAGTGTTTGTATGGTATTACATATCGTAGCGTTATTTGAATCATTTCAGTTTGAGACATATAACATTTTATACAAATAACATACTTTTCACAAGACATTGATTTATAAACATCTTATCTTATGCAAACATATTTTACTTGGTTATTCATTTAACCCTACATTTATTTATACTTATCATCTGATCTTATCGATTTTTCAAATGATTTACAAAGCAAAGCAAATAACAAGGTTAATGACTAAACATTTTCTCAAACATAAGTCATGGAACCTATTTTCACAAAACCTATGTATCTCACAGGCATTTTTATGCTGACGTACCTATTTTCACATGTGTTTTTCAGGAGCTGTTGCATAAGATGATCAAGATACATATAGGCAGACTTGGGCTTTAGTGACAATAAAAGATGCAAGACTAGTTAATTTTGTTGTATTTCCTAGTTTGATAAGACATTGTAACACTTTAATCAATAAAACGAAACTTCAATTGCCATGGATTTGAAACAATTAATTCTGTTACAACACTCCCCGATGTTTCCGCCACGTTTTGTATGTTCTACGTGGTCGGGGTGTGACAGAAAAGCTGGTATCAGAGCCAATGGTTATAGGGAATTAGGTTATTAGTAATGCTTTGACCTAGTCTATAACTTTCTTAGGACCCTAACGCGAGTTTACTTGCGTTTAGTCATAAAACAATACCATCGCCTATCCTTAGGCGACAACCACAACAAGAACATAAATTTCAAAACCGCTTTGAAAACTAATCATCTGTTCTAGGATGATTGATTACTAGGTTTTGAACCCTCTATTGTAAGGTTTTGAACTCTCTGTTATATGGTTTTGAACCCCTATGAGTTTTCAAAATCTCATCAAGGTTTTGGGTTTTAAATAATGTGAACACGTGCAAACTGGAAGGGTGAATGCCTGTATTCTGGGTTTTCTGTCTAGGCAAGCACTTCGTATACATCTCATCAGACGCGAGACCAGTTGTGCTTACCTGGGAATTCTTGGGATGAGTGTTCACTTATAGGCGAGCATGTCTTCGCGATACATTATTTTTGACCTATTTACTTTGATAAATCACTGTGTGTCGTTTGTTGCTTTGTAGTAACAAACAAATGACCACTACCCTTGCTTTCATCAGATTTGTTCATCTCATTCTTTTCGTCTAATTCTCTCACTCGTTTCCTTTCATGTTCTTCTCTTTTAGAATGCCTCCACGACGCGAAAATCCTGTATCTATTGACGAGCTGGCAGCTGTCATTACACAGCAAATGACTGCTGCAATCCCGAACGTCATTGCTCAATGTTACCAAGCTATCAACAACAATAAGGCTCTCTGCAGTTTCAAGACGTTCAACTCAGCTAAGCCATCCAAGTTTTCTGGGTCTCAAGGAGCGACTGCACTTCTGCAATGGTTCGAGAGTCTAGAAAGCACCTTCAGGCATGTTCAATGTCCAAACGAGCGAAAGGTAGATTTTGCATCTAGTGTCTTTGAGAAACGAGCTTTGACGTGGTGGAACGGTGTGGTGAGAGATAGGGGTGCCGATGTGGCACTGGCTCAGACATGGGAAGAACTTAGAGCACTGATGATGAAGGAATTCTGTCCTCGTCACGAGATCAGGGCATTGGAAAGAGAATTCGACGATCTTAAGCAAGACAGTGGCGAACATCGAGCATACACTAATCGATATGAGGAGCTGAGCCTGTTGTGTCCTACCATGGTTACACCTTTGGATAAGGCGATCGAAAAATACATTGATGGTCTCCCCGACTTGGTTCAAGACATTGTTACCGGTAGTAACCCCACTACGGTTAGGCAGGCCATTGAGCTATCTGCAACCCTGACTGAATCTCAAATCAGGAAACGTAAGCTTTTCCGAAAGGGTGACAAGAAACCGCTCGAGGAATCAAAGACCATGGATGAACAGACTGGATCCCTTGAGTGGTCAAAGAAGCAAAAGGCTTCTCAGAACTTCGCCATGGTCGCTCACAATGATCAAGCCGCCCCCAACCAACCAGCTAAACCCCGTGCTAGGAAGCCATACAACGGAACTTCACCCTTGTGCAACCGATGTGGTATACATCATCATGCTAATGTGAAGTGCCACGAATGCCAAATTTGTGGACTTAAAGGTCATGTGGCAAAAGTTTGCGTTGCAGCAGTTGCACCGAATCAAGCTAACAACAAACCTGCCCGAGCTCGCTTTCCACCGGGTTCGTGCAACAAGTGTGGTGAGATGGGACATTTCCGAAGAAATTGCCCAAGGCTTGCTAATGCTAATCCAATACGGAGATGAACATCTGACCGACTAGAAGACAACACCGTTTAGAAATAATCATGTCTTATGTATTATTTTCTTTTGTTGTCAATGTCCGTGAAACAGTTGTTATCATTGTTTATAAATAAATCTTTTATTTACATCATAATGTATTTATGTGATTGTATGTATAAACAACATATCCCTTACAATACCGACAATCGGGGAACCGCATTCCTTGAAGAACAGACAAACCCCAAAATTCTTCCATTTTACAATCTCTTGCGTTTTACACAAAGATCCTAAGTACCCGTCTCTTGCAAAGAGATGAGGTACAAGGTGCAAGTTATAATTCTGTACGAATACCCCAAGTACCACTATAAATTCTTAATAGGGTACTCAAGGGTATTTCCGTATGTCCTAAATTATTGTGTACCTTAATTCGAATACTGCGTTTTCCTGAAAACGAAAATCGAATTTTTGGTAGATCATCCTATCTTCATGAATGGATTCTTGAAATGATTAAAGTGCCAAATGAAATCCACGAATTTGATTCCTGGTGTGCTTTAAGTATCCGCGTCCAAAGATAACAAATTAATAAACAAGTCAAACAACTATGTGATTATGTGCTTATGTGTTTCCTTTTATGTTTTTGTGTGATCCAAGTTTTGTCATCCAAATCCTCATAGAATCTTCCATATCTTCGTATAAGGGATTCATAGTAGGATATCCAAAGGTACTATATTAAATCCTCAATGGGCTTCTACGTTGTAGTTAAGTCCCTTGGATTTTATTGTACTATTCTATAATTAGACCCCTTGAGAGGTCTAGTTAAACAGATTGATCCAAAAATCTGGTTAAGTATATCAAATGATGATATAGCTGAAAGGACTCCTTGGAGGTCTAATTAAAAAGATCATGTGTTGATCTGATTAAAAGGACCCTATGGTAGTCTAGTCACACTCATCACAGGTTTGATATTTTCTTCCCCTACACATCATGAAATGCACTGTGCGGACTGTGCAAGGAATTACGTAATTATGGACGCGTACATAATTATGGAAATTCAGTGCACAGAGACCACAGCGAATTTTGTCATGTATTCCGTTCATTTTTGTTTCTGAAGATGTAAAATGACTCATTCGGTTCATTTTTGTTTCTGAAGATGTAAAATGACTATTCCGTTCATTTTTGTTTCTGAAGATGTAAAATGACTCATTCGGTTCATTTTTGTTTCTGAAGATGTAAAATGACTATTCCGTTCATTTTTGTTTCTGAAGATGTAAAATGACTCATTCGGTTCATTTTTGTTTCTGAAGATGTAAAATGACTATTCCGTTCATTTTTGTTTCTGAAGATGTAAAATGACTCATTCGGTTCATTTTTGTTTCTGAAGATGTAAAATGACTATTCCGTTCATTTTTGTTTCTGAAGATGTAAAATGACTCATTCGGTTCATTTTTGTTTCTGAAGATGTAAAATGACTATTCCGTTCATTTTTGTTTCTGAAGATGTAAAATGACTCATTCGGTTCATTTTGTTTCTGAAGATGTAAAATGACTCATTCGGTTCATTTTTGTTTCTGAAGATGTAAAATGACTATTCCGTTCATTTTTGTTTCTGAAGATGTAAAATGACTCATTCGGTTCATTTTTGTTTCTGAAGATGTAAAATGACTATTCCGTTCATTTTTGTTTCTGAAGATGTAAAATGACTCATTCGGTTCATTTTTGTTTCTGAAGATGTAAAATGACTATTCCGTTCATTTTTGTTTCTAAAGTGTAAAATGACTCATTCGGTTCATTTTGTTTCTGAAGATGTAAAATGACTCATTCGGTTCATTTTTGTTTCTGAAGATGTAAAATGACTATTCCGTTCATTTTTGTTTCTGAAGATGTAAAATGACTCATTCGGTTCATTTTTGTTTCTGAAGATGTAAAATGACTATTCCGTTCATTTTTGTTTCTGAAGATGTAAAATGACTCATTCGGTTCATTTTTGTTTCTGAAGATGTAAAATGACTATTCCGTTCATTTTTGTTTCTAAAGTGTAAAATGACTCATTCGGTTCATTTTTGTTTCTGAAGATGTAAAATGACTCATTCGGTTCATTTTTGTTTCTGAAGATGTAAAATGACTATTCCGTTCATTTTTGTTTCTAAAGAATGCCTGTTGAAAATAACTCCGTTCATTTTTCAATTCTGAAGAATGTCCGTTAAAGAGAAATAACAGGATTATGCCTTTCATATCTCTGGTGGTTATTTGACACAAAGCCACAGTTAGACTCCTACGAATTAATTTCGGGACGAAATTTCCTAAAGTAGGGGAGACTGTAACACCCGTGTCACTCCAACCATCAGACAAATGCCAAACCAATGAAATATAGTATTTCATACTTGGGATTTGTAAAAATATGTGTATCGTTTACACATATCAATTCTTGTTCGATTTCAAGCTTTAAATCGCTTTCTGAAGGGTTATACGCGCTCTGATGTGTAGATATAACCAGTTTAATCCAACGAACACTCCGGAATAGTGAAATAGGCTTAACATACCTTAAATAACCTATACATAACTTAGATATAAGTTTTGGAAGGTTTGGTGTGGTGAAATCAAAGTTTAATCGCTTACAGGGACTAAAGTTGACAAACTGCGAAAGTATGCCAATTTGAACTGTAACAGACCTTCCGGAACATGACCATAAGTTAAACACACCTTAAATATCCTTTATATAGCTTAGAAATAGGCTTTGAGGGGTTCGGTGTGCTAAAATAAACTTTTGGGTCATTCAGGGACTAAAAGTGTCAAAAAGTGCACAAGTTTGCATTTTCGCGCATAACTTACGTTCTGAATACATCCGGACACCCAAAAATTTATGTAAGCATGACTACATTATATTTTAGTGTTCGCCATAAGAAAAATCCATTCGTTACGTCATTTGGATCGTTTTTCGTGCTTATGCGCATTCCGTCGTAATTAAGCGAACATCGCGTTCGTACGACCAAACGAACCATCACCCGGCATATTTTTGAACATGTTTCATGTCCACAATGTTTAGGAAACATTTTAGGGCCTTAAAGTTGGCTTTACGGTCCTTAGAAGTGTCGGGAATGGCCTTAAACACGTGCAGGGGCTGAAACTGTCATTTCTGAAACATATATGCAGATCAGAAGCCTCAGGCGGCCCGCATTGTGTTTGGCTGATCCTAAAGCGGGCCGCTTCCCACCTTCTGACCAGATTAAGTGTATTTAATCACAAGTTGCACATGTTTGATCCACCACCACATGTTCTAACTTGCTTAGTCACTAGATAAGGATGGAATTTAGCTTCCATAACCTTTCAACAAGTGTACGGTCTAGATCTTTTCCCCTTTTCCAAGAAACGATCCTAACGGTTACCCGAAAACTATAAATACCCCACCCCCCATTACTTCAAATGCACTAGAATTCTGATTTTAGAAACTCTAAGTTGAAACCATTGTTTCATACCTGAGATTCTTGAATCGGGATTAGCATTCGGGGACCCTGGGTAAGTATTCTTTCGTTCTTTTCCTTATTTTTACTGCTTTTCGAGTCAGAAAGTCAAACTTTGTTTGACTTTCAGCGTTGACCAGTAATGGTCAATGCGAAGTTCGTTTGAACTTCGCAACGTGAGTGTAATCACGTTGGTCATAGTCCCTTGGGACTATGCCCACTGATTACCACGTTGTCTAGAGTCGTAGGGTAGGCGATCTAATAAATCGCCTATACCTTCGAACTCGACCCATTTGGTCGATCATTAGGATCCGACCAAATATATTAGGTGACCATAGTAGGTAGGGAATAACCTTCCGAGGTTATACCCTATGGTCACATCGTTTAAGTAGTTGTATGATAGGTAGTTTATATGCCTTAGGTAAATTACCAGAATACCCTTTTCATGTATAATTGGTAATTAAGCATATGTAACCTAAACCTTTGTCACATAACTGATTATGTAACATGTTTAGGCATATAACACTTGTCATAGGGCTAGTTAGGCGGTCCGAACGCGTTTCACGCGAACGACGCGTTAAAGTAGCATAAGCTACCTAAACGAGTCGTAATGGGTCGTAGACACGTAGGTTAAGTTTCATTTAGTATGTAGGCTTTGATTAACCATATCACATGAGTTCCTACACTCATTTGGTTTACAAACCCTCATGCTACCCAGTCTTCCGATTTAGGTCCGGTTTATTAACATAGTTACCTATATTAGGTGCCGTTTGATATCCGCGATCTCTAGCATTGTTTGGTTGTTACTCAAGGACTTCTGAGCAATCTCAAGTGAGTACATAGACCCCTCTTTTACTGTTTTCCAAACTGTTTTGGGGTGGAACACATGTGCCTACTTGTTACTTTCCTGCTTTCCTGTTTTCACATCATATACTGCTATGTTCGTTAGTACATTATAGTACATGATTTCATTACATTTCATGCTATGTATTGCCATTGTGTGCATTACTTAGTACATCGTTTTACATGACATTTTGACATAGACATTTGACATAGACATTTCGACATAGACATTTTAACATGATTGACATTGATCATGTATTTCCCACAAAACATAACTTTGATTTAAACCAAGTTTTACTTCAATACTTTGTTTTTGTGCATATGGTTTAGTTGAGACATTTCACTTGCCATACATGGATATTTGACATAGACATTTGACATGGATATTTGACATAGACATTTGACATGGATATTTGACATAGACATTTGACATGGATATTTGACATAGACATTTTGATATGATTTACATCTTGACATGAACACTTTGACATATTACCCAATACATTTGACAATTGATTTAAACATAGACCTCTTACATTGGTTGGTTTGGTTTGAGTAAGTGATTAAGTAACGAGGCGTGTGTAATATGATACAAGCATGGTGGATACGCCGCTGGTACTTCCTATATATAAGTGTTTGTATGGTATTACATATCGTAGCGTTATTTGAATCATTTCAGTTTGAGACATATAACATTTTATACAAATAACATACTTTTCACAAGACATTGATTTATAAACATCTTATCTTATGCAAACATATTTTACTTGGTTATTCATTTAACCCTACATTTATTTATACTTATCATCTGATCTTATCGATTTTTCAAATGATTTACAAAGCAAAGCAAATAACAAGGTTCATGACTAAACATTTTCTCAAACATAAGTCATGGAACCTATTTTCACAAAACCTATGTATCTCACAGGCATTTTTATGCTGACGTACCTATTTTCACATGTGTTTTTCAGGAGCTGTTGCATAAGATGATCAAGATACATATAGGCAGACTTAGGCTTTAGTGACAATAAAAGATGCAAGACTAGTTAATTATGTTGTATTTCCTAGTTTGATAAGACATTGTAACACTTTAATCAATAAAACGAAACTTCAATTGCCATGGATTTGAAACAATTAATTCTGTTACAACACTCCCCGATGTTTCCGCCACGTTTTGTATGTTCTACGTGGTCGGGGTGTGACAGAACATGACAAAAGTGTTTGTTTGATTTAATGAGCTCTTGTTTGATTAAATGATACATGCTTAGGAGAACATGACTTTTGTAAGATAACATTTGAACAAGATAGTTTGAATAACAAAATAATGATAAGCTTAGGGTTATTCATGATCATCCGATTTTATGTATGAGGTTATAGAACAAATGTTTTGTTTGCAAGATGAGCTTGATATCTAGTTTTAGGTACTATAACTCTTGTCCGTAAAATGCAAAATGTGTTTGAATAAGGGTGGTTTGTGTTATGAATATTTGATGAACATGATGAATATATGAAGAACTCGTTGAATATGATATGAATGTGTTGTGGATATTTGAAATTAAGGTGTTTGATCCATTTTCGGTTAGTGTTAGACAAAGAAACATGTTAGTGCATTGTTATTGGCTAGTACACCATATCATGATCATGAAATTCTATTGGTTTAGTACAATGTCGGAAGTCAGCAGATGTTCCTGTCGAGACCTCCTGTCTCGACTCGAGACCACATGGATGACAACTCGAGATCACGGTTTCGACACAAGGTTGCGAGTCGAGAACCTCCAGTCTCGACTCGAGACCATACTTTATCAACACACACACATCATGACTAGAGACCATGGTTGCGAGTCCGGTTGCGACTCGAGACCAGTACATGCATGACCCGAGACCTCCTCAATTGCGACTCGAGAACTTGTAAGCTACAACTAGAAACCGCACAGTCTCGACTAGAGACCGCACAGTCTCGACTCGAGACCATATACATGTGCACGCTGTTTGGACTTGCACCCTATTACGGGCTTAGGTGATTGGGCCGGACTTTTGGGCTTTGTTTACTTGTATACGTGATACTATTCAACTCATAGGTATTATTGTGAACCGCCATGTTTATACGTGTATGCCATGAATAATACATGTATGCAACTTGCTAGAATACGTGTAGAACATACGTGCACTACTTGGATATGAACCTGACTTGAATGGTATCTATGTTAGGACGTAGTTGACCACTTACAACTTGATTGACTTTTCTGTGTAGCTGCCGAGCAAACCAAGCTGAGTTCACACCCTCTACAAAGCATGGGATTCCCTGGGTTGGGAATGGGGTTAAGGAACGTGGATTCCTCGTCCTCCTTGGGTAGGACAGCATTGGTTCAGGAATGTAATTCCTCGTCCTCACGGACAGATAACTCGTACTAGACCAAAACTCTATCACGAAGTCCCTCCTTTTTATATCGACTTAATCGCCGGGCCAATGGCGAGCGAGTCATTAGTTAGATAGCGCTATTTAGGTCTGACAAACCTCACACCGTGCCGCAGAGGACGGGCTTGAACTAATGGATCTGGGGCACGTCAATGATGATAGACATTGAAAGTTTCAGGGCACATAAACATGACTACAGTCAGCAGTCGATATGGTAACGAGTCTAGTGTATACATGGGGTAGCCCCCACGGCCGAAATGCCAGATAACTAACACGGGGTAGCCCCCACGGCTGGATTGCCAGAGTAACCAGGAATAAACAAGTCACGTTTTTAACTATGGAGTAACCCCCACGGCAGGATGCCAGACAAAGGAAACTGTTTTCGAAACCACTTAAAATGAACACCCAACCGTGAACTCACTCAACTTGTTGTTGACTCGTTACTACATGCTTTGCAGGTCTTTAGGTACTTAGCTGGAGCTTGCATGGAGGAGGGTCGTTGTGGGACATGGACGGCTGTGTGCCATGTTAAACTTTGGAACAATTAAACTTATGTTTTGACTTTGAACGTTATGCTTCCGCTTGCAACTTAAACTATGTTTAGACATGTTCTTACATTAATTACCAAGTTATACAAGTGATAAAACAGGTTTCATAGCTTCTACATCGTTAATTATGTGTTTATGTGAAAATTAGCTTTCTGTTGACTTTTTATAATCAAGTTTCACCCGACAATTGACCTAGTTAGAGTGGGAATCAGAGGGTGCCCTTTTAAGGGTTTATTACCCACATATTTACCAAATCATAGGTACTTTAAATTCGAGAATTGACTGGACCATTAGTGACTAATCACTAAGTCAAACCTTAATTACGATGGGTTTGACTTTAGGCCATTAAACTAATAAAAGTGAATTAAGAGAGGTTAAGGACACTTACTGAAGTCCTATGTATGACTAAGGATCCTTGGGAAGTGGTCTTAAGCTCCAGGAATCTCCAGAACAAGTGTTTGGAAGTTTTCAAGTGAAGTGCTCAAATGTTGCAACAATGAGCTCAATATATAGCCAAGGAAGGATCATGGAGATTGCTACAGGTGTTATGGCAACTCTAGGGATGAAAACAAGTGTCTAGGGACGTGTTTCAAGCAGCTAGAGGGTGGCAAACTCGCGGAATTTAGCAAACATGCAAGCTGCCATGTTAAAAGACATTTTTCTGAGCTGGCAGTCCGTCGCGTCGTGCGACGGAGGAGTGCCTCATTGGTGGCACAGCGCCAGGGGGTAGGGGACCAGCCAACAAGTTTCAAAAAATGTCATTTTCACCCCCTGGACCTTCTAAAGCGTAATTTCTTCCATTTTAAGCACTTTTAACCCATGAAATTTATATTTTTGTGATCCATGATGTATAACCACACATTGTTAGGTCCAGTTTCATTAAACGATAACCGAAAACACAAGTTTTGCCTCGTTGACGCTTTTAACCCCTTAATTACGAAAGTTAGCGTATCTTTCTCATACGATGTCGAAACCTTGTGAAATTTTTACCACTTATTCCTGGGAGTATAATTAATCGTTACAAAGCTTCGGGTTCGCTAAAAGGTCACTCAGAGGTATAAATTAAACATGTTTACACTTTTAACCCTTGTGGTTTGTAAACTTTAACTTTCTTCCACAACTGGCTTCATACGCTTCATAATTCATTCGTTTAAGGTTATATACATCGTGTAGGGTTGTTGAAAGGAATAATTATCAAATGTTGACACTTTGTATCCTTATATACATATACTTTCTTCGTTTGTTAACTTTAGTCCCTCATAATCAATCTGTTACATGTTTAAAGTCCATGACACGTGTCGATACTATATTGGACATGATTTTGCGAGGTGTTACATCCTCACCCCCTTAAAAGAAATCTCGACATCTAGATTTACTGAAATAAATGAGGGTACTTCTCTTTCATTGTGGACTCTACTTCCCATGTATACTCGGGACCTCTACGGGCATCCCATTTAACTTTCACAATTGGTACCTGCTTCCTTCGAAGCTTCTTAACATGTCGATCCTCAATCGACAAAGGTTTCTCAACAAACTTCAGGCTCTCATCTATGTGCACATCCGTATTTGGTATGACTAGTGATTCATAAGCTAGACATTTCTTCAGATTGCAGATATGGAATACATTATGAATACCACTGAGCTCTTCAGGCAAATTTAACTTATAAGCCACTGTTCCGACACATTCGATAATCTCGAATGGTCCTATATATCGCGGACTTAACTTGCCTTTCTTGCCAAAATGCATTACCCCTTTCCAGGGTGATACTTTCAGTAACACTTTGTCACCAACCTCGAATTTTAGAGGTTTACGCCTTTTATCTGCGTAGCTTTTCTGCCTATCCCTGGCTGCTTTGAGACGATCTCGTATCTATACAATCTTATCTGTCGTGTCCAGGACTATGTCAGGTCCTGTTAGTTGGACATCTCCAACTTCTGCCCAACAAACGGGCGTTCTGCACTTTCTTCCATACAAAGCTTCAAAAGGTGCAGCTTGAATACTGGAATGATAACTATTATTGTATGAAAATTCAATCAATGGAAGATGATCATCCCAACTTCCACCTAGATCAATAACACAAGCCATTAACATATCTCCTAGTGTTTGAATCGTATGCTCGCTTTGACCATCCGTCTGAGGATGATATGCTGTGCTGAAATTCAATCGGGTGCCTAGGGATTGCTTAAAACTTTTCCAGAAATGCGACGTATACTGCGTATCCCTTCAGAGATAATAGACACTGGCACTCCATGGAGAGATACAATCTCATCCATGTACAGCTGAGCTAACTTATCTGAGCTGTGTGTTTCCTTAATAGGTAGGAAGTGGGCTGACTTAGTCAGTTTATCCACTATCACCCATATAGTATCATTTCCTCTCTTTGTCTTTGGTAACTTGGTGATAAAATCCATAGTCACCATTTCCCACTTCCAGGTGGGAAGTTCAGGCTGTTGTAGCAAACCTGGCGGCTTCTGGTGTTCTGCTTTAACTTGAGCACATGTCAGACATTTGGCCACATAAGTGGCTATAGACTTTTTCAAACCTATCCACCAATAATTTGCCTTCAAATCCTGGTACATCTTATCACTTCCAGGATGAGAACACTTGGAGTTATGGGCTTCTTGGAGGATAACATCCCGTAGTCCTCCATAGATTGGAACCCATATCCGTCCATTCAATCTTAGGATTCCATCCTTACCATATGATAATTGTTCTGCAGTGACTCCCAGCTTTTCATTTGGATAGTTAGCTCCTAATACAGCTTCCTTCTGAGCGGCTAACAACCTTTCATTCAAGTTGTTTCTCAATTCAATGCTCTTGGCATTGATCCTTATGGGTTTCACCCTTTCCTTCCTACTCAAAGCATCGGCGACTACATTCCCCTTCCCAGGATGGTATCGGATTTCACAATCGTAATCATTTAAAGTCTCCATCCATCGATGCAGTCTCATGTTCAGATCCTTCTGGTTAAACAGATGTTGAAGGCTCTTGTGATCAGAATAGATCACACACTTGGTGCCATATAAATAATGCCTCCAAAGTTTTAGTGCAAACACAACGGCACCCAACTCCAAATCATGGGTGGTGTAATTCTTCTCGTGCACCTTCAACTGTCGAGAAGCATAGGCAATAACCTTACCTTTCTGCATTAGCACACATCCCATACCAGTGCGTGATGCATCGCAGTAAACCTCAAATTCTTCTATTCCATCAGGCAATGTTAACACAGGTGCATTGCTCAACTTCTGCTTAATAATGTCAAAAGATTCCTGCTGCTTAGGACCCCAGTCAAACTTGATGTTCTTGTGGGTTAGTGAGGTTAGGGGTGCAGCAATCCTTGAGAAGTTTTCAATAAATCGCCTCTAGTATCCTGCCAAACCCAAAAAGCTACGAATTTCTGTGGGCGTTTTTGGCTCTTGCCAATTCATGACAGCTTCAACTTTAGCGGAATCCACCTGGATACCACGCTCACTAACTACATGTCCAAGAAACTGGACTTCACGAAGCCAAAATTCACACTTTGAAAACTTGGCGTAGAGCTTCTCATGATGTAGAAGTTTGAGAATACAGCGAAGATGTTTCTCATGGTCAACTTGGTTCTTTGAGTAAATAAGAATGTCATCAATGAAGACGATGACAAATTTATCCAAGTAGGGCTTGCATACGCGGTTCATGAGGTCCATGAATGCCGCTGGTGCATTGGTGAGCCCAAAAGGCATCACTAGGAACTCGTAGTGACCATAACGAGTCCTAAATGCAGTCTTGTGTACATCCTCATCTCTAACCTTTAGTTGATGGTAGCCTGACCTTAAGTCAATCTTGGAGAAGTAACTTGCCCCTTGCAGCTGATCGAACAGATCATCGATCCTGGGCAATGGATGTTCTTGATAGTGACCTTGTTAAGTTCACGATAATCGATGCATAGACGCATCGATCCATCCTTCTTCTTCAAAAACAGGATTGGTACTCCCTAAGGAGATGAGCTAGGCCTAATAAATCCTTTTGCCAACAAATCATCCAACTGAGTCCTCAACTCTTTCATCTCAGTTGGGGTTAACCGGTAAGGTGCTCTTGCACCAGGTGCTGCTCCAGGTATTATGTCGATTTTGAACTCCACTTGCCTATCTGGGGGGTAAACTAGGTAGTTCTTCAGGAAATACTTCTGGATATTCAGAGATGACAGGGATGTCTTCAACCTTGGGTTTCGGTTCATCAATAGTCACCTGTGCCATGTAAATGACACAACCCTTCTTCATACACCTTGACGCCTTAAGCACAGACACTTTCTTAGGCAATCCATACTGAGTATCTCCCTGTATGGTAAGTTGCTCACCATAAGGAGTCTTGATCACCACTTGTTTCTTGTTACACACAATCTGGGCTTGGTTATGAGATAACCAGTCTATGCCTATAACTATGTCGAAACCAGCTAACTTTAAAGGAAGTAAGGATAGCGGAAAAGAGTGGTTCCTAATGGATATGAAACATCCATCTAACACGGTTGATGCGGTTTCTATGGTACCATCGGCTAATTCAACCTCATACTGTATGCTTAGGGTTCTAACAGGCGGATTTAACAACTTACAAAACTTATCATCTACAAATGACTTATCCGCACCTGAATCAAATAACACCCTTGCATAAACATCATTTATAAGGAAGGTACCTGTTATCACATTATCATCCTGAACAGCTTCTCGTGCATCCATTCGAAAGACCCTGGCATTGGTCTTTTTGGCCTCTTCAGGCTTTTTAGCAGATTTAGGGCAGTTGGTCTTGATGTGCCCTTTTTCGTTGCAGTTATAGCACGTCGCATCCTTTGTTTTCTTGCAATCTAATGTCTTGTGCTCCTTGGATTTGCATAACCCACATGCAGACGGTTTTGACTGAGACTTGGATTCAAACCTGCATTTTCCAAAGTGGCGTTTCTGGCAGGTTTTTCACTTTGGTTTTTCATCTGCTTGTCGGCTACCTTTGTTGGACCAAGACTTCTTCTTGTGGTCCGTGTTACTCTTATGCTTCTTCTCAGACCGTCGTGAGTTATCGTCCTCACGTTTTCTCTTACTTTCTTCAGAGTTCTTAAGCGATCTCAGCCTGATCGCATCCAAAGTAAGGGATAAAGACAAATCAGCTGCTGACCTAAAAGTGGCAGGTTGAGACGCCTTTAAACTGGCTTTGATCTCCGGGGCCAAACCCCTAATAAAATGGGCGATGCGTTTTGGTTCCGGTGTAACCAAGTATGGAACCAAACGAGACATGGTATTGAAACTGGTGAGGTAAGCCTGACAGTCTAGGTTTCTCATTACCAAAGATAGGAAGTCAGCCTCGATCTTTTCAACCTCATGCTGAGGACAGTAATTCTCTTTGATGAGTGCAACAAACTGATCCCAAGACAGATTGTACAATGGAATCTTCCCAGTAGCCTGGATCAGAGATCTCCACCAGGCTAGTGCTTCTCATTTAAACGACTAAGATATATACTTCACAACATCCCTATCAGCACAACCACTAATGTCAACTACGGTGTCCATTTCATCGAGCCAAGTCATACAATTGACGACTCCTTTTTCTCCAGTAAAGTCTCTAGGCTTGCAGGAGACGAAATACTTATATGTACAGGACTTACCACGTGGTTCCTGTTTGAGCTCAATTTTCTTTGACGGAACACTTTGCTGATTTGAGGAGTGATGATCGTCATCATCCTTCCTTGACCCCTTAGGTTTAGGAGGTGGCTTACTATGAGCTTCAAAATGAGTCTTAGGTTTAGAATGGGGTACAGGTAGGGTCCTGCTTCGAGTACCACTAGATTCATTAAACTGCCTATCCAAGGCCTTGGTAACAGCATTATCAATCAATGCTTGAAGTTCCGCACCAGTTTCATTGATCCTGGTAGTATCATGATTCTCCCTTGGATGACTGTTGACTTCGACTCAGCCATGTAGCTTGATTGCTACATAAAGGATGACAATAGTTTCTTAGAGGTATATAATAGATTTTTCATCTTGTCAATTTATTAACCATGGTATTAAAGAACCATATTGGCTAATTTGTTAAGTATTTTATTCAGGATTTTTCATTAATAAACCTTAGTTATAATTGAATATAATAACGGCACAAAAGGCCAAGTCACAAGGACACATTTAAATTATAAGCCAAGATCTTATAGGATCGAGGTATTAAGGCTTGAATCATAGTTCATTACCTTTCTTGACAGGGAGTTATATGCTGCGACTGTCTTTTGTCTTATATGACAATAATTATGGCCCATAGGCATTACATCACAAATGGATGTTTATTAATAAAGAAGGAATTGGAATAATCCAATATAAGGATGACACGTGTGATTTTACGAATCACATCAGCCAGGAATGTTAACATGTTTTCAGATGTTAACAAGGATTTGAATCTCTTTTTAAACAGGTTTTAGCATTATGGCCAGGTCTTATAATGACATGCAGGCTAGGTTATACCCTTTAAGATTCTTATTTAATATTTAAAGGCAGACCTTATAAAAGGAATGACATATTTTAGATTTATTTATTTATTTCATACATATTACATTTATGCATATAATGACAAATAAATTTTAAATGATAACATGCCACTAATAATTTAAAAAGAGTACATTTTGCCCTAAACGGGACTTAACATAAATACTTGCCCACGCAGGGGCTTAACACAGAAAAGACATGCCCACGCAGGGGCTAAACAGAAACTGCAAGTCCTCGTAGGGTCTGGTTACAGAAACAGATGTCCACGCAGGGACTTGATTAAACATTAAAGAAATACAAATAAACAAATAAAGGATTTAATGACCCTTTTTGCTCTTCCCCTTGATTAAGCTCGCCAGACCCTTGAGAATTCCTCGGTTTTGCCTACGCTCTTCCCGGACCTCCTGCTCCACCTGACTCAACCTTTGAAGAATCTCCTGGTGCTGTGGTGGTGATATCAATGGCGGCTGCGGGGGCTGCTGATACTGCAGATGTTGAGGAGGTGGCGATTGTTGATACCCATAGGGTGGGTACCCAGTCTGATACGGGACTCCATAGGGCCCCTCGGGATGGAGAGCATTGTAGTCCCATGCTGCCTGGTATGGGTCAACATTAGCATAGTTGTAGTTGGTATGGGCCGGCTGTTCAAATGGGTTGTACGCCACTGAAATGGCGTATGTAGGAATTGGGTTGTTATAACCCACTGGTGGCGGTGCGACCGGCGCAGACTGCACCTCAGAAACAGGGTTCGAAGGCCCACCCATCTGTGGGTCTTCATATAGTGGTGGATAATGGCTGCCACTTGAATGCTGAGAAGTGCTGATACGGACTCCCCCTCGCACGGACATCCATGCGGTTGATCTCCTACGCCTTGGTGGCTCCGGAGGTTGTTGTTACACTGGTTGTAACACCTGTGCCTCCACGGCCATCAAACAAATACCAAACCAATGAAATATTGTATTTCATACTTGGGATTTGTAAAAATATGTGTATCGTTTGCACATATCGACTCTTGTTCGATTTCAAGCTTTAAATCGCTTTCTGGAGGGTTATACGCGCTCTGATGTGTAGATATAACCAGTTTAATCCAACGAACACTCTGGAAAAGTGAAATAGGCTTAACATACCTTAAATAACCTTTACATAACTTAGTTATAAGTTTTGGAAGGTTTGGTGTGGTGAAATCAAAGTTTAATCGCTTACAGGGACTAAAGTTGACAAACTGCGAAAGTATGCAAATTTGAACTGTAACAGACCTTCCGGAACATGAACATAAGTTAAACATACCATAAATATCCTTTACATAGCTTAGAAATAGGCTTTGAGGTGTTCGGTATGCTAAAATAAACTTTTGTGTCATTCAGGGACTAAAAGCGCCAAAAAAGTGCACAAGTTCGCATTTTTACGCATAACTTACGTTCTGAATACATCCGGACATCCAAAAATTTATGTAAGCACTATAATATTTTATTTTAGTGTTCGGCATAAGAATAATCCATTCGTTTCGTCATTTGGATCGTTTTTCGCGCTT
This sequence comes from Helianthus tuberosus, assembly GCA_030545235.1. NCBI lineage: Eukaryota > Viridiplantae > Streptophyta > Magnoliopsida > Asterales > Asteraceae > Helianthus > Helianthus tuberosus. Next base: position 41,251,909 of record CM060385.1, on the reverse strand, counting down.
ATGCGCATTCCGTCGTAATTAAGCGAACATCGCGTTCGTACGGCTAAACGAACCGACATCCGAGATATTTTTTAACACATTTTAAGTTCCCTATACTTTAACTTCATTTTAGAGCTTTGAAATGGGGTTAACGGGCCTTAAACGTGTCAAAAATGGGCTGAATGCATGACAGGGACCAAAAGTGTAAATCTGCCAAACTTGGGCCTAGCGGTGCGCTACACTTATAGCGTAGCGGTGCGCTAGGGGTCTGCTGACCAGATTCAGAGTTTTTAAACAGCAGGCTGCAGCTGTTTGATCCTCCACCACATGTTCCCAATTGCCTAGTCATGATGATAAGAACCATTTTAAGCTTCCATAAGGTTCCGACAAGTGTACGGGTTGGATCATGGCACGTTTTCCATGAAACGATCCTAACGGTTCGGGTATTCCTATAAATACCCAACCCACACAACCTCATTTTGCACAAGAATTCTGATTTGAGAGCTCTAAGTTGAAACCATTGTTTCATACCTGAGTTCTTGGATCGGGATTAGCATTCGGGGACCCTTCGTAAGTATTCTTTCGTTCTTTTCCTTATTTTTACTGCTTTTCGAGTCAGAAAGTCAAACTTTGTTTGACTTTCAGCGTTGACCAGTAATGGTCAATGCGAAGTTCGTTTGAACTTCGCAACGTGAGTGTAATCACGTTGGTCATAGTCCCTTGGGACTATGCCCACTGATTACCACGTTGTCTAGGGTCGTAGGGTAGGCGATCTAATAAATCGCCTATACCTTCGAACCCGACCCAGTTTGGTCGATCATTAGGATCCGACCAAATACATTAGGTGACCATAGTAGGTAGGGAATAACCTTCCGAGGTTATACCCTATGGTCACATCGTTTGAGTAGTTGTATGATAGGTAGTTTATATGCCTTAGGTAAATTACCAGAATACCCTTTTCATTTATAATTGGTAATTAAGCATATGTAACCTAAACTTTTGTCACATAACTGATTATGTAACATATTTAGGCATATAACACTTGTCATAGGACTAGTTAGACGGTCCGAACGCGTTTCACGCGCACGACGCGTTAAAGTAGCATAAGTTACCTTAATGGGTCGCGATGGGTCGAAAGCACTTAGGTTAGTCTCAATGTAGTATGTATGCCTTGTTAAACCATATCATATGAGTTCCAATACTCATTTGGTTTACCAAGCCTCATTCTATCCGATCTCCCGATTTAAGTCCGGTTTATTTATATAGTTTTAGTTTGCCGACTGATTCCGTGCTCCCTCTAGCTTTGTTTGGTTGTTGTTCAAGACCTCCAAGCATTATCAGGCGAGTACATTATTCCCCTCTTTTACTGTTTTCAATTGTTTTGGGGTGACTCATATGTGCTAAATGTTTTCGATGTTATAACGATGGTTTCAAAAACGATTAAGACGATTTATACAAAACTAATAACGATTTCATAAAGTGAACAAACTTGTTGGTTGTAGTTACATAACAAATGACATTCATTAGCTATGATCAAGCCGACCAGTATTAGGTTATGGTACCATAGGATCTGACAAATCCCGTTATTTACTACACCCGTGGTTATGTGTGGGTATGGTAGGTAGCGACTGAATCTGTAATTGTTAACTTACCCTATGGAGGTTTGTTAATACGAAAACGAGAAGCGACGAAAGTCACGAAGGTTTGAATGTTATTAGCGAGACGATCATTTAAGTAGTTTCACGACCTAAAACGAATTAAACGATTTACGATTGGGTTTCACACGATGTTTTAACGATTGGGTAACGATTGGGTTTCACACGATGTTTTAACGATTGGGTAACGATTGGGTTTCACACGATGTTTTAACGATTGGGTAACGATTGGGTTTCACACGATGTTTTAACGATTGGGTAACGATTGGGTTTCACACGATGTTTTAACGATTGGGTAAACATTTGTACATGATTTACATTTGATCATGCACTTACACGAAACATAGTATTGGTTTAAACCAAGTTTTACTTCAATGCTTTGTTTTGTGCGTTTCACTTATGGTTTAGTTGATGCATTTCACTAGCCATACATATTATTTTGGTTATACATATTACATGATTTACATTTGGGCATGAACATCACTTTGGTGGTTTGGTTTGGATTAAGTGATTAAGTAACAATGCGTGTGGAATATGATACAAGCATGGTGGATACGCCGCTGGTACTTCCTATATATAAGTGTTTGTATGGTATTACATATTGTAGCGTTATTTGAATCATTTCAGTTTGAGACATAGAATATTTTATACAAGTAACATACTTTTCACAAGACATTTATTTACAAACAACTTATCTTATACAAACTCATTTTACATGGTTATTCATTTAATCATGCATTATTCTCTTATTTATACATATCACCTGAACTTATTATTTTTCAAATGATTTACAAAGACAAAGCAAATTACAAGGTTCATGACTAAACATTTTCTTAAACAGAAGTCATGAATCTTATTTTCACAAAACCTATGTACTCGCCAGCATTTCTTTGCTGACCTCGTTTTCACATATGTTTCAGGTATTGTTGGATGATATCGATTGATAAGATGCATGCTCACATAGGACTGGACAAGGCCTTAGTGACTCAATAATAATGATAGACTATGTCTAATTTGTGTATTTAGATTTCCAGACGATGTAATTATTCAATGTTTAATAAAACGAAACACTTTTTGGTATCCATGGTTATGAAACATTAATTCTGTTGCAACACGCCCCGATGTTTCCGCCGCGATTTGTTGTTTTACGCGGTCGGGGTGTGACACTGGTGGTGGTGGCGGTGGAGTAACCACTACAAAGCGCGAATCCTTCGAGGGGTCCTGATGCTGCTGCTGCTGCGGCGATGAGTGGTAAATGGGAGTAAACACCCAGTCGATTTGGTTAAACCTCGCCTCGTAGCTGTCGGGACCATTATAAGGTGATCCAAGAAAGGGTGACCCATCCGAAATCTCGATGGGGTGAGTAGGCGTCTCGGTTGGCGGTTGGGCAGGTTCCGGATCCTCGTCCATATCCATGGAGAAATGGTCCTCTGGTCCCAACGGGTTATAACCCATTGGTTCTTCAACTAGGTTTGCCATGTTGAACCGGCTCTGGAAATAGGGTGTTGGGTCATTGAAGGGCGAGTTGTGGCTTTGGAGGGGTATAAAAGAATGGTGTGAGTTGTGGGGCTAATTTTCCGATTGAGGCCCATAAGAGTTTAGGTAAGAATGTGAGGAGCTCAGCGAAACTGAACGCCTCGCAGGTTCTAAATGGGTCCTCCAGTCTTCTTGAGGAATTTTTCTTAAAGAATCAGATGGAGTTCGCCGGTGTGATGGCCCGGCCTCGTGATCATTGGGGGCGATGAATGGCCCCCTGCCTCTACCTCTTCCTAGAATTCTGGGCGGCATTCTTGAAGGTCCTGTCAAAACAAACAACAGAAACAACAAAAGAAACAATAAAGGACAAAGCAAAATAAGTCAGAATTAGTCCTAAGTTCTTTGTCTAGACTCGAAAGTCGAGGAATGTGTAACTGTGTCATTGAGATTAAACACAAAAGGCTAGTGTTTAATTCACTCAACGTTGGCTCTGATACCAACCTATCACACCCCGATATTTCCATGTATTACCGGTGGGCCCGGTGGGGAGTATCGTGACGTAGTTGATATCATAGACAATTTATATTATCACAGTTTAATACATAGCGGAAGCAAAAGATGAATCACATTACAAACCGAATAAAAAGTAATATTAAAGTATTACAAATGGACTGTAAAGGATCCTGTTGGGATTGAACCCTACCAGAGGAACAGATAATGTAAAGCCAAAACCAGGTCACAACAGTGGATTCACAATAAGCAGCAGTTTACATTAAGCTTTCCCCTTGAAAGTGATTTATAACAACTGATGGTCTCTATCCACTGTCCATATACAACTGCTGCTGCCCTTTCAACTGCTGATCAAAACCCTGAAGTATCCAACACTGTTGGTCCTATCTACTGATGATAAAGCACTGCCCAGTCAAGGACTGATCAACCTTGAGTAAAGCACTGACATAAAGGGAGAGCAGCTGTTTAGTGAATTATTTGTTTTATGTATAGTCAGTGGTTAGGTTAGCAGTGTTTGTGTAAGGACAGTAGATACAGGTTGTTAGGCTGTTAGACGTCGCTTTCATGGTGACGTCAGCTGAGATACCTCAGTGGTTTGGTTTGCCTATAAATGTAACAGTACCTTGTACTGTTACATTTGATTGACTGAGCGAGTTTTCCTCCTCATGTCCAATCCTTTCATCTTGTGTGCAACCAACCTTGGGGCATCAGGCTGAGGGGGAGTTTAGTTTGTAAGCTTTCACTGTAATCTTTTGCTTTGATTTGTAATCTTTTGACTCTATGAGAAGCAAATGTTTATCAAACTATTTTCTCCTTTGATTGTGTTTACAAAGTTTGTTATTCATTTCCGCTGCACTTAAAACTGTTCATATATATTTGATTTGTTCAAATCTCACAAACAAACACAATCATGAAAGCCTCCGATCCTAACAATTGGTATCAGAGCTTGGACAGTCAAATTCGATCTAACAATCAATTTGACAAAACAGTTCGGCTCATAGTTCATTGATACTAAGGTTGGTTGTATTTAGTTGAAAAACAGAGTATCGAGTAAATCATGTTCAAAGTGGTTAATCAAAAACTCTGTAAATCAACCAAGATGTCATATGACACACAAATTTCACACAACAAGTGATATCATGCAGAAGTCACTCATAGTTTTCAGATCTGTAAACATATCTGATAAATTATGGGATTGTTTTATATTTTCAATATTGATTTCAACTGTTGTTTTGACATTTGTGATGTTTTCATTAAATACTAAAGTATGAACCTCAGATTAACAAAACCTATGATTCATAAGACATTAGTGTTTTGATTTTCTATAAAGAGGGAATTAAGACTTTAGTTATTTAGATCTTATGTGTTGAAAACAGGTTGAGATACTCAAAAGGAACAAATCAACCTTGTTTAAATACATTAAGAAAACAGGGGTCAACATAGTCCGTATCATATGTAGTGTGAGATTGGCTGAAAAACTTGTGCAAACATGACCAAGTCTCTCAAAACATTACTGCAAAATGATTTTGGACTAAAATTCACAAAAACTCGAAAGTGTGTTTATCTCAAAACTTTTGAAGTCAAAAGAAAAGAGTATAAACGTAAAACACTTAAGAGTCCAAAATTGGGTGAATAATGGTCATAAAGCGACTATGTGCATTCATTTGGTTCAGGTAAAAATAGTGTCACCAAGTGATTAAACTTAAAAGAGGATTATAAAAGCTTATGTATCCTTATTTTTGTTGTCAATCAATCATCATGAAAATGATACCAAACAGTGGTCAAAATCTAATTTAAAAGTTCATACCATTATTGTCAAACCACTGATCATTTTCATAAACTCGAGAATGATATGATTAGGAGCTTTACTGGAGAATTATAACCAGATTCTTTTGATGCTATTTTTAGACAATCCTTTACTTATTTTTTTTTGTAAGAGGATTCTCCTAAATAAGACAGGATATATTATTCTTCATTTTTCATAAGAATAATATATTTTAAACTTTTCACTGGTTTTTGATAGTAAAAGTTTCAATCTCCTGTCAGGATATATTACCTTTATTTTTGTTGGTAATATTATACTCTAAATGGTTCAAAAGGAAATGGTACAATTGTCAAGGTCATGTCTAACTCAAGTTTGTAATTACACTGAGTAAAAGATTGATTGATCAACAGATCACAAAATACTTGGGCACTCATGTTCTTAATTCAAATATTATAACAAGAATGAGTAGCCTTAGTAAAAAGTTTACATCATATGGGCTACTAAACCACTGTCATAAAGTTGTAAAAGCTTCAAAATGTATAATTGACATGTGGCAAAACCCTGAATGAAAATTTCCAAAACAGTTGTTGATATACTGATCTTTCAAATCATTACCATTAGCTTACCCTTAGCCACTGTTTGTTCAAAAAGTCTGCTCTACTTCAAAAGTCTGTCCACTGCTGAAAGCCATCCTCTGTTCATTCATTTTCTTGATAAACTCTGTTGCTCAAAGGCAGTGTCTTATCCACTGATATGCTATCCACTGATAGTGAAAATCATCCACTGTTTCCATTTTACCGTTGTAACCACTGCCTTCCTCAGTAGCTTTCATAAAGTACTGTCCTTCATTTCATCAGGGGTTTGGCATGTGGTCAGTCCTTTTGTAACCGCTGCCACGTCAGCATTCATCTTTTTCGACAAAACCCCCACTTCACACCAAACAAGGTTTTACTGTCGAATTGAATTCTCCAAAAATTCTCTTCTCAAAGCAGTTTTTCTTCAAATTCCTTCAAATATTTCTTCGATTATCATCTCCAAAATGACAAAATCGAAGTCATCCTCAAAACCCACTTCCAAATCATCATCAAAAGATGCCTCCCAAAAGGCTACAATCGTCGAAATACCATACAAACCGTCTCACAATCTTCTGGGTCTTCTCATAAAACCCGGTTCCACAAGGGATTTCGACTCCATCATTGATATCATGACTACTTCAAAGTATAAAACTTTGCTTACAGCAGATGCACCAATATACTTGGCGACCCAAAGAGAGTTTTGGAAGAATGCAACCCTTGACAAACAAGGTGACACTGTCATAGCCATTAACTCTACTCTAGAGGGAAAAGAAGTCAAGATCACACCACAATCAATTTCAGAGGTCTTTCAACTCAACGATCAGGAAGGTAAAATTACTTTCCCCAAAAATGAGTTAAAAAATGATTTTCTGGAAAGAGGATATAATGCAGAGGTCAAAAAGGACACCTTAGAAAAAGGTTACTTCCCATCTGCACCACGATTTCTATTTCACACCCTCCTAATGTGTGTTTCAAACAAAACCACTGCTTTCAATGAAATACCATTAAAGATTCAAAAACTGGGATTTGCAATTCTTCAAGAAGAAGATTTTAACTATTCTCAGGTGATTTTTAATGATTTGGTTAACAATGTTGAAACAAAAGCATTCCTACTTTTTCCAAGATTTTTAAGTTACTATTTTGAAAAGAAACTTGGAAAGAAGGATGCTGCTGCAATAAAACAAGGTGAATCTTTGCAAATAAAAAGCTTAACTGCTGAAACTTTTACACGAATGTTAACACCTTGCAAAACACAAGCAGAGGTACCTGAGCAGATTTTAGCAGTTACAACTGCTCCTCAGGTATCTGCTGCTGAGCCCACTGCTCAAGGTGATCAAAGCAGCAGACCAACTGTTTTGAAACCCACACCTACAATCACCAAAAAGCCAACAAAAAGAAAAACTCAAAAACCCCCCAAACCAATCAAAAAGGCAACTCTGGAGGATGAGATACCAGAGCAAATGCCTGTGACAACACAAAAGTCACAAGAAACCACTGCTGTTTCTTCCTCACAGCAGTTGGTACAAATATCTCAACCCATTACCGAAACCCCTCCTGCTTCTTCACAAAAAGAACAGGTTGTACAAATAGGGTCTCCACATCATGATGCTCTGGAAACACTCGTTTCTATCATCCACAGCTCAATACCCGGGGCAAATCCACTTTCTACACCAAACATCACATCCACAATTCCCCCACCAACTAAACTGCTGTTGGATGCAATTGATTTGAACCAGGCATTAACCAGTCCTTCTCAATCACCTATCAATGAGAATATACCTCAACAACTGACTGGGTCTGATGTATCAATCTTTGCTAACCCACCAACACAACCTGAGGAGGTTAGACCCCTTGAGTTACAAGTAACTCTTGGTGGTAGTCCAAGTGAAGCAGCCACTACAACTGCTGAACCCATTGGTTTACAGTTGGACAGTGGTTACATCAATAAGACTTCCTTGGAGGCAATTCCTTTTATAGCACCTCTGCCAACCACCAGTGGATTTATTTATCCTACTGGCAACATCAAAAGGTTGTCAAGTGTTGAAGGAAGAAGACCCCGGTACCAAGAAAAAGGGGCATCAGTGGTTAATGCTTGGAGTATACTCCCTACATCAACTACTGATAAAACCACTGTTAGTGGGAAATCAGATGATCCCATTAACTTGGGTGATGGTTTAAAGTACCAGAAATTGACGGATCGTATTGAAAAGCTTGATAACTCTGTTGCAGAACTCAAAGATATGCTACAACAGGTGTTACAAGTACAAAAGGTACAATCAACTGCTGTTCCATCTCAAGCACCTGCTCCACAAAGGGCACCTGCTACAAATGAGCTCTGGAATTTGTTTCAACCTTTTCTCCATCAACAAGCACAATTAGCAGATCAGCAACATGAAAAACATGTCCAACAGCTGAGAAATGCAATGGAGTCAAGGTTCAAGAACACTCAGGCTGATCTAAAGGTTCTCAAAACTCAGATCCTGCACACCACTGGCACTGCTCCTCCAACAGTACTTTTCATTGATTAACTCCCAGACGATAATGCCAAAAAGGGGGAGAAAATTCAGGAGTGGAAGGAGAAAGGAATAGATGATGGTCTCTACATTGAACCTGAAAAGGATGCTATGACCAGAAAAATTCCTGTGCCAGATGGTAGTAAAAAGGTTGATGCAACTCAAGAAGCACTTGATGAAGGAGTAGCAAGTGTTAAAAGAGATAGAATGGCAAAGGATATTTCAAGATGGAATGAGGAGAAAAGAGCTTTTATGGAACTGTATGAGCAAGGTTGTTCTGGATCAAAGGATTCCAAAAATCCAAAGACAAAAGGGAAACCTAAGTCCATCCCATCCAGATTTCCAAAGCCTTCAAAACCACCTTCCAAAAGCCATCTGCATCAAACCTCCACCCAAACAGCTGCTGAAACTCCTGTTGTATCAACTACTGATGGTACTTCAGTGGTTTCAACATCTGTTCTCTCTTCAACACACACCACTTCAACACACACCACCTCAACACACACCACAACCACTATTTTACCACCACTGTCACCATCAAAAACAATTTCACCACCACTTTCACCTGCTGACAAAAAGCAGAAGACAACAGATGTTATAACATCTATTGTAATGACAACAGTGGTTGAAACACCAGTTGTTTCAACAGCTGTTAGTCAATCACAAACCACTGCCATATAATCTACCACCACCGATCCACCCAAAACATCATCTGCTTCTTCTAAAACAAAAAGGAGAAGGATTTATATATCAGATGATGATTCACTTTCACCACCACCAACATCTTCAAAATCCCTATCACTTGTCACTATTCCAAAATGTCACACCCCGAATTTCCACGTGTTACCGGTGGGCCCGGTAGGGGAGTATCGTGACGTGGTTGGCAACATAATAGTCAAACAACACAATATTTAAATGCACAGCGGAAGAAAAGTATAGATTCATTTCAACCAAACGATATTGTAATATTAAGTATCACAAATAGTCGAATATAAATCCACAGGTAGATCAAAATAAAAGGAAACAAATGTTCAACAGTCTATGACATCCAAGCTGGCGAGACTTATTGTGGATGCTAGGAGACAAGCCAGCCTATTACGCGTAGTACCTGCACTTAACCTTTTTAAGAAAAATACGTCAGTTTACACTGGTAAATACAATCAACCGACTCATTTTGAAAAGAGTTTAAGAAAATGCATTTAAGGCACAAGGCACAAACAATATTTTATAACTTGGGATAATTATTTAAATATATAAACTTGTAAAGGATTTACATGTTCCTTATGCGTTCAGTAGCCCGGATCGAGCCGGGTTAAAGATCAATAGACACACCACTTTATTTAGATGAGACACTGACAGGTGTACGCCTACACCTGAGTGCTACGGTCGTGGCCATTTCGTAAAATGATGCCAGGGATATCCGGGACACGGTCATTAACCCCCAAAGGCTTTAAGCAAACAAAACAATTTAAACGAAACATCTCAATACTTTAACCATCATACAATTAAAGATTCAATGTCCGACCAAGCGGTATTTTATATACCGTACCCCAAGCCCGTATAGGGAAATAAGTTAAAAGTATTTACCTGAGCAAGTATAGATAAAAAATCAGCGAGTGCAAGTATCTTTTACTGGTTCTCCTAATCTGGAACGAAGGTTTATAATAACCTATTAGAATCCTAACGGGTCTTTAGTTAAGCTTAAGCTTAGACCGGTTAGTTTCAAAGATACGGTTCGTACGCACGATTAAGCGAAGACCGGATAGAATGTGATTTAGACCCGACAAGTTTGAAGACTTGCTTAATATGGGTATATTATACACATTCTGGATTTTGAGATAAAACCGATAAGGTGTGACCCGTTTCGGCTAATTTATGTAAACTAGTTACATAAACCGAACCGAACGCGTATGAAGCGTAACGGGTAACCATAAGAGTCCTAAACAGGTTTCCTAAGTTAACATGCCTTAAATATGTTGTGATATCAGTAGGATACCTTCCGTTATGCCCAAAACGAGTTTAATCTCATATTAAGCCCCGTAGGGGTATTTTGGTCATTTTAAAGATTATAAAAGGAATTAATTTATCTTCTGTGATCCGGGTCTGATTAAATCAGTAAAATGGTTTATTTTAATAGGTCATAACATTTGGTTATAAGTCTTATATGCCAAAATAGTTTTAAACCCTAACTATGCGTATAATACGCTTATAAAGCCGTTTTAAGCGACGTACGGGTTAAAATAGGATTCTGAGTTTCCTGATCAGTTAAACAGGTTCAAAACACTCCATTTAATATTTAAAATTAGTAGCAATTGGATTGGCATCAAAAGGATTTGTAAAACTCATTTTATGGCCGAAAAGGGTATATTCGGTATTTACCGAATCAAGGCACTAATCCTAGCTTATGATCAGTTTAAAAATAATTAAAAATCTTCAAAAATCCCAAAATATTATATTACATCAATGGGTAAAAGGTTTGGTGTCAAAAATTGGGTTTAGATAGGCTTTATGCTAATGACGCCATTTAATCACTAAGGATCGTTCTAATTACGTCATTGAGCATAACTCCTAATCTATATGTCCAACTGATGTAAAAATTTACAGACATGTTTAATAATCAGTAACTAAGATTATTTTACTTTCATATATCCAAAATTCTTGTTTTATGGTCATAAGGGCATTACGGTCAATATTTAGGCGATTAACGGAAACGTCGGACAATTAAGGATATATGTGGTATAAACGCAGAGGGTTATACACACATGTAACTAGGTCCTAATGGAACTTTAAGGCATGTCTAAACCTATCTAAACCGGGTCAGAACTGAGGTCAAAGCTAAAGTCAAACTTTTGCGTCTTTCGGTTCCGAATCGGTTCAAAACAGAAAGTTGTCGAATCAAACAAGTGTAGACAAGTTTTTATACTTATTATCAGGTTAGATGAATGATAAAATAGATTACACGCCTTTTATATTGTTAATTACATGATTAATGATTCTGTTGACTTTTCGAAAGAAGTTTGACTCGACAAACAACCTAGTTAAGAATGGAATCAGTGGGTGCCCTTTTAAGGGTTTAAAGCCCACATGATTACCAACTTATAACAACTTTCGTTTCGACAAACCCCTGTACCGTTTGTGTTTTATCGCTAAGTCAAACCGTAGTTACGACGGTTTGATTTCTAGGCTATAAACTAAGCATAACTGAAATAGAGAAGATTAAGCATACTTACACAAGTCTTATGAATGATTTGGAAAACTTGGAAGATGGTCTTGAGTTCCAGAAATGCTCAGAGATGAAGTATGGAATGAATGTTCAAAGTTGTCAATATTAGGAACCTTATAAATTGATCCAAACTCCTTAGATTGTTGACAAATGAGTCTACAATTGATCAAGGATGAATACAAGTGCCCTCTACAGCCTATAAACCACTTTAGGGAAGCCCATGGTATGCCAAAATTCGATCTAAGTCGGTTAACAAACATGCAGGACATCTGTGCATGTTTTCTGTTCAGACAAGGCAGTCGCGTAGCGCGACTGCCGGGGTTAATCATGCTCGCGCTACGCGAGCATGTAGATGACCAGCTCAGCAAGTTTCATTAATTGCATTTCAGCCCCTGGTCCCCCGAAAGGTCGTTTTCACTTGGTTTTCTTGCATTCTAAGACTTTATAATTGACATATGGGGCTTTAAGGCTTATACCATCTTTGTCAAGTCCTCGGGTAACTTTGTGATCACCCGAAAAGCCCTAAATTTCAATGTTGACGGTTCTAACCCTCACACACGAATTTTATCATAACTTTCTCATACGGTAACGAAACTTGGTGAAATTTTTATGGTGCATTCTAGTGAGCATAATTAATCGTTACAAGGCTTCGGGTTTGCTAAAAGGTCACTCAGAGGTATAGCTTAACATGTTGACACATTTAACCCCTGTAGTTTGTAATCTCTCACTTTCTTTCACAATTCGCTTCGTATGATCCATGACCCATTCGTTTAAGGTTATAAACATCATGTAGGGTTATTGTACAATATAATTATTCACTGTTGACATTCAAAACCCGTATATTCACATACTTTCCAGGTTTGTCAACTTTAGTCCTTCAAGAATATTCCTACACACGTTCGACTTATGACACGTGTCAACACCTTATAGGACGTGAATTTTCGAGGTGTTACATCCTCACCCCCTTAAAAGAAATCTCGACCTCGAGATTTACTGAAACAAATATGGGTACTTTTCTTTCATCGTGGACTCAACCTCCCACGTATACTCGGGACCTCTACGGGCATCCCATTTGACCTTTACAATCGATACTTGCTTCCTTCGAAGCTTCTTAACCTGTCAATCCTCGATCGACAATGGTTTTTCCACAAATTTCAAGCTCTCATCTATATGCACATCTGTATGGGGTATGACCAGTGATTCGTCAGTGAAACACTTCTTCAGGTTGCAGATGTGGAACACATTGTGTATACTACTGAGCTCTTCAGGTAAGTTTAACTTATAGGCAACTGACCCGACACGTTCGATAACCTCGAAAGGTCCTATGTATCTCGGGCTTAGCTTGCCTTTCTTACCAAATCACATCACTCCCTTCCAGGGTGACACTTTAAGTAGGACTTTGTCACCTACTTCGAAGTGAAAATCCTTACGACTTGGATCAGCGTAACTCTTCTGCCTATCCCGGGCAGCTTTGAGACGGTCACGAATCTGGACAATCTTATCTGTCATCTCGAACACTATCTCTGGTCCAGATAACTGGACATCTCCAACTTCTGCCCAACAAATGGGCGATCTACACTTTCTACCGTATAATGCCTCAAAAGGCGCAGCCTTAATGCTGGTATGGTAGCTATTGTTGTAGGAGAATTCAACTAATGGTAGGTGCTTATCCCAGCTACCACCCAAGTCAATTGCACATGCACGAAGCATGTCTTCCAACGTTTGAATAGTACGCTCACTCTGACCGTCTGTCTGTGGATGGTAAGCCGTACTAAAGTTCAAACGTGTGCCCAAAGATTGTTGGAAGCTTTTCCAAAAATGTGACGTGTATCTAGTATCTCGGTCAGAGATAATAGACACAGGTATGCCATGTAAAGCTACAATCTTATCCACGTACAGTTGGGCTAACATATCGGAGCTGTAGGTCTCCTTAATGGGTAGGAAATGTGCAGACTTAGTCAGTCGGTCAACTATCACCCAGATGGTGTCATTTCCTTTCCTTGTCTTGGGTAACTTGGTGATAAAATCCATAGTTACCATTTCCCACTTCCAAGTAGGAAGTTCAGGCTGTTGTAGCAAACCTGACGGTTTTTGATGTTCTGCCTTGACTTGCGTACACGTCAAGCATTTAGCTACATAGGTAGCTACAGACTTCTTCAAGCCTATCCACCAATAGTTTGCCCTTAGATCCTGGTACATTTTATCAGCTCCAGGATGAACAGAATACTTAGAGCTGTGGGCTTCCTGGAGGATAACATCTCGGAGTCCTCCATAAATTGGAACCCATATTCGTCCATTCAATCTAAGAATTTCATCCTTACTAAGAGATAACTGCTCCTCAGTTACTCCTAGCTTTTCGTTAGGATAGTTAGCTTCCAACACAGCTTCCTTCTGTGCAGCTAACAACCTTTCAATCAAATTGTTCTTTATTTCCATGCGCTTGGCATTGATTCGGATGGGTTTCACCTTCTCCTTCCGACTCAAGGCATCGGCGACTACATTCGCCTTGCCGGGATGGTATCTTATTTCACAATCGTAATCATTCAGAGTTTCCATCCAACGGCGTTGCCTCATGTTCAAGTCCTTCTGGTTGAACAGATGTTGAAGGCTTTTGTGATCAGAATAGATCACACATTTTATTCCATATAAGTAGTGCCTCCACAGTTTTAGTGCGAATACAACGGCACCCAATTCCAAGTCATGGGTGGTGTAATTCTTTTCGTGCACCTTTAACTGGCGTGAAGCATAGGCAATGACTTTGCCTTTCTGCATAAGCACACATCCTATCCCTGTGTGTGATGCATCACAATAAACTACAAACTCCTCTATTCCATCAGGCAATGTCAGCACTGGAGCATTGCTCAACTTTTGTTTCAGAATATCGAAGGATTCCTGCTGCTTAGGACCCCAATCAAACTTAATCTTCTTACGTGTCAGCGAAGTCAGGGGTGCAGCAATCCTTGAGAAGTTTTCAATGAATCGCCTATAGTATCCTGCCAAACCTAGGAAGCTACGTATTTCTGTAGGCGTCTTTGGCTCATGCCAATTCATAACAGCTTCAACTTTAGCGGGATCTACTTGGATACCACGCTCACTAACAACATGTCCAAGAAATTGGACTTCCCGAAGCCAGAATTCACACTTCGAGAACTTGGCATAGAGCTTTTCTTTATGAAGTAGTTCCAAAATGCAGTGAAGATGCTTCTCATGGTCAGCTTGGTTCTTTGAGTAGATGAGAATGTCGTCGATGAAAATGATGACGAATTTATCTAAGTGCGGCTTGCAAACGCGATTCATGAGATCCATGAACGCGGCTGGTGCATTAGTGAGCCCAAAAGGCATCACTAGGAACTCGTAATGACCATAACGAGTCCTAAATGCTGTTTTGTGCACGTCTTCATCTCTAACCTTCAATTGATGGTAGCCTGACCTCAAGTCAATCTTCGAGAAGAAACTTGCCCCTTGAAGTTGATCGAACAGATCGTCGATTCTGGGCAAAGGATACCTGTTCTTGATAGTGACCTTATTAAGCTCGCGGTAGTCGATGCACAGACGCATGGATCCATCGTTCTTCTTGACAAATAAAACTGGTGCTCCCCAAGGAGACGAACTAGGTTTGATGAAACCTTTGGCTAGCAAATCATCTAGTTGCGTTCTCAATTCCTTCATCTCTGTTGGTGCCAACCTATAAGGCGCCCTTGCAACCGGTGCTGATCCAGGAATAATGTCAATTCTGAATTCTACTTGCCTATCTGGTGGTAAACCAGGTAGTTCTTCAGGAAATACTTCGGGGTATTCAGAAATGACGGGGATATCCCCAATCTTGGGCTTCGGCTCATCTATAATTACTTGTGCTATGTAGATGACACAACCTTTCTTCAAACACTTAGAGTCTTTGAGTATAGACATTTTCTCGGGCAGCCCATACTGGGTATCTCCCTGGATAGTAAGTGATTCACCAGACGGAGTCTTGATCATCACTTGCTTCTTATTGCAAATAATCTGGGCCTGGTTATGAGATAACCAGTCCATACCCAAAACTATGTCGAAACCGGCTAGTTTTAAAGGAAGTAGGGACAAAGGAAAAGAGTGGTTCTTAATGGATATGAAACATCCATCTAATAAGGTTGAAGCGGTTTCTAAAGTGCCATCTGCTAGTTCCACCTCATACTTCACACTTAAAGTCTTAACAGGTAATTTCAACAATTCACAAAACTTATTATCTACGAACGACTTATCAGTGCCTGAATCAAATAACACTCCCGCATAAACATCATTTACGAGAAAGGTACCTGTTATCACATTGTCGTCCTTGACGGCTTCCTTAGCATCCATCCTGAAGACCCTAGCATTGGTCTTCTTAGTCTCTTCGGGCTTCTTGGCGTATTTTGGGCAATTGCTCTTGATGTGCCCCTTTTCATTGCAACCGTAGCAGGTCGCATCCTTTATCTTTTTGCAATCCAAGGTTTTGTGTTCCTTGGACTTGCACAACCCACATGCAAAAGATTTCGATTGTGAATTCGAATTCGATTCATTCCTGCACTTCCCAAAGTGCTGCCTCTTGCAGATTTTACATCTGGGTTTTTCACCCGACTGCTGACCATCCTTCCTAAATCCTGACCCCTTCTTATGGTCATTGTTTCCCTTCTGCTTCTTGTCTGAACGTCGTGAGTTATCATCCTCACGCTTCCTCTTTTCGGTATCAGTGTTCCTCTGCGATCTCAGCCTGACAGCATCCAAGGTAAGGGACAACGATATGTCCGCTACTGACCGAAAAGTAGTTGGTCTGGAGGCCTTCACACTTGCTTTGATCTCCGGGGCCAAACCCCCAATGAATCGAGCTATACGTTTAGGCTCCGGAGTTACCAAATATGGAACCAACCTTGACAAAGTGTTGAAACTGGTAAGGTAGGCCTGACAGTCTAGGTTTCTCATGACCAGCGACAAGAAGTCAGATTCAATTCTCTCAACCTCGTGTTGAGGGCAGAAATTTTCCTTGATCAGTGCCATGAACTGTTCCCATGTCATATTGTACAACGGAACTTTCCCCGTAGCTTGGATCAAAGATCTCCACCAAGCTAATGCTTCCCCCTTAAAAGACTGTGACACGAATTTCACAATATCCCTATTATCACAACCACTTATATCCACCACCGTATCCATTTCATCCATCCAAGTCATGCAATCTACCGCTCCTTTTCCCCATTGAAATCCCTGGGTTTGCACGAAACGAAGTACTTATATGAGCAACCCTTATTACGGGGTTCTTGATTCCGTACGACTCTTTGAGATGGAGCACTCCTCTGGTTTGATGAGTGGTGAGTATTACTGTTGTGGGCAGTGTGGGTCCTGGAGGGTGTTCTAGAGTGTGGTGCAGATTGGGTTCTTGTATGAGTACCACCAGATTCATGGAGTTGTCTATCCATAGCTCGATTAACGGCATTATCTATCATTGCCTGTAATTCTGCACCCGCTACATTTACTCGGGCATTATCATGCACTCTCCCTGGGTGACTGTTGTCCTCATTTGAGTCTGCCATGTAGCTTGAACTGTTACATATCGACATCAATTTATTGGTGAGTTTATTATAGAATTGTCTTTTATGGCAATTTATTAACCGTGGTAAACATAGACCATATATGGTTAATTTATTACTCACATTTATTTAGGATTTTTAATATAATTTATCCTAATTATAAAACAATAACAGTTTTATTAGCACATAAGGCCTAGTCACAGGGACAATTTAGATCATAAGCTATGATTTCAGAGAATCAAAGCATGAAGGTTTGAACAAGGTTCATTACCTTTATCAGACAGGGTCACAGACTATTACTGTCTTTTGTCTCATATGAAAATGAGAAGGGCCCGTAGGCATTCCATTACCAATGGATGGTAAAAAGAACTGATCATATTTATTAATGATTTAACCCATGATTCAGAGATCATTTAGTTGGGTTTGGAATCTTTGAAAAGATCCATATATAATAATAACACGTGTGTTTTTAACGAATCATGTCTGCCAGGAGTGTTAACATGTTTTCAGATGTTGACAAGGATTTGAATATTTTAAACGAGTTTTACCATCTGGGCCAGGTCTTAAAATGACATGCAGGCTAGGTTATACTTTTAAGATCCTTAAAAAAATAGCATAGGCAGATAGATTTTTAAAAGGAATGATTCCAATTTATTTATTTCATATCTAATTTAATTATGCATAACATAGCAAGGATGAAATTTATAAACTTACATTCCATTAAAATTTAAAAGTAGTACATTTTGCCCTAAATGGGACTTTTCACAGAAACACTTGCCCACGCAGGAGCTATACTGGCAATACAAGTCCTCGCAGGGACTGTTTGCTAAAATAAGTGTCCACGCAGGGACTAATAAAGACAAGTCCTCGTAGGGACTAAGTACAAAGATAGATGTCCACGCAGGGACTACATACACACATAAATAAATGTCCACGTAGGGACTTGATTTAAACAAGGAAATACCATAATACATATTGGGATTTAACGATCCCGTTTCTTCTTTCCCTTCAGCAAATTTGCCAAGCCACTCATAAATCCCTCATTCTTCTTACGCTCTTTCTGGAGGTCTCGCTCAACCTTGTCCAGTCTTTGACGGAGATCCTCCTGCTCTGGTGGAGAAAACCGTGGTGGCTGGTACTGTGGCGGCGGCTGAGCAGGTACTTGATACCCTCGAGCTGGATGTCCCATTCCCCAAGGGGTTCCATATGGTCCCTCAGGGTTTTGGGCAAGGTAGTTTGCTGCCACTAGGTATGGGTCGGCCTCGGCATAGTTATAGTTATGGTATGCTGGCGGTCCGTAAGGGTTGTAAGCTTCCGGAGCAGTATAAGCAGGGATAGGGTGGCCAAAACCCGGTGATGGCGGTGCAATAGGTGCCGAATTCACCTCTGAAACTGGAACTGAAGGTCTACCCATTTGTGGGCCTTCATATATAGGCGGGTAGTGGCTGCCGCTAGAGTGTTGAGGGGTACTGAAATGAAACTCCCCTCCTCGTGCTGACATCCGTGCGCCAGTCCTCCTACGTCTTGGTGGTTCTGGAGGCTCTAGATGAACTGGCGGCAGTGGAGGCGGTGGCGTGACTGCCTCAAAACGTGGATCCCCAGAGGGATATTGCTGCTGCTCGAAACGTGGATCCCCAGAGGGATCTTGCTGTTGCTACTGTGGTGGCTGCTGGTGAGGTGATGAGTGTTCAGATGGTGTATAGTACCACTCACATCGTTCGAACCGTGCCATGTGACTATCCGGACCTTGGTATGGTGTTCCGTGAAAAGACGAACCGTCTGAGATCACAAAAGGATGGTTCAAGGATCCGGTTGAAGCTTCGACGGGATCTGTGTCCTCGTCCATATCTTGATCACCAGAAAAGTGATCCTCCGGTCCTAGTGGGTTAAAGCCCACTTGTTCTGGTAGGTACTCTGCTGGGTTAAACTGACCCCGAAAAACAGGAGTAGGGTCGCGGAAGGAATCTTGCGATGAAGATCGCTGTAACGGTATGTATGAAGGTTGCGGGTTGTTGGGCTCATTCTCGGACTGAGGCCCAAAAGAGTGATAATATGGAGGCGTGGAGCTATGTGACGTGGATTGTCTGGCAGGCTCCTCATAGATCCTCCAAGGTTCTCGCGGATCTATACTCCTTGTAGCAGAAGGAGTTCGCCGGCCTGAAGGCCCGGCCTCGTGGTCGTTAGGGGCGCTGATCGGCGCCTTTCCTCGATCTCCTCGCCTGAATCTTGGCGGCATTGCTAAACCTGTTAATATAACAAAGGTAATGACAAGGAAAAATAAAGGACAAAATTTAAGTTAAAATAAAAACATTTTGGATTATTCCTAAGTTCTTTGTCTAGACTCGAAGATTTAGGAATGTGCAATTGTGTAACTGAGATTAAACACAAAAGGCTAGTGTTTAATTCACTCAGTGTTGGCTCTGATACCAACCTGTCACACCCCGAATTTCCACGTGTTACCGGTGGGCCCGGTAGGGGAGTATCGTGACGTGGTTGGCAACATAATAGTCAAACAACACAATATTTAAATGCACAGCGGAAGCAAAGTATAGATTCATTTCAACCAAACGATATTGTAATATTAAGTATCACAAATAGTCGAATATAAATCCACAGGTAGATCAAAATAAAAGGAAACAAATGTTCAACAGTCTATGACATCCAAGCTGGCGAGACTTATTGTGGATGCTAGGAGACAAGCCAGCCTATTAGGCGTAGTACCTGCACTTAACCTTTTTAAGAAAAATACGTCAGTTTACACTGGTAAATACAATCAACCGACTCATTTTGAAAAGAGTTTAAGAAAATGCATTTAAGGCACAAGGCACAAACAATATTTTATAACTTGGGATAATTATTTAAATATATAAACTTGTAAAGGATTTACATGTTCCTTATGCGTTCAGTAGCCTGGATCGAGCCGGGTTAAAGATCAATAGACACACCACTTTATGTAGATGAGACACTGACAGGTGTACGCCTACACCCGAGTGCTACGGTCGTGGCCATTTCATAAAATGATGCCAGGGATATCCGGGACACGGTCATTAACCCCCAAAGGCTTTAAGCAAACAAAACAATTTAAACGAAACATCTCAATACTTTAACCATCATACAATTAAAGATTCAATGTCCAACCAAGCGGTATTTTAAATACCGTACCCCAAGCCCGTATAGGGAAATAAGTTAAAAGTATTTACCTGAGCAAGTATAGATCAAAAATCAGCGAGTGCAAGTATCTTTTACTGGTTCTCCTAATCTGGAACGAAGGTTTATAATAACCTATTAGAATCCTAACGGGTCTTTAGTTAAGCTTAAGCTTAGACCGGTTAGTTTCAAAGATACGGTTCGTACGCACGATTAAGCGAAGACCGGATAGAATGTGATTTAGACCCGACAATTTTGAAGACTTGCTTAATATGGTTATATTATACACATTCTGGATTTTGAGATAAAACCGATAAGGTGTGACCCGTTTCGGCTAATTTATGTAAACTAGTTACATAAACCGAACCGAACGCGTATGAAGCGTAACGGGTAACCATAAGAGTCCTAAACATTTTTCCTAAGTTAACATGCCTTAAATATGTTGTGATATCAGTAGGATACCTTCCGTTATGCCCAAAACGAGTTTAATCTCATATTAAGCCCCGTAGGGGTATTTTGGTCATTTTAAAGATTATAAAAGGAATTAATTTATCTTCTGTGATCCGGGTCTGATTAAATCAGTAAAATGGTTTATTTTAACAGGTCATAACATTTGGTTATAAGTCTTATATGCCAAAAAAGTTTTAAACCCTAACTATACGTATAATACGCTTATAAAGCCGTTTTAAGCGACGTACGGGTTAAAATAGGATTCTGAGTTTCCTGATTAGTTAAACAGGTTCAAAACACTCCATTTAATATTTAAAATCAGTAGCAATTGGATTGGCATCCAAAGGATTTGTAAAACTCATTTTATGGCCGAAAAGGGTATATTCGGTATTTACCGAATCAAGGCACTAATCCTAGCTTATGATCAGTTTAAAAATAATTAAAAATCTTCAAAAATCCCAAAATATTATATTACATCAGTGGGTAAAAGGTTTGGTGTCAAAAATTGGGTTTAGATAGGCTTTATGCTAATGACGCCATTTAATCACTAAGGATCGTTCTAATTACGTCATTGAGCATAACTCCTAATCTATATCTCCAACTGATGTAAAAATTTACAGACATGTTTAATAATCAGTAACTAAGATTATTTTACTTTCATATATCCAAAATTCTTGTTTTATGGTCATAAGGGCATTACGGTCAATATTTAGGCGATTAACGGAAACGTCGGACAATTAAGGATATATGTGGTATAAACGCAGAGGGTTATACACACATGTAACTAGGTCCTAATGGAACTTTAAGGCATGTCTAAACCTATCTAAACCGGGTCAGAACTGAGGTCAAAGCAAAAGTCAAACTTTTGCGTCTTTCGGTTCCGAATCGGTTCAAAACAGAAAGTTGTCGAATCAAACAAGTGTAGACAAGTTTTTATTCTTATTATCAGGTTAGATGAATGATAAAATAGATTACACGCCTTTTATATTGTTAATTACATGATTAATGATTCTGTTGACTTTTCGAAAGAAGTTTAACTCGACAAACAACCTAGTTAAGAATGGAATCAGTGGGTGCCCTTTTAAGGGTTTAAAGCCCACATGATTACCAACTTATAACAACTTTCGTTTCGACAAACCCCTGGACCGTTTGTGTTTTATCGCTAAGTCAAACCGTAGTTACGACGGTTTGATTTCTAGGCTATAAACTAAGCATAACTGAAATAGAGAAGATTAAGCATACTTACACAAGTCTTATGAACGATTTGGAAAGCTTGGAAGATGGTCTTGAGTTCCAGAAATGCTCAGAGATGAAGTATGGAATGAATGTTCAAAGTTGTCAATATTAGGAACCTTATAAATTGATCCAAACTCCTTAGATTGTTGACAAATGAGTCTACAATTGATCAAGGATGAATA
Organism: Helianthus tuberosus; assembly: GCA_030545235.1. NCBI lineage: Eukaryota > Viridiplantae > Streptophyta > Magnoliopsida > Asterales > Asteraceae > Helianthus > Helianthus tuberosus. Next base: position 41,229,661 of record CM060385.1, on the reverse strand, counting down.
CAAGTGCCCTCTACAGCCTATAAACCACTTTAGGGAAGCCCATGGTATGCCAAAATTCGATCTAAGTCGGTTAACAAACATGCAGGACATCTGTGCATGTTTTCTGTTCAGACAAGGCAGTCGCGTAGCGCGACTGCCGGGGTAAATCATGCTCGCGCTACGCGAGCGTGTAGATTACCAGCTCAGCAAGTTTCATTAATTGCATTTCAGCCCCTGGTCCCCCGAAAGGTCGTTTTCACTTGGTTTTCTTGCATTCTAAGACTTTATAATTGACATATGGGTCTTTAAGGCTTATACCATCTTTGTCAATTCCTCGGGTAACTTTGTGATCACCCGAAAAGCCCTAAATTTCAATGTTGACGGTTCTAACCCTCACACACGAATTTTATCATAACTTTCTCATACGGTAACGAAACTTGGTGAAATTTTTATGGTGCATTCTAGTGAGCATAATTAATCGTTACAAGGCTTCGGGTTTGCTAAAAGGTCACTCAGAGGTATAGCTTAACATGTTGACACATTTAACCCCTGTAGTTTGTAATCTCTCACTTTCTTTCACAATTCGCTTCGTATGATCCATGACCCATTCGTTTAAGGTTATAAACATCATGTAGGGTTATTGTACAATATAATTATTCACTGTTGACATTCAAAACCCGTATATTCACATACTTTCCAGGTTTGTCAACTTTAGTCCTTCAAGAATATTCCTACACACGTTCGACTTATGACACATGTCAACACCTTATAGGACGTGAATTTTCGAGGTGTTACACAAAACCCATACCTCTCTCTTCAGCTCAAATTTTAAAACCACTACCTCCTGCTGGTGTCTCATTTCCTCTAGAACTCATTGCAGTTAGGGAAGAAATAAAATCCTTTTATTATGAGGATGACCCAGCCAAAAGGAGTTTGCCATCAATTGCAGGATATCCCAGGCCTAACAATATTGAAGAATACTTAAAACTCAAGGCCAAACAAGCAGAGGATATTGCAATAAAAAATAGAAAAGGGAAATCTGATAGAGAATTTCAACAAAACTATCAGTTTTTACTCTCACAGGTCAATGCTATGGAGCGATTTGCTAAAAATGTATGTCAGCAAATTTCAGAAAGGGCAGATGAGTCCTTGAGAAAAGACTACATTGAGAACATCATGACCTACAAGAAATACAAGGGGGAGAAACACATGTACAAAAACTGGACCATTCCTGAGCTTGAAAAAGAAGCAGCCAGGATTCAAGGAATGATTAAAAATAAGGTCAAGCAGACTCCTCCTGAAAAGTTTAAACAATTTGAAGCTGAGAAGATGTTAGAGTTGAGGAGAATGAAAGAGGAGCTAATTGCAGCTGATTATGGGTCAAAGAATTCAGTGTCAAAGTGGGGAGAAGATAGAGTCAGGGCAACCTACAAAAGCTTAGAGGAACTTAGAAAGAAAGATCCAAGAGTTCCACAAAAGCCTGACTACTCCAAAGCAGAGGTCTCAAAAAGACCACCAAAGCTGCAAATCAAAAGAACCACTGCTCCAGCTGGTGCTGCCATATACAAAAGAAGGAGCCAAAACCAGTCAAGTGTTGAAACCATTCAAGATCTCAAAGCTGGAAACGCTATTGTAAAAGCAGGCCTTGAATTAATGATAAAAGAAGATCTTGAATTGGAACAATCTGCAAGTACTGCTCAGCCAGTCATGAATAGGCCAGCCTCACCAAATACCTCTGCAAATAAACATCTCCCAAGAAACCCACCAGGCTCAAAAATACAAAAGTGGGAAACTGACAAACAGACCTGCGTATTGACTCTGCTCAGGTCTGGTGGAGAAGTGGAGAAAATATCAAGGGAACAAGCTCTTGGCCTGAGTCTTGAAGATTTGCAGGATCTCCTTGATCTTCCACTTAGCAGGGATGATGAAGATGCAGATGCCCTAGACTTTGAACTACAATTTAAAGGTCAGATAAGGGAACTGTTGATGAGGCAATAAATGTCCACAATAATGAAGAGTTTTGGCATTATCTGTTCCAAGGGGAGATTGTTGGGATTGAACCCTACCAGAGGAACAGATAATGTAAAGCCAAAACCAGGTCACAACAGTGGATTCACAATAAGCAGCAGTTTACATTAAGCTTTCCCCTTGAAAGTGATTTATAACAACTGATGGTCTCTATCCACTGTCCATAAACAACTGTTGCTTCCCTTTCAACTGCTGATCAAAACCCTGAAGTATCCAACACTGCTGGTCCTATCTACTGATGATAAAGCACTGCCCAGTCAAGGACTGATAAACCTTGAGTAAAGCACTGACATAAAGGGAGAGCAGCTGTTTAGTGAATTATTTGTTTTATGTATAGTCAGTGGTTAGGTTAGCAGTGTTTGTGTAAGGACAGTAGATACAGGTTGTTAGGCTGTTAGACGTCGCTTTCATGGTGACGTCAGCTGAGATACCTCAGTGGTTTGGTTTGCCTATAAATGTAACAGTACCTTGTACTGTTACATTTGATTGACTGAGCGAGTTTTCCTCCTCATGTCCAATCCTTTCATCTTGTGTGCAACCAACCTTGGGGCATCAGGCTGAGGGGGAGTTTAGTTTGTAAGCTTTCACTGTAATCTTTTGCTTTGATTTGTAATCTTTTGACTCTATGAGAAGCAAATGTTTATCAAACTATTTTCTCCTTTGATTGTGTTTACAAAGTTTGTTATTCATTTCCGCTGCACTTAAAACTGTTCATATCTATTTGATTTGTTCAAATCTCACAAACAAACACAATCATGAAAGCCTCCGATCCTAACAGATCCACAGGCGGATCAAAGATAAAAAGATCATTGTTCAACAGATTTTAACATCTAAGCTTGCAAGACTTGTTTAATGATGCCAGGAGTAGCCAGCCTATTCCGTCTAGTACCTGCACTTAGCCTTTTTAGGAAAATACGTCAGTTTATACTGGTAAATACAATTAACCGACTCATTTTGAAAAGAATTTAAGAAAATTAATTTGAATGCACAAGGAACAAAAGTTCTTTTATAACTTGGGACAATTATTTAAAATAATCTTGTATACAGTTTTACTTATTTGTCATCCGTTAGGGCCGGTTAGAAGAGCTGGACAAGATTAACTGACACGCCACAGGTATAATGCCCACAAGGTTGATTCCTTAAGGTGGGTTACCAACTTTTACATATGGAACTGTCGGGTGTATGCCTACACCTCGTGCTTAGGTCGTGGCCATTTCAATGAATAATGCCAAGGATATCCGGGACATGGTCATTAACCCCCCAAAGGCCATATACCAAATAATACAGATTAAAACGAGTTATGTAAATATATTAATCACAATCCGATTTAAACAACTACATACCCGACCAAGCGATATTATTATAATACCGTATCGCAAGCCTGTATAGGGAAAATAAGTTAAAAGTATTTACCTGAGCAAGTATATATCACAAACAGCGAGTGCAAGTAGCTTTTACCGGGCTCCTAATCTGGAACGAAGGTTTTAATAACCTATTAGATTCCTAACGGGTCTTAATTAAGTTTAAACTTAGACTTGTTAGTTTTAAAGGAAGATTTACGGTTCAAAACGCATGATTAAGCGAAGACCAGATTAGAATGTGGTTTAGACCCGACAAGTTTGTATACTTGTATAATATGGGTAAACTAAACACATTCTGGATTTTGAGATAAAAATGATAAGGTTTGACCCGTTTCGGCTAATTTATGCAAACTAGTTACATAAACCGTACCGAACGCGAATAATGCGTAACGGGTAACCAAATGAGTCATGAACAGGTTTCCTAAGTTAATATGCCTTAAATATGTTGTGATATCTGTAAGATACCTTCCAATATGCCCAAAAATGGATTTAAACTCAAATTATGCCCCGTAGGGGTATTTTGGTCATTTTAAAGGTTATAAAAGAGTTTAATTACTAATCTGGGTTTCAGGTCTGATATAATCAGTAAAAATATTTATTTTTATAAGTTATAACAGTAGGGTATTGCATATATGTGAAATTTATCTTTTATAACCAAACTATGCACCGTAGGGGCATTTTGGTAATTTCACATAAACTTTAAAGGTCAAATTTAGAATTCTGAGTTTAAAACTTTTGCTTACTATTAAAATATAAAATTTTGCTCAGCCTAAAAATAAATAAAAATCTTCAAAAATCCCAAAATATTATTTTATATTTGTAGGTAAAAATTTTGGTATCAAAAATTGGGTTTAGATAGGCTTTATGCTAATTACGCATTTTAATTACTAAAAAGCTTTCTAATTACGCTATTGAGCATAACTCTTAATCTAGACCTCAAACGGATGTGAAAATTTAGGGACATGTTTATAAATCAGTAATAAAGATTATTGTCCTCTCATATTTTCAAAATTCTTGTTTTAAGGTCAAAAGGGCATATTGGTCAACATTTAGGCATATAACGGAAACATGCATATGAATCGGATAACTAATGAACCAAGTTGTATAATCACAGAGGGTTATACTAACATGTAACCTGGTCCTAATAAGGCTTTAAGGAATTTCTAAAATATGCTCTAATGGGTCAGAACTGAAAGTCAAAGTAAAAGTCCACTTATGCGACTTTCGGTTCCGAACCGAGCTTAAACTGAAAATTGTCGGGTTGAACATGCTTAGACATGTTCTTACATTAATTACCAAGTTATACAAGTGATAAACAGGTTTCATAGCTTCTACATTGTTAATTATGTGTTTATGCAAAAATTAGCTTTCTGTTGACTTTTTATAATCAAGTTTGACCCGACAATTGACCTAGTTAGAGTGGGAATCAGAGGGTGCCCTTTTAAGGGTTTATTACCCACGTATTTACCAACTCATAGGTACTTTCAATTCGAGAATTAACTGGACCATTAGTGATTAATCACTAAGTCAAACCTTAATTACTACGGGTTTGACTTTAGGCCATTAAGCTAATAAAACTGAATTAAGAGAGGTTAAGGACACTTACTGAAGTCCTATGCACGACTAAGGATCCTTGGGAAGTGGTCTTGAGCTCCAGGAATCTCCAGAACAAGTGTTTGGAAGTTTTCAAGTGAAGTGCTCAAATGTTGCAACAATGAGCTCAATATATAGCCAAGGAAGGATCATGGAGATTGCTACAGGTGTTATGGCAACTCTAGGGATGAAAACAAGTGTCTAGGGACGTGGTTCAAGCAGCTAGAGGGTGGCAAACTCGCGGAATTTAGCAAACATGCAAGCTGCCATGTTAAAAGACATTTTTATGAGTTGGCAGTCCATCACGTCGCGCGATAGAGGAGTGCCTCAGTGGTGGCGCAGCGCCAGGGGGTAGGGGACCAGCCAACAAGTTTCAAAAAATGTCATTTTCACCCCCTGGACCTTCTAAAGCGTAATTTCTTCCATTTTAAGCACTTTTAACCCATGAAATTTATATTTTTGTGATCCATGATGTATAACCAAACATCGTTAGGTCCAGCTTCGTTAAACGATAACCGAAAACACAAGTTTTGCCTCATTGACACTTTTAACCCCTTAATTACGAAAGTTAGCGTATCTTTCTCATACGATATCGAAACCTTGTGAAATTTTTACCACTTATTCTTGGGAGTATAATTAATCGTTACAAAGCTTCGGGTTCGCTAAAAGGTCACTCAGAGGTATAAATTAAATATGTTGACACTTTTAACCCTTGTGGTTTGTAAACTTTCACTTTCTTCCACAACTGGCTTCATACGCTTCATAATTCATTCGTTTAAGGTTATATACATCGTGTAGGGTTGTTGAAAGGCATAATTATCAAATGTTGACACTTTGTATCCTTATATACATATACTTTCTTCGTTTGTTTACTTTAGTCCCTCATAATCAATCCGTTACACGTTTAAAGTCTATGACACGTGTCGATACTATATTGGACATGATTTTGCGAGGTGGTACAAATAGACACCCGGGTAGAAATGAGAACCAAGGTGGAACTGGAAATCAGGGTGGCAATGGAAATCAAGGTGGCAACAATAATAATAATCGAGGTGGAAATAAAAATGGCAGGGGCCAAGGTTGTAATGGATGTAGCGACAAGGGGCACTATCGGAAGGACTGCCCGAAGGAAAATCAAGCTCATGGGAGAATTTTTATGATAGGAGCAGGCGAGGCACGTCAGGACCCAAATGTAGTTACCGGTACGTTCCCTATAAACCAACACTTTGCATCCATTCTGTTTGATACTGGCGCCGACTTTAGTTTTATATCTATAGAATTTAAGAACATACTTGGTCTAGAGTCGAGTAAACTAGACTTCCCGTATTCTATAGAATTGGCGAATGGGAAATTAGTCAAAGCAGATGAGGTTATCAAGGGTTGTACACTCGAGCTTGGGGAGCGAAAATTTCCTTTCAACCTCTTACCCGTTGATTTGGGCAGCTTTGACGCGGTTGTTGGAATGGATTGGTTGTCCGACAACCGGGCAGAAGTGGTTTGTCACGAGAAGACCATCCGCATCCCACTGACGAATGAAGAAACGCTTATAATTCATGGGGAGAAACGCGAGACACCCCTACGGATCATAAATTGCATGAAGGCGCAAAAGTGACTTCGAAAAGGTTGTATAGCCTTCCTCGCCCACGTAGTCGACAAGGAAACCAAAGAGCCGAAGCTAGAAGACATCCCTGTCGTGAAAGAATTTCCAGAACTCTTTCCAAATGGCTTGCCTGGACTACCTCCACAACGTCAAGTGGAGTTTCGAATTGATTTGGTTCCAGGAGCGGCACCAGTGGCGAAATCACCATATCGGTTAGCTTCGTCAGAAATGCAGGAGTTATCTACTCAGCTGCAAGAGCTGCTAGATAAAGGATTTATTAGACAGAATTTCTCACCTTGGGGAGCTCCTGTATTATTTGTTAAGAAGAAAGACGGCAACTTTCGCATGTGCATTGACTATAGGGAGTTAAACAAGCTGACCATCAAGAACCGATATCCCTTACCGAGAATTGACGACTTGTTCGAGCAATTACAAGGTTCCAGCTACTTCTCCAAGATCGATCTGAGGTTGGGTTACCATCAGTTGAGAATACAAGAGGAAAGTATCCCCAAAACGGCCTTTAGGACTCGTTATGGACATTACGAGTTTCTTGTTATGCCATTCGGCTTAACCAACGCACTGGCGGTATTCATGGACCTCATAAACTGCATGTGTAAGCCGTATTTGGACAAGTTTGTGATTGTGTTTATTGATGATATCCTAATATACTCGCTAACCAAGGAGGAACACGAGCAACATTTGCGAGCTATTTTGGAACTCTTGAGAAAGGAACAACTATATGCAAAGTTTTCAAAGTGCGGATTTTGGATTCGCGAGGTACAATTCCTATGTCATGTGGTAAATGAGAAGGGAATTCATGTCTACCCGGCAAAGATTGAGGCGATTAAGAATTGGGAAGCGCCTAGGACCCCTACTGAGATACGACAGTTTCTGGGATTTGCAGGATATTATAGACGATTCATAGAGAACTTTTCAAAAGTTTCTCAACTGCTAACGTCCCTAACACAAAAAGACAAGAAATTTGATTGGGGCGAGAAACACGAGGCGGCTTTTCAACTACTAAAAGATAAACTTTGTGACGCGCCTATTTTGTCCTTACCCGACGGTACCGATGTCACGGCCCCCGACCCGGTTTGACCCGTTTCGGGAGCCGCGAGACAGAAATCCCGTGGTATTTAATTAATTGAGTTTGACAGCGGAAGTTTTCATCAGGATCTTTTTTTAAATGCAAAAATATTTCCCGATTATTTTATTTCACAACTCGGGATAAAACCCGGTAATTTACAATCGTTTGATTTCACGAAGAAATCTTTTATTTTTACAAAACATGTTTCTTTATTTTATCTTGAGCCACTTTCTTGAGCTTGTAGTGCTTTATGGCACTTTTCCTAGATCATAACAGATCACCTGAAACATGTTTGAAAAAGGTTTTGTCAGCGGGAAATACTGAGTGAATCATTCATTTTGCATAATGATGCATAGTTATTAATTACAGCATAAGAGCGATTACAATGGCTTCTATCTTATTTTTATCTGGCGCTCTGTCACAATGGTGACGATGGTCATACCACTATTAGATCAATGAACCTAAATAGTGATGATTATCCCTAGTAGGTCAATGAACCTAACTGGGAGAAAATTAGTAATGTGTGCAATACCCCACTAGCCAGTGATTCAAGATATCCACGACTTAGTCCCTGTAATTATAACCTTTGAAAATAATTTGAGGTATTGTAAAATAGTTGATAAAAAGAGAATGACTCACATTGCAGATTTATACGGGCAGAGTTTAGCCTACTGATTAGCCTTTTAACCTAAATTAATAACAGGCACACAATTCAGTCAGTAACTTAATACAGCTTTTATGATAACTCACGAGATCAAACTCTCACAACAAATGACAAAGTGTGATACTTAAACATCCATCGAATTAACGACGAATGACAAAGCATAAACCCGAATGTGGGCAGCACTTAAACATCCATTGGATAGTTTAATCAATCGGACATTGAATCGTAGCAGCGATCGAGTTATTACCCTGATTGCGGCGTCGATTAGTGATCCGTGTGTGTTAATTGTGGTAAACAGAGCATAACTCAGTGTAGGATTGGAATTTCTACGTCGTTCCAGCGCCCAAATTCAAGTCCCAAACTCTACTATTTATACTGAAAATTTGACCCAGTGGCGTAGCGCGACTGCTTACCCCTATAGTCGTCGCGCTACGCGACTGCTAACCTAGTTTCATAGGGTAGCCACCTTCTCAACTAGCCTTGCTGACTTGACAGTTTCGTAAAATTCGAATTTGACAGATAGTTATGTGGATAATCGTAACTAGGGTTTTACCCCCCCCCCCCCCCCTTGAGTTTTAGGGGCCCTAATCCTGATTCTGAACATTCTGAAAATTTTAGGGTTTGTACAGAATCACTTGGGTGTCTCAATTAGGGTTTCCTATTAGTCAATTAAAATAATAATTAAGACTTTTTTATGAGAGTTGTTACATTCTCCCTACCTTAATAAAAATCTCGTCCTCGAGATTTACTGGAATAATTGAGTATACTTTTGCTTCTTTTCTGATTCCAGTTCCCAAGTGTATTTAGAGTCTTATCTTTGAATCCCACTTTACTTGAACGAACACTAATCATTTGTTCTTTCTATCTTCTATCTGAAGAGGTTTCTCTACAAATTTTAAATTTTTCGTTTACCTTTATATTTTGAAGATGTACTACCTAATATTCGTCTGATAGATATTTCTTGAGATTGGATACATGAAATACATCATGTACTCCAGCTAACTCTCCTGGTAGTTGTAAACTATAAGCAACTGGTCCTATATGTTAGATCACTGGAAATGGTCCTACGTACCTTGGACTTAGCTTTTCTTTCTTACCGAATCTAACAACTCCTTTCCAAGAAGATACTTTCAATAGCATTTTGTCTCTAACTTGAAATTCCAACGGCTTTCGTCTATTATCTGTATAACTCTTCTGGCGATCTCTAGCTGTCTTCAGCCTTTCCTTCGTGATACTGAATATCACAGTCGTAGTCACTTAGGATTTTCATCCATCTCTTTTGCCTCATGTTTAATTCTTTTTGCCCAAATATGTATATCTTAAATTCTTATGATTCGTATAGACAGTAAACTTACTTCCATACAGATAATGTCTTCAAATTTTAAGGGCAAAAATTATGACTCCTAATTCTAAGTCATGAGTGGTATAATTTTCTTCATGCCTTTTCAATTGCCTTGATGCATACGCAATTACCTTTTTGCGTTGCATTAACACACATCCAAATCCTAGCTTTGAAGCATTACCGTATACTTTAAAATCTTCTGTTCCTTCTGGTAAGGTTATGATTTTGTTAATTTATGCTTTAAGATCCTAAAGACTTCTTCTTGTTTAGGTTCTCATTCAACTTAACTGTTTAGAAAAATCCTTAATAAATTGTCTGTAGTATCCAGCTAAACCTAAAAACTCCTAATTTCCTTTGCGGATTGCGGAACCTTTCATTTTGGTAATTGCTGCTATCTTTGCAGGATCTATGTGAATATCTTCATGATTTACCATGTGACCTAGAAATTGCACTTCTTGCAACCAAAATTCATACTTCGAGAATTGGACGTAAAGCTTCTCTTTTCTTAACAAAGTTAAGAGTATATGCAAATGCTGACAATGTTCGTCCTGACTTTTTGAATAAATAAGTATATCATCTATGAAGACAATTACAAACTTATCCAAATACGGTTTACAGATCCTATTCATCATGTCCATGAATGCTACAGGTGCATTCGTTAACCCGAAGGGCATAACTGTAAACTCGTAATGACCATACCTAGTTCTGAAAACAGTCTTAGGTATGTCTTCTTCTTATACTTTCAATTGATGATATCCGGAACGTAAGTTGATTTTAGAAAAATATCTAGCTCCTTGAAATTGATCGAAAAAAATCATCAATCCTAAGTAATGGGTATTGATTCTTAATTGTAACCTTATTTCTATAATCAATACACATTTTTATTGAACCATCCTTTTTCTTAACAACCAATACTGTGCTAACCGATAATGTGCCTTGGCTATTGATATAGTTACTGGAATTAGATGAATCCTAAATTCTACCTCCCTATCTGGTGGTAACCCAGTAACTCTTCTGAGAATACATATGGGTATTCTGAAAGTACAGAAATTCCTTAAGTTCTTTATCTTTAGTATTAATGATTACTGAAATCATATATACTATTCCTTGCTTTCATTCATAATTAGCAACTTTCATTACTGATATGAACTTTATGTAATCATTATTACTTCTCCAGTGATTACACAAATTTATATGGAATTCCTATCGCAGATAATTCGAGCATGGTTGTTTACTAACCAATCCATTCCTAACACAACATCAAATTCAGCTAATTTAGTAGATAATAAGGTTGCAGAGAATTTATGACTTAAAAGTTCTATTTCTACGTTTTGCAGAACCTTATTTATTTTAACTGAATTCCCATCTGCCGTTTCTACTGTAGAAATTTGCCTAATACTGGTTAAAGATAAGTTAAGAGTTTGGCAGAATGAAGTATTTCTAAAACTTTGGTTTGCACCAGAGTCAAATAATACTTTTGTGTAAACGTTGTGAACTAAGAACGTACCGGCTATCACATCTGGAATCATCTCAGCTTCTTGAGTAGTCAGCTGGAAGGCTCTTACATTCCTTTTTGCTCCTTCTTCAAGTTTGGCTTTATTGTCAGATGGTTTGTTCAGTTTTGGACAATCTGGCCTAAGATGTCCAGCTTCTCTACAGTTGTAGCAGACTGAAAATTTCTTCCTCCTGTAGTCTTCTTCTTGATGCCCCGGAATTTTGCAAAATTGCAATATCCTTTGCATCTTCCAAAATGCTTCCTTTTGCAAGAATTGCAAAATGGACTAGTGGTAGATTGCCCATTCCTTCCTTTCTTGAAATTGTTATGGTTACCCGAACGGAATTCTTGGGTAATCTTTTGGGCTACTTCCTTCCTTCTATTTTCTTCTCTTGTCCGTACTAGTTCGTCAGTCAGAGTATTGGCTAAATCGACCGCATCATCAATCGTGCGAGGTTTCGCAGCTTTGACGATATTACGGATTTCGGAAATTAATCCCCAAATATAACGAGAAATAAGTACCGGCTCTGGCGAAGCCAGGGTTGGTACCACTCGAGCATACTCAAAAAATGTCTTAGTATACCCTCGACAATCTACATCCACCATCCGGTGGGTTAGGAACTTATTTGTCATTTGTTCCTTTTCATACTCGGGACAGAAGTTTCTTTCTACAAAGCTCTTAAATTCTTCCCAATTCATAGCATACGCCATCCTTCTTCCTTTTGCTTGTAACACCGTATTCCACCATTCTAGTGCCCCTTCTTTGAAAAGGTTTGATGCGTACATGACCTGATCATCCTGAGCACATTTACTTATGGCAATTACTGCCTCGGTTTTCTCTAACCAACGCAGTGACGCAGTCGCTCCTTCATTGCCTGCAAACTCAGTGGGTTTACAAGCAAGAAATTCTTTGTAAGTGCAACCAGGCGTTGCAGCTTTCATTTTTTTAGGAGGAGGAGCTTGCCGTGGTTCATTATCATGATTAACATGATTACCGCCTCCATTTACGCTATTACTGAAGTTATCTTCAGAAATGCGTTTGCTAGGAACGATTTGTTGTGGTTCGATTGGATTTTTAATAGCAGCAACAATTGCTGGAATAGCGTTGGCTATCCCTTGAGTAACTATTGCTGGAATAGCGTTGGCTATCCCTTGAGCAACGATATTTTCTATATCCTGCCTAGTCACATATTGATCCCCCGGTTGTTGATCAGATTGATTAACCTCATTAACTGGTTCATTATTAGCGTTTTCCATCTGATAACTAATTTATAGATAAATAATTAGTATAAAAGAATTAATCCAATGTCACAATTAATTGCACATAATCACGTAAACGAATATACAAACAAAATTGTAACTTTCTAAAATTTCATTTGTTTTATAGATTATATCATGCTTTTATATACACCCGTTTTATTATTTATTTTACACATACTGATTTTACTATTACTATTACATAACCACAGTTCCATAAATCCCCTATCCTTTGTCAAATGATATTCTAGTAACGGTGTTCCCTCTCATCGTATTTCCAGGAGATCTGTCCCCCAATCTCTTGGATCCTATTCTCAGTATCCATTAGTTCTTCGCCAAAGTGGCGGAGTTCAGCCATATTCTCGTTACTCATTGGTGAATTTGGTAAAGGTTCTGGATTAATTTGAGGAAAAAGCTTATAGGGATAGTTTTGTAACTGTATTTCATTAGTCAACCATTCGTCTATTTGCGAGTGGATTGAAGGGTTTGGAATAGCTGGTTCTAAGTTCATTGGTAGTTGTGTTTCAAAAGATTGAATAAAAATATTTTCATCAACAGGCTTAATAGTATTATAGCTTGCCATTATAAAATCTAGCTCTTCCTGAGATGGTAACCCCTCAATTTGTCTAGAGCTTTCCCCAATTTCCATTTTCTTAGGCTTGGGTTTCTTGAGAGATAAAACGTTGAATTCTATAGGTTCTTCTATGTCGGGTATATACCTATTGAAATCTCTGGAAACTTCTATTCTTACTGGATAGAGATTTAAATTCTGAAGGGCATCAGACAAGTCACTCATGCTGTTCAAAATACACATAATTACTAAGTTAAAATCATAACAAAATTTTATAGAAAAACTTTTAAATATTATTTCATACTGGGTAACTATCAAAACAACTGAAAATTAAAACACACTAAGTTTTATTTGTAAAATTATTTATTTACTGAATAAGGTTTCTAGACTATAGATAATAAAGGTACTAAAATTTTGAGTCAAATTATTTAAGGATTTGTATTAATTGCTACATTGGCTAGCATATAAAGATCTGCCCATACTGTACACAATTAGTCAGATAATAAAACACATAATCACAAAATAGCAATTAATAAAAATTATTAAGTATTTCTAAATACTTAATTGGCTTAAATCAGTGGCTCGATCAGTGGCTCTGATACCACCTTTTTCTGTCACGGCCCCCGACCCGGTTTGACCCGTTTCAGGAGCCGCGAGACAGAAATCCCGTGGTATTTAATTAATTGAGTTTGACAGTGGAAGTTTTCATCAGGATCTTTTTTTAAATGCAAAAATATTTCCCGATTATTTTATTTCACAACTCGGGATAAAACCCGGTAATTTACAATCGTTTGATTTCACGAAGAAATCTTTTATTTTTACAAAACATGTTTCTTTATTTTATCTTGAGCCACTTCCTTGAGCTTGTAGTGCTTTATGGCACTTTTCCTAGATCATAACAGATCACCTGAAACATGTTTGAAAAAGGTTTTGTCAGCGGGAAATACTGAGTGAATCATTCATTTTGCATAATGATGCATAGTTATTAATTACAGCATAAGAGCGATTACAATGGCTTCTATCTTATTTTTATCTGGCGCTCTGTCACAATGGTGACAAGTCACAATGGTGACGATGGTCATACCACTATTAGATCAATGAACCTAAATAGTGATGATTATCCCTAGTAGGTCAATGAACCTAACTGGGAGAAAATTAGTAATGTGTGCAATACCCCACTAGCCAGTGATTCAAGATATCCACGACTTAGTCCCTGTAATTATAACCTTTGAAAATAATTTGAGGTATTGTAAAATAGTTGATAAAAAGAGAATGACTCACATTGCAGATTTATACGGGCAGAGTTTAGCCTACTGATTAGCCTTTTAACCTAAATTAATAACAGGCACACAATTCAGTCAGTAACTTAATACAGCTTTTACGATAACTCACGAGATCAAACTCTCACAACAAATGACAAAGTGCGATACTTAAACATCCATCGAATTAACGACGAATGACAAAGCATAAACCCGAATGTGGGCAGCACTTAAACATCCATTGGATAGTTTAATCAATCGGACATTGAATCGTAGCAGCGATCGAGTTATTACCCTGATTGCGGCGTCGATTAGTGATCCGTGTGTGTTAATTGTGGTAAACAGAGCATAACTCAGTGTAGGATTGGAATTTCTACGTCGTTCCAGCGCCCAAATTCAAGTCCCAAACTCTACTATTTATACTGAAAATTTGACCCAGTGGCGTAGCGCGACTGCTTACCCCTATAGTCGTCACGCTACGCGACTGCTAACCTAGTTTCATAGGGTAGCCACCTTCTCAACTAGCCTTGCTGACTTGACAGTTTCGTAAAATTCGAATTTGACAGATAGTTATGTGGATAATCGTAACTAGGGTTTTACCCCCCCCCCCCCCCCTTGAGTTTTAGGGGCCCTAATCCTGATTCTGAACATTCTGAAAATTTTAGGGTTTGTACAGAATCACTTGGGTGTCTCAATTAGGGTTTCCTATTGGTCAATTAAAATAATAATTAAGACTTTTTTATGAGAGTTGTTACAACCGACGACTTCATGGTCTATTGTGATGCATCGCATTAAGGTCTTTGTTGTGTGTTGATGCAACGGGACAAAGTCATCGCGTACGCGTCTCGTCAATTAAAGGTGCATGAGAAAAACTACACCACGCACGATCTTGAGCTAGGTGCGGTGGTGTTCGCGTTAAAGATCTAGCGTCACTACTTATATGGTACCCGTTGTACAATCTTTACAGACCACAAGAGCTTACAACACATATTTGATCAGAAGGACTTGAAAATGCGGCAACGACGATGGATCGAATTATTGAACGATTATGAATGTGAGATCAAGTACCATCTAGGCAAGGCGAACATCGTAGCAGACACCTTGAGCCACAAGGAACGTGCAAAACCTCTAAGGGTGCGAGCCTTAGAGATGACCATACAAACTGATCTCACTTCTCGGATTCACGATGCTCAACAAGAAGCGCTTAAACCAGAAAATATACGAGTTGAATCCTTACGAGGAATAGAGGCACAATTGGTGCCAATGGAGGATGGAACATTGTACTTTATAGGACGAATTTGGTTTCCGTTCTTTGGCGAACTACAAACGATTATTTTGGATGAAGTACACAAATCAAGGTACTCTATACACCCGGGTTCGGATAAGATGTACCAAGATTTAAAAGAATTTTATTGGTGGCCTAAGCTTAAAAGCGACATTGCTACTTATGTCGGGAAATGCCTTACCTGCGCCAAGGTTAAGGCGGAATATCAAAAGCCTTCAGGGTTGCTACAACAACTTGAAATTCCCGTATGGAAATGGGAACAAATCTCGATGGACTTCATTACCAAGTTACCCCGAACCTCAAGAGGCCATGATATGATTTTGGTAATTGTAGACCGACTAACAAAGTCCGCACATTTTCTACCGATCAGTGAAAAAGATAGCACTAAGAAATTGGCTGAAATATATCTAAAGGAGATTGTAGCACGACATGGAGTGCCTGTTTCTATTATCTTGGACGGAGATGGTCGGTTCGTGTCAAAAATATGGCAATCATTCCAAAAGGCCTTTGTATCACAACTGAATCTTAGTACGGCCTTTCACCCTCAAACGGATGACCAAAGTGAGCGAACGATACAAACTTTGGAAGACATGTTGCGTGCTTGTGTGATTGACTTGGGTGGAAGCTGGGATGCTCTCTTGCCTTTAGTGGAGTTCTCCTACAATAATAGCTATCACACTAGCATCCAGGCCACCCCGTTTGAAGCCTTATATGGACGAAAGTGTCGGTCCCCGCTATGTTGGGTGGAAACCGGGGATAAACAACTCATTGGTCCGGAATTGGTCCAGGAAACCACAGACAAGATCATTCAGATACGAGACCGTATCAAGACGGCTCGTGACAGACAAAAGAGCTATGCCGACAAACGACGCAAACCATTATGTTGGTTTGTCTCCTAAACAACTTATGATGTGTAATATTTTATTATGTCAATGGATGAACATCGGATGTTTTTAATCATGTAGATGTTTACTTATATCGTATGCAATGAAAACTAATCAAGTTCACACCGCGCGCTTCCGCTAATGAACGGGTCTGACACAGACAGTACCAAGAAGATATCGCAGTTGTACCTTAACGAGATTGTATCCCGTCATGGAGTCCCAGTGCCATTCATCTCAGATAGAGACGGACAGTTTGACTCCCGTTTTTAGCGATCTCTTCAAGAATCGTTGGGTTCTCGTTTGGACATAAGTACTGTGTATCACCCTCAAAGGATGGTCAGAGTGAGAGAACCATCCAGACGTTCGAGGATATGTTAAGAGCGTGTGCGATCGATTTTAGTGGAAGTTGGGATACTCATTTGCCTTTGGCTGAGTTTTTCTACAATAGTAGTTGTCACGCTAGTATCAAGGTCGCTACGTTTGAAGTCTTGTATGGAAGGAAGTGTCGATCACTACATTGTTGAGCTGAAGTTGGTGAAAGGCAACTACCAGACCCGAGCTTATCCAGGAAACCAGCGACAGGGTTTGCCTAGATCAAGGGAAGGTTAAAAGTCGTCGTCGATCGACAGAAGAATTACGTGGATAATCAAAGGAAACTGTTGCAGTTTCAGGTCGAAGATTGTGTTTTGTTGAAGGTGTTACCTTGGAAAGGTTCTATTAGGTTTAGCAAAGAGAGAAAAGATGAGCCACATTGATTAGGTCCTTTCGAGAGCCCATCTTGAGTTGGATCAGTCGCTTGTAGGCTCAAGCTACCATAGGGACTAAGTGGAATACATGCTGTGTTTCATGTGTCCAGCCTGAAAAAGTGTATAATGGATGATACACTTACTATATTCTTTGATGAGGTTTACTTAGGCGATAAACAGAAGCTTATCGAAGTGCCTATTGAAGTTGTAAATTTGGTTAGAAGAATTATGTTGATAACAAGAAAGACGATTACAGATTCCTAACAGTATATGCGATTTGTTAATTGTGCAATTTGTGGAGAGTAGATATTCGAAATATATGCGAAAAGGGAAGAAAACGAGCTCATGGGATTAGATACTTTCGAGAGCCCATCTTGAGTTGGATCAATCGTATGTAGACTTAGACTACCTCAGGTATAGCTCAACATATATGTGGTTACACATATGTCAAACCTCAAATGGTGGAACACTGACTTTACCCTTTCTGATTAAGTACTCGTAAACGATGAACCTTGTAGAAGGTAGAGAGCGTTGAGATGAGAAATTAGGAAATGGGATTTTTTAATAAAGGTCTACGAGGATTCTTCGTAAGAATCAAAGTTTCTCGCAGAAACTACAAGACCATATCTAACAAGACTGTTCTTACTGTTTCCACCGAGTGGGAAAACAAACCTGTAGAATAGAATTTCGGGGACGAAATTTCCTAAACATGGGGAGACTGTGACACCCGGCTATTTAGACTGTACCGTACAAATGTATCACGTGTCATGAATAAATAAAAAGGCTGTATTTGTCTGATATTGATGTTTATATGTGATATTTGATATGTTGGTAAATCCAAACTTTGATAAAAATTATGTTGGCAATAATAAGATAAACGTTTATCGCGTAACGAACAAAATGCGAAACAAACGTCGGTGACCACCCGATCAATGTTAAAATCCTAAAAAAATAATCTGTTATGATTAGAATGGTAATTTTAATAATTTCCGGAAGGAAAAATAAATTAAAACGCTAGGAAACTCTATTTTTCGAGTTTGAGCGCGTGCCGCGCTATACTGCGTGTATCTGACAAAATACTGTCAACGCAGCCAGTCAAGGCAACTGATAATTATTTCAGTAATATTTTGACGAGTTTATTTTTATAGAGTGATAAAAATAATTTAAAACGTCATAAAATGGGATTAAAATGCTAGATAAAATACCCGGTATCCGGTAAAATACCAGTTTTTGGAAAACAATTCACATATATATGTATATATGCGTGTGAGGTGTGTGTGTGGTGAAAGGTGGCAGCCATATATCACTCTCTCCATCTCCTCTCTCTTCCATTTGTTGGCCTTAGAATTTGTGTGGATGATTAGTGTCATTCAAAATCTTTTCATATCTTTCAAAATCTTGCATAGTCCAAGAAATCATATCATAAACACAATCCTCACTCTCTCTAAACCATAAGCTCAGCCGAACACCCCTCTATCACTATTCATTTTCAAATTTCAAACCATTTCTTGAAGATCCAAGTTCATTTCAAGGTGTTTACAAGTCCATTTGAAGGTTTAAAGGTGATTCCAAGGAGTTTCAAGCAAGAACCAAGCATCATATCATCTTTTTATTTAAAAACCCACTTGAATCTTGAAGGTATAAAACTTACATTAAAAATCATGTGCTTGATTCTTGGTGATGAGGATGATAGTGGAAGGTTTCTCATGTTCTTGGAATTAATCACAAATTTGAAACTAATAATAAATGGGTTTTCAAATAAAATAAAAATGGATGTATGTTTATATATGTGTGTAGCCATGGATATATACATATGTGGATTAGAGATTGAGTTTTGATTTTGTTGACTGATTCTTGTATGATTTGATTCTTCAAAGTGAAATGCATGCATGATCAAAAGGTAACTTATAAAAGTTCAGATGATTAACAGATGAACAGGATAAAGTGAAGTTTTGGAATCATGTGTGTGTATTTATATATGAGCCGTGTATGTATGTATAGGTATGCATGCATGTGAATTTTTGATGATTAAAGTCTTAAATGTGTAAGGATATAAGCATATGTCTTGAATTTATGAATAAATGAGTAGTTGATGATGATGTGAAGTATGGAATGTTTGAATATTTGAAACATGAGTTAAATGAAGGTATAGTTGCATTCAAGTTCATGCAAAATGATTAAGACATGTTATGGATGCATTAGATGCGTTTACTTGAACATGCATGTTGAAATATGATCATGAAATGATAATTTGAATATGATTTGATAAAAATAAATTTTGATCAGATTCTAAACACTAAAAATATGAATATTTGAAGTGTTAAAATGGTATAAAACTTTGTCATAAAGTTTACTAGCTCTGCATGTTGTACTTGGTGCTTTATGTGTTGTAAAA
Source organism: Helianthus tuberosus (assembly GCA_030545235.1). Taxonomy (NCBI): domain Eukaryota; kingdom Viridiplantae; phylum Streptophyta; class Magnoliopsida; order Asterales; family Asteraceae; genus Helianthus; species Helianthus tuberosus. Next base: position 41,210,115 of record CM060385.1, on the reverse strand, counting down.
TACGTAAAATCGCATGATTTATGTGACTTACACAAAAACTGCACCAATCTGATTATAACCATCATTTCAATCAGTAAATAACATGTATTGTGTTAAAATATCAAGTCGTTGCGTGTTGGGATGGTTATGGTAACGTTTAACGCAAAACTATGCGGTAAAACGGTTAAAAATTGGCTTTTCGAAGGATTTATATAAAACAGTTTTAAATCAATAATTAAACTGATATTTTTTTAGTTTAAGTATAAGTATTTTAACTAATATTAAGTTTACTTGGTGTTTGGTTAGTCATACGTGACTCCCGACTCCCGAAAACGTTACCGAATCACTTAAATACGCGTTTTACAATGTACACTAGCATGGGTTATTTATGAGTAAACCTTATGTGTTAAAATGTGTTATGTGATTTAGATATGTGTATATGATAATATGTTAAGTGTTGACATGATAGCGTAAATTTAGACTATGCATGTACACTTGTGCATTTAAAGCGGTAGAAGCGTTAAAATCGCGTTAAATGTGTAACTTTTTTGTCGAGCATGAAAATTGATACATATAAGTTATTTCATGTATGCATGCTTTAAAAATGATAAAAATAAATAAGTTAACGAGATTTCGTGTGTTATGATATTTAGTTTATGTGTACGTTTATGTATATATATTACGACGCGCAAATCGTAGATATATTACGTATAAACGGGAGTGTTAACGGATTTACATAATAATGGTCACCAATAAAATCGTTCAAGTCGCAAAATCTTAAATTATATATATATATATATATATGCACTATCGTGCCAACATAATCTAAAACGATAACTTTTTGAAAAAATCTCAAAGTTATGTGAAAATTCTAAGATACGGAGAAACTTAGGAATTTTGTGATATGTTGATTGATTAATCGTTCCTACGTATAATAGGACGTGTAGAAATCAATTTGTGGGATTGCACTATTTAAAATACGCACCCAAAGGTGAGTGTCACTAAACCCCCTCTTTTTACTGTTTTGTATATGTTTTGGGGGAAGAACACGTCTAAAAAGTGTTTAGTAATGTTTTTGAATAAAACATACATTTTGATATATAAAATGTATATTTTCATTGAAAATATATGGATTTGTTAAATATATGTTTCGGGGAGAAACGATTTTGGTGAATATATATGTTTCAGGGAGAAACGGGGATTTGTACGGTGTTTTAGAGAAAACGACCGTGTAGTTGGGACGAATTTGCTTGATCCCAGGGATTTCAGGAAATTTGTACAACATCATATATCAAATTTATCATTATTAGCAGGATATATATATATTGTACGTGAGGCAGGCATCATAGATGGCCTCGATATGGGTCATGCGCAAGTGATGTCGTTTAATCATTTAAGTATTGCACGCGAGGAATTGTTGGTAGATCTATCGGGTTGACAACCCCGTCGTGACCTGTCGCTCCGTGTCAAGTCAAACGACGAATTGATATTCTGTTCATATTCTAGCATTGATTATACCTTCATTGTAAATATATAGTTTGTAATGTCTTGCTAACTTACGAGTCCGAACACTTGATTCTATTAATTAAATATGTAAACTCAGGAAGATGTCTATGGTCGGAAGGTTCTACGGGAATGCTTGTGACGGCTGACCCTTGAGTTATTTTACAAGGAAACGAATTAACTTTCTTGAAAATTATTTGTATGTTTTTATAATAAACACATAATTAGAAAGTTTTTCCTTGGATCAAATTATTTTAAATTTGAATATGTGAACTCACCCTCCTTTGTGTTGACACTTGATTTTAACGTGTTCTTCAGGTACTTGAGTTCGGCTTCGGGAATTATGGCGTATCTTGTGGTTGTTGATGCATGTTTGGTTTGATAATGTGTTGGACAAACTTTTACAACTGTTTGGGACAAATGTAATAAGATCTATAAGGATCAAGACAACTTAACTATGGTGTGGTTGTGATGAACTTTAAGACGTATGTTTTAAAATCTATGTTTTAATTAAGTTAAAATGTCCAACAAATTAATGCATCGTTCAACAAGATAGTAATGGGCACCAACTTCCGTCACCACTACGTTTTATATTCCGCTGCGACGTTTTTGGGGTGTGACAATAGGGACTAAAGTTAACATTTTGGTAAAGTTGATTAAAACTCAGCTTTTAATAGAAGAAAGAACCAGAATTTTGGTGGTTCTTGTGTGTGTGTGTCGATGTGTGCAAGGAGGAAAAGGAGGGTTCTCTCAAACAACTCAAAACCCCAAATTGATGATGAAATTAGGATCAAATCCTTTGCATGAATGAAGATTTCTCATTATCTAATCCTAACAAACATGTGGTAAATTGTAAACTTTGATTTGATTATTTTGCAAGAAATGGATTTATGATCAATCCATGAATTAGTATGAAAATAAGCATGAATGTGTGTTAAAATCACCAAATACAACTAAATTTATGCATAATTATAAGTAATTTGATGTTTGGATGTGAAACCCACTTCTAGTGGTAAAGATGGTCACATGGGTGTGTCACCCATGCCCAATACTTGTTCAAATCTTGATGAACTAGGTTTTATGTAATAGATTCTTATTAGATAGATTGAATATGCCATGAAATTTGTTGATGTTTTGTTATATTTCATGAATTAAACAAAGAAGTAAGAACGTGTGCATGAAATACTTGTACATTATGCTTAGATAATGGTACGCACACCAAGTGTTTGATAAGATGTCTAAATGACCAGATTATGTGGAAACGTATGCAAGTAGTGGGTGAATATGTATAGAATGTAACAGTGAAGTAAATTAATGATCGATTAGCATGACAAATGTGTTTTAGAAAGAATACATGTGAGAATTTAGTTGATGGAATGATTTGGTAAGAAATGTGCTTTAGGAGCTTCCACTATATGCTTGAAAAGTATGATGCACATTATTTGTTTAGTTGGGAATCAAGAAGTGAAATTGGTGTTATTGTATAGCATGTAAACTTACTAGCAGGTAAAGGTAAGGGGGTAAAATTATTTTATATGAGCAAAGATTGGGTTATGTGGATAATTGAATAAACATGGAAATGCTGATGTGAATGAAAATGGTTATACATGTGTATGTATGTAACTCAGTGATCTTGTGGTAATATATGTGTTACTACATGAGTATGAAATGTCTATGATGTTTGTAGTATAATCTACTATAATGACAAGGATGTATGAGGTTATGTTAAAAGTTCATATGATAGACAGTTGACTTTATGAAAATCAATTGTGTATAAATAGCATGGTTAGACTTTTTGTCACAAATGTAGGATTAGGGAACTCATGTGGTATATGTTATACCAAGTTGTGTTGTGTACGATGACATGCTGATTTATATGAGATCAAAAAGATGTGATTGTTGATCCATACCTTGCGTTGTTAAAAAAAGTCTAATGTAAGGTATGAATTGGAAATGATTCATGATTTGTATGAGTTTGTATGCTAGCGAATAATATAAATGCGGTGACATGAAAGGATAGGAACCACATTAGCACGGAAGGCTAACGGGTTAAGAGGAGGCAAGGAAGCGAACGTGAATACGGACGCTTAAGGTTAGTGATTCCCGAACTTAATTTATTATTAGGTAATGAAGTCTTGAAAGTAAGGAGTTTTGGAATCATAAAAAGGGTGGTAAGTAATGGTAGGATCAAGGTAACTGAGGTCGTATTGGACCATATGTAGTTTAGACATGAATAAAAAGTAAAGTGCAAACTTTAGTAAATTGTGCACTAGTTCAGTAAAAAAATGCACATTACAACAAAGTGCAAACTTTAGTAAAGTGTGCACTAGTTCAGTAAGAAGTGCACATTACATCAAAGTGCACACTTCATTAAAGTGTGCACTACTTCAGTAAAGTGCGTATGAGTTCTAGTAAACTGCGTATAGCAAAGTGCGCACTACTTCTAGTAAAGTGTACGCTACTTCATTCTAGTGCGCACTAGTTCAGTAAAGTGTGCGCTATTTCAGTAAAGAGTGCGCTAGTTCAGTAAAGTGTGAACTATTTCAGTAAAGTGTGCACTAGTTCAGTAAAGGGTACTATTTTAGTAAAGTATACTAGTTCAGTAAAGTGTGCACTAGTTCAGTAAAGTGCACACTTAAGTATAGTGTAGGGGTGTGCACGGTTCGGTTCGGTTTGATTTTTGGGTAAAATCAAAACCGAAACCGAAATGTCAGTTTTTGGCTTTTTAAAACCGTTCGGTTTCGGTGTTTTCAGTTTTTATGCCGGTTCGGTTCGTTTTTTTGGTTATTTCTGTTTTTGGAACAAGGTAAAATCAAAACCGAAACTGAAACCGAAATGTCGGTTTTGGCTTTTTCAAACCGTTAGGTTTTAGTTTTTTCGGTTTTTATACCGGTTTGGTTCGGTTTTTCGGTTATTTCGGTTTTTGGAACAAAATTATGTAAGATTCAAAAAAATATAAAGTATAATTTAAAATATAAGAATCTTTATTATATGTTTACATTTTAGTTACTATAGTTAACTTCATTAATTAATATTGTTTACATAAACCTACCTTCTAAACTATTTTTATGTTTCTCTTTATTAAGACATTTTCTTTTATAATAACTTGAAGATCTTTTAATTTTTATATAAAATTTTGTTATTTCTTGTAGATAATAAATAGATCACTTCAGTTATAAAAAAAACATGTAATGTTTTTATTATAAACACTTAACATTCAAGAATAAAATTAATAATTTCTACTAGCATTAGGTTAAACATTTAAACAACTTAAACTTAAAAAATATATGGATTGTAACTTATCGGTTCGGTTCGGTTTTTTCGATTATTGAAAAAGGTTATCAAAAAACCAAACCAAAATTTTCGGTTATTAAAAATCTGAAAACCGAACCGTTGGTTTTTGTTTCGGCTCGATTTTTTTTGTTCGGTTTTATCGGTTAATTCGGCTACGGTTCGGTTATTTCGGTTTTCTGCTCACCCCTAGTATAGTGGACTTATTAGTGAGGTGTACACTTCAGTAAAGTGCACCTTTGGTAAGGTGTGGTAGCAAGAAACCACAGACGAGCATGATTAAGAATGAATAAGACGTAGGTTTGTATGTGCGAGATTGTATGTTTGAATGTTGTGGCTAGGAATTGTAACTTGAATGTGTTAGTTTGTAAGATGTAGGTAAAAGTTGGATAGAATGCTATGTATGCACATATTAGAATTTAATACATATGAATGAATGGGACTTGTAAATATGTGTATGTGGCTTATAATACGTACGAGTATTAACGGTACTAATCATGTTACTTTTGAGAATGAAATGAAGGTGCAGGGAAGTTATTGTTAGCTTTTGAAGGTTCGTTGCCGGGGTGCAAGGATTGAATTCAGAAGGATAATCGGATGGATTATCACACGTTGGAAGAATGCGTCATGTCGTTTAAATTATATATGTTTTAGATTATGTACGTTGTCACCGATTACTAATGATGTGGATCTGTACGGTGATTGTAGGTTACATGGATCATCATCATCATGCGGTGTAATTGGTTGAAGATCGAGCCTAAATGTGGATTGTACGGGAGTATGGTCGCTTAGTTGTAAATGTATGTAACACTTGGTATATTTAATAAGAAGTAAGGATGTAATTCATGTAAAAGAGTCATATTAAATGGTTTTCAAACATCTTAGAACGTATATAAAGAAAGAAATTTTATGATTCGTATTTCCGCTACGTCTTTTCGATTAAAACGTGTTAGGGTCTTACAAATACTAGGTTAGGATCACGTTTATTACAGGAGTTAAATAAATGTGATGTAAAGTTGTGTCTTAAAAACCTGTAAGTTGCACGGACTGAATAAAAATATAATGTAATCCCTTAACACATACAATTGTTAATATATGTTTTGCAAGAAAATGAACTTTAATGCGATAATTATATGTTAAGTTAATTTTAACAAACATAACTTTTAACTTAGTGATATTTTGAGACTTAAAAGAAGTTTTTAAGTAGATTAAATACGTTTATATGGAAATTCATAATAAATTTTAGATTAATTTATTTAGTTAATAATGTAATAAGTATTAATAGTTAAATAATAAGTATTTATAATTAAATATGAGGCAGATACAGGAAAGCTAAAATAGGATGATTTCACATTTTGACTAGTGTTTCTAGTGATATTCTGTTATTATGGGTGGAGATACAATAGGAAGTTAATTTGGCTAGGAAGGCTAGGAAATGATCTTGACCATCCATTTAGTTAATCAAGGGCTAAGATTAAATTAGGGAAATTGAAAAGAAGAAAAGAGGCGCGTGAGTTTGTTCAAGGGCATTCTAGTCAATCCAAGCCAATAGTTTCTCTCTCCTCCAATTCCCCCCCATTTTTTAAACGTTAATAACTCTTTCATACGACATTATTTTTTTATAAAAATTGCACCAAAAAAACGAGCGTTTTTTTATCTTTAAAACGAGTATAGTATTGCTATATTTAAAAAAAAAATTTAAACCCAGTTGTGTAAAACGCAACAGAAAAACAACCAGTTACGTAAAACGCAATGAAAAAAATGACATTTTTCTAAAACACAATGCACAAAAAACAGAAAGAAATGACTTATTTGTAAAATGCAATGGCCAGAAAACACAAAGAAATGTCTTATTTCTAAAACGCAATAGACTGAAAACACATAAAAAAGTGTTTTACCTAAAATGCAATGCACAAAAAACACAAAGAAATGTCTTATTTGTAAAACGCAATGGCCAGAAAACACAAATAAATGTTTTATTTGTAAAACGCAATGGCCAGAAAACACTTAAAATGTCTCATTTCTAAAACGCAATGACCTAAAAAAACAAAAGAAAGTGTTCTCTGTAAAACGCAATGGACTGAAAACACCTAAAAATGTGTTTTACCTAAAACGCAATGACTAAAAACACTTCAAAAATGTGTTTTACTTAAAACGCAATGACTAAAGATACTTAAAAATGTGTTTTTTTCAAAAACGCAATAGCCAGAAAACACATAAAACTCTCTTATTTCTAAAACGCAATGGACACATAAAACTGTTTCTGGACTGTTTGTGAATTGTCTGTGAACTGTCTGAATTGTCAACGAATTACTGTCTTCGAAATGAGCCAATTTCTGGAAAATTAATATTTCTGATGCGTTTTTAGTACAGCAATTTAATCGGAAAAAAAAATTCTGGAAATGAGCTCAACTCCAGCCAGGGGCTCTGCCCCTTGGACCCCGCCAGGGGCTGCCGCCCCTGGGACCCCGCTACCGGGGGCTGCCGCCCCCGGACCCCCGCCAAGATCGTAAAACGCAATGACTAAATAAAAACCCAGATCGTGAAAATGAAATTAAAGAATTTCTTACATGGATCGAAGCCGGTTTCTTCATCAAATGACGAGATTTGAAATGATAGAAATACTTATCAGCGATTGAATCGAACAAATCGAGTGATTATCTTCAAAATCATCAGAAAAAACGAGATTTTGTATGAAATTAAACTGGGTTTTCTTCAAAAAAAAAACTGAAGAACACGTTGATCGGGGGTTTGAATCATTGATTGGTGATGAAAATCGCACTATAATGTAGTGATTATTGAGATAGAAAGTGAAGAAATGGTTGAAGATGGTGGGTTTTGAAAATGGTGGGTTTTGAAGTTACTGGGTTTTGAAAAGGGAAGAAGAAATGGTTGGATTGACTAAAATACCCTTTTTCTTTATTTTAAATGTTGCCACATGTCATCCTCTTATTGCTTCCTATCCTTCCTAGCGAAATTAAACTTCCTATTTGATCTTTTCCCCTGTTATTATATAGATATAGATAGATATGAATTTAGGGGAAGATTCATTTGAGAAAAATTTAATGTGAGAAGAAAAAGAAGAAAGTGCAAATTAGTAAAATACTATTTCATTTATAACTCATATCATTAATTTTTCTCTCTTTAATTAATTAATCAATTAATCATTAATTATCCTACTTATAATCTACAAAACCTACACATATCAAAATTTTCCTACATATATATACCTTACACATCATAGAATTTTATCCTACACAATCGAAATTTATCCTACACACCTCGAAATATATCCTACACAACTCATAATTTATCATACACAACTAGTAATTTATTCTACACTTTAAATTAATTTAGTTTTTTAATTTGGAAAAAATAAATATTTTGAAAAGGAGTTACAAACTTAATTTAGTTAGTTATTAAAGGGGAAGAATACAAATTAATAATTTATGTAAGTTTACCAATATACCCTTATATTAAAATTAAATGCAAATATTAAATGAAGTAAAATAAAGCATTTTTATTAGTTGAAACTTCTTTTTTTTTTCTTAAAAAAAAATCTTCTTACTTGAACCCTTCACTATGAATTTAAACAAAACTTTAATCAAAGCTCGCCTTAAATTGTTTTCTTCTGGTTTTGTTGTTTTTTTTTTCTAACCACTTTTCATGTTATCTTTTATGTCTCAATTATGCATTGAGTTACAATTTAGTTGTATGTAGTCCCCCATGTGTGTGGGGCATGGGTGGGGCATGGGCGTAAAACCGTGCTACCGACGATGCGGGAAGAGAGGCGTAAAACCGTACTAACATAACGACGATCAAAACTAGGAAGAGGCACCGCATTCGGATTTTCGTTTCGACTTGAATGATAAAGCTGGTTCCTCAATATCTGGTGGTGATTTCTCGTTGAAATCAGCTGATGTCCATGGGGAAGGAGCTGAGGTTTTGGCAGATAAGTCTCAGGTGGATCTTGAAGTGGAAGCTACTGTCAATTTAGGGACCCAATTGGGTACAAAACTTGGAGATTGTGGTGGAATTGTGAAGAACATTATTCTAGGCAAAGGTATTAATGAAGTTTCTCTATGAATTTTTTATCTTTAAATGTTAGAGGATTGGGAGGGGATGATAAAGCTAGGTGGATAAAAAGTATTAAGGTGAAATTCTGGATTAATTTTGTGGCTCTGCAAGAATCCAAATGCTCAATTAGTTTTTGTTCGGTTTTATCGAGGCTATGGGGGGTGGTAGTTTCAGGGCTGAATGGGTGGACTCAACGGGTCTGTCGGGAGGCATACTCAGTATGTGGGATCCCAATATCTTGGATTTTGAGGGGGTTATCAAGGATAGAAACTTTCTTGTTGTCAAAGGTAGTTAATTTGGCTAGGAAGGCTAGGAAGTGATCTTGACCATCCATTTAGTTAATCAAGGGCTAAGATTAAATCAGGGAAATTGAAAAGAAGAAAAGAGGCGCGTGAGTTTGTTCAAGGGCATTCTAGTCAATCCAAGCCAATAGTTTCTCTCTCCTCCAATCCCCCCCCCCCCATTTTTTAAACGTTAATAACTCTTTCATACGACATTATTTTTTTATAAAAATTGCACCAAAAAAACGAGCGTTTTTTTATCTTTAAAACGAGTATACTATTGCTATATTTTAAAAAAAAAAATTAACCCAGTTGTGTAAAACGCAACAGAAAAACAACCAGTTACGTAAAACGCAATGAAAAAAAAAACCTAAAAAATGACATTTTTCTAAAACGCAATGCACCAAAAACACAAAGAAATGACTTATTTGTAAAATGCAATGGCCAGAAAACACAAATAAATGTCTTATTTCTAAAACGCAATAGACTGAAAACACATAAAAAAGTGTTTTACCTAAAACGCAATGCACAAAAAACACAAAGAAATGTCTTATTTGTAAAACGCAATGGCCAGAAAACACAAAGAAATGTTTTATTTGTAAAACGCAATGGCCATAAAACACTTAAAAATGTCTCATTTCTAAAACGCAATGACCTAAAAAAACAAAAGAAAGTGTTCTCTATAAAACGCAATGGACTGAAAACACCTAAAAATGTGTTTTACCTAAAACGCAATGACTAAAAACACTTCAAAAATGTGTTTTACCTAAAACGCAATTACTAAAGATACTTAAAAATGTGTTTTTTCTAAAACGCAATAGCCAGAAAACACATAAAACTCTCTTATTTCTAAAACGCAATGGACACATAAAACTGTTTCTGGACTGTTTGTGAATTGTCTGTGAACTGTCTGAATTGTCTACGAATTACTGTCTTCGAAATGAGCCAATTTCTGGAAAATTAATTTTTCTGATGCGTTTTTAGTACAGCAATTTAATCGGAAAAAAAAATTCTGGAAATAAGCTCAACCCCAGCCAGGGGCTTTGCCCCTTGGACCCCGCCAGGGGCTGCCGCCCCTGGGACCCCGCTACCGGGGGCTGCCGCCCCCGGACCCCCGCCAAGATCGTAAAACGCAATGACTAAATAAAAACCCAGATCGTGAAAATGAAATTAAAGAATTTCTTACGTGGATCGAAGCCGGTTTCTTCATCAATTGACGAAATTTGAAATGATAGAAACACTTATCAGCGATTGAATCGAACAAATCGAGTGATTATCTTCAAAATCACCGAAAAAACGAGATTTTGTATGAAATTAAACTGGGTTTTCTTCAAAAAAACTGAAGAACACGTTGATCGGGGGTTTGAATCATTGATTGGTGATGAAAATCGCACTATAATGTAGTGATTATTGAGATAGAAAGTGAAGAAATGGTTGAAGATGGTGGGTTTTGAAAATGGTGGGTTTTGAAGTTACTAGGTTTTGAAAAAGGAAGAAGAAATGGTTGGATTGACTAAAATACCCTTTTTCTTTATTTTAAATGTTACCACATGTCATCCTCTTATTACTTCCTATCCTTTCTAGCGAAATTAATCTTCCTATTTGATCTTTTCCCTTACTTATTATTCATATATTTATTTTATCTTGTAAAATGAAAATGAACACACGCCCACTCCAACTGCCTCCCAAGTGACATTACTTTCATTATCCTCCACTTTACCTTGTTCACTAGCCTACAAGGTTTTACACCACTTCATTATAAATATTCATAATTATGACCACAAACTATATTAGTTGATTCATGGTTAGCGTAATCATATTAGTTCACGCACTATGATTTACTTGTCTTAAAAACAGTAAATTGCCATAATCGTCCTTGAGTTTTGGACATATTTGCCATTTTCATTTAAAATAACTTTTTTTTTTTTGTATAATATAGTCCTTCACTATTAGGATTTTTTTGTCATTTTCATCTAAACATCTAATTTGTTTATTTTTTCTATCAAACGTTTGGATGAAAATGACAAAAAATCTCGAATCTCAGGGACGATTTTGGCAAAAAAGTTAGACGTTTGAATGAAAATGGAAAAAAAATCTCAAAAATGAAGGACTATATGGTACAAAAAAAGTTGTTTTAGATGAAAATGACAAACCTGCCCAAACCTCAAGGACGATTTTGGCAATTAAGAAGATAAAAAATAAATGGTACGATTGTAAAACATTAAATAGATTTTCCTTCATTTTATTTACTATTATCTTTGACAAATAAATTAGTCATAAATATTATCATCTTCCACTTTTTTTTTTTGTGTGCCTACACACATCAAAAAAATTTTTTTGTGTGCCTATACACATCAAAATTTATCCTATACATTTCGAAATTTTACACATATCGAAATTTTACACACATCAAAAATAGGCTATACATTTCAAAATTTATTCTTAACATATTGAAATTTGTCCTACACATATAAAAAATTATCTTACACTTTATTCTACACAGCTCGTAATTTATCATGCATTCTAAATTATTGTGTTTTTTAAATGTATATTTTGAAAGTAAGTTACAAGGTTAATATAGTTACCTATTAAAGAGGAAGACCATTGATCTATATAAATTTACCAGTATGTTCTTACAATAACATTAAATACATATATGAAATAAAGGAAAATGAAATATTCTTATTAGTTTGAAATTTATTCTTATAAATATTTTTTTTTCGCATTTAAACCCTACACTATTCGTATATAATCTATCACAATGTGGAACCCAAAATGTCAAGAATACTTAAATCATGTAATCTCGTTTTTAGATAAAGTATTTCTTCATTTATGAAAGTCAATAATTAGAAAAAACATAAAGAATCTTCAAAGAACAAGATGTCACTTTCTGGGGAAATGAAGTTGTAAAATTTGTGTATGAAATTAGACCAGATCCATTATTTATCTAAGACCATGCGTAGTGAGGCGTTTTTTTTTTTAAATTGCCCAATCAAGCCCAATAACGCCCCTTCCCCACTACACCTGGGAGTTATTGGGCGTTATCTTGCAAAAAATGCTCCTTGGCGTGGTTTGAAAAACGCCGAATGGGGAAAAGGTTGGCCAATCACATTAGAGATTCCATTTGCTTGGCTAATAAGATTTTTAGGTGTTTTTTTTAATTTTATTTTACTACAAAACATATTGCCCAATAATGTCCCATCCTCACTACACCTATTTTAGAAAACGCCCAATAATGCCTCATTGTTGACTGGGCTGACACATGGCGCAAAACGCCCAAGGGTGAATATTTGTCCACTACGCATGGTCTAAGGGTCGAACTATCACATTTGATTTGGTGAAAGAATGCAACCATTAAAGGAGATATATGATAATTAGGGTGTTTGGTGAAAGAATGCAACCATTGAAGGAAATATATGATAATTAGGGTGTAATTGCTACAAATATTAGTGCCACTGCTTAGACTTATCACTGTCTAATTTGGAGCTGATACGTAGTCGCAATTGATGACCATTTTCTTATTGATCTTAAGTTTCCACTGATGATCAATTCCAACGAACCATCAGTTCCTAGTCCCACTGATCGTTCATGATTAATGGCAACTCTTTACCAATTTCCAATCACTTTCAAAGATCGATTTCCATGCAACTTTTACTGATATGCAAATCCAATACATTTCTAATAAAACGTCTTTATGCCAGAGGTGTTGCCCTTGGACCCCATAAGGGGCCAACACCATAGGCCAAACCCTGCCAAATGGATGGAGCCCCTTGAAACCCTTGCTCGGGGCTTTAAGCCTTATGAAATTAGAGGTTTCTTTTTTTTTTTTTTTTTACGATAAAGGTTATTCTCACTCTACTTTACACCAATTATTCTAAAATTACATCACTTGCCCAACTTTGCTCCTTATGAAATTAGAGGTTTCTTTTTTTTAGACGGTAAATGTTATTCCTACTCTACTTTACACCACATACTCTACCAAATGGGCTAGCCCCACATTATAGGTTTCTTAGTGCCCGAAATCATAATAATGTTGAAAAAGAAAGTACTCCACACCTTATAACTCGTATCAATGTTTTGTTATGATTTATCATTTGGTGATCAACTAAATTTTTGTTACATAAAATAACTTGATAACACTAACACTAATCAGCAACTTAATAGTTTTCGTCTATAGTTGGAATGCACTCTTGAATATTCATAAATCATTAAAAGCATGTTATAAATTGATACATACTAGAGGATGATCCGCCGTAGTGTGGTTGAGTATTTGTGTACTCAAGTTTCTTAATAACTCAACATGGACAAAAGGGTTCAAGATCCAATGAAACTCAATTTGTTTGCAACAAAGCTACTTGCTAAAAATATACCAAAGATTCTGGATCAATAGATGTAATGTACAGCATATACTTAATACTCTCCCAAAAAGGGAGGATTCTCCCATTTTTAACTATAGTTCTTTCTTTTACACAAAAACCATTTTTTATCATAGTTCTTTCTTTTACACAAAAACAGTTCGAATAGCTAATGAGTCCCTAAAATAAGGCAAAATTTCTGAGTTAACTGTAACTTATACAGATGGTTTGTACAAATGGGCTAAAAGCATCTAGAATAAGTAACGAACCCGGAGTCCATGAAAATATGGCAACACGTCATGTTTTCATCTGCTGTTCAAAACAAAAACAAAAAAATCAGAGTAGAGGCACGGATGTAAAATGAAAACTTTACTTGTCAAAAAATTAGGATAATTTAAAGAAGCTTCTTATCATTTCCAACGAAAAGTTATGATAACACTAAAAAACGACATGCTTAATTAGTTCATGTAAGTTAAATCTTGGTATTGAATACGATTATTATTGATTGATAGAATATGAATACAAGGCCCTATATATACATAAACTAATTAAAATTTGATACCCTCAGTAATAATAAACTTGTCTATCTAAAATAACTTAGTCTAACATTCCCCCGCAAGTTGAGGGCGGGGAACGACCTGCAACTTGGACCGTAGAAACTCGAATCTTTGTGACAATATGGGCTTTGTAAATACATCAGCAATTTGATCATCAGTGGAGATGAACTTGACATTCAGCTTTCCTTGAGTAACCTCTTTACGAACAAAGCGGTAATCTACTTCAACATGCTTTGTGCGTGCATGAAATACTGGATTAGCAGATAGATAGGTTGCACCAAGATTATCACACCAAAGTGTTGGTGCCTTGCTAACTAGACCGAGCTCATGAAGGAGAGATTTTAACCAAATCAGTTCTACTACAGTATCAGCAATAGCCTTATATTCAGATTCTGTTGAAGATTGAGAAATCGTTCGTTGTTTACGAGCGGACCATGAAATAAGATTAGAACCCAAATAGATAGCATATCCCCCATGTGGATCGATGATCGACAGGGTAACCAGCCCAATCAGAATCCAAAAATAGCTCTAAGACTAGTAGCCCAATGAGAGTCAGAAAAGGCTTGTAGCCTAGAGCCCGTGTTGTGACGAAATAATAAGTGAAGATTAACTGTGCCCTTCAGATAACGCCATATGCGTTTCACACCAGCCCAATGATTCTCAGTAGGAGCATGCATAAACTGACACACCTTATTAACAGCAAAAGCAATATCTGGATGAGATAAGGTTGCATATTGAAGAGCACCTACCGTTTGCCTGTATCTGGAAGAATCATCAAGTAACGGACTGTCATCAGGCAATAAGACATGTGAAGTGCTCATAGGAGATGATACAGGTTTGCATTCTGCAAGACCTGCTTGGGGAAGAATATCAAGAATATATTTGCGTTGAGATAGCACCAAATCAGAACCATGATGCACCCTTCAATACCCAAAAAATAATGTAACTAACCCAGATCTTTAATTGCAAAGATAGAACTGAAACGATCAATAATAGCAGTAATAGCCCCAGGGTGATTACATGTGATGATAATGTCGTCTACATACACAAGAAGATAGACGAGTGTTCCACACGAGTTGAGAATGAATAGAGACGGGTCAGTTTTGGACCCGGAAAAACCCAATTGATGAAGTACCATAGACAATTTTGTAAACCAGGCACGAGGGGCTTGCTTGAGTCCATTTAGAGACTTGTGTAATAAGCACACATGATCTAGCCTGGCAGGATCAACAAAACCAGGAGGTTGCCTCATATAAACTATCTCTAGAAAATCACCATGTAGAAAAGCGTTCTAGACATCCAACTGTCGCAGAGACCACTTATTTGTGACAGCAAGTGATAAGATAGTTCTAATAGTAGTAGGTTTGATTACTAGGCTAAAGGTCTCATGATAATCAACTCCATGTTGCTGGTGAAATCCTTTAGCAACAAGTCATGCCTTGTACCTGCTAATTTTCCCATTTGGATCCGTACTCAACCTGTAAACCCATTTACAATCAACCACGTTAGTATTAGGTGCAGGGGAACTAATTTCCATGTCTCGTTCCAATATAGCACATCCAACTCGTCAGCCATGGCTTAGCACCATTCTAAAGACTTGTTAGCAACGGTAAAAGATGTGGGTTCAACGGGTAAAGTGGAGGTAGTAGTGGCAGTGTAACCAGCGAGATTATAGCGGGTGGTATGTTTAGGATTGGGATGTAGGTTGGGAGGTCGAAGCCTCGGGGCTAGGTTCGGTTGGGCCGTGCTCAGATTAGGTTCGGTTGATGGCATGGGGGATGGGGTAGTTGGTGATGAGGTTGGTTCGGTTTTAGGTGATTTGGTGGATATGGAGGTGGGTTCGGTTGGTAGGGGATCCATGGAGGGTGGTGGTGGGGTAGCTTCAATTGGAAAATCGGGTGGAGGTTCAAGAAAGATTGATACAAATGGTGGTTCGGGTCGTGTTGAGGGTTGGGTAGGTACAGGTGTATGATATGGAAATACATGTTCATTGAAACGAACATGTCGGGTAATGTATATCCGTTCGATGGATGGGTCAAAGCACCGGTAGCCATGGTGAACAGGGCTGTAGCCAAGAAAAACACACGGGGTGGATCAGAAATCAATTTTGTGATGGTTGTACAGACGAAGATAAGGAAAACATTGGCATCCGAAGACACGAAGAAAAGAGTAATCAGGTTTTCGTTTAAAAACATGTTCATATGGATATTTGTTGGAGGAGACATGCGAGGGGAGTCGATTGATTAAGTAAACTGCTATTTCAAAAGCAAATTGCCATAAACATTGAGGAAGACTGGACTGTGCCAGAAGGGTAAGTCTTGTTTCCACAACATGGAGATGACGACGCTCTACAATCCCATTTTGCTCACTTGTATGAGGATAAGAGTGTCGATGAATTATACCAAGACTACTACAAAGTGAAGTAAGATTACAAAACTCCCCTCCCCGGTCGGATTGAATGCTTTTTAGTTTGGTATTAAATTGTCGTTTTGCCATTTTAATAAAGTTTGTTAACACTATGTAAACATCTGATTTGTGAACTAAAGGATAAAACTACATGTATCTAGAATGATGATCTACACACAATAAAAAGAAATGAAAACCATGGAAAGATAAAACGGGCGAAGGCCCCCAAACATCACAATAAACAAGGTCCAAAAATTGGTACTATGAAAGTTTGAGGCTGATAAAGAAAATTTTGAAGACTTACCTAATTGACAAGAAGTGAATAGTTTATTAAATAACTTGTCCAAAACAGGTAAAGAACAATATGAAACAATAGAACAAAAAACTTGAGAATGAGGGTGTCCTAATCATTGATGCCAAGTATTGGAAGATACTTTGACAGCAGTAAATGCAACCTTGGGTAGAGACTTGAGCTGAGGAAGACAAATAGAGTACAAACCCTGTTCACTAGGACCCGTTAGGAGGTTAGTGCATGTAGACTCGTCCTTCACAACAAAATAAGATGAGTGAAATTCGAAGAAAACATCATTATCTACACAGAATTTTTGAACTGACAAAAGGTTTTGTTTTAGTTCAGGGACAAGAAGTATATTGGATAATTTAAAGGTTTTGTTAGGTGAGTAAATTGTTGAGGATCCAATGTGAAAGATAGGTAGTGAGTTACCGTTACCAACAAGTAAAGAATCATTACCAAAGTAGGCCTCAGGGTTGTCAATGCTAGATATGTCCGGAGTAGCATGCCCATTAGCTCCCGTATCGGGTTTCCAAGAAAATCCTGATTGTGAGCCAACATCTGAGTGAGTAGCATAGTTAGCCTGTGGTGTTGCACGAGATTGATTGAGTTGATTAGGACATTGAGAGGGGAGATGACCTATGCCACAACGGTGATAATGGCCATAAACAGTGTTTTGAGTTAAAGCCCAAGAGAATTGTCGTGTGCCCCCATTATCATGATTGTGATAATTTGAATGAACACAAGAGTTACCGCTTGCAGAACCGTGAGAACCACAGTTGCTTAGATTGTTATTAAAAGACCGAGACCCAAAGTAAGCCTGTGTTGAAGGTGCCGGATTGAGTTGATATCCTAACTGAGAGGCCATGAGTTGAAGGTTATGAAGTTGTTGCTGAATAGAATCCAGATTGGGCTGCTATGTGGGTGTGACAGCAGCCGTAAAAGGTTGTTGTGCTAGTGTGGCAGCCGCTAAAAAGGCCTGTGGAACATGCTGATTTGTGGCCAAAATTTTTGTGATCATGTAATCATGGTTACCTAATAAACCGTGTAGCTCGTTAAAATTAACAAAAGGGGAACGAGCCAATAGATTGGCCTTGAGGCCATTGTATTCTTCGTGAAGCCCTGCAAGAGTGAGCATAACAAGGTCTTTATCTTTCATCGGTTCTCCTATATTAGCTAATGCGGTTGCATATTCATGTGCTCTGCTTAGATAGTCTGCAGGTTTTTCATCACCCTTCATGGTGATTCTGAGTAATTGATTTTTTAGAGTAAATTCAAGGGATAAGGTGACCGGGGTATAAGCTCATTCTAAAGATAGCCATACCTCACGTGAAGTTTTTCCCTGGATATGTTGAAAAGATTCCTCGGATACTGTAGAGATGATGAGCATGCGGATATGAGCGTCATTAGCGACCCATGGCTGGTAGCTTGGATTGTATGTGGTAGCCGAACCTGTGGTAACCTTCGATTCTGGACATAAGGTGGTGTCGTCCACGTAACCGAAGAGGTTGTGAGAAGCAAGGAAAGATTCAATCATTGATCTCCAATAGCCATAGTTCGCGGGTACTAGGGTAAAGGCAAATTTGTGAGAGTTATGGGTTGTCTTCTCCTGGTTTGTAAAGGTTATAATTGCAGCCATGGGATAAAAAAAGAGACAACATGTTTAGGTTGTAGTAGGTTAGTGACAAAAATAGGGCAGCAAGTTTGGCTGTCGTAAGTATTGATAGGGGCAACAGATTCTGTGTTGTAGGTTGGCCAGAAAGAAAAGATGAAGAATGGTTGGTTAGTAGTTAACAGCAGAATTAGGGTTCTACTGATTAGTAGTTCACGACAGAATTAGGGTTAGGTTTCTTGGCTCTGATACCAAGTTAAATCTTGGTATTGAATACGATTATTATTGATTGATAGAATATGAATACAAGGCCCTAAATATAGATAAACTAATTACAATTTAATACCCTCAATAATAATAAACTTGTCTATCTAAAATAACTTAGTCTAACAATGTATATTTCCAAATTCATTAAGCTTCATACTTTATTGCTATATATAAACAATGCATTCCAAGTATTTACTTACGCAAAACATGCATATAGAAAACTGCACAATTCTAACACATTTAAACTTTAAAAGGCAATCCTACCTTCATTTTAGGAATTTCCAGATCTTAGACTTCTAAGGGTATTTTAAATTGTCTTTATCCTAAGTTGTTATTAAAAAAATGTGAGCAAAACCTAAAGCAATGACCTGACAATATCATAATCATCATCATTATACTAAGTAAATCTCACCAATAGCAAAGCTAAGATATGGTCTGAGGAGGGTAGGATGCAGACAGCCTTACCTCTATCTCGTAGGAACAGAGAGGCTGCTTCCAGTGAGACCCCCGGCTCGATAGTAGTTTTGTATCAAGCCTTAGGCCCTGACAATATAGTCTAGCTATATTAGTAATACCAGAGTAAATCCTGACAAATCTAATCATCACTAAGAGTGTACGGGGTCGATGCGGCAAGGCATGCGGGAGGGGAATTGTCGCGCGGGGAAGGTGCCGCCAAGGGGTTTGTCGTGTGCGGTGAAGGAGGTGTGTGGGTTATTTGCGATGAATACTTGCCGCATGCGGGAGGGTGAGGAGAGGGTGTAAAGGTGGGGCCCACTAGTATTCAACCAATAATGCCTTTTTTTGTTTTTTTTAAATAGTTTGGGAAACCACCCCTTGTGTTTTTGGGAAAGAGTGGTGTATAAGAGGGGAACTGACATAGCACATTATGATTGGATGGGTGAAAATTTCCTATCTCATGAGGGGTGTATCCCCTCCACCCTAATGTGTAGCCTCTCTTATATAAGCTTTAACCAGTCTAGTCTGACACCTTAAACTTTTAAGACATGTAAGCATATCAATTTTTAGTGGCTCCGTCTATTCACACACCCCTTTGGTTTATTCGCACACCCTAAAACGCCCGCTTTTGGCCAAAGCGGGGCGCTTGGGTTTAAAGTCAGCAGACAAGGGCTGAGCCTGTCAGTCCTTGTCTGATGGCCTGGTACTGAAGCGCCCCGCTTTGGCCAAAGCGGGGAGTTTTGGCCTATCTGTTTATTTTTGGGGAAAAGGTGAGGTTTTGGTGGAAAAAATGGGGTGTTCATTTGTTGTTTGGTTGTATTTGGTTATGTTTTTTTTTTGTTGAAAAGTTATAGATTTCTATTTTATTTTTATAAAACATATATAATTTAAAGTTGTTTTATTTTTACAAAACATATATAAATTAAAGTTGAGGTGTGGCCCTTGCTGTTGGAGATCTCGAATGCTGCTACTGAAGTTAGAAGTGTGCTTGGTGAAGTATATAACAATAGAAACTTGTTTATAATTTATTATGCTATCCACTTTGGGAAACGAAGAAATTTGATATTGGAAGAGATCGAATATTTTGGTATAACTTCAAGTCATGAAGATCACTCTGTAGGAGCTGATCATGACGACTGTATAACTTCAAGTCACGAAGATCACTCTGCAGGATTTGATCGTTCTAATAGATTAAAGAGAAAAGGCACTAAGAGATTGTTGAAAAACAAATACTATTTAAAGGAGTCTCCTTCATTTGGCTTGAAAAGCGTAGAGGTATATTAGTTAAAATCCCTATAGCTATTTAGTTATATGAAAAATTAAGTCCAAAATTAATTTCCAGTATTTGTTTTTTTAAGTTTTACACTTTCCTCTTCACATTGTATGAATTATAAAAGGAAAAACACTACCATAGGTGAACCCTTCAGAAGAAATCGCAGGCTGATACACAAAAAATACATATAACGAGTTATCGTCTTCCGAATCAGAGGAAGGTTTCAAACATTCAGAAATTCACCAAAATGATATTGAAATTTGTGAGTCTTCAAATTATTCTCGGAAACATGAAAGAAGACCAGTTTACAAAACTAGGTTTCATAATCATGGGAAACGAAGAAATTTGATATTGGAAGAGATCGAAGATTTGGGTACAACTTCTAGTCGTGAAGATCACTCTACAGAAGTTGATCATGACGACTGTAATAAAATGGAACATAATCCCAGATTGTCTAAAAAAGCGCTTTAATCATTTGTAATATGGTAACAACTACCAAGGGGATATTTAGATCTCTATTCGATCTTTATGCATTTAAAAGCCGGAAGTCAAAGTTCGGTTTTTATGCATTTAAAAGCCGGAAGTCAAAGTTACCGCAAATCGGCTTTGACTTTTGGTTTAGACCTAAACGGTCCAGCCATTGTTCGCGGCGAATATGACTACGTGATCGTAATTAGGTAGGTGTTAATCCCTCAAAAGGGCACCACCTAATTACAACGTTTACTTAGTTAATTGTCGGGTCAAAGTAATTAACATAAAAAGTCAAACGGGTCAGTTTTAAATAAATTCAAATCTGATAATGTAGAAGCTATAAAATATGTTTTATCACTTTAATAACTTGGTAAACATTATTAGAACATGTCTAAACATGTTCAACCCGACAATTCTAAATTTAGGCTCGGTTCGCAACCGAAAGTCGCAAAAGCTTGACTTTTGCTTTGACTTTCAGTTCTGACCCAAATTAGCTTGGTTCCTTTATGTATTAAGGTTCCTTTATGTATTAAGGTTCCTTTGTGACCATATCATGTTGTAGTATAACCCTCTGAGGTTATATTACATGGTCACCTAGTAATCTGAGTTTGTTTATTGTTTCCATTATTATGCTTAATGTTGACTATTATGCCCTTTTATTCAAAAATGAGATTTTAAACATAATCAAGCATGCAAATGAGTTACATTCTTATTAGTAAACTTATGTAGGACCGGTTTTGACTCCGAAACGATTGCGAACCGACCGTTCGACGTGCGGAATCCGTGAACAATCGAGACCGAAACACACGAGATGTAATATAAACGTGATTCTTTGATAAATCTGAAATCGTACAAGAACCGTGAATCACCTAGAGCACTTTCTCTCTCTACTTTCTCTCTCTAAGCACCAAGCTCCAAACTTTCTAAAAATTTTCAAATGATTTAGCTTGAATGCTATTTATAGTGATGTTGATTTAGCTTGAAATGACACATGCCACTTTCAAGGGAAATCAACATGTTGATTTAGCTTGAAACTGTCATGTGACACTTTCAAGCTAAATTACCTTAAACATACTCTAAAACCTTCTATACTCTCGTATAACAAGATCTAATCTAACAATTCAAATCCTAAACTCGATACAAGACGAAGTCAATAGACATAGTGCACTAACAGACTCCCCCTTGGATATTGACGAAGTCTTCAGTGTCCAATCTTTATCATGACACCTCTTCAGTCTTGATCAGTCTTCAAACTCTATCCGAATTGTAACACTGTAAGCATCCTTCAATCTTTATCTTCTTTCCATCAGCTTCAGGCTCCCCCTTTCATCAAGCTTCCGTGCTTTGGGATCAACACCTAGCTTTCCATCTACAAGCTCCCCCTTGCTTTGAGCTCATCTTCAGACTCCCCCTTAGACTCAGCTTCCGGGATCGTAGTCTGGAATCTCATCTGCAATCACTCAAACATTTATAAGTAACAGCATTTCAAATTTCAGCTATCCAGGAATCTGACAATTCAATCTCCTCAAAATCACTTCTCATGAATTTTGGTAGTTTCATTGAATCGTATCGGAAACTAACACTTATAACAATATAAGCATCCAACTCCCCCACAGTTAATCATCCAAGTCCAACTTAATGACCTTGGAGATATCACAAACTGTTTTTTTTTTTTTAAAACTTCAAGTTTCAAATTAATGAACTTGATTTATTTTTCAGAAACACAATCAGCTTACTTAGATTTTGAAACTCAGCACTCAGACATCAGTTGTCGAAAATAAAGCAGAAATCAAAATCTTTTTGTATTTTCTGAAAAATATAAAGCAATAACGAAATATGTACAAACATATTTACAGACAATATTTTTGTTTTGAGTATGCGTCAGAGGATCATATCAGTTTTTGACAAATCACAAGTACCGTTGAGCTTAATTTCACAGTAAGAATTAAACAATTCACTTAGATTGTCGATATACTTGTCCACTTAAATTTTCATACATATTTCAACTGATTCAGGATACGAATTAGATGCATTAAGAACTTAAACTCATTCATGTGTCCCACCTCTTGAATATACTCCCGTATCCAGATCCCAATATTCAGTCTTACAGGCAATTATAACACAAATGATATCTGTAAGGGGTTAATAAATTATGAAGAATCATGAGAGCTCAGGTCAGAACCATCGTTCAGCAGAGAGATCATGACTCAACTTGTGGGTGTGTCCCCTTTAGAGGATCTTTTTTACAACAGCATTGCTAAGCAATTTTATTGTCTTATCATATATGCTGAGGGTGATGCTATGTTTCAAGCATTTGCGGAAAGTATTATTCGAGGACTAGGTCAGAACTACCGTTCAGCAGAAGTCCCGGAATAATACCCCAGATATCACTGAGTATAAAAACCTAGTATATCAGAATACAAGACCTTTTAAACGAGATTTCAGGGGTTACCTATATATCCAAGTAGTGTTCCCCACGAAGTAAGCAAGTGTTTGAATTTAGGTTTATATCCCAAAAAAGTTTACTAAGTGTATAAAAACCTACCGACACTTCCACGGTGAGATCGTTTAACACATTTTGACTTTCCATTTCTTTAGCGTACTGTAACTGTCTACTGATGTACTATCATTTCCTCTTTTTACGCAAAACTCAAATTTTTGAATTTTATCATGTTTTTTACTTTTTCAAATTTTCAAATGTTTTTGTATTTTCTAACAATATTACTCCCCCTAAAATGCAAAATCATATAAAGAAAATTTGACAACCAATACTAATAGCTTTGTCTCGCCATCCATTTTCTGCTAAAAGTACTCTGATTTGCAGAAAATATAACGTACCCCCATGATTTACAACCCATTGATCTTAACAGTTTGAAAACCGTTTTTCAATCTGATGAAAGTAATCATGTTTGTTCAGCCGTGAGGGTTTCGGCGTATTCGATCAACATACATTCAAACAAAATTAAAAACAAACATATTTATGGTTTTTCAAATTTTAACAAACTAAAAACATATTTTTGGTTTTAAATTTTCAATTTTTTAGGATTTTGAAAATATTGTTTATTTATGTACAAACAACACTCAAACTAAACTCCCTGTTCAAACAAACCAGGGTCCTGCAACCTCTTCCTGTGCCAGGCTGCTCCTACTACCATTCTCATAATCTTCAGCTTCGTTGAGCACCTGCACATTCAAACTTTATCAATCATTTGAACAATTTAGCCCAGGTCTGTTGGACCTTAGGCATTTCAACACAATAATGTTCATTTAATTTCGGAAACTCTTTGTCATTTAAAACGTTTTCAATTTTGACTTCAACTTTTTCATCTTTTACCATCGTTACTTGTTTCTTAGCACTCCACATTTGACCTTTCGGAGTACCTCTTTTGTAAAAATTTGTCTCTTTTTGAACCTTTTGTTTTTTAATAACATTTTTAGGTTTCCAAAACTCTTGAGGTTTTGTCATATCAACAGATGTTCTCCAACTCTGTGTTGTTCTCAATCTGGGTGTGTGAGAATTCCAGGTCTGTCTTGAATCGAACCTGTTCGGGTTTGATTTCCAATTTTGATTTGAAGCAAACTTGTTTGTATTGTACCTCCAAGTTTGTTTCGAATCAAATCTGGTTGACCTTGATTTCACATCCTCAGATTTATTTTTTTCAACATCAACAGGCTTTGGATTTGGACACTTTCGTGCAACATGTCCAATTTGATCACATTTAAAACACACTTTCTTTGAAACATCCTTGGCCTGTTGTTGTTTCTTTTTCATAGCATCAAACTCCTCATTAGACTGTTATCCAATTTTGAGTTTTTCCTCTTCTTTCAAGCTTTTCCCTTGAACAAAATTCATCTTTTGTTGCAAATTTGGTTTTTTACTTTGATTCCAATTCCGTTTCTTTTTATAACCCAAACCAGCTTTCATGTTTTTCTTCTTAAAACCAGGTTTGTTATAAAAAGATTTATGACCTTTACCAGCAAACTTTGGAATCTCAGACTTCTCAATCTCAACCATTTTGAAAACTTTATCGACCTTTTCTGAAATCACATTCTGAATCGGGAATACAACATCTAAGAATAATTTGTCCGATCCAATCATGGTATAAACCAATCCTTTTGAATCATCATTCAAATTTTTCTCGGATTTTGTGTTTTTCAGATAACCATCATAAAGATTTCCTTCATCTTCATCCTGTGATTCAGACTTACCTTTTGTAGACTCATCTTTCAAAACACTTTCAACAACCTTACTTACCACCTCTGAATCATTAGCATCATCAGATTTGGAGTAAGTCACATCGATACTTTCAGGTAACTGGTCAGCTATGTTCAAACCCTTTGCCACCTTTTCCTCATCATAAAAAGTATAATTGTTTCTCAATGGTGGTGGTACCTGATGAAATTCTGAACCAATACCCTTTTTGCAATTTTCAGTATCTTTGTCATCTGGTGTGATGTTGAAAATGCGTTCGAGAATGTACGAAGAATTATGATAACTTTGAAGTTTGGTTACAACCTTTTCTTTTTCAGCCAAGACTTGTTTAAGATTAGCAATTTCATCAACACATTTGTTCAATTCAATTTGCTTTTCTTTAAACTTTCTTTCATACATTTCTTTAGTGACTAAAGTTTCTGACAATCTTTGATCAAAACTTTTGACTTGGCTTTTCAAAGTATCATAAGCTTCTTGTACTCTCTGACTCGACCATTTTAAAGAATCATACTGTTTTTGTAAATCTTGAAATTTAGATTCTTTTTCAACACAATCGACACATTTTGTAGAACACAGTTGTCTATAAACATCATTATCCTTTTCAAGACCTTGACATTTCTGTGTCAATTTTTCAACTTTTAGTTTCAAAATTTCTTCTTTTTCTATCATTTCTTTACATTTTATTTTGAAAACATTTTCAAGTTTAACTATGTCATTGTCTTTTGTTTTTATGATGTCATCTTTTTCAATACAGGCTTTGCACATTTCTATGCAATTCCTGCATTTGTTTTCTTTTTCATCAACCAATTCAACATTCGATAGATCAGAAGATTTTCTAACCTCAGTAACATTCAGCACCGGTTCTTCTGACTCAACTTTCTGATCTTTCTCCTTTTCTTCTTTCTGAGCTTCTTCAATCTTCTGTTCTTCTTCAGCCTTCTGTTCCTCTTCAGCTTTCTGTTCCTCTTCAGCAGCAATCTTCACAACAGTCTTTACTTCTTCAATCATCTTTTTCAATTCTTCTTCTTTTCTCTTCTTCATCTCTACCACCTTCGGTAGACTTGCTTCACAAACTTCTCTAATCTTCTTCTCCAAATCAGGCAAATATGCTTTATCAGATAACCTTCGTGTGTTGAAAGTAGCCTGCCTTGGAACCAAATTTATTACAGCTTCGAAATCCACTTTTGATGGGTCAACAACTGGATTACCCCGTGGATCCATCTAACATTCCAACTCTTCATTCCATCTTTTTGCTCTCTGGGCTTCTTTGAATGGTTTGTTTAATTTTCAAATTTCCCATCTTGCATAGTCTACTTTCCAATATCTATCAGGATCAACCTTACTGCTTGACATCTTCAATTACCTAGATCAAAACAATCAAACGATCAGTTTTAAAAATGAACTAACTATGTAAAAGTGTGAGAGTGGAATTGATCTAGGACTCGTGTCGAAGACTCGCTGATTGGATCGAGATGTGTTTCAAATGTCTTGGGCCGAGAGCTGTTTTATGAATTACTTTGTATTGGGCTGAAACTCTAACAAATTAATAACATGCAAGCCGACAAATCTAAATGTTCAAATACACTGATTTGACCGACTGATTTCACATGTAGAGTCCGACAAACACTTATGCAACAAACAGGCAATACTCTTCAACAATTGGACCCCTGATAACACTCGATACCCACTATCTCATGTCAAGAATTAATATCTCATTGTTTTTTATTGGACCGGTTTCCTTTGTTCACCATTCAATTTTCATTTGACCAACACATATAGGAAACTGAAATGTTCACATGTTATGATGTAACGTGGCCGACAAGTTAATCTTTCAATACTCTTTGATTGGACCAAGAATGTATATTAAACTCACAAGTCTCTTGAGCCGACAACAACTTTAATTATCACTTGATTATTATACCGAAATCACATGCAACACTTGCAAAACCCAACAACCCTTTTAACACCTATTGAACCGACCAATATCTCTTTAATCGATAAAACAACTATCAACCTAGATGATCACGTGAAACTGTTGACTTAGAAGCGAAATCTTCAGAATATCTCAAGCGAAATCTTACTTTATAAGGATTTCGCTTGAATTTTTCAAGCGAAATTCAACTGGTTCAAGCGAAATCTTGCTGTTTCCAACGAAATCGGACACAAAAAATCGCAATTCTCCTAAACGACTAGGAGTTTGACTCTGAAACTTGGCAGGATTGTAGATCAACTGTTTTCGCACAATATACTAAAAAATCAGCCGATTCGGACTGAAAAATCCCGTTCAATTGGTCGAAAAACCGTAAAAAACGTGAAAAATAAGTAGAATAAGAAGAAATCGATGATATGCAGATCTGTAATCGATGTAATCCTGTGCGAAATCGTGTGATAGATCAGTGCAATCGAGCTCCTGCTCTGATACCACTTGTAGGACCGGTTTTGACTCCGAAACGATTGCGAACCGACCGTTCGACGTGCGGAATCCGTGAACAATCGAGACCGAAACACACGAGATGTAATATAAACGTGATTCTTTGATAAATCTGAAATCGTACAAGAACCGTGAATCACCTAGAGCACTTTCTCTCTCTACTTTCTCTCTCTAAGCACCAAGCTCCAAACTTTCTAAAAATTTTCAAATGATTTAGCTTGAATGCTATTTATAGTGATGTTGATTTAGCTTGAAATGACACATGCCACTTTCAAGGGAAATCAACATGTTGATTTAGCTTGAAACTGTCATGTGACACTTTCAAGGTAAATCACCACTTTCAAGCTAAATTACCTTAAACATACTCTAAAACCTTCTATACTCTCGTATAACAAGATCTAATCTAACAATTCAAATCCTAAACTCGATACAAGACGAAGTCAATAGACATAGTGCACTAACAACTTAATTAACAGATTTTGGCATTTATATTCTGGTCATAAACTGAAGTTATATAATAAATCGTAAAACATGCTTTTATAAGGACTAAATTACCCTTTTGCATGCAAATTAAGTTTTAAACATAATTTTGACATAAAACTCATTACCCACTATTATGATATCATATTTAGGACTAATTGGGATTTCAAGTCAGATTACTTACTGAGTTTTTGCATGAGTTTTCGTATTATGTTATTAAATGACGATAATGCCCTTTTCATAACAAAATTGAGTTTTAAATAAAATATACATGCAAAACCTTTTTTTACTGATATGTCATCAAAAATAAAATATATTGACTATTCAAAGCTGGTCATAACCCCAGAATTTCTTAAACGTCGAAATTATTGTCATTTACCTACTTTTACGCTAAATAGGTGCATAGTATGTTTTTAAACCATACTTAGCACCCAATACTTGTTACCTACTGAAATTATAAACCATTTTTTTTATATATTTACAGTAGGTATAAGTTATGAACTCAGAATCCCAAAAAAGTCCTTAAAACTATGTGTGAAATGACCAAAATTCCCCTACGGTGCATAGTTGTGTCATAAATCATAAACCACACATATGTGATAACCTACTGTTATAATAACATAAATTGAATATTTTTACAGAAGGTTTATGACCGGAACCTCAGTTTGCATAAAACCTCTTTTATAAATCATAAAATGACCAGAATGCCCTTATGAGGCTTAATTCGGTTTTAAAATCTTTATGGGCATACTTGCTGATATCCTACTGATATCATAACATATTTTAAGCATAATAACATATGGGACTTGTGTAGGATCGTTGTACAACCTGAATGAGTCGATCAGAAGAGTTGTTTATCCGAATCAAAAGCGGAATCAATGAAACGGACGCTCAATGTAATTATAACTGTCTCTTGTATTAATCTGATAGAATTACAGCACCTGGAGACAATCCGGCAGCACTTCGTTACCAGATCACACACACTAATTGCGTTACAAATGAACAACCAAGCTCCCCTATATATACTAGTTCTAATTTCGTTTGAACTTGACAATGCCGTGTTCAAGCGAAATTAACAAGGTTAATTTCGTTTGAACTTGTCACTTGTCAGTTTCAAACGGAATTAGCCTAAAACCCATAAAACTCAGTTTCTAGCAACTCGAGCACTGGTTATCCTATCCTATCTCATTACATGACTCGATACAAGACGAAGTCAATAGACATAGTGCACTAACAGACTCCCCCTTGGATATTAACGAAGTCTTCAGTGTCTAATCTTTATCATGACACATCTTCAGTCTTGATCAGTCTTCAAACTCTGTCTCTTGCTCTAACACTGTAAACAACTATCAATATTTCTTCAAGTCCTCAGGCTCCCCCTTTCGTCAAGCTTCCGTGCTTTAGGGATCGTCACCTTGCTTTTCGGTTTACAAGCTCCCCCTTGCTTTGAGCTTGTCTTCAGACTCCCCCTTAGACTCAGCTTCCGGGATCGTAGTCTGGTACAGTATCTGCAATCACTCAAACATTTATAAGTAACAGCATTTCAAATTTCAGCCATCCAGGAATTGTAACTTGGCTCACTCACTCAAACTTTCTAAAATCACTCCCCCTATCGACAAACTTCTAGAATTTGTCAGTTTCAGCGAAACAAATCGGAAACTGGCTCTTTTAACAATAAAAGAATCCAAATCCCTCACAGTTCATCTTCCAAGTCCAAACTAATAACCTTGGAGATATCACAAACTGTTTTTTATTTTAGCTAAAAATTCAAGTTTCAAATTAGTGAACATGTTTTATTTTCAGAAACACAATCAGCTTACTTAGATTTTGACACTCAGCATCTCAGACATCAGTTGTCAAAAATAAAGCAGAAATCAAAATCTTTTTGTGATTTTCTGAAATGTAAAGCAATAAAGAAATATTTACAAACATATTTACAAGCAATATTTTTGTTTGAGTTTGCGTTAGAGGATCATATCAATTTTTGACAAGTCACAAGTACTGTTGAGCTTAGTTACACATTAAGAATTAAACAATTCACTTAAATTGTCGATATACTGATCCACTTAAATTTTCATACAAATTTCAACTGATTCAGGATACGAATTTGGTGTCTTAAGAACTTAAACTCATTCATGTGTCCCACCTCTTGAATATACTCCCGTATCCATATCCCAATATTCAGTCTTACAGGTGAGTATACCTAGATGATATCTGTAAGGGGTTAAGTTGCGAAGGACCGTGAGAGCTCAGGTCAGAACTTTCGTTCAGCAGAGAGATGACGGCTTCGACTTTAGGTGTGTTCCCTTTAGAGAATCTTTTCTTCAACAGCACATGATTAGCATTTTTCAATGTTTCATCATTTTTTGTACTGAGGGCGTTTGCTATATTTCAAGCATGCAGAAAGTATTATACAGGGACTAGGCCATTACTTCCGCAAAATCAGAAGTCCCGGGATAATACCTCAGATATCACTGAGTATAAAGACCTAGTATTTCAGAAAGAGGGGTCCTTCAAACAAGATTTCAGGGGTTACCTATATATCCAAGTAGTGTTCCCCACAAAATAAGCAAGTTTGAATTTAGGTTTATATCCCGAAAAAGTTTACTAAATGTATAAAAACCTACTGACACATCCACGGTGAGATCGTTTAACACATATTGACTTTCCAATTCTTTAGCGTACTGTAACTGTCTACTGATGTACTATCATTTCCTCTTTTTACACAAAAACTCAATTTTCATTTTTAATGTTTTTGTCTTTTTGCCAATAGGTTTTTATCATGTTTTTGTCATTTTCAAATTTTCAAATGTTTTTGGATTTTCTAACAACAATACTCCCCCTAAAATGCAAAACCATTTAAAGAAAATTTGACAACCAACACTGATAGCTTTATCTCGCCATCCATTTTCTGCTTCTCATGCACTGATTTGCAGAAAATAACATACCCCCATGATTTACAACACATTGATATTTTACAGTTTGAAAACCGTTTTTCAATCTTATGAAATTAATCATGTTTGTTCCGCCGTGAGGGTTTCAGCATATTCAATCAACAATTTTTTAATTTTTTATTTTTTTTACACATTTAAAAACAAACATATTTTTGGTTTTTCAAATTTTTGACAAACTAAAAACATATTTTTGGTTTTTTTTTTTAATTTTAAATTTTTAGGGTTTTTGAAATATTGTTTATTTATGTACAGAAAACAAACAAACTCCCTGTTCAACCAAACCAGGTTTTAGCAGCCTCCTCTACTCGTTGTGCCAGGCTGCTCCAACTTCCATTCTCACAATATTTGGTTTTGTTGAGCACCTGCACATTCAAACTACTTGATTATTTGAACAATTTAGCCCAGGTCTGTTGGACCTTAGGCATTTCAACACAATATGTATCATTCAATTTCGGAAAATCTTTGTCATTATGAACAAAGACCTTTTCATCTTTCACTTCAACTTTCTCATCTTTTACCAAAATCACTTGTTTCTTAACACTCCATGTTTGACCTTTCGGAGTACCTCTTTTGTAAAAATGTGAATCTTTTTGAACATTTTTATTTTGAACAACAATTTTTGGTTTCCAAAACTCTTGGGGTTTTATCATATCAACGGATGTTTTCCAACTTTGAATTGTTCTGACTCTTGGTGTGTGAGAATTCCAGGTCTGTCTTGAATCAAATCTATTTGGGTTTGATTTCCAATTTTGGTTTGAAACAAACTTGTTTGTGTTATGCCTCCAAGTTTGTTTTGAATCAAATCTGGTCGACCTTTGTTTCACATCCTCAGATTTTTGTTTCTCAACATTTTCAGACTTCTTTTTGTCAACATCCACAGATTTCAGATTTGGACACTTTCGTGCAAGATGTCCTATTTGATCACATTTGAAACATGTTCTCTTGGACACATCTTTGACCTGTGGTTGTTGCTTCTTCTTTTGAGCACAGAACTCTTCATTAGACTGTTGTCTAAATTTGAGTTTTTCCTCTTCTTCAAAACTTTTTCCTTGAACAAAACTCATTTTTGCCTGATAATTTGGCGTTTCATTTCTTTTCCAATTCTGTTTCTTTTTATAACCCAACCCAGCCTTCAGGTTTTTCTTCTTAAAGCCAGGTTTGTTATAAAAAGTTTTGTGACCTTTTCCAGCAAACTTTTGAATCTCAGATTTCTCAATTTCAACCATTTTGAAAACTTTATCAACCTTTTCTGAGATCACATTCTGAATCGGGAATACAACATCTAAGAATAATTTGTCCGATCCAATCATGGTATAAACCAATCCTTTTGAATCTTCATTCAAACTTTTCTCGGATTTTGTGTTTTTCAGATATCTATCATGAAAATTACCTTCATTTTCATCTTGTGATTCAGATTTACCTGTATTAACTGACTCTTCTTTCAACACACTTTCAACGACCTTACCTACCACCTCTGAATCACTATAATCATCAGATTTGGAATAGGTTACGTCAATGTTATCTGGCAATTGATCTACCATGTTGAAAGCTTTTTCAACCTTTTCATCATCATAAAACACAAACTTTTCCGGTGGTGAAACTTGATGAAACTCTGAGCCAATACCTTTCGTGTTTTGCTCAGAATCTTTCCCATCCGGTTTTATGTTGAAAATACGTTCAAGCACATATGACGACGCATGATAACTTTTTAACTTGTTATTAACCTGTTCTAAATCAACAATCTGACGCTTAAGTTTAGCAACATCTTCAATGTAAGAATTAACAACTTGTTGCTTTATTTCATAATTTCTCTTATACGTATCAGTTGTTTCAGAACAATATTTCAATCTTGATTGAATAAGTTTCATTTCACTTTTCACTTTTTCATATGATTCTTTTGTAATGTGATAAGCCAATTTTATTGAATCATATTCCTTTTTCATTTCTTGAAAATCATTTTCTTTTTGAGAACATTCTTCTGTCATTTTTAGAACATTTTCTTTCAAAACTTCATTTTCTTTTTCTAATTGTTTACATTTTTTCGAAAGTTTTTCGTCATTATCTTTCAAAACTTTTTCATTTTCAAACATTTCTTTGCATTTTTTTTGAAAACTTCCTCGATTTTTGTGAAATCAAGATCTCTTGTTCTTAACTTTTCATCTTTCTCAGTACAAGTTCTGCACGTTTCCATGCATTTCTTGCACTGTTCAAGGATTTTGATTAATGTTTCAGAATCAGAATTTACCTCAGTGATTGGCACCTCGGTGTTTACTTCAGTTTCTGTCTGATCAGCTTCTTTCTGCTGTTTCTCATCAACAGCTTCAATATCAACACCAACTTCATCACCAGCATCACCAGCAACCTTTAAATTCTCATCCTTCACTTCAATCAAACTTTCAATTTTCTTCTCAGCTTCTACAACCTGCTGCTCTTCAGTAACAGCTTTCTCAACCTCTTCATTCTCCTCAACTTTTTCTACCTTCACATCCTCAGCAATCTTCACATCTTCTTCTTTAACTGCTTCGACTTGAACTTCCTCAGCTACCTTCTTTAAATCATTCACCAGATTCTCAATATTCTTCTTCATTCTTTCTTCATTCCTCTTCCTCAGATTTATTGTCATCGCATCTCTGATGATTTTATCCAGCCTTTTTACATATGTTTTGTCTTTTGCAACATTTGAATAATATTCGCCGGATCAAGGAATTACTAGAAGAACATCATCGTGAACTATATCACTTCTGGGAACAACTGGTTCACCTTTTTTGTTGAAAAAACATTCTTGTTTCTTATCCCATCTTTTGTTTCGAACAGCCTTTTCATATTCTTCCTGCATCTTCTCCATTTTGCATCCTGTAATGAAAATTTCTCTCTCAGTTTTCTCTCTCAAAATCTCTTCTCGAGTTTTCTCTTTTATCTCAGCTGTGCCTTTTTCTTCTTTGATTTCCTCTTGAATTTCAGCAACAAAAGCATAATGATCATGTCTTTTGTGAAGAATTTATGCATCTTCCTTTGTAAGAATTTATGCATCTTCCTATGTTCTAATTTTGAATCGATAATCAATACGATCTTCTTCTGGACAAATCTGACTCCAGTCAAATCCCTCATCATCATGGAAAACTGCACAAGCTCTTGATTTGGGTTTATCTTCAATCATTTTCGGCTCTTCTTTGCTTCGGTGGTAGATTGCCTTTCGGTAGTAATTATCATTGAATGGATGTTCATCTCCACCAGCTGCAGAATTATTGCATTCTCTCTTGAAATGACCTTTTTGCTTAAATTTGAAGCAGGTCACTTTGGATTTGTCAAATCCAAGCTTTGTTGATGGACCTCCCAATGATTGCTTCCCAGTAATCTCCATGTATCTTTGAGCTCCGCGAATGCAACTTGTCAGACACCAACGGATGTCAATGAGTTCCATCTCTTCCGGATCAATCTGGTCGTAGTCTTCTTTGGTTAATTTGGAGTTTCCAATTTTGCCAGCTACCAGACCTTCATACGATTCCAGAACAGATGCAAGGAAACTCATTTGCTGTTTTGCTGCATTGATGCTCATTGTAGGAGAATTTTTCAACTTAAGAGCAATGTTGCACAATATCTCCTCTGCTTCTGCAGGACTTGTTTTTTAAGATGAATGATATCCAGAATTGTAGCTCGATGAGGTTGTTTGCGGTTCTTTGATCTTCTCACCACTGAATGCTGTCTTTGGTGAACTATCAGCTTTCACTGAAGGTAAATTGCCTTTGTAGTACAGACCAACATTCTGATGATGCGATGAACTGCTCATGTTGCTTTGCTTTGCTTTTGCAATTCCAGATCATGACTCTCAATTTTTTCTAACAAAACATCAAGAGAAATTGTATCATACAACGCATCATTTTTCAGAATAAAAGCAAACGTTTGCCACTGATCAGCTCGTGGTAACGCTTCAATTACTTTGTCAATTATTTCTTCTCTGGTTTTCACAATTTGAAACCTTTCAAGTTCAATTTTTAGGTGACAGAACCGTTCAATCATTTGTCTAACAGTTTCACCTTTCAAACTATCAAACAGATCAAATTCCTTTTTTAATAATGCTATTTTGTTTTTCTTAATTTATTTACCCCCCTCAGCTTTCACCCGTAAAGCTTCCCATATAGATTTCGAAGACCCGTCATGAATTAGCAACGAAAAAATATCATCTCGAATCGATTGTTGAATTAAGGCGATCATTTTCTGCTCATATGAGAATCTTCGTTTGTCTTCTTCTTGAAAACTTTTAATCGGGATTTCTTCTCCTTTGTCATCAGTAGGTTTATCATAGCCAAACTCCAAGCAAAACCAACTTTCATGTGCGTACGCTTTAGTCCAGTTGATAAACCTTTCTTTCCACCAAACATAATCTTCAATATTATCAAGCTTCGGTGGTTTTGAATAAGTTCCATAAAAGTTCTCATGTTTAATATTGTCTTTAATTGATTTTGTTATCGCTTTGGGTGTAACATCTGAAGCTTCCAACGTATCTGAGGTAAACGCATTGTAGAAAGTATTGAAGAACTCTTCAGCCATGATGAAAATTCTTGAATCAATGTACCTGGAGACAAAACAATCAAACAAAATCAGTTTCAACAATATCAAATAACTTGACACAGACTGACACTCGGTTGACGTGAAATGATCTTGAACACAAAAAGTCCACTTTCAAACGAAATTGCACTTTCAAACGGAACCCCTTGTTCAAGCGAAATCACTTTAGTGACAATTTCAAACGAAATAACTTGATTGGCAACTTCAAACGAAATCAAACTTGACTTTCAAACGAGATCACTTTGAATGATACTTCAAACGAAATCACTTGACATGCAACTTCAAACGAAATCACTTAACTAACAATCTCAAACGAAATCAGTTGACTTTCAAACGAGATTACCCAACTTCTCAAACGAAATACCAGACTTCAAGCGAAATTAAACAGATATTTCAAATGAGATTACTGATTCAAACGAGATCAGGAGCTAGTTTCAAACGAAATTACGAAGCTCATTCAAACGAAATTACGTTTTTGGCCCATTTTTGTCACTTTTACTTCGAATTTTGATCTGAAACTCTCAAGGGTTTGTTAAAACACTGTTTCACATAAGATATGTGAAATTCAATCCATTTTGTCCGTAAAATCTTGTCCAAATTGAAAAAGAAGGTGTAGAAGCCAGAAAAACAATGAAATCAAGCTGAACTCTTCTTCCTGAGCTCTGATACCACTTGTAGGATCGTTGTACAACCTGAATGAGTCGATCAGAAGAGTTGTTTATCCGAATCAAAAGCGGAATCAATGAAACGGACGCTCAATGTAACTATAACTGTCTCTTGTATTAATCTGATAGAATTACAGCACCTGGAGACAATCCGGCAGCACTTCGTTACCAGATCACACACACTAATTTCGTTACAAATGAACAACCAAGCTCCCCTATATATACTAGTTCTAATTTCGTTTGAACTTGACAATGCCATGTTCAAGCGAAATTAACAAGGTTAATTTCGTTTGAACTTGTCACTTGTCAGTTTCAAACGGAATTAGCCTAAAACCCATAAAACTCAGTTTCTAGCAACTCGAGCACTGGTTATTCTATCCTATCTCATTACATGACTCGATACAAGACGAAGTCAATAGACATAGCGCACTAACAACTTGTATATGACTCATCCGGTTACCCGTTTATGCTTATACGCGTTCGGTTCGGTTTATGTAACTAGTTTGCATAAATTAATCGAAAAGGATTAAACCTTATCATTTTAACTTCAAAATCCAGAATGTATTTAGTTTACCCATATAATACAAGTCTTCATACTTATCGGATCTAAATTACATTCCATTCCATTCCGGTCATCGCTTAATCTAGCGTTTTATACCTTAACTCTTACTTTAAACTAACCGGTCTAAGTCAAAGACTTAAATAAGACCCGTTAGTAATCTAATAGGTTAATAAAACCTTCGTTACAGATTAGGGAGCCCCGGTAAAAGCTACATTCACGAGTCTAAGTACATTATACGGCTGAGTAGATAGATCTCGTATTTAGAAACTCAGGTAAATACTTTTAACTTATTTTCCCTTATACGGGCTTGGGATACGGTAAAATATTACCGCTTGGTCGGGTATGGAATCATTTGCTCGGATTGTGATTAATAAATTCACATAACCCATTTTAATCTGTTTTGTTTGATAACATAAACATTGGGGGTTAATACGACCGTGTCCTGGATATCCTCGGCTCATTTAATTGCAAATGTCCACGACTTAAGCACGGGGTGTAGGCATACACCTGACAGTTGCGCATGTAAAAACATATACCCACATTGTTAGGGATAACTCCTTGTGGGTTTATATTAGTGGTGTGTCGGTTAATCATGTCTCGGCTTCTATACCGGGCCCTAAATGTATGACAAACATGTACATCTGTATACAAGATTATAATATAATTGTCCCAAGTTATAAAAGAATTTTTGAGCCTTGTGCATCTAAACCAATTTTAATAAATGTTTTCAAAAGAGTCGGTTAATTGTATTTACCAGTGTAAACTGACGTATTTTCAAAAGAGTAAGTGACAGGTACTACACGTACTAGGCTGGGAGCTTCTGGGCGTTAAGTAGAGGATCTTGCAAATCCGTAATGCCTTAAGTCTGTTGGACATGTTTTGTATTATATTTAGATCCGCATGTGGATCCTTTTTTTACAACCGTTTGTATATTCTTTTATTCGTACTTTGAACTTTCGGTTTGTAATAGTAATTTCTACCAAGCCTTCCGCTGTGCTATAAACTGTGTTTAATTAACTATGATGATATCAACTACGTCACGATACTCCCTACCGGTTTGTGGTTAAAAGCCGGTTGAGGATTACGAGTGTTCTAGACTCGTTCAAGGCATGCTTGTTTGTGTGATATGCAGAAATAAGGATGCATTCCACGGTAAACGATGCAGCTGATGAAACCGGAGCTGTTATCTCGTTTGTTCAGTACTTCCGAGATGATTCAAGTGAGTCCTATGAAGAAAGTGTGTGTCTATTCAATTGAGAGGAATCATTGCATTACATCCCGTTGAAAACAAGTTGTTGTAATGATTGGACCCTTGATTTGAAACGCATAATGTGAAACACACAAATATGTGGTTTTAACGAATTGTTGGACTTCTTGTTCCAAAATGCAGTTGATAAAACCGGAGCTGTTATCTCGGTTGTTCACTACTTCCGAGACGATTCAAGTGATGAAACCAGAGCTGTTATCTCGGTTGTTCAGTACTTTCGAGACGATTCAAGTGAGAGGAATCATTGCATTACTTTGGACATTTGTTGGTCTTCAAACATCTAGGAAACATTTGTTGGTAACAACGGTTCTCCAATTCCAGAAACTTATTCAGATCTCTATTCGGTCATCTTTCCAAACTACAACACACAAAGTACTGAACAAATTAAATTGACACCTTCAATTGAGAAATTCATAGTTTAATACGCATCATATATGCCTATACGATGCGTATTAATCGATAAAATTACTGAAATACCCATGTTTTGTTTGATAAATTCAGGGGTATTTTTGAGAAAATTCATAGTTTAATACGAATCATATAGGCCTATACGATGCGTATTAAGCCGATATACGATACAACATAGGCCTATATGATCCTATATAGCATAATTTGAAATTTAGTTTTATCGTGTTTTCCTCGGCTTGACGCGTATACGTGTTGTTTTTTAACAAACTTTCACATATTTTGTCATTTTATGACGTATACCTTCAACATACGTCGTTTCAATGACGTTCGGTTGCGTGCGATTATCGTATTCTATGATTACGTACAGTTTTGTTTGAAATCCACTTATATTGTCTAGTGACGTGTTATATGTATACGCGTGTGGAAATATCATTAGTCGCGTATTTTGACGTATTTTTGCCTATTTTGACGTATTCTAACATATTGTTGCGTATTTTATAGTATTTTGACGTATTTGAGCGTAATATAACGTATTTTAGCTTATTTTAACCTATTTTAGGTTATTTTTACGTATTTCGACGTATTTTAACGTATTTCGACGTATTTTAGCGTATTTTATCATAATATGACGTATTTTAACATATTGCAACGTATTTTAGCATTTTTGCGTATTTTAGCATATTTTAGAGTATTTTAGAGTTTTTTTTCGTATTTTAGAGTATTTAAGCGTATGTTGAAGGATAACGCAAACAAGTTCTCCACAATTTATTATTCAGATCTCTATTCGGTCATCTTTCCAAACTACAACACACGATAAAGATGAGTTGGTACTGAACCAAGAATA
Source organism: Helianthus tuberosus (assembly GCA_030545235.1). Taxonomy (NCBI): domain Eukaryota; kingdom Viridiplantae; phylum Streptophyta; class Magnoliopsida; order Asterales; family Asteraceae; genus Helianthus; species Helianthus tuberosus. The sequence goes on along the minus strand of CM060385.1, from coordinate 41,170,905 downwards.
TGAAGATCACGGTGCAGAAACGAGGGAAGAAAGTCATTGGGCTACCGCAGATGAAATCAAATGTGATCAAACTTGGACATCAGACGTAAATCTTGAAGCAAATATGTGGTTCCCAATTTGCGGAACATAATCCCAGATTGTCTAGAGAAGCGCTTTTATCATGTGCCATATGGTAACAAGAGTATGCTGTTCCAAGATCAATTCCAGTTGCAGTTTTTTCAACTCTCCTGGCCATTTTCAAACAAGTGGTTGTAACAATGGGACCCATGATTTGAAACACATAATGTGCGTTGAATGGATTGTAGATATTCGTTGCGTGCATTCATATTGTTGAGAAAACAACAGATAATAAACGAATTGTTGGACTTCTTGTTCCAAATGCAGCTGATGAAACCGGAGCTGTTATCTTAGTTGTTCAGAACTTTCGTGACAAATGCAATGTTCATCTTCGTTATCCTTTGCTTTCTGCAATTCAAGCAGGCACGGATGCTAAACGTACTGTTATTACGTCCGAGACGATTCAAGTGAGTCCTATGAAGCAAGTGTCAGTCTATTCAATTGAGAGAAATCATTGCATTATATCCCCATTGAAAAACAGAATTGATAAATTTAGGGAAAATGGGGTTGAAAGATGATAACCCAACAGTGGAGGATCTCATTCTACAGCTTCAATAAATTCAGGGGTATTCTCAAATAATGTTTCCTAGATGTTTGAAAACCAACAAATGTCCAAAGTGTCGTTTCTTCGTTCGCGTGACGGAAAGCTACCGTGTGACAAAAAGCCACCTTGCAAAATTAAAAAATTAATTCGACACCTTCAATACTAGGGCTGTTCATATTGCTCGACGCTCGAGACTCGTTCGATGCTCGTTCGAAAAATGCTCGGAATTTGCTCGTTCGATTTAGCTCGACTGAAAAGGCGCTCTGTTCAGATCGGTTCGGTCTGTAAACGAACCGAGCATGAGCAAAGGTCCGCTCAGTTCGGTTCGGATCGGATCGGTTGGTTCGATTTATCTTTTTAATATATATGTATATACATACATAGAAAGTCTTTATTAGAATAAGTAGAGGCCCACATTAATAATGTTTGGTCCAAGATTCAAATAGAGCTCAATTAAGTAATTAGAATTGAAGTCTAGTACCAACTGTCAATTTTCCGAAACTCCAATGTCCATTTGAGTAATGGAGTCGAAATGTCAATTACCGAAATGTGAAGCGTCGATCGATACTCAAGTCTTAACCTGCCATTCTATTTAGAAGTACATAATCCTAATCAAAGCCCCTTATCAACTATCATTATTTGATTTCTCTATCGCCTATCGTAAAGACGCCAACTCACTAGGGTTTTGCTTTAGTCAGTCGACGATTCATCTTCCCATTCAGTTAATCTCGATAGAACCAGATTATTTTTATTTATTCCTTGTTATTTGTTAAATACAGGGGAGGCTTAGATGGTGTGCGGGGAGGACTCCCGCACAGGGCCGAGGGGCATATGTTTTCAAAAACAAAATCCGATATATACATGTTATTTTTTTTAATAGTAAACTTATACCAATTTCAAGTAAGGCTCGTTTACAAATCATTTTTTTATGATTTAGACTTTAGAATTTAGCCCACTAGGTTAATTGAGCCCATTACTAATTGAAAACGAAGTCTTAGATACTATAAATTGTAAAGAGTTGATCCACCAATTTGCTTTGAAATATGCAAGGAGGGCTGCATGAATCATTGGTTAGCTATTAGCTTATTAGTTATTACGGTATGTAACTCATTCAAATACTTTAATTTTCTCATTTTTCATAACCGCATTGTTTATCGAATACTACGATTTTGTCATTTTCGTAATTGCATTGTTTATCGTTAAGGCATAAGGGCACATTTTTCGAGCTCGAACAGGGTACATGAGTTCTCAGGGACGTCACTGGTTAAATATTTATACTTGTGTTCTAGTTGGGCGAAACCTCATGGACGAAAACTTCACCTTACTCTAAAAAGTAAAAACCCTATTTTCGTTTTCCTATTTTATTATGTGTCGCTCGATACTCGCTCGATGCTCACTCGGAAGATGTTCGGATCGAAAGACGCTCGTTCGACTTTGTGAAAAAACGCTCGGTTCGGTTCGGATCGGTTTGTAAACGAACCGAGCACGAGCAAAGGTCTTATCGGTTCGGTTCGGTTCGGTTCGACTCGTGAACAGCCATATTCAATACGAATCGTATAGGTCTATACGATGCATATTACTTTTTGATAAGGGGACATTGTCAGCCTTTGACTGACCTAGAAGTTTGAACCAACCTTAATACACAACGTATAAACCTATACGATGCGTATTGAGGGTGTCGATTTAATTTTCTAAGGTGTCGGATAATACGATCCAATGGATTTGTTGACTAAGTGGGAATTAAGTGGAAAAAATTATTGAAGTTCAACTTTCAAAAAAAAATTAAGTGGGAATACATGTAAGGAAACCCCAAGATAACACGCGTGATTTTGAGGGTTGTAGATATTCCCGAACAAGATCTTCTTCGTTTATAGCTAGTCTATAAACCCTATCAACCCTGCCCCCCTTGCTTGGCATGCCATTCTCCCTCCACGTCACCCCACTCAACCCCATCAATCCCACTTATTTTTATACTTAAAGACAAAATGATTAACTTTGTTTAGACCATTGATCATTCAGATGGTTATGTAACCAAACCAAAGACGATGTGTTCAGTTAATTTCTTCTTTTGTGTTTGTTGCTGTGAATCTTGTGATCATTGTTGTGAGTCTTAAGGCTATGCGGTATGGTGATGATCCTTCCTTGGAGGATTGTCGGTCACGTAGGCGCCACGTAGATCGGGTGTGAGGATGGGGCAAAGAGGATGGAGGTAAGGAAATGGGGGATGAACCTAAAATATATGTATATGTTGTATGTATATATGTGTGTGTGAGGGGGTTTTGTTCTCTAGTGGACCGGCTTGAACGGCTGATACCCGACGATTTGGACGCCGCTGGAGGGGGGGGGGGATGGGAGGAGCTTCGGCGCCGGTCCTCGACGACCCAATGCCGATGCCCACACCGACCAACCTAAGGTTATACCGGTCAATGAAAAAGTAATTCTAAACGTTTAATCATCTTATATATCACACTTATCACACTTAAAACAAAAATACAAGTACAAGTGTTTATACGCTTTTTGGATTTTACTATCTAAAATTCATTAGTCTTGTATTGAACTCCCTAATACCATATGCTACAAGAACATGAGGAACAATAATGAACCATTCATTTTTCCACTCTTTAGAATTTAGACCAAAAAAATAGTAAAAATGTAATGGTTTGTTTCTCATATATCTCTCCTGAAATTCAAAACCAAAATATCCAAATTAGGTTGATTGTTCGGTTTTATATATATAACCTACATATAATTTGTCCTGCACATGTTAGTAAGGTCATTTGTTATACTTCTTTCAGCTCCCAAACTACCAGATCAGCATCACATGAGCATCTCCTCACATCTCAAACTTTCATTCTAAGACCATGTGTAGTGGGAGGGGGAAGACCCTAGGGCATTTTGCGTCATGTGACGGTCCAGTCAGCATGTGGGCATTGTGGGACATTAGGGTGAAGGGAGTGGTTAAACACTTGAAAGTGGCAAACTTTAAAATCAACCAATGAGAGGGTGTCATGTCAACACGTCTAAAGAGTGTAAACTTTGGTGAAAAGTGTTGGCATTGGTTAAACACTTGAAAGTGGTAAACTTTTTTTTTTTCATTTAAAAAAAATATATATATGTGAGGTGTAGCCGAAATCATTCTTGTCCCCCCAAGTTTGTCGATCGGTGAGGTGTAGCCGAAATCACAAGAAGGCCGCGCGGCAAAGAAGGACGGTGCCGGTGTTGCCGCTCGGCAAACCGGTTTGCCGACCCCTTCACCGCTCCACTCCCTTCACCCTTATGTTAAAAGGGGTGTAGTGGGGATGTGGGCATGGTGAGGCATTATGTTAAAAGGGATGTAATAGAATTAAATAAAAAAAAATCATCAAAAAATGCTATTGGCCAAACAAAAAGAAGAAGGCGTTTAAAAATGCACGCTCCTCCGTTTTTTCGAAAAAAAAAGTCCCCAGTGATGGCACTCAGGCGGCGTTGTTGGGCCTTTTTTTGCGGAAAAAAAGCCAAAAAATCCCACTACGGATGTTCTAAAACCTGTGTTTTACCCTTCTCTCCCAAAATTTTATTTTTTTAATATTATTTTATACAATTTAAATAATAAAAGTTAACTAAAAAACAAAGTAAAAAAACAAAGAAAGATGAGGGAGATAGAGAAGAAGAGTAGAGTAGAGGTGATAAGGAGCATGACCCCTCACCAACGGGTGTGAAAGATTGAGACGGGCGTGGTGCTTATTTGCACCATTCCAAAAAGCCAACCGGATATATTAGGGGTATGTTTGGCAAAAGTAGCTGGTGGCTAGTAGCTGAAAGCTGGAAGCTGGTAGCTGGTGGCTGGAAGCTGGTGGCTGTAGCTGGTAGCTAGTAGCTGTAGCTTTTTAGATATATTTGGTGTTTGGTAGAGTAGCTGGAGCTTTTAATAAAATGTATAAAATGACCAAAATGGACATAACTAAAAATTTAGAAAGTTGGTGCATTAAAAATTTCCTTATTTTTAGTGGTTAAAATAGTCATTTTTCCCTAAAAGCTTGTAGCTCCTTCTAAACGCTACTAGTAGTAGCGTTCAACCAAAAGCTTCCAGCTCCTAACCTAAAAGCTTAAAGCTCCTTCAACCAAACAAGGCTTTTTATTGAGTATGAGCTTTTTCTTAAAAGCTTTAAGCTAGAAGCTCTTAAAAGCTCCTAAAAGCTCCATGCCAAACATACCCTAGATGGGCTAAATAACACTTAACTAAAAAAGTATATATATCAAAACAAAACAAAACAAATTAATTTGATAGTACTTTTTATACATGTATATAACCTATATATGTGTATGTAAAAAGTATAGAATTTAAAAAAATATATAAAAATATTAAATGCTTTTAGATTTATTCTATACTAGTTTTTTTTAGGGAAAATCACGAAAATAGCCAAGTCAACGCCGTTTTTTCAATTTTGGCCAATTGACACCCCTCGCCGAGCCGTTTCATCCTGCTGAAACGGCACAAGATTTCCCTTTAACGGCCAGCCAACCCTTGATAGCCACGTGTCCGACAAAGCCTGTAACGGCTTGAGGTTGCTTCATTAGACGCCACGTGTCCGACATTGTGGAAAGATCTTAGCCAAGCCGTTACAGTCGGCTGCCGTTGAAAGATCTTAGCCGAGTTCTTTCCACGAGCCAAGCCGTGTACTTAGGTTCCAGCCGAGCCGTTACCCGTACACACGTGGACCCCACTTCTGCATGCCAAGCCGGTTCAGCTGACTCCGAGCCGGTTCGCTTAACTGTCCAAGCCGTCTCAACTGCTCCGAGCCGGTACACCTGGCTCCGAGCCGGTACAGTTGCTCCGAGCCGTTTCAAGCTGTGGTTCGAGCCGGTACAGCTGTCTAATGCCAGTTCAACTGGCTCCGAGCCGGTACAGCTGTCTAACGCCGGTTCAACCTATACTTTGAGCCGGTTCAACGTGTTGTTCGAGCCGTTTGATCGTCTGTTCCCACTATATATTTACCCACTTGTTTTTTTTTTTTTTTTTTTTTTGTGTGTTCTTGTTAAACGAATCCCTCTACCACACTTAAATCTCATAGAAAATGTTATCTTGCTTTGTTCATTTGATTGTTATAGATGTTTTCGTGTATCACCGTCAAGAAATATTTATGAAATCTCACGTATCTGATAGTGTAAAAGACGTGTTCCTGGGCTTTAGTTATCAAATTAGCTTTTGATATTGTTTCTCATATTGGAGTGTCTTTCTCTTCAGAAATTCCACCTCTACTTACCCAGTGAGTGTGGATGGAACTATCGAGCAAAAGACGCATCTTTATCATTGCTACAAGCGTTTTGACTCGAATTCCAGAAGAAGAGATTTGAATCACTCCTAACTTTCAATTTGCTCTTGGTTATCTGCCGATTCAGAAGCGGCGGTTTGGCGAAGTTATGTTGTTATCTGAAGACTGCTTGCTTGGAGACCGAGATTTTTTCTCTACGAATCACTTTATTAGCCGTTTCATCGGTTTGGCGAAGTTATGTTTGTATTTTTACATGTTATATCTTTTATGTAATTTGTATTATATAATAGTCCAGTAAATTACATAGAAAATAATTTTAAATCTTGTTTGGGCTGTTTATGTGTTTGGGCCGTTCATTTTAAATAATTTAAAATTTGTTTGGTTGTTTATGTGTTTGGGCCGTTCCAAGTTCCCACAAAAAAAAAACAAATTATATTCAAAAAACTTAAACTGCGTTTATTATTAAGATATAACCGTTGCCGTTCCAAGTTACCACGTTTACTCCCCCTTATAAATACCCTCAACACGTTCAACAACCACGCCGTCTGCAATCCAAAAAAACTCACCGTTTTCAAAAGATTTTTCTCCAACTCCGTCAACGAATGGCAACTACCTGGACCGACGTCGAAGACATCGCATTGTGCGAAGCATGGGAAGAAGCGATGACCGATACCCCAAGACGTAGACAGGGGGGGCTGTGGGTTAAGGTTCAACAGATCTTTGGGCAGCTTCGTGGTCCGGACCATAACCGGACCGTGGACGCCTTATCGTCCCGCTTTCGTGTGCTGCGGTTGGAGTGTGAGCGGTTTGACAGCTATTTCAAGAAGGTCGAGAGAGAAATGCCGGACCTGGTTGAGGATGACCAGAAGGAGGTGGCACTGATCAATTACCGTCATGACGAGGGTCATGAATTCAAGCACGTCTCCGAGTGGGAGGCAATTAGGATTTGGTTTTAGATATATTTTTTTTTATTATGTTTTGTTTACTTTTTTTAAGTTATGTTTAATGTTTATGTTTGCTATATTAATATAAAAAAAAATGTCTCCATAACAAAAAAAAATAAATAAATCTACTGTATTACAAAATAAAACTGGCCCAAGTATTATAAATTTTATTTTATTTATGTCCGTTAACAAACGATTTGGGCCGTCCACTTTTAATAATTTTAACAGCTCCTGTTGGGCCGTCCACTTTTGATAATCTACTGTTGGGCCGTTTTGTTTTAAACTGTTTGGGCCGTCCAAACGAGTGTATAAAAATAATTAAGGTAAGAATCCTAACAGCTCCTATTAGGAGGATAAACTGGTTAAGAGGTTACGGTTTCATACAAAGTGCGCGCGTTCGATCCATGAAGGGGCCGGTTCTTTAAAGAAGAACCCCCCTTTTTATCCGTTTTTGTAAAATTTTCAGTTTAGTCGTCTGAAGTTTCATAAGTTTACTAACTGATCTAACTGAATTTTATTAACCTAGATAGTCTTTATATAGGATATTTAACTAACTTAGTTAATTTGATTATTAATAAGTAATTAACCAAGTTAGCTAACCTTGTTAACTTTATTAACGGGTACACAATAAATTTTATCAATTAATTCCTTCTTTTTATTATTTAACTATTTTTATTTAACTTTATTAATTAGTTTAATTAATTATAATATTAATTTATAAATTATATTAATTAAAATAAAACGTTGTATATATCACATTGTTGGGCCGTTCACATTTAATAATTTTAAACTGTTTGGGCCGTCCAAACATGTTTATATTGGGCCGTCCAAACGAGTGTATAAAAGTAATTAAGGTAAGAGTTCTAACAGCTCCTATTAGGAGGATAAACTGGTTAAGACGTTATGGTTTCATATGAAGTGCGCGCGTTCGATCCTTGAAGGGGCCGGTTCTTTAAAGAAGAACCCCCTTTTTATCCGTTTTTTGTAAAATTTTCAGTTTAGTCCCCTGAAGTTTCATAAGTTTACTAACTGATCTAACTGAATTTTATTAACCTAGATAGTCTTTAACTAACTTAGTGAATTTGATTATTAATAACTAATTAACGGTTAAAAAGAGTTAAAAAACTAAATTCACGGTTCACATAGACAAACGGTTAAAAGTCATACATTAAGTTGCACGATACAAGCTAAATATTACAAATTCATTTCGTGAATTACAGATAAATTTTTAAACTTTCAAACACTGAAAGGTGTTCAAAGTCCTCGTCGTAAAGTATTGCGTAGTCGAGCAGGGCCTCTTCAACGGCCTCTTGTTCTTGCATGTTCGGATTAGTTTTTTTAACAAGTTTGCACCTTCCTAAAAAACGGTTACATTTAAAGCGTAGAAAAGCAAGACGAGTCGTCAAGGCATCGACACTTCGGGACGTCTCTTGTAGGTGAATGCAAAAGTAGTTGAAAACCTGCCCCCAGAAAGCAGCATCGGAAACTGAATAAGTGCGCAGATCACGAGCGACAGCGTACGAAACGACAGCAGCAATATCTTCCTCGTCGGTCCAAGAATCCATTTTTTTTAGTGGGAACTTTGAGAGGAGAATGGGGTTAAATGGGAGGAGTAATCTATGTATTTATAGGTTTGAAATGAGAATGGGATTAATATTAAATATTAAAACATATTAAAAAGAAGAGTTATTTTATTTAACAGCATTTGGGCGTGGCAAACACCGCCAAAAATACAGTTTATCAGCCATGAATCGTCTATATGACAAACATATTTTTTTACGTCTCCAGTAATGTTAATTGGTTTGTCCGTAACGAGATGCTCCATAAGCATACACAGATAGACAACTTCATTGCCTACGATTGACCTGTTAGAAATCACGTAGTTATCGTTTAGCTCATGAGTTATGCAACATTCTGGTTTGCCTGTCTTTTTCCAATACTGCAAATGCACCAGCAAACCAGTTAAATACACCTTAAGCTTCGTCAACCGTGGAATAATAACTGCTCTAAATTTGTCTAGTCGTCCACAAAAGTCTTCAAAATGGTACAAAACTAATTCCTGGGATGCCAACTCTAATCGTACCAACAGCCATTCGTTATTTTCAATCGGTAGTGGGATAAACACAAAATCCACGTCAAAAAAGGGAGGAAATAGGTTTTCTTTACCATTTCCATAACCAACCACGCTCTTAGGAACGGATTGTAGTAACGTGTCATAGAATTGCGGTGGAAGAATTGTCCACCGAAAATTTAACGTGGGATCCTTTTGTAGGTTTCTGCTTCTCCAAGCCATTAGTCTTCCAGTCCATCCCTCAATATGTTGTTTAATGAATATTATATTAATACAAGTTACATGTAATAAACAGTATAAATACAAATTTTGTTAATAAAAAAAGTTCTAATGAAATTACCGTTGCTGTTAGGTAGCCATTACAACGATAGCCTAACAGAGTGCCCCAAAATTTTTGGTCCAACTCCACATAACGACTGAAAACAGCTAAATAACAAAATGGGGCATCCCCATTATTGTAAAATGTTGCAACATCTTTTGACCAATTCTCAGATTCGTCGTCTGGAATTGCCCATCTTCTGCCTCTGTTCGGGTGTAAGCTTTGACGATTAGTTACAAAGTTGTTTTCTTCCGCCACCTGCGGCACAGCCGTTTCAGACGATGAAGTTTCACCCGACTGTCTGGGTGCTCTCCATTTCTTAAGAATCCACGTTGATGATTTACTAACTGGTTGAGAGCAGTATACATCACTCTTGTTTTTGTCAGCCATTATTTGTTTAAAGGGAGTTTCAAGGGGGTTTCAAGGCTTCTCAATGGAGCTGTAAGAATATTTTGCGATCTTATTTAACATGAAATGAAATTTTGAAAAAATTAATTTTTTAAGCGGTTTCAATATACTGCCCGAGCCGTTTCATGGCACATGCTCCAATAAAGTAAAAAAGCCAAGCCTTTACCACACAATGCATGTGCCGTTTCAACGCACGTGCTCCAATAAAGTAAAAAGCAACTGCCCGAGCCGTTTCATGCTTGTGCCGTTTCATGCTCATGCTGTTTCATGCTCATTTCGAGCCGTTTCCGCTGCAACGCACGTTCTACAATAAAGTAAAAAGCAACTGCCGAGCCGTTTCATGTTACTGTCCAAGTCGTTTCATTTCCTTTTTTATGTCGTTTCCAATGCATGTCCAAGCCCTTTGACTGCGCATGTTCCAACAAGGTACTGTTCCCCGTCAGACGACATTCAAGTCGGGTCAACAAGATCGAGTAGCCGTTTCCCCCCATGTGACAAACACCAAAGGACACCAAAACACTTTGAACTCACTTTGAAACTTTTCTCCACTTTGGAGCAAAGGAAAGCACTCGAAGACCCAACGTTGAAATCCGAAAGATCGTTGACTCGTCTGGGACCACTAATCACACTTCTTCGACATTAGTTGTGGGCCCCCCACTATGGACTTCAACTGACACGTGAACATGCCAAATGATTTCGGGAACATGCCAAACGACCAAGAGATGGAAGAAGCTTTCATGGACCCCCCTTCATGCCCGGTAAAATGTTTGCGGATTATTGAATAAAAGATAAGATTTTTATTTGAATTCGTATACTTTTTTATTTATTTTTTTCTTCTTATATAGCAAATAGCCATTAAAGTAAGACAAAAGTGGTTGGTTTTACAAAAAATGCGTGAAGTGATGACTCCAGCGGTTGAAACAGCTATTAGGCAGACGTGTTTCGGTCCATATTTAGACAATAGATGCACCATATGTGATAGCCTTCTTTTATATGGCGTTGCATAACTACAAATATCGACTCCTACCCCCCGTCTTGGTATTTCGTATAGATTACGAGGGGAGCTATTTACATTCACCCCTAAACAATTTTGTTTAATAACGGGGCTACGTTTTGGGCACACTTCTTGGTCACCTATAGACCATCAGAACTCCTTTAAGAACAGATATTTTGAACCTGGATCAACCGTTAATTTTGGGAGAATAATGACTTTATTCGAAAACATTAACCAGATTAACGAAAATGACGCCACGAGGATATGTCTCCTCATGCTAATCGGTCAAGGTTTTTTGGGTTGGCAAAACACCAATCATGTTGATAATATGCTTTTAGACCTTGTGGATAATTTAGAAGAATTCAGACAGTATCCATGGGGTAATTATTTTTGGGAAAGTACTTATACTGCCATATACAATTTGCACAATCGACAAAAAGAAGACGCTAAAGGTTTTTCTTTGGCTCGATTTGTCTGGCCCTTCAAGGTACCCGTGAATGTCAATTAATATTGTTATTTCGAAAACCATATAAAATTTCAATAAATTCTTTTGTGTAGATGTGGGTGTTGGAGATTTTTCCTCAATTTAAGAATTCAAGGGAATGGTTTGAAGGTGAGACAATTCCAAGATTTTTGGGATGGAAAGAAGGCAAGAAGTTTATGAGGGGCACTGTGGACCGATTGCTTCAACTAGCTACAAAGGTAAAAATTTTACCTTTAAATATATGTAATTCCGTAAATTATATTTTAAAGTATAATGGGTGGGCTGTTTAGGGTGTTCATATTCCGTTAACAGGAAACCCAAATAAAATTAAAATTGAACAAGTTAGGGTGTTAAAGTTAGAATTTTTATTTATTTTACTGTTTATAATTTTTTATTTTTTTTTATTTTTTAGTAGCTTTTCATACCCAAAGTAATAAAGTTTAAAAAATAAACATAAACTTTTTTATTGTTTATAATAATAAAAGTAAACTGCCATTTTGCAAAAAAAAAATGAGTTTTGGACTAAAGTTGCAAAATTGACCAACGAACAGGGACCAAAATTGGAGAAAGAAATATTAATATTTTATTAATTTTTTTTATTTATAACAATGCAGAAACGTGAATTTAGGCCGTCTTTGGTTATATTACCCACTGAAAATGAGTTGCAAAGCGCGTGGTATGTGTCTAGTTCAGATTATTTAGATGCTGAACGTCGGATGTATGCCAGTGCAATGCCGGGCGAGAATCCGGTTCAAATGGCCACTGAAATACCCATTCAAATGCCCACAGGGTTCACGGGTCCAATTCAACCAGAAATGCAGGCTGCCCCCGGTGTCGTCACACAAGAACAGATGGCATCTGTAATAAACAATTTGTTTGGTGACGATGGGGCGAATGAAGGTTATAATCGGGCAGCGGATCGACAGGAGATTCCACAACATAATTTTGTTCCCCCTATGACCCTGTTTCGATCAAATTACGAGAATGAGCTGATTTCACAATTTAGATCACTCATGGACGAGAAGCTTCAAGAGAACAACCGGAGACTGACCGATATGTTCATGTCAGAGTTTTCACAAACATATCGCTGTTCCCCAAAACAAAAAACTGTCAGGACTCCCGTACGAACGCCAAAAGAACGGGCACACACTCAGAGTGATAATGTAATGTGCTTTGTGAATAATTTTTTTATTTTATAATAACAATATCTACTAATAACCGTTAATCTAACTGACATGCTTTGTTGTAGGCTGTTGCAGATTCATTTATCAACTACGATAATGCCGATAATGCCTACCACGTCTCTTTGAGCCCGATGGTGAACGTAGATTTTGTAAGTTTTTTGATTTTATATATTTTAATTACTGGTCATATTTTTTTATTACCACTATAAATATATAAAATTTCAGTATGATTTAATTGTGTAAAAGAAAGTTAATAAAAATATATTTTATAAAGTGAAATTAATACGTATATACAATATTTGTAGAATGAGGATCCTGAATTAATCAAATTGAGACGATCCGAAAGGCTTGTAAAGCCCGCATCAGCTTTGCTATCCCCGTATGTGGCTTACAGAAGATTGAAAAGAAAAAAAAGAAGCCAAAAGGTTTAGGAATGAGGATAGACAAATTGAGTTCATCAAGACATGGTATCCAAATAGCGGCAGTAAACATCTTTCCCTAATAGTGGGGAATTCTGTCGGTCCAAATTTTTGGGGGTCATTGCTGGGCCAGGACGGTAGAGGCTGGTTAAGCGATGATGTAAGTAATGGCATCTGTATATAACAACCATAAAATAAATAAATTTATATTTTTTTGTATATTGTTTTCAAACTAACTTAAGAATGTTTAACAACATATATTTGGGTGGATGATCCATTTGTATCATTCAAGAAATGAAAGTGATCGCTGGAGTATTCTACCCCCATATTTTCAGAATTATTTTCGATCGCGGGTCGTTGACCAGAACTGTAAAGGTTACTTCACTGGGCAGGTTGAACCTTTTCCATCAATACATACTGTTGACGAGGTAATGTGGAACGAACGTATTAATTACTAGATAAATGTATTTCTTATTGAATTCATTTAATATTTTGCGTAATAATTATATAGGTTTACGTACCGTTGTATATAGAAGGCCTTCACTGGTTTTTAGGCGTTTTCAACCTTGTCGATTACAAGCTGACGATATACGACAGGTATTAGCCCGATTTAACTGATTAGTACTCCAAAATACATGTTGCTAACTGTGTTAATTTGTTGCTGTTTTAGCCTTTTATATGCTATGGAAAAGGAAAGAACGGAAGTGGTGTGTCATATAAATTTTGTGTTTGACCATTGGTTACGAATTCATGGTTATAATGCCCACAGACCACTACCGTTATATTACCCCTTCGAAGTTATTTACACGACCGATGCTCCTCAACAGTCAGGACCTTTGGGAGACTGTGGAGTTTGGGTTTGCATATTTCTTGAAAGGTTGATAAATAAAAAACCGTTGAACGATGGTGAAGATACTGAGAAAATAGCGGAACGAATGAGACGTCAACTAACTTTACTATTTTATGATTCCGTGTTACCCGATAGTACAAGTGACGTCTTTGATAATGATGATGAAGATCCCGTAATTGTAGGATAATTGTATTGTTTTCTTTTAAAAATTAAATGAATTTGTACTGCTGCCTATGTCTATATATATGTGTGTTCCACCTTTATACAAAGACATATGTGTTAAAACATTATCAATGACAAGCATTCCTCCTTCCGTACAAAACATAGTTTGGATCAATCAACATGATCGGGATCGCCAGTGGTCTCCAAATGTTCTTGAATTTTACTACGATGGGGATAATACTACTTGCTTTTCTTCATACACCGGGATAACACCACTAGGAAAAGCTTGGTGGGGGGGGGGGACTGCTTGGATTTACTGGAGCGGGTTTTATTCAAAAAACGGTACCTTAATAATATAAATATTTTCGGAATAAAAATCAGTTTCATTATTTTTGTATTAAATAAATTACCGTTATTTCTTAGCACGTAAAAGCATGGTGTAACAAACTCATGTATGAACGAGAGATTGAAATAAATGCAAGAACGCTGTCGTCAAACGATTATCGTTGGACAGTTCTACCTCCAAATTTCTTCTACATGTTAAATGAACAAGATATTGATGCAACCAGTTACGCAAATGGTTCTACAGCAACATATCCTCCATTCTGGGAAATTGATACGGTAGGCTTAATCAATTTTTTTATTTTATTATATCCGTTTTTTATAAAGATTTTATATTTATTGTTCTTTTACATTGTAAATACTTATACCGTATATACCAAAGCACAAGTCTCATTCTTACTCCACACATATTTAAACACATGTTGGTCCACTACTCAACTTGCATCCCCCTTTTTTCTACCTCATGGCGAATCAAGAACACAACATTCATCTATACATTCATATCAACGTCAACATTTCCCAAACGGTTAACCACCCAAACCCACCCTCAGATAACCCCGAACCAAACAATTCCCAAACTCGTAACCCCCAAACCCGGTGCAATAGCCAACACATGAAGCACCAATTAGCGGTTCAGGTCAGTGTCAGGCACTTGTGCCGTTACCTAACACCGATGAACGACAACGTCCTTTGGTCCAGATTATTCCACAACAATGTTTGACGGCTACTGCTGACGAAGACTCAGACGAGGAACTGGATTTTGAAAGACTGTACAACGAAGTGCGTTTTGAAACTTATCGTGCGGAAATGGAAGACTCAGACGAGTATGATTCTGAAGCGGAAGACCATTCCGGTTATTAGTTAAATGTCAGTGTTTTTTTTTTTTTGAATAAGAACTTAAACGTGTTTGATGTAATATTTTTTTTTCCTAAGAATTTTTGTTTTATTATAATATTTTTGTAGTATTTTGTTTCTGAAGCGGAAGACCATTCCACTAACAGCCCACGAGCCTATGCTTCCTGTTCGACCACAGCAGCCCCTGAGCCTCTATGCTTCCAGCCCACTAACATCCCACGAGTCTACGAGCAGCCCACGAGCCTATGCTTCCTGTTCGACCACAGCAGCCCACCAGCCTCTATGCTTCCAGCCCACTAACATCCCACGAGTCCACGCACAGCCCACGAGTCCATGCTTCTAGTTTAGCCCATTTCCTCATTATTAAATAAAACAAACAAATATAAGTTATAAAAGAAATAATATCTATAAAAGTGAAAATATATGTTTATTTTTAACAAGATTATTCACTTTTTGCAGGTATACATTCCTATACCGGACAAGGATCAAAATTGGTTGCTTTTTAAAATAAATCTAAAGTCACTAGAATTAAGAATTTTTTTTGCCAATGGTTGTGACACGATTAATTGCGGAGACTCATTTTGCGTACACAAAAGAGTACATCAAATTGTGCTAGAATTTGAGTCTCTATTTTTGTGGTTTCTCGGACGTATATCGTACTGGCAACACTCACAAATATATGAGACGTGTGTCATGCAAATAGTAGGGGATTTCGTGTGGCCTGGTCAAACAGATCGTATTGGCAGAAATTCAGGAGTCAACATATGTATGCTAATGGAAAAACTTGTTCGGGATCTTTCTTTAACATGGAACGAAGGAAACCTTCAGGATGCTTGTTTCAGATACAGACGGTACATGGCAGATGAACTCTACGCCGGGCGCTTCACACCTGTTAATGTTTAATGGTTCTATGTATGCATGTAATATAATAAAAAATAATAACATATTGTAATGAAATGATTTTCTATGTTAATCATTTGAAACTAAATAGACTTACTACGTTATTTGAGAAATTGAAATACACAAAATAAATTAAAGTATTAAAAGTCTCCCAAGTTAAAAGACGGATACATATCATTAGACGGAGATTGTGTATTAAAAGTCTCCCAAATTAAAGTATCATCGGTTTCTTTCCCTTTCCCTTTGTCTGGGCCTTTGCGAGTACGAATTTCTGACGGCATGGGCTGCCGACAGACATCCCGATGATAACCGTAGGAGTTACACCGGGAACAATACAGGGGAGTAGGTTCTTCCCGGCGGGATAAGATCTAGTGGTTTTCTCGAGGATGACCAGCCTGGCGTTTTGTCATATGCGGCGGTTGAAGATTGATAAGGTCTTCTGGAGTCTCCCATTCAGATCTATGAGGAAGAGGATTAATGGCTTCTTCATAAGTTTTTTTATAGACTTCGTTTGAGTAACACGGGAAGCAATACTTACTGCAATCGGTTTCACCTAAAATTTTTGACACGACAATAACATGCCCGCACGGTAAACCAGAAACCTGCCAAACTCGGCAACTACAGCTTCCATTAACAAAGTCAACTAAACCCCCCTTTCCACTGTCTGCGACAGAATAACTGTTTAACCCAATCCCAGCAGCTGTCCAACTTCTAGACCCTTCAATTTTTTTAAAAATTTTCTTCTGTGCCCATTGTCTAAGTAAATATTTTCATAAATACCTTGCAAACGGCGATCGTAAAACCATTTCTGTACAGATTGCCGGAAGAACTCTAAGAGTTGCGTTACCGGCATTTTACGCGAGTGTCTAGATAAAGCGTTAATAGACTCCGCGCTGTTAGATGTCATATAATGATATCGATTTCCTGGGCAATGCGCCCTTGCCCATCTACCGAACCCAATACTTGTTAGAGTGCGACGTACTCTAGGAACGGCAAGACAAAGAGCATCGAATGACTCATTAAAATCAGACAGTCGGTAGGATTTGCATGTCTTCCACCACAGCTTCTCATTTTCCTTTTTTTATCAGATGGTAAACGGAGGTTCATCATTAAATGACGACAGCATAACCCGTGATAAGCATGTGGAAAGACGTTTCTAACAGCTAGGTGTATAGAAATCGCTCTATCCGATATTATCGCCATGTCAGGTATTTCACCGATACATTCTTTAAGCTTAGACATAAACCATGTCCAAGATTCACCATCCTCTGATTTTCCTATTCCATAGGAAATTGGTAAAATTTGGTTGTTTCCATCCATCCCAACTGCTAAAAATAACGTCCCTTTAAATTCACCCTTTAGGTGTGCAGCATCAATGATCACCACCGGTCTTAGATTACGGATAAAGGTACGAATCTGAAACAAAATTATTTAAAAAACGTCAACAAGATGTATTTTGACGAAAAAAAACAGAGACTGGTGTAACTTACCGCAGCACCAATCGCGACAAAGACCATTTCAAACCGACGTTCGTCATCAGTCTTGATATGAGTGACAGAACCTGGATTTACCCGCTCTAGATTGTAACAGTAAAATGGTAGTTCTGCAAACGAATTTCTTCTTGTTCCTTGTAAAACCTCTAGCGCCAGACTTTTTCCACGCCAAGCTTGACTAGTGGTTATCTCAACTTGGAATCTTTGTCTAAAATCTTTCACTATTTCATTACTACGATATATTCTACCACTGTCTTTTAAAGGTTCTTTTAAATAGTGAGCAACAACCTTTGGGTTTGCCTGACGAAGATGTGGGTACGTTAGCGTCTTCGAGCATGTGTGTTTATCGTTAAAACTCTTAACAAAAAACACCCCACTATCCCCAAAACTGTATGCACGAAAACGCCAAACGCATCCGTCCACCAAACATGACACTTCGTACCGTGTTTTAGAAGATCTATCTACTTTAAACTCAAAGCGTTCTAACAAACATTTTTTTCCCAACTGAAGTTTCATGTCTTCTTTGTTATTAAATACGTGCCCTTGTTCAAAAGTAATTGATGAAGATGGCAAACAATTTTCAAATGAATTATCGGAGTTGGCTGGTAGTCGTTTAAAACATCATAATTTTCTTCATCAGTACATAGATTCAAATCAGGAACTGTAAATTTTTTTGGAGGTGAAAAACTAGATGACCCAGCACAAAACCCTTCAACGACATATAATTTATAAATTTCAAAAATATTTTCCATAGCAAAATTATAAAACATTACAACATCATCATCGTTTATTATATCGATTGGATCACTAAAGGAAGACAAACGATACGATAACTTCGTAATGTTTGTAGAACTACACATGTTTGACACTTTACTTAGAAAAGCAGTGTATGAAAGGTTGGGTTCAACTTCTAAACCACATCTACTTGAATCAGCATCAGCAACATACTCCAACTTTCCGTTAACGATTTCCCACTTTCCGCCGGTGTGTACAACCAAATGAATCTTCATAATTCTAAGTTGGTAAGTTCCTTACAAAAGCTAAATATAAATCAGACAAATATATCCCAAAATATAAATCAATAAAATAATGCAATGAAACGGCTCGGACACGTTGAACCGGCTCGAAGCACAGCTTGAAACGGCTCGGAGCAGCTGTACCGGCTCGGAGCCAGGTGTACCGGCTCGGAGCAGTTGAGACGGCTTGGACAGTTAAGCGAACCGGCTCGGAGTCAGCTGAACCGGCTTGGCATGCAGAAGTGGGGTCCACGTGTGTACGGGTAATGGCTCGGCTGGAACCTAAGTACACGGCTTGGCTCGTGGAAAGAACTCGGCTAAGATCTTTCAACGGCAGCCGACTGTAACGGCTTGGCTAAGATCTTTCCACAATGTCGGACACGTGACATCTAATGAAGCAACCTCAAGCCGTTACAGGCTTTGTCGGACACGTGGCTATCAAGGGTTGGCTGGCCGTTAAAGGGAAATCTTGTGCCGTTTCAGTAGGATGAAACGGCTCGGCGAGGGGTGTCAGTTGGCCAAAATTGAAAAAACGGCGTTGACTTGGCTATTTTCGTGATTTTCCCTTTTTTATATCGCGTGTTGTGGCGAAACCGAGCAAATGATAATGTAAAACAAACGTGATTTGAAAAAAAAAACATGTTGTTTAGAAAGTCAAATGATCAGAACGATTTAGTTTATCATCGTACCGTTTTATGATACCAAATAAATATTTTATTTTGAGTATAATCTCGTTTTAACAAAACTTATAACGGAATGTCAGGGAAAGAAATCAAGCACAACTACGTATTTAAGTTTTTAGAAAAAAGTTATAAACGTAACTTATTAAAGAAGTATCAAATTAATCAATAAATTAATATATTTAAAAAAACTATTATTAAAAAAAGGTAAAGGAAACATGTGTTTAAAAAAAAGAAAAATATGTTATTAAAAGTGAATATAATAATAAACGATTATAATATATTAAATAATAAAATAATAAAAAACTATATATTATTATAAAAATAAAGTTAGTATTCATCATCCTCAAAATCTCTCTAAAAATTAATGAGTTTCAGTTTTTGATTAAGTTACAAATTAATATATAACTTCATGCGAGATAAAGCAAAATCATTTGGAGATTGTTTAAAGATTTTATTTTGAATTTACAATCATGCATGCATTTTGGTTGGTATCAATCACATGAAGTGTATCCCTAAAAGCTGTTAAATAAATCTAAAGATGCAATAGTATTGTTGTTATCTCTTACCCTAGCACCAATACCATCCATAGGGGCTAACAAAAGAGATTTAAAGTAAAGGTGTAAAAGGATGGCTTGTGTTTCCTTTACATGCGTTGGGTATAATTTTATATGAATGCAAATATATGAAAATATTAAGGGGGGGGGGGGGGGGGTGTGCCTGATGGACCTAGTGTGATACCGTGATGGTCGTGAAACACCGTCATAACTAGTTTACGGCGTGATGGAGGATTTCCATGGTGGTGACCACGATGGTGATGAGAATGATTTGACTGTTGGTAACGACCATATGACCGTTAAATGCAATTTAAAAAAGAATATTATTTCCCCTTTATAGATAATCTAAACTTTAACCATTTTCAAACACAAATCTTCTTTACTTATACAACACTCTTATTTAAAATAAAACAAACGGAGGGTTCAAGTACTTCGTTTCCACTCGACTTATCAAGTTCACTCGACTCTTTAGATTCTACTTTTGAATTTTTTGCATCGGTTGCCGACGCAGCAGAAGAACTTGAAGAGAGGGGACGATCAAAGAAAAAAATGTGTGCCATGATCGAGAAGGGGCTCAAGAACTTCTAATGAATGATTACTTTGTCGAAAACCCAAAGTACAATACTAAGACATTTAGAGTGAGATTTCTTTTATCGAAAGAGTTATGTTTAAAAATTATGGGAGATATAGAAGCTCAATTTAAACCCTTTCAAGAAGGTTACCACAGAAGGTGTAAAAAGAGTTTCACGCCTGGTACAAAAATGCATATATGTGATTTGTCAACTAGAAACCGACAAATATTAATATGATGAATATTTAGCTATGTCCAGACTTCACGTGAATGTCTTGAATATTTTTGTAATGCGATTATTAAGTTATACGATACAAAGTTTCTACGAAGACTGACTAGACATGACATTACACGTGTGTACACTGCATATTGAAGGGGTATGGTCCCAGATCTCGCGTCTGCATGACCGCGAATGACCATTACCCTTATCAAAAAAACCCCACCAGCAATAACTTACCTGTGTCCGTGCGGGCACGCGCGAACACA
The DNA here is from genome assembly GCA_030545235.1 of Helianthus tuberosus. Lineage (NCBI taxonomy): Eukaryota > Viridiplantae > Streptophyta > Magnoliopsida > Asterales > Asteraceae > Helianthus > Helianthus tuberosus. Next base: position 41,150,257 of record CM060385.1, on the reverse strand, counting down.
GCGGTCCAATCTGTCCGGTGATGAGAAGACTTACCTTAAGTACGGAAATAAATGTTACGCATAGCGATGCGGCCTGGCACCGCATCCTATGAACATTTTCATCACGACAAGGGATCTGGACAACAGTAACAGTCACTAAGCGGCGATGCGGCATGGCACCGCATCCCGCATACATCTTGGATAGAACAAAAAACGCAGGAACAACATCAGTTACCGCAAGCAGCGATGCGGCCTGGCACCGCATCCTGCCTACAAGGCAAGTGGGTCTGACACTCAGTGCAAGTAGCACTGAGAACAGTCGCCTACTAGCCCACGTATGTGCAACAGTCTGACACCACAGCAGGACGTGGCATCCTCGCCATAACTGACAGGCGTGACACACCTGTGCGATGTCAGACAAGCTACTCAACTACCCTCCTTCACTCCTCGGCTATAAATACCCATCCCAAACCAGGTTTGAGGTATCAATTCTCAACTCTCTCACTACTACTACTATCACACTTTGCTTCCCAAGCAAACTACTGATTCTCACGCCGGAGAGTGGTAACAAGGAGCACCCCCACCCCATCATCCTTGTTACGAGTCACGGCTTGTTTCCTTGTGCAGGAAACCAACCAGCGGACGATCCAGCCAAGGATCCTCGGAAAGAAGGGATTAACCCTACTTGACGAGACCAGTGAGTTAACCCCACCAGGTTAATCATTGTTTCATCATTGGCGCCCACCGCTACTCTTAGCACTTTTTTCAACCATCTTTTTCTTTCTGAAAAACCATGTCTGATCGTCTAAACAACACTACCGGGATAACCTAAACCCCGTAAACACAGGGCCTACGGGGACTATTCCCGTAGCCCCAAATGCTGAACATGTTGGCACATCAACGCAAGGGGGTGCATCCCTTACGTTCGGCCTCGATTTATCACAGTATGCTTCTGTGATACCTCCAGGCATGAACCTTCATACCTGGTTCGACCAGCAACAAGCTCTGCTGGCCGCAACATACAACAGAGCCTGCGCAGAAGCGCAAGTATCTGCGGGCCTACCCCAGCACCGCATACCCCTGCGGGTCGTATTTTACAATACGACGGTAGGACCCCAACACATCCGGCCTCCAGAAGCAGGCAGGAAGACCGCGGTTCCTCTTACTGCGAGGTCCGCACACTCGATGAGGACGACACCTCATATGGGTCCCGCCGCAGGGGCCATATACATAGCCGTCTAGGCCCACAGGGCGAAACTAGGCGACAATCTACAGCCCACCACAGCCCGTGCATCCATAGCCGGCTGGGACCTCAGTCCCACCATGAAGGCCAGGGCCGTACCGATCCAGACGATGGTACATACTGCAGGGATTCACATGCTACTAGCAGTAGACCGGGAGGACGAAACTATGTCCATCCCACTCAAACCCGCAACACGTACCTCCGCGCCGCAAAGCGCCACCAACCCTACAGGCCGAAATATGTGGCCGAAAACTCCAAATTTGTCCCACATATTGCAAACGCCGATGTCACCACCACCAAATTCCCATTAAACATTGGGAAATACAACGGTTCGGCCGAACCAGATGACCACATGGTGTCAATTTTTTCCGCAGACCCTAACAGGTCTGGCCAGGGCATGGTTCGACTCTCTACCACCAGGGTCACTAACCTCATTCGAGGACTTACAAGCAAAGTTCCTCGCACATTTTTGCCAGCAACGATGTCATGAACGCGATTCTATGGACGTCATGAACATCTGGCGCAGAGACAACGAATCGCTTAAGGCGTTCGTTGTCCGTTACAATAAAGAGTGCCTAGAGATAGGTGAAGTTGCGGACCAGATGGCACGTAACCATTTCATTGTTGCCGTCAAGGACGAACAAATGGTTATGAACATCTCCGGCAAGGACGGCTTGCCTAAGAAATGGGAAGATGTCATGGCTGCAGTCAAAACATACGCCCAGACTCAGCGGTCCCTCAGACCACACGTATCAAAGGCACAGCCCCAAACGGAAGACCAATCCTCCCACCAAGACCACAAGCGCAACCGGGACACATGGAATCGCCCCGCGATTCCAGACAATATGTCCCGCGAAACAACCATCCAGACGCAAGGGCTACAATCAACGCCCAGCGTGAAAACCAGGCGTCAAAAAAGGAGTCTCGGGACCGTAGCTGGACCGAGATCAATCAGTCGCCAAGCGACGTCCTCCTCACGGACGCGCAATTCCTGCGACCGGCCCAACCGATGAAGTCCAAAAAGAATCAAGATCCCGCACTCTACTGCGAGTATCACAAGGACTCAGGCCACACAACAAACAGTTGCATCAGTCTCCGACTGGAGATTGAGCGAGCCCTAAAGGAGGGGAAACTGCAACACCTGTTGACAGGAGCGCAAAAACCTACAAAGCTCATCACTCCCCACAACGAGGGCACCTCCACGGGTAAAAGGACCATGTACGTGGCCTCAACCCACATGATCAACGGAGGACGAGGAAGGCCCCGCAAGGCGGCAAGAAGACCGGACAATGACTGGAATGACGAACAAGTTGTCTTTCCAAAAGTCTGAGGCGGACTGCGTGACAGACGCACCGTAGTTATCACAGGCCACCTGGCTCACTACTGCACCGAGCGATTATTCATCGACCCGGGCAGTACATCTGATATTATATACGAGCAGTGCTTCAACCAATTCGAACAAGAAGACAAAGATCGGTTGCAGCCGGTGGACTACCCGTTGGCCGGGTTTGCAGGGGAAACCGTATTCCCCTTGGGCCAAATTACTTTTCCTGTGCGCCTCACCGACGAGAGGCACACAAGAACGGAGGAGGTAAACTTCATGGTTTTACCTCACACCTCCAAGTACGACGTACTTCTCGGAAGAGAGTCCCAGGGCGACTTCAACATGATCACATCCGTCCCCCACTCCGCCATTGGTTTCCTAACCGCAACGGGGGTCGCGATAATATACGCCCGAAGAGATGTTATGTCTACGGACGAGCTGCGTCCGACCAAGATAGCAAGGCCTACCCCCAACACTCAACCAGAAAAATGGGTTCTTAACGTAAGACACCCAGAGCAAACAGTTACGTTGGGCCACGCCTTATCCCCTACCATCAAAGCGCACCTGAAACAGCTCCTCTTCAGGAACCAGGATATTTTTGCGTGGACACCCGCATATATGACAGGGGTACCACGTGAAATCGCGCAACACTTCTTGAATACCATGCCAGGTATCAAGCCAGTGATCCAAGGCCAACGCCACCTTGGATCAGCAAAAAACCAGGCGATGCATGAGCAGGTCCAAGAGCTGCTCTCCGCAGGTATCCTGCGGGAAGTCAAATACCAGACTTGGTTATCAAACCTAGTCATGGTAGAAAAACCATCCGGGGGCTGGCGCATGTGCGTCGATTATAAAGATCTTAACAAAGCCTGCCCCAAGGATTGTTACGCACTTCCAGAGATCGACGAAAAGGTCGATAACCTCGCACCATTTCGATGGAAGTGTTTCCTCGATTGTTACAAAGGCTACCACCAGGTGCAGATGGCAATCGAGGACGAAGATAAAACGGTATTCCGCACTCCTACCGGGAACTACTGCTACACCAAAATGCCGTTCGGGTTGCGCAACGCGGGCGCAACCTATCAAAAGTTGATGAACGACATTTTTCACGGTCAAATCAGCAAAAGTGTCAAAATCTATATGGACAACCTGGTCCTCATGAGCATGGAGGAAGACACCATGCTCAACGACATCGAAAGAACATTCCAAACTCTGCGAAGCGTTAACATGAAGCTCAACCCAGGGAAATGCTCGTTTGGAATGGAAGAAGGCAAATTCCTTGGATTCATCGTAACGAAAGATGGATTCAAGGTAAACCCGGAAAAAGTTCAGGCGATTGAGCGCATGCCATCGCCTTCTACGATGAAAGAAATGCAACGACTAGCCAAAAGGCTAGCCGCACTAAATAGATTCTTAGCCAATCACGCAGCTAAGTCTTACCCTTTCATCAAGACCCTGCGGAGCTGCTTAAAAAAGGAACAATTCCAATGGACCGCAGAGGCCGAAAAAGCTTTCCGGGAGATGAAAGAGTGTTTGATTCAACTCCCAACTCTAACCGCACCACGCAAGGATGAGCCACTTATCTTGTACTTATCTGCCGCGGACAATGCGGTAGGCGCGGTACTCATAGTGGAGCGGGAAGGAGTTCAAACACCTATCTACTACATCAGCAAAATGCTCAACGACCCAGAGACAAGGTACTCCATCATGGAAAAGTTGGTATTGGCACTAGTACATGCGTCAAGACGGTTGCGACGATACTTTGCGAACCACGTCATCACGGTGTTAACCAACTATAGGATCGGCCCGATCCTATCAAAACCCGACATCTCTGGTAGATTAGCAAAATGGGCAATTGAGCTGGGCGCACTTTCACTAAACTATAAGCCGCGCCCCGCAATCCAAGGCCAAGTCTTGGCTGATTTCATCGCTGAAGTACCAGCAAATCGCATTCAAGAATGCGAAGAAGAGCAAAACCCTGCATCACCACCATCCTCCGCAGAAACTTGGGCACTATATATAGATGGTGCATCCAACGAAGATGGTGCAGGTGCAGGTCTGTGACTCGTCAGCCCCGATGGCCAAGAGCTTACCTATCCAATCCGCCCCGATTTCAAAAGTACGAATAACGAGGCAGAGTATGAGGCTCTACTGGCAGGGTTGCGTCTGGCAGTCAAACTCGACGTCCAACATTTGGAAGCACACGTCGATTCACTATTGGTTGCAGGCCAGATACGCGGCGACTATGCCGCAAAAGGGGATATCATGATCCTCTACCTCGAACAAGCCTTGCAACTGAAATCAAAGTTCACCTCCTTCAATATCCGCCATATCAACAGGAGTGGTAACAAACCTTCGGATGCACTATCAAAACTTGCATCCACCAGCTTCCAACACCTGGCAATTGAGGTACGCATCGAGATTCTGTAAAATCCCTCAGTACCCCTGCGCCAAGTCAATGTCATCCAGTACGGTACAACATCCTGGATGACACCGATCATTGCATACTTACAATCAGGTGTTACTCCCGAAAGCAAGGCAGAGGCACGCAAGCTACAATACAAAGCGTGTCATTACCAAATGGGAGACGGTATCTTATACCGTAAATCATACCTGGGGCCACTCCTACGATGCTTCGACCCTCAAGATGCCACGTACCTTATCAGAGAAATACACGAAGGAATATGTGGCATACACGCAGGCCCACGCATGGTGGTGGCCAAAATCATGAATGCCGGGTACTACTGGCCCGGCATGCACCTGGATGCAGTCAAAGTCTTGCGCGAATGTTTCAATTGTCAGCGGCATGCTCCCAAAACCTTGCGCCCCAAGAACAACCTGATCCCCGTCACCACCGCATGGCCATTTCAAAAATGGGCAGTCGACGTGGTAGGACCATTTCCAGACGCACCAGGTGCAGTGAAATTTATCATAGTGGCTGTTGATTATTTTACAAAATGGGTAGAGGCAAAACCGCTCGCATCAACCACCGCTATGATAACAAGGAAATTCGTCTGGGAACATATCATCTGCCGTTTCGGTCTACCAATGTGCATTGTCACCGATAACAGTACCAACTTCGCTGCCGATGACTTTCAAAAATGGCTAAAAGAGCTAAATATTGAACACATATTCTCCTCAGTGGCACATCCGCAAGGGAATGGCCAGGTCGAGAGTATCAATAAAAGCTTAATCGAAGGCATCAAAGCACGGTTGGGAACAGCCAGACGCGGCTGGGTTGATGAACTCCCAAGTATCTTATGGGCACACAGGACAAGCCCAAAGACAAGTAACGGTGAGACACCCTTCAGCCTGGTCTATGGCACTGAAGCGATGATCCCCGCAGAAGTCAGCCTCCCTTCACCTAGGATGTTGGCTATCAACAAGATAGACAACAATGAGGAGCGCCGGGTTGACTTGGACCTCCAGGAAGAAAGGCGTGAAAACGCTGCCATCAATGAGGCCAAGTATAAAACCAAACTCGAAAAGTACTACAATACACGCGTCCGCGTTTGTACATTCAATCCGGGAGACTACGTCCTTCGTGACAATGAAGCATCTAACGTAGAACACCCAGGTAAACTCGCCCCCAAGTGGGAAGGACCCTACCTCATCCAAGAGGTCCGGGGCAAAGGCGCGTATAAACTGCAAACATTAGAGGGCGAAACTATCGCACGCACATGGAATGCGCAGCAGCTTCGACGCTGTTATATGTAAGCCATGTTTTCTACATTCACCATGTAACCTATCGGGCCGCAGGCCATTCGCAAATAAATAAATAGACGATTCAATGCAACATTGTTTATTTATTTCTATTACAAATACGTGTTCCACTCTGCGGTATCCACAAAAACAGATTGGCAAAATCTTCATTCGCGATACCTACACAGAGTGGTAACCACACGCAACTATTATAATAGGCCAACAATGGCAACAATGTCTATCCGGCTGGATACAGTTTTCATACTTGCATATCATCTAGATATACAAAAGGCAAACACAGACCTAGTGTTAATTCACATTAACATTACCTCATACAAGTTCACACATGCAAGTAGTAAAAACACTTGTATAACTTGAATAGTTTCAAACTTTATATTCAAAAAATTCCTACACCTACGCGGTGCACAAGGGATTTACATAAGGTTTTTGACATTTACATTGAGGAAACAACAAAAAGCACGCAGGCCAGCCTAGTCTTTCTTTGTACCGCTGGAGCCCGCACCATCCTTGCCCTCAACAGCAGGCTTTTCCTCATCTTCCTCATCAGCATACAACACCCGCAAGCGGTCTACATAGTCTTCTGCTTCTAGGCACTCATTAAGGTCCTCAAGAGCAGAAATGGACGTGTCATTATACGCCGCAACCGCAGCAGCAAGAACCGCTTCAGTATCCACACCGTGGAACCCGGATCGCTCATCAGTATATTGTCCCTGGGCCATAACATTCATATGAGCAATGCAGCGATTGTAGCCAGCTTTAAAACCAGCATCCCGGGCGCGCTCCCTAATCTCATTGACACCTGATACGTTCTCAGGTGCGTCAAGAATGGACGTAACAATCTGCGCAACAAGAATACAACGGTTACCAAATGCAAACCTAAAGAAGATGGCAAAAGCAACGGATACTTACATGCCCGATACCGTGCATACGCATCCATTCGCGATCAACCTTGAGCAGATCAAGTGAAGAAGCAAGGCTATCCCTAGCCTCTTCAGCCTCTCTTGCCCGCGCTTCAGCTTCAGCAGCACGGGCAGAGACCTCCTCAATAGTGCCCCCCCGGGTCCGCACTTCAGCCTTTTAACAAATGAAACACAAGTATACAAAAATAATCAACATACTTGTGAGACATGTACAAATTCAAAAGCAAGAGACTTATACCTGGAGGCCCAGGATAGTTTTGGTTAAGTTGGTGCGGTCAACATTTGCCCCTTCAAGAGCCTTTGCAGCGCGGGCCTCCGCCTCCTTGGCCCCTTCAAGAGCCTTGGCAAGGCGAGCCTCTGCTTCCTTGGCCTCTTGGGCAGCCGCAACAGCCGCAGCTTTCTCTTTAGCCAACGCAGAGTTCGCTGCCTTGGCATTGGTAAGCTCCTGGCGAACATGAAAAAGAATTTCATTCTGTTTGGCCCAAGATTCTTTCCAAGTCTTGCGCTCATCAGATAGCGTCTTGCGCTCATTAGAAAGAGTTTCTTTCCAACTCTTGCGCTCATCAGAAAGCAGTTTTGCAAGGGTACGAACCTGTTTAAGCTCAGCAGTTGCAGCCCACTCCTCAGTCTGCTTACGCTTTTCAAAGACAACCTTATCCTTTTCAAGCTGTTCCGCGCCATCACGAGTAGCCCTCACCAACTGTTCGGCCTCAGCCCGTAAGCGCGTATTTTCCTCCTCCTTGCGTCCCAGCACCTTATAGTTTTCCAAAATGGCATTCGCCATTATGGAACTCCCCACAAGCATGGAGGAGAGTTGGTTAATCTGGACCTCAGTTGGCAAGGCACGGGCCCGATTGACTTCAAAAGGGGTGCCCAAACCACCCAAAATCTCCCTACACGCAGAGGGGTTAGCAGAAACATCATCCCCTTGCATTACAGTCCATGGGGGCGGTGATAGGTCATGGCCCGGTCTTCAGTATAGGTGCGGTAATAAAACTCCAATTCAGACTCTTCAGGCTGAATGGGAATCTCTGTAAAACCCGCACCCCCAGAAGCGGAACCAGAAGCCTTCTCAGCAGCGGGAGATTTCTTGCTTCCAGTATAAGCAAACTTCAAGTGAAGCTCCTCAGGATCCTCTGGGGTGATAACATTATCATGAGAATCCACCGTATCATAGATCTGAGATGCAGGCCCCTTCCCAGTATCCTCATCCCGCACAGAGGGCTCAGGCACCGTTTTAACCCCCACATCCGCAGCTGTGTCATGCGGTGGAAAAGGCGGAGCGTCAAAAACGGAAAACCCTTCATCTTGCGGTTCTGTAAACAATGCAAATACACTTTAAATACAAGTACAAGTACAGAATACTTGTAAAAGTTATGAACCACTTACCAGAAGCATCCACAGGTTTTACAGCCTTCAAAACAGCTTTCCGCCTGGTCTGAATTTTCAGCTTCTTCTTCTCACCAACATCAACAGCCTTCTCTGGCTTTCTCTTCTTCTCATCAACAGGCTTGGAACCCGCAGAGGTCCCACCTGCAGCCGCACCACCACCTGGAACACCCAAACCCTCAAGGGTGTCAGATACTACCACGTAATCAGTATATCTGTGGAAATGAGAACGAGAGATACCTGCCGCCTGCGGCACCAAAGGCGGAACAGCAGGAGCCTCAGGTTTCTTCATACCGCGACCCCGCACGGGTTTATCCACATGCTTCTTCTCTGCATGTTTTTTGGGCGCACCCTTTGACTCAAATTTACCAAGGACCCCAAGAGTACCTACATGTAGAGAATCAGCAAGGTGAACCGTATAAGGCAAGAAAGAATGTTATGGAATATACCTTTGCCTTGCAGCAGGAGTGCAATCAGTGCATCGCGTTTAGGAACGCGGAAGTTGTGGACAATGGTCAGGTTAAAACCTTCACCCTGTGCACACTTAACAATATCCACCTTGCCGGTAAAGGTTGGATCAAATATCTTCCACAACTCAGCAACTTCTGATAATACACGTACAAATCAATAACAAGCAAAGGAATAAAAAAAAAACCGCACAAGAGTAAGAACACTTACCACCAGTTTTTTTCCCGCACAACGGGCCTTGCATGCCTATCAGCCCTAGACAACATCATCCGCAGCACCCACAACTCATCATTGTTCAGCTGCCTATTCTCAATAGTCCTCAACCTTGGGAACCACTCCGCAGTCTCCGCACTAGGAATAGCTATATCCTCCGCAGGGATAGGCTCATTGACATTCCGCAAAGTCATACCAACAACAACCGCGACAGCCTTAACAAAAAAGAACTTTTTCTTCCACGTCGTAATACCCTTTGGTGGGGTCATCAACTTGGTGCTTCCATACCTTTGACTGAAAGAGAAGAAGCCAGTGTTCACCGTCAATTGGTAGAACCCCCGGAAATTATCAACGGTAACCGGCAAACCAAGAGCACGAAAAGTGTACTCAAAGTTTCTAATACGTATCATCCCAAAAGGACTCATCTGGGAGATATGGACCTTGTAATACTCCAAGACCTCAGCAACAAAAATGGTTAATGGTAAACGAAGGTTACCATCAATGAAAGAATCGGCCCACATGGTGACATGACCGGCCGGAGCACAGGCACCGGTATCACCTTCCTGAGGATAAACAACCCCAAACTCCTGGGGCATTTGGATGCTGGTCATCAGTCGGCTGAACGACGCTTTAGACCACTTCAATACTGGTAGGCCACCACCAGGTGCACTACCACCGTCGTCCTCTTCTTCCCCAACCACCGGAAAAGAATGTTCAGGGTTTTCACCCTCCACATTGTGTGGGTTAGATGATTCAGCCATCGAGAAATATAAAGAAATATAAAGAAGAGAAGTATTGAGTTTGCAAGAAAACTCAGAAAACAACCGGAATTACAGACAGGTCAGTCGGAGAAGATGAAGGGAACACGCTTTCTTTCACCGGAAAAATTCGAAAAATTTGAATAAAGTGAGGAAACCACAAACGGTTTCCCCTTATATACTCATCGCAATTAATGCGATGCAGTAAACCGACTCAGCACGTTCAAAAGAGGCGAATTACAGGGTGACATGTTTTCAGCGACGTTTCCGCTGACGGTTATCACGCGCGCGTGGCCGCCCACGCGCCTGACAGAAAAGACCTTTACACTACTTGCTACAGTGCAGTTATGACCTCGGGCAGTGCAAACGTCCTTTCAGATCATCACATGTTAGAATCCTACCAACTTTCAACAACCCACACGTGCCATCAGCCACGTAGGCAGCACAAAAGCGACAAACATTATCCAAACATAAGCGGCATGCGGTTTCTCTGGTTTACCGCACCATAACCCATACCGCATGTCATTTTTTGCATACCCCTCAAAAAAGGCAAAAAATATATATCTCTACATTATATAAAGGGATATAAACAATAACCGCACATACCCACGAGCACACGTGGAATATGCGAAGATGACACACACGACCCCGCACGGGTGTGTCAGATACTCAAAACCAGCATGGTTCTTTGGACTGTGAAAACCGCTTCTCAGCATGCAGCAAACTGTATTCCATATAACCTTCTTCAAGGTTCAAATCCCTCGTGTCCGGTTCACAACCACGGAGGGAATGCAAACAGCTTCTCCTTAGGATGATGGACAGGTACGCTGAGCAACTGCACATCAGCAACCCTGTCTCATGATCCTTCAAGAGCCACATCCAGGCAACAAGACTTCTAGAAGCGAGTTCTTTGCTGCAAACCGCAACCACTCATGAGTAGCTGCTACAAACCGCAACTATGCGAACGGTAGCTACGGAAGAGCCACAACTAAACCACCACGCGGTGGAGCAAAGCTACTTCAAAGAAAACTGCTTTTCAACTAAGCATGAAGGAAAGTGGCTACAAAACGAATGCGGAAGAGTTTCAACCAACTTCCCAAGCATCTAAGGTGATCTCCTCCGGCAACACTACTTAAAGGAAAACTACTTTCCACCAAAGCGTGAAGGAAAGTAGCTCCAGAACAGTGGTAACAAGTCTGCTTATGACTAGTTACCCACCTATGGACCGCATAGAATAAACAATGATGGGCACAACCCTGCCTATGACCATGTTTATCTGCCCAAAATCCAGATTCACATTGTTCGACCAAACACGGCCAACAATGGCGCAACTACCCCACGTTTCTCAAACAAACATGGCCAACAAGGTGCAGCAATGAGGTAACCGCAAAGGACGTGCGGTTACTAGAGAGCTAAACCTCAGAGGACGTGCGGTTACTTGAGAGATAAACCGCAGAGGACGTGCGGTTACTAGAAAGCTTAACTGGAGAACACGAACGCCCCACAAAACAGGGATCATCGTTGCATGTCCAGTTGCTGAACATAGAGCTTGAGCAAAGTACTTACAACTTTGCACTAGCTGACGCAGAGGTTACAACTAGAGTGGCGGAGACGGACAACTTCCGTCACGATCTCAAAGGTTGGTTCGAACCCTGCTAACACCTTCAGTCACCGTTTCAAAGGTTGGTTCGAAACACCAACAGGTGGCTGATGACATCAGGAAAAGGTAGACCAAGAGTCAAGTCCTTGGCTGAGAATTCTGCATCAGACGGAACTTGCTCACCGAACATCCTTCTCAAAAGAAGGAACAATCCACTCGAAAGGCCTACCGACCAAACGGACTGACAACCGAACGGTCAACAACTTGAAGAAGGAGCCATCCAAATGGCCCATATTCTACCTTCTTGACACCATAGTCCAGTATTCCTCCCACATGCAACTTGCATAAGGAAGAAACACTAGACTAGGGGGACTTGAAGGGGTATGGTCCCAGACCTCGCGTCTGCATGACCGCGAATGACCATTATCCTTATTAAAAACCCCCACCAGCAATAACTTACCTGTGTCCGTGCGGGCACGCGCGAACACAGCTGTCCAATCTGTCCAGTGATGAGAAGACTTACCTTAAGTACGGAAATAAATGTTACGCATAGCCAGTGTTGCAAAAATCGGCCTAGGCGGCCGATTAATCGGCGCCTATGCGCTAGGCGGCTAGTTACTGACTAATTTTGAGCTAGTCGGCCAATTAATCGGAGTCGGTTAAAGTCGGTCAAAATCGGTCCTAGGCGGTCCTAGGCGGTCAAAAATCGGATTAATCGGCCTATATTAATCGGTTAAAATCGGTCAAAATCGGTCCCAGGCGGTCCTAGGCGGTCAAAATTGGTCAGAATCAGTCAAAATCGGTCAAAATCGAACCATACTATCTGAAACTTGAAGTATTTATGTGAATTTTGAAGTATTATTTTTATATTATTGGGTATATATATATAATTTTGAAAAAATACATATAAAAATCCCAATCCGATTAATCCCGATTAATCCCTAGGCGGTACCTCACCGCCCGACTAGCGCCTAGCGCCTTCTACAACACTGCGCATAGCGATGTGGCCTGGCACCGCATCCTATGAACATTTTCGTCACGACAAGGGATCTGGACAACAGTAACAGTCACTAAACGGCGATGCGGCATGGCACCGCATCCCACATACATCTTGGATAGAACAAAGAACGCAGGAACAACATCAGTTACCGCAAGAAGCGATGCGGCCTGGCACCGCATTCTGCCTACAAGGCAAGTGGGTCTGACACTCAGTGCAAGTAGCACTGAGAACAGTCGCCTACTAGCCCACGTATGTGCAACAGTCTGACACCACAGCAGGACGTGGCATCCTCGCCGTAACTGACAGGCCTGACACACCTGTGCGATGTCAGACTAGCTACTCAACTACCCTCCTTCACTCCTCGGCTATAAATACCCATGCCAAACCAGGTTTGAGGTATCACTTCTCAACTCTCTCATTACTACTACTATGACACTTTGCTTCCCAAGCAAACTACTGATTCTCACACCGGAGAGTGGTAACAAGTGAGCACCCCCTACCCCATCCTCCTTGTTACGAGTCACGGCTTGTTTCCTTGTGCAGGAAACCAACCAGCGGACGATCCAGCCAAGGATCCTCGGAAAGAAGGGATTAACCCTACTTGACGAGACCAGTGAGTTAACCCCACCAGGTTAATCATTGTTTCATCACATATGAAGCTAGATAGCACATTCCAAGGATGCTCGGTAGTATCGATTGTACACGTATTGTTTGGAGAATGTGACCGATGAGTTTGCAAGGCCAGTTTCCTAGAGGTGGCCACAAAAAACCAACAATCATGCTCGAAGCGACGGCGTCAAATGATTTATGGATTTGGCATGCATACTTTGGTGTTCCCGGTTCAAACAACGACATTAATGTTCTAAATCAATCACTGTTATTCAATAATGAAGTACATGGAACCGCACCAGGGTGTCCGCTTGTGGTCAACGGGAGGCATTACAGATGCGGCTACTATCTTGTTGATGACATCTACGGTGAAGCACACACTTTGAATAAATGATTGCTTATGGCACACTTTGAATAAATGATTGCTTATGGCACTTAAAAAGCATCCATGAGGTGGTGAAGTGTGTACACAAAGGGACGTAGAGTATGTGCTTAGGGTGAAGTGCATATTTCTTGATCTACACCTATAAATAGGCGATGACTTGTTATAGTTCAGTATGTGTGTGCGAACACTTTTGTATTTTGATCACCTATGGTTGGACATGAGCTTAAATGTATAGAAGTTTACTCTTTTGATATGTAATATGTGTTGATATAATCAAATAAACATATCTATGTTCTTCTTGTTCTTGAGCTCCATTTCACCACACAAAGTCGTCACTATTTATTGTTGGGATATTGGATTTTAATAATCCTAAGTTTTACCCGTTGGCCAATAATAATCCCAACTTTAAACGTTCCCTCCAATAATCCCAACTTGTAAAAGTTTGGCCGCCATTGATCATTTTCTAACATTGGTGCACTTAAATCAATTAAAGAGTCTCTAGGTGTAATTGAATCTATTGAGGAGACCAAATTCTTATATGTTTAAAAAGGATCAATGGCGACCAAACTTTTACAAGTTGGGATTATTGGAGGGAATTTTTAAAGTTGGGATTATTATCGGCCAACAGGTGAAACTTAGGATTATTAAAATCCAATAACTCTTTATTGTTTGATACAAATTATCAATCTTATGATGGGCGGTCCAACATATCAAAACTAGCACCGATAAATGTATTAGTTTTTATGGTTTTGAATTTCAATGGATTCACAACTTTATTTTTGGTTTCCTCTTATTGTTGTACGGCGTGCCAGTACTGTAATAGCGCTGACCGGAACCAAATTCCCAATAGTTATACTCTAATCATCTATTTCGACAAACAACACATTAGTATATACATAAAAAGGCTATGTTGGTGGACCACAATGATTTTACTCCTTTTAACCCTTAACTTTGTTATTACACGTGTATGGTACTTCTACTTTAACTTTGCGAATATACATATATAGTCTTTATATACATATGTAGTAGCTCTACTTTAACTTTGCTAATATAACATTTAATCCTGCTACTTTTATTCCTTTTAGTATTTCGTCTTTTATTGTTTTTTTTCTTGCTAACGTGACGAACCAAATTGACTCCAACGGAACAGTATCGTTACCGCTATCGGTATTATCAGGACCAGTATTTATTCATTTTATTTTTTTGTTGCTTTTAGTACCTCGTCTTTTTCATGTTTTTTTTTCTTGATATGTATGTTAATGTTTTGATATTCTTTTTCCCATGGTTTTATGTTATCTCTTTCAATTGCTATACCGAGTACCCATATATATTTACTGATAATCAAACTACTTTCTCAGCGTGCGCGGTAAAACTACTAGTTTCTCTTTAAAATCAAATCCAACTTTTTTATTAAAATTGTGGCGTTTATAAATTCATTTTCTCTTCGTTATATATTTTTAAAGAAATAGAAAATAAAACTTCTTAAGAAATAGATCAATATTAATCTAATCCAGCAACTATTTAAAAATGTATTGTATCACAGGTCCTAATTGTACTTTCAAGCATTGGTTTTGTCTTTCAGAATTCGTAGATCATATGTGACTAAAAAATGGTCCCGAATATATTAAATAGAGAGTTAAATGCTTGGTTGGTCCCTGTGGTTTTCAAAAATTTCAGACTTGGTCCTAGTGGTTTTCTAATTACACGCTTGGTCCCAAAAGTTGTCAAAAATGCACTCGGTTGGTCCCCAGCCCTAACATCAGTTAAATTTCTCAGTTAACTATGTGTGAAACGACTATATTACCCTTGAACAATTAAAAACCTAAAACTATATTACCCTCTGCATCATCTTCATCACCAACATCATACCCATTTCCCTCTGCTCTCTCTCGATCTCACACCGGTGACCGGCCGGTTTTCCGGCGTCTCCGTTCTCCGGTAGCACCACACCCACCTCCGACAAACCCCCAACAACCACCTGCCATCCCCCTTGTTTCCTTCGAGCTGGTGACCGGTGCACCTCTGGCCGGTTGCCGTCGACTGTCTTACCAATCGAACACCCAACCCCCACACCAGTTTATACCCTCTGCAACATACCCACCTATTGCATCCCTCAAACGATGATGATGCTGATGCGGTGGTTATGGGGTTGGGTTGTTGTGGGTGGAGATCAGAGGTTGAAGAAGAAATGGGTGTTGTGGTCAACTACTTAACTGGAATAAAAAGGGGCGATGATGATGAGTTTCTAATTGTCTGAGTGAATCGGTGGTTGAGATATACCAAGTCTTGGCAGGGCAATTCTCCGGCGGTATATATATTTGATGCCACCGTTAGTTTTGCAGCCATGGAGGTTTTATCCAATCTGTACCGATTGTTTTTTACAGATCTGAGGCTCATTCTATTCAACGAAATTGCTTTTATTTATTCACGGAATTGAGTCTTGGAACTGTCATTCAGTTGATTTAGACTGAATTTTTTATTGGAACTATCATGTGGTTTTTATTTATTTATGAGTTAAATGCTTCGTTGACATCTTTTGGCTCTGGCTGATGAAGATGATGATGGTGTGGGTTTGTGATGAAGATGATGATGATGGTGATGAAGATGATGCAGTGGATGGATGAAGATGATGCAGTGGATGCATGCAGATGATGAAGATGATGCAGATGATGATGGAGATGAAGATGATGATGGTGATGAAGATGATGCAGTGGGTTTTGTTAATAAGCAAGGGTATTTTGGTCATTTAACATGGACTTAACTAAGATATTTAACTGATGTTAGGGCTCGGGACCAACCGAGTGCATTTTTGACAACTTTTAGGACCATGCGTGTAATTAGTAAACCACTAGGACCAAGTCTGAAATTTTTGAAAACCACAGGGACCAACCAAGCATTTAACTCTTAAATATATTAACTTATATATTAGAAGGGCAGAGGGTGCCAATAAGAGTTTGTTGTTTAAGTGGATTTAAAATTTTAAGCTTTCAATTGAGTTACAAAGGGTTCAAAATCACGTTAGGTTGTAAATATTAGTGAGTTTTTAATTTCTCTGGCTTTTGTTTAAGTGTGAGTTAGTGTTGGGTTAGTTTGGGAGTGTTATCGGTTAATAAGTTGAAAGTTGATAGTGATGTGGTACAAATCGAAAGCTAGGAGTGCTATCGGCCAACTGGGTGAAAGTTGGGGTTATTTCAATTCAATATCTCATACATATATATAGGGTCGGGATTTATAGAAAACGCTCAAAAGTGTGAGAACGGTGAGAACGCTTATGGATCGTCCGATCAAAACAATCCATGGGACGAGCTTCATTAAGGGTAAAAGGGTCTTTTACTGCTCATATTCAAAACGCCATCAAATCATAAAACGCCATACAAAAAAACCCCATTAAAAACAAAACGCCAAAAAATTAGTAATAAAACGCGTTGGATATTACAGGAAGATGAAACAACACAGCAACTGAATTTTAGTTATTAACATTTATTAGAAGAAATTCCCTCCTAAATTATGCGCCAAAAACATCATTATATAAACAAGGTAAAACATAGCTTCCATAATCACTTCAATCTATCCATTTTCTGCAAAAAAACTTCCTTAACCTAAAACGCAAACTTAACCAAAACGCCAAAAATGGCAACAATCGTTTCGTGGAGATACACTCTGGGAATCAGGCGATACGTCCTCCTTTTTGACAATAGAAGGAGGGTGTATGTTAAGACGATCAGGGCAATTCTGAAGATGGAAGAAGAGATACATAGGCAAATCTTATCCATTGGCATCGCTATAGACAACGAATGCCATGAAACGCATATGCTTATGAAAGCATTAACCAGCAAATTTGGACCAATCAAAGCAGATGTGAAGCCAGACCCTGTCATGACATCATGGTGTTTTGATGATGAAACAGATATGGGGACGGTTACGTTCGACAACGGAGAGCAGGAAGTGTACTGGCTTGAGAACATCATGACAAAGCAGCGTCTGGGTTTCATGGAAGAATTGCATAACGCCACTTGCACCAACACAGAAATAGACTCAAAATTGGAGTTAATGCAAGATATGTTCAGGTGGAGGCTTCAGAATCTTCAGGAACAAGAAGCTGATGAAGGTGAAGGTGATGACATGGATGAAGATCTAGATGAAGACTCCGAGGAGGAAGAAGATGACGCAAGTGATGGATACAATTCGGATAAAGTAACTTCTGACGAAGGCTTTTAATTTTTTTTTCCTCTTTTTTTTTTCTTCTGTGTAATCTTCTTTTTGTTTTTTTAAGATAATTAAATGATATATTTCTCCCTTTATTAGCAAAACACCAAAAAATACTAAAAATGGTTATTCCTTACAAAACGCTAAAAATAACAAAAAAAATATTTTTCCTGCTTAATATTTTATTTACTCCGTTATTGTATTTTGTCATCTTGTTCTGCATAACGCCATTTAAAAAACGCCAAACTTAGAAGATGGGACATCTATAACCTATAAAACTGATAAAAGCTGATCAACACAGTAAATACAAAAACAGTAACTGAAAAGACAGTTACTTTATTACTATCATTTATTACAATAAAAAGTCCGCCTAAATTACGCGCCAAAAAACTCCTATAAGAGAGGGGTCTATACACAATGAAATTAATCACACCCAGAAACACACAAATGCTATATCCTCTAGAAACCACTCACTTTAAAACGCCACAGATGGCAAAGCTTTCACTGAAATTGATCATTCTTCTGAGAGGATTAACTCAATAATATTTTGCTGAATGAGATGGACAAATATTCAAGAAAAAGAGACTGATGACAGTGATATGCCATCATGTGAGCTTTATTCTTGATGATTATAGGCATGGAATAAATGGATCAACACAAGTGTAAAATGCTATTTTAGACTCCATTATTACAAATAGCATCAAGCAAGAGTTGATCTTTAATGACATGCCACCAAACAAGAATATCACACCAAAACACAGAATGTCACTAAGCAGCTTCTTCTGAAAAAGACGGGGTTTATGTAGGAAAGTTGGCATCTAGCTAAAGTATTCAAAAAAGGTTCAAAACGCCAAAAACAAATTCAAGAAGGAAGAGGCTGATGACAGTGAAGATTCGGAAGAAAAATTAGATTACCATTTTTTATTATTTTTGTTTTCATTTTATATTGTTTTGATATCAAGTTATATGTTGTTTTGTTATCTAATTCTCTATAAATAAAATACATTATTATATAAAACGCCAAAAACTACAAACACCAAAACGATAGTAGTATGAAAACTGGGAGAACAACTGCTGGCAAAGCAACTTGTAAAGGGTATTAAAACGCCAAAAAATTCACTAAACGCCAAAAAAAAATTGTCTTACTGTAATCTTATGCAAATATTAATGACTCGTAGTGAATTATTATACAAATCGCCACAAACGCCAAAAAAATTAACCAGAAAACGCTATAACGCCAAAAAATTAAATATGTGACACAAAAACAATTAATTCAACGCCAAAATGTTTAAATAAACACAATTAATGCCAAAAAAAAAAAACTTAGACGTCAGAAAATATTATGCCGCGTTGAGAAAATAAAAGAAGAATGAAAAGACAAAAAAGCCCCTCCGCCCTTCTCTATGCCACGGGACACGTGTTGGGCCATGATGCGTTCTCACCGTTCTCACACTTTTGAGCGTTTTCTCCTGATCCCATTTCTCTCTCTCTCTCTCTCTCTATATATATATATATATATATAGGGAGCCGCTAAAATAAGAACCACCTCCAGTTGTAAGAACCGCGAGAACCACTCTCAACCAATCACATTGTGCCAACATAAAGGGTATATTGGTCTTTTACCCCATATGTCATATCCTTCCTCTCTCTCCATTTATTGCTCACTTTTCTCTTTCTTCCAAAATATAATATCTCACTTTTCTCTCTCTCCATCTCTTGAAAGTTTGCAGACCCTCACATCTGTTGAAATTCAAACCCATCTCTCATCATCTCTTCATCTTCAACCCTTCCTCCCTGTTCGATGATGACCAGCCGGCCACCACTATGGGTGGCGGCGCTGGACGGTGACGAGGTGGCGGAGCACCAACTGCCGGCGACGAAGATAGCCGACATAGCACGCCCCTCACCCCCCCTAAACTGCAGCCGCACCTACCCCTGTTGTACCCCCTCCTTCTCCGTCTCCGGTGGATGCCGTCGCCACACATGGGGTTTCATTCATGTGTGAGCGGCGGTGGCTGATGATGTTACTGTGACCGCTCGTTTCTCCGGTGACCCTCAGACCTGCAACCCATCTCTCATCTCCTCCAAGGAACCCAAAAGATGTTTGATCGACGGAGGTGGAGGTGGTTGGTCGACGGCGGAAGACGGTGGTGGGAGGTTGAAGGTGGGTTTTTTAGGTTTGTCGAATCTGGGTTTGAATCTTGTGGATTTGTCTTGTGGGTTTGATTCTGTTGAATCTGGGGTTAAAACATCGGAGATAAAACTCTGTTTTTTATGCGGGGTTGATTCTGTTGAATCTGGATTTGAATCTTGTGGGTTTGTCTTTCTTCATGGTTTGTTTTATCTGCTTCAATCTGGGGGGTTGATTTCTGTTGAATCTGTTGAATTTTTTTTGAAACTGTTTGAATATGTTTGAATGATGTTCTTGTTCCTTTTGAATGTTTAAATCGGTTGAATATGGTGCCTTATTGAATCGGCTGTGATGATGCAAAAAAAAAAAAACTGACGATGGCGCGGCAAGGATGGCGGAGGGTAGGGTTTTGAACCTGCAACCCCACTTTGCAGCCTCTGATTATCGGAAAATCTGAGCCAAAACTTCGTTTTTTTTCAAGAATCTTCTCGTTCTTTTGATTTTTTTGAGGCGTCGATGATGATGATAACAAAGTATCTGAGACACATCCCGAGTGTGCGATTTTCTGGGTGCGTTCGTTTTTGCGTAAAAACGTTTTTGTAAAAAAAAAAAAGTTAAACCGTAAACTTTTTAACGTAAAAACGTAAAACGTAAAAAGTTTTCCGTAAAACGTTAAAAGTTTTAGGTAAATCGTAAAACGTAAAATTTTTTTAGTAAAACGTAAAAAACGTTAACGTAAAAAAACGTTAACGTAAAAAACCAGGGGCGTAAAACGTAAAAAACCGGCGCGTAAAACGTAAATAACGTTAGCGTAAAAAATGGCGGGTAAAACGTAAAAAAACGTTAACGTAAAAAACCGACGCGTAAAACGTAAATAACGTTAACGTAAAAAACCAGGGCGTAAAACGTAAAAACGGCGCGTTGAAAAAACGACGCGTGAAAAAGTCGGGCGTAAAAACGGCGCGTCAAAAAACGAGGCGTGAAATGGCCGGGCGTAAAAACGTAAAATGTTAAACGTAAAAATCTGTAAATAAATCTGAATTTAATAATGCTTAATAAAAAAACTATGTTTAAAAAATAAAAATCTAATATAATAATACCAAAAAGTAATAAAAAAACAATAAAGACAAAAAGACAAAATAGAGTAATTTACTTAAATACCCTTTTGTATTAAAATATTAAAGACATAATAAGACAAAAAATACTTAATATTATTTTTAAATACTTTTAATATCATCCATCCATTTTCTTGATCTAATGGCCAGAAAGTGGTTATCGCGGTTCTTACAACTGAAGGTGGTTCTCATTCTAGCGGTCCCTTATATATATATCTTTAAAAAATAAAAATCTAATATAATAATACCAAAAAGTAATAAAAAAACAATAAAGACAAAAAGACAAAATAGAGTAATTTACTTAAATACCCTTTTGTATTAAAATATTAAAGACATAATAAGACAAAAAATACTTAACATTATTTTTAAATACTTTTAATCTCATCCATCCATTTTCTTGATCTAATGGCCAGAAAATGGTTATCGCGGTTCTTACAACTGAAGGTGGTTCTCATTCTAGCGGTCCCCTATATATATATATATATACACACACAATATATACAAAAAATCAAAATTTTGGCCCCTGAATAATGGGCTCTGATTGGTCGCCCACTTTGTCCTTGCCTAATAGTGTAACACCTCGAAAATTTACGTCCTATAATGTGATGACACGTGTCATAGGTTTGAACGTGTGAAAGAATATCTTGAAGGACTAAAGTAGACAACCAGTGAAACGGTGTAAATATAAGGGTTCAAAGTGTCAACAATGAATAAATATACTTTGCAATAACCCCACATGATGTTTAGAACCTTAAACGAATAGATCATGGATCATACGAAGCGAATTGTGAAAGAAAGTGAGAGATTACAAACTACAGGGGTTAAATGTGTCAACATGTTAAGATGTACCTCTGAGTGACCTTTTAAGCAAACCCGAAGCCTTGTAAAGATTAAATATGCTCACTAGAATGTACCATAAAAATTTCACTAAGTTTCGTTACCGTATGAGAAAGTTATGATAAAATTCGTGTGTGAGGGTTAGAATCGTCAACGTTGAAATTTAGGGCTTTTCGGGTGATCAAAAAGTTACCCGAGGACTTCACAAAGATGGTATAAGTCTTGAAGCCCTTATAAATCAAGTTAGAGGGTTTATAATGCAAGAAACAAGGTGAAAGCGACGTTTAGAAGGACCAGGGACTGAAAATGCAAATAATGGAAACTTGCTAAGCTGGTTACCAACACCCTCGCGTAGCGCGAGCCTGAAAGCATTTGGCAGTCGCGCTACGCGACTGCCTTATCTGGACAGAATGTGTGTGCAGGTGTCCTGCATGTTTCTTAACCGACTTTGATCAATTTTCTTGATACCTTGGGCTGCCCTAAGGTGGTTTATAGTGTGTAGGATGCTTGTGGATGTTATTGTTTCCTCCTAGACTTAGTTGTCGATCATCTAAGCTTGTTTGAAGTTGTTTAAATGACCCACATTGTGCAACATTGTTCATTCATCATTCATTTCACCCTCTGAGCATTTCTGGATCATTCAAGCAAGCCACAAACATTCCATATCATCCATAAGACTTGTGTAAGTACCCTTGATCTTCTTCAATTCATTCATACTTAGTTTATGGCCTAGAAATCAAACCGTCGTAACTACGGTTTGACTTTTCGATAATAAATAATCGGTCCAGAGTTTAGTCGAATCAAAGGTTGTTATAAGTTGGTATTTATATGGTTAATAAACCCCTAAAAGGGCACTCACTAATTCGAACCATAACCGTGTCGATTGATCGAGTCAAACTTCTTCCGAAAAGTCAACAGAAATGTTAATCGCATAGGTAATGATACGGAAGGCGTGTAATCTGTTTTATCAGTCATATAACTTGAAAATAAGTATTATAACTTGTCTACACTTGTTTGATTCGACAACTTTATGTTTTGAACCGATTCGGAACCGAGAGACGCAAAAGTTTGACTTTTGCATTAACCTCAGTTCTGACCCGATTTATATAGGTTTAGACATGCCTTAAAAGTCCCATTAGGACCTAGTTGCATGTGTGTATAAGCCTCTGCGTTTATACCACTCGAATCCCTAATCGTCCGATGTTTCCGATAAACGCCTAAATATTGACCGTAATGCCCTTATGACCGCAGAACGAGATTTTAGAAAATGTAAAAGTGCAAAAGTCTTTAATACTGATTATTGAACATGTCTGCAAAATTTCACGTCAATCGGAAGTCTAGATTAGGAGTTATGCTTAATGACGTATTTATAAACATGTTTATTAATTAAACGGCGCCATTAGCGTAAAACCTATCTAAACTCAGTTTTGACACCAAATCTTTTACCCACTGAGGTTAAATAATATTTTAGGATTTTTAAAGATTTTTAATTATTTTTAAACTGATCATAAGCTTGGATTAGCGCCTTAATTCGGTAAATGCCGAATATGCCCTTTTAGGCCATAAAATGAATTTTACAAATCCTTTTAACGCCAATCCAATTGCTACTGATTTTAAATAATAAATGGAGTGTTTTGAGCCTGTTTAATTGATCAGAAAACTCAGAATCGTATTTTAAACCGTACGTCGCTTAAAACGACTTTATACGCGTATTACACGCATAGTTTGGGTTTAAAACTATTTTGACATATAAGACTTATAACCAAATGTTATAACCTATTAAAATAAACTATTTTACTGATGTATTCAGACCCGGTTCACAAAAACTTAATAAACCCTTTTATAATCTTTAAAATGACCAAAATGCCCCTGCGGGGCTTATAAAGAGATTAAACTCGTTTTGGGCATCATGGGTGATATTCTACTGATATCACAACATATTTAGGGCATGATAACTTAGGAAACCTGTTTAGGACTCTTACGGATACCCGTTACACTTCATGCGCGTTCGGTTCAGTTTATGTAACTAGTTTACATAAATTAGCCGAAACGGGTCAAACCTTAACGGTTTTATCTCAAAATCCAGAATGTGTATCATATACCCAGATTAAACAAGTCTTCAAACTTGTCGGGTCTAAATCACATTCTATCTGGTCTTCGCTTAATCGTGCGTACGAACCGTATCTCCCTCTTGAAAACTAACCGGTCTAAGTCAAGGCTTAATTAAAGACCCGTTAGGATTCTAATAGGTTATTAAAAACCTTCGTTCCAGATTTAGGAGCTCAGTAAAAGCTATATGTACTTGCTGATTTGATACGGATGGGATTGAATTTATATTTAAGCTCAGGTAAATACTTTTAACTTATTTTCCCTATACGGGCTTGGGGTACGGTATATAAAATACCGCTTGGTCGGGACGTTGAATCTTTGATTGAATAAATGATAATGAAAGTATTGAGACGTCTCGTTTAACATTGTTTTGTTTACTTAAAGCCTTTGGGGGGTTAATGACCGTTGTCCCGGATATCCCTGGCATCATTTTACGAAATGGCCACGACCTTAGCACTCAGGTGTAGGCGTACACCTGTTAGTGTCTCATAAATATAGTGGTGTGTTAATTGATCTTTAACCCGGCTCGACCCGGGCTACTGAACGCATAAGGAACATGTAAATCCATACAAGTATTATATATTTAAATAATTATCCCAAGTTATAAAATACTATTTGTGCCATGTGCATTCAAAACAATCATTTTCTTAAACCCTTTTTAAAATGAGTCAGTTGATTGTATTTACCAGTGTAAACTGACGTATTTTCCAAAAAGGCTAAGTGCAGGTACTAATTGGAATTGGCTGGCTACTCCTAGCATCAATAAAGAGTCTCGCAAGCTTAGATGCCTAAAGTCTGTTGAACCATGTTATTTTATTTGCGATCCGCCTGTGGATCCTTTACTTCCGTTGTAATACTTTGATGTTACACTATTCGGATTTTAATATATTTATCCTTTTGCTTCCGCTGTGCATTTATATATTGTGTTGTTTGACTATGATGTTGCCAACCACGTCACGTTACTCCCCTACCGGGCCCACCGGTGAAACATGGAAATTTGGGGTGTGACAGGTTGGTATCAGAGCCAACATTGAGTGAATTAAACACTATCTTTTGTGTTTAATCTCAATGACACATTTGCACATTCCTTGACCTTCTGAGTCTAGACTTAACATAGGAATACTCTCAATCCTCATCGGGGAATTTTACTTCCAACTTTTATAAATTGGATACGTCGCCAAGCGAAGAAACCGTAATAGGAATTCCCCACACCCAGAGCCTTATATTGCTGACCTTCGTACAGCGGCTAGGATGAAACGTGCAATCAAGGAGAAAGCATTCAGGAATTGAATGAAGGAGAAACTCCTTTGCTGAAGATCATTTCCTCAATAATCCTTATAAGGACGTATTTACCTTTTCAGTCCCTTCAAGGACAACATTATTCCTTTCAAGTCCCGCTTAGGGCAACTCTGTACTTTAATTTTTTTAATAATGGATTTTTCCAATATTCGTATCTAGTCTAGTGATTTAGAAATCATAGCTTATATCATCCTATAAGCTGATCATATTATAACCATCCCTTAGAAGGGAAGTGCCTACGGGCTATAACGTATTGTCTATCTGAGACACTGACATCGTGATCTTTATGATTCCTTGTCTATGGTAGTGAGCTATGCTCAAGCCTATTAATCTATATGATCAATGTGATCATTACTAATATCATCAATATGATGATCATATTATTGACATCCTAAGTGATGAAGTGCCTACTGGCTATACTTTATAATATTGTCAATACGACAATGACAGTTGTAACTCTTAGGGTTCCTGTCTAAGGTAGTGGGCTTTGCCCAAGCCTCATAGTCAATATGATCAATATTATCATGACTACAATCATCAGTGTGATGATTATTAATTTCTAAAAACATCGTTTTGTAATGTCACTCGATCAGCCTACGGGCCATATAGTATCGTCAATTTGACAACGACAGTAGTAGTCTTTGACTCTCTGTCCAGGAAAGATAATGAACTATGTTCAAACCTAAATGCTTTGATTCTCTGAAATCATGGCTTATAAATTAAACTCGTCTACTTGACTAAGTCTTTTGTACTATTACTAACTTATAATTTAGGATTAATAAGTGAGCATCCTGAATAAGATAAATATCATTCTCTTCCAGTCAGTTTAAATATTAAAAGAGAATCTTAAAAGGTTTGACCTAGCTTGAATGTTATTGTAGACCTTGCTAAGATGGTAAAACCTGGTTAAAAAGAGATTCAGATCATTGTTAACACTTTAAAATGTGTTGACACTCCCGACAACAGTGATATGATAAAATCACACTAGTCATCCCTATATTAAGATTTTTCCATATCTCTTAGCTAGAGTAAGTGATCAATAGGAATCATGACTGGTAAACGTCGTGCATGATGTACGCATCAAAACATCCATTTGGGATGTGTACCTATGGGAAAAGGTGTATATATGAAAAGATAGTTATTATTTCATAAAGTCTTGTCAAGACAATGAACTATGGAATTTTCCAATCCAAAGGAATCATCGATTATGTTTTAGATTTTTCCCTAATGACAAGGCCCCTGTGCCATCAAGAGTCTTTGGGAACAAGCTCTTGTGCTATATAAAATGTCAATACGACATTGACAGTCGTGATTTATGTCCCCTGTCTAATAAATATGAAGGATTATATTCTGTTTACAAGCCAAGGATGGTTTACTTAAAAACCTAGGCAGAACATAATCAATTAACTTAAGTACTATCTATTGGCCTATATGGTTTATTTACACCATGGCTAATTAGTCATTAAATTCGACAATTCGCCATATACTTAAAGCAAATTATTACTTCTTGGGTTGTAGCCTCAAAGCTTCACCATGGCTGACTCCTCTGAAGCTCACAATCGCCCAGTTGATCAGAATGATGATGTAAGACTGAACATAACGAGCACCGAGTTAAAGGCTGTGTTAAATACAGCCATAAATAACGTTGTAGATCGTGTACTGAAGGATCACAAGCGAAAGGGCAATAATACCCCAATGCAAATTTGTAAAAAGGGTAAGACCGGTTTAAACTATAACCAGTCCAAGCCAAAGGAGGCTAAACCCGAATGTAAGATTTGCGGGAAGAAGAGGCACTTCAGTAAATGTATATATGAACAGATCAGGGGATGTGGTATCTGTAAAGAGAGGAATCACAAGACCCATGAATGCAAGGGATTGAAAAACAACCGACAGTCAGGTGAAAAACCCAGATGTAAGATCTGCAGGAAGCAACATGTTGGAAAATGCACAATCGACCCACGTACTAATTTATGTGGAATTTGCAAAACCAAGGGTCACAAGGCCTTGGATTGCAAGAAATTGGAAGATGCGACCTGTCATGGCTGTGGCAAAAAGGGCCATATCAGTACTAATTGCCCTACGGCTGCCAAGGGAAAAGAAATTAAGTCTGGATCTAACAAGGGTAATCAGCGAACAGAGGGAAAGCCAAGGTGCTCGACTTGCCAAAAACGCCACTTTGGAAAATGCAGGCTTGAGACCCAGTCTCAATCAGGATCACCTGCATGTGGATTATGCAAGTCTAAAGACCACCAGACGATAGAGTGCAAGAAGATAAAGAATGCAACATGCTTCAACTGCCATGATAAGGGGCACATTAAGACCAACTGCCCTAAGTACGCTAAAAAGCCTGAGGAAGGCAAGAAGACCAATGCGAGGGTCTTCAGAATGGATGCAAAGGAAGCCGTTCAGGATGACAACGTTAGCACAGGTACCTTTCTTGTAAATGATGTATAAGCTAGAGTACTTTTTATACAGGTTCAGATAGGTCTCTTGTAGACAATAGATATTGTAAATCTTTAAATCTGCCTGCTAAAACTCTAAGCGTTAAGTATGAAGTAAAAATTTTGGTCGATAATACCTCAGAGACTACTGCAGCAATATTAAATGGATATTTAATATCCATTAGGAATTACTCTTCTCCGCTCTCCTTGTTGCGTTAATAAGAGGACTTTATATAGTAATAGGAAAGGTTTGGTTGCCTTAAAAATCAAGCCCATATTGTGAGTGTTAAGAAGCAATTAATTATCAAGACTCCGTATGAGACCACTCTCATAATTACACGTATTCGTACGAGTAATTAATATTAAACATAAAAAAATGGTGGAACTGGCCGTCCCCGGAATCGAACCTGGGTCTAGGCCGGTCGCACCCTTTCGCGCGCCTAGCCAACTGAGCTAGGTGCCTAGTTTGTGAAACTTCCATTATTTATTAGATATAAGCACTTGTACAATAAACTTCCTTATCATTTATCAATGATAATTCCTGCTAAGTGTCCTGTTTTAATACAGGCAATAATAAATCTTCATGAACCGTAAATTTAGCAAAATTTTTATTATCATCCACAAGGTATAACTACCAAGGAAACCATAGTAACCGATTCTTAAAGATCGGCAAGGAATCCTTTCAAAAATCTAAAGAGCACTCTTTCTTTGCATAGAGTACGACAACATATGTTATTTTAATTATTTTTTTCTATTTTCTCATTGTTTTTATCGCCTGCGAATGCCAAACTATGTTTGATAAAAGCATCATATGAGGATTGGGTATCTTAATAAATTCCATAGATTGCTTCCATGCCTGATCAGTATGGAGGTTTAATACATGGGACCACAAAGATATTCCGATAGTCATAGAGTACTAAAGTCAACTAATGGTATTCAAAGGAGATGTCCAGAATGGAATTGTCTAAGTAAGTGTTCCCGATAAAGGAGTTCTTGGACTCCTAACATAAATGTGTCACCTAAGTGACACAAACAATGGTGGATGAAGTGGAGCCTGAGATCTGTAAAAATCTCTGTAACCTTCTTATACCTTGATTATCTTCTCCTAATATTACCCTGTTTACCCCTGAGAGGCAGGTAGAGTTAAGGTTTAAATTCCGTCTAAGGCTGTGTTATTATGAAATCTCCAAGACGATTAGTACCATCACTGGAAGAATCGAAACCCCGATTAACTAAGTTCAAAATAGAGGGTTAATATAGTCTAACTCAATATCCTGGGAATCCGGGATAGTTAAGTACGAATGACGGTTCATTTTGCTTATGCATTATCACCGCCACCCCAATTAGGTAACGATTAAGAAATTGCCATCAACTGCCCAGGATCGTCGATATGTTCGACTAACGGCAAGGATTAGCTATTCCCTAAACATTAACTAAGCAGTGGTTGGAATAACCATCTCACCTTAAAAATAAGCTTCTTTATAATAAGGGATATGTAAGTATTAAGGCTACTCCTTTGGAGACCTTGTATAGATGGAATATTAAATGTCTAGTATTAGATAGAGAATTGGTAAGCCCAATTAGCAAGATCTGAAAGTTGCCTGGGGAACAACAAATAAGATTATACAAATCCATAATCGATTTTAGGATTGCCAGTATATGGCAAGAAATCGAGGAGTTATGAAAATAGCAAACTTCCTAAGTTCTTGCTAAGGAATATGGTTTAACAAAAGATATCACCCAGGAAGGGTGTACCAAATTTGTGAAATTTTCAGGCTAGTTAAGCTCTGAATATATGTAAATCATTCGAAAGAAATCGAATGTATCAAGATCAAGTAGCTTATAAGCTAAAACCTACGTAACGAGTTTGACAGAGCTCGAAATACATTGCACACTAGTGACTGAAGGATGTGTTCCGCAAATAAGTCAAGAAGCACTATCACAAATTGGTATGCGGATTTACGATGTGATAAACATCCTATATCGATTGAGGATCGACATGTTAAGAAGCTTCGAAGGAAGCAAGTATCAATTGTAAAGTTCAAATGGGATGCCCGTAGAGGTCCCGAGTATACGTGGGAGGTTGAGTCCACGATGAAAGAAAAGTACCCTCATCTATTTCAGTAAATCTCGGGGTCGAGATTTCTTTTAAGGGGGTGAGGATGTAACACCTCGAAAATTTACGTCCTATAATGTGATGACACGTGTCATAGGTTTGAACGTGTGAAAGAATATCTTGAAGGACTAAAGTAGACAACCAGTGAAACGGTGTAAATATAAGGGTTCAAAGTGTCAACAATGAATAAATATACTTTGCAATAACCCCACATGATGTTTAGAACCTTAAACGAATAGATCATGGATCATACGAAGCGAATTGTGAAAGAAAGTGAGAGATTACAAACTACAGGGGTTAAATGTGTCAACATGTTAAGATGTACCTCTGAGTGACCTTTTAAGCAAACCCGAAGCCTTGTAAAGATTAAATATGCTCACTAGAATGTACCATAAAAATTTCACTAAGTTTCGTTACCGTATGAGAAAGTTATGATAAAATTCGTGTGTGAGGGTTAGAATCGTCAACGTTGAAATTTAGGGCTTTTCGGGTGATCAAAAAGTTACCCGAGGACTTCACAAAGATGGTATAAGTCTTGAAGCCCTTATAAATCAAGTTAGAGGGTTTATAATGCAAGAAACAAGGTGAAAGCGACGTTTAGAAGGACCAGGGACTGAAAATGCAAATAATGGAAACTTGCTAAGCTGGTTACCAACACCCTCGCGTAGCGCGAGCCTGAAAGCATTTGGCAGTCGCGCTACGCGACTGCCTTATCTGGACAGAATGTGTGTGCAGGTGTCCTGCATGTTTCTTAACCGACTTTGATCAATTTTCTTGATACCTTGGGCTGCCCTAAGGTGGTTTATAGTGTGTAGGATGCTTGTGGATATTATTGTTTCCTCCTAGACTTAGTTGTCGATCATCTAAGCTTGTTTGAAGTTGTTTAAATGACCCACATTGTGCAACATTGTTCATTCATCATTCATTTCACCCTCTGAGCATTTCTGGATCATTCAAGCAAGCCACAAACATTCCATATCATCCATAAGACTTGTGTAAGTACCCTTGATCTTCTTCAATTCATTCATACTTAGTTTATGGCCTAGAAATCAAACCGTCGTAACTACGGTTTGACTTTTCGATAATAAATAATCGGTCCAGAGTTTAGTCGAATCAAAGGTTGTTATAAGTTGGTATTTATATGGTTAATAAACCCCTAAAAGGGCACTCACTAATTCGAACCTTAACCGTGTCAATTGATCGAGTCAAACTTCTTCCGAAAAGTCAACAGAAATGTTAATCGCATAGGTAATGATACGGAAGGCGTGTAATCTGTTTTATCAGTCATATAACTTGAAAATAAGTATTATAACTTGTCTACACTTGTTTGATTCGACAACTTTATGTTTTGAACCGATTCGGAACCGAGAGACGCAAAAGTTTGACTTTTGCATTAACCTCAGTTCTGACCCGATTTATATAGGTTTAGACATGCCTTAAAAGTCCCATTAGGACCTAGTTGCATGTGTGTATAAGCCTCTGCGTTTATACCACTCGAATCCCTAATCGTCCGATGTTTCCGATAAACGCCTAAATATTGACCGTAATGCCCTTATGACCGCAGAACAAGATTTTAGAAAATGTAAAAGTGCAAAAGTCTTTAATACTGATTATTGAACATGTCTGCAAAATTTCACGTCAATCGGAAGTCTAGATTAGGAGTTATGCTTAATGACGTATTTATAAACATGTTTATTAATTAAACGGCGCCATTAGCGTAAAACCTATCTAAACTCAGTTTTGACACCAAATCTTTTACCCACTGAGGTTAAATAATATTTTAGGATTTTTAAAGATTTTTAATTATTTTTAAACTGATCATAAGCTTCTATTAGCGCCTTAATTCGGTAAATGCCGAATATGCCCTTTTAGGCCATAAAATGAATTTTACAAATCCTTTTAACGCCAATCCAATTGCTACTGATTTTAAATAATAAATGGAGTGTTTTGAGCCTGTTTAATTGATCAGAAAACTCAGAATCATATTTTAAACCGTACGTCGCTTAAAACGACTTTATACGCGTATTACACGCATAGTTTGGGTTTAAAACTATTTTGACATATAAGACTTATAACCAAATGTTATAACCTATTAAAATAAACTATTTTACTGATGTATTCAGACCCGGTTCACAAAAACTTAATAAACCCTTTTATAATCTTTAAAATGACCAAAATGCCCCTGCGGGGCTTATAAAGAGATTAAACTCGTTTTGGGCATCATGGGTGATATTCTACTGATATCACAACATATTTAGGGCATGATAACTTAGGAAACCTGTTTAGGACTCTTACGGATACACGTTACACTTCATGCGCGTTCGGTTCAGTTTATGTAACTAGTTTACATAAATTAGCCGAAACGGGTCAAACCTTAACGGTTTTATCTCAAAATCCAGAATGTGTATCATATACCCAGATTAAACAAGTCTTCAAACTTGTCGGGTCTAAATCACATTCTATCCGGTCTTCGCTTAATCGTGCGTACGAACCGTATCTCCCTCTTGAAAACTAACCGGTCTAAGTCAAGGCTTAATTAAAGACCCGTTAGGATTCTAATAGGTTATTAAAAACCTTCGTTCCAGATTTAGGAGCTCAGTAAAAGCTATCTGTACTTGCTGATTTGATACGGCTGGGATTGAATTTATATTTAAGCTCAGGTAAATACTTTTAACTTATTTTCCCTATACGGGCTTGGGGTACGGTATATAAAATACCGCTTGGTCGGGACGTTGAATCTTTGATTGAATAAATGATAATGAAAGTATTGAGACGTCTCGTTTAACATTGTTTTGTTTACTTAAAGCCTTTGGGGGGTTAATGACCGTTGTCCCGGATATCCCTGGCATCATTTTACGAAATGGCCACGACCTTAGCACTCAGGTGTAGGCGTACACCTGTTAGTGTCTCATAAATATAGTGGTGTGTTAATTGATCTTTAACCCGGCTCGACCCGGGCTACTGAACGCATAAGGAACATGTAAATCCATACAAGTATTATATATTTAAATAATTATCCCAAGTTATAAAATACTATTTGTGCCATGTGCATTCAAAACAATCATTTTCTTAAACCCTTTTTAAAATGAGTCAGTTGATTGTATTTACCAGTGTAAACTGACGTATTTTCCAAAAAGGCTAAGTGCAGGTACTAATTGGAATTGGCTGGCTACTCCTAGCATCAATAAAGAGTCTCGCAAGCTTAGATGCCTAAAGTCTGTTGAACCATGTTATTTTATTTGCGATCCGCCTGTGGATCCTTTACTTCCGTTGTAATACTTTGATGTTACACTATTCGGATTTTAATATATTTATCCTTTTGCTTCCGCTGTGCATTTATATATTGTGTTGTTTGACTATGATGTTGCCAACCACGTCACGTTACTCCCCTACCGGGCCCACCGGTGAAACATGGAAATTTGGGGTGTGACAAATAGCCGGTACTCGAGGCATACACACATGTCCATATTCTTTTTCTCTCTTTGTTTGATTACTGAGTAGGGGTTCTACAGTCTAGCTTTCTACTTTTTCTTTGATTCCATGATCATGAAGCAATGGGAGTGTAAAAGGAATAAATCGGATCACAATATCACTTTAAGAAGATATATATGTTTATGATCCATTATTTTTTAAATAAAAATGATGTGCTCCATCATCATTGAGAAATGATATGACACCATTGTCTATGACATCTTTATACTACTTGGAACAAATTCATGGAGCATTCCTAACATGTGTGTTTATGAGTCAATGGAGCAAATAATTTAATCAACCACTAACACTACCTTAATCATAATCTCTCTTTAGAGTACCTGAAATCATTTTTATAATCATATCAATTTTAATTATATCTTCTATTTACATGGAATGTGATTTAAGCATGATAAAAGGTCATAGTGTACATTTTAAGTGTTTTTCTTTTGTCTTATCAGGTTGTTAACACGTCATTTTATTATATACAAATCACCTCTCATTTTCAGTTAATAACTACAATCAAACAAAAACAAATTTAAATCCATATCCGCAATCACACACATAACCCTTGTTCAAATTTTAAATTGACTAGCTAACCCAAAAAGAGTAACTTAATTTAAAAATATTATAGGTGTGTGATATAGAGAAGGGGATGCGTGTGTTTTCCATTTATCTGTGTTTGTCACATTCGTTAGATGAGACAAGATTTATCGAACCGGAGGGAGGTCGTTGATTGTATTTTAAGTGTATGTATTATATGATCGAAAGTAAGAATATAATTTTTAATAAATGGTTTCAATTAATGTCACGTGACATACTATTATAACCTTACAATTTTTATTTATATTTTATTTTTATA
This sequence comes from Helianthus tuberosus, assembly GCA_030545235.1. Lineage (NCBI taxonomy): Eukaryota > Viridiplantae > Streptophyta > Magnoliopsida > Asterales > Asteraceae > Helianthus > Helianthus tuberosus. Next base: position 41,116,059 of record CM060385.1, on the reverse strand, counting down.
TTTGAGAAGAGATAAGGTTTATCGAAGGGGAGGGAGGCCGTTGATTGCATGTTAAGTGTATGTGTTATAAGATCGAAAGTAAGAATCTAATTTTTAATAAATGATTTCAATTAATGTCACGTAACATACTATTATTTAAGGTTACAATTTTTACTTATATTTTATTTTTATATTTTAGTATATTTTTTAAATAGCTAATAATGGATCACTTATTATAAATGTAAAAACATTTTTTCCTGATTTATAATAATGAATATCAATTTTTTTTGGTAAGTCAAATATTTTTGCTAATTGATTATTTTTAAATTTTAAATTTAAATTAATACATGAATAATCTTCAAACTAATTTTTTATATTATTTATAATTTTAATTTTATGATTTAATATCATTCAAAACAAGTTTAATATTAAATTTAATAAAATGTTTAAACCATACAAAAAAAAAACGTATAACTTAAAAATCCCAATTTAAAAAAAAACAACTTAAATAATTCAATAAATACGTATACTTTTTCATTTCATATTGTATTATTTATTTAGTCCCAATGTAATACACAAGATCAAAAAAGATTGTTTTCTCTAGCTGTATGTTTCGAGATAACAATAAATACAATTCAAGGAAAATTGCTATCTAGAGTTGGATTGTTTTTTAAAGTAACTAGTGCTTTCACAAGGTCTGTACATGGCTTTTTTCAGAGTCAAAAGTAGAGATGAACTTAAATTGTTGATAAAAATGGTAATCTTCCGAATAGGACATCCAATGTTATCTACAAAAAAGTTTTTAGAGATTTTTAAGTTGTATCTGTATTAATATATTTGTAAATTGTAATAATTTTTATTATATTATTTTTTGTATCTAACCCATGTAGTACATAGTTCTATAATCTAGTATAAGCATTAAGGTAATATACTAAAAAGATGATTAAATTTCAGTAAAAAACTAAGATCATTTACCTCATATTGAATAAATTATGTCGCTTTCCTTAATCGCCAAAACCAAACCAAGACTCCAAACTAGCCAAATGTTTGGATGTTTTGTGATAAGGTATGCATATGTAGTGATCTAGGATGCAAATCCCAACATCTACACACTTACATGTGCATTTTGTAACAATTTTGTTATTTTTGCATAGTTTCTCAAAAACCGAACCGATATCACACTAACCAAATAGTTGGTAATTTTGTGTTTTGGTGAAACACTTGTAAGGACTTTTGGAAAGATTTGTTATTATTTCATTTCTGGATTTTCTGAATTTACTAGTTTTATATTGATTTTTGTCATTGAAATTATATAAGCCTAAAAAATCTACTTTTATTCAACTAAAATATAATAAATATATTTAGGCAGAAAATAAATATTAAAATTATAAAAAAATCCGCTTTAAGTTTATTATTTATTTTTCTAAAATTTGTTTATTTATTTATTATTTACCTATAATTATAAAAACCTAGTTTCAATAAGTTAATATAAATAGTTAACACCTTATAAAACGATGATTCTAATATTTTGATACTGAGAAACCTTGCACTTTATATAAACTTTATTTAGCCATTTCATACAACTTTAAATAGTAGTTTTACATATAATCATATAACAAATTAATATGATTATTAAAACGGCTATATATAAACTTTTGTTTAAGCGTTGTTATGAGGTTTTATCCTCCATTTTTACCTTTACATTTTTATTTCCTTTTCATATTTCCTTTACACCGAAACTTGTATTTTATTTAATATTTTCATTTATTCCTTATTGCTACACTTATATCTTTACATTTTTATCCTTTTAGGCTAGACTTGGTTTGACTCATCTTACTCATACGCTTGTTCGTGATCCTTCTCGGTTTAATTACGTAAAACCGTGAGTATACATGATCACTTTTTGACTTTTACACTATTTGGGATTGAAACATGTTCATATATCAAAACACTACTAATTGCACATACTTATTCAAATAAATATCCACTTACATCTTCATTAGCCTATATGCTCTATGTGTTACATACTAGTTTACAATTGTACCTATGATAAAATTCATTAACCTTTCAAGCCACCCTTAACATGTATAGCGTTATAGGATTGACAACCTGCCTAGATTGATTCTTTCGGATCTGTGGTCATTGTTAAGTTTATTTAGACTTAGCATTTCGGTGCTAAGGTGCTCAAATGTCTTACTTTTTAGGTTTGAATTTATGTCTTTTGTACCTATAAGTTACATATTGCCATATTAGATACTTTTGACATGTGGGTTATGCCTCTTTTATTTATGTTACACGTATTAACTTGTATACTCGTCAACTTTTTGTTGATCTTTATTTTAACATGTTTTCGGGCGATGCTTGAGATGATATTTCAAGATTGAGTTCACTTAGGATTTCGGACCTAGACTATCAATTTAAATTGACGTAATTTTTGGGTTTTTTTTTTTTTTTTTGCTAGTTGAACAATGTGTTTCTTTTTCATGTATTGTATGACAATTTAATTTAAATAATTAATATGTTTCAATTTAGTACCATGGGTCTTTGAACAATTTATTACATCTTGGCTCGATGTTTGTAATACCCCAAACTTTAATGTACTGGTTATAAACGTGTGAAATATGTAAATTATATTTCATAGATTGTTGAACGAGTATGTAACGAGTAGAATGATTGCTTGAAACATGAACTATCTTGAGGAGCCTTGATTATTATAGGAGACCGTTTAATATTAATAATAAAATATATTATATTTGACCTTACTTCGTTTTTAGTGAAACTTAGGTTAAAACTTAGATAAAAATGAGCTCGTCTCAATGACATATTCGTCGTTTTATAAAATGTCAGAAGTTTTAAAAGAAAAATGAGTTAAGAAGCTGAATTAATTATAATTATAATATAATATATCAAACTTATTTGAACATTCGTATGTTTTGGAAACCAATCGTCCATTTATTCTTGTATATAGAAGCAACATTGTTCAAGCTAGGAATATAAGTTTCTTTAGCGGGAACATTTTAGTTTAGAAAATCCCGAGTATGTAGTACCTCTTTAGGTGTTGCTAGTAGTCGTTTTTGGAACACGAGTAGGAGCACGTAGGGAGATTCTACATCAACTTGCCATAGATAGTTTTAAGGTATGCTCTCGTTTAAGTTTATGTTTAGTTATTTATTATTTATTTTTAGTAGTTAATATTAGTATTACTATTAGTAGTAATATTATTATTAGTATTATTATTTTTAGGTATTAGGGTTATTGTCAAGGCGGGTATTAGGTAGCCTAGCCTTAGTTAGGCATGGACTGATCAACCATGCTTAAAGAAGGCAGCATTAACCAATATCCAACCATGATAATGACTAGTTAGGTGTACCATTACCTAACCTAGAATTATGTAATTGTATCAGGACCTTGAGACATAACCCGATCGTACTAGTGGTTGGTAAGCAATTGTTAATCAAGTGAGTCATCATACTCGTCTTTTAAAACTGTGACACTATACTCATTGTGTCCATAACTATAAGAATGAGAATGCAGCAGTATGCATGTGTCAATCGAGGTATATGAGATCCTATTATGCTTAATGGGGTGTGTCACTCTGGGAAGGGTAATAATTTGTTGTACCCATTGGCACTTCGTGCTTATAAGGTCCAGCGACACCCACTCATACCTATGTGACGACCGTAAGGGGGCACAACTAGAGGACCTGTATGTCCCTTTTACGGTGGTTTGTGACAAGTCAAATGTGACGTATAAGGTTCAATGAGGCCCAACCTGGCAATAATGTGGTCACAGACCCATATTACGTATGCATATAATGTAAAGTTTGGTATGTCTTTATAAACTTGTATAGTATGAGCTCACTAGTGTCACACCCCGATATTTCCACGTATCACCGGTGGGCCCGGTGGGGGAGTATCATGACGTGGTTGGCAACATAATAGTCAAACAACACAATATTTAAATGCACAGCGGAAGCAAATGAAAGATATAAATATATTTCAACCGAATAATGTGTAATATCAAGTATCACAACAGTCGAAAGTTTATCCACAGGTGGATCAAAGTAAAATGGAAAGAGTAGTTCAACAGACTTTAGGCATCTTAAGCTTGCGAGACTTCTATTGATGCTAAGGAGAAATCCAGCCTACTTCGAGTAGTACCTGCACTTAATCTTTTTAGGAAAATACGTCAGTTTACACCGGTAAATACAATTAACCGACTCATTTTGAAAATGGTTAAAATTGATTTGGATGCACGTGGCATAAACATTTTATAATTTGGGATAATTATTTAAATATATAAACTTGTAAAAGGATTACATGTTCCTTATGCGTTCAGTAGCCCGGTTCGTGCCGGGTTAAAGATCAATAGACACAACACATTTCTTATTTATGCACTGACGGGTGTACGCCTACACCCCGCGCTTAGGTCGTGGCCATTTCGTAAAATGATGGCAAGGATATCCGGGACTTGGTCATTAACCCCCCAAAGACGTTAAGCAAACAAAACATATTTTAAACGGGTCATCTCGATAATACTTAACCACCAATCGATTAAGGTCGAATGCCCGACCAAGCGGTATTTTATATACCGTACCCCAAGCCCGTATAAGGGAAAATAAGTTAAAAGTATTTACCTTTGCAAGTATAATTCACAAACAGCAAATGCAAGTAGCTTTTACTGGTCCTCCTATTCTGGAACGAAGGTTTATAATAACCTATTGGAATCCTAACGAGTCTTTAATTAAGCCTAAACTTAGACCGGTTAGTTTTAAAGATACGGTTCGTACGCACGATTAAGCGAAGACCGGGATAGAATGTGATTTAGACCCGAAAAGTTTGAAGACTTGCTTAAGATGAGTATATTATACACATTCTGAATTTTGAGATAAAAACGATAAGGTTCAACCCGTTTCGGCTAATTTATGCAAACTAGTTACATAAACCGAACCGAACGCGCAAGAAGCGTAACGGGTAACCGTAAGAGCCATATACAGGTTTCCTAAGTTAATATGCCTCAATATGTTGTGACATCAGTAATATATCTTTTATTATGCCCGAAACGAATTTAAACTCAAATTATGCCCCGTAGGGGTATTTTGGTCATTTACAAGGTTATAAAAGAGTTTAAGTATTAACCTGAGTTACAGGTCTGATGTAATCAGCAAAAATACTTAATTTAATAAGTTATAACAGTAGGGTATTGTATATATGTGAAATTTATCAATTATAACCAAACTATGCACCGTAGGGGCATTTTGGTAATTTCACATAAGCCGAAAAGCTCAAAACTGAAGTCTGAGTTAAAAAACTGTTTCTTACTGTTAAAATATTATAATTTACCTAAAATATCAGTAGGTATCAACCTTTGTATGTTTAAAATAGTTTTAGTACATACTATGCGCTAAAAACGCTTAATAAGGCGATTAGAAGCCGTTTCCGGGTTCTATATAGAAAGCTGATATTTTTATTATTCCAAAACTTTTAAAATAATGTATTTATCATATAAAATCAGTAGCAAAAAGGTTTGGGTCGAAAAGATATGAAAACTCATTTTATAGCCCAAAAGGGCAAAACCGACAATTACCGAATTAAGCTTATGACTCTAAGTTATGCTCAGCCTAAAATTAATTAAAAATCTTAAAAAATCCCAAAATAATATATTACATCAGTGGGTAAAAAGTTTGATATCAAAAAGTGGGTTTAAATAGGCTATATGCGAGTTATGCCGTTTAATCGCTAAAAAGCTTTCTAATTACGCTAATGAGCATAACTCTCAATCTACACCTCAAACTGATGTCAAATTTTGGGTGCAAGTTTATAAATTAGTAACTAAGGTTTCTACTCTTTTACATTTTCAAAAATCACGTTTTATGGTGAAAAGGGCATAAAGGTCAACATATGAGCAATTAACGGAATCATGCATATTAATTGGATAACTAATGAACCAAGGTGTATAATCACAGAGGGTTATACTAGCATGTAACCTGGTCCAATTAAAGCTCTAAGGCATTCCTAAATCATGCTTAAACGGGTCAGAACTGAAAGTCAAAGCAAAAGTCAAATTATGCGACTTTCGGTTCCGAACCAGGTCTTTACTGAAAATTGTCGGGTTGAACATGTTTAGACATGTTCTTATATTAATTACCAAGTTATATTAATGATCAAACAGGTTGTATGGGTTCTACATTGCTAATTATGCATAAATTGGAAATTAAGCATTCTATTGACTTTTTTTAATAACAAGTTTGACCCGACATTTGACCTAGTTAGAGTGGGAATCAGAGGGTGCCCTTTTAAAGGTTTATTGCCCACATAATTACCAACTTATAACTACTTTCAATTTGACTAATCACTGGACCATTAGTGATTAATCGCTAAGTCAACCGTTAATTACGACGGTTTGACTTTTAAGCTAAAACTAAGCAAAAACTTAACTAAGAAAGGTTAAGCATACTTATTGAAGTTCTATGCACGATTAGTGATCACTTGAGTCTGCTTTGGAGCTCCAGAAATGATCAGAAATGCAGATGGAAGGTGTGGTTACAAAGTTGCAATACAAGGCCCTTTTATAGTGCTTTAAACACCTTAGATCATTGACAAATCATGCTAGCAATGGCCATGGATCATCCACAGATGTCCCTAAGTGCCTAGGACTGTTTAGGGGTCGCCCATGTAGTGAAAATATCTGATTAAAGTCGGTTATTGCGTGAAATAAGGCTGCTGTCCAACTTTTATGTAACTGGGCGTCTGACGCGGCCCGCGTAAGACCTTAAGATGTCTTACGCGGCCCGCCTGAGCCTTGAAATCAGGTTTTACATTTTCAAGTTTTTGCATATTTGTCTCTTGGCCTTTCGAAAGGTCAACTAAACTTATTTCTTGCAATTTGAGCCCTCCAAATTGACATACAAGGGCTTCAAGACTTATACCCACTTTATTTAGTCCTTGATCACTTTGTTATTACCCGAAAAGTCATAACTTTCAACGTTGACGCTTTAACCCCTTGTGTACGAATTTGATCATAACTTTCTCATACGATAACGAAACTTTATGAAATTTATATCGTGCATTCTAGTGAGCATAATTAACCGTTACAAAGCTTCGAGTTTGTTAAAAGGTCACTCAGAGGTATAACTTAAACATGTTGACACATTTAACCCCTGTAGTTTGTAATCTCTCACTTTCTTTCATTTTTAGCCTCGTATGATCCATGATTTATTCGTTTGAAGGTATGAGCATCATGTAGGGTTATTATATAGTATATTTATTCACTGTTGACATTTTGAACTCGTATATTCACATACTTTCCATGTTTGTCAACTTTAGTCCTTCTAGAACATTCTTTCACACATTCAAACCTATGACACGTGTCAATACATTATAGGACGTGAATTTTCGAGGTGTTACATCCTCACCCCCTTAAAAGAAATCTCGACCTTGAGATTTACTGAAACAAATGAGGGTACTTTTCTTTCATTGTGGACTCCACCTCCCACGTATACTCGGGACCTCTACGCGGATCCCATTTTACCTTTACAATAGGCACATGCTTCCTTCGAAGCTTCTTAACCTGTCGATCCTCGATCGACACAGGTTTTTCAACAAATTTCAAGCTCTCTTCTATATGCACATCTGTATGTGGTATGACCGGTGATTCATCAGCGAAACACTTCTTCATATTGCAGATGTGGAATACATTATGAATACCACTGAGCTCTTCAGGTAATTTTAACTTATAGGCAACTGATCCGACACGTTCGATGACATCGAACGGTCCTATGTATCTCGGGCTTAACTTGCCTTTCTTACCAAATCGCATCACTCCCTTCCAGGGTGATACTTTAAGCAACACTTTGTCACCTACTTCGAAGTTAAAAGGTTTACGCTTTAAATCTGCGTAGCTTTTCCGCCTATCACGGGCAGCTTTGAGACGGTCACGAATCTGGACACTCTTGTCCATCGTTTCAAAGACTATCTCCGGTCCTGATAATTGGACATCTCCAACTTCCGCCCAACAAACGGGCGTTCTGCATTTTCTACCGTATAAGGCCTCGAAAGGCGCAGCCTTAATGCTGGTATGGTAGCTATTGTTATAGGAGAATTCGATTAACGGCAGGTGGTTATCCCAACTACCACCTAAGTCAATCGCGCATGCTCGAAGCATGTCTTCCAAGGTTTGGATAGTACGCTCACTCTGGCCGTCCGTCTGAGGATGGTAAGCCGTACTAAAATTCAAACGCGTGCCCAAAGATTGTTGGAAACTTTTCCAAAAATGTGACATGTATCTAGTATCTCTGTCAGAGATAATGGACACAGGTACGCCATGTAGAGCTACAATCTTATCTACGTATAATTGGGCTAACATGTCGGAGCTATAGGTCTCCTTAATGGGTAGGAAATGTGCTGACTTAGTCAGTCTATCTACGATCACCCATATAGTATCATTGCCTTTCCTTGTCTTGGGCAACTTGGTGATGAAATCCATCGTCACCATTTCCCACTTCCATGTGGGAAGTTCAGGCTGTTGTAGCAAACTGACGGCTTTTGATGTTCGGCTTTTACTTGCGCACATGTCAAGCATTTAGCTACATAGGTGGCTATGGACTTCTTCAAGCCTATCCACCAAAAATTTGCCTTCATATCCTGGTACATCTTATCAACTCCAGGATGAACGGAATATTTAGAGCTATGGGCTTCCTGGAGGATAACATCCCGAAGTCCTCCATAAACTGGAACCCATATTCGTCCATTCAATCTCAGAATTCCGTCCTTGCGCTGAGATAACTGTTCTTCAGTTACTCCTAGCTTTTCGTTAGGATAGTTAGCTTCTAACACAGCTTCCATCTGTGTAGCTAACAACCTTTCGTTCAAACCATTCTTAATCTCAATGCTCTTGGCATTGATTCGGATGGGTTTCACCCTTTCCTTTCTACTCAAGGCATCAGCGACTACATTCGCCTTGCCTGGATGGTATCTGATTTCACAATCATAATCATTCAACGTCTCCATCCATCGGCGCTGCCTCATGTTTAAATCCTTCTGATTAAACAGGTGCTGGAGGCTCTTGTGATCAGAATAGATCACACACTTGATACCATATAAATAGTGCCTCCATAGCTTCAGTGCAAATACAACAGCACCCAACTCCAAGTCATGGGTGGTGTAATTCTTTTCATGCACCTTTAACTGTCTTGAAGCATAGGCAATAACCTTGCCTTTCTGCATAAGCACACACCCCATGCCAGTGTGTGATGCATCGCAGTAAACTACGAATTCTTCGGTACCTTCAGGCAATGTCAGTACAGGCGCGTTGCTCAGTTTCTGTTTAAGGATATCAAAGGATTCTTGTTGCTTAGGTCCCCAGTCGAATTTAATCTTCTTCCTAGTTAAAGAAGTTAGGGGTGCAGCAATCCTTGAAAATTTTTCGATGAAACGCCTGTAGTACCCTGCCAATCCCAAGAAACTACGAATTTCTGTGGGCGTCTTCGGCTCCTGCCAGTTCATAACTGCTTCTACCTTAGCGGGATCCACTTGGATTCCACACTCACTAACCACATGTCCAAGGAATTGGACTTCTTGAAGCCAAAATTCACACTTGGAAAATTTGGCGTAGAGTTTCTCATGATGTAGAAGTTTAAGAATACAGCGAAGGTGTTTCTCATGGTCAGCTTGGTTCTTCGAGTAGATGAGAATGTCGTCGATGAAAACGATGACGAATTTATCTAAGTACGGCTTGCAAACGCGATTCATGAGATCCATGAACGCGGTCGGTGCATTAGTGAGCCCAAAAGGCATCACCAGGAACTCGTAATGACCATAACGAGTCCTAAATGCAGTTTTGTGTACGTCTTCATCTCTAACCTTCAGTTGGTGATAGCCTGACCTTAAGTCAATCTTGGAGAAGTAACTTGCCCCTTGCAATTGATTGAACAAATCGTCGATCCTGGGCAAAGGATACCTATTCTTTATAGTGACCTTATTAAGCTCACGGTAATCGATGCACAGACGCATCGATCCATCCTTCTTTTTGACAAACAGGACAAGGGCTCCCCAAGGGGACGAACTAGGTTTAATGAAACCTTTAGCTAGCAATTCATCTAGTTGTGCTCTCAATTCCTTCATCTCTGTTGGTGCTAACCTGTAAGGCGCTCTAGCAACAGGTGCTGCTCTAGGGATGATGTCAATTCTGAATTCCACTTGCCTATCTGGTAGTAAGCCAAGTAGTTCTTCAGGAAAAACTTCAGGGTACTCAGAAATGACGGGGATGTCTTCCATCTTAGATTTCGGTTCATCAATAGTCACTTGTGCCATGTAGATGACACAACCCTTCTTCAAACACTTAGAGGCCTTGAGCATAGTCACTTGCTCAGGCAGTCCATACCGGGTATCTCCCTGAATGGTAAGTGATTCACCAGACGGAGTCTTGATCACCACTTGCTTCTTATTGCAGACAATCTGGGCCTGGTTAAGAGATAACCAGTCCATGCCTAAAACGATGTCAAAACCAGCTAACTTCAAAGGAAGTAGGGACAAAGGAAAAGAGTGGTTCTTAATGGATATGAAACATCCATCTAATATGGTTGAGGCGGTTTCTAAGGTGCCATCGGCTAGCTTCACCTCATATTTCACACTTAAGGTTTTAACAGGTAAATTCAGCAATTTGCAAAACTTATTATCTACAAATGATTTATCAGCGCCTGAATCAAAAAGTACTCTTGCATAGACATCATTTATGAGGAAAGTACCTGTTATCACATTGTCATCCTGTACTGCTTCCTTTGCATCCATTCTGAAGACCCTAGCATTGGTCTTCTTTCCTTCATCAGCCTTCTTTGCGAGTTTTGGGCAGTTAGTCTTGATATGCCCCTTCTCGTTGCAACTGTAACACGTTGCATCCTTCAACTTTTTGCAATCCAAGGTCTTGTGTTCCTTGGACTTGCATATACCACAGGCAAAAGTTCTTGACTGAGTCTGCGAGTTCGATTCAAACCTGCACTTCCCGGAGTGCTGTTTCTTGCAGATCTTGCACTTGGGCTTATCACCAGACTGATGCCCATCCTTACTTGACTCAGACCCTTTCTTTTGGTCATTGCTTCCTCGGTGCTTCTTGTTTGACCTTCGTGAATTGTCATCTTCACGTTTCCTTTTCTCGGCATCTTTGTTCCTCAGCGATCTTTGTCTGACCGCGTCCAGTGTGAGGGACAAAGATATATCAGCTACAGATCTGAAAGTAGCTAGCTGAGAGGCCTTCACGCTTGCCTTAATTTCTGGGGCTAACCCCCCGATGAAACGAGCTATTCTTTTGGGTTCCGGGGTCACCAGATACGGAACCAATCTGGACATTGTGTTGAAGCTCGTGAGGTAAGCTTGGCAGTCATGGTTCTGCATAACCAACGATAGGAAATCAGACTCAATCTTCTCAACCTCATGCTGAGGGCAGTAGTTTTCCCTGATGAGGGCAACAAATTGCTCCCATGTCATGTTGTACAATGGGATCTTCCCAGTGGCTTGAATCAGCGATCTCCACCAGGCTAAGGCCTCACCCTTAAACGATTGCGACACAAACTTTACCACATCTTTCTCAGCGCATCCGCTGATATCAACAACTGTATCCATCTCATCCAACCACGTCATACAATCTATAGCTCCTTTCTCCCCAGTGAAATCCCTGGGTTTGCATGAAATAAAATATTTGTAGGAGCAACCCTTATCATGGGTTCCTTGTTTCGGTACAACCTTCAGAGATGGAACACTTTGATGATTCGAGGACTGACGATCGTCATCGACCTTCTTGGGTCCTTCCTTCTTAGAGGGTGGTGGCTTGCTGTGAGCCTCAGATTGAGTTTTAGGGACAGACTTAGAGCGGGGTATAGATGAGGCTTTACTATGAGTCCCACTATACTCCTTAAATTGCTCCTCTACAGCTTTAGACACATCTGTATCAATCAGTGTATGAAGCTCTCCTCTAGTTATATTAATCCTAGCATTGTCATCATTCTCCAGAGGATGACTGTTAATCTCGTCCGAGTCAGCCATTTATCTTGAACTGTTACATAAGATAATGACAACAGTTTATTTGAGAGTTTATTATGGAATTACCTTTTATGGGAATTCGTTAACCATGGTATACATAGACCATATTTGGTTAATTTGTTACTCACGTTTATTTAGGATTTCTATTATAATTTATCCTAATTATAAACAATAACAGTATTATTAGCACACAAGGCCTAGTCACAAGGACATTTTTAAATTATAAGCCATGATTTCAGAGAATCAAGGCATGAAGGTTTGAACATAGTTCTTTACCTTTTTCAGACAGGGTCATAGACTATTACTGTCTTTTGTCTCATATGAAAATGAGGAGGGCCCGTAGGCACTATATTACCAATGGATGGTTAACATATGATCATCTTAATTGATGATTTAAACCCATGATTTATATATCATTAGTTTAAGTTAGGAATCTTTTGAAGAATCCTATTAAGAATGACGTGTGTGATTTTAACGAATCACGTCTACCAGGAGCGTTAACATGTTTTAAGATGTTAACAGGGATTTGAATCTTTTTAAACAGGCCTTACCATCTTGGCCATGTCTTATAATGACACGCAGGCTAGGTTATACCTTTAAGATTCTTAGTTAATATTTAAATAGGCAGATATTTTTAAAAGGAATGATTTAATTTATTTATTTCATATATAATTTATTTATGCATATAATGGCAAAAATGAAATTTATAAACTTACATTCCATTAATTTATTAAAAGATTACACATCGCCCTAAACGGGACTTTTTAATAGACAAATTACCCACGCAGGGGTCAAACTAGAATACTAGTCCACGCAGGGACTTAAACAAACAAAATACCCTCGTAGGGGTTAACAGAAAGATAGGCCCACACAGGGGCTCAAAAGAAACAATCATACCCACGCAGGGGTCAAAACAGCAAGACATACCCACGCAGGGGCTCAACTGATACAAGGAAATTACAACAACAATGGAAGGATTCAGTGGTCCTTCTTGCTCTTCCCTTTTATTAAACTTGTCAATCCCTGGAAGAAACTTTGTCGCTCCCTGCGATCTCTGTGAAAATCTCGCTCGACTTGGTCCAATCTTTGAAGAATTTCTTCCCGTTCGGGTGGGGAAAACCGTGGCGGCTGCGATTGTTGCCGTATTATAGGTCTAGCAGGTATTTGGTACCCATGAGTTGGGTAACCTACTCCCCAAGGAGCTCCATACGGTCCTTCAGGATGAAGGGCGTTATAGTTGGCCGCTACCAAGTATGGGTCGGCTTCAGCGTAATTATAGTTGGTGTGAGCCGGCTACTCAAACGGGTTGTACGCCATCGAACCAGTGTATGCAGGAATCGGGTTATCAAAACCCATCGGCGGTGGTTGCGGTGCAACTGGGTTTGAAGGCCCACCCATTTGCGGGTCTTCATGTAGTGGCGGATAATGACTGCCACTTGAGTGTCGAGGGAAGCTAAAATGGAAATCCCCTGCTCGCGCAGATATACGTGCGCCGGTTCTCCTACGCCTTGGCGGTTCCGGAGGTGCCTGATGAACTGGTGGCGGTGGAGGCGGTGGCGTGACAGCCACGAAACGTGAATCCCCAGAGGGATCTTGCTGCTGCTGCTGCTGGTGAGGCGACGAATGATGCGAGGGTGTAAAATACCACTCGAACTGGTTAAACCATGCCTGATAACTGTCTGGACCATGGTAGGGTGATCCATGAAAAGACGAACCATCAGAGACCTCGATAGGATGGTTGGGGGTCCCGGTTGCAGGCTCGACGGGGTCCGTGTCCTCGTCCATGTCCTCTGCATGATCGCCGGAGAAATGATCCTCTGACCCCAATGGGTTAAAACCCACTGGTTCTTGTATGTAGTTTGCCGGGTTAAACCGGCCCTGAAAGACGGGAGTGGGGTCTCCAAAGGAATGGTGCGATAGGGATCGCTGTAGAGGTATGTAAGAAGGTTGTGGGTTATTGGGCTCGTTTTCCGACTGTGGCCCATACGAGTTATGATAGGGAGGCGTTGAACTGTGAGAAACAGATCGTCTGGCGGGCTCAAAAAGGTTTCTCCTGTTTCCTTATGGATCTACACTCGCAGTATTGGAAGGAGCTCGCCTTTGCGAATGTCCGGCCTCGTGGTCATTGGGGGCGGTGATTGGCCCCTTGCCTCGTCCTCTTCGTCTGAAAAATCTTGGCGGCATATTTAGACCTGTCAATATAACATAATATAACGACAAGAATATATAAAATAAAGGACAAAACAAAACAAAGTAGAATTTGTCCTATGTAATTTGTCTAGACTCGAAAGTTTAGGAATGTGCAATTGTGTCATTGAGATTAAACACAAAAGGCTAGTGTTTAATTCACTCAATGTTGGCTCTGATACCAACCTGTCACACCCCGATATTTCCACGTATCACCGGTGGGGGAGTATCGTGACGTGGTTGGCAACATAATAGTCAAACAACACAATATTTAAATGCACAGCGGAAGCAAATGAAAGATATAAATATATTTCAACCGAATAATGTGTAATATCAAGTATCACAACAGTCGAAAGTTTATCCACAGGTGGATCAAAGTAAAATGGAAACAGTAGTTCAACAGACTTTAGGCATCTTAAGCTTGCGAGACTTCTATTGATGCTAAGGAGAAATCCAGCCTATTTCGAGTAGTACCTGCATTTAATCTTTTTAGGAAAATACGCCAGTTTACACTGGTAAATACAATTAACCGACTCATTTTAAAAATGGTTAAAATTGATTTGGATGCACGTGGCATAAACATTTTATAACTTGAAATAATTATTTAAATATATAAACTTGTAAAAGAATTACATGTTCCTTATGCGTTCAGTAGCCCGGTTCGTGCCGGGTTAAAGGTCAATATACACACCACATTTCTTATTTATGCACTGACGGGTGTACGCCTACACCCCGCGCTTAGGTCGTGGCCATTTCGTAAAATGATGGCAAGGATATCCGGGACATGGTCATTAAACCCCCAAAGGCGTTAAGCAAACAAAACATATTTTAAACGGGTCATCTCGATAATACTTAACCACCAATCGATTAAGGTCGAATGCCCGACCAAGCGGTATTTTATATACCGTACCCCAAGCCCGTATAAGGGAAAATAAGTTAAAAGTATTTACCTTTGCAAGTATAATTCACAAACAGCAAATGCAAGTAGCTTTTACTGGTCCTCCTATTCTGGAACGAAGGTTTATAATAACCTATTGGAATCCTAACGAGTCTTTAATTAAGCCTAAACTTAGACCGGTTAGTTTTAAAGATACGGTTCGTACGCACGATTAAGCGAAGACCGGGATAGAATGTGATTTAGACCCGAAAAGTTTGAAGACTTGCTTAAGATGAGTATATTATACACATTCTGAATTTTGAGATAAAAACGATAAGGTTCAACCCGTTTCGGCTAATTTATGCAAACTAGTTACATAAACCGAACCGAACGCGCAAGAAGCGTAACGGGTAACCGTAAGAGCCATATACAGGTTTCCTAAGTTAATATGCCTCAATATGTTGTGACATCAGTAATATATCTTTTATTATGCCCGAAACGAATTTAAACTCAAATTATGCCCCGTAGGGGTATTTTGGTCATTTACAAGGTTATAAAAGAGTTTAAGTATTAACCTGAGTTACAGGTCTGATGTAATCAGCAAAAATACTTAATTTAATAAGTTATAACAGTAGGGTATTGTATATATGTGAAATTTATCAATTATAACCAAACTATGCACCGTAGGGGCATTTTGGTAATTTCACATAAGCCGAAAAGCTCAAAACTGAAGTCTGAGTTAAAAAACTGTTTCTTACTGTTAAAATATTATAATTTACCTAAAATATCAGTAGGTATCAACCTTTGTATGTTTAAAATAGTTTTAGTACATATTATGCGCTAAAAACGCTTAATAAGGCGATTAGAAGCCGTTTCCGGGTTCTATATAGAAAGCTGATATTTTTATTATTCCAGAAGGTTTAAAATAATGTATTTATCATATAAAATCAGTAGCAAAAAGGTTTGGGGTCGAAAAGATATGAAAACTCATTTTATAGCCCAAAAGGGCAAAACCGACAATTACCGAATTAAGCTTATGACTCTAAGTTATGCTCAGCCTAAAATTAATTAAAAATCTTAAAAAATCCCAAAATAATATATTACATCAGTGGGTAAAACGTTTGATATCAAAAAGTGGGTTTAAATAGGCTATATGCTAATTATGCCGTTTAATCGCTAAAAAGCTTTCTAATTACGCTAATGAGCATAACTCTCAATCTACACCTTAAACTGATGTCAAATTTTGGGTTCAAGTTTATAAATCAGTAACTAAGGTTTCTACTCTTTTACATTTTCAAAAATCATGTTTTATGGTGAAAAGGGCATAAAGGTCAACATATGAGCAATTAACGGAATCATGCATATTAATTGGATAACTAATGAACCAAGGTGTATAATCACAGAGGGTTATACTAGCATGTAACCTGGTCCAATTAAAGCTCTAAGGCATTCCTAAAATGCTTAAACGGGTCAGAACTGAAAGTCAAAGCAAAAGTCAAATTATGCGACTTTCGGTTCCGAACCAGGTCTTTACTGAAAATTATCGGGTTGAACATGTTTAGACATGTTCTTATATTAATTACCAAGTTATATTAATGATCAAATAGGTTTTATGGGTTCTACATTGCTAATTATGCATAAATTGGAAATTAAGCATTCTGTTGACTTTTTTTAATAACAAGTTTGACCCGACATTTGACCTAGTTAGAGTGGGAATCAGAGGGTGCCCTTTTAAGGGTTTATTGCCCACATAATTACCAACTTATAACTACTTTCAATTTGACTAATCACTGGACCATTAGTGATTAATCGCTAAGTCAACCGTTAATTACGACGGTTTGACTTTTAAGCTAAAACTAAGCAAAAACTTAACTAAGAAAGGTTAAGCATACTTACTGAAGTTCTATGCACGATTAGTGATCACTTGAGTCTGCTTTGGAGCTCAAGAAATGATCAGAAATGCAGATGGAAGGTGTGGTTACAAAGTTGCAACACAAGGCCCTTTTATAGTGCTTTAAACACCTTAGATCATTGACAAATCATGCTAGCAATGGCCATGGATCATCCACAGATGTCCCTAAGTGCCTAGGACTGTTTAAGGGTCGCCCATGTAGTGAAAATATCTGATTAAAGTCGGTTATTGCGTGAAATAAGGCTGCTGTCCAACTTTTCTGTAACTGGGCGTCTGACGTGGCCCGCGTAAGACCTTAAAATGTCTTACGCGGCCCGCCTGAGCCTTGTAATCAGGTTTTACATTTTCAAGTTTTTGCATATTTGTCTCTTGGCCTTTCGAAGGGTTAACTAAACTTATTTCTTGCAATTTGAGCCCTCCAAATTGACATACAAGGGCTTCAAGACTTATACCCACTTTATTTAGTCCTTGATCACTTTGTTATTACCCGAAAAGTCATAACTTTCAACGTTGACGCTTTAACCCTTTGTATACGAATTTGATCATAACTTTCTCATACGATAACGAAACTTTATGAAATTTATATCGTGCATTCTAGTGAGCATAATTAACCGTTACAAAGCTTCGGGTTTGTTAAAAGGTCACTCAGAGGTATAACTGAAACATGTTGACACATTTAACCCCTGTAGTTTGTAATCTCTCACTTTCTTTCATTTTTAGCCTCGTATGATCCATGATTTATTCGTTTGAAGGTATGAGCATCATGTAGGGTTATTATAAAGTATATTTATTCACTGTTGACATTTTGAACTCGTATATTCACATACTTTCCATGTTTGTCAACTTTAGTCCTTCTAGAACATTCTTTCACACGTTCAAACCTATGACACGTGTCAATACATTATAGGACGTGAATTTTCGAGGTGTTACAACTAGTATATAGTTCACGTCGTTTTGAGTATACATATTTTAGGTGAGCCGTGAGGAAAGCTATATGAACTACTTAACAGTTGTGGAACTTAGAAGATCAATGAGTTCTTAGTTGTTAAGAGCTTGTAAATAAATAACGTTTTGTACTCAAACAATTATAAGTTTTAATGAAAGTTCAACTTGCTTCCGTGTAAGTGTAACACTTGTACATAATCACCTGGGTCACGGGTGGGGTGTTAGAATGTTTCCGCCATTGGTTGGGGTGTGACAGAAAACTCGATTCTAGCCCACATACCTCTGACATATCTAATTTCTAAGTCACAGAAACCTTGTGCCATACAGACCTTGAGAAGAGTTGGAATCATCAACATATCCACAACCTTAGCCAATATAACATTGTCAACAGTAGCAGGTACCTTGCATTTTGACAATTCAATTTTAATAAGTTTTGGCACGCTATGTTCGCCCCTCCAGGTACATGAGATGTTTTGTTGTTGCCCACAAGAATATCTGCATATGATCTAGATCTTGTCGAAACAAGAGTAGCTACATTCGAACCATTCTCAATGTCAAGGTTCTCCTTATACACTACCCTAGGTTTCCTCTTATCCTAACGAATAAATCTCACCACGTTAGCAAATACATGATATGAATCAATCCACATGGTATGTAACTTGGAAACAAGAGCATTCACATCGGAAACACGAAGGAACCGAATAAATCCAAATCGTTTTCTAAATTTTGCAAGACGGCCGATAAGAGCACACTTGTAACATACCCCCATTCTTCACAATGTTTCCAAATATCTCTTGCCAATTAGTGAAAAGGGAAATTCATAATGAAAATCGATACCCGCTCAAGCTTTTTCGGATTATGGTTTGTTAATTTCAACCTTGATGTAACTTGATCCTCGTCAAAACGATGATTATAGCCATTTTGACGCGAGATCTTTTTGTTTTGAACTAGAGTCCATCGATCAAGAGGCTTACTTTAATCGATCATGGTTGTGCATGTTGTAACGTAACGATTAATCTAATAGTTTGTATTTGCATCTAATCAAGATTTCAAGATGGTGGCATCTCTCCTACGACTATAACTAGTTTAAATTTTACAATGATGAGTGGTGGTGTTTCACCGTACCGGAGGCACAAGAAAGATTTGGAGTTTGGTGGTGCCGACAGCGAGAACAAAAGATATTGTAGTAAAATTTTACATAGAAACTAGTATTTGTGCCTGCCTGATGTAGGGCATTTGCGTTCAAAACATTTACTTAAACATACGAAGACATTGATCCCTGCTGGAAAAATTAATACACATACTGGTATCGATGTTGTTTAGACGATATCGTTTCAAAATTTAGGAAAAAATCATTTACATTTAACCTTTCCGATTTCTAACAAATTTTTTTTTATCGAAACATAGGTAGAAATAAACACATCACAATAACATATTTAGAATTTTGGTAACGCTATAAAGACGAAAAGGATAAATAACGTGGCTTTACAAAAAATGCAAATTATGATGCAATTTTGATGACTTGTACATTTATGTTTTGATCACTTGTACATTACTATTAACAACTCAATTTTGAACAACTTTATATCGATATGTCCAAAAAATAAGCACGTTGTAACGACATACTTGGAACTTTATAAAACACCATATCTTAAAAGTTATAAGAGAAAAAATAAACAAAACTGAAAAAATGTTAGTGATGCACATAACATAAGATGATAAGTTAAAAAAAGGGGGGGAAAATGAAAGTCACAAACTTTAAGGAGCATGGTATAGACTCGAGGGAGGTTGATTAAAAAGATTGAGCTCGTGTGGGAATACCTTTTCCTCGCATTCGGGGCCAACAGAATCCTTCAAAAACGAAAAGCTCTTCAAGATTTGGAGAGATTCAGGGCTAAAACGAAGATGAAAACCAAATAGATCGGGATGGTTGATCTGTGGCCATGCGGGAACATCATTATCTCCAAATCTAGGCCGACGAAATGCTCTTCGATTCTTGAAGCATATTGTTTTCCCTTAGGGTTCAGATGGTAAGTGTTAAAGGGGTCAATTTTGATACTTGGAAAAGGTCATGTTTAAAGCACTTGTATAACGTACTCGAAGAGCATTCACATCCCATTGATCAACCCCTGCCATTAGAGGTGCTAAATGGGTCGTGTTTGCGGATTGATGGATTCAACCCGACCCGAACCCGAAATTTTTAGACGGGTCTGAACCCGAAAATCATATTATACATATGAACCCGAACACGATCTGAATATGCGCGGGTTGACTCGAACACGGCCTGTTCAACCCAAACTTTTTTATTTTTTCTAACTTTTTTACGCAAGTTAATATATTAAAATTAAATTTTACTAAAAAACTATAAATGTATATATATTATACAATTACATTTACATAATAAAATCTTATGTCAATTTCTCTTTTAAGTCATAATTATGACATAAAATACACACCAAATTTAATTTATGACATAAAACATATTGTAAAAAAATATAGTATAATATAAATGGGTTAAGCAGGTCGACCCGCCAACCCGACTGGGTTGACCCGAACGGCCGAACCTGACTCATTTAGCTAAACGGGTTCGCGGGTTCAACCTGAAACTGACTTGAACCCGTTTAGATTAAACCTAAACCCGCGAATTTCGTGTTAGGTTCATGTCGTGTTTTCGGTTCGTGTAAGAAATTCACACCCCTACCTACCATATCTTTAAAATTTAATAAAAGCTACTAAAACTCGCTACATCCCGACCACTGTTTCTCTATCTCACTTCCATATTTTAAAAAATCGCTATAATATGTGAAGAATTACTATTCATTCTCTATTAAATTATTATGAGTGTATAAGAGGTTTTTTAAAATAAGAGAGACATTTTGAAAAGTATAATTTTTATTTAAATTGTAGGATAGAAAATGATGAACGGGATGTGAATATTCAAAGTATCGTTAAAAACTGAAAATTGGTTGTTGAGTGTACCAAGATTGCCATTTAAACTTTAAAGGTATATATAATTACGATTTAATGTTCATTTTATCACAATTATAGTCCTATCATTCTCTTAAAATTTAAACTCATTTTGTTACAATATTTTTGTTTTGTTTATTGTTATCATGATTATCGTTGTATTATTGATTTTTATATATAGGTTATTGAGTTTATAATTTAGGAGCCCATTATTTCTATTTGTCTAGAGCCCTAAATTCTTAGAGATTTACAGAGATGACCTTGCATATGAATATTGAGTATCCATGATTAACTTTAGCAACACTGGATCGGCAATACTACATCGGTAAAACAAATTCTATATGTTATATTTGTATAGAATTATTTTTCTTCAAAGATATACACATATAAACATTTTTATGAAATCTTACATTTTGTAAGGCCAAAAAAAAAATATAAGCTTGAAAATTAGAGTGTTTTATTAGTTTTAACTTTTAATGTAAAACTATAGTTTAGTGGGGAGGGCATTGCAACTCAGAAAATAAAAGCCCATTGAGTGGGTCTCACATATTTTTGGAACAATATTAAATCTGTTCTGGCCCAACACCTCTGCCCTAGCTGTCAACCTGCTACTAGTCGGACTGCCTCAAGCCCAATCACTAGTCGGTTACCTTCGGTTTAGTGAATTATGTTTTCGGGAACATGAAGCACTGACCAGTAGTGGTGCACAAATCGGGTTTTATTAAAAACCGGGTTTCGGGTAGGATCGGGTTCGGGTTCGGGTAGGATCGGGTTTTACAAAATCGGGTTTTTTTTTAAAATCGGGTCGGGTCCGGGTCCGGGTTCTCTACCAAAAATGTATACCCTATATACCCATGTTCGGGTAGGGTTCGGGTATTCATCGGATAGGGTTCGGGTATGCATCGGGTTGGGAAAAAACCCGCACCGGGTATTAAAAAAACCCGACCGGAACTATGCTTATAAAATGTATCAAACATAACTCTCACACATAGACATCAAATCTATTGATAAACAGAGGCACAATTTATAAACAGATGCACAATTTATAGTTCTTTATGTGGTTATTCTTGAACTTTATAAACAGAGACACAATTTATTATATACAAAAACTAATAATGATATTAAACAAACAAAGAAAATAGAAGGGCCAACATATATTGGCATATTTGTTTCCACTTGTAATGAAATATACTAAATAATTAAGTAGCGGTGGCAAATATCATTAGACACCTAATAATTAAACAAGATTACATCAAAGTGCATACATAATTTTGTTAAATCATAAGAACTAGAAGTCTTAATGCATACATAATTAAACAAGATTACATCAAAATCGGGTTTTTTTAAAAACCGGTTCCGGGTTCGGGTATTTATAAAACCGGGTATAAAAAAAACCGGTTCAGGGTTCGGGTTTTAGATCAAATATGCATACCCGGTCCCTACCCTACGGGTAGGGTCGGGTTCGGGTATAAAAAACCCGGGTTTTATAATACCCGGTTCCGGGTTTTTTTTTTCGGGTCCGGGTCCGGGTTCGGGTTTTTTGTGCACCACTACTGACCAGTGTGATAGGCTTCATGCGTTGAATTCTTAAATATATCCTCCTAAGAGTTGTTAACATCACAAACTCAGAACAATGAATCTTTAGATTTGTTAGTTGGGGGCTAAATGTGTTACAAATGCAAACACAGAGACCATCTTAAAAACTAAGGACTAAATCTAAAATTTTGCTTAACCACATTACCATCCGTGTACTTTAACTCTTAATTATTCAAGATCTCAAATCGTCTATATGAACAAAATTACTTGATAAAAATAAAAGAGTTTGTATTTAATGGGTGGAGATACAATAGGAAGTTTATTTGGCTAGGAAGTGATCTTGACCATCCATTTAGTTAATCAAGGGCTAAGATTAAATCAGGGAAATTGAAAGGAAGAAAAGAGGCGCGTGAGTTTGTTTAGGGGCATTCTAGTCAATTCAAGTCAATAGTTTCTCTCTCCTCCAATTCCCCCTATTTTTTAAACGTTAATAACTCTTTCATACGACATTATTTTTTTTATAAAAATTGCACCAAAAAAACGAGCATTTTTTTTATCTTTAAAACAAGTATACTATTGCTATATTTAAAAAAAAAATTAAAACCCAGTTGCGTAAAACGCAATAGAAAAACCCCCAGTATCGTAAAACGCAATGAAAAAAAAACTAAAAAATGACATTTTTCTAAAACGCAATGCACAAAAACACACAAAGAAATGACTTATTTGTAAAACGCAATGGCCAGAAAACACAAAGAAATGTCTTATTTCTAAAACGCAATAGCCTAAAAACTCAAAAGAAAATGTACTTTCTAAAACGCAATGGACTAAAAACACATAAAAATGTGTTTTACCTAAAACGCAATACACCAAAAACACAAACAAATGTCTTATTTCTAAAACGCAATGGCCAGAAAACACTTAAAATATCTGTTTTCTAAAACGCAATGGACTGAAAACACATAAAAAAAGTGTTTTTACCTAAAACGTAATGCAAAAAAAACACAAAGAAATGTCTTATTTGTAAAACGCAATGGCCAGAAAACACTTAAAAATGACTCATTCTAAAACGCAATTGCCTAAAAAACAAAAGAAAGTGTTCTCTGTAAAACGCAATGGACTGAAAACACCTAAAAAATTGTTTTACCTAAAACGCAATGCACCAAAAACACTTCAAGAATGTGTTTTTCTAAAACGCAATGGCCTAAAAACACCAAAGAAAGTGTTCTCTCTAAAACGCATTGAACCATGACAATAGTTTTGTCTGTGCTGTGAATTGTCTGTGCTGTGAACTGTCTGAACCAATGCAGTTTCCAGAGGCAATTTACAGAAAATTAATTTTTCTGATGCATTTTTATTACAGCAATTTAATCGAAAAACCCCAGCCATGGGTTCTGCCCCTTGGACCCCGCCAGGGGCTGCCGCCCTGGAACCCCGCTACCAAGGGCGCTGCCCCCGGACCCCTGCCAAGATCGTAAAACACAATAACTAAATCAAAAACCCAGATCGTAAAAATGAAAATTAAAGAATTTCTTACATGGATCGAAGTGATTTCTTCAACAATTGACGAATTTTGAATGATTGAAACACTTATCAGCGCTCGAATCGAGTGATTATCTTCAAAATCACCGGAAAAAACGAGATTTTGTATGAAATTAAACTGAGTTTTCTTCAAAAAAGCTGAAGAACACGTTGATCGGGTGTTTGAATCATTGATTGGTGATGAAAATCGCACTATAATGTAGTGATTATTGAGATAGAAAGTGAAGAAATGGTTGAAGATGGTGGGTTTTGAAGTTACTGGGTTTTGAAAAGGAAGAAGAAAGGGTTGGATTGACTAAAATACCCTTTTTCTTTATTTTAAATGTTGCCACATGTTCTAATCCTATTGCTTCCTACATTTCCTAGCCAAAATAAACGTCCTATTTGATCTTTTCACTGTATTTAATTAATAAATATCCATATGTAATAGTAATAAAAGATATCTTACATTACATTGTGCAGAAAATTGATTAGCCATTTGTTCCTGCTTAGAAAATAGATAGAAATTGAAACAAAATGAATAACAATACCTTTTAAAAATGGCTAGCATACCTGAATATTTTCATTCCTTGGTAAGGGGTATTTTTTTCTCATTCCTTCAATGAATGAATGGAAAGAAATATATTATTATTATTATTAGTATATTATTAATATTAATGTTAATACTGCTATTACTATATATCAAAATTTTATTATTAACTTCTTTACCATTAATATATTATTATTGAGACAATTATATTTTTGTCATTTTTAATACAATTATGTTTCGTTACTTCGTCTTTTTTTGTTTATCAAATTGTACAAATTAATAATTCATTCTATTCACATATGAGTAACCAAACATCACAATGAATTGGAATGAAATGATTCATTTCATTCAGTTGTCCATTTTATTACCTCGTCTATTCCATTCCTTAATCCATTCCATTCCATTACCTCATACCAAACAGAAGTGTTGCATACTGAAATGGGGATAAGGCTATGTATTATACTCTTTCCTAATGTTTGATTCCTGAGTGCCACCTTAACATCACATCATCATCTTCTTTCCTTCATTTCCTTCATCACTCAACCTATATTATACTCTTCTATGATCCCCACTCCATTTTTCTATATTTTATAAACTAAAATAGAGAGAGAGAGAGAAGAGGAGAGAAAAAGATAAGGAAGAATTGACCAGGGAGGTCGGGACACTGGCCACGGTTCTTTTGGGAGGCGTTTCCTGCTCCCCGACTCAGTTCCACGGGCACCTTTCATGGAACCATTACATTAAGCCTAATGTGAGTAAAAATATTTATGCAACATTATGGTCCTATATGATCGATATAACTATATACACAAAACCATGCCTTTTGATTTTCTTATATTTATATCTATTAATAGAAGGCTTCAAATGAATAGTGGGTGGACACTTGTTAATATAAAACTGCATGAATTTAGATCGTTAAATATCTTACCCCATATACAAAAAAATGATTAGTTATTATCAAGGCCGTGAGTGGGGAGATACGATTAGTAGAATTATTAACTGGCCAAGTTATCCACGATTATGACATATGCTTGCAAAGCACTCGCACCATTAATTATTAACTTGTCATAGCAATTTTAATTCTTTCCATTAAATAACTTTTTTTAAGCTTTTGATACGATGTGTAAACACTGTTATCCTTCATAAAGTTAAGGGTTTGAGTCATAGCAATTTTAATTCTTTCCATTAAATAACTTTTTTAAGCTTTTGATACGGTGTGTAAATACTGTTATCCTTCATAAAGTTAAGGGTTTGAGTCCCATGAGCGATAATAAGATACGTTAGAAGTATGATTAGAATGTTGTTAAAAAGGTTAATTATAAAAATAAAAATTACAAGGCATGTATGAAAATAGATCATTGCTTTAAAAAATCATTATTTTAAAAAAATCATTAGTTTAAGTTTTCTAAATTATAATAAGTAAAATCCATATAAACTTTTTCTACAAAATCAAAACTTTTGTGATCATGATCATGACAACTTATTCTTTTGTGATCAAGATAAAAGCTTTCTTCAAAATGTTCCATGTGTCGGGTTCTTTTCTATGTTGGTGATAGGGTTGACATGGAGGGGAAGTGATCAATGGGGATCTTTGATGAATCTTTTCGATGTTGAACAACCACCAAAATTAGAAAAATGATGTGGTGCTCGAAAACCTAACCTTTTAATTCATAAATATTATTTGTTTTACATACGAAAGCATCATCATCATCATACTCAGTTAATCCCACCAATAGCAAAACAAAGGTAGGGTCTGAGGAGGGTAAGATGTAGACAACCTTATCTCTACCCCGTAGGAATAGAGAGGCTGCTTCCAGTGAGACCCCCGGCTCGATAGTAGTTTTGCATCAAGCCTTGGACATAAGGCACATAACACTCAGCACTCGGGACAAAGACCGATTAGTGAATGTACCCTTTTGTCTCTCAGCTATCAACGCCACCACATGATGCAAAATTAACCGTCCTCAGCTTTTAACGTTATTTTCACGAAGTTAGTAAAATAACGTTAAAATTCGTGCACTTTCACTTTTGCCCCCCGATGGCCCACACATATATACATTATATGCGCATACCGCAAGCGGGACATAAAACTCATACGAAACAGGGCCGGCTTGGGCCAAGTGCAGAGTGGGCCACCGAACAGGGCCCACACTCTCAAGGGGCCCATAATTTTAATTTTATATATATTTTGTATATAGAGTTTTTTAGCAGGATCTTAAGCATTAATGGATTAATGGTCTGGTGGTTTTCCCCAATTATTGCATAGAAGAAGCTGAAGTTCGAAACACGTTCTTTACTTTTTTTTTTTTTTTTTTTTTTCCATCAGCCTATTCTTTAGGTTTTAATATCTTTTCTATTTTCCACCTGCTTTCTTTTATTTTGTTTTTTTCTTTATGGCTCTTATTTTTATTTCCTTTGGTTAAACACATAATTGTTCTCTTTTAGATGTTTTATATAACTAGATTTGTAATATACTTTTAAGTTTTATACATACAATATTAATTTAGTAACTTTTTGTCTAAAAAGCATAATATAATGCACTAAGATCTTAAATATGTTTAGTTTTGGTTTATTTTGTGGCCTATATATCGTCATATTATTTATTTTTTATAAGTTTATAAATAGGCTCCCTTCTTCTCTACTTGCACAGGCCCCTAGAAGGCTGTTGGATTCTCGGAGACGGCCCTGGTCACTTTAATAATAAGAAGACACGGGTTCTACTCTTGGCGTCCTCAGTTTTGTTTTTCATTTTGTTTCTTATCTATTTATTAGATGCAAATGACATTAATTGACTAATTTTGTCAAGTTACATTAAATGATTGGTGTTGATTCAAATGACATTAATTCATTTTCATATATATAATTTTTATATATATTCTTTTTAAAAAGTTATATTTAAGGGCCCGTATTTTCTGTTCGCACAGGGCCTAAAGATTTTCGAACATTTTCGGAGACGGCCATGATACGAAAGCAGCCAAGTCAAACTCATACCATGAGCAACTAAATTTATTAAAGTTGAAATGATTAAAATGCCTTTGAAATTAACCGAGCAAATTAACATAGTTAAACCAATGGACAATCTTTCAAAACAAACTGTGTCACCGTGAACTAAATCCGTAAAACGTATGAATTTGAGTCCAAATCTGTAATCTATCCCCAACTACATGGTAAAAAATGTAATTTACTCTTCCTTCAAAAAAGTTATTTTTTTTTTAAATGCTAATGCACTGCAATTATAAAAACACTATGTATATATTAGTTACAACGATGTGTCTAAGCCTACTACAAACGTGCATAACATTACAATGGTGCAACTAAATCTATTACAAGTACATCTACCTTTACAATGGTGTGTTTAAGTATCTAAGGTCCGAGGCATTAAGAAATAGTGTGATTATGTTGGTGCTCCCGAACTACTATGACGGTGCATCTGAAACCACTTGTAGTTTAAAGGACACATATACCATCACGCTAATATGCGTGTGTTGCGTCATGGATTATTCATATGTTTGGGACACATTTTCTTTTTACAAGAACCTCCCTCTGTAAAATGTTCTAGTTAAACAACCTAAAAACAAAGACAAGATCATAACCTATAGTAAATATTAGAGTTTCAATATTGAGGCATCATAACATTTTAAAATTTAATTATCTCGTCTCAAACTTTAATTCCGAAAAGCATGAACCTACCATCCAAATATTTATATGCGTTTTGTAGACATAATAAAAAGTTAAGTGTCCCATTGGCTCATTTTATTTTTGGTAAGTTTTTGTTAGCTAGTTTTACATGTTTGTACATTTTCATATTGAAAGCATTGCGTCTAAAATTGTATACATTTTTCATATTAAAAGCAACCAAAGTGATATGAAAGTTGTAAAAATTAGAAGTGATCATTGTAACTCATTTACATATAAATAGTTAAATTCTAAAACAAATATTCAACTCCTACTATTTCAAATTTCAAACTATAAATAAGTAACATTGTAGTGCTTAAGTTGTTATACTTCATGCATTGGGAGCTTTTAAAAAAAATATTGATTTTTCATTGTTAACCCAAATGTTTTATCTTTTTCATTTTAACCCATTTGTTTTTTTTTTACTTTTAACCTAAAGTTTTTCGTCTTTTCAGTTTAACCCTATCACCTTTTTTTTTCAACTTTGATCCTTCATACTTTTTATCTTTCGCAAATTTTTTATCTTACGTTTCGTTCAAAATTTTGGAAGTTAGCACGCCGCAACGTGCGTGTGGGGTTCAACGTTTTTTTCGTCTATTTTTTCTGGTTTGATAGGCCATCGTAGCACATCTATTTTTTCCAGTTTGGCAGGTTATTCGCAACCCGCGAGTCCTAGATCGACTTAGTTATTATTTTCTCCGTTTTATGCTTTGGTCTAATTTCTTAGCATTAACACACCACAACAGGTTGCGTGGTTCAACGATTTACATATTCGGTGTTATTCTTTCCTTTTTTATTTATTTTACATTTACGAGCTTTTCCGACATTAGTGGTCGTTGGCAATGATGTGACATTGGCGTTACTTGGCACGGTCGTACGAACGTTTTTAACCTATTTAATTTTTTACTAATAATTTGTTTCGAGTTTACCCTTATACTTCCTTTACTTGAAAAGCTAAATTTTAACATGCATATTATTATGTACGTGTTGGTATAAATTCGATTTGCTCTACGTTTCGACGTAAACTTTTTCTGAATACGAGTCAAGTTAAATATAATACGTTTAACGTGCATATTTTCATGTATGTTTGGGTATATAATTTTGAGTTCTATTTTTCGATGTAAACCTCTTTGGAAACGAGTCATGCCAAATATAATATGTTTTTACTTATTTTATGTATGAAACTTCGTATTGAACCGAGTGGAGTCAAATTGCGGTTTCTTTTTCCTCCTTTTTTTTTCAAAATCTCCAATTCATCCCTTATAATTACACGTGTCATTTTTTCATTTATACCGGTTATGTTTTCTAATTCATCCCTTTTGATTTGTACGGTATAAACTCAACTTAATTTACGTTTTGATCCAATCGCAATGCTTATATAGGTTAAACTGAGTTCAATCGGATACGCCGAAACACGCGTTTTCATATGGTTAACGCATCACATAACGTTTGGACTAACCATTAGGTGTTTGCGATGTACCCGCGCCACAACGTACGCGGGTGTTATTACTAGTTACATATAAATAGTTAAATTCTAAAACAAATATTCAACTCGTACTAGAGTTATCAAACATACATCTATGGTCGTAAACGAGTAAATGCTTATTCTAAGTCTGGCGAAGCTTGATATATGAATCCCTACCCTGAGCTCATTTATTAAATTAAATGAAATATATGGGTAGGGTTCAGTTACAAAGTACATTTTTCCTACAAAGTGTACAAAGTCATAAAACACCACAATTTTAGCCATAAAACACACTCAAAACCCACAAATAACAGAGTGGAGATCACTAAAACACAATATCCAAACCCTAACAGTCTACAAAAACTTCAAACACATCATCGTAGAACTATAAATATAAAACACAATATGGTAATCAACATGAAACACACTAATGTTAGCCATTCGATAATCAAAGTCTTATCATCCAAAACACAACACAAAACCCACAACTATGACGTTTTAGTAATCTTCACTTTGTTATTTATAAGTTTTGAGTGTGTTTTATGGTTGACATTATGGTGTTTTATGACTTTTACACTTTGTAGGAAAAATGGACTTTATAACCAACTCTCACCCTTAACTTCAATACAACCATGTTTCACCTTGACTTGATAGAAACTGTGACAACTCGGAATTTAGAACCCTTCATTGTATCTCGATGTAACATGCTTGAACGTTACGTGTTTACATATTAGTAAATGAAAGTTAGTGATTATCTTAATGTGCTATGTGTTATTAATGTATACGTATAAAGTCTAGTTTATACAAGTGTGTATATAGTGAACCGGAACCAAAACACAAGGACCCGACTCGAGACCACTCGGTCTCGAGTGAACAGTAGGACTATTGGGCCGGTTGGGCCGTGCACCCCTAAGACCACTCGAAAACCCATTAGGGTGCACCAACTTGAAGCTAGTATATAACCCTTGTTGATAGCTAACCTTGCCATTTTTGGGCAACCTACACACACTCTCCCACACACACACTCTCTCTCTCACTAAAACCCTAGAACACCACCACAAACCTCTCGTCCTTCTCTCGGACCAAACCGGTAATCGCAAGGAAGTTCTCGGATCACTTGTAACCTCATTTGGGAGCCCATTCATCGACCCTTCGTACCCTCATACCTTGGAATCTTACCGGTTAGTGATTCATGTTATGTGTTTTATTCCGATTGATGATGTATGATGAAGTTTTATGATAAAATGTGTTTGCTTGTTAAGTTTATGCATGAAGATTGTCGTTTGCCTAGAATGAAGGTGTTTGTTTGATAAGAGATGCTTGGTTGATAAATGATATGCATGCTTTGTTTAAATATTTTCCATGAATAAATGGTATGAGTAAATAATGTAGATAATCGGTTAAAGATGTTGAATGATTATATGTCCTTGGTTATAAATGATCCACATGCTTGGTTATGCGATTAAATTGTATAAGGATGTTGTTGAAAATGGTGTGCAAGATTCTTATGACAAATGCATAAATAAACTTAAATCTAAAGATGAACCGGTGACTATGTGCTAGATATAGGGCCAATGATGATGATTAAATTATGACCCGATTTGGAGTTAGGTTGGATTGAATGAACATAGGTTATAGGATGAACATGTTGATTTAACATAAAAACCCTAAAAATGATGAACACTTTGAATGTATTATGATCATGATATGAAGATTTGAATTGTGTGCTTTGATCCGTTTTGATTATAGTCTAGACAAGAAAACATGTTTGTGTGGTTTAATTGGATAGTACACAATCTCATGAAAATGCCACACTATTGGATAGTACATCAAAGGTTCTAGAAGGATTTTGTTACCAGGAATACAAGTCGAGACCCTCTGTCTCGACTCGAGACCATGTATGTGACAGCTCGAGATCACGGTTGCGACACAGGTTGCGAGTCGAGAACCCCTAGTCTCGACTCGAGACCACACATTACCAGCGCATAAACAACATGACTCAAGACCGCCTAGTTTCGAGTGATGAACGTATGACCCGAGACCTCCTCAGTTGCGACTCGAGAACTTGTAGGCTACAACTCGAGACCGCACAGTCTCGACTCGGGACCTCTAGTCTCGACTCGAGACCATATACACGTGCACACTGTTTTGGACTTTCATGCTATTACGAGCCCAACTATTTGGGCCGCATACTTGGACTTAGCTTATTTACGTAGATGAGGCTATTGGATGTGTTTGTGCCCTGTTGATTAACTGAAGTATTTATAGGCTGAACAGAAGGCTGGGCACGGCCCCGTGTCCGCTGGACACGCCCCCGTGCCTGTCTGACACTCTCTCTCTTCATTAATTGTAATTCGCAATTACAATTAATGCGCCTGTTGTACTTTCGCCACGCCCCCGTGTTCACTAGACACGGCCCCATGGTGGGCAATAGAAGCTTCTATAGGTTTGTCTTTTCTGCTGCTTCTTGGGCACGACCCCGTGCTGGCTGAGCACGGGGCGTGTTCAGTCTTCTGCCTTCTCTATTTTGCTTGGGAAGATGCCGTTGAGGGGTCGGGCAATCCACTTATGTTCCTTTTCTTGTATTTATGTTGGATTTAGCTGTCTTTTTGCTTCTTTTGTGATTTTGAGCTCATTTAATCCTGAAAATACAAAAGGAAGACAAAAACACTCTTTTTCCAATATTAGTACTTAAAAAGGGTTAGTTTTATGTCTTATTTGATGTAATTTATATGTTGCATTTTACACACATCAAATACCCCCACACTTGAACTTTTGCTTGTCCTTAAGCAAAACTCTTTAATATGTGGCTTACACTCTCAAATGGAATGGGTAGAAGAGAAGGTTTTGGCTTGTCATAGAGTGTTGGGAATCCAAGATCTTTTTGGGTTTTATTTTTATTTATTTACAATCCTATTCGTTATGATTTGTTTAGAACGTTTCATAGGAGAAATTACTTATTTGGGCATAACATGCCTTTTTAAAATTCCATTTATATACAAGTTCACATACCTCACGGGAGAAATCACTCACACTCGGCCGAAGGTGTATTTTTAGTGAATCACTCGAGAGCGGCATGGAACTTACTCCTACCATAGGTTTGCCAAGCAATCAATCCTCCTCCTTTTTAACTTATATACCTTTGTAAATATCAAGAGGACTTTGTGGGTGAAGGGTTAGGTTTGGGTTAAAGGTAGGTGGTTGGGATAGTGGTTAGTAGAAAAAGGGCGAAAAGCGTAACAAGTGTCGGTTTTCGTAGGACTTTCTATTTTTGTAACTTTTATTTTTATGAAGCTATTATTCAAACAAAGTTATTTTTGATGAACTTGTTTGTTTATCTTTTGCTTCATCATCAACACAAATTTTTTTTTTGATCGATCATACGAAAAACCGAACTTGTTACTAAAACAAAGGGTTAAAAATAAAAATGTTTTAGTGGGTAAAAGGGTGTTTGGTTTGGGTTATGAAATGAAAAGGTTTAGGCTCAAAGGGGCTAACTAGGGGGATTTTTTGGGTAGGTGGTAAAAGAAAAAGAAAAATAATGGTGTAGAAATAAAAAAGGGTTAGTCCTAATGCCTCCATCATTTACTTACTCGGGTTTAAGTTGGTAAGGACCGGGAATGTATCGTCATGGCAAGTTCTAGAGTCGTAAGAACCGAGCGGCTATTCACACAAGAAACAAAAAATGAGCATTTAATTTAAAGATATATATTTGTATGCTCAATAAAGGCTCAAAACTCACTTTTATGGGAATGAGTTTTTATGTGTTCAAGTATATATAATTAAATTTTAACTAAGCTTGTCATGCCTTTTCATAATTTACTTATGTTGGTTCTTTTTATCACGACGCTATCGGTTGTAAATTTTTTTTTAAAATATAACCTTTTTAGAATTTTGAAATTCCCAAATTAAACCTAGACAAGTAAAAAAATTGAAAATTTTTGAAAAAAATTGGGGTGATTAGTGGTTCCAATAGAGTTTTGTGTAAGGCTTGTTATTAGGACTTGCAAGATTCAAGGTTTTAGCACCCCCCCCCCACACACTTAAATTACACATTGTCCTTAATGTGTCCCAAAAATAAGTTTTTAGGCTGATTAAATGTGTAAAAATGGGTTAAAAACAAGATTTTATGGTACTGGGTAGCTGAACACGGGGTGGTGTTAGCTGAGCACGGCCCAGTGTCCAGACTGCCAGTACCAAAAGTAAACAGAAGGCTGGGCACGGGGGCGTGTCCAGTGAGCACGGCCCCGTGTCCAGGTACCTGAACTGGGCATTTTCTACAGAACCTTGGGCACGGGGCGTGTTGGGGTGAGCACGGCCCCGTGCTGAACTTGCTGTAATGAAGAAAAATTGTCGGGAGGCTCTGTTTTTTGTGCATGGGGTGTTGGTTCAAGCTTCCCTCATCATCCTTCACCATCCCGAGTGTGTTTTATTCCTGAAAAAAACTAAACTAGAAAACGTAAAAGTTAATCTAAACTAAGGATAGTTCCGCGGAATGCCTCCGTGGTGCGCCACGTTTATAAGGGTCCTTGGCTAGACCCACCTTATATGGTGGTTCTGGCTCATCTTCAATTAGGGGGTCGTCATTGCCGAATGGATATTTCATTGATCGCTCAAGATCGACACTTCTTTTAAATGCCCCTAATTGAAGAGGTAGATTGTTGAACTTCCGGTTTTTCAAAGCTTCGTGGGTTTTTACAAATGGTCGTCCCAACACTAGAGGAGCGTCATCGAGGATGACAAAATCGGTCGGGATTACCATTTGATTTGTTTGAACCAATACATCCTCAACTATACCGATTGATTTTATTACTTTCCGATTGGATAGAAAAATGGGTATTTGAAGTGGAGAAAAATCACTAATACTTAATTTTTCGAAAATGTAATTAGGCATTATGTTAACACAAAGATCTTTATCAATTGTGACATTACTAATAAACGAATTTTGAAAGAAACATGGAACCGGTGTAATGTTAATTTCAAATGGGTCTTCTTTTATTAGCGAAGTTTGATCATTAGTTAACTTAACACTTACCGTTTCGTCAATTTTAGTGTTAGTGTTTAACTCTTTTAAAAACTTTGCATGAGT
The DNA here is from genome assembly GCA_030545235.1 of Helianthus tuberosus. Classification (NCBI taxonomy): domain Eukaryota; kingdom Viridiplantae; phylum Streptophyta; class Magnoliopsida; order Asterales; family Asteraceae; genus Helianthus; species Helianthus tuberosus. Next base: position 41,081,327 of record CM060385.1, on the reverse strand, counting down.
GGGTACTAAACAATGATTTTCGAAAGAAGGTGACAAGAGGTTAATTTCTTCAAAATTAGACTCTTCTTGTATTTTAACGTTGTCGGACTCACCTATTTCGTTGTTTAACTCATGTGTCGGTTTTTCACTTATTTTTTCTTCCATTTTTACAATTTCAGTTATCTCTTCATTTTTTAATTCTTCTCTTGCGCGGGACTCCTCTTCCCTTGCGCGAGATTCTTTTATACAACGATCGATAACTCTTATGTGTTCTAATATCCTCTCGGTTACTTCGGTTATAGAAAAAGAATCGGTATTTTCTAAGCTTGAATCCGGTTGTTCGACCCTTTGTTCCTCATAATACCCATATGAAGTAGATGGTTCACACCATTGTTCTTCATTGTAAGCATATGATGGATAAGGGTCGTAATTTTGTTCTTCATAATACTCATATGAGGTGGGTTGTTCACGCCATGGTTCCCCATAATAAGCATACGAAGGTGGTGGCTCATATCTTGGTTCCTCAAAGTATGAGTATGAAGGCTCATACCTTGGTTCATCAAAATATGAGTATGAGGGAGGAGGTTCATACCTTTGGTCTTCATATGATGTGTATGAAGTTGATGGCTCGTACCTGGGTTCCTCATAGTAGGTGTATGAATTGGATGGTTGATATGAGTGACTATTTTGAACCGAGCGTGTGTTACGACAATTAGTGCAATAGTTACCCCTATAATATAATCATCCTCCTCATAGGTGTAGTTGTAGCCTCCTGAGTATTGATCCATAAGAATCACTCAGTAAACCACAACCAAGTCCCGAGATCAGAAAACAAAAAGAAAAACGGAAACAGAGGCTGGACACGGCCCCGTGTTCAGTGGACACGGCCCCGTGTTCAGAATCTGTATCTGGGCGTTTTAATTAAATTTACTGATTTCGTTGAGCACGGGGCGTGTTCAGTGAGCACGGCCCGTGTTCAAGCTTCTGTTACTGGGTGTTTTATGAAAAATATGCAGCACCGCCCCGTGTTCAGCGAGCACGGTCCGTGTTCAACCTACTGTAAATGCAAAACTAAACTAAAATGCAGAAAAATGTGGGCCCGTTTTGAAAAGGTTTTGAAAAACTGATTAGGCCGTCGATTTTAAGCTTTCCTAAAATCCTTGTGTCCCCGGCAGCGGCTCCAAAAACTTGATGCGTGTGAAGTGTTATATATATTAGGTGTATATATTAAGCCCTTTTAACACTTTTTTTAGCCAAGTTTTAAATTTATAAAACATGATATTTTACTAACACTAAACACACATATGGGCAAGTGCACCCATCGTGAGCGTAGTATAGCGTTGGTAAGATACCGAGGTCGTCCAAGGACACAAGAGCTTTTAGTACCGGTTTATCCTCAACGTCTAATCAAAATAAAAAGTTTAGAAAAATGTTTTAAACTAAGAAATATGTTGTGACATCAGTAGGATGTCTTTCATTATGCCCGCAATGAGATTAAACACAAACTATGCCCTGTAGGGGTAGTTTGGTCATTTTTAAAGGTTGTAAAAGAGTTTAGATGTTTAACTGAGTTAGAGGTCTGATGTAAACAGCAAACACACTCAATTGGATATGTTATATCAGTAGGCTAAAGCATATATGTGAAATTTATCATTTTTAACCAAACTATGCACCGAAGGGGCATTTTGGTAATTTCACATAAGCCGAAAAGCTCAAAACTGAGGTCTGAGTTTATCAACCTTTGCTTACTATTAAATTATCATAACTTGCCTCATATATCAGTAGGTATCAACCCGGGTATGTTCAATATGATTTTAAAACATACTATGCGTTAAAAACGCTAAATAAGGCGATTAAAGGCCATTACCGGGTTCGATACTTAAATCTGATATTTTTATATTTCCAGAAGGCTTAAAATAATTTATTTATCATAACTAATCAGTGGCAAAAGGTTTGGAGTCGTTTAGATGTGTAAAACTCATTTTATGGCCCGTAAGGGCAAAACCGACAATTACCGAATTAAGCCTACGACTATGAGTTATGCTCAGCCTAAAATTAATTAAAAATCTTTAAAAATCCCAAAATAATATATTACATCAGTGGGTAAAATATTTGATACCAAAAAGTATGTTTAACTAGGCTATACGCTAATTACGCCATTTTATTAACATAAAGCATTAATTTTGCGATAATGAGCATAACTCTTAATCTACAAGTCAAACTGATGTCAAACTTTGCATACAAGTTTATATATCAGTATTTAAGGTTTCTACACTTTTACATTTTCATAAATCACGTTTTAAGGTAATAAGGGCATAACGGTCAACATATGAGCAATTAACGGAAACATGCATATTAATTGGATAACTAATGAACCAAGGTGTGTAATCACAGAGGGTTGTTCTAACAAGTAACCTAATCCAATTAAAGCTCTGAGGCATTTCTAAAACATTCCTAAACGGGTCAGAACTGAAAGTCAAAGTGAAAGTCAAACTATGTGACTTCCGGTTCCGAACCGGGTCTAAACAGGAAATAGTCGGGTTGAACATGTTTGGACATGTTCTTACACTAATTACTAAGTTATAACAATGATCGAACAGGTTATATATGTTCTACATAGCTAATTGTGCATAAATGACATTTAAAGCATCCGGTTGACTTTTTAAGTACATGTTTGACCCGACATTTGAACTAGTTAGAGTGGTGATCAGGGGAAACCCTTTTGGGGTTTTATTACCCACATAAATACCAACTCATAACTACTTTTAATTCGAGATATGACTTAGCCATTAATGACTAATCTCGAAGTCAAACCGTAATTACGACGGTTTGACTTTTAGCTAAATAAACAAGCTAAACTCAATTAAAGAAAGACTAGTAGACTTACAAGAGTCCTATGCACGACTTAAGATCAGTTGGACCTGCTTGAGAGCTCCAGGAATGATCAAATTATGCAAATGAAGGTGTGAGGAGTTGTGTTGCATAAGGTGGCCTTTTATAGTGAATTACACACCACAATTGGGTGACACTTGGGTCTACAACTGACCACAATCCTTCAACACATGTCCCTAAGTGTTTAAGGGGTGTCTAGGGGTCAAGAGGAGTGTGGAAAATCGGATAAAATCGTGCATAAAGGCCATTTCAGCCAACAGCCGTAATTCAGGAACTGGGAGTCCCTCGCGTGGCGCGAGGGACCCTCGCGTGGCGCGACCGGTTGCCAAAATCAGCCTTTTTGATCTTTTGCGATTTGGTCCTTGGCTCTTCAAAACTCGAATAGGCACTTGTTTCTTGCATGGTAAACCCTTATAATCGACCTATGAAGGCTTTAAAACATATACCCACTTTGCCAAGTCCCCGGGTAACTTTATTGTCACCCGAAAAGTCCTAACTTCTAACGTTTACGCTTTGACACTTCGCACACGAATTTGATCATAACTTTCTCATACGTTAACGAAACTTTATGAAATTTTTATAGTGCATTCTAGTGAGCATAACTAATATTTACAAAGCTTCGGGTTTGTCAAAAGGTCACTCAGAGGTATAAATTAAACATGTTGACACATTTGGTCCTTGTAGTTTGAAATCTCTCACTTTTAGCTTCGTATGATCCATGATTTATTCGTTTGAAGGTATGAGCATCGTGTATGGGTAATGTACATTATATTTATTCACAGTTGACACTTAGAATACGTATATTCTCATACTTTTCATGTTAGTCAACTTTAGTCCTTTCATAATCTTTCTTTCACACGTTTAAATTTTATGACACGTGTCAACACATTATAGGACGTGAATTTTCGAGGTGTTACATCCTCACCCCCTTAAAATAAATCTCGACCCGAGATTTACTGAAATAAGGAAGGGTACTTTTCTTTCATCGTGGATTCAACCTCCCACGTGTATTCGGGACCTCTATGGGCGTCCCATCTGACCTTTACAATAGGTACATGCTTCCTTCGAAGCTTCTTTACCTGTCGATCTTCAATCGACAAAGGTTTTTCCACAAACTTTAAGCTCTCATCTATATGCACATATGTATACGGTATAACCAGTGATTCATCAGCGAAGCACTTCTTCAGATTGCAGATGTGGAACACATTGTGAATTCCACTGAGCTCTTCTGGTAAGTTTAACTTATAGGCAACTGACCCGACACGTTCGATAACCTCGAAAGGTCCTATGTATCTCGGGCTTAGCTTGCCTTTCTTACCAAACCGCATCACTCCTTTCCCAGGGTGACACTTTAAGTAGGGCTTTGTCACCTACTTCGAAGTGAAAATCTTTACGCTTAGGATCAGCGTAACTCTTCTGCCTGTCTCGGGCAGCTTTGAGACGGTCACGAATCTGGACAATCTTGTCCGTCGTTTCGAACACGATCTCTGGTCCTGATAACTGGACATCTCCCACTTCCGCCCAACAAACGGGCGATCTACACTTTTTACCGTATAATGCCTTGAAAGGCGCAGCCTTAATGCTGGTATGGTAGCTATTGTTGTAGGAGAATTCGATAAATGGTAGGTTCTGATCCCAAATACCTCCCAAATCGATCGTACATGCACGTAGCATGTCTTCCAACGTCTGAATAGTACGCTCACACTGACCGTCAGTCTGAGGATGATAATTCGTACTAAAATTCAAACGTGTGCCCAAAGATTGTTGGAAACTCTTCCAAAAATGTGACGTGTACCTAGTATCCCGGTCAGAGATAATAGTTACAGGTATGCCATGTAGGGCTACAATCTTATCAACGTATAACTGGGCTAACATATCGGAGCTATAAGTCTCCTTGATGGGTAAGAAATGAGCTGATTTAGTCAGTCTATCAACTACAACTCATATTGTACCATTTCCTTTCCTGGTCTTGGGTAACTTGGTAATAAAATCCATAGTTACCATTTCCCACTTCCACGTAGGAAGTTCAAGCTGTTGTAGCGAACCTGACGGTTTCTGATACTCAGCTTTGACTTGCGCACAAGTCAAGCATTTAGTTACATAGGTGACTACAGACTTCTTCAAGCCTATCCACCAATAATTTGCCTTTAGATCCTGATAATTGACTTACCAATCTATTGTCCCTACAATAGAGGTTTATCATTCTATCTTTACAGGGTCTCCAAGGGAGTAGCCTTGATGCTTACATATCAACTATCATAGACAAGCTTATCTTAAGGTGAGATGGTTATTCCAACCACTACTTAACAAATTTTAAGGATTAGTCGATCCTTGTAGTTAGTCGAACAAATCGACGATTCAGAGCATCTGATGGCAATTTCTTAAATGTTGCCTAATTAGGGTTGCGGTAAATATTGCATAAGCAAAATGAACCGTCTTTCTTATTAAACTATCGAAGTATCGAGCTAGGCTATGTGAACCCTCTATAAAAAAAAACTTAGTTATCAAGGCTTCGATTCTTCCAATGACGGTACTAGCCGTCTTGGAGATCTCATAATAATACAGCCTTTAAAAGAGATATAAATCTTAATCCTACTTGCCTCCCAGGGTAAACAGGGTAATCTTAGGAGAAAATAATCAAGGTACAAGGAGGTTACAGAGATTTCCATATCTCAGGCTCCCGTTCACTCATCAACGCTTGTGTCAAATAAGTGACACATTCATGTTATGAGTCCTCATATTCCGTTACCAGGGAACATTTATTTGGATAACTCTATTATGGATATCTTCTTCGAATACTACTAGTCGACTTTAGTACAATATGATCATTGGGATATCTTAGGGGTTCCATGTATTAAACCTCCATACTGATCAGGCATGGAAATAATCTATGGGACACACTAGAATACGCCAATCCTCATATGGCACTTTTATCAAACATAGTTTGGCATTCGTAGGCGATATAAAACAATGAGAAAAATAATTAAAATAACATATGTTGTCGTACTCTTATGCGAAGAAAGAGTACTTTTAGATTTTTCGGAAGGATTCCTTGCCGATACGAGAAGAATCGGTTACTATGGTTTCCTTGGTAATTTATACCTTGTGGATAATAATAAAAGTTTGCTAAGCTTAAGATTTTATGAGAGGCTTATTAGCATCCGAACCCAAACGTATCTCTTAGCAGTCAAACCACTAATAATTATGTGTTTCAAGCTTAGATTTTTGGGTATACTGAATAGGGTACTATCTCAGCCAATGAATTCAAAATTTGTGACATACTGTCGACTGTCTAGAACTTTTATGGCGAGAGTCGGAAAATTCTTATTCCGTCTTTTCCCCTTTTTGCGAAACGGATACTTGGTTTTTCTAATAAGTTCCTTTCTAGTGTTTGGTCAACATAAGCAAGCTAAGAGTAACCAAACATAGAGGTAAAAATCTTGTATTCTAATACTTAGTCAAAATAATGAGTATAAGTAGGTGACTTATAGTAGGAATAAGGGAGTTATTGTACAAGTGCTTATATTTAATCAATAATAGAAGTTTCACAAACTAGGCACCTAGCTCAGTTGGCTAGGCGCGCGAAAGGGTGCGGCCTAGACCCAGGTTCGATTCCGGGGACGGCCAATTCCACCATTTTTGTTGCTTTTTATTAATTAATCGTACAGATACCTGTAATTATGAGGGTTGTCTCATAATGAGTCTTGATAATTAATTGCTTCTTATTACCCATAATATGGGCTTGATTTTTAAGGCAACCATCGATTTTTTTTTTTTATCACTATATTGAGTCCTTATATTTCAACGGAACTAGGACATCGGATAAATTCCTAATGGATATAAAACATCCATTTAATATTTCTGAAGCCGTCTCTGAGGTACTATCGGTAATTTTACTTTACATTTAACACTTAGAGTTTTAGCAGGCAGATTTAATGATTTACAAAATCTATTGTCTATAGAAGACTTATCTGAACCTGAATCAATTAATACTCTAGCATGAGCGTCATTGATAAAAATTACCTGTTATGACATTGTCATCCTGAATAGCCTCCTGAGCGCCCTTTCGAGAGCTTCCAGCTTCGGTCTTCTTAGCTTCCTTAAGCCTTTTAGCGTATTCTGGGCAGTTGGTTTTAATGTGCCCCTTTTCATTGCAACCATAGCAGGTTGCTTCTCCCAATCTCTTGCAATCCATGGTCTTATGCCCCTTGGACTTGCAGATTCCACAGGGTAGAGACTGAGATTCATATCTGCATTTCCCGAGGTGGTATTTCCTACAGGTTTTGCATCTAGTCTTCTCACCGGTCTGCTGTTTATCATTTAAATCCTTCCCAGACTTAGTTGCTCCTTCCTTGGCAGCCTTAGGGCAATTAGTACCGATGTGGCCCTTTTCGCCGCAGCTGAAACAGTTTGCATTCTTTATGTCCCTACATTCGTGGGAGTGGTGGCCATCTCTTTTACAGATGCCACATCGCTTTATCTTTGGGTTTGATCGACACTGCCCCCAGTGTCTTCTTTTGCAGGTTTTACATTTGGGTTTTGCCTTCCTTGTTTTGGACTGGTTATAGCTTGAACCGGTCTTACCCTTTTTGTAACCTTTATTTGGGGTATTATCGCACTTTCGCTTAAGATCCTTCAACACACGGTCCACAGCGTTGCTTACGGCTATTTTGATCATAGCCTGTAATCCGGTGCTTATTAATTTCAGTCTTGTATCATCCTCTTGATTAACTGGATGATTGTGAGCTTCAGAGGAGTCAGCCATGGTGAAGCTTTGAAGGCTACAAACCAAGTAGTAATAATTGGTTTAAGTATAGGGTGAATTGTCAAATTTGATGATTATTTAGCCATGGTACAAATAAACAATATAGGCGAATAGATAGTATTAACTTCATTTGATTATGTTTTGCCTAAGTTTTTAAATAAACTATCTTTGGCGTTTAGACGGAATATAATCCTTCATATTTATTAGGCAGGGGACATAAGTCACGGCTGCCAATGTCATACTGACATCTCTTATATATATATATAGCACAAGGCTTGTTCCAAAGGACTTTTGATGGCTCATAGGCCTTGTCACTAGGAAAATTTTAAATCATAATCAATGATTCCTTTGGATCGGAAAATTTCATATGTCATTGTCTTGACAAGAAGCTATGAAATAAAACTATCTTTTCATGTATACATCTTCGCCCGTAGGTATACATCCTAATGGATGTTTTGATGTGTTCATCATGTTCGACGTTTATTAGCCCTGATTCCTATTGATCATAGTCTAAACAAGGGGTTTGAAAAATTTCCTAATATAAAGATGACAAGTGTGATTCTATCACATCACTGTTGTCAGGAGTGTTAACATATTTACAATGTTACAAAGGTTTGGATCCTTTGAATAGGTTCTACCATCTTGGCCTTGCCTGGGATGACATATAGGCTAGGTCGTACCTTCAAGATTCTTTTTAATAAGTATGCTGGCAGGGAAGGAAGGATATTTATTTTATTCAGGATTTTCATCATAAATCCTAATTTACAAGTTAATAATAGCACAAATGGCCCAGTCGCGTAGACAAGTTAAACTTATAAGCCATGATTTCAGATAATCGCGGCATTAAGGTTTGAATCAAAGTTCATTACCTTCTCCTGACAGGGAGCTGTAGGCTACCACTGTCTTTAGTCTCCGAGGACATTAACTATAGCTCGTAGGCACTTTCCTTCTAAGGGATGTTTATTACGGTATTGCCCCTTAGGAAATTCATTAACCATGGTAAACAGAGACCATATTTGGTTAATTTATTAATCATATATTTATTTAGGATTTCTATTATAATTTATCCTAATTATAAAACATTAACAGTTTTATTAGTGGCGCCCACTGGCCTGGTCACATGGACATTATTAAATTATAAGCTTATGATTTCAGAGAATCAAAGCAACAATAAAAGTTTTATTTAATAGCACCAAAGGCCTAGTCACAAGGACAATTTTTAAATTATAAGCCATGATTTCAGAGAATCAAGGCCTTTAAATTATATTAGCACAACAGGCTTAGTCACAAAGACATATAAAAATTATATGCTCATGATTTTAGAGAATCAAAGCATTTGAGGTTTGAACCTAGTTCATTACCTTTTTCTGACAGGGAGTCATAGCTACCACTGTATTTTGGCTCATGTGGAAATGAGCAAGGCCCGTAGGCACTATATTACCACGTATGGTTAAAATATGTTCATCTTAATTGATGATGTAAACCCAGGATTCAGGGATCATTATACTGGGTTAGGAGTCCTTTGAAGAATCCTTAATAACGTGTGTGATTTCCAACGAATCACATCTGTCGGGAGTGTTAACATGTTTTCAGATGTTAACTGGAATACGAATCTTTTAAACAGGTCTTACCATCTTGGCCAGGTCTTTATAATGACACTCAGGCTAGGTTTCACTCTTAAGATTCTTTTGATATTTATCGCAGAACAATTTCTAAATTGAAATGTTAATAAGGATCTGAATCTAAATTGAGGAACTGCCATCTTGGCCGGTCTTAATATGACCCGAAGCTAGGTCTTGTCCTTTTTAGATTTTTCCATTTTTATTATAATGGTAGATCTTGAAAAATTTGTTATTTTTCTATTCATTTAATATTTATTGCTAGAATGAAAGTTTAAACTTAATCATTCCACTATATAAAAATAAAAGTATAAAGTTGCCCTAAGCGGGACTTGAAAGGAATTGTGTTGTCCTCGAAGGGACTAAAAAGATAAATATGTCCTTATAAGGACTATTGAGGAAACGATTTTCAGCAAAGGAGTTTCTTCTTCATTCAATTCCTGAATGCTCTCTCCTTGGTTGCACGTCTCATCTTGGTCGCTGTACGAAGCTCAGCATTTCAAGGCTCCGGGTGTGGAGAGTTCCTAGTTCAGCTTCCTCAGTTGGCGACGTATCCAATAATAATAATAAAAATTGGAAGCAAAATTTTCATATTAGGATTAAGATTATTCCTATGTTAAGTCTAGACTCAGAAGTTTAGATATGTGCAATTGTGTAACTGAGATTAAGCACAAAAGGCTAGTGTTTAATTCACTCAGTGTTGGCTCTGATACCAACCTGTCACACCCCAAATTTCCACGTGTCACCGGTGGGCCCGGTGGGGGAGTATCGTGACGTCATGGTTGGTAACGTAATAGTCAAACAACACAATATTTAATAATGCACAGCGGAAGCAATTGAAAATATAATACAACCGAATTTATTATCGTAATATTTAATGCCACAATATTCGGAAGTTTATCCACAGAAGGATCGAACATAAAAGTGGAAACAATTGTTCAACAGACTTCGGCATCCTAAGCTTGCGAGACTTTTAATGATGCTAAGGAGAAATCACAGCCAATTACGCTTAGTACCTGCATTTAATCTTTTTGGGAAAATACGTCAGTTTACACTGGTAAATACAATCAACTGACTCATTTTGAAAAATGATTGAAAATTGGTTTGGGTGCACATGGCATAAACATTTTTATTTTAACTTGGGAGAATCATATAATATTATAATCTTGTGAACAAATTACATGTTACTTGTGCGTTCAGTCGCCCGGATCTTGTCCAGGTTAAAGATCAATAGACACACCACAATCATAGAGTTATACACTGACAGGTGTACGCCTAAACCCCATGCTCAAGTCGTGGCCAATCTCGTAAGATGATGCCAAGGATATCCGGGACATGGTCATTAACCCCCCAAAGGCATTAAGTAAACAAAACTGTTTAAACGAGCCGATCAAATTAGTCAACTACCCACTCATGATGGAGATTTGATGCTCGATCAAGCGGTATGCTATATACCGTAACCCAAGCCCGTATAGGGAAAATAAGTTAAAAGTATTTACCTGATGCAAAGTATAAATCACAATAAGCGAAATGCACGTAGCTTTTACAGGTTCTCCTAATCTGGAACGAAGGTTTAATATAACCTATTAGAATACTAACGGGTCTTTTATTAAGCTTAAGCTTAGACCGGCTAGTTTCAAAGATACGGTTCGTATGCACGATTAAGCGAAGACCGGATAGAATGTGATTTAGACCCGACAAGTTTGAAGACTTGTTTAATATGGGTTTATTATTCACATTCTGGATTTTGAGATAAAACCGATAAGGTTTGACCCGTTTCGGCTAATTTATGTAAACTTGTTACATAAACCGAACCGAACGCGAAATAAGCGTAACGGGTATCCATAAGAGCCATATACAGGTTTTCTAAGTTAATATGCTTCAAATATGTTGTGACATCAGTAGGATGTCTTTCATTATACCCGCAATGAGATTAAACACAAACTATGCCCCGTAGGGGTAGTTTGGTCATTTTTAAAGGTTGTAAAAGAGTTTAGATGTTTAACTGAGTTAGAGGTCTGATGTAAGCAGCAAACACACTCAATTGGATATGTTATATCAGTAGGCTAAAGCATATATGTGAAATTTATCATTTTTAACCAAACTATGCACCGAATGGGCATTTTGGTAATTTCACATAAGCCGAAAAGCTCAAAACTGAGGTCTGAGTTTATCAACCTTTGCTTACTGTTAAATTATCATAACTTGCCTCATATATCAGTAGGTATCAACCCGGGTATGTTCAATATGATTTTAAAACATACTATGCGTTAAAAACGCTAAATAAGGCGATTAAAGGCCATTACCGGGTTCGATACTTAAATCTGATATTTTTATATTTCCAGAAGGCTTAAAATAATTTATTTATCATAACTAATCAGTGGCAAAAGGTTTGGAGTCGTTTAGATGTGTAAAACTCATTTTATGGCCCGTAAGGGCAAAACCGACAATTACCGAATTAAGCCTACGACTATGAGTTATGCTCAGCCTAAAATTAATTAAAAATCTTTAAAAATCCCAAAATAATATATTACATCAGTGGGTAAAATATTTGATACCAAAAAGTATGTTTAACTAGGCTATACGCTAATTACGCCATTTTATTAACATAAAGCATTAATTTTGCGATAATGAGCATAACTCTTAATCTACAAGTCAAACTGATGTCAAACTTTGCATACAAGTTTATATATCAGTATTTAAGGTTTCTACACTTTTACATTTTCATAAATCACGTTTTAAGGTAATAAGGGCATAACGGTCAACATATGAGCAATTAACGGAAACATGCATATTAATTGGATAACTAATGAACCAAGGTGTGTAATCACAGAGGGTTGTTCTAACAAGTAACCTAATCCAATTAAAGCTCTGAGGCATTTCTAAAACATTCCTAAACGGGTCAGAACTGAAAGTCAAAGTGAAAGTCAAACTATGTGACTTCCGGTTCCGAACCGGGTCTAAACAGGAAATAGTCGGGTTGAACATGTTTGGACATGTTCTTACACTAATTACTAAGCTATAACAATGATCGAACAGGTTATATATGTTCTAGATAGCTAATTATGCATAAATGACATTTTAAGCATCCGGTTGACTTTTTAAGTACATGTTTGACCCGACATTTGAACTAGTTAGAGTGGTGATCAGGGGAAACCCTTTTGGGGTTTTATTACCCACATAAATACCAACTCATAACTACTTTTAATTCGAGATATGACTGAGCCATTAATGGCTAATCTCGAAGTCAAACCGTAATTACGACGGTTTGACTTTTAGCTAAATAAACAAGCTAAACTCAATTAAAGAAAGACTAGTAGACTTACAAGAGTCCTATGCACGACTTAAGATCAGTTGGACCTGCTTGAGAGCTCCAGGAATGATCAAATTATGCAAATGAAGGTGTGAGGAGTTGTGTTGCATAAGGTGGCCTTTTATAGTGAATTACACACCACAATTGGGTGACACTTGGGTCTACAACTGACCACAATCCTTCAACACAAGTCCCTAAGTGTTTAGGGGGTGTCTAGGGGTCAAGAGGAGTGTGGAAAATCGGATAAAATCGTGCATAAAGGCCATTTCAGCCAACAGCCGTAATTCAGGAACTGGGAGTCCCTCGCGTGGCGCGAGGGACCCTCGCATGGCGCGACCGGTTGCCAAAATCAGCCTTTTTGATCTTTTGCGATTTGGTCCTTGGCTCTTCAAAACTCGAATAGACACTTGTTTCTTGCATGGTAAACCCTTATAATCGACCTATGAAGGCTTTAAAATATATACCCACTTTTCCAAGTCCCCGGGTAACTTTATTGTCACCCGAAAAGTCCTAACTTCTAACGTTTACGCTTTAACACTTCGCACACGAATTTGATCATAACTTTCTCATACGTTAACGAAACTTTATGAAATTTTTATAGTGCATTCTAGTGAGCATAACTAATATTTACAAAGCTTCGGGTTTGTCAAAAGGTCACTCAGAGGTATAAATTAAACATGTTGACACATTTGGTCCCTGTAGTTTGAAATCTCTCACTTTTAGCTTCGTATGATCCATGATTTATTCGTTTGAAGGTATGAGCATCGTGTATGGGTAATGTACATTATATTTATTCACAGTTGACACTTAGAATACGTATATTCTCATACTTTTCATGTTAGTAAACTTTAGTCCTTTCATAATCTTTCTTTCACACGTTTAAATTTTATGACACGTGTCAACACATTATAGGACATGAATTTTCGAGGTGTTACATCCATGGTTCCCCATAATAAGCATACGAAGGTGGTGGCTCATATCTTGGTTCCTCAAAGTATGAGTATGAAGGCTCATACCTTGGTTCATCAAAATATGAGTATGAGGGAGGAGGTTCATACCTTTGGTCTTCATATGATGTGTATGAAGTTGATGGCTCGTACCTGGGTTCCTCATAGTAGGTGTATGAATTGGATGGTTGATATGAGTGACTATTTTGAACCGAGCGTGTGTTACGACAATTAGTGCAATAGTTACCCCTATAATATAATCATCCTCCTCATAGGTGTAGTTGTAGCCTCCTGAGTATTGATCCATAAGAATCACTCAGTAAACCACAACCAAGTCCCGAGATCAGAAAACAAAAAGAAAAACGGAAACAGAGGCTGGACACGGCCCCGTGTTCAGTGGACACGGCCCCGTGTTCAGAATCTGTATCTGGGCGTTTTAATTAAATTTACTGATTTCGTTGAGCACGGTGCGTGTTCAGTGAGCACGGCCCGTGTTCAAGCTTCTGTTACTGGGTGTTTTATGAAAAATATGCAGCACGGCCCCGTGTTCAGCGAGCACGGCCCGTGTTCAACCTACTGTAAATGCAAAACTAAACTAAAATGCAGAAAAATGTGGGCCCGTTTTGAAAAGGTTTCGAAAAACTGATTAGGCCGTCGATTTTAAGCTTTCCTAAAATCCTTGTGTCCCCGGCAGCGGCGCCAAAAACTTGATGCGTGTGAAGTGTTATATATATTAGGTGTATATATTAAGCCCTTTTAACACTTTTTTTAGCCAAGTTTTAAATTTATAAAACACGATATTTTACTAACTCTAAACACACATATGGGCAAGTGCACCCATCGTGAGCGTAGTATAGCGTTGGTAAGATACCGAGGTCGTCCAAGGACACAAGAGCTTTTAGTACCGGTTTATCCTCAACGTCTAATCAAAATAAAAAGTTTAGAAAAATGTTTTAAACTAAGAAAAAAAATAAAAACTAACTAAAATGCTGAAAATAAAAATAAAAAGAAAAACAGATAGACAAGATGAATCACTTGGTTCCGACTCGTATATAGTATAACCTTTGATTATTTCCGCACTTTTGCACATATTTAAGAGATTATCTTAGTTATTGTAGTAGGCCCCTCTTTTGAAGGTGACGTTACCCTCACCCCAGTAGTTTGAGTCAGCAAGGATACAATCCTAAAAGGGTGGATTATTGGAAGATAATTAATTAAGTTGTTAATGCAAATTATGGTATGCCCCTCTTTTGGAGGTGACGTTACCCTCGACTAAGTAGTCTGAGTCAGCAGGGATACAGTCCTAAATAGCCGGGTTATAGTATTAATAGTAGTTAACTTATGAGGGGATCAAAGAGTTTGGACCCCCGCCATCCAATACCGTGAAGCATTGAAGGAGGTCCTACTAAATTTGACCCAGGTCCATTGCAGGACCTCTAAACGCTGAACAATGGCAAGACCTTTACCAAACCATTCCCTTAACCCCCGACCAGGTAGCCAACATACCTCCATATAGACCGTGGAGATATGAATGGTGAAAATCTGTTATTTTATATAGACAGTAAAATAATGCCAAGACACCACGGACAAACGATAAGGAAAGATCACCTTCAACATAAGTAACTAGTTATTAAAGTCATTAATACAAAACCAAATAAAAAGTGCAAAAGATTAGAAATAAAAAGTATTATACTAGACACTTTGTCTTCACCAAGTGATGTAAGAGACTTAGGCAAACATGGCCTTGATTGTCAAGAACTCTTACGATCAATCTTGGATCCCGAGACGACTCACACACTCTACGATGGACAATGGATGATGGTGGTGGATGATGGTGTTGTGATGGTGGTGGGTGGTGGATGAAGTGTGAGAGAGGTGGTGTGCCAAGGGATGAGTTGAAATGAAACAAAGCACTCCTATTTATAGGCTGAACAGAAGGCTGGGCACGGCCCCGTGTCTGCTGGACACGCCCCCGTGCCTGTCTGACACTCTCTCTCTCTTCATTAATTGTAATTCGCAATTACAATTAATGCGCCTGCTGTACTTTCACCACGCCCCCGTGTTCACTGGACACGGCCCCATGGTGGGCAATAGAAGCTTCTATAGGTTTGTCTTTTATGCTGCTTCTTGGGCACGGCCCCGTGCTGGCTGAGCACGGGGCGTGTTCAGTCTTCTGCCTTCTCTATTTTGCTTGGGAAGATGCCGTTGAGGGGTCGGGCAATCCACTTATGTTTCTTTTCTTGTATTTATGTTGGATTTAGCTGTCTTTTTGCTTCTTTTGCTTATTTTGAGCTCATTTAATCCTGAAAATACTAAAGGAAGACAAAAACACTCTTTTTCCAATATTAGTACTTAAAAAGGGTTAGTTTTATGCCTTATTTGATGTAATTTATATGTTGCATTTTACACACATCAGTGCCATGATCAATACGTGTATGCAAATGTGTGTAGAAAACATACGTGCACTACCTAAATACGAACCTGACTTGTGTGGTACAACTATGTTAGGACGTGGTTGACCACAATATAGCTTGATTGACCTTTCTGTGTATCTGCCGAGCAAACCAAGGTGAGTTCACACCCTCTACAAAGCATGGGATTCCCAGGGGTTGGGAATGGGGTTAAGGAACATGGATTCCTCGTCCTTTATTGGGTAGGACAGTGATGGCTTAGGAATATAATTCCTCGTCCTCTTGGACAGATAACTTTCACTAGACCAAAACTCTATCACGAAGTCCCTCCTTTTTATATCGACTTAATCGCCGGGCCAATGGCGAGCGGGTCATTAGTTAGATAGCGCTATTTAGGTTTGACAAGCCTCACACCGTGCCGCAGAGGACGGGCGTGAACTAATGGACTATGGCACGTCGGTGATGATAGACACCGACGCTAAGGGCACATAAACATGACTACAGTCAGCAGTCGATATGGTAACGAGTCTAGTAACATACATGGGGTAGCCCCCACGACCGTAGAGCCAGATAACCAAACATGGGGTAGCCCCCACAGCTGGATTGCCAGGGTAATTGGGTTAAACAAATCACGTTTTCAACTATGGGGTAACCCCCACGGCAGGATGCCAGATAAAGGAAACTGTTTTCGAAACAACCTAAAACGAACACCCAACTGTGAACTCGCTCAACATTATTGTTGACTCGTTACTACATGCTTTGCAGGTCAATAGGTACTTAGCTGGAGCTTGCATGGAAGAGAGTCGTTGTGGGACATGGACAGCTGTGTGCCATGTTAAACTTTGAAACAATTAAACTTTCGTTTTGGTTTTAAACGTTATGCTTCCGCTTTCAACTTAAACTATGTTTTGTTTGGACACCAATTGTATTGGTTGGATTTTATAGTTACTTACATGCTTGTTCAATATGATTGGTGGCTGGATCCTGGTCAGTCACGCCTCCAAGCGGTGGTACTCCGCAGGTGGATTTTGGGGGTGTGACAGATTGGTATCAGAGCCATTGGTTATAGTGAACTTGGTTTTAATAAAGGAAAAACGTTTTTGTTAAAACCAGACTATAACCTGTACAGTGCTCAACGGTCCACAACGACGCTTCATTCCACATGCGAGGCTCGACATTCTAGGTGATATGGTTTATGTTCTGTTACCTACTTGCTAGATTTCGTAGAATTATGCTCATGGTATGCTTAGATAAACGTAGCAACTATAGTATGAGAACACATGTGTGCTTACTCTCTTCCGCCATCGCACTTTCACGAACCTCTCTCACTCATGTTTCCCTCTTATATGAAGATCATGAGTGGACGCATTAACATGACTCAAGCCCAGTTGACGGCTCTGATTAACGAACGAGTTGCTGCGGCACTTGCAGCTGCACACGCAGGAGGTATATCCTGCAGTCCAAACTCATTCTAGGATCTTTAGATCCTACTCTCGTGAACCAACCTTTGTGTTAAACTCTGTCCTTTCTTTCACCCACAACAGGTCAACATGCTCAACCACCTGTGTGCACCTTTAAAACTTTTATGGACTGCCGACCCACTACTTTTAGCGGCACTGAAAGAGCTGTAGGTCTCCTCCACTGGTTTGAGAAGCTCGAGTCAGTTTTCGAAATGTGTGAATGCCCTGAGGCGCGCATGGTGAAGTATGCTACCGGTACTCTCGAGGGTTTAGCTCTCACGTGGTGGAATGCTCAGGTCCAAATGCTGGGGTTGGTTGCTGCTAATGCCACCCCATGGAACAATTTTAAAGAAATGATCAAGGAGGAATACTGCAGTCGTGACGACATTCATAAGTTGGAAGTCGAGTTCTACAACCTCAAGATGACGGGGTCAGAGATTGAGGCGTATACTAAGAGATCGAATGAGCTTGCATTATTGTGTCCTACTATGGTGGACCCTCCAATTAAGCGTATTGAACTCTTTCTTAAGGGCTTAGTGCCAGAAATCCAAAGTCATGTGACTTCAGCAAACCTCGCCACCATCCAGCAGGTTGTTCAGTTGGCTCACCGTCTCACCGATCAGGCGGTGGAGCAGAACAGGTTACCAAAGCGTATAAGTGCTACAGCTACTTCGGATGTTCCTAGTGACAACAAGAGAAAATGGGATGGAGCTTCAAGCAAAGGTTCAACTTCTGTGCAATCTCAGTCTCAGCAGAGAAAGACTGATGACTACAAGAGCCCCAGTCAGCAATCATCTGGTGGTCAAAGTCATGGTGGGTACAAGGGAAATCACCCCAAATGCAATCGCTGCAACCTACACCATAGCGGGCCATGCACCAGGGGCAACTGTCATTGGTGCAACAAGCCAGGTCACGCCGCCAAGGATTGCAGAAGCTTGTACCCCGCAAACCAGAATCGTCAACAAAAAGCCCCACAGAACCAGCGACAGCAGCAGCAAGGAATCAACAAAGGGTGCTTTCAGTGTGGAGCTGAAGGCCATTTCAAGAAAGATTGCCCCCAACTGAACAGGAACCAGAACAACAACAACAACAACAAAAATCAGGGGAATGGTAACAATGGGAACAACAACAACAATGGTGCCAGGGGGCGGGTGTTCGTGATTGGTCAAGGTGAAGCGAGGAATGACCCCAATGTTGTGACGGGTAAGTTCCTTCTTGACGACTTTTATGTTACAGTTTTATTTGATTCGGGTGCCGATACTAGCTACGTGTCACTAGAAGTTAGTCGAATGCTTAAGCGTATTCCAACACCTTTGAATAACAAGCACACCGTAGAGCTAGCAAATGGTAAGAGTTTAGAGGCCGCACACGTAGTCAAGGGTTGCAAACTTATTCTTGCTAACCAGACCTTCTCTATCGACCTTATTCCTATCGTCTTGGGTAGTTTCGACGTTGTCATTGGGATGGATTGGTTATCCTAACACCGAGCAGAGATTCTTTGCAACAAGAAGATCGTTCGTATTCCTGGTTCCGGTGATGAACCTCTCGTGATTCGTGGCGACAAAAGGGGTGTTGTCGAGAGCATCATCTCTTTCCTTAAGGCCCAGAAGTGCTTGCGAAAGGGCCACACTGCCATTTTGGCTCTCATTACTGACACCTCGGAGAAAGAGAAGAAGATAGAAGATTTTCCAATTGTATGCGACTATCCTGAGGTATTTCCTGAGGAATTACCTGGCCTTCCGCCTCATCGCCAGGTCGAGTTTCGGATTGAACTAGCTCCAGGAGCTGCGCCTATAGCTCGTGCACCTTATCGTTTAGCTCCATCAGAGTTGGAAGAACTCTCTACGCAACTACAAGAACTCTTGGATAAGGGTTTTATTCGTCCTAGCTCATCGCCCTGGGGAGCTCCAGTGCTATTTGTGAAGAAGAAAGACGGTACCTTTAGAATGTGTATCGACTATCGTGAACTCAACAAGGTGACGGTGAAGATTCGTTATCCTCTACCACGTATCGACGACTTGTTCGACCAGCTGCAAGGGTCAAGCTACTATTCAAAGATCGATTTGAGATCGGGATATCACCAGCTGAGAGTCCGAGAAGAGGACGTCTCCAAAACAGCTTTTAGAACTCGTTATGGACACTATGAGTTTTTGGTCATGCCTTTTGGGCTGACAAACGCACCTGCGATTTTCATGGACTTGATGAATCGAGTGTGCAAACCTTACCTGGACAAGTTCGTTATAGTCTTCATCGACGACATCCTGATCTATTCTAAGAGTCAAGAGGAACACGAGCAGCATCTACGACTTATTCTGGAACTCCTTCGAACGGAACAGCTTTACGCAAAGTTCTCGAAATGCGACTTCTGGCTTCGTGAAGTCCATTTCCTAGGCCACATAGTGAACAAGGATGGGATTCATGTGGATCCGTCCAAGGTAGACTCGATTAAGAACTGGCATGCACCTCGCACACCAACGGAAATTCGCCAATTCTTGGGTTTGGCAGGTTACTACAGGAAATTCATAAAGGATTTTTCTAAGATTGCACAGCTTCTCACCTCACTAACGCAGAAAGGCGTTGTTTATCAATGGGGAAATGCACAGGAATTAGCATTTCAGCATTTAAAGGATAGACTTTGCAGCGCACCTATCCTTTCCTTGCCAGAGGGCACAGACGACTTCGTGGTCTACTGCGACGCATCAATTCAGGGTCTTGGTTGTGTATTGATGCAACGGGATAAGGTTATAGCCTACGCCTCACGCTAACTCAAAGTTCATGAAAGAAACTACACTAAGCATGATTTAGAGCTGGGAGCTGTTGTTTTTGCACTTAAGATATGGCGACATTACCTATACGGCACCAAGTGCGCCATCTACACCGACCACAGGAGCCTCGAGCATATCTTCAAACAGAAGGAACTGAATATGCGACAACGACGATGGGTCGAACTACTGAATGACTACGAATGCTCGATCAGGTATCACCCGGGCAAGGCCAATGTTGTGGCTGACGCCCTCAGTCGAAAGGACACCGCGCCTAAGCGCGTGCGAGCTTTACAACTCACTATACATTCTAGTCTTCCTTCCCAAATACGAGGCGCTCAGGTAGAAGCATTGAAACCAGAACACGTCAGGGCTGAAGCCCTACGCGGCTCAAGGCAACGCATAGAACAGAAGGAAGACGGTGCTTACTACGTAACGGGACGCATTTGGGTCCCACTCTATGGCAACTTACGAGAGCTTGTGATGGATGAAGCACACAAGTCTCGCTACTCGGTACATCCTGGATCGGATAAGATGTACCACGATATCAAAACTACGTATTGGTGGCCTAGCATGAAGGCCCACATAGCAACTTACGTCAGCAAGTGTTTGACTTGTGCAAGAGTCAAGACTGAATACCAGAAACCCTCAGGCCTACTCCAACAACCAGAGATACCTCAATGGAAATGGGAGCAAATTTCCATGGATTTCGTTACTAGCCTGCCTAGATCCCAGCGCGGAAATGATACTATTTGGGTGATCGTGGATCGACTCACAAAGTCTGCACACTTCTTGGCTATCAAGGAGACGGATAAATTCTCCACTCTAGCAGAAGTATATCTCAAGGAAGTTGTCTCGAGGCACGGGGTGCCCACCTCCATTATCTCAGATCGTGATGCACGTTTTACTTCAGAGCTGTGGCACGCAATGCACAAATCCTTTGGCTCACGACTAGACATGAGCACAGCGTATCACCCTCAGACGGACGGGCAGTCTGAGTGCACTATTCAAACCTTAGAAGACATGCTTCGTGCATGTGTAATCGACTTTGGCAACAGTTGGGAAAAGCATCTGCCACTTGTGGAATTTTCGTACAATAACAGCTACCACACAAGCATTAAAGCTGCTCCGTTTGAGGCATTGTACGGGCGTAAATGCCGGTCACCTTTTTGTTGGGCAGAGGTGGGGGATAGTCAGATCACTGGTCCAGAACATGTGGTAGACACAACCGAACGAATTGCTCAAATACGACAACGCATGGTGGCAGCTCGCGACCGTCAGAAAGTCTACGCCGATAAGGGCAGGAAACCACTAGAGCTCCAGGCTGGGGAGCGGGTACTACTCAAAATTTCACCCTGGAAGGGTGTGGTTCGTTTTGGTAAACGAGGCAAACTTAACCCACGATACGTCGGACCTTTTGAAATCATCGAGAAAATAGGCAAGGTGGCCTACAAACTGAACTTACCAGCAGAGCTCAGTGCAGTTCACAACGTTTTCCATGTGTCAAATCTGAAGAAGTGTCTGTCAGATGAGACCCTCGTAGTTCCTTTGAAGGAGCTCACCGTCGACGAGCAGTTACGATTCGTCGAGGAACCAGTTGAAATCACGGACCGGGATGTTAAGGTCCTCAAGAACACTAGAATACCTCTCGTTCGAGTTCGTTGGAACTCACGTCGCGGACCAGAGTTCACCTGGGAACGCGAAGATCAGATGAAACAAAAGTATCCCCAACTGTTCGCAAACGGTACAACCACTACTGAGGCTGAAGCTACGGAATTTCGGGACGAAATTCTAGATCAACGGGGGGAGGATGTGACACCCCAGGAAAACCATATAACTTAACTAGCTTCCTCAGTGAGTACTTACCAAATTTCGGGACGAAATTTCTTTCAACTTGGGGATAATGTGACAACTCGGAATTTAGAACCCTTCATTGTATCTCGATGTAACATGCTTGAACGTTACGTGTTTACATATTAGTAAATGAAAGTTAGTGATTATCTTAATGTGCTATGTGTTATTAATGTATACGTATAAAGTCTAGTTTATACAAGTGTGTATGTAGTGAACCGGAACCAAAACACAAGGACCCGACTCGAGACCACTCGGTCTCGAGTGAACAGTAAGACTATTGGGCCGGTTGGGCCGTGCACCCCTAAGACCACTCGAAAACCCATTAGGGTGCACCAACTTGAAGCTAGTATATAACCCTTGTTGATAGCTAACCTTGCCATTTTTGGGCAACCTACACACACTCTCCCACACCCACACACACACACTCTCTCTCTCACTAAAACCCTAGAACACCACCACAAACCTCTCATCCTTCTCTCGGACCAAACCGGTAATCGCAAGGAAGTTCTCGGATCACTTGTAACCTCATTTGGGAGCCCATTCATCGACCCTTCGTACCCTCATACCTTGGAATCTTACCGGTTAGTGATTCATGTTATGTGTTTTATTCCGATTGATGATGTATGATGAAGTTTTATGATAAAATGTGTTTGCTTGTTAAGTTTATGCATGAAGATTGTCGTTTACCTAGAATGAAGGTGTTTGTTTGATAAGAGATGCTTGGTTGATAAATGATATGCATGCTTTGTTTAAATATTTTCCATGAATAAATGGTATGAGTAAATAATGTAGATAATCGGTTAAAGATGTTGAATGATTATATGTCCTTGGTTATAAATGATCCACATGCTTGGTTATGCGATTAAATTGTATAAGGATGTTGTTGAAAATGGTGTGCAAGATTCTTATGACAAATGCATAAATAAACTTAAATCTAAGGATGAACCGGTGACTATGTGCTAGATATAGGGCCAATGATGATGATTAAATTATGACCCGATTTGGAGTTAGGTTGGATTGAATGAACATAGGTTATAGGATGAACATGTTGATTTAACATAAAAACCCTAAAAATGATGAACTCTTTGAATGTATTATGATCATGATATGAAGATTTGAATTGTGTGCTTTGATTCGTTTTGATTATAGTCTAGACAAGAAAACATGTTTGTGTGGTTTAATTGGATAGTACACAATCTCATGAAAATGCCACACTATTGGATAGTACATCAAAGGTTCTAGAAGGATTTTGTTACCAGGAATACAAGTCGAGACCCTCTGTCTCGACTCGAGACCATGTATGTGACAGCTCGAGATCACGGTTGCGACACAGGTTGCGAGTCGAGAACCCCTAGTCTCGACTCGAGACCACACATTACCAGCGCATAAACAACATGACTCAAGACCGCCTAGTTTCGAGTGATGAACGTATGACCCGAGACCTCCTCAGTTGCGACTCGAGAACTTGTAGGCTACAACTCGAGACCGCACAGTCTCGACTCGGGACCTCTAGTCTCGACTCGAGACCATATACACGTGCACACTGTTTTGGACTTTCATGCTATTACGAGCCCAACTATTTGGGCCGCATACTTGGACTTCGCTTATTTACGTAGATGAGGCTATTGGATGTGTTTGTGCCCTGTTGATTAACTGAAGTATTTATACGTGTGTGCCATGATCAATACGTGTATGCAAATGTGTGTAGAAAACATACGTGCACTACCTAAATACGAACCTGACTTGTGTGGTACAACTATGTTAGGACGTGGTTGACCACAATATAGCTTGATTGACCTTTATGTGTATCTGCCGAGCAAACCAAGGTGAGTTCACACCCTCTACAAAGCATGGGATTCCCAGGGGTTGGGAATGGGGTTAAGGAACATGGATTCCTCGTCCTTTATTGGGTAGGACAGTGATGGCTTAGGAATATAATTCCTCGTCCTCTTGGACAGATAACTTTCACTAGACCAAAACTCTATCACGAAGTCCCTCCTTTTTATATCGACTTAATCGCCGGGCCAATGGCGAGCGGGTCATTAGTTAGATAGCGCTATTTAGGTTTGACAAGCCTCACACCGTGCCGCAGAGGACGGGCGTGAACTAATGGACTATGGCACGTCGGTGATGATAGACACCGACGCTAAGGGCACATAAACATGACTACAGTCAGCAGTCGATATGGTAACGAGTCTAGTAACATACATGGGGTAGCCCCCACGGCCGTAGAGCCAGATAACCAAACATGAGGTAGCCCCCACGGCTGGATTGCCAGGGTAATTGGGTTAAACAAATCACGTTTTCAACTATGGGGTAACCCCCACGGCAGGATGCCAGATAAAGGAAACTGTTTTCGAAACAACCTAAAACGAACACCCAACTGTGAACTCGCTCAACATTATTGTTGACTCGTTACTACATGCTTTGCAGGTCAATAGGTACTTAGCTGGAGCTTGCATGGAAGAGAGTCGTTGTGGGACATGGACAGCTGTGTGCCATGTTAAACTTTGAAACAATTAAACTTTCGTTTTGGTTTTAAACGTTATGCTTCCGCTTGCAACTTAAACTATGTTTTGTTTGGACACCAATTGTATTGGTTGGATTTTATAGTTACTTACATGCTTGTTCAATATGATTGGTGGCTGGATCCTGGTCAGTCACGCCTCCAAGCAGTGGTACTCCGCAGGTGGATTTTGGGGGTGTGACAGAAACTTTAGCGGAACCAAAACCAATTGAGTAAGCCGAAGGTTTCATGCTGATGTTTGTACAAAAAATCAGGTTTCGTCCACCTATAACACTATTGATCCCGGAGGTTTGATGTATACACACATTCCTTCTCTAAACCAAATTAGACCATTAAACGAGATGACCACATGGGGATAACTGACGAACTTGTTAAAGGACATTGGGGTAGGGACAAAAACGCATATACATCAAATGTCAAGAATCAATTAAGTGGATAAAGCTTGATGTTTTTTTGCAAGCCACATGTAAATATAGTCACTTCTCATATAATACTACTAGGTTAGAACCCCGTGTATTACACGGGGTTGAATAAAATAAATTTATATACTAAATAATAAAAAATAATATATCTTTAAAAACCTTATTTATTGTACGGGTTGAATAAATAGAATTTTATATATTAAATAATAAAAAAGTTATATCTTTAAGAACCATATTGTACGGGTTGAATAAATGTAATTTTATATACCAAATAAAAAAGTTATATCTTTAAAACCACAAGTTTTGTATTTTTTTTTAATTCCGTATCAATAAATAAAAAGACAAAACATATTAACGAAATACCATTCCTTTAAGTGTATGATTTAACTGTGCTGATTGGAAAACACAGCAAACTATTGGAGGATAATGGCTATTTTTAAATGATTGAGGAAAATTCGTTAAAACGACCAAACCACAGGAAGGATAAATTATACTTGGATAAATGATTTTGAACATAAAAATTTGGATTTTTTTAAATAGAACTTTTATATGATCAAACCAAAAATTTAAAATAGTATTAACCTAATTTAAAAATTAAAAAAATCCATTTTGATTTGGAAAGATTTTTTTTAACAATAGATAAATCCGTGTAATACAAATGGTTTTTAAAGATATAACTTTTTTTATTATTTGCTATATAATATTAGATTTATTTAACCCGTAAAATACACATAGTTTTTTTTTTAAATATAACTTTGATATTATCAAACCAAAAATTTAAAATAGTATTAACGTAATTTAGAAAATAATAAAAAAGTCCATTTTGATTTAGAAGGATTTTTTTAACAATAGATAAACCCGTTTAATACACACAGTTTTTAAAAATATAACTTTTTTATTATTATTTGTTATATAAAATTAGATTTATTCATCCTGTACAATACACAAAGTTTTATTAAAATATAACTTTTATATTTCTAAAATTAGATTTATTTAACCTGTATAAAATTATATTTCTTCCACCCATGAATACACAAGGTTTTTTTTAAATATATAACTTTTTTATTGCTTGGTATATAAAATTACATTTATTTAACCCGCACAATACACGAAGTTCTTAAAGATATAACTTTTTATTATTTAATATATAAAATTATATTTAGTCAACACATATAATACATGAGGTTTTTAAAAAAAAATATTATTTTTTATTTAATATATAAATTGCTTTTATTCTACCCGTATATTATACACGGGGTTCTATCTAATAAAATGAAATATTGGAACCTGAGCTCATAAGGCCATAACCATGTATAGATAGGATAAATCTGTTGTCCGGAGACATGGACAATTTAATATATTATTTTGTTTATGTTAAATTAAATATTACACGTATACATTTAAATTACCAAATAATTTATTATATAATACACGTGTAAAATTATATTTTGATTTGATATAGTAACTTTATATACACGGGAGTTTTTAGTATATATATTTAACTAGGTTATAACCCCGTGTAATACACGGGGTTGAATAAATAAATTTTATATACTAAATAATAAAAATAATATATCTTTAAAAACTCCATTTATTGTACGGGTTGAATAAATATAATTTTATATATTAAATAATAAAAAAGTTAAATCTATAAGAACCATCCATATTGTACGGGTTGAATAAATGTAATTTTAGATACCAAATAAAAAAGTTATATCTTTAAAACCACGTGCATTACATGTGTTGAATAAATGTAATATTTTTTTACCAAATAATAAAATAATATATCTTTAAAAAACCTCATTTATAACACAGGTTGAATAAATGAAATTTTATATACCAAAAAATAAAAAAAATAAATCTTTAAAAATATGCGCATTACACGGTTTGAATAAATGTAATTTTCTGTACTAAATAATAAAAAAATATATATCCTTAAAAAACCCCGTGTATTGTACAAATGAATAAATCTAATTTTATATATCAAATAATAAAAAGTTATATCTTAAAAAAACCTCATTTATTACATGGGTTGAGTAAAGTAAATGTATAAATGATAAATAATATTAGTTAATTTTGTTTTAAGTTTCGTCAAATCTATTTGATACCAAACTAAATAAAACATTCAAATATAATTAATTTAAATAAATAATATTATAAATGAGAAGGAGATTAAACTAAATAATAATTATCCATAAGATATTAAACTAATAATATTTAGTTAGAGGATTATCTATAATATAAGATATTAAAATAAATAATATTTCTTGGAGGGTTATCTATAATTAATTAGAATAGATTAAACTAAAATTATAATTATCTATAAGAGATTAGCTAATATGATGACAAGTGTCCCTAAAGTGGTTTCTTTTATTATATAGTATAGATATTTATTCATGTATTTTATCTTTTGTTTTAAAAAATATATTGGATTAACAATTTAGATTTGAGGATAATATTTTATTAAAGTATGATAAAATTTAATATTAATTTATTATTCATTTATTTTAGTTAATATAAGATTCATTTATTTTAGTTAATATAAGATAAGTATAAATTTGAAGATACTTTATATGAATGACATGTGTACAAAACTTGGTTTCTTTTATTATAGTAGTTAAGATAAGTATAAATTTGAAGATACTTTATATGAATGACATGTGTACAAAATTTGGTTTCTTTTATTATAGTAGTTAGATTAGATTCAATTTTACTTTTTTTTGATTGGTTGAATTGTGGTTTTTTTTTTATTGACTTAATTGTGTTTATTTTTTTTGTTGGTTGAATTTTGGTACTTTTTGTGTGTTCCTTTTTTAACCCTAAACATATTTACTTCATGTTTACTTCGATTCCCTTCGGTGTCCCCATCTAAATATTTCAGCAATTGTTAGCTTAGGGGACTCGGGGTGGGGGAATCTTTCCCCGTGATATATTAGTTTCACGCGTGGAAGAATCAAACAAACCACCGCCACCCATAAAAATTAACGCGTGAACAATGGATCCCATGATATTTTTGACGCGTGATAAATGGAAGGATGTGAGGGGGTGTGAGGGTTTATTGTTGGGTGTTGCGAGTGATGAGCAATTCCACTAAAAAAGGTTGTGAGTGATGGAATAATGGTTGATAACATGTCGGAAATTAATTGGATGTTGTTAGTGATAAATGGGCGGTGAGGAATAACCACCCCTACCCCCTTATGGTATAAAACTAAAAGTAGAATGCTAACATGGGATTAGTTTTGAGTTGAATGAGATTAATATTAAAATTTCTTATAAGATTCTGAGATCATTAAGAAAAGTTGATAAAATAAAAGAAATATCATTTTACTATTAATCATAACTTATATATCGATTTTAGGTATAACGGCCTTTTGGATTTGCAATTTTTTTTATCGTTCTACATTTTACGAGTTAACACGCCGCAACACACGTGTGTAACTCCTTTTCAACCAATCAAACAATTCCTTTTATTTATAAATTTATTAGATTTATAAATTATTTTAATGAATGATGTGTAGTGAACACTTGTGAAACCATTATACACTAACGGTGAAAAAAGTAAGAGCTCATGTCTATGTGGCAGTGAAAAAATGTGAAATGATAACACATAGGCTTACTACTCATACAAAAATGTGATTATTAACAATTGTTGTTTTTGGCCTAAAGTTGTTCTACAATGTGTTATTAGTGTAGATCTTTTTAGTTCTTGAAAAATAAGAGCTGTAAATGCAATCAAAGATCATGCATTGTAAAGATTTTGGGATATGATTAGTAGGCAATGAGGAGATTAATCTATAGACTTAAATGAATCTGCATATGTTGTTTCTAGTTTAGTTTTAATGTATTAATCAGTGCACCTGTTTATACTTGAACATAACATCCTGATCATCGTCTTCCTGAAACGAACATGTGTATATCAACCGATGAAGTTACAAACCTAAAGTTACTGTTTTTACATATTATTTTGTAGGAGAACTAGACCGCCTATAACTAGACGATTCCTCTTGTCATTCTTCTTTCTTGGGTTAACCGGGTAAGTTTACATCTTTAAACCTGTCCAAATAATCTTTTTTTTTTATTTTGTTTTATTTGTATCAATTATCATGTTCCTCATGTAAACATTGTATTATTTTTTTAACCTTGAATAGGATATTCGGAAACCAGCTTTTATTTCTTTTCGGTCTTGGCTACACAACTCCAACTTCCGCTGCAGCTGTACAGCCTTCAATTCCTGTATTTACATTTATATTCGCTACAATTATGGGGTCAGTTCAACTAATTTTGTTCACTTTTACATGTCAATTCAGTTGTATTAAAAGTTTAAAACAATACATATATATTTCTTCAAGTCCATATGAAGTTGTTTTACATGCAGTACAGAAACGGTGAATTTACTCAGAACTGAAGGTCAGGTGAAAGTTGGAGGTACATTCGTTTGTGTCTGTGGAGCCATCTTCATGGTTATGTTTCGTGGCCCCGTTGTATTCGGTTATTCCGAAAACGACCTTTCTATACATAATGAAATTAGCGCAAGGGGTCAACCCGAGCCAGCTGGATGGTTATTGTCTATTTTTATCGGTCTTGGGTTTGACAACTGGCACCTTGGTTTCTTATGCTTAATAGGGAACTGCATGTGCATGGCAGCCTTTCTAGCTATTCAGGTATTCGATCGGGTTCCATAAATTTTAGTAATTATTCATTAATTTCTTTTTGTTTGATTTTATGTTTAAATGATTTTGAAGTTCGACTTTTTACTTAAAAATCAATTCAGGCCCCAGTGTTGGCAAGGTATCCTGCAAGCCTATCGGTTACAGCATATTCGTACCTTTTCGGTGTTATTTTTCTCGTCTCAACAGCATTTGTTATGAACAACGAGTCAACTGACTGGAGTTTGACTGAATCTGAGTTTTGGGCAGTACTTTATGCTGTAAGTATCATTTTTATTTCTGCTTTGTTAAGGTTGCAATTTTTTAATTGAGTTAAAGTACACGGATGGTCCCTGTGGTTTACCAAAATTTTGGATTTGGTCTTTAGCTTTCTAAAAGTACACTAACGGTCCCTGTGGTTTGCACTTTGTAAGTTGTAACGCATTTAGTCCCCAGCCAATAAATCTAAAGGTTTTAGCATGTCCAAGTTAGGTGCTAAATGCGTTACAAAATGCAAACCATAGGGACCATACAGGTACTTTTGGAAAAATCTGGGGACTAAATGCATTACAAAGTGCAAACCACAGGGACCATTTGTGTACTTTTGGAAAGCTAGGGTCCAAATCCAAAATTTTGGTAAACCACTAGGACCATCCGTGTACTTACTCTTTTTAATTATAAATGTATTATGCATACCAAAAAACTATATTATTTGCTGTTGTTTGTCTACATTTTTTGCTTTCTGTTTTCGCGTTACACCTTTAAAAAGTATGAAAACAATACAGAACTAATGTTTGGCATACATTTTACGTTTTTATGGAACAAAACTTGGTTTGCAGAATATTGTATGCATCTGTTATGAAATTTTAAACTTCATTTATTGTTCATTTATCATCAGGGGACCATTGCATCTGCGTTGAATTATGGACTTCTGACATGGTCAAACAAGATCCTTGGACCTTCTTTGGTTGCACTTTATAATCCATTGCAACCTGCTGCATCTGCTTTTTTGTCAAGATTTTCCTCGGAAGCCCGATATATTTGGGAAGGTCTGTTCATCACCTAATCATTTACGTTGTTACTTTTCGTTGCAATGTGATCGTCCTTTTCGGCTGCATACATCGAGTACAACCCGTAAACTAGAGGTTGCAAATAGGTCAGTTTTTCAGGTTTGGTAACGGGCCGAATTGGGTTAGCCTGTTGAATATGATTACAAAAGGTTATATTATTGCAGTAATAAACAAAATATTTGAATAAAAAGAGAGAAAAATGTCATTTTCATCCCTGAGTTTTGGTCAGTTCTGCGACTTTCGTCCAAAGGTTTGTTTTTCTGCATTTGGATCCAAAAGGTTTGAAATCTTGCCTGAAAAAGACCGAATATCCCTTTAAGTTAGCAAAAAGACGGAAATACCCCTGACTTAATGGAGAAAAATGGATGAAGTTAACGAGCCGGATGAAAATGGCAAGATTTTAAACCTTTTGGATCCAAATGTGGAACAACAAACCTTTGGTAGAAAGTCGCAAAACTCGCCAAACCTCAAGGACGAAAATGACATTTTACTCATAAAAAGATTTATGAGCTTTTATGCAACACATTGGCTGAATTTTGAGCCGGCTGATTATATTTATATAAATATTAAACATTAAAGGAACCTTTTAACTACTTTATAGATATAACTAATTGGCAATTTGGCTTTCTAGTAATAAACATGGTTTTCCAATGGAATTTATCATAATTAATCACTAATTTATATAAAAAGTTACTTTATGTTCGTTTATGTTTCGTAAATTGTGTTCATTTATATTTCTTCAGTTATGTTCATTTGTGTTGTTCATGTTAATCAATCGTGAAATTTTTTTCCCCATTAAGGATACATATTATCTTCCCCTTAGTTAGAGTCGTGTTATGAATTTACATCGGGATAGTTGGTAAACGGGCAACAAGTTGCGCCGCTACCCCTTTTTGAATAGCAAAACTAAGCCTTTTAAGTTTGTTTGTTAAATTATGTTCGTTTAAGTTTGTTTATGTTCGTGAACTGTTCGTTTAGGTTTTAAATGAACACGAACATGCCCATTTTCTTAATAAACAAACATGAACAAAAAATGTGTTCGATTATATGTGCGTCTTCGGTTAAAGTTAAATGAACGAACACGAACATGCATGAGTTTGTGTTCGTTCGGTTCATTTACAGGCCTACGGTTGAGCCATTTATCTATAAGCTAGTTTTGTTATTTTATATGTTTAACGTGCTACAGATACAAAATATTTCAAAACGACCCATTAGTAGTGGTTGAATTACAGTCTAAATGTCAATAGTCATATGTTTTCATACCTAGTGTATAAAGTAACAGCAAAACTGATCCCTAATAAACTCTTACATATGCATTCCAACTATTTGTTTTGTAAACAGTATTGTGGGAGGATTCTTGATCATCTCAGGGCTTTATTTGGTCACATGGGCAACATATCGCGAAAAACAACAGGCAGTTTTAGGCGGTCGTCAATTTCGGGCATCTGAGTCGCCACTGTTAGGTCACATTTTTTCAGGCACTCCAACTTCGTTACCGAAGATTGTGGATTGATTCTTAGTGTCAGGTGCAGAAATGTGGTCTTCTTTTCAGGTTATCTTTATGGGATTAGTAGGAACAAAGAAAATGAACAAAAATAGGGATTTACATGTTAGGATCATCATACAAAGTTGCTGAACGCGACCATACATTATTCCTTGAACACAAGAGTCGGGTGCTTGATTATGTTACATCACTCGCATGAAATTGACATTTTAAACTTTGGTCCGTTCTTTAATCATGTAAAACTTTATACAACTTCCTTGATCTTTTATTTATTTATTTTTGCTATTTATGTTTTGTTACGCTACTTTTTATGTTGTTGTATACATCGGTTGCCTGTTCTACTAGTAAATTGGAACTTGTGCGCAATGGCGGAACCATTGATTGGCCGGAAAAAATATATTTTATATTCGCTTCAACCAGTGGCAATTTGACAACTAGAAAATGTCAAAAAGATTAGTGATACCCTTTACTAATAAAAAATTGAACCTCTAGTTGGCCTGTTTGACTGTTATTAGAAAGTAATTTTAGCAGCAAACATGGTAGTGTAATTTATCAAAAGTAAACATTTATATCTGAAGAAAATAAAATATTTCTATAAACAATATGATTGGACAGGGACAAGTACAGTACATGGAATCAGTGGCGTACCCAGGAATTTTTCCATGGGGGTGCGGAAATTTTTAAAAATTTTAGGCCCCAAGGTATATAAATAAAAAATCAGTTCGTATCGGGTCGGTTCGGGTCGAGTAAAACAAAAGAACTTAATTTATATAACCCACCATAACATAATGAAGACAATACGAAGCACATGTCGACTATGGTTAGTATGCGGCTATAATAGGCTGCTGGAGGTGGCTAATATCAACCAAAAATCATCAAAAATAACAAAGAAACTTACCCGTGGCTGATTACGGTGGTATGCGGCTGCTGACTTTTCACTGTTGTCGCTGTTGATGTTCTGATCGCTGGCGTGCAAGGACGATAAAGAGAGCATGATAGAATATGTAAGGGTTTTGGGCTTGTTTATTTTATTTTAGTTTGAAATATTGTTGATTTGTTAGGTTTGTTTATTGGGCTAAGACTTAGTAGTGGGCTAGTTAAATGTATTGGATATTTGGGTTTAGTTATTTAGGTATTAAAAGTAATATAATTTAGGTAGTATTTTTATAAAATAAGAGTTTACTAAAGAATATTTTTAAAATATAAATTGATAACACTTTTTACCTAAGGGGTGCGGACGAAAAATTCCAAGAGGTGCGGACGGAAAATTCCATGGGGTGCGGACGAAAAATTCCAAGGGGTGCGGACGAGATTTTCGACGGAACTTAACACTAAATTTCTTTTTCCCGGGGTGCGCCCGCCCACCCTGGGCTGGGCTTAGGTCCGCCCTTGCATGGAATGACCACCCCACCATTGTTTAGGTGACAATTGGTCAAGTCTGCACTAAGAAGAGCTCGCGCAGACGTGGTGGTGGATGGTGGGTGGTGGACGGTGGGTGGTGGACGGTGGTGGACGATGGTGGTGGACGGTGGTGGACGATGGTGGTGGACGATGGTGGTGGATGGTGGTGGTGGTGATGGACGGTGGTGGTGGTTGGTGGTGTTTAACCCTCTGCAGACCTTAGAAAATCTTAAAAGTGACTGGGCCAAGTATGCACTAAGAAGAGCTCGCGTAGACGTTTTTTAATGAAACGTCTTCGGGAAAACAAATAATCTGAAGATGACAATATCTGCGCGGCGCAGACAGAAGAGCCAACGCATATTTTTTTAGATAACAAACACCACCTAAGTTTAGTTCTCCATTTCTCCTTACATTTGAATACTAATTAATACTGAAATCAACTACATGTTTCTGCATGCATATTATTTGATGAATTACATAGTTCTAAGTAACATAAAAACATTATTTTTTATGAATAAATCAACACTGTTGAGGCAATGTATGCTGACGATCGATCAACTGAGTTGTGTTTCTTTCATAAAACCAGTCACTCACTACTTCTGCAATAGCCTGCATTCATATCAAAACTATTACGATACTAGTTCGACTTTAAAAAGTCAAAGGACACGTCTTTCTTGTAGCCCAAGTAACTAAATTTTGTCGAGATGAAACAATGGTTACCTTGTTATCCAACTTTGAAGCAGGATCTCCTAGCCAGTTAATCTGGTTCCCCGTTTGGCAATGCGAATAACAAGAGTTGATGAACATTCCTCTTGATGTGGAGTTTGATACGGATCGACCCATTCCTGACCGCAACGTCTTTATGAAATCTGATCTAAAATCTGCAAGTTAAGAAAACACAGAAGTTTTTCCAATGTTAGGTTGTACTATACAACTTATTATGCAATAACGCGTTATTGTTATTGCATCTAGGTTTTGTTTTAGAAAGATGACCTTGTAATCTTTTGAGTTGAGTTGGGGAACAGTTTGATATATTCAAGTTGCATGCTGACCATGAATCATGCTTATCAGCCTTTTCCGGTGCCAAAATGTTTTGTACCTTGAATGGAATATCGGGTCAATTCTGCTTCACATGGAATCGCACAGAAAACGATAAAACGTACACAAGAAGATGTAGAACCTGATATGAATCGTAAGCCGAGTTTATGACAAACACGGGTGTCTTGATGTTTGGCAAAATAAATTGTGGGTAGAAGCACTGCAGAAGCATTATCACATATATATAGTTGTTAGTTAATTACATCTTCATGGCAGTAAAAGAAGGATTTGACTTCTGTGGTCAACTTTATATCAATTCAAATTCTAATTTATTAGCATCAAATTCTGTTATAATTTTTTAAAATCTACTAAATCGTTTCTGTTTTTATGAAGATTAATGTTATTTCCAACATTTTTATTTCAACTCCAAACTGTAGTGCATTAATTTTTAAGAAAAAGTTTGTTTGTTTGACCTTGAAAGTCAAATTTGACTTTTATGGAGCAGATTGAGTAGTTATAAAGAAACTGAACTTACTAAGCCCGGTTTCATCTTTGAAGTACACGTGGAAGGCAAATTTATCTCTGAGTTCTACAGCCAAAATTCAGTTACCGTATCAGAACTAGCATTACCGTATGTATACCATGTGTGTATATATATATATATATATTTATATGTATAATACGAGTGTGTGTGTAGAAAAACGGAAAGAGAGAGAGTACATGTAGTTTAACAATCTTGGTGAAGAACTTCTCGAAGTGATACTTTCCAGAAATGTCTTTCCTGTGAAGCAGAGATAATGAATTATAAAAAGACAGATTTCTTGAGATTCTATAAGCAAATGAGTTACAGAAAAGTGACTATTACACATGAACGAAATAACCAGCGTCCGGAACGCATTTTACTTGACTAGTTGCTGGTAGCATGGCTCGAAACTTGTCACAATACAAAATCGCAGCTAACCCACCAGACGAACAGCCAGTTAGAAGAGCCTGCCATCATCACATAAAGTGTACTCTTCATCAGAGAAAACGTATATGCATACGCATACATTTTACATACATGCACATATATACACACACACACGTATAGAGAGAGACAGAGGAGATAGAAGCATACACTAGATGTTTTATTGAGTCCTTTTGCTAGCAGTTCATCCAGAATAACATTAAAGATCCTTGCACCTCTATAATGAAGATTAGTAGCCTGAAAGTTGGCAAAAGTTCACAGTAAAAACTAAAAAGCATCGAATTTTACTGTTTATAATGGAGCTTCAAAAAGAATCTGACTTACTGGGTCGACTTTTTCAACATCTCCGGTGAACGATGCTCCATCGCAATACCTCATGATGACTCTATTCCAGTTGTAGAAGCCTGAAAAAGAATAAACAAACTTAATTCTCACAAAAAATTATATAGGTTGAGTTTAGTGTAGATGTAGAATTATAGATATTGCACTTGTATGTGTACCTGGATTGAACTCTTGCTTACTACTAAAAACTCCTGTGAAATTGAACTTCTGCATAAGTGTTGATGAACCTACTCCATTCGTTTTGTTCACACGTAAAAGACAACTTTTTGTCGATTCACACCATCCTCCTCCCTGATTGCAAATTGTTAGTTGTATATAGTTATTTAATTTGTTTTATACTATTATCTTTATTGTTAAGGTAATAGTAGTTGTTAAAGTATGTCACATGAATCATGAAGCATATTGCTTAAAACAGTTTATTTTTTGTAATATATATATATATATATATATAGAGGCTGGTTATTGTACAAATTGCCTTAACGTACGATGCGTACGAGATGCATTATCAACGTGCGATTTTGGTTTTGAACATGTGATTTTGGTTTTTTTCAACATACGAGATTTCCCTTTCTGGGTTTATAACGTGCGGACTTGCCATTGCGTACGTTAAGGCAAAATGTACAATACACTTTCACTATATATATATATATAGAGAGAGAGAGAGAGAGAGAATACACACACACACATTTACTACTTATTATGTAAGATACTTCAAACAATGAGATAAAGGTGGATGCATCATATGTGTACATTTAAGGCTAACTAACCTGTATGTGAATCAACCACTTATCAACACCTTCTCCAAAGCCTTTATCAAACTGGTATGCAGGTGGGCTTCCATCTAAACAAACTGCACCACACAGCTTTTTATACATAAAAGAAAAAACACATAACACATGCGCGAAGAGAGTTTTAGAAAAAATAAAGTTACCAGCTCCCTTAGCGACCGCACTTTGGATGAAAGTCATTTCAACATCATCCGAGCATTCAATTTTCAATAGCATTAACATCAAGCACAACCATTGGCATAGTCTTGTGAAAGACACCATTTTTTGCATTGCCAAAAACCAAATCTTTCATGTCCTTTTAAATTCAAAAAAGGCTGCATTTTTTGTTCTAGTGGGCTTAATTAAATGAATATATGGGAAGTGTAATTTAATGAACATGTTGTCCAGCACATGTATCATCTTTAAAAAGCAAGAATAGCTGACCAAGATAACTTTTGACTTGTAATATTTAGTAACTAAACATGATCTAGATCTTGAAGTTGCTAATGAAAAGTCAACTATATATATGTCCAAATATACTCCTTGATTGGTGTAACGGGAACAAGTTTACAATAAGATAGTGTTTCAATTATAATGTTATTGTAATCGCACTTAACACAAATTGTTATTAATAAAACTTAAAAGGGTTGCACAAAGTGTTTCAGGTCGACGAAAACCAAATTACTTGTTTTCACGATAACTTGTCGTCACGCAACCTCCTTGACCTGTCCATATTGTTGCTCTATGAATAAATCCTTCAACTTATCTTGTATAACCTTGATTACTTCTGCCTTTTCTTATTTTACCTGTTGACAAGTGCATTAGTTTGGGTTTAGTCAACAAAGTCAACATTAACGAGGCTTTGAAGATGTTAATCTTGAATTAAGGAGATAAGGATCAAAGACGGGTTATAGATAATTCTTGGTGAATTATTTATTGAGTCTTTTATATTTTAAGTTAGGGATAACTGTTAGTTTATTAGATGTGTTAATCCAGTTGGTTATTTTATTATTTAAAATAGAGTTTGAGTTGGGTTAAGATTAGAATGTGTTTAGTATAAATAGATGGTTAGGGCTATTGTAAATGGTGTGCTTTCTTTGATAAATAACAAAAGAGTCGAACGAATCC
This sequence comes from Helianthus tuberosus, assembly GCA_030545235.1. Classification (NCBI taxonomy): domain Eukaryota; kingdom Viridiplantae; phylum Streptophyta; class Magnoliopsida; order Asterales; family Asteraceae; genus Helianthus; species Helianthus tuberosus. The sequence goes on along the minus strand of CM060385.1, from coordinate 41,043,513 downwards.
GTTCAATCCTCTGTTTGTGTGTTTGATCAAGGGCCTGATTTCCAACATGCTTGAAACAATTCTCCATATCTCCCCTTAAATATTTATAGATACTGACAGCAATTACATGGTTCTGTATGCATAATCTTTACAAAATGACACATTTTTAGCCTTTAGGTAACCACAAGACCAAAATTATTTACAGAATGACATAGTTTTAGGGATATAACACTATTTAATCATCATCCATGAACCATTTATATACATATGGGAAGAAGTTAACACTGTTGAGGCATTATATGCTGGTGATCGATCAATTGAGTTGTGTTTCTTTCATAAAACCAGTCGCTGACTACTTCCGCAATAGCCTGCACAATACATTAGAATTATATATAACATAAAGTCATAAACCAAGACATGCTTTGACTATGCAAGTCCAATGAATTGCATTCAATTTCAAAACTATAAAATTTACAAAATTTAAAAACTATATAATACCTACACTTAACTACAGTTATCATTCATTTCTGTTATCTAATACCATCTTGTTTTCTGGATTAAACGTTACTTTGTTTGACTTTGTAAAGTCAAAATGTATATCTTTCTTGTAGCCGAGAAATTAGAAATTGTTGAAACGAAAAAACGTTTACCTTATTATCCAACTTTGAAGCAGCAGCTCCTAGCCAACTGGCCTGAAATCCTGTTTGGCAGTGGGAATAACAAGAATTGATGAACAGTCCTCTTGATGTGGCGTTAAATCTGGATCTACCCATTCCGGACCTCAACGCTTTTATAAAATCTGACCTAAAACCTGAAAAAAAAAACAAGTTTGTTTGAAGCTTGATCTATGTTAGGTTGTACTATGCATATAACATAATGCATTGAGTGTTGGTTTAGAAGAATGACCGTAAAGTCTCATGAGTTGTGTCCGGGTGCAGTCTGATGTGTTCAACTTGCATGCGGACCATGAACCATATCTATCGGCTTCCTCGGGTGCTAAGATGTTTTGAACCTGATTGCAGCATCAAAGTCAAAGAACTTGAGTCAACACAAGTGGACAAGTAAACAAGCACCACACCAAAACACAAAAACACCAAAACACACACACACATGAATATATGAACCTGGTATGAATCATAAGCAGAGTTTATGACAAACACCGGTGTCTTGATTTCTGGCAAAATAAATTGCGGGTAGAAGCACTGCAACAGTATTGAAAATATGAAATGGTTACATCTCAAACAATGAACTATTCATTATAGTTTGACTTCTGAGGTCAACTCTATATGTTTTAAATCCAATTTTATTAGCATTAAGTTCCGTTTACAACATATATGAAGCTTAACGCGGTTGCCAACATTTTATTTAAACTTCAGATGATAATATCAATTTAGAAGCCAGAAACTTAGTTTGACTTTGAAAGTCAACATGTACAGGTTAGGAGCTTACCAAGCCAGATTTCATCTTCGAAGTACACGAGGAAGGCAAATTTATCTTTGAGTTCTACAACCAAGATCAAGTTACATTATCAGAACTAGCAATATACACTATATGTATAATATATATATAGAGAGAGAGAAAGAGAACATGTAGTTTAACGATCTTGTTGAAGAACTTCTGAAAGTGATATTTTCCAGAAATGTCTTTCCTGTGATCATAGATAATGTATTGTAAAAAGACAGATTTGTTGAGATTCTATAAGCAAATGAGTTACAGAAAAGTGAATATTACACATGAACGAAATAACCGGCATCTGGAACACATTTTACTCGACTAGTTGCTGGCAACATGGCTCGAAACTTGTCACAGTACAAAATTGCAGCTAACCCACCGGACGAACAGCCAGTTAGAAGAGCCTGACATCATCACATACATAAGTGTACTCTTTATCATCTGAGATAACGTATACATACATACACGTACACATATATATAAAGAGAGACATACATTTGAGGCATTGTTCAGTCCTTTTGCTAGGAGTTCCTCCATAATAGCATTGAAGATCCTTGCACCTCTATAATGAAGATTAGTAGCCTGAATATTTTCAAAATGCATTAGAAACAATTATGTTCCATTCAGAACAAAAAACCAAAGTTCAAATAGGACTTTTGAGTCTTTCTGTCCATGCAAGCAAGTATTGGTTTTACAGAATTTAAATAGGCCCAAATATCTCTCTAAATCATGTTGAGATCGCTTTCAAATTGAAATATTTCTAAACGATCACGATAACACTAAAATCGTATATGGACTTACAGGGTCAACTTTTTCCACATCTCCAGTAAATGATGCTCCATCACAATACCTCATGATGACTCTATTCCAGTTATAGAAGCCTAAAAAAAGAACAAACTAGCTTCATTAATTTGCATTAAAGATGGATGTAGTTGGAGCTTATTGTGTGTGTGTGTGTGTGTGTGTGTGTTTGAGGTACCTGGATTTTGGGTTTGCTTCTTACTGAAAACTCCTGAGAACCTGAACTTGTTCATAAGTTTGGATGAACCCACTCCATTGGTCTTGTTCACAAATAAAAGACAACTTTCTGTTGACTCACACCATCCTCCTCCCTAATCACATTCAACTTTCAAGAATCAGCCCTATGCAGTGAAATTTGTAATATAGTTTTTAGTAAGAGACTTTGAAATTTAAAATATTGGAATCTATCAAATGAAATAGAATTTATAATGTATTTGAGTGATAAAGCAATCATAAAAAATGTAATATGTGACTATGGCCACCACATGTTGGTCGCCACCAACGCCACTGTTGTCGACGATGCCATCCCATCTTCATATGGCAGTTGGCCACCGCTTACACCCATGCCTCGCCCCCACCACATTCGGGTCCTCGACGCTGCCACTTGTACTACCATCATTGACTTTGGCAAGGTGGTGCGGACAGTGCCCCCAGGATTTTTTTTTTCATGAGGCAATCGGGAGACTTAACCAAACTCTTAAGAGGTGCTATCTGACTATCTGAGGGTGGATGCGACACCCATGGCAGCGAGATGGCAGATTCGACTACAATGATTGGTCACAGTTTGGAAGAACATGTTTAATGACTTGATGTTAAAGAATTTGAGTGAACTAATTCTAGTTCTAATTCATTTCTTTAATCATATGTATTAAGAATTGAGTTCTGATTTCAATTCACACAAATTATGCGAACCAAACACATTAAAAAATTGCAATTTAGAATTCAAATCCGTGAATCGGATACACCACAAGATTTTTTTATGAATAAAAGGAATTTTTCCTTTTTTTCAAATACATGTCTCTAACAAATCATTAGAAATAAATACTTCTAGTGATTTTGATCTACGTTAAAAATATTAATGTAGAACATAGTTAACGATAGTAACTTTTTCGTCTTTTAGTGTATTTTGTCATTTACTGATTTTTTGTTCACTCCCTTTACTTTACTCGGTTGTCATTGTGCTACGTCATTTAACAAATTTTTGTTTCTATCCGATGTACTTTACTCCTTAGTCATTTACTGAATTTGCATCACATCCCCTAGCTTGTCATTTAGTGAATTTTTATTTACACCCTTATACTTTACTCGGTTGATATTTAGTGTTTTGTCGTTAGTGAATTTTCGGTTACTATTTAGTACGGTTTTAAGCCCCCCACCCAACAACGTTGATAGCACGCTTTTCAAACTGTTATAACTTCCTATTTATGATTAATATTTTAAAACTATTTTTAAGTAATAGTTGTGGTTACATATAAATCACATGCATTCATACATGGATGATACATACATGCATCTACACTAATTACATTGTTATTCAAAAAAAAAATCTACACTAATTTACATCATTATAGTTAGGTAGTATACATGCATGTTTAGGTGTATATATATGTGTGTGCAGGGACAGACTCATCTTTAGTGGGTCGGGGTCGCGAAACCTGATATAGAAATTTTTTGAAAGATCCATTAAAAATATTTCAAGGAAACCCATAACATTAAACTCAAGCTTGTTGCGGTGGCAAATCTCTTCTCTTTCAAATTAAAGGACCCGTGTTTGAAACCCTTTACACCCCGTTTTTTTCAAATAATTATTACCCATCACATTTGGGCGTATATTATTTGCGAAGTAGGTGATTTAGCCTTTGTACGTTATTTATTTAATATTTAATTAGAAAATAATCAGCAACATATTCTTGTTTTACCAATTGGATAATTTAAAGTTTTAAAGTGCTAAGTCGATTAGTTTTTTATTATTATTTTTAAGAAAAAATATTGATTTTTTAAGTTTTCTATATGCCTGTTATATATATATTTTAATGGGTTGGGTTTAGAAAAACTACAAGACGGATCTAAAAGTATAACTTCAATTTAAAGAGAACAAGATTTAATTGTTCGACTTTTAGGGCTTAAAAAATATAGAACACGATTTATGCAAAAAAAAAAAAAAAAAAAAGTGAAAACCAAACATTTACTCTCCAACCAAAAGCAGTAGAACTTTGTTTGTTGGTAGCTACTGAAAAGAGTATGCCATCCAAAAGTTTCTAGTTGAGTGGGGTAACTTAACACGAATTTACTTAAACAACTGAGTATCGTTTACCTATACAAAAATGTTTATTGCTAATTTGCTATGTTATTTTTTGACGTTGAACTTCGGATCCAATGTCTACAATAGCGTTAACATTACCCCATTGGATCCAATGTCTACAATAGCATTAACATTACCTCAAATTTTCTTGATTAATTAACAAAAATAAACATGACCAAGAACAAAATCGTGATGGTATATATACCTAAGAACTCGTTGATCGCCCTGACCCGACCCGAATAGCAACCGACTGATGAAACAATGGTTAACCGGATAGGTTAACTCACTGGTCTCGTCAAGAGGGTTAATCCCTTCTTTCCGAGGATCGTTGGTTGGATCGTCTGGTGGTGGGTTTCCTGCACAAGGAAACAAACCGTGACTCGTAACAAGGAGGATGGGGTGGGGGGTGCTCCTTGTTACCACTCTCCGGCGTGAGAATCAGTAAGTTGCTTGGGAAGCAAGTATGATAGTAGTAGTATTGAGGGAGTTAGAAAGTGATACCTCAAACCTGGTTTGGGGTGAGTATTTATAGCCGAGGAGTGAAGGAGGGTAGTTGAGTAGTTAGTCTGACATCGCACAGCTATTTGCAGGTGTGTCAGACCTGTCGGATGCTGTGGTAATGCCACGTCCGGCTGTGGTGTCAGACTGTTGTTCATACGTGGGCTAGTAGGCGACTGTTCCCAGTGCCACTTGCACTGTGGTATCAGACCCACTTGCTTTGTAGGCAGGATGCGGTGCCAGGCCGCATCGCTGCTTGCGGTCACTGATGTTGTTCCCGCATTGGTTGTTCCATCCATGATTTGCGAGGGATGCGGTGTTGTGCCGCATCGCCTGTTGAGTGACTGTTACTGTTGTCCAGATCCCTTGTCGTGACGAAAATGTTCATAGGATGCGGTGCGAGGCCGCATCTCTATGCGTAACATTAGTTTCCGTCCTTAAGGTAAGTCTTCTCATCAATGGACAGATTGGACCGCAGTGTTCGCGTGTGTCTACGCGGACACTGGATAGTTAATTGCTGTTGGGGGTTTTTAATGAGGGTAATGGTCATTCGCGGTCGTGCTGACGCGATATTTGGGACCATACCCCTTCAAGTCCCCCCAGTCTAGTGTTCCTTCCGTATGCGAGTCGCATGTGGGAGGGATACTGGACTATGTTATCTAGAAGGTTAAGATTATGCCATGCAGATGGCATCTTCTTTAAGTAGTAGGCCCTTTCTAGTGGATTGTTTCTTCCTTTGAGAAGGGTGCATGGTGAGCAAGTTCCGTCTGATGCGGAATTCTCAGCCAAAGACTTAACTCTGTCTACCTTTTGCTGATGTCATCAGCCACCTGTTGGTGTTTCGGACCAACCTTTGAGACGGTGACTGAAGGTATTAGCAAACTTCGAACCAACCTTTGAGATCGTGACTGAAGATGTCTTCTTCAGTGTAGTTGGAATCTCTGCGTCAGTTGGTGCAAAGTTGTAAGTACTTTGCTCAAGCTCTATGTTCAGCAACTGGACATGTAACGATGATCCCTGTTTTGTGGGGTGTTCGTGTTCTCCAGTTAAGCTTTCTAGTAACCGCACGTCTTCTGCGGTTTATCTCTCAAGTAACCGCACGTCCTCAGAGGTGTAGCTCTCTGGTAACCGTTCGTTCTTTGCGGTTACCTCGTTGCCGAACCTCGTTTGCCATGTTTCTTTGAGGGTCGTGGGGTAGTTGCATTATTGTTGGCCGTGTTTGGTCGAACAATGTGAATCTGGACTATGGGCAAATAAACATGATCATAGGCAGGGTTGTGCCCACCATTGTTTATTCTATGCGGTCCATAGGTGGGTAACTAGTCATAGGCAGACTTGTTACCGCTGTTCTGGAGCCACTTTCCTTCACGCTTTGGTGGAAAGTAGTTTCCCTGTAATTTGCGTTGCCGGAAGAGATCGTTTTAGATACTTGGGAAGTTGGTTGAAACTCTTCCGCATTCGTTTTGTAGCCACTTTCCTTCACGTTTAGTTGGAAAGCAGTTTTTCTTGAAATAGCTTTGCTCTTCCGCGTGGTGGCTTAGTTGTGGCTCTTCCGTAGCTACCGTTCGCATAGTTGCGGTTTGCAGCAACTTATGCAAGAATGGTTGTGGTTTGCAGCAAAGAACTCGCTTCTAGAAGTCTTGTAGCCTGGATGTGGCTCTTGAAGGTTCATGGGACAGGGTTGCTGATGTGCGGTTGCTCAGCATACTTGTCCTGTTCCTTAAGGAGAAGCTGTTTGCGTTCCCTCTGTGGTTGTGAACCGGAAACGAGGGTTTTGAAGCTTGAAGAAGCTTTCATATCATGCGGTTTATCGCATCCTGAGAGGCGGTTTTCGCAGTCCAAAGAACCGTGCTGGTTCTGAGTATCTGACACACCTGTGCGGGTTGGTGTGCGTCATCTCCGCATATTCCGCGTGTGCTCGTGGATATGTGCGGTTTATGACTTATACCCCTTTATATAATTTAAAGATATACATTTTTGCCTTTTTTGAGGGGTATGTAAAAAACGACATGCGGTATGGGTTATGGTGCGGTAAACCAGAAAAACCGCATGCCGCTTGTGTTTGGATAAGGTTGTCGCTTTCTGTTGCTTATGTCACGATTGCACGTGTGGGTTGTTGAAGTTGGTAGGATTCTGACATGTGCTGATTTGAAAAGACGTTTACACTGACCGAGGTCATAACTGCACTGTAGCAGGGAGTGAAAAAGTCTTCTTTGTCAGGCGCGTGGGCGGCCATGCGCGCGTGATAACCGTCAGCGGAAAGGTCGCTGACGACGTGTCGCCTTGTAACTCGCCTATTTTGAACGTGTTGAGGCGATTACTGTATCGCATTTATTGCGATGAGTATATAAAGGGGGAACCGTTTGGTTTCTCCTCACTGTTCAAAATTTTCGAAAAACTTCTGTTGAGAGAGAGAGCATTCCCTTCGTCTTCTCCGATCAATCTGTCTTTTATTCCGGCAATCTTTTGAGTTTTCTGAGTTTTTCTTTAACTCGAAACTTCTGTTCTACATATTTCTGATGGCTGATCCGTCTAACCCACATAATGTGGAGGGTGAAAACCCTGAAGCATCTTCTCCGGTGGCCGGAGAAGAAGAAGATGATGGTGGCAGTGTTCCTGGTGGTGGCCTACCACCGTTGAAGTGGTCGAAAGTTTCATTCGACCAACTGATGACCCAGATTGAAATGCCTCACGAGTATGGGGCTGAATATCCCCAACCTGGTGATACTGGTGCCAGTGCTCCGGCCGGTTACATCACCATGTGGGCCGAGTGTTTTATTGATGGTAACCTTCGTTTACCATTAACAGTTTTTGTTGCTCAGGTCTTGGAACATTACAAGATCCATATCTCCCAGATGAGTCCTTTTGGGATGATCCGTATTAGACATTTTGAATCAACTTTTCGAGCTCTTGGTCTGCCGGTTACCGTTGAAAACTTCCGGGGGTTTTACCAGTTGACGGTGAACACTGGTTTCTTTTCCTTTAGAGAACGGTATGGAAGCATCAAGTTGATGACCCCTCCGAAGGGTATTTCGAAGTGGAAGTGTAAGTTCTTCTATGTTAAGGCTGCCGCAGTTGTTGTAGATATGAATATGCGGAACGTCAATGAGCCCATCCCTGCGGAGGATATTGCTATGCCTACCGCGGAGACTGCGGAGTGGTTCTCAAGGCTGAAACCTATTGAGCATAGGCAGCTGACCAACAATGAGTTGTGGGTGCTGCGGATGATGTTGACCCGGCCTAAGAGGAATTTCACGCCTGTGGTGCGGGAGAAAACCGGTGGTAAGTGTTACCATTCTTTTGCGGTTGCTTTATTCCCGTGTTTGTTATTAATTTGGATATGTATTATCAGAAATTGTGGAAGTGTGGAAGATATTTGATCCAACTTTTACTGGCAAAGTTGATCTTATTCCGACTGCGGATGGTAAAGGTTTTAACTTGACGATTGTCCCTCTATTCCGCGTTGCTTCACGCGAGGTGATGACTGCACCCATGCCGTAGGGCAAAGGTATTATTCATAACCTTTATTGCTTTTCAAGGTTTGTTGCTGATATCCTATACGCAGGTACACTTGGGGACCTTGGTAAATTTGAGCCAAAGGGTGCCCCCAAAAAACATGCGGAGAAAAAGCCTGTAGATAAACCTGGGCGGGGTCGCAGTGTGAAGAAACCTGTTGTTTCTGTTGTTCCGCCTTTGGTGAAGCAAACAGCAGGTATCTCTCGTTCTCATTTCCGCAGATATACCGATTACGTGGTAGTATCTGACACCCTAGAGGGCTTGGGTGTTCCAGGTGTTGGTGCGGCCGCCGGTGGAACCACTGCGGGTTCGAAACCGGTTGATGAAAGGAAGAGAAAAACGGAGGATGCTGGTGAAGCTGGTAGGGGAAAAAAGCCAAAGATTCAGACTAGGCGCAAGCCCTTTGTCATACCAAGTAAACCTGCGGTTGTTTCTGGTATGTGATGCATGACTAACAAATATTTCGTGTTTATACTTTGTTCTTTAAATATCTGTGTTGATTTCAGAGCCGCAAGATGAAGGGTTCTTCGACTTTGATGCTCCTCCTCCCCCTCCCCCGCACGACACTGCTGCGGGTGCGGGGGTTCATAAGGCTGTTACTCCTAAAGCCTCTGTGCGGGGGGTGGACACTGGAAAGGGTCCCGCGGCTCAAATTCATGACACGGTTGATTCGAGTGATAGTGTTATCACCCCAGAGGATACTGTTGATATGGATTTGAAGTTTGGTTACACCGGAAAGCCAAAGTCTCCTGTTGCCGAGAAGGCTTCCGGTTCCGCTTCTGGTGGTGCGGGTTTTGTAGAGACTCCTATTCAGCCTGACGAGTCTGAATTGGAGTATTATTATCGCTCCTATACAGAAGACCGGGCCATGTCTTACCATCGCCCGCCGTGGTTTGTGATGCAAGGGGATGACATTTCCGCTGATCCCTCCGCTTGTAGGGAGGTTTTGAGTGGTTTGGGCACTCCTTTCGAGGTAAACCGGGCCCGTTCTTTACCGACTGAGGTCCAGATGAGCCAACTCTCTTCCATGCTTGTGGGGAGCTCCATAATGGCAAATGCCGTTATGGAGAAGTGCAAGGTGCTGGGGCGCAAGGGGGAGGAGAATGCGCGTTTACGGGCCGAAGCCGAGGAGTTGGTGAAGGCTGCACGTGAGGGTGCAGCGGCTCTTGAGAGGGATAGAGAGCAGCTTGAGAGGGATAGAGCTGCGTTTGAGAATCATAAGCAGACTGAAGAGTGGGCTGCAACTGCTGAGCTTAAACAGGTTCGTACTCTTGCAAAACTGCTGTCTGATGAGCGTAAGCGTTATAAAGAAACCCTTTCCGATGAGCGCAAGACGCTATCTGATGAGCGCAAGACTTGGAAAGAATCTTGGGGTAAACAGAATGAAACTCTCTTTCATGTTCGTCAGGAGCTTATAAATGCCAAGGCAGCAATTTCTGCGTTGGTTAAAGAGAAAGCTGAGGCGGTTGCGGCTGCCCAAGGGGCCAAGGAAGCAGAGGTTCGGCTTGCCAAGGCTCTGGAAGAGGCCAAGGAGGCAGAGGCTCGTGCTGCAAAGGCTCTTGAAGGGGCAAATGTTGACCGCACCAAGTTAGGCAAAACTATTCTGGATCTTCAGGTATAAGTTTTTCCTAACTTCTAAAATTGTGTCTCACACGTTTGTTGATTCTTTTTTGTAAACTTCTGATTTCTTGTTAAAAGGCTGAAGTGCGGACCCGGGGGGTCGCTATTGAGGAAGCCTCTGCCCGTGCTGCTGAAACTGAAGTGCGGGCAAGAGAGGCTGAAGAGGCTAGAGATAGCCACGCTTCTTCACTTGCGTTGCTCAAGGCTGATCATGAATGGATGCGTATCCACAGGATCGGGCATGTAAGTATCCGTTGCCTTGTTATTTTTGCTATAGGTTTGCCTTTGCTAACCATTGTATTCCTGTTTCGCAGATTGTTACTGCCATTCTTGATGCACCCGAGACCGTAGCAGGTATTAACGAGATCAGGGAGCGTGCCCGGGATGCTGGTTTCAAAGCTGGCTACAACCGCTGTATTAGTCATTTGAACGTTGCAGCGCGTGGCGAGCTTACTGATGAGCGGTCCGGGTTTCATGGCGTGGACACTGAAGCGCTTCTTGCTGCTGCGGTTCAGGAGTTTAATGATACAACCCTCACCGGCCTTGAAGAACTTGAAAAGTGTCTCGAAGCGGAAGATTATGTGGACCGCTTGCGAGTCTTATACGCTGGTGAAGACGACGAAGAAAAACCATTTGTTGAGGGCAAGGATGGTGCGGGCCCCAGTGGTACAAAGGAAGATTAGATTGGCCTGCGTGCCTCTTTTGTTTCCTTATGTAACCGTTACAAAACTTTATGTAAATGCCTTGTGCACCGCACGGGTGCAGGAATTTTTCGAATATAAAGAATTGTTGTTTCAATTTTTACAAGTGTTTTTAGTACTTGTATGTTTGGATTTCTATGCGTTTAGTGTTACTGTTAGTACTACTAAATCTGTAATTGCCTTTTGTATATCTAGCTGATATGCAAGTATGAAGATTTGTCTTTGGTTAGACAAACAGTATTGCCATTGCTGGCCTATTACAATAGTTGCGTGTGGTTACCATTCTGTGTGGGTATCACGAATGAAGATTTTGCTAATCTGTTTTTGTGTATACCTCAGAGTGGAACACGCATTTGTAATAGAAATAAATAAACAATATTGCATTGAATCGTCTATTTATTTATTTGCAAATGGCCTGCGGCCCGATAGATTACATGCAGAAAACATGGCTTACATATAACAGCGTCGAAGTTGCTGTGCGTTCCATGTGCGTGCGATAGTTTCGCCTTCTAATGTTTGTAGTTTGTACGCGCCTTTGCCCAGGACCTCTTGGATGAGGTACGGTCCTTCCCACTTGGGGGCAAGTTTCCCTGGGCGTTCTGCGTTGGATGCTTCGTTGTCACGAAGGACGTAGTCTCCAGGGTTGAAAGTACAAATGCGAACGCGTGTATTGTAGTATTTTTCCAACTTGGTTTTGTACTTGGCCTCGTTGATGGCAGCGTTTTCACGCCTTTCTTCCAAGAGGTCCAAGTCAACCCTGCGTTCCTCATTGTTGTCCATCTTGTTGATGGCCAACATTCTAGGTGAGGGGAGGCCTACCTCCGCGGGGATCACTGCTTCAGTACCGTAGACCAGACTGAAGGGGGTCTCGCCGTTGCTTGTTTTTGGGCTCGTCCTATGAGCCCATAAAATACTTGGGAGTTCATCAACCCAGCCGCGTCTGGCTGTTCCCAACCGTGCTTTGATGCCTTCGACTAAGCTTTTATTGATACTCTCGACTTGGCCGTTCCCTTGTGGATGCGCTACTGAGGAGAATATGTGTTCTATGTTTAGCTCTTTTAGCCATTTTTGAAAGTCGTCGGCAGCGAAGTTGGTACCGTTGTCGGTGACGATGCACATTGGTAGACCGAAACGGCAGATGATATGTTCCCACACGAATTTCCTTGTTATCATAGCGGTGGTTGATGCAAGTGGCTTTGCTTCTACCCATTTTGTAAAGTAATCAACAGCTACTATGATAAACTTCACTGCTCCTGGTGCGTCTGGAAATGGTCCCACCACATCAATTGCCCATTTTTGGAATGGCCATGCGGTGGTGACGGGGATCAAGTTGTTCTTGGGACGCAAGGTCTTGGGAGCATGTTGCTGACAGTTGAAACACTTGCGTAAGATTTTGACTGCATCCAGGTGCATGCCCGACCAATAGTACCCGGCGTTCATGATTTTGGCCACCACCATGCGTGGTCCTGCGTGTATGCCACATATCCCCTCGTGAATTTCTTTGATACGGTATGTGGCATCTTGGGGGTTGACGCATCGTAGGAGTGGCCCCAGGTATGATTTACGGTATAAGATACCGTCTATCATTTGGTAATGACACGCTTTGTATTGCAACTTGCGTGCCTCTGCTTTGCTTTCGGGAGTAACCCCTGATTGTAAGTATGCAATGAGCGGTGTCATCCAGGATGTTGTACCGTATTGGATGACATTGACTTGGCGCAGGGGTATCGAAGGATTTTGCAGGACTTCGATGCGTACCTCTTTCGCCAGGTGTTGGAAGCTGGTGGACGCAAGTTTTGATAGTGCGTCCGCGGGTTTATTTTCACTCCTGTTGATGTGGCGAATATTGAAGGAGGTGAACTTTGACTTCAGTTGCAGGGCTTGTTCGAGATATAGGATCATGGTATCCCCCTTTGCGGCATAGTCACCGCGTATCTGCCCTGCAACTAGTAGTGAATCGACGTGTGCTTCCAAATGTTTGACGTCGAGTTTAATTGCTAAACGCAACCCTGCCAGTAGAGCCTCATACTCTGCTTCGTTATTTGTACTTTCGAAATCGAGGCGTATTGCGTAGGTTAGCTCTTGGCCATCGGGACTGACAAGTCGCAAACCTGCGCCAGAACCGTCTTCGTTGGATGCACCATCTGTAAATAGTGCCCAAATTTCTGTGGATGATGGTTGTGATACAGGGTTTTGTTCTTCTTCGCATTCTTGGATGCGGTTTGCTGGTATTTCAGCGACGAAGTCAGCCAAGACTTGGCCTTTGATTGCGGGGCGCGGCTTATAGTTTAGTGAAAGCGCGCCCAGCTCGATTGCCCATTTTGCTAACCTCCCTGAGATGTCGGGTTTGGATAGGATCGGGCCGATCCTATAGTTGGTTAACACTGTGATGACGTGGTTTGCAAAGTAACGTCGTAAACGTCTCGATGCGTGCACTAGTGCCAGTACCAATTTTTCCATGATGGAGTACCTTGTCTCTGGGTCGTTGAGCATTTTGCTGATGTAGTAGATGGGTGTTTGGACTCCTTCCCGCTCCACTATAAGTACCGCGCCTACCGCGTTGTCCGCGGCAGATAGGTATAAGATAAGTGGCTCATCTTTTCGTGGTGCGGTTAAAGTTGGGAGTTGGATCAAACACTCTTTCATTTACCGGAAAGCTTTTTCGGCCTCCGCGGTCCATTGGAACTGTTCCTTTTTTAGACAGCTCCGCAGGGTCTTGATGAAAGGATAAGACTTAGCTGCATGGTTGGCTAAGAATCTATTGAGTGCGGCTAGCCTACCGGCTAGTCGTTGCATTTCCTTCATCGTAGAAGGTGATGGCATACGCTCGATCGCCTAAACTTTTTCCGGGTTTACCTTGAATCCATCTTTGGTTATGATGAATCCAAGGAATTTGCCTTCTTCCATTCCAAACGAGCATTTCCCTGGGTTGAGCTTCATGTTAACGCTTCGCAGAGTTTGGAATGTTCTTTCAATGTCGTCGAGCATGGTGTTTTCCTCCATGCTCATGACGACCAGGTCGTCCATATAGATCTCGACACTTTTGCTGATTTGACCGCGAAAGGTGTCGTTCATCAACTTTTGATAGGTTGCGCCCGCGTTGCGCAACCCGAACGGCATTTTGGTGTAGCAGTAATTCCCAATGGGAGTACGAAATGCCGTTTTATCTTCATCGTCGATTGCCATTTGTACTTGGTGATAGCCTTTGTAACAATCTAGGAAGCACTTCCATCGAAATGGTGCGAGGTTATCGACCTTCTCGTCGATCTCTGGAAGCGCGTAACAATCCTTGGGGCAGGCCTTATTGAGGTCTTTGTAATCGACACACATGCGCCAGCCCCCGCTTGGTTTTTCTACCATGACTGGGTTGGACAGCCAAGTCTGGTACTTCACTTCCCGCAGGATGCCTGCGGAGAGCAGTTCCTGTACCTGCTCTTCCATCGCCGCGTTTTTTGCTGATCCAAGGTGGCGTTGGCCTTGGATCACGGGCTTGATACCTGGCATGGTATTCAAGAAGTGTTGCGCAATTTCGCGTGGTACCCCTGTCATATCTGCGGGTTTCCACGCGAAAATATCTTAGTTTCTGAAGAGGAGTTGCTTCAGGCGCGCTCTGATGTTAGGTGTCAAGGCATGGCCCAACGTGACTGTTTGTTCTGGGTGTCTTGCATTAAGAACCCATTTTTCTGGTTGGGTGTTGGGGGTAGGCCTTGCTACCTTTGTCGGACGCAGTTCGTCCGTAGACATGACTTCTCTTTGGGCGTATATTATCGCGATCCCCGTTTCGGTTGGAAAACCGACGGCAGAGTGGGGGACGGATGTTATCATGTTGAAGTCGCCTTGGGACTCCCTCCCGAGAATTACGTCATACTTTGAGGTGTGAGGTAAAACCATGAAGTTTACCTACTCCGTCCTTGTGTGCCTTCCGTTGGTGAGGCGCACAGGGAAGGTAATTTGTCCCAGGGGGAACACGGTTTCCCCTGAAAATCCAGCCAACGGGTAGTCCGCTGGCTACAGTTGATCTATGTCTTCTTGATCGAACTGGTTGAAGCACTGCTCGTATATAATATCGGACGTACTGCCCGGGTCGATGAATAATCGCTCGGTGCAGTAGTGAGCTAGGTGCCCAGTGATAACCACGGCGCGCCTATCGCGCGGTCCGCCTCGGACTTTTGGAAAGACGACTTGCTCGTCCTTCCAGTCATTGTCCGGTCTTCTCGCCGCCTTACGCGGTCTTCCTTTCCCTCCATTGATCATGTGGGTGGAGGCCACGTACATGGCCCTTTTTCCCGTGGAGGTGCCCTCGTTGTGGGGGGTGATGCGCTTTGTGGCTTTTTGTGCGCCTGTCAAAAGGTGTTGCAGTTTCCCCTCCTTTAGGGCTCGCTCAATCTCCAGTCGGAGACTGATGCAGCTGTTCGTGGTGTGGCCCGAGTCCTTGTGATACTCGCACCAGAGTGCGGGATCTTGATTCTTTTTGGACTTTATCGGTTGGGCCGGTCTCAGGAATTGTGCATCCGTGAGGAGAACGTCGCTTGGCGACTGGTTGATCTCGGTCCAGTTGCGGTCCCGAGACTCTTTCTTTGACGCCCGGTTTTCTCGTTGGGCGTTGATTGTAGCCCTTGCGTCGGGCTGGTTGTTCCGGGGGACATATGGCTTGGGATCGCTGCCGCGATTCCACGTGTCCCTGTTGCGCTTATTGCCGCGCTTGGGCTCTTGGCGGGAAGACTGGCCTTCCACTAGGGGTTGTGCCTTTGCCATGTGCGGTCTGAGGGACCGCTGAGTTTGGGCATATGTTTTGACCTTAGCCATGACATCTTCCCACTTTTTAGGCAAGCCGTTGCCGCCGGAAATATTCATAACCATTTGTTCGTCTTTGACTGCAACAATGAAATGGTTACGCGCCATCTGGTTGTCAACGTCGCCTATCTCTAGGATCTCTTTATTGTAACGGACAACGAATGCGTCAAGTGATTCGTTGTCTCTGCGCCAGATGTTCATGACGTCCATTGAATCGCGTTCATGGCGTCGTTGCTGGCTAAAGTGCGCGAGGAACTTTTGTTGTAAGTCCTCGAACGAGGTCAGTGACCCTGGTGGCAGAGAATCGAACCATGCCCTGGCCAGACCTGTTAGGGTCTGTGGGAAAAAATGGCACCAGGTAGGTTCGTCCCACCTACCGTTGCACCCAGCACCGACGAAGATGTTGTTGTGATCATCTGGGTCGGTCGAGCCGTTGTATTTCCCAATGTTTAATGGGAATTTTGTAGTGGTGACATCGGCGTTGGCGATTTCTGGGACAAACTTAGAGTTTTCGGCCGCAGACTTCGGCCTGTAAGGTTTGCCCTGGTTGCGCTTTGCAGCGCGGAGGTATGTGTTGCGGGGTTGACTGGGAGGAACATAGTTGCGTCCGCCCGGTCTACTGTTGGTGGAATGGGACTCCCCACGGTATGTACTATCATCTGGATCAGTATGGCCATACCCTTCATGGTGGGACTGTGGTCCCAAACGACTCTGAATGTTTGTGTTGCGGCGCATTGTAGACTGCCGCCTTCTTTCATCTTGAGAGCCTAAACGGCTGTGTACGGAGTCCCTGCGGCGGGACCCGTATGAGGAATCGTCCTCATTGATTGTGCGGACATCACAATAGGAGGAGCCGCGGTCCTCTTGCCTGCTTCTGGAGGCTGGATGTGTGGGTGCCCTGTCGTCGTATCGTAAAATACGACCGGCAGGTGTACGCGGTATCGGGGTAGGTCCGATACCTCCTTGTTCGTCGGCGCAAGCTCTGTTGTATGTTGCGGCTAGAAGGGCTGCTTGTTGGTCATACCAGGTATGAGGGCTCATGCCTGGAGGTATGACGGCAGCGTATTGTGACAGATCGTGTCCGAACGTAAGGGATGCGCCCCCTTGCGTTGACGTGCCAATGTGTTGGGCATTTGCGGCTAGGGGAATGGTTACCGCAGGCCCTTGGTTTGCGGGGTTTAGGTTATCCCCGGTGGTGTTGTTTTGACGATCAGACATCTTTGGAAAGAAAAGGATGATTGGAAAAAAGTGCTAAGAGTAGCGGTGGGCGCCAATGATGAAACAATGGTTAACCGGATAGGTTAACTCACTGGTCTCGTCAAGAGGGTTAATCTCTTCTTTCCGAGGATCGTTGGTTGGATCGTCTGGTGGTGGGTTTCCTGCACAAGGAAACAAACCGTGACTCGTAACAAGGAGGATGGGGTGGGGGGTGCTCCTTGTTACCACTCTCCGGCGTGAGAATCAGTAAGTTGCTTGGGAAGCAAGTATGATAGTAGTAGTATTGAGGGAGTTAGAAAGTGATACCTCAAACCTGGTTTGGGGTGAGTATTTATAGCCGAGGAGTGAAGGAGGGTAGTTGAGTAGTTAGTCTGACATCGCACAGCTATTTGCAGGTGTGTCAGACCTGTCGGATGCTGTGGTAATGCCACGTCCGGCTGTGGTGTCAGACTGTTGTTCATACGTGGGCTAGTAGGCGACTGTTCCCAGTGCCACTTGCACTGTGGTATCAGACCCACTTGCTTTGTAGGCAGGATGCGGTGCCAGGCCGCATCGCTGCTTGCGGTCACTGATGTTGTTCCCGCATTGGTTGTTCCATCCATGATTTGCGAGGGATGCGGTGTTGTGCCGCATCGCCTGTTGAGTGACTGTTACTGTTGTCCAGATCCCTTGTCGTGACGAAAATGTTCATAGGATGCGGTGCGAGGCCGCATCTCTATGCGTAACATTAGTTTCCGTCCTTAAGGTAAGTCTTCTCATCAATGGACAGATTGGACCGCAGTGTTCGCGTGTGTCTACGCGGACACTGGATAGTTAATTGCTGTTGGGGGTTTTTAATGAGGGTAATGGTCATTCGCGGTCGTGCTGACGCGATATTTGGGACCATACCCCTTCACCGACCAAAAAATTCTAATGGTTCGTTGTGAAAAATCTGAACGCCGAAAAAAAGAGGACCCCATTGCAAGGGCGTAGCTTTGTGGGGGCGGAAGGGGGCGGCCAACCCTCCGAACTTTTCACTCAATAGTGGAGAGTATGTAGCTTTCGTATAATTTTTTTTGGGTATATACGTTTTTTATCCCCCGGTTTTATAGAAATTTTTGGTATATACGTCTTCGACCTTACGGTCTGAAATCTCAAGCTTCGCCACTACGCCCCAATGGGAAAAAAATTCATGGGTCCATAACTGTATGTGTTTAAATACATCATATTTTTACGTAACGCACATACCAATAACCTATATGCATACCTCTACACATACATGCATGCACATATTGCGAGAGATATTACTCTATTATAATAAGGTTTTATAAATATAAAAGTCAACTAAAATCTTAAATATCCACATCATTGCTTAATAAGCAACAATTAATACCATCGTATTTTTGACACACACATATATGAATTTGAACACATGTAATAATATACTATTACAAAGAATGGTATCTATACTATATAATAAGAAACCATTTGGTGAACATTTGTCATCATATTAGGTCATGTCTTATGGATAATTATTATTTACTTTAATTTAATCTCTTTTAATTAATTATATATAACCCTTCTACTAAATGTTATTTAGTTTAATCTCTTATGAATAATTATCATTTAGTTTTATCTATTCTAATTAATTATAGATAATTCTCCTACTAAATATTATTTAGTTTAAATTTAATGTATACTTCTTATTATAATATTATTTATTTAATTTTCTATATAATATTATCTTCATTGTTTATATTACCTTAACGTATTATATAACAGCTACAATTTTTAGTTTCCTTTTACCCCAATTATTCAATCATATATATTTTTTGCTATCTTATATTAACAAAATAAAAAATAATATTAAATCTTATCCTACTTTAAATGTCGAATAAAACACTTCTATTTTTCTAATAAAATATTATTTTTAAATTTAAATTGTTAATTTAACAGATTTTTAAATAGCCAAATTATTTATCACCAAAACCAAACTTTGTAATAATACATTATTTATTTTGCCATTTTCATTAAAATGTCTGACTTTTTTTTGCCAAAATCGTCCCTGAGATTTGGGGTTTTTTGCCATTTTCATCCAAATGTTTGATAGAAAAAAATTAAGCAAATCAGATGTTTGGATGAAAATGACAAAAAAACTCAAAAGTGAAAGACTATATTGTACAAAAAAGTTGTTTTGGATGAAAATGACAAACATGCCCAAACCTTAGGGACGATTTTAGCAATTTACTCATTGTTTTATTATTAGTATATAAAATTTAATTATTCAACCCATGTAATACACGGGGTTATAACCTAGTTCTTATGCCTAACTTTATATTAGGCTGCTACAATATCGTAAACTAAACTGCATTAACCCTTAATATCAAGAGAAAGATTATGTACGTACACTATTGACAAAACCTAAGCTATATATAAAAACAAAATAATAATAAAAATTGCATTTTTAATCGTTGAACCTTTTTTTATTCATAAACTTCCACTTATTTACTTTTATAGGTAAAAGATCAAATACAAATAAAGTTAACGTACAAAACGTACGAACGGAAGGAAAAGACAAAAAAATGCGGTGACATTTTCGTAATTATCAGCAACTATCAAAATTACTTTACAAATGCTCCTGTAGAGTAATTTTAAACTTTTGTAGAGTAATTTTGTAAAATGTTCTTGTAGGGTAATTGTCAAAAATTACTTTACAAGTGAATCAAAATTACCCTGCAAGTTTATCAAACATACAATTCAAAATTACTCTACAAATGATCCTGTAGAGTAATTTTGATCTTGTGGAGTAATTTTGTAAACTGATCATGTAGAGTAATTTTGTTCTTGTAGGGTAATTATCAAGATTACTCTACAAGTGTATCAAAATTACTCTGCATCAAAATTACTTTTTTGGGGGGGTTGAGGGGGGGGGGGGGGGGGGGGGGATGTTTAGGTTTTTTGCTGAGGTATTGTTTTTTTGATCAAAATTACTCTACAAGACCAAAATTACTTGAACATTTTATAAAATTACTCTACAAAAGAGCAAAATTAGTCTATAGTATCGTTTGTAGAGTAATTTTGATAATTACCCTACAAGCAGATAATTACAAAAATGTCACCACGTGCTTTTGTCTTTTTCATGCAATTCGTACGTTTAGTACGGTAACTTTATTTGTGTAGTAACTTTCCCCTACTTTTATATACCGTATTATTAGGGTGACACCACGTGCTTTTGTCTTTTTCATGCAATTCGTACGTTTAGTACGGTAACTTTATTTGTGTAGTAACTTTCCCCTACTTTTATATACCGTATTATTAGGGTGATATATATATGAGTAATATTTAAAGTATTTATCATGTAAAATACAAACATGTAAAGCGAATAATCTTAACCTGTATGTGAATTAACCACTTGTCAACACCGTCTCCGAATCCTTCATCAAGCTGGTATGCGGGCGGACTTCCATCTAAACAAACTGAACCACAACGTTATTAACACAATATCTATATATTTAAAGCGTGTTCAATACAAAACTAATTTAACCAGTTTGCATCTAGGGTTTAAGAAAACAAAAGGTACCAGCTCCTTTAGCGACCGCGCTTTCGAGGAAAGTTATATTAACTTTGTCTGAGCATTCGGTTTTCAACAACATGAGTAGAATTAAGCATAACCATTGGCATAGTCTTGTAAAGGTCACCATTTTGGTCACTAATTGCCAATAACCAAATTTTGCTTGGCTTTATAAGGTCACAAAAGTTTGCATCTTTGAATTCACGTAAATTATGTAACTAAACAAAGTGTAATTTAATTAACTTGTTATCCATCTACAAGGATCAATGAAGAAACAGTTGATTGAAACTTAAATTTAAACCTTTATACATAGAGTAACTATTGGTTTATTAATGATTATCTAGAACGGAGACCTCATGATGTTCGATTAACTAGGTTCACAGAACCCAATGTAAGGTAGCTCAGTGGCAAAGTTTGGAAAAAAAGTTCGGGGGGTCGGAAGGTAACGGACCTAAAAAAATTTTCTATTGCGAGTTTCGAGGTTTATGTTGGTCGGACGTCGGTGATTCGATTTGGGTCGGGTCGGTTCAAACATTAATATCAAATAAAAAACGTTCTCGAACATTAAAAAAGAAGCTATCATTTTATTCTTCCCCATAGCATAATCTAATAACAAAACAAGTTAACAAATCACCCTAAATTTCAAACTCTAATTTTTATCTAAATCAAATCACAATAAGATTAAACAAATAAAATTAGACATAGTTACAGAAAGATTCAACAAGTTTAGGGAAAAAATTCAAACCAATTTCACCCCGAATTTCAACCTAAATCATATAAATCGCAACCCTAAATTAAACCTAAAGATAAAAACACATACCTTTAACCTTATGAAGATTGAAGAAGTCGAACAAGAGTACAAAACCACAACAACGAGCAGGGTTTTGGTTTCTTTTCTCGAACAAGAAGCTGAAGTCGAACAGTTCTGGAACCTGCGTTTTCCCCTCTTCTGCAGTTCTGGCTTGTGGCTTCTGTTCTTCTTCTGGTCGATGTCACAAAGTAAACGAATTTGGGTTTTTTTTTGTATAGGGTGAGCTTTTAAGTTGGACTATATAATGATTTGATTTGGGTTATATAATATACATTCTAGTATTCTACCAAATATAAGGATTTGGGCTATAATATTTGGACTAATTAAATATTTTATTTGGGCTATATAAATAAAGAAATTAAAACCGGGTGTCAAAAACGTATATACCTAATTTTTTTATAAAATCGGGGGGTCGAAAACGTATATACCTACAAAATCCTATACGAAAAGTACATATATAACACTACTGACCGAAAAGTTCGGGGGATCGGGCGCCCCTCCCCGCCCCTTAAATCCTGCGCCCCTGAGGTAGCTCACTTGGTAGAGACATATACCTTTTAAAGGGGAGATCTCAGGGTCAAACTTGGACAAGAGGAAATAGTTAAAAGAGTAACACTTGCCGTTCAAATAAAAAGGTTACAAAATGAATAAACTATAAGATTAAATATATAATTATAAGTATTTAATCATGTAGCCATTATTATTATTATTATTATTATTATTATTATTATTTTATTACTCTATATAACATTTAGGGTAGTTTCTTAAGAACAGTTCACGTTTCCAAGTTTTTATTACCGGCATCTGCCGGTCTTCCAGCCCACCACCGAAAACATCTAGGCCCAGCCCCATCGTCGTTCTTGGTTTCCAGACCCAATTTCGAATTACGGTTCCAAATCACGCAGTGGCGAAGCTTGGATTTTTCGGCCGGGGGGTGAAAACATATATACCCAAAAATTTCTATAGAATACCCAAAAATTTCTATAGAACCGGGGGGGTGAAAACGTATATACCCACAAATTTCTATACGAAAACTACATATATAACACTACTGAGCGAAAAATCCCGGGGGGCGGACGCCCCCCCCCCCCGGCCCCTTACATGCTGCGCCAATGAAATCACGTCATCTCTTCAATCTACGCAGCACATATGCCGATTAACACGAATATTCTGCATCGATTCCGATCTCCGATCACAAATTATGGTCAAAGAAGGCAAGAGCAGAGGCGTCGTTTTCGTCGGCAAACCGTCTTATTATTACGTTCAAATCGATTATGTACATCACTATCAAATCGTTCAGGTGCCTCCTTGTGCGTAATTAGTCCGATCTGATTTTATGTATACTGTATATTTTGGTTTTTTATATTTTCTGTTGTGATAGATTGTAGATTATGATCATCATGTAGTTGATAAATTGAGGATTAGTGTACGAATACGGATGGAAATTGTGAGGTCTTGATTTTGATCGCTTATGCAAGATTAACTCTTTGAAGCATAAATTTGAGGTTGTAAAATAGATTTGAGGCTAATCTACTGTCAAATTTTAAGATATGGTATCCTAATTTTGTTCTCGTGGTATAGTTAACAAGTTGGAAATTGACATATGCGAGATTCTTTTCTTTTAAAAATGTGAAGTAGAGAAAGATCCATAAAAGATCTCTCTCTCTCTCTCTCTCTCTCAAGGTCAAAATATTATAGTAGCAGTAAAGAACTATTTAATTCCTTTTCACATTGTCCTCAGGAGAAAGGTGAATTGTATTTGAAAATTTCTTCAATATGCTAAGTAGTATATAGTTTCCAATGTTGTAACATTGAGTTACTTGCTTAGATATTAGTAAACCTTATATGGATCTATTTAAACCAAAACGCTGAATATTTTGAACTCTTTGTGACTAAAAAATAATCTACTAGATTGCAGGAGACAAACGACACTTAATTCGAGCGGCTTGACAAAGAGATATGTGAAAGATTTGTTTGGGATGTTGAACGGATCATTGCTAATCTGGTATGATATTCTCAAATTCTAAGTAATAATGCTTGATACATATTTTGTATAGAAGATAAATGTTTGTGTGACGGGTCAAAACTTCACATCCATACCGTTTTCTTGCTGAACTAACAAAACAAATATTTGCAAAATCGCAGATCTTATTGCAAAAAAGTATCAAGTGATTTTGCCGTCATCTTTGCTAAAAAAAATAGGTTTCGAACCTTTTGAATAAGTCTCCGTAAAAGGATGATTCTGTCACTATACTTTGCCTACATGTTATTTCATTCCTCTTCTGTCTTCTATTTGTTTTCCTTTCTAGATGAATCCTTGCAAGGGTGCCAATGCAATGCAATCACTTCCTTACATGCTAACTTTATTGACAGAGGTGGCACATCTTTTTTATCTTCCTTAATATCTTGCTACATATGTGATTTATATCTAACCTATATCCTTTGATAGATGGCTGAATACATAATATCTATATGTGGAAGAAACCAAAGCAAGTGGGAGAATTTGGCGAGTTGGATCGTAAATCATAATTGCAGGTGGCGGGATTGGATTTGGTGGATGATGAAAGCAAGCTAGAACCAACAACTACCCAATGGACAAACATAAAGTCCTGAGCCGCAACGCGATGGTTGTGCTGTGGTGGTGATCGCGGTACTTCCGCGGTAGCGGTTTAGTGCTGGAGGTGTTGATAGTTGGCTGGTGTTGGCGGCAAGGTGTTCCCGGACGGCAATAGGTGGTGGTTGATGTGTTTGGTGACGGTGAGAACGGTGGTGGATAGCTTATCTTTTAAAATGAATTAGAACAAGGATGAGATTGAGAGCAGTGTTACAAAAAGGATTTGAAAATGATGAATTTGAAGGAAAACTAAATAAAAGAAAGGAAATTTTACAATGAAGAAGGTGATTTGAATTTTGTACACTGGTCACAGTGTCACACCTTCAATACCTATACTTTCCCAAGACAACAATTGAGTTCATAATATTTTGATATCGTAAGGGCCATTTTTTTTTTTTTTTGCAAAATGGTGTTTAAAATGGATAAATAAATAAGTATATCACCCAATGTTTATAATATTATTCAACTAGCACACTGTATTTTTTTTAAGTTTTATCTTTTGATTATTTTACCAAATGTTGATATCATATCGGTACCATGACGAACTGATATCGACAAAATACCCGTCGCGAAGCGACGGATATCCCACTAGTATATAACATTTTGCGTCGATTCTTGTCTACAGTATTGTACTGGCCACATGGCAGTTTACGACAGGGCCAATCTAATTATTCTATTTTCCTTTTTCTGGGTTTTTAGTGTATCTCTCCATCTCCTTCTCTCTCTCTATTTCTTTGTTTCTCAGAGAATGGTTGATGGGTTCAACCAGGAGATCGTGCGAGGAAGAGAGACGGATCTTAAGTGACTTCACCATCGACAACCACCAGCTTCCCTACCACATGCGCCGTCAGTTTGATCAACCAGCACAGCCTTTACGTACGATTCTGGCTTTTGGTGACAGAAGTCGACCGGTGCGTGGATGTGTTGGGCGAATAGGGACTGACAGCTTGTGGGTTGTGGTGCTTTGCAACGATTTCGGTGACTGATGTGTGGGGGCGGCGGCCGGCGGTGGATGCATGTGGTGGTGTAGAGTGGTGACCGCCTGGCCACCGGTTACCGTTTTGTGTAGAGTTGGCATGGATATATGGGCGACGTTGGTGGTAAGGTAATCTGGATGACAGCCGGGGAAGCATGACGACATGTTACCGGAGATCAGATTCCGGTGACCTGGATTTAACTTTTTAATGGCGAAACGTAACTTCTTATTACGAAACCAAAACGGGCAGAAATTCCAAAACAAAAACTAAAAGAAAAGAAGGGCTTCCTAAAAAGATTTGGGAGAGAGAAAAGTAGTTCTAGAAATAGAAGTTTGTTTTCCAGCTGTATAGATATTGTTTTTCTTTTATCATTACTCTCCAAACAATTATATTAGCAATTATACATTATTATATTATTATATTATACATATTAAAACAAAGTTTTGATGAACAGTAAAAAATTATTTTATACATATTAAATTAAAATATATATATATATATATATATATACATATTAAAACAAAGTTTTGATGAACAGTAAAAAATTATTTTATTTTATACATATTAAAACAAAGTTTTGATGAACAGTAAAAAAATATTTTTATAATATTATTATACTTTTAATTATTTCATTATTTTATCACTTAATTGATTTCATTATTAACTCTATAACATTGATGAAATTTGGTGAAGAGTAGTAGTTCACCTGCTTTTGGCCAAATCAAATTACGATTTTGCCATCAGTTTATAATTACGTTTTTACCTCCAGTTCAAAATAAAATTATGCTTTTGCTCCAGTTAAAAATTCTAATTTTGCCCTCGGTTCAAAATTACGATTTTGCCCCGTTTAAATTTACTGTTTCGCCATTAGTTTTGTTTTCTTCCTCCCAGCTAAATTACCATTTTGCCCTCAATTTAAATTTACATTTTTGTAATCGTTTTTGTTTGCTTTCCCAGTAAAATTACGATTTTGCACAAGATGGGGGAATAGTGTTAGGAAGCTGCCTGACACTCCCTCATTGGCCCAACCAATTTACGATTTTATCCCCCTTTAAAATTACGATTTTTCCCTCAGTTCAAAATTACGTTTTTACCCCAGTTCAAAATAAAATTATGCTTTCGCCCCCAACTAAAAATTACCATTTTGCCCTCGATTAAAAATTACGATTTTGACCCGTTTAAATTTACAGTTTTGCCATTAGTTTTGTTTTTTCCCAATCTAAATTTACATTTTTGTCATCGTTTTCTTTTGTTTTCCCTGTCAAATTATGATTTGACCCCAATGTAAAATTACAGTCATGCCATCATTTTAGTTCTTTTTTGTTGACAAAACTATAGTAGTGCTTTGTTTTAATTGTTTAACTCGGTGTAATTTATATTTTCCCCCAGTTTAAAATTATTGTTTTTCTTAAGCAAAAGTATGATAGTGTTTTAATTTAATTGGTTTACTCAATGTATTTTTTTTCAGATCGTGTTATGAATAGTATGTACAAGTAATCGAAAAACAGACGGACATATTATGAGAGAGAAATATTCGGCTTAATGCCCCGCAACGCGGGCGGGGCAAAATCTAGTTATATATATCAAAATACAAAAGGGTATTGCGCCAGAAGCTTTTGCTGTCTTTTGGTTTTGGCTACCAACTTTTTGTTATTTGGGGATTTGCCACCAGTGTTTGCTTTTCTCTGTCGCTCTTAATTACTTAACACATATGAAACTCTTCTTCACGTAGCTCCCGTTGTGCGGCTCTGTTTTCCTTCTGCCGTTGTCGGTGACGATGGCGGAGGTATATCACCATCGCCTCTCCGGTCGTATACGTTTGAGTTGGGCCGTCGACTGTCTCTTTGTCTCTCGGTGATGATGGCGGTGCCTCTCCGGTTGACTCGCTGCTTTCCCATAGGATCGATGACGATGACCACTTGCTTACTTGAGAAATACGTACCTGCCGCCACCTGCACTCACCGACTCACCGGTCGAATATCCTCTGTGTGGTTTCACATGGCGGCGGTGGTTAACAACCGTTGCCGGGAACTACCGTTAAGGTTGTTTCCCACGGTGATTGCGATTGTTCAATTTCTGTTTTGATTGTTTAATTTTATGCTCTATGATGACATCTGAGATCTCGAGGTTGTATCCTTATGTGGGTTTCGATCGCTTGCATTTTTCCAGGGTGTTTTTCCTTCTTGAATGAACTGTTGATATTTGGAAAAAGAAAACAAAAAATGATAGGAAAGATGCAATCTTTTGTAAAGATCATGAGGCCAGACGCATATATGGGTCGTACTTTATGTATTGAGAATTGTACATTAGACATACTTTGTATTCGGGTCATCAGTTTGGGAATGTGCGGTAGATGTGGTTCTTAATTTGAAGGGATTATTTATTGCACAAACGTGACTGGCACAAACCTGTCATGATGATTTTTTTTTTTTTGCATAAGCCCTCATCAAAAACACAAATGGAAGATTAATATAATGTTTTCTTTCCATATATTCATAACCATATGAAAGAAAGTATACATTTTTGTTTTGGTTTCTTTAGGCAACATCAGTCATGCTTGATCCATGGTTGCCTTAATGCTCTTTTACGTTGAATTTATGTCAAGTGAATACAAGTAACAGATGTTACTGTTAACTTCGTTTCGACCCGTCGCAACGCGGCGGGAAACACTACTAGTTATAATCATTTATATTATATAGATCAAAATAAAAATTATACCTTATTCATATTAGTTGATAATTGTTGATGGACCAATTTACCCTTATTAACTAATAAAGTTTCCCCATGGGTGTAGTTAAGGAGATGATTAGAGAGGGTTTTAGGTTAGACTCTCGTAATAACATCACATATATCTCGATCTCCTCTCTCTCTCCATAATCACGAGTTCTTCAACCTTAAGAACTCGGAACTACCATCAATTTATATACACTCTAAATAGGAACCGGATCAAGTTGACTGACATGTCGAACTCTATGGTTGTATCTGTTTCTGGATTCTCTGCTAGCCTGAATGTTGTAACATGTATCATATTTACATGTTTTCCATTACATAGTAACGTAACTGATCAACATAACCCCCAAAGAGTAAAAAAAAGATCCCAAACATGGCACCAATCAGAACATCAACAACACCCCAAAATAAAATACAAATTGTCTACCCAACATCAAATTAAGGACCCCAAACTTAAAAACTTATAAGAAGATGACTAGGTCGGCCGGGCGTCGTGGGTGACTGTTAACATGGACTGAAATTGCGACCACGTCTCGTATTGGGAACATTTTTAAAATGACAAAAAACATATATGTATCCTTTGGGTTAAGTCTTAGGAATAATAGAAAGAGAAACATAGTTCACAACAATTTGGTTGGTTCAAAGACTCGCAATGCATTGTTTGTCCTGCTAGTTTGAGGGCCACGACCGCTGATTCCATGAAACACACCGGTTCAGATTAGTCAGACCTATTGAGAGTTGCGGGGTTGTTAAGAGATGATGGTTCAAATTTGCTACCTTTCGGTTCATAGTTACCAATGAGCTATTGTGACTATCATAAGGGTGCCTATTCGAAGTGGTTTTGATGCCATTTGTATGTCACACAAAGATGTGAGTGTCACGACCGGAAAAATGTTTTTACACACCGAGCCTTTATTACACGTAGAGGCGTTTCCGAAAATTCACGTACCCTGTTTGAGATTGAAAAATGGGCCCTTCTGTTATGTTTTGTTATTATTTCAAAAAGATCAAATCAGTATTGGGCTTAATAAACCTAATTCCAAGTGAGTTAAATTCTAAACCATAAAAAATAATTTGTAAATTGACTTATATTGAAAGGGGTATGTGTTTACAATTTAAAAAAAAATAACATATACGTATCGGATTTTTTTTTAAATCGCATGCCCCTCGAAATTGTGGGCCTTGTGCGGAGGTCCTCCCCGCACACCATCAAAGCCTCCCATGATTACACGTATAGTACTTGATAATTATGTTGGCACCACACATGATGATATGTGTGAAAACTCATTAAGTTAATTTAACTTATAACCACTTGCGCAATGTTTAATAAGATATAATTGTTTTGTTGTATTTATGAAGTGATTCGTTACAACTTATAAAGACACGTTGTTAATTCAAAAGTCGAGACAAAATTTGGGGTAAGATCAAATAAAAAATTTATTTTACCTAAGTAGGATGAGAAGGAATCTTACCATTCATTTTTCAAATCAATAGTTAAGATCATGGTTGTAAAAATCCAGACTAGTCTCTGATTAGTCGCCGATTAATCACTAATCGGAGGTTCACCGATTAATGGCCGATTAATAGCTAGGCAGTCAATGGCGGTCCAATTCTGGCCAAATTTTGGCTAGATGCTGGCCAAATTTCGACCAAACCATATAAATTCTTTCCAATTACTTAAAAAAATGGGCTAATGAGGGGTTAAAACATGTATACTTTAAAAAACTACATATAAAAATGTGTGTATATGCATGCAACTAAAAATTACATATAAAAATCTCAATCCGATTAATTCCGATTAATCCCTATTAATCCCGATTAATCGCTTGTCGGTACCCCACCGCTCGACTAGCGCCTAGCGATTTTTACAACACTAGTTAAGATGAAAGTGTAGGAAATAGGATGAGTGCAATGGTATCTTGGGAAAATCCTATTTATGGACTTTCTCTCTCCACATGCAAAGCACATGCATATTTCATCCTCATTTTTTAAATGTTCATAACTTTTTTATACAACATTATTTTTCATAAAAAATTCACCGTAAAATCGAGCGTTTTTTTATATTTAATTTGAGTACCATATTGCTATATAAAATATGAAGACTAAAAAAACCACCAAAATCTGTTGTATTTCTATGTTGTATTTTTTTGTGCTGGATTTCTGCACTATATTTTTGTGCTAAATTTTTGTGCTGAATTTTTTTGTTTTAAATTTTTTTCCTCAATTTTTTGTGCTGGATTTTTTTGTACTACATTTTTTTGCTAAATTTTTTCGTGCTATATTTTTTTATACTAGATTTTTTTGTATTACATTTTTTGTGCTATATTTTTTTGTGCTAGATTTTTTGTGCTAGATATTTTTTGTTGTATTTTTAAAAAACAAAATGGGTGTCACATGTCATTTTCATTCTTATTTATAAGGACCAAAATGCCCTTTATTCCTACTTATTAGGAGTGCCACATGTCATCATCATAATCCTTCTTAGACTACTTAGGCAAAATCCACTTTTTAGTGGATAATTCCCCGACAAAATTATTTTATGTGTCAAAGTCGCCCACAATTAGGGGTGAGCATGGTGCGGTTCGGTTCGGTTATTACCTATAATCGAAACCATAACCGCACACTGAAGTTATCAAAAAATCATAACCGTTCGGTTTCGGTTAATCGGTTATTGCGGTTTCGGTTCGGTTATAGCTCGGTTATTATTAGTGTAAACTATAATGGGCCAATAAGGTTGGGTCATGGTTAGTGTAAAATGTAATGGGCCAATAAGGTTGGGCCATGGTTAAAAGTTAAAACATTCAAATACTTCACCAAAGATACATATAGATTAGGCCATGGTTAAGCATTTAAATACAAACTTAAAGACTTATGGTGCTACGGATTTGGCTATGTTTAAAATATTCGGTTCGGTTATTTACGGTTATGAAAATAAGAATAACCATAACCGAACCGCAAAAATCGGTTATTAAAAATATAAATAACCAACCCTTCGGTTATTTCGGTTATCGGTTATTTCAGTTCGGTTTTTTCGGTTACGGTTCGGTTAATTCAGTTATATGCTCACCCACAATTGTAGTTTTAAATGTACTTCTCATTTCATTTTATTCATTGGATTATAATAATCTATACGATGACCAATAGAGTTAGATCGCATTTGGTCAATAGAGTTAGATCGCATTTGGCAACAAAATAAAAATAAAAGTTAGAAATGTTATTGGTTACATTAACAATATGAATTATTATCTGCTAGTGAATTATAATCGAATTATAAAAATCCAATCTGGCTCGTTTAAAATGGAAAGGAAGTCATGACTATCATAAACGAATTAGTAATTATCTAAAAGTTATATATTTGACTAATTCAAGATAAATATTTTAGTCTTAATTATTATTTGGAAGTAAATGTCAACACGAAGGAAAAATCAAGTCGTATATATATGAATTACCTTCTCCAGAAAAAAAATGTCACTTTAATTATATTATAAGATACTAAAAAGGACGACACTTCTTAAACATTCCTTTATCAAATTCTCACGTTGTTTCAACAAAAAGATTCATATATAACTTTGTACAGTGAACAAATTATTGGCCTTCAATGGATTTCTCAAATTTATTTTATACTTTTATGTAGTCTTAAGCATACATGGTTTTACTCCATAAGGACACACGTGTGTACACATATATTTTTATATATAAAATAACAAAGTTACTTAAGAACTTAAGAACTTAAGAGAACCTCCATCAACAAGCAAACTTTTTAAAAAAAAAAAATTATATCTTTTTTATTAAAAGGTTAATATTGTAAAAATAAAAATAACTAAAAAATATATGTAGATTGACAAGCTAGATATATGTTAACGATGTGTGTATATATAGTTCATTAGTTACATAGATTGTCGATCTACATATCGTTTTTTTTATTGTGTAAAAATCAGTAACATATAAAAAAATAAAAAGAATTAAAAAAATTGTTCGATTAACAATGGTTCTCTGGGTTCTCAAGTAACTTTGTGGTTTTCGTGTGATTCTTTCCCTATATACATACACACACAAAAAAAGCAACCAATTTTATAATTATACAATGAATGTGTGCATAGCATTTAACATATATAAGAGCATGGCCAATATATAAGGTGTTTTTAGCACTCTTTTTTTTTCCATGTCAGCCATTTTTTACTTCTGTGGAGCTCGTTTAGATACCTAGTTTTGGAGAGTGTAGCTCTTGGCCAAGAATTAGAGACAACATAATGATACGGGTCCATTGTACTTTTAAATTATAATATATGCATCCATATAAAAGATATGAACGTTTAAAATAAAAAGGTGGTGATGATAGATTGATGGTCTAGTAATTTAATACATTTGTGCTAATGTTTGTAACATATCTCTAATTGCATAAAGAGTAATTTGTGATTAGCCTCCAAATAAGTTTCTTAACTTTAGCCTGTCAATTACCAAATTTGGAAGTCATCTTCCAATGATCACATTTGAATACTTACCACAATCCAAACCAATCCGACACACAAAGCAACTTACAAAAATGGACCTTTTTTTAAAACACAATTCAACATGTATTTCAATCATGGCAGCAATCTTTTCATAATATACAAAGCAACTGAAAAACTACGTACAAACACATTAACCATTCAATAATCTCATCCCCGATTGATGTTTACGCGGGTATAAATCTGAAATATTTCTCTGAATGAATCAACTAACAATGTTGTCCTCTCGAGGAATTTGAACTCGCCAAAAAGTATAACGGATATACAACTCATTGAGAGTAATAGCTAATCCAAAACCTATGACCGAAGACACCATTACCGCATAGATTGCCTTCAGTTGAAGCTGCAACATACAAAGTCAAAGCCAAAATGTTAATGGTTTCATTAAACACACGTTCAAACTACCCTTTAATCGTGTAACGTACCCAAGAATAGAATAAGTGCAGAAGCATAGCAACAAGTGCAAACTCAAGAACAGCATATCTCCAGATATACTCCGGCATAGCTGTAATTGGAACAATAAGATAGTGTTGCAACATTATGTATACATATGTATAAGAATCACTATATATATTTAGGAACTTTTTGGTTCATAGGTAATGTATTCACTCATATATACAATAATATACATGTATTCATCGGTGAATACAATAGAAAAGAGCATGAAATGTACGTATAAGTAATAAAGTAGAGAACCACAATAAAACTTGTATGTACCGCTTTAAAGATATGGTGGGGAGAGAGAAAGAGAGACGGTTATTTGGTTACATATATAACCGCCTTATATATCACATATAAAGCAATATGTAAAGTGTTTACGTGTTTTACCGTAGTGTTTAACTTAAAAATGGTTTTTTTTTCATTGAATGACCCTCTATGTATACATACATACATATATATATATATATATATATATAGAGAGAGAGAGAGAGAGAGAGTAAAATACCCGGATGGTCCCTATGGTTTTGTAAAATAACACCTATAATCCCCAACTTTTGGAAATTACACCGGTGGTCTCTGGGGTTCACAGTTTGTTACTCAGATAGTCTCTGGAGTGGATAGGGGTTAGTTTTCTCCGTTAAGTCCATCTAAAACTACTTATTTACCCATTGCTTTATTAAAATATAAGAAAAAAAGCACATGTTTTGTTAACCCTAAAACCCACACCTGCTGTAATGTGAAACGAATCTGTAAAACAAATTATACCTAGATAAACCGCTAAAATAGATGATAAAAGACCAAATGTAAAAGCGAACGGTGCTGCAATCACAACAGCTTGAGTTTTCAGCTCATCGATCTGCAAATTCGGATACAAAAATAAAAGTTACAAGAACAAATACAAAATCCAAAAGACCTTGCATTTTTGTTAAAGTATATAACACATAACACATATTTGTTTGAATAATCAGCATAAAGATATATGTGTACGCATGCTGATGTCCCTAGTTCAGAAAACATCCACCAACTTAAAACGAAAATTATGATGACTAAAATTCTTGTATGCCTATATACACATTTTAAAGTTGAACACAAACAGAAGCAATATTTCGATAGAAATGGGAGTTTTTTACTGATGTAGTGCAGTTTTCAAAAGTTTAATCAAAACTAGTGCCGCCTTGGAAAACATTTCATAATTGATGCAAATGCCAATATAAATGGCGATTTTTTAGAAAATAGTAGGCCGTGTGCAGGCTTTTGCAGGATATAGCAAGCTTTTGCAGGGAATTGCAGACCAATCAATGCCCAGGAACTTTCAGCCGTTACCATCATTGATTTTCCTATACAAATGCCATTTTGAATGGCGAAATATTGAATGTCCCTGCACAAATGCCATTACAAATGGCGAAACTTTTAATGTCCCTGCACAAAGCCATTTTGAATGGCGAAATATTGATATAAAAGTTTCGCCATTTGTAATGGCTTTGTGCAGGGACATTAAAAGTTTCACCATTTGTAATGGCATTTGTGCAGGGACATTCAATATTTCGCCATTCAAAATGGCATTTGTACAGGAAAGTCAATGATGGTAACGGCTGAAAGTTCCTGGGCATTGATTGGTCTGCAATTCCCTGCAAAAAGCCTGCTATATCCAGCAAAAGCCTGCACAGCCTACTATTTTCTAAGAAATCGCCATTTATATTGGCATTTGCATCAATTGTGAAATGTTTTCCAAGGCAGCACTAGTTTTGATTAAACTTTTGAAAACTGCACTACATCAGTAAAAAACTCTAGAAATGGCCGGAGATTATTGGTTTTAAGGCGAAAATACTAACCAGAAGCTGCTCGATGACAAAGAAGTAGCAAAGTGTACTTATCAAAACCAGGCGCACAAAATCCTGCCAGGCTCTGCATAAACATATAAGAACTATCCATATAATATAACAAAAAAAGACAAAGTATAATTTAATAAATACATAAAGGATCAGAGATTATGCACCTTATGGTTCTTGGATCCAAACCTTGTTGATTTCGTGCGTTTATGGTTTGCCTTTGAGCATAACTACGCATACGAAACAAAGTGACAGGTAAGTTTGAGACTTCTCTACGACAAACTTCACAGGTTTTGTTCCCTCTGAGATTAAACCATTTAACTGCACATTCTTCATGCACAAGCCTAAGTGCACCTTTGCAGCTGCATTCCATCTTAAGCTGATTTCCTTCAGCACATGGTTCCATACATATCCTGCAAACTGCTTCTTCCTCATCAATCTCCTCCTCAGTTTCCACCTGAGCAGGGATGATTTGATCTACAAACACAAAAATAAAATATATAAAATATGTTAAAATTTACATACAACTAATAGTTGTAGTTACAATATGACAGTCTAAACATACCATCGGCACTTTCAATTTGATCATTATCTTTTCGGGCTGCAAATGAGACTGATCTTACAACGACAATGTTCCGCAAGGGCACAAAGAGAGACCTTGAAACATGAGGTTTCACCGCCCTTATCTGCATGAGAGACAATACAGAATCATCCTTCAATGTTTGGATGAATATCAGGGCCGGCCCTGAGAATTCGTGTACCTTGTTCGAGCTCGAAAAAACGTGCCCTTAGGCCTTAACGAAATTGGGTATTAGGAGGTCTAAACCTAAGACAATGAGCTAATAATTAATCTAAACCTTAAATATAGTTTTGTAAGTGGGCCTATGTTGGTGTTTATATGGGTATACCCTATTAATTTATTTATTTTACATATACATATCAGTTTTTTTAAATGACGTGCCCTTTGAAATATCAGGCCCTGGCCGGTGGTCCTCCCCGCCCACCCTCAGGGCCGGCCATGATGAATATATATCCTGCTTTTGTTAATATGATTCAAAATAAACAACCGAACCGTATCAAATCTTTAACATCCTGTCCCTTCTACCAACCAATATTGTCCATTTTGCCTATGAGGGGCACATATTTATTTTTTGTCGCCCAGGTGAAACCAATATTGTCTGTTTTGTGCACAAGGGCCAAAATTTTTTTATTTTTGGTTGCACGAGTGAAAACCTCCTAAGAGGTCACTCGTCATGGATTGCTCTCACTAAAGCACACTTAACTCTAGAGTTTTCTTCTCATTCACAATCAAATGCGTACAAAACTTGTTGGTAATATATTCCCTATGGTCGTGGACATAAGATAACGATGTGGTATTCACCTAACCGTATTATTATAGATGATCATATGATTTTCATTATTTAAAGTCACATAAATGATAAATCACTTTCGAAAACGCACATCCAACATGTGAACCAGAGCATTTATATTATATAACGAGTCGTATAGGAGTAATGCAATCGGCAAGAATACCTGAGATTTTTGTTGTTCACTATATGTCCTAGCTGAAACAGGCGTAGTGATCGAAGGGGACATGTTTGACTCTTGTTTGACCGGAAGAGACCAAGATCGATTCCCGTGGAATATGGACTTAATCTTGGTAACAATAGGGCTTTCAGGATGCAGAAGAGGACTTCTTTCACCGTCACGAGGAGTCTTCTCTTTAAATCTTACACCTTTAACAACCCGTGATGAGGTACCGCCTTTAGATGCATCTAATTGAGCATGTCTTGTTGGTATTTTGAGCGACAAATCTGAACGACGTGTGTTTTTTTCAGAATTTTTAACCTCATTTGTGGATTCCTTCACACTGTTATCAACCTGCAGACCGATCAAATCATGAAAAGATCACACAAATTATAAACTTTTTGTGAATTTATGGCTAGGCTGCCTTTTATACAAACACACTATCCACACACCACTACATGAGTACGTTTCATACGGCCATTTGACGACATGAGGAAACGGTCATATGGGTCATATGAGGTGGTGGTCGCCAAATCATGCGGCCACCATTTTTTGCCCAGTTATAATGATGTGATAGACATGTTAGGGAGTGATGTTTGTATAGCAACACTATGTATCTAACATTCTAACTATACAGCGAAATCGCGGCATGAATCAAGAAAGTGAGGGAAAAATCCAAGATCCAGTTATGATAAGATTTATGTGGTGTGGCTTCATCAAGCAACAAACTTTGGCTAAATCTACAAATGGGTACACAATTAAACTTCAAGAATCACCCAAAATCACAAAGCCCACAAACAAAATAAATTTAGCATCAGAAGCAGCAACAGATGTAAACAACAAAAGGAAGACAGAAGAACCAAACCTCTGAAGCATTAATGTCATCATCGTCAACAACCGTAATTTCATGGGATGTTTGCATCATCGACAAGCGAAGAAGCTATGAAAATGGTGTGCTTGAAACAGTCTCTGATTTTTACTAACAATTATTAAATATCAGATAACACATTTGAATTTGTGTCCTATGGGCATGATAAACATGTCAAATAATATTTTTCATGATAAATGGTCTTGGATTCATGTATGAATTATCTGTCAAGTTTTTGTATTTATCTCAGAAATAATATCAATATGCTGCAAGTTGATTGATCACATTTTGGACAATACATGTGCAGTGCAGTCACCATTGCATGCTTTCAACATTTTGACTAGTCTTTTTTTTCTTGATAATATGTTTATCGATCTTATAAGTTTTAATTGTGAGTTATTTATAGGAAATGATTTGTAAGAATAAAATAAAATTATTTTTTGATGAATATATATTCTTTTATTGTGACGTTAGAGTAAACTTTTTATTTTTATTTTTCATTAATGTATGCAAGTCAATTATTGTGACAAGCAAGATTACATGTTTTCTATTATTAAATTTATTGTTCATTACGTCCATCCTCGACCTTTGCCACTTCCAGCTTCGCTCATTCATCACTGCCTCACCGGCGACCTTGTAAACCCTATAGCCTTGTCGCCATTCGTTTGCCATCTATAGCTAAAACACACCCGTGGACAGCTATATGATCGACTAGGCTCACTTTTTCGTGGGGCCTAAATTTTTATTATTTTTTAAAAATCTTTTATATATAATTTTTTTACACAAAACATATAACTAAATTTAAAAGTTAAAACCCAATATGTTTTGAAAGTTGAAACCTACTAACTTATCCTATTTAGTTTTAGACCCATATTAACAAAAAAAAAAAAAAACCCTCAATGTCATTAGGCCCACTCTCTCATGTATCATAGATACCTAAGATACGATTCCCATTTAGTATACCTTCTTGGGTCAAACGGGTCAAGTGTACAACATTTGGTTTCAAGTTGGTTGTACTCCCTTTTTTCTGTTCGAACCCGCAATCTCAAATGAATTCATTTTCATATTAATTGCCTAGTTGATCAATTAACACACCAAATCGATTGATCTTTTTATGTACAAAAGTTTGCGAACAATACGAGTACAAAACAAAGTTTGTATGTTACTACTACCCTAGTCACTGAAACATCTCTATACATACGAGGGAAATACATAAAACAAAGGTATCCCCTACTATTCCATGTTATGTACAATTTCCAGAAGCAAAACCAACTTAACTAGTCCACTTCACCAACTATTCCATTTTATGTTTTTAAGGTCTTTCTGGGAATCATATCTAGATTTTAATTAACGGGCTAACGGCGTCTTGTTATTTTTTGGACAGAAATTTATCGTGGATCATGTTTTACGGTCTTTCTAGGAATCAACACCCCCCTTCCTTGAAGTCTTGTTGGCAGATGATTGTTCTTTAAGAGCTTCTTTTTCTAATCTTTTCTTTTCGGCATCCGCTTGCTGTTTATTATCATCGCGTGCTTTCTTGAACATTTTAGCAAACACTGCCAGAATTTGCGTTACTGCACATACAACCCCAACAATGCATGAATCTTTGACAAATAACTTACTTAATTATGACTACGAAAAACCTATATTAATACAATAATAATATTATTTTCCAAATAAACCAATACAAAAGGTTGTATGGATTAAATATACACTTTGCACCATTTCAAACCATTTCCACTTTGATTACCATTTTTTTGGAGGTTTTACCGGTTTGACTCGTTAGACATCACCCGAATCAAAACATGGAATGTTGTTTTAATAATAATGAAATACAAGACCAAACCTTGCTCGAAGGGGCAACGAACAGGATCCTCTCCAAAATACTGTGAAAGTGAATCTGCATTTCTTCCCTGCAAAGCATATATTGTTAAAACAAGTTTACATCAACATGTGAATATGTGATAAGAATATTAGAGATTAGTAACAAAACTCACCACTTCAGTATACAAGGAGATTAGCGCCCGCACTTCAGCTTCAGCAGTATCAAGAAAACCCTTCAACGCCTGAAAGTTTTTTTTTACGATAATACCCATTAGTTCTTCTGCACCTTACAAATATTAACAGTTTATATATCAAGAACTCGCCTTTTGGAAGCCAGCAGATATAGCACCATCGTTTTCAGAAGCAGTGAGTTCCTGCTCTGTTGATCAGTTCTGATTTTAAACATAATGGAAAACATGTAATAACATACCTTTGATTGCATCAGTAGAGAATCCAGTCAGAGACGCAGCCACAGAGTTTGACATAGTTGTCAGTTTGATCTGGTTCCACCTTAGGGTGTAAAGTGATGATGGTGATGAAACCGAAATTAGGGTGAGTTTCGGTTGAGGGAGAGAGAGACGAAATTGATGTTAATGAGGGTTTTGTGATTGTGTAATTGGTCTAACCCTTTAACTCTCTAATAAGCTCCTTATTTATACACCCAAGAGGAAACCCAATTAGTTAATAAGGGTAATATGGTCCATCAACAATTACCAACTAATTATTAATAGGTTATTAATATATTTTGATCTATATTATATAAATGATAATGATGGCTACAAGATTAAATATAAATAAATAAATATTTAATCTTACATTCTCCCACTTAGCCGAATAATCATTTATCATGAGTATTAGATAAGTCTGATCAGAAGTTAATACTCATTTTAGCCTTAAACAAGTACTATAGCAGAGAAATACAACCGTTGAATCATTATGCGACTCAGGACCCCCATTAGTCATACTATAGCCTTAATTTAAAACCTAACAGTTATGATCAAAATATGTAAGCCCTTTAACGTTTGATTTGTATTTATAGTTGTCTATATGTCATTACACCGGCAGAACATATGTAAGAGACATACAAAATCAAACTGATGAGGAAAATTAATTAATAGTTAGTCATTCATAGTACGATATGCAGTTGTACATGGTCATCAACTAAAACCCGTCTCTTTTATGTGCACTCTTAATAAGACTTATGGGTAATAGACCTTTAGTTATAGGATCCTTAAGCATATCATGAATGCATTCGATACAAAGATTTAGTTTCCTCAATTCGTTCACAAACGAATAATTAATTGCGTATCGAAATTTAATGCAGCACCTCTCGAACTGTTACTGTTCAAGGAGACATGGTAGCTGACTTTATCACAACAAGTCTTCAATATATTAATTATATGGAGTTAATAAACTCATGAGTCCACTGATAAATTTCCAACAACATTTAGTGACTATATTATGTCGTTATAACTTAGGTTGTTGATATCAGTCTATTATGACTCCTCCATGAGATAGGTTTTGTCTGCTGACATAAAGATATACCCAAAATTACATTTTGTCATCTTTGAATATCTCAAAGTTAGAGTAATAAACCGGTTTTAATTCTCACTTCTTCTTTAAATTATAGCCTCTCGTTTCTTTTAAAGATATTGTAATACTCTATTAGATGCTTCACATTAATCTAGACATATCTAGTGTGTTGCAATGTGAGTAATATCTAAACGAGTACAGACTTGAACTTACATAAGGCTTCTAATTAATGAAGCGTAAGAAATAATCTCATTTATCCTATTATCCTCTAAAGGAGAGCAGTATTGTTTGTTACATATGTAAGGACCAATTTAATGTTAAACTTATGGAACGG
Organism: Helianthus tuberosus; assembly: GCA_030545235.1. Lineage (NCBI taxonomy): Eukaryota > Viridiplantae > Streptophyta > Magnoliopsida > Asterales > Asteraceae > Helianthus > Helianthus tuberosus. The sequence continues at coordinate 41,003,086 of CM060385.1, read as the reverse complement.
AAGTAATGTCCCATTTGGTCTATCTCAACATGTTATGATATCTATTATGTAAGAGATATCTCTGAGATCTATTATATCAAAGTTTGTGTTAACAATGCTTTGACTTATTTAACATCTACTTGTCAAAAGAATATCATCTATATAGACAAGTTTATCTTAGTTGCTCCCACTCATCTTGAGGTAGGTACATTAATCCACTTGATTGTTGATGAAAAATAATTGCGTTAAGATTTCATCATATTATGACGTTTGCATTAACCCATACATGGATTTTATTGGCTTACAAATAAAGTGTTCTTTAACCTTAAGTTTAGAACTTTCAGGTTGTTTTATGAACATGTAAATATGTCAGCCAGTTTGCATTAGGGAAAATTGTTTTAATGTTCATCTAATGTAGCTCAAAACTATTATAAGCTACTAGAACAGTGATGATCCTAAAAGAAATCTTTTGTTAGATATGTAATAAAGATTCTTTAATAATTTATCTCTTCCTGAGTACAACCTTTGACAATCAATCATGCTTCTTTGTGTCTTAACGTTTATATCAGGATTTGGTTTAGTTATGAACACTCTTAGGTTATTCAATCAAATCCCAAACGTTATGCGAACACATAAAACAGTTTTACTAGAAAACAGTTTTATTCTATTTAGAAGATTAATTGACGATAATGGCTTAATTAGGAGAGATAGGATCAATAAACTTTTCCAAAATCCATTTCAACTTCAGTTAGGGAGGTTATGTAATCATCAAAGTTAGTAGGTTTTTAAACGTAGATGACCTCCTGAGTTGATTATTGAGTTTGTTAGAAGTTTCAGTTTTATGGATTAGCTCTTGGTTAGGTTGCTATCATTTTTAGGATTCTAAGTTTGTAAGAGTGGTGCAGTATGGTGTACAAGAGGTGTAATCGGAGTTAAATTTGGAATGAAATTTAATGACACTCTTCCCCCCGCCTCTTGTATTCCTTGCAAGTCATGATAAGGACTTTGACTGCTCCCACTAACCTTAGAAAACTTTAGGAACTCAGCATGCTTAGGGTCAATATTTAACGAACAAATTCTAATAGAGAAAACATATTAATGAACATATTAATGACGTTAGTCATTGTATTTTCTCTTGTTGAGGATTATGTTATTTTAGATAAGAGATCTAAGTGTGCCCACAATTAAGCAACAATGAAACTTTTGTAATAGTAGCATTAGATTTTAAGGAGACAAGTTTTGATGGAACAGTGTCGTGATGGAGCGGCGTCTTGTACAAGAGGTGCAAATTGAGGTAATGTGAAATTCTCACTCCCCCACCTCTTGCAACTATTGCAAGTTGTTCTAAAACACTTAATGCTCCCACTGGTCTTTTAATATCTCTAGAATGCTACAAGAGAAGTTTCAAGTTGGTATGTGACGTGGGAACCTATTATATATATATGTTAGACTTTACTTGATTTCCTTAATGTCCAGATGGCATAAAAACTTAGGGACATATTTAATAGAAAACATGTTAAGCACATATATGAGTAGATTTCTTTAAGACCATGGGCCATATGCGACAAAATTTAGATACAAGTAAATAGTCTTTAAATGATAAATGAATTATGTCTGAATATTCCATTTGGAATAAGTTCCACGAATGTCAATGAATGACTTATGATGGACCCATACTTATTCCTTAAGCCAAGTAATGTTTTAAGGCTTTAACGTCATGATCTAAAATCACTTAGAATGAGATTAGATAAGAAATCATCCTCATTAACCATGGCATGATTTCTCATGAATTTTTGGTTATAATGGATGAAACTTGTAAGTCTCATTTTTCCTTTTGTCAAATTTTTCATTTGCATGATGACAAAAGTTGTGAAAGTGTAAGGTATCATCTAGTTTTATCTTAATAATGTTTCAATCCAGATATTTAGAACAAATAAGATGAGAGTTTAAGATAAGTGTGACTTTATGTTGACTATGCAAACCTCACAACCTTCATAACATTGCTTAATTATGATACTATATTCTGATTAATATTCAGAATTTGTAAGGTATCGAATAGCTTTGTTAGAAGACTGCCTATTATAGTTCTTATAGCCTTAACATTTAATTTTGTCACTAACTCTCATGTTAGTTATTTGGTAACTTCTGGTAAGGAAACGTTGAAAACTAGAGTCAACTAATCATGTGTTAATAGGAATATTATAATTAGTAGACTTAAATATCTTTAATAAGTGACTATCTAATTAATTCAACCAACTGTTCTTTAGAATAATGGATAGTCTCGTTGCTTATGTTTAGTCTAATGACATAATTATGCAGTGAGATTTTCCCTTTAAGAACCTTAAAGTTGGAATTAGCACTTGTAATTTGCCTATGGACCTTAGAACAATCCTCTTTTAAGGTTTTAAGTGGTTGTAAGGTGAGTAACAACTTATTTTCCAGCTTCAAACATTTATTTCTTTGTACATATGTTGCTTATCAACACACTCATTATACTTTGGTATGTTTGAGTGTTATAGTTGATTTATAAGGCATCAAATTGTACAAGTGAAAATCTTAATATGTAATGTACTGGAAAATGTACTTATTTCCATGCGTAAGCCCTTAACTTTATGGGTCATGGTATTGTACATTATTATGTATTCACATATACCACTTAACTTTATAGTTTAGAATTATAAAAGAAGGCATGCATCTTAGGAGTTCTAGTGATTATTCCATATATAAGAGATTAGCCTTAGGAAAAAACTTAATCTGAAATAACTTTAGAGATAGCATTATGTTAGAGGGTTCTTGATTATCATAAGAGACATCATGTTCGATTTATCCTAATCATCATGCTCTAATTTTCTTCTTTATAATCTTTATCAGAAGAGAGCAATAGGATTATCGTGCCTTAAGTGATAATCTAGTATTTAAATTAAGAGCTAATTCTTATAGAAACTTTAAATAAAGCAAACATTTTAGGTTTAGGAATTAGAGTGGATGAGATATATGTAGAAGTAAATTATAGTGAGTAAAATTATGGGTACTAAGAATAAGATAGACGAAATGATCATAAAATTAATTAAGGATCATTAATATAAGGATCATTATGTGAAGAAATTGTGATATGTCTATCACTAACATCAAAATAATAGACTTAGTAAAATTCTACTTAAACAAAGACAAATCAGCTTTGGCCAGAAGTGTAATCATTTAAGTATGTGTGCAAAGTAATCGTGACAAATCAGCTTTGGCCAGAAATGAGACAATCACTTTAGTTATGCACTTGTCAAGCATGCTAAACATAAATGAATTAAATCAGCTTTGGCCAGAATTAAGACATTTCACGTTTGTAATGCATACTTAACATAGCTTTTTATAATACTTGAACAATAAATAGATGTATTAAATCAGCTTTGGCCAGAATTAATACATCAGAAGCTCATTCAAGTTAAGCTAGTTTGGTTTTGTAAAACATTATTTGATCCTTATTAATTAATTAAGTATAAACAAAACCAAGTATTTAATAGCAAACCATTTGTTAGCGCGGATCGAACTAACAAATGAGGTTAAAAATTCTGAAAAAACCCTAATTTCCGAAATCTGTTAATAAAAGTATAAAATTTAAGGTTTCGGATCCCAGATTATGTTTTAAATTTATTTGGGTTCATTGCTTGTTCTTAATAAAACTCGAAAATTCCATTATTTTGGAATCTAATTTGGATTAGTGGATGTTTTTCTAATGTTTGATCTAAATTTTATCTATTAAATTTTCGAAAACCGTTAAAGATATTCAGATATTATTTTCGAAATATTGTGATAAGTTTAGATCAGAAATAAAACAGGAAACATTATCTCCACAATCCCTAAAAGTTCGAGTTTCAGTTCTATCACAATCAGCAGCTGTTAACAGAGGATTCGAGACCATCAGATCTCGACTAGAGACCACAAGGTCTCGACTAGAGACCACAAGGTCTCGACTAGAGACCACAAGGTCTCGACTCGAAATCATAAAGGTCATCAGAAACTTACAACTCGAGATCAGAAGTCTACAACTCGAGACCATCAGGTCTCGACTCGAGACTACAAGGTCTCGACTCGAGAACATAAGGGCTCAAAACTTCATAACACGAGACAACAGTTGCGACTCGAGACCATAATCATCATAACTCGAGACTAAGGTTGCGACTCGAGACCATAATCATCACAACTCGAGACTAAGGTTGCGACTCGAGACCATAAGCATCATAACTCGAGACCTCATTACCTTAAGCTGTTTAATGTGACCTAAAATTTTTTTTATACTTAATTAATTAATGTCCTTCTCAAATGCATTATAATATGGGGAAGGTTAACGTACAAGACCACCTTATCCTGCGAAGCATACGCGAATATCTCAACCGCACATCTGACCTACCCTAGGCCTTCAATTGAACGCGGTGGCACAATAGTAATTATCTTGACATAATTACGCACATTATAATGTCTAATTACGCATGGGTTGGGTTAAACTCTAATTACGCATGTTATTGCATAATTACGCACATTGTTACAATATATGTTAAAATTTACATACAACTAATAGTTGTACTTACAATATGACAGTCTAAACGTACCATCGGCACTTTCAATTTGATCATTATCTTTTCGGGCTGCAAATGAGACTGATCTTACAACGACAATGTTCCGCAAGGGCACAGAGAGAGACCTTGAAACATGAGGTTTCACCGCCCTTATCTACATGAGAGACAATACAGAATCATTCTTCAATGTTTGGATGAATATATATCCTGCTTTTGTTGATATGATTCAAAATAAACAACCGAGCCATATCAAATCTTTAACATCCTGTCCCTTCTACCAACCAATATTGTCCATTTTGCCTACGAGGGCACAAGGGGCCCACATTTATTTATTTTTGGTTGCACGAGTGAAAACCTCCTAAGAGGTCACCCGTCATGGATTGCTCTCACTAAAGCACACTTAACTCTAGAGTTTTCCTCTCATTCACAATCAAATGCGTACATAACTTGTTGGTAATATACAAGGCATGACATTCCCTATGGCCGTGGACATAAGTTAACGATGTGGGATTCACCTAACCGTATTATTATAGATGATCATATGATTTTCATTATTTAAAGTCACATAAATGATAAATCACTTTCAAAAACGCACATCCAACATGTGAACCAGAGCATGTTATATTATATAACGAGTCGTATAGGAGTAATGCAATCGGCAAGAATACCTGAGATTGTTGTTCACTATATGTCCTAGCTGAAACAGGCGTAGTGATCGAAGGGGACATGTTTGACTCTTGTTTGACCGGAAGAGACCAAGATCGATTCCCATTGAATATGGACTTAATCTTGGTAACAATAGGGCTTTCAGGATGCAGAAGAGGACTTTTTTCACAGTCACGAGGAGTCTTCTCTTTAAATCTTACACCTTTAACAACCCGTGATGAGGTACCGCCTTTAGATGCATCTAATTGAGCATGTCTTGTTGGTATTTTGAGCGACAAATCTGAACGACGTGTGTTTTTTTCAGAATTTTTAACCTCATTTGTGGATTCCTTCACACTGTTATTAACCTGCAGACCGATCAAAGATATGACTGATGTGAGGATTGACGCCCTATGACCTTTTTTTGCCCAGTTATATGGCCCGTATGATGTGATAGACACGCTAGTGTACATTATCAGAGTGATGTTTGTATAGCAACACTATGTATCTAACTATACAGCAGAAAATGCGGCATGAATCAAGAAAGTGAGGGAAAAAATCCAAGATCCAGTTATGATAAGATTTATGTGGTGTGGCATCATCAAGCAACAAACTTTGGCTAAATCTACAAATGGGTACACACTTAAACTTCAAGAATCACCCAAAATCACAAAGCCCACAAACAAAATAAATTTAGCATCAGAAGCAGCAACAGATGTAAACAACAAAAGGAAGACAGAAGAAGAACCAAACCTCTGAAGCATTAATGTCATCATCGTCAACAACCGTAATTTCATGGGATGTTTGCATCATCGATAAGCAAAGAAGCTATGAAAATGGTGTGCTTGAAACAGTCTCTGATTTTTACTAACAATTATTATATCAGATAACACATTTGAATTTGTGTCCTATGGGCATGATAAACATGTCAAAGAATATTTTTCATGATAAATGGTCTTGGATTCATGTATGAATTATCTGTCAAGTTTTTGTATTTATCTCAGAAATAATATCAATAATATGCTGCAAGTTGATTGATCATATTTTGGACAATACATGTGCAGTGCAGTCACCATTGCATGCTTTCATACATTTTGACTAGTCTTTTTTTTCTTGATAATATGTTTATCGATCTTATAAGTTTTAATTGTGAGTTATTTATAGGAAATGATTTGTAAGAATAAAATAAAATTATTTTTTGATGAATATATATTCTTTTATTGTGACGTTAGAGTAAACTTTTTATTTTTATTTTTTATTTTTTATTAATGTATGCAAGTCAATTATTGTGACAAGCAAGATTACATGTTTTCTATTATTAAATTTATTGTTCATTATGTCTATCCTCGACCTTTGCCACTTCCAGCTTCGCTCATTCATCACCGCCTCACCGGCGACCTTGTAAACCCTATAGCCTCGTCGCCATTCGTTTGCCATCTATAGCTAAAACACACCCGTGGACAGCTATATGATCGACTAGGCTCACTCTTTCGTGGGGCCTAAATTTTTATTATTTTTTAAACATCTTTTATATATAATTTTTTAACACAAAGCATATAACTAAATTTAAAAGTTAAAACCCGATATGTTTTGAAAGTTGAAACCTATTAGGAAAAATTACACTTTTCGTCCTTTATGTTTGTACCTAGTTGCAATGGATGACCTTTACCTTTAATAATTACAGCCACGGTCCTTTATTTTGAAAACATGTTACACCTTTCGTCCTTTAGTGCTAACCATGTTAAAATTTTGAGTTAAATCTAGTCACATGAGGGTATTATGGTCATTTCACGTTTTTAATGTTATTATAAAGAAAACTAAAAAATTAACACATATATATACATACTACAGCTTCATTCCACCACTCAACCACAGACATTTCTCTCCGATAAAACCACCACCCAACCACCGCCAAAGTCCACCACTGCCATTGCCATTGCCATTGCCACCGCCTTCGCCACCGCCTGTAACATTACCACCACCATCATCGGAGCTACACGACCACCACACACACACACACTCTCTCTCTCTAAATCATAACACCACCGTCGGATCGGAGCCCTAGATTTTTTGGATCTACAAACACCGCCAGCACAGCCTGTGACATCACCACCACCATCATCGGAACTACACCCCCCCTCTCTCTAAAACATGCTCAATTGGAGCCCTCTGTATTACTATGCATAAATTGCACTCGATTGTTTGACCATCGGACTTGTGGCCGAGCTCACGGGTGAACTGGAAAACCCTAGCGGCGCAGATGATCGGAGGTATTTTGATGGATAAAACGCCGTTGCCTGGAGGCTGTTGCTATTGATTGTTGATGATGGAGGCGTTTCGGACGCAGTTGTTGATGATGGAGGAGTTTGAACGCCGTTAGTGGGACGCCGTTAGATGATCGGAGGTGTTTTCCCTCTGTTTTTCTCCTTGTATTTTGGGGATTTTTTAAGTTCTTTAATTTAGGGATTTTTTTTTTGGTCTTTAATTTGATTATTTATATCCTAAATGAGATGTTTTACGTTCTTGGTTTTAATATTTAGGGCTTCTGTCGCCATGATTTAATATTTGTTGGGGTTGGTTTCATACGGCGGCTGGTGGTGGTGGGTGTTGGTTACATATGGCGGCTGGTGGTGGTGGGGCTTGATTCAGATTCAAACGAAGGTGCATATAGGAAAAAAAACAAATGGAGTCGGTGATGCGGTGTGAGGGGTGAGTGATTCAGATTCGAAACACCGCCATCATCTCCTGCCACCACCTCTAGCCGCCGTCACCTCCTGCCACCACCACCAGCCACCGTCATCACCCCACCCCTGTTTTTTTCCACCCCTGTTTTTTTTGCTGCAGACAATTAAGAGAGAGAGGGAATGAGAGAGAGAGAGTGAAAGAGAAAAAAAGGTATTTATATTTGATTTTATTTTTTTTATTTATACTATAAATAATTAAGTAGAAAGACTAAACTGCCCTTAAGTAAATAAATTTAACTGAAAATTTTAACCAAGTTAGTGCTAAAGGACGAAAGATGTAACATGTTTTCAAAATAAAGGACTGTGGCTGTAATTATTAAAGGTAAAGGTCATCCATTGCAACTAGGTACAAACATAAAGGACGAAAAGTGTAATTTTTCCAACCTATTAACTTATCCTATTTAGTTTAGGTCCATTAGTTTAGACCCAAAATAAATAAAAAAAACCCCTCCAATGTCATTTAACCTGATTAAACCAATAATGTTTAAAATTTTTAAACCATATAAAAAACACAAAGGTTGAGAGTCTAAAAATTAAAGGAGAGAGTGTATAGCATTTGGTTTCAATTTGGTTGTAATCCTTTTTTAGTATACCTTCCTAGGCCCACTCTCTCATGTATCATAGATACCTAAGATATAATTCCCATTTAGTATGCCTTCTTGGGTCAAACGGGTCAAGTGTACAACATTTGGTTTCAAGTTGGTTGTACTCTCTTTTCCTGTTCGAACCCGCAATCTCAAATGAACTCATTTTCATATTAATCGTATAGTCGATCAGTTAACACACCAAATCGATTGATCTTTTTATGTACAAAAGTTTGCAAACAACATGAGTACAAAACAAACTTTGTATGTTACTACTACCCTGGTCACTGAAACATCTCTATACATATGAGGGGGATACATAAAACAAAGGCATCCCAAACTATTCCATATTATGTACAATTTCCAGAAGCAAAACCAACTTAACTAGTCCACTTCACCCACTATTCCATTTTATGTTATAGGTCTTTCTGGGAATCATATCTAGATTTTAATGAACGGGCTAACGGCGTCTTGTTATTTTCTGCAAAGAGATTTATCGTGGATCATGTTTTACGGTCTTTCTGGGAATCAACACCCCCCTTCTTTGAAGTCTTGTTGGCAGATGATTGTTCTTTAAGAGCTTCTTTCTCTAATCTTTTCTTTTCGGCATCCGCTTGCTGTTTATTATCATCGCGTGCTTTCTTGAACATTTTAGCAAACACTGCCAGAATTTGTGTTACTGCACATACAACCCCAACAATGCATGAGATCTTTGACAAAGAACCTACTACTAAATAATTAGTGCATCAAATATGACTACGAAAACCTATATTACTACAATCATAATATTATTTTCCAAATAAACCAATACAAAAAGTTGTATGGATTAAACATACACTTTGTACCATGTCAAACTTTGATTACCATTTTTTTGGAGGTTTTACCCGTTTGACTAGTTAGACATCACCCGAATCAAAACATGGAATGTTGTTTTAATAATAATGAAATACAAGACCAAACCTTGCTCGAAGGGGCAACGAACAGGATCCTCTCCAAAATACTGTGAAAGTGAATCTGCATTTCTTCCCTGCAAAGCATATATTGTTAAAACAAGTTTACATCAACATGTGAATATGTGATAAGAATATTAGAGATTAGTAACAAAACTCACCACTTCAGTATACAAGGAGATTAGCGCCCGCACTTCAGCTTCAGCAGTATCAAGAAAACCCTTCAACGCCTGAAAGTTTTTTTTTTACGATAATACCCATTAGTTCTCCTGCACCTTACAAATATTAACAGTTTATATATCAAGAACTCGCCTTTTGGAAGCCAGCAGATATAGCACCATCGTTTTCAGAAGCAGTGAGTTCCTGCTCAACCTTTTCAAGACCTTTACTCACTGCTTGCATTTCTTCAGCCAATGTCTTCAATTGTATCTTTTAATTCGGTTATGAAATAAACTGGTTATAAAAATTCAAAAACAAATAAAAAACAAATTTTAGTATATTGACATACCTTGGAAGCAGCTTCTAAATGACCCAGATCCTTGTCGAAATCTAGCAAATGTGGCATCTTCTCAGCAAGGAGCTAGTGAAGATATCATAAGTTACATAAGTAACCAAAATAAACACATTTTTAAATTGAGAAACATATGTATAAGATATACTAGAAGAGTGTGCGCGCGATGCGGCAGGGAATATAGACACTGCCAAGGTGTGCATGGTTTCGGTTATTATCCTCAACCAAATCCACTCGTTACTCTATTTTATTAACCAATCGGTTTTGGTTAATCAGTTTGGTTTATTCGGTTAGATGGACGTTTTTGGTTCGGTTCGTTTCATTTCGATTAATAGCCAACACCAAACTTGGGCTTAGAAATACACGAAGTTGAGATATACATACATGAAATGGATGTATAAATACATGAAATGAAAGTATAAATGAAATGGAGAAATAAAATATGGAATTCTTTAAAAAATATGAAATTCTTTAAAAAAAATATATATTAACGTACGAAAAAGTTATGACCATTCAAAAATCGTAGTGTAGTTAGTTTTTATAAGGGGGATAAAGTGTAACTACTAATTAATTAACTAGAATTTGGTTAAAGATGGGGGATTAAAGTGTAATTAGTGTTTGAAGGACTAATTTACCCCCATTTTAGGGTTGTACCTTATGCATTAAATTAAAAAAAAAAAACTCTTAACTTTTGGGTATCTTAAAATGTCCTTCCCAAATGCATTATAATATGGGGAAGGTTAACGTACAAGACCACCTTATCCTGCGAAGCATACGCGAATATCTCAACCGCACATCTGACCTACCCTAGGCCTTCAATTGAACGCGGTGGCACAATAGTAATTAACTTGACATAATTACGCACATTATAATGTCTAATTACGCATGGGTTGGGTTAAACTCTAATTACGCATGTTATTGCATAATTACGCACATTGTTACATAATTACGCACGTTATAAAAAAATCAAAACCCGCATGCCACGAAACATGATAATTACACATGTTAAACTCAAAATTACACGTGGGTTGTTTCAACCCTAAGTACGTTAAGGGACTTTTGTATTTTAAACTCTCTCTTATAATATAGTATAGATAATAAAAATAACCTTTAAAAAACTCAGCAATATATCTACCTTACATAGATAATGCATCAAAGTCATCTTATTGTTCCTTGCACGTGTATCAGACAGTTTGAGAAGGCTGTCCAACTTAAATCCAATGGCAGATCCTGTAACAAAAATCACACATGTCTTTGTATAGACTATGACACTAGTGACGGAACTCACAAAATCTAAAATCTCCAAAGTCCAAACAAGTTAATATCACTTCAGCTATTCGTTTAACTATACCTCGAGCAGTGCCTTGGTTTAATGCATTTCCGAGTGTAAGAATTGTCTGCATTATTTGACGTAACTTTGCAGATTCCTTGACCTATATTATATATTTGATTATTATGATCCAATAAAAAATGAGAAAAATGTCCGGTTAGTCCCTGTGGTGGGAAAATTTTTTACCTTTAGTCCCCAACTTTCTAAAATTACACTCTTGTTCCTTGTGGTTTGCGCAGTTGTTACTCGGATAGTCTGCCGCCTGGATGGCTGTTAGTTTTCTCAGCTAAGTGGGTGTAAATGACAAAATTACCCTTACTTTAAATTTATATTTAAACAATAATAATAATGGTGGGGCCACTTTAATTTTAGCATGTTTAGTTATTAGTTTTAATGTTTTTATTTGTTTTTTTTTAAGATAAGGGGTGTTTTTGTAATTTCACACACACTTAACTAGACAAACTAACGAACATCGACTCTAGGGACTATCCGCGTAACAAACGAGCAAACCACGAGGAACAAGAGTGTAATTTTAGAAAGTTGGGGACTAAAGGTGAAATTTGGTCAAACCACAGGGACTATCGGGACATTTTTCTTGAAAAAAATTATATATAAGAATCCTGATTACAGATCACCTCTTTAGCAGCATCATTGATTGCACTTAGGTTTCTTCTTAAGTCGCTGACCTAAAATTATTTAAACTAAAGGCATAAACAGCCAAAAACAAACAATTATGTTCAGAGAAATGGTTTGAAAAATATAGGAAGGATACTTACCTGACTGGTAAAAGTAATTGTGAATGCAAATACTCGAAGTTTTGACTCGACTCGTGGGACCGTCATTAGCTCCATGAAGAACTAAAAGACCATGGACCATAATGTGTTACATAAATATTAGATAGTTCTTTTTCAGGACAATTTTTAATGCCTATAGAGTAAAATACCAGTTCACACTTTCCAAGCATTTCCTTGTTTCCTGTATAGTTCTGAGACAAAGGAATCACAAATTATTAGGAAAAGAGTAAAATGTCATTTTTGTCCTTGAGGTTTGGCCAGTTTTGTGACTTTCGTTCAAAAGTTTGTTTTTCCGCATCTGGATCCAAAAGGTTTTAAATCATGTCATTTTCATCTGGCTCGTTAACTCCATCCATTTTTTCCATTAAGTCAGGGGTATTTCCGTCTTTTTTGTTAACTTAAAGGGCAATTCGGTCTTTTTCACTTTATGTATACTTGCTAGAGATGTGTAAAAAAGACCTAATTGTCCTTTAAGTTAACAAAAAAGACGGATATACCTTGACTTAATGGAGAAAAAAGGATGGAGTTAACGAGTCGGGTGAAAGTAGCAAGATTTCAAACCTTTTGGATCCAGATGCGGAAAAACAAACCTTTGGACGAAAGTCGCAAAACTGGTTTTACTCTCAGGAAAAAAATATAGGTGAAGTGAAAGCATTATATGCAACACGGTATTCTTGAAACTGATTATTGCTTAAGATGCATTTTTTAAGATAATGTTTTGTTGATTGAAAACAACAACGTTATCTATTTTGAGTCAGAACTTGAACATGCAGCCTTTGGATGGGATACCAGTAATAGGGCCCACAAAACTTCAACTAATATTATGAAACATGTGATCTTAAATGGGATTATCGTAAGCAGAATAATACATTTGCATGAAGCATCAATAAATTAGGAGAGAAAACACAAAGAAGATAATAGATGAATTAGAGTACCTTTAATGTCTGCATTTCTTCTTTTGTGGGACAAAATTTGATAAGGCTCTCGATTTGATCGATATCCAAAGCAGAAGTATCCAATGCAAGAATGGCATTCTAAAGAGCATAAACTTTAAGTAATAAATTACGAACTTTCTTTTACGGGAAAGGGTTTAAAATGACGCACAAATACTATCGACAACTGTATATGTAAAAAGTAGCGAAGTTTGCTGAATTATAGAGGCTGAGGAAGATGATCTTACAAGCATATTAGGCAAAGGAATTTTTATCTTAGTAAGCATGATTTCGCAATTATATGCTCTACGCAAATCAACCTGAAAATCAAATTTAAGCAACAAAAATAACCATAAATAAATTTGAAATAACTTTGTTCACAATTTAATAAACATTTCATTAAGGGCAAAAGAATAAACCAAGTATTTTTAGTCACATGCCTGTTTGATAATCTAGCTAGACCTTGAATATAGAAATGGACAAAAAATTTACACAGACAAAGAGTTAAAGGAGAAGTAAATTCACTTACCAATTGAACTTTTTCAGGTTTATTAATTTTTGCACCCCGGCGAGCTCCACCTTTGCTATTGTCAGAAACAGAAGCAGCTGAAAATAGACTCTCAAGCTCTAATATATCAATTTCAGGAGCCCTACAAAATTACTTTCATGTAACACTTAACAATCTGTACAAGACAGCCAGAATTTGATATATTATTTGCTATGCAGTTAGATTGGTGATATATCACCGATATATAGGTTATCAGTAAATATCGGTCAGAATATGGGTACCGATATTATCGACGATATTGGCTGGTATTTGACCGATATATCACTGATTTTCCCGATATCAATACCTTTCTTCTTAGTTCTACTCTACCATTCGTCTTTTTTCTTATTGCTGCTATTACTAATTTACTATTAGTATTTTAAGACTTAATTGTTAGTGTTTTAAGTCTTAATCACTATTAGTATTTTAAGACTTAATTGTTAGTGTTTTAAGTCTTAATCTTTTTTCTTATTGCTGCTATTACTAATTTACTATTAGTATTTTAAGACTTAATTGCAAGTTGCAAAAGGTTAATTTGTTAATGGTAGGAGAGTGTACTGGATTGTTAGTGTTAAATTTCTATATGATATTAAAATTACCGATATCCCACGATGGTGACAACAACAACAGCAACAACAACCATACCCAGTATAATCCCACCCATAGTCGGTTCCCACCGCGATAACCTATATCTCAAATATCGGTCCTTGACTGATATCCGATTTTTATACCGCATTAACAGCTTAGATTATTTGTTACATTGTCTATATCAGAAATTACCTTGGCCGGTCTTCTTGTTTTTGAGTGTCAGCCCATAAACTCCCTTGCATTGCTCTAGTAACTTTTACCCAGTGCAACGGCTTTAGAGACATTTTTTTACCCTCACCACCTGTACCTTTTCCACTATTCAGAGAACCAGAAAGACGTAAGCGTCCAGCAGGTTGCTGCAGGCCATTTGAGCCCGTCGGTCCAGGAGGTGGAGGTGGACCACCACCACCGCAACCTGGAGGTGGAGGTGGAGGCGGCGCGCCGGGAGCATTATGACCCGGAGGTGGAGGTGGGGGTGGCGCACCTGGTGGAGGTGGACCATGCGGCTTGATAGTTGAAGAAATCGTTCCTTGATGTGGAGCCCCTGGAGGGGGAGGAGGGGGTAGTGGTGGTGGTCCTGGGGTAGTATTAGCTTTAGCGGTTGCACCACTACTAATTGTAGGTTGAGGTTCTGGAGTGCCTTTAAAAGTAGAACCGAGTGGTGGTGGGCTCTTCGAAGAGCTTTTATCGACTGAAACTCTTACAAATGGCGGTGGAGGTGGAAGAAGTGGTATGTTACTAGGATTTAGTAAAGAATGAGATTGCGGAGATCCTCCACCTGAACTAATAAAAAACGACGGTGACGGAGGCAGAGGAGGAGAAGCCGCTACTGGAGAAGCGTCTCTAAAAGAATCCATGGTAGGAGTTACTAAAGGTGGTTGTGAGCCAGTTGAAACATCTTCAACCGAAACTTGATTTGGCGATGAAACACTTGAATCAATAGTAGGAGTAGGTGTTTCGTTACTCCTTTCAGATTCCAAATACTCCAAACTGTCAGCAACACTAGGGGTATTATTTTCATCCTCAGAGGAGTCAAAAGGTGAAGAAGGTGTACTTCTATTCCTCAGAATTGACAATTCTTTTGCATCGTTTAAATGTGACAGCTGTTTAACTAGCCATAAAGCGGTATCGTCACCACCATTACCCCATTCAATCCCACTAAATAGTTCTTGAACTTTGTTGAAAGCTTCAATAGGCAATCCACCTTTTTCTTCTCCAGTCAAAATCGTGATTGGAGTTTTCGGTGTTGAAATATTCTCAACATCTCCAAAAAGAACCTAATACACGCAAAACAGTGGCAGCGTATAAAAATCCATTTTCTAAACTATGTTTCATAAGAAGGTAACCAACTTTGGCCCAACTTGTATTTTATGTAACAAGCTTTGTTTTTACCCATAAAAACCTCAAAATTTTCAATAATTTTGTATTAGGTCAAGCAATCCTTATAGGTTACCAGGTCAAGATGCTGACATAGAGAATGACATGCTAGTATGTTAATGCATATTTGTGCGGATAGGCTAGATTGAGTCTATACGGAATATGTGTTTGTAAGAGTATGTTTAAATGAATGAACAGGTCAAACGAATGAGTGGTTCGTTTGACTGATGGCCATTCGATTGGGATGCCAATCGAATGAGTCATGCGTTTAAACACGTCAATCGTGTGAGCCATACGACTGAAGCTCCCAGTCGAATGAGTCCTATATATACGATTGATCATTAAGTTTTTGTTTTGAGAGAGGAGAAATCACACTTGATTTCTCCCGGAGCTTAACAATGTAAACTCTTTCGGTATTGAATACAGTCTGTGTTGACATGTTTCTATCATGTTAATTTTATACCGAATTAGTTCTATCCATCAAAACTACCGTCTCGAAAGTATTACAAACACTAATCGTAGGATTTCGATCCTTAACACGTAATATTACAGTACCTTTGAAAATGCCTGACTTTTTTTGTGGCGCCAACGCGGCAAGAGTCAGGAACAAAAACATCATCATCATCATCATCATCGTACTCAGTATATCCCACCAATAGCAAAAGCTAAGGTAGGGTCTGAGGAGGGTGGGATGTAGACAGCCTTACCTCTACCCCGTAGGAATAGAGAGGCTGCTTCCAATGAGACCCCCGGCTCGAAGTCAGGAACAAAAACGACTGGCATAAATTAAAAAAAAAAAAAACTGAATGTTTTTTAGATTTTTATGGGTTAAAAACAAAGCTTGTTACCTGATATAGATATTGGACCAAACTTTATCTTTTTATGCAATCTTCTCTTATCTAAACGTAAGGATTCACCTCAGCTCTAAAATTTTTAGGAAATCGAGCCTTTGAGTCCCAGAGAGTGTCCAGGTTGTCATGATTGAGCATCAAAATATTAGATCTAATAAAGGCGGTATTGAACATTACGCGAAACATCATAACTTCTCTTTCACAATCGACATCTAAATGGACACACTCTAGTACAACATCACCTTCCACCAAGCACTGAATATCAATCTTAATAACATCATTCTGCTTCTGCATCACGTCACTTCTATTCGTCAGCCATCCACATAAGAATCGGAAAAAAAACAAAAAAAACACTAGAAGTCTTACCTGGTGATAATGTCGAAGATTTCTACCTCTCCTAGGAGTTGAATATATCAATTGTGTCAAAAGCCCATCCTTACTGAGAAGATTTCTGCCGTATATTCGAATAAGCGGTCTGCACCCATTTCTATTATCGAAATTTGGAATAGCGCGAAGAATAAGACAATCTAAAGACAATGCTCTTGAGGGTGGGGGCCACTCTTCAGATAAATTTCTTCTTGATATATATTGTAGGTACCGGAGCTGTGATGGGTACGGATTTAAAGGTGACAGTAAATGATATAAACCTCGTGGAGCTTCCCGACAAACAATTTCAAGAGTTTTGCGTTCTCCAGTATGCAACTTTTTGTAAACTAAAAGGCTGGCTAAAAGGAATGCTAAAACCGACCAACCACCTCTCTCACAGTGAAGCAAAATAACGTTTTGATTGGTTTCGAGAGTAAGCCAGCTTTCACAAAGATGGAGAAAATGATGGACGAGAGATAACGGTAATAGGGGACAACCCTCGTATTGTTTTGGATAGTCTATGACGGTGATGTCATACTTGCATAATATTTCGGAAAATTGGCTCCGGTTTTCACCTTCGCGAAAGTTAAATGCAAGAAAAGATGACTCGGGAAACTCTTCATGTAACTCGTTACTAATTTCATGCAAGTAAAGGTGGTATAGTCCCTCTGGTAGAACTTCAGTTGAAAAGCAAGAATCAAAAACTGCAAAGATACGACATAAACTGTAAATAATTAGCATAGGTTGAGATATGTTAATACTTGTAACAAGAACATACAGAGAGGTTAATATAAATAAGATGATAAAGTGAAACGGATTTCGGGATAAGAGTGATGTTGGTGCTTAAATACCATAGATTCTATCCACAAGCTCAAGCAAGCCATCTGGCGGTCTTCTGTAAAAGAATCTATGGAGAAGAGGCATGTCTCAGCAAACAAATCAACTGATGTTTTCAAACATCAACAGCTAAAATCTGAGGCAAAAAATAAGTGATCATTGATAAGTAGGCTTTATTTAAAGTTCAAACATCAACAGCTAGCATATACAATGAAAAATGATAGATTAATAATTTATTATACTATAGCTTTGCCATTCCATATAATGTTCTATAGTAACCTTCGGATAACTTGTTATACTGAACATATACATACCCCATTGCTCCAAAAGAAGAGTTTGGTTGAATTTCTAAGTATGTTCCATATAAGATGTATAATCTAAAGTTGGACTATAAACAGCATGATGCACCAATATCATAGCAAATGTGACAAAGTATCAACCATGGCACCATCAAGTAATATTTTTAACAGTCAGTTGGAAATTAAAACAGAAAGAAAATAATCTCTATGCATACACATAGTGTGAATGATAATTGACTCTTTTTCATGAGTCATCATATGTACATTAGTATTTCTACTTATATACACAAAGTGTTTAGAAATCATCAAAATATACCACTTACTGACTTACACCGTTACACACGAATGCTAGCATGTAACATGGCACAGTTAGTGAGTAACGACACAACAGTTCCGTATCGTCTGTTAGCATGAAATTCAAATTTAGACTAATCATCATCATCATCATACTCGGTAAATCCCACCAATAGCAAACTAAGGTAGGGTCTGAGGAGGGTAAGATGTAGACAGCCTTACCTCTACCCCGTAGGAATAGAGAGACTGCTTCCAGTGAGACCCCGGCTCGAACTAATGAGTTATGATTTAAACCCTCTTTACATTAATTCTCATCAACAATGTTCCTTTCTCCCACTCTGTTACCGGTTATCTATCGTGACCTAACTTTCTACAACTACTCAACAACACCAATCATACAACTGCATTAAACTAAAACACAAAGTTGTAATCAACTAATCATCCAATAACTTCATAAAATATGATCAATACCTATACAAAACTTGTAATGATACATTGATACCACATATGATCATCATAAGAAACACATGAGACGATATCAATTGGATTATAAACCGAAAATGGAACCAGAACCAAATCGGTTCAAACATTGCAACTAAATGATCTTCAATTTTATTTCCAAACCTCAAATTGCACACTCTTAAATCAAAACTAGTTAAAATTACCGATAAATGTAAGTGTTTTGGTAGCAAACAATGTAACAGAATAAAGCGATCAGGTATTTGAAGGTTTAACAACGAAATTTACAAACCTAACGTCGTGAATTAACGGCATGAATGCGGCACTGGTGGTCCTACGGTGGCGGCGATGGTGATTCCGAACGCCGTTTAAGAGTCGGAGGTGAAGGTTTTGAATGGAATTTGCACGGTTTTTGTGTGAATTTGAATTGTCCCCTTTTGATTTCCACGTTTGGTAGTATTATAATTTTTGGTTTCGGTTAATTGGTGGGTCTTCGACATTGTAACGGATTTTAATAAAAATACCAATTTACGAATTGTATCACACCACTTTTACCTCTCAACTTATTTTCCTTTAGCACTCTCAAACTACCTAAAACCCTAACCCAGTCTGAATTGGTGGCTAAGTTTTGCTCAGATCCAGTGAAGAGAGGTTAAGATTTACTCAGATATAATCAAGAAAGGCTAAGGTTTACTCAGATCCAGTGAAGAAAGGGCTAGTGATTCTGGATATGTTGTTCTAGATTTAGATTAAACTGTTAGCCATTTGTATTTGTGCGCACCGACACTTGAATTTTGGTTTGAATATATGTGTTTGAAATCATTTACACACAAGCTGTTTGAAATTATTTACATACGAGCTGTTTGAAATCATGATGAATGTTTACATATAAACTTTAAACACATTTGTTTTCAACAGTGTGATCATGTGGTTTAGATAGAGAGACGGGATGGTCGGTATCGGTGGCGGATAGTGGTGGTCGGTGGTCACCGTTAGGGTTTATAAATTTGAAGTCAAAAATGAAATTTGAATTAGTAATAATATGATTAAATTTATACATACATATGTGTGTGTATATATACATGTGTGAGGTTCTAGAGTGAATACTAGTGTATTTGTGAACTGAGTGAACAAATCCTGATCATTGATTTACATCATCAAATCGAAAAAAATACACTAGTGTATTTTCATCATCAAACTCTAGCCATTGAGTTACACTTGTGTATTGATAATCAAGGGCTAAGATTAGTTCACAAGTGTTCACAATCAAGAGGGTTGTTCACTAATGAACCTAACCCTATATATATATATATATATATATATATATATATATATAGGCTAAAGATAAATAGAAAACCACTTTTAGCTAGAAAACCCGGGAAACTCTAAGCTCCCGACATTTTTTTTTTTTGAAAAAAATAACATATGTAATATACATGTTTTTAAGACTTTTGGCCAAAAAAAAACAAAAAAGCGCCGAATGGATTTTTTTTTAAAAAATAAACAAATTTCAGCAACTTTGCTATGTAACACGTGTTACACAAAAAATGCTGAAATTTGTTTATTTTTTTTAAAAAAATCCTCTCGGCGCTTTTTTGTTTTTTTTGGCCCAAAAGTCTTAAAAACATGTATATTACATATGTTATTTTTTTCAAAAAAAAAATGTCGGGAGCTTAGAGTTTCCCGGGTTTTCTAGCTAAAAGTGGTTTTCTATATATCCTTACCCTATATATATATATATAGGGAGAAGATCATGCGAGAACCACCTCTTATTGCGAGAACCGCAAGAACCAATGTGAACACAACCAAAAATGCCTAAAAATAGCTAAAAATAACACAAAATTTTTTTTTTTTGATTTTTTTAATATTTTTTAGGTTAAAATCGCTACTTTTCGAAGCCAAAAAAAAAAAAAATTTTAACCCTAAACCCTTTTTTAATTTTTTTTTGGCTTCGAAAAGTAGCGATTTTAACCTAAAAAATATTAAAAAAATCAAAAAAAAAAAATTTTAGATTTTTTTTTATTTTTTTAGATTTTTTTAGGTTTTTTTGGGGTTTAGTTTTTAGCATTTTAGCTTGGGGGGTGGGGGGTGGAGGTTTTTGGGGGGTGGGGGGAGGGGGGTTTAGGTTTTTTTTTTTTTGGGGGGGGGGGGGGTGGGGTTAGGTTTTTTTTAGCATTTAGCTTGGGGGGGGTTTAGGTTTTTTTTTTGGGGAGGGGGGGTTGGGGGTTAGGGGTTAGGTTTTTTTAGGTTTTTTTAGCTATTTAAGTTGTGGTCACATTGGTTCTCATGGTTCTCACAATAAATAGAGTTCTCGCATGAGCCCCTCCCTATATATATATATATATATATATAATCTACATATGGTTAAACTTTTACTATTTTAATATAAATACTTATGAAATTACCAAAATGCTCTTCTAGCTAATAGAAATAAGGTAGAAGACCCAAAATGGATTGTTGAAGGAAAATGACATTTTTTAAATGACTGAGGCAAAATCGTTAAAGTGAACAAACCATAGGGAGCAAAACGTAAGTTAACTCCATCTATTATAAGGTAGACGACCCAAAATGGATTGTTGAAGCCCAATGGGCCTAAAATCAGTACAAAGCTAGAGGAGAAGAACGAGTTAGATCTATCATCTATTTATGTACGATTTGAGCGTAAACAAGTCAGTCAACATTATATATATTGCTAGGGCCGGCCCAAGCCAAAGTATTTTGAGGCTTGGGCTTTAAGCCTCCAAATCAATCGGGCTTCCAACTTAAAAAAAAATATGAGTTAAATGCCCGGATAGTCCCTGTGATTTGCCCTTTTTTCACCTTTAGCCCCTAACTTTCTAAAATTACAGCTATAGTCTCCAACTTTTCAATTTTCGTTCCCAGATAGTCCCTATGCCTAACATCAGTTAGTTTTCTCAGTTAAGAGGGTGTGAAATTGTGACACCCCAGGAAAACCGGGAAAACCATACAACTTAACTAGCTTCCTCAGTGAGTGCCTACCAAATTTCGAGACGAAATTTCTTTCAACTTGGGGATGATGTGACAACTCGAAATTTAGAACCTTTCGTTGTATCTTAGTGTAACCTACTTGAAACGTTATGTGATTAGTTGACGTGTTGGTGTAATGATATATGTGAACATTCTATGTGATTATGTGTTATGTTTATATGTATGCGAACCGAGACACAAGAACCCGACTCGAGACCATGCGGTCTCGAGTGAATAGTGTAAAAGTTGGGCCGGTTGGGCCGTGCACCTCATTTAACCCACCCGAAACCTACTAGGGCTAGTATATATATCATGCTCCTAGCAAACTTTGCCATTCTTTGGGCAACCCACACTCACTCCCACACACACACTCTCCTACAATCAAGCATCACCTTCCCCTCCTTCTCGGATCAAACCGGTGACCACAAGGAGCTCTTGGATTGGCTCACACACACACATTTGGAAGCTTCATCCATTACTACTTCACACCTTTGAACCCACACTTGAACCGGTTAGTGATTTCTTTGCAAATACATGTTTATACATGATTAAAGGTGTTGATGTGTAATGATATAGGTTAGTGATGCATGCTAGGTGTTTATTTCGTATGATGATGTTATATATGATGATGTTATTCGGCTAACATGTTTTGATTTCGGATATATTGCATAATGAGCTCATGATATCTTGTGTCTAAATGTGATTCAAACCATTAAATGTGGATGTTCATGAAACCGGCTTGCATATGTGTATTAGATAGTGTCATGTTAATCGGATTAGTGTAGAGTCGAGTTGAGGTGTTATGTGATGATTTAAAACCATTAGATGAGTATGTTCAAGTGTTTTGATGGTTGTTCATGCTATGATTATGATTAATGCTAAAAACCCTAAATATGATGAACAAGTTTGAATGATCAACATGAACATGACTTGAATATATGAAGAACAACATGAATATGATATGAATGTGTTATGAATATTTGAAATCTGATTGTTTGATCCATTTTGGTTAGTAATTAGACAAGAAAACATGTTTATGTGGATAGTACAAACTGTTGCATGAAATCGGATTTCCATTGGTTAGTACACTATGCAGATCAGCAGGTGCTGGGAGTCGAGACACCTGGTTTCGACTCGAGACCATGAACATGATAACTCGAGACCGCAGTTTGCGACTCAGGTTGCGAGTCGAGAACCCCTAGTCTCGACTCGAGACCATACTTTATCAGCACACAAACATCATGACTCGAGACCATGCTTGCGAGTCCGGTTGCGACTCGAGACCAATGCATGCATGACCCGAGACCACCTCAGTTGCGACTCGAGAACTAGTAGGCTACAACTCGAGACCATATACATGTGCACGCTATTACGGGCTTAGGTGATTGGGCCGGACTTTTGGACTTGTTTACTTGTATACATGATACTGTTCAACTCATAGGTATTATTGTGAACCGCCATGTTTATACGTGTATAATACCTGTATGCAACATGCTAGTATACGTGTAGAAAACTTGCGTGCATTGCTTGGTTTGAATCTGACATGAATGGTATCTATGTTAGGACGTAGTTGACCACTTACAACTTGATTGACTTTTCTGTGTATCTGCCGAGCAAACCAAGGTGAGTTCACACCCTCTACAAAGCATGGGATTCCCTGGGTTGGGAATGGGGTTAAGGAACGTGGATTCCTCGTCCTCCTTGGGTAGGACAGCATTGGTTCAGGAATGTAATTCCTCGTCCTCACGGACAGATAACTCGTACTAGACCAAAACTCTATCACGAAGTCCCTCCTTTTTATATCGACTTAATCGCCGGGCCAATGGCGAGCGGGTCATTAGTTAGATAGCGCTATTTAGGTCTGACAAACCTCACACCGTGCCGCAGAGGACGGGCATGAACTAATGGATCTGGGGCACGTCAATGATGATAGACATTGACAGTTTCAGGGCACATAAACATGACTACAGTCACCAGTCGATATGGTAACGAGTCTAGTGTATACATGGGGTAGCCCCCACGGCCGAAATGCCAGATAACTAATACGGGGTAGCCCCCACGGCCGGAGTGCCAGAGTAACCGGGAATAAACAAGTCACGTTTTTCAACTATGGGGTAGCCCCCACGGCAGGATGCCAGATAAAGGAAACTGTTTTCGAAACAACTTAAAACGAACACCCAACTGTGAACTCACTCAACTTGTTGTTGACTCGTTACTACATGCTTTGCAGGATTATAGGTGCTTAGCTGGAGCTTGCATGGAAGAGAGTCGTTGTGGGACATGGACAGCTGTGTGCCATGTTAAACTTCGAACAATTACACTCATGTTTTGGTTTTAAACATTATGCTTCCGCTTGCAACTTAAACTATGTTTTGTTTGAACGCCAATTGTATTGGTTGGATTTTTATAACTACTTATATGCTTGTTCAATATGATTGGTGGCTGGATCCTGGTCAGTCACGCCTCCAAGCGGTAGTACTCCGCAGATGGATTTTGGGGGTGTGACAGAAATGACAAAAATACCCATACTATAAAACAAAATAAATTAATAGATTTATTTATTTGTAGGACACACTCCTTTATAAAAACAAAATAACAACCCCACCCCCACCCCCCACCGTCCTCTCCCTTTCTTCTCTTTTCACCCTGCAACTCCATCACGAAGATTTTTCAATGCCGAGAACCTCGATCAGAGAGTAAAAAAGGTGTATGGTTCACAATGGTGTAAAATTAAAATGGGATATCCTGGCTAGGATTCGAGTTACAACAACAAGGGCCAATCCAACCACCCAAGAATGGAATCGTCGAGCGAAAACACTTGACAACCTCCTAGAAGCAGCTTTTCTTGCCATCAGACCTTTCTTCATCAATTAGGAATCTGATGCCGTCACTAAACACATTCCTTAAATTGTAGCCATTTGTTGAGTGTTTTTTTTTTTGTGTCTAATCCGCATATATATCACCATTGCCCTTGACTTTCTTGACTGTATATCACTTAAATGTCAACATATACACGTGTGATTTAGTTTACAAAGATTTTTCAATGCCGAGAACCTCGATCAGAGAGTAAAAATGGCGTAAGCTTCACAATCGTGTAAAATTAAAATGGGATATACCGAGCTAGGATTCGAGTTACAGGAACAAGGGCCAAACCAACCACCCAAGAATGGAATCGTCGAGCGAAAACACTTGACAACCTCCTAGAAGCAACTTTTCTTGCCACTAGACCTTTCTCCATCAATTAGGAATCTGATGCCGTCACTAAACACATTCCTTAAATTGTAGCCATTTGTTGAGTGTTTTTTTTTTGTGTCTAATCCGCATATATATCACCATTGCCCTTGATTTTCATGACTGTATATCTCTTAAATATCAACATATACACGTGTGATTTAGTTTACGAAGATTTTTCAATGCCGAGAACATCGATCAGAGAGTAAAAAAGGCGTAAGGTTCAAAATGGTGTAAAATTAAAATGGGATATACCTGGCTAGGATTCGAGTTACAAGAACAAGGGCCAAACCAACCACCCAAGAATGGAATTGTCGAGTGAAAACACTTGACAACCTCCTAGAAGCAGCTTTTCTTGCCACCATACCTTTCTCCATCAATTAGGAATCTGATGCCGTCACTAAACACATTCCTTAAATTGTAGCCATTTGTTGAGTGTTTTTTTTTTGTGTCTAATCCGCATATATATCAGCATTACCCTTGATTTTCTTTAAAGTATATCTCTTAAATGTCAACATATACACGTGTGATTTAGTTTACGAAGATTTTTCAATGCCGAGAACCTCGATCAGAGAGTACAAAAGGCGTCAGGTTCACAGTGGTGTAAAATTAAAATGGGATATGCCGGGCTAGGATTCGAGTTACAGGAACAAGGGCCAAACCAACCACCCAAGAATGGAATCGTCGAGCGAAAACACTTGACAACCTCCTAGAAGCAGCTTTTCTTGCCACCAGACCTTTCTCCATCAATTAGGAATCTGATGCCGTCACTAAACACATTCCTTAAATTGTAGCCATTTGTTGAGTGTTTTTTTTGTGTCTAATCCGCATATATATCACCATTGCCCTTGATTTTCTTAACTGTATATCTCTTAATTATCAACATATACACGTGTGATTTAGTTTACGAAGATTTTTCAATGCCGATAACCTCGATCAGAGAGTAAAAAAGGCGTAAGGTTAATTAAAATGGGATATACCGGGCTGGGATCCGAGTTACAGGAACAAGGGCCAAACCAACTACCCAAGAATGGAATCGTCGAGCGAAAACACTTGACAACCTCCGAGAAGCAGCTTTTCTTGCCACCAGACCTTTCTCCATCAATTAGGAATTTGATGCTGTCACTAAACACATTCCTTAAATTGTAGCCATTTGTTGAGTTTTTTTTCGGTGTCTAATCCGCATATATATCACCATTGCCCTTGATTTTCTTGACTGTATATCTCTTAAATGTCAACACATACACGTGTGATTTAGTTTACGAAGATTTTTCAATGCCGAGAACCTCGATCAGAGAGTAAAAAAGGCGTAAGGTTCACAATGGTATAAAATTAAAAAAGGATATACTAGGCTAGGATTCGAGTAACAGGAACAAGGGCCAAACCAACCACCCAAGAATGGAATCGTCGAGCGAAAACACTTGACAACTTCCAAGAAGCAGCTTTTCTTGCCACCAGACCTTTCTCCATCAATTATGAATCTGATGCCGTCACTAAACACATTCCTTAAATTGTAGCCATTTGTTGAGTGTTTTTTTTGTGTCTAATCCGCATATATATCAGCATTGCCCTTGATTTTCTTTACTGTATATCTCTTAAATGTCAACATATACACGTGTGATTTAGTTTACGAAGATTTTTCAATGCCGATAACCTCGATCAGAGAGTAAAAAAGGCGTAAGGTTAATTAAAATGGGATATACCGGGCTGGGATTCGAGTTACAGGAACGAGGGCCAAACCAACCCCCCAAGAATGGAATCGTCGAGCGAAAACACTTGACAACCTCCGAGAAGCAGCTTTTCTTGCCACCAGACCTTTCTCCATCAATTAGGAATTTGATGCTGTCACTAAACACATTCCTTAAATTGTAGCCATTTGTTGAGTTTTTTTTTGGTGTCTAATCCGCATATATATCACCATTGCCCTTGATTTTCTTGACTGTATATCTCTTAAATGTCAACACATACACGTGTGATTTAGTTTACGAAGATTTTTCAATGCCGAGAACCTCGATCAGAGAGTAAAAAAGGCGTAAGGTTCACAATGGTGTAAAATTAAAAAGGGATATACTAGGCTAGGATTCGAGTTACAGGAACAAGTGCCAAACCAACCACCCAAGAATGGAATCGTCGAGCGAAAACACTTGACAACTTGCAAGAAGCAGCTTTTCTTGCCACCAGACCTTTCTCCATCAATTAGGAATCTGATGCCGTCACTAAACACATTCCTTAAATTGTAGCCATTTGTTGAGTGTTTTTTTTTGTGTCTAATCCGCATATATATCACCATTGCCCTTGATTTTCTTGACTGTATATCTCTTAAAGGTCAACATATACACGTGTGATTTAGTTTACGAAGATTTTTCAATGCCGAGAACCTCGATCAGAGAGTACAAAAGGCGTCAGGTTCACAGTGGTGTAAAATTAAAATGGGATATGCCGGGCTAGGATTCGAGTTACAGGAACAAGGGCCAAACCAACCACCCAAGAATGGAATCGTCGAGCGAAAACACTTGACAACCTCCTAGAAGTAGCTTTTCTTGCCACCAGACCTTTCTCCATCAATTAGGAATCTGATGCCGTCACTAAACACATTCCTTAAATTGTAGCCATTTGTTGAGTGTTTTTTTTGTGTGTCTAATCCGCATATATATCACCATTGCCCTTGATTTTCTTGACTTTATATCTCTTAAATGTCAACATATACACGTGTGATTTAGTTTACGAAGATTTTTCAATGCCGAGAACCTCGATCAGAGAGTAAAAAATCCATAAGCTTCACAATGGTGTAAAATTAAAATGCGATATACCGGATTAGGATTCGAGTTACAGGAACAAGGGCCAAACCAACCACCCAAGAATGGAATCGTCGAGCGAAAACACTTGACAACTTCTTAGAAGCAGCTTTTCTTGCCACCAGACCTTTCCCTATTAATTAGGAATCTGATGCCGTCACGAAACACATTCCTTAAATTGTAGCCATTTGTTGAGTGTTTTTTTTGGTGTCTAATCCCCATATATATCACCATTGCCCTTGATTTTCTTGACTGTATATCTCTTAAATGTCAACATATACATGTTTGATTTAGTTTACGAAGATTTTTCAATGCCGAGAACCTCGATCAGAGAGTAAAAAAGGCATAAGGTTCACAATGGTGTAAAATTAAAATGGGATATACTAGGCTAGGATTCGAGTTACAGGAACACCCAAGAATGGAATCGTCGAGCGAAAACACTTGACAACTTCCTAGAAGCAGCTTTTCTTGCCACCAGACCTTTCTCCATCAATTAGGAATCTAATGACGTCACTAAACACATTCCTTAACTTTGGCCATTTGTTGAGTGTTCTTTTTTTTTGTGTCTAATCCGCATATATATCACCATTACCCTTGATTCTCTTGACTGTATATCTCTTAAAAGTCAACTTATACACGTGTGATTTAGTTTACGAAGATTTTTCAATGCCGAGAACCTCGATCAGAGAGTAAAAAAGGCGTCTGATTCGTAATGGTGTAAAATTAAAATGGGATATAAAGTGCTAGGATTCGATTTACAGGAACAAGGGCCAAACCAACCACCCAAGAATGGAATCGTCGAGCGAAAACACTTGACAACCTTCTAGAAGCAGCTTTTCTTGCCACCAGACCTTTCTCTATCAATTAGGAATCTGATGCCGTCACTAAATGCATTCCTTAAATTGTAGCCATTTGTTGAGTGTTTATTTTGGTGTCTAATCCGCATATATATCACCATTGCCCTTGATTTTCTTGACTGTATACATCTTAAATGTCAACGTATACACGTGTGATTTAGTTTACGTATATTTTTCAATGCCGAGAACCTCGATCAGAAAGTAAAAAAGGCGTCAGATTCACAGTGGTGTAAAATTAAAATGGGATATACCGGGCTAGGATTCGAGTTACAGGAACAAGTGTCAAACCAACCACCCAAGAATGGAATCGTCGAGCGAAAACACTTGACAACCTCCTAGAAGCAGCTTTTCTTGCCACCAGACCTTTCTCCATCAATAAGGAATCTGATGCCGTCACTAAACACTTTCCTTAAATTGTAGCCATTTGTTGAGTGTTTTTTTTTGTGTCTAATCCGCATATATATAACCATTGCCCTTGCTTTTCTTGACTGTATATCTCTTAAATGTCAACACATACACGTGTGATTTAGTTTATGAAGATTTTTCAATGCCGAGAACCTCGATCAGAGAGTAAAAAAGGCATCAGGTTCACAATGGTGTTAAATTAAAATGAGATATAACAGGCTAGGATTCGATTTACAGGAACAAGGGCCAAACCAACCACCCAAGAAAGGAATCGTCGAGCGAAAACACTTGACAACCTTTTAGAAGCAGCTTTTCTTGCCACCAGACCTTTCTCCATCAATTAAGAATCTGATGCCGCCACTAAACACCTTCCTTAAATTGTAGCCATTTGTTGAGTGTTTTTTTTGTGTCTAATCCGCATATATATCACCATTGCCCTTGATTTTCTTGACTGTATACATCTAAAATGTCAACGTATACATGTGTGATTTAGTTTACGAATATTTTTCAATGCCGAGAACCTCGATCAGAAAGTAAAAAGGCGTCAGGTTCACAATGGTGTAAAATTAAAATGGGATATACCGGGCTAGGATTCGAGTTACAGGAACACGGGCCAAACCAACCACCCAAGAATGGAATCGTCGAGCGAAAACACTTGACAACCTCCTAGAAGCAGCTTTTCTTACCACCAGACCTTTCTCCATCAATTAGGAATCTGATGCCGTCACTAAACACATTCCTTAAATTGTAGCCATGTGTTGAGTGTTTTTTTTGTGTCTAATCCACATATATATCACCATTGCCCTTGATTTTCTTGACTGTATATCTCTTAAATGTCAACATATACACGTCTGATTTAGTTTACGAAGATTTTTCAATGCCGAGAACCTCGATCTGAGTGTAAAAAAGGCGTAAGGTTCACAATGGTGTAAAATTAAAATGGGATATACCGGGAAAGGATTCGAGTTACTGGAACACGGGCCAAACCAACCACCCAAGAATGGAATCGTCGAGCGAAAACACTTGACAACCTCCTAGAAGCAGCTTTTCTTACCCCCGACCTTCTCCATCAATTTGGAATCTAATGCCGTCACTAAACACATTCCTTAAATTGTAGACATTTGTTAGGTTTTTTTTTTGTGTCTAATCCACATATATATCACCATTGCCCTTAATTTTCTTGACTGTATATCTCTTAAATGTCAACATATACACGTGTGATTTAGTTTACGAAGATTTTTCACAATGGTGTAAAATTAAAATGGGATATAACTGGCTAGGATTCGAGTTACAGGAACAAGGGCGGAACCAACCACCCAACAATGGAATCGTCGAGCGAAAACACTTGACAACCTCCTAGAAAAAGCTTTTCTTGCCACAGACCTTTCTACATCAATTAGGAATCTGATGCCGTCATTAAACAGATTCCTTAAATTGTAGCCATTTGTTGAGTGTTTTTTTTGGTGTCTAATCCGCATATATATCACCATTACCCTTGATTTTCTTGAATGCATATCTCTAAAATGTCAACATATACACGTATGATTTAGTTTACGAAGATTTTTCAATGCCGAGAACCTTGATCAGAGAGTAAAAAAGGCGTAAGGTTCACAATGGTGTAAAATTAAAATGCGATATACCGGATTAGGATTCGAGTTACAGGAACAAGGGCCAAACCAACCACCCAAGAATGGAATCGTCGAGCGAAAACACTTGACAACTTCTTAGAAGCAGCTTTTCTTGCCACCAGACCTTTCCCTATTAATTAGGAATCTGATGCCGTCACGAAACACATTCCTTAAATTGTAGCCATTTGTTGAGTGTTTTTTTTGGTGTCTAATCCCCATATATATCACCATTGCCCTTGATTTTCTTGACTGTATATCTCTTAAATGTCAACATATACATGTTTGATTTAGTTTACGAAGATTTTTCAATGCCGAGAACCTCGATCAGAGAGTAAAAAAGGCATAAGGTTCACAATGGTGTAAAATTAAAATGGGATATACTAGGCTAGGATTCGAGTTACAGGAACACCCAAGAATGGAATCGTCGAGCGAAAACACTTGACAACTTCCTAGAAGCAGCTTTTCTTGCCACCAGACCTTTCTCCATCAATTAGGAATCTAATGACGTCACTAAACACATTCCTTAATTTTGGCCATTTGTTGAGTGTTCTTTTTTTTTTGTGTCTAATCCGCATATATATCACCATTACCCTTGATTCTCTTGACTGTATATCTCTTAAAAGTCAACTTATACACGTGTGATTTAGTTTACGAAGATTTTTCAATGCCGAGAACCTCGATCAGAGAGTAAAAAAGGCGTCTGATTCGTAATGGTGTAAAATTAAAATGGGATATAAAGTGCTAGGATTCGATTTACAGGAACAAGGGCCAAACCAACCACCCAAGAATGGAATCGTCGAGCGAAAACACTTGACAACCTTCTAGAAGCAGCTTTTCTTGCCACCAGACCTTTCTCTATCAATTAGGAATCTGATGCCGTCACTAAATGCATTCCTTAAATTGTAGCCATTTGTTGAGTGTTTATTTTGGTGTCTAATCCGCATATATATCACCATTGCCCTTGATTTTCTTGACTGTATACATCTTAAATGTCAACGTATACACGTGTGATTTAGTTTACGTATATTTTTCAATGCCGAGAACCTCGATCAGAAAGTAAAAAAGGCGTCAGATTCACAGTGGTGTAAAATTAAAATGGGATATACCGGGCTAGGATTCGAGTTACAGGAACAAGTGTCAAACCAACCACCCAAGAATGGAATCGTCGAGCGAAAACACTTGACAACCTCCTAGAAGCAGCTTTTCTTGCCACCAGACCTTTCTCCATCAATAAGGAATCTGATGCCGTCACTAAACACTTTCCTTAAATTGTAGCCATTTGTTGAGTGTTTTTTTTTGTGTCTAATCCGCATATATATAACCATTGCCCTTGCTTTTCTTGACTGTATATCTCTTAAATGTCAACACATACACGTGTGATTTAGTTTATGAAGATTTTTCAATGCCGAGAACCTCGATCAGAGAGTAAAAAAGGCATCAGGTTCACAATGGTGTTAAATTAAAATGAGATATAACAGGCTAGGATTCGATTTACAGGAACAAGGGCCAAACCAACCACCCAAGAAAGGAATCGTCGAGCGAAAACACTTGACAACCTTTTAGAAGCAGCTTTTCTTGCCACCAGACCTTTCTCCATCAATTAAGAATCTGATGCCGCCACTAAACACCTTCCTTAAATTGTAGCCATTTGTTGAGTGTTTTTTTTGTGTCTAATCCGCATATATATCACCATTGCCCTTGATTTTTGTTGACTGTATACATCTAAAATGTCAACGTATACATGTGTGATTTAGTTTACGAATATTTTTCAATGCCGAGAACCTCGATCAGAAAGTAAAAAGGCGTCAGGTTCACAATGGTGTAAAATTAAAATGGGATATACCGGGCTAGGATTCGAGTTACAGGAACACGGGCCAAACCAACCACCCAAGAATGGAATCGTCGAGCGAAAACACTTGACAACCTCCTAGAAGCAGCTTTTCTTACCACCAGACCTTTCTCCATCAATTAGGAATCTGATGCCGTCACTAAACACATTCCTTAAATTGTAGCCATGTGTTGAGTGTTTTTTTTGTGTCTAATCCACATATATATCACCATTGCCCTTGATTTTCTTGACTGTATATCTCTTAAATGTCAACATATACACGTCTGATTTAGTTTACGAAGATTTTTCAATGCCGAGAACCTCGATCTGAGTGTAAAAAAGGCGTAAGGTTCACAATGGTGTAAAATTAAAATGGGATATACCGGGAAAGGATTCGAGTTACTGGAACACGGGCCAAACCAACCACCCAAGAATGGAATCGTCGAGCGAAAACACTTGACAACCTCCTAGAAGCAGCTTTTCTTACCCCCGACCTTCTCCATCAATTTGGAATCTAATGCCGTCACTAAACACATTCCTTAAATTGTAGACATTTGTTAGGTTTTTTTTTTGTGTCTAATCCACATATATATCACCATTGCCCTTAATTTTCTTGACTGTATA
The DNA here is from genome assembly GCA_030545235.1 of Helianthus tuberosus. Lineage (NCBI taxonomy): Eukaryota > Viridiplantae > Streptophyta > Magnoliopsida > Asterales > Asteraceae > Helianthus > Helianthus tuberosus. The sequence goes on along the minus strand of CM060385.1, from coordinate 40,970,075 downwards.
TCTCTTAAATGTCAACATATACACGTGTGATTTAGTTTACGAAGATTTTTCACAATGGTGTAAAATTAAAATGGGATATAACTGGCTAGGACTCGAGTTACAGGAACAAGGGCGGAACCAACCACCCAACAATGGAATCGTCGAGCGAAAACACTTGACAACCTCCTAGAAAAAGCTTTTCTTGCCACAGACCTTTCTACATCAATTAGGAATCTGATGCCGTCATTAAACAGATTCCTTAAATTGTAGCCATTTGTTGAGTGTTTTTTTTGGTGTCTAATCCGCATATATATCACCATTACCCTTGATTTTCTTGAATGCATATCTCTAAAATGTCAACATATACACGTATGATTTAGTTTACGAAGATTTTTCAATGCCGAGAACCTTGATCAGAGAGTAAAAAAGGCGTAAGGTTCACAATGGTGTAAAATTAAAATGGGATATACCGGGCTAGGATTCGAGTTACAGGAACAAGGGCCAAACCAACCACCCATGAATGGAATCGTCAAGCGAAAACACTTGACAACCTCCTAGAAAAAGCTTTTCTTGCCACCAGACCTTTCTCTATCAATTAGGAATCTGATGCCGTCACTAAACACATTCCTTAAATTGTAGCCATTTGTTGAGTGTTTTTTTGTGTCTAATCCGCATATATATCTCCATTGCCCTTGATTTTCTTGACCGTATATCTCTTAAATATCAACATATACACGTGTGATTTAGTTTACGAAGATTTTTCAATGCCGAGAACCTCGATCTAAGAGTAAAAAAGGCGTAAGGTTCACAATGGTATAAAATCAAAATGGGATATACCGGGCTAGGATTCGAGTTACAGGAACAAGGGTCAAACCAACCACCCATGAATGGAATCGTCAAGCGAAAACACTTGACAACCTCCTAGAAGCAGCTTTTTCTTGCCACCCGACCTTTCTCCATCAATTAGGAATCTAATGCCGTCACTAAACACATTACTTAAATTGTAGTCATTTGTTGAGTGTTTTTTTTTGCGTCTAATCCGCATATATATCACCATTGCCCTTGATTTTCTTGACTGTATATCTCTTAAATGTTAACATATACACGTGTGATTTTGTTTACGAAGATTTTTCATTGCCGAGAACCTCGATCAGAGAGTAAAAAAGACGTAAGGTTCACAATGGTGTAAATTTAAAATGGGATATACCTGGCTAGGATTCGAGTTACAGGAACAAGGGCCAATCCAACCACCCAACAATGGAATCTTCGAGCGAAAACACTTGACAACCTCCTAGAAAAAGCTTTTCTTGCCACCAGACCTTTCTACATCAATTAGGAATCAGATGCCGTCATTAAACAGATTCCTTAAATTGTAGCCATTTGTTGAGTGTTTTTTTTTGGTGTCTAATCCGCATATATATCACCATTACCCTTGATTTTCTTGACTGTATATCTCTTAAATGTCAACATATACACGTATGATTTAGTTTACGAAGATTTTTCAATGCCGAGAACCTTGATCAGAGAGTAAAAAAGGCGTAAGGTTCACAATGGTGTAAAATTAAAATGGGATATACCGGGCTAGGATTCGAGTTACAGGAACAAGGGCCAAACCAACCACCCAAGAATGGAATCATCGAGCGAAAACACTTGACAACCTCCTAGAAGCAGCTTTTCTTGCCACCAGACCTTTCTCCATCAATTAGGAATCTGATGCCGTCACTAAACACATTCCTTAAATTGTAGCCATTTGTTGAGTGTTTTTTTTATGGTGTCTAATCCGCATATATATCACCATTGCCCTTCATTTTCTTGACTTTATATCTCTTAAATGTCAACATATACACGTGTGATTTAGTTTACGAAGATTTTTCAATGCCGAGAACCTCGATCAGAGAGTAAAAATGGCGTAAGGTTCACAATGGTGTAAAATTAAAATGGGATATACCGGGCTAGGATTCGAGTTACAGGAACAAGGGCCAAACCAACCACCCAAGAATGGAATCGTCGAGCGAAAACACTTGACAACATCCTAGAAGCAGCTTTTCTTGCAACCAGACCTTTCTCCATCAATTAGGAATCTAATGCCGTCACTAAACACATTCCTTAAATTGTAGCCATTTGTTGAGTGTTTTTTTTGTGTCTAATCCGCATATATATCACCATTGCCGTTGATTTTCTTGACTGTATATCTCTTAAATGTCAACATATACACGTCTGATTTAGTTTACGAAGATTTTTCAATGCCGAGAACCTCGATCAGAGAGTAAAAAAGGCGTAAGGTTCACAATGGTGTAAAATTAAAATGGGATATACCTAGCTAGGATTCGAGTTACAAGAACAAGGGCCAAACCAACCACCCAAGAATGGAATCGTCGAGCGAAAACACTTGACAACCTCCTAGAAGCAGCTTTTCTTGCCACGAGACCTTTCTTCATCAATTAGGAATCTGATGCCGTCACTAAACATATTCCTTAAATTGTAGCCATTTGTTAAGTGTTTTTTTTGTGTCTAATCCGCATATATATCATCATTGCCCTTGATTTTCTTGACTGTATATCTCTTAAATGTCAACATATACACTTGTGATTTAGTTTAAGAAGATTTTTCAATGCCAAGAACCTTGATCTGAGAGTAAAAAAGGCGAAAGGTTCACAATAGTGTAAAATTAAAATGGGATATACCGGGCTAGGATTCGAGTTACAGGAACAAGGGCCAAATCAACCACCCAAGAATGGAATCGTCGAGCGAAAACACTTGACAACCGCCTAGAAGCAGATTTTCTTACCACCAGACCTTTCTCCATCAATTAGGAATCTAATGCCGTTACTAAACACATTCCTTAAATTGTAGCCATTTGTTGAGTGTTTTTTTTTTGGTGTCTAATCCGCATATATATCACCATTGCCCTTGATTTTCTTGATTGTATATCTCTTAAATGTCAACATATACACGTGTGATTTAGTTTACGAGGATTTTTCAATGCCGAGAACCTCGATCTAAGAGTAAAAAAGCCGTAAGGTTCACAATGGTGTAAAATCAAAATGGGATATACCAGGCTAGGATTCGAGTTACAGGAACAAGGGTCAAACCAACCACCCATTAATGGAATCGTCAAGCGAAAACACTTGACAACCTCCTAGAAGCAGCTTTTCTTGCCACCAGACCTTTCTCCATCAATTAGGAATCTAATGCCGTTACTAAACACATTCCTTAAATTGTAGCCATTTGTTGAGTGTTTTTTTTGTGTCTAGTCCGCATATATATCACCATTTACCTTGATTTTCTTGACTGTATATCTCTTAAATGTCAACATATACACGTGTGATTTAGTTTACGAAGATTTTTCAATGCCGAGAACCTCGATCAGAGAGTAAAAAAGGCATAAGGTTCACAATGGTGTAAAATTAAAATGGGATATACCGGGCTAGGATTCGAGTTACAGGAACAAGGGCCAAACCAACCACCCAAGAATGGAATCGTCGAGCAAAAACACTTGACAACATCCTAGAAGCAGCTTTTCTTGCCACCAGACCTTTCTCTATCAATTAGGAATCTGATGCCGTCACTAAACACATTCCTTAAATTGTAGCCATTTATTGAGTGTTTTTTTTGTGTCTAATCCGCATATATATCTCCATTGCCTTTGATTTTCTTGACCGTATACCTCTTAAATGTCAACATATACACGTATGGTTTAGTTTACGAAGATTTTTCAATGCCGAGAACCTCGATCTAAGAGTAAAAAAGGCGTAAGGTTCACAACGGTGTAAAATTAAAATGGGATATACCGGGCTAGGATTCGAGTTACAGGAACAAGGGTCAAACCAACCACCCATGAATGGAATCGTCAAGCGAAAACAATTGACAACCTCCTAGAAGCAGCTTTTCTTGCCACCAGACCTTTCTCCATCAATTAGGAATCTAATGCCGTCACTAAACACATTCCTTAAATTGTAGCCATTTGTTGAGTTTTTTTTTTGGTGTCTAATCCGCATATATATCACCATTGCCCTTGATTTTCTTGACTGTATATCTCTTAAATGTCAACATATACACGTGTGATTTAGTTTACGAGGATTTTTCAATGCCGAGAACCTCGATCTAAGAGTAAAAAAGGCGTAAGTTTCACAATGGTGTAAAATCAAAATGGGATATACCAGGCTAGAATTTGAGTTACAGGAACAAGGGTCAAACAAACCACCCATTAATGGAATCGTCAAACGAAAACACTTGACAACCTCCTAGAAGCAGCTTTTCTTGCCACCAGACCTTTCTCCATCAATTAGGAATCTAATGCCGTAACTAAACAGATTCCTTAAATTGTAGCCATTTGTTGAGTTTTTTTTTGTGTCTAATCCGCATATATATCACCATTTCCCTTGATTTTCTTGACTGTATATGTCTTAAATGTCAACATATACACGTGTGATTTAGTTTACGAAGATTTTTCAATGCCGAGAACCTCGATCAGAGAGTAAAAAAGGCGTAAGGTTCACAATGGTGTAAAATTAAAATGGGATATACCGGGCTAGGATTCGAGTTACAGGAACAAGGGCCAAACCAACCACCCAAGAATGGAATCGTCGAGCGAAAACACTTGACAACATCCTAGAAGCAGCTTTTCTTGCCACCAGACCTTTTTCTATTAATTAGGAATCTGATGCCGTCACTAAACACATTCCTTAAATTGTAGCCATTTATTGAGTGTTTTTTTTTGTGTCTAATCCGCATATATATCTCCATTGCCCTTGATTTTCTTGACCGTATATCTCTTAAATGTCAACATATACACGTATGGTTTAGTTTACGAAGATTTTTCAATGCCGAGAACCTCGATCTAAGAGTAAAAAAGGCGTAAGGTTCACAACGGTGTAAAATTAAAATGGGATATACCGGGCTAGGATTCGAGTTATAGGCACAAGGGTCAAACCAACCACCCATGAATGGAATCGTCAAGCGAAAACACTTGACAACCTCCTAGAAGCAGCTTTTCTTGCCACCAGACCTTTCTCCATCAATTAGGAATCTAATGCTGTCACTAAACACATTCCTTAAATTGTAGCCATTTGTTGAGTGTTTTTTTTTGTGTCTAATCCGCATATATATCACCATTGCCGTTGATTTTCTTGACTGTATATCTCTTAAATGTCAACATATACACGTGTGATTTAGTTTACGAAGATTTTTCAATGCCGAGAACCTCGATCAGAGAGTAAAAAAGGCGTAAGGTTCACAATGGTGTAAAATTAAAATGGGATATACCTAGCTAGGATTCGAGTTACAAGAACAAGGGCCAAACCAACCACCCAAGAATGGAATCGTCGAGCGAAAACACTTGACAACCTCCTAGAAGCAGCTTTTCTTGCCACCAGACCTTTCTCCATCAATTAGGAATCTGATGCCGTCACTAAACATATTCCTTAAATTGTAGCCATTTGTTGAGTGTTTTTTTTGGTGTCTAATCCGCATATATATCATCATTGCCCTTGATTTTCTTGACTGTATATCTCTTAAATGTCAACATATACACTTGTGATTTAGTTTAAGAAGATTCTTCAATGCCGAGAACCTTGATATGAGAGTAAAAAAGGCGAAAGGTTCACAATAGTGTAAAATTAAAATGGGATATACCGGGCTAGGATTCGAGTTACAGGAACAAGGGCCAAACCAACCACCCAAGAATGGAATCGTCAAGCGAAAACACTTGACAACCTCCTAGAAGCAGCTTTTCTTACCACCAGACCTTTCTCCATCAATTAGGAATCTGATGCCGTCACTAAACACATTCCTTAAATAGTAGCCATTTGTTGAGTGTTTTTTTTGGTGTCTAATCCGCATATATATCACCATTGCCCTTGATTTTCTTGACTGTATATCTCTTAAATGTCAACATATACACGTGTGATTTAGTTTACGAAGATTTTTCAATGCCGAGAACCTCGATCTAAGAGTAAAAAAGGCGTATGGTTCACAATGGTGTAAAATCAAAATGGGATATACCAGGCTAGGATTCGAGTTACAGGAACAAGGGTCAAACCAACCACCCATTAATGGAATCGTCAAGCGAAAACACTTGAGAACCTCCTAGAAGCAGCTTTTCTTGCCACCAGACCTTTCTATATCAATTAGGAATCTAATGCCGTTACTAAACACATTCCTTAAATTGTAGCCATTTGTTGAGTGTTTTTTTTTGTGTCTAATCCGCATATATATCACCATTTCCCTTGATTTTCTTGACTGTATATCTCTTAAATGTCAACATATACACGTGTGATTTAGTTTACGAAGATTTTTCAATGCCGAGAACCTCGATCAGAGAGTAAAAAAGGCGTAAGGTTCACAATGGTGTAAAATCAAAATGGGATATACCGGGCCAGGATTCGAGTTACAGGAACAAGGGTCAAACCAACCACCCAAGAATGGAATCGTCAAGCGAAAACACTTGACAACCTCCTAGAAGCAGCTTTTCTTGCCACCAGACCTTTCTCCATCAATTAGGAATCTAATGCCGTTACTAAACACATTCCTTAAATTGTAGCCATTTGTTGAGTGTTTTTTTTTTGTGTCTAATCCGCATATATATCACCATTGCCCTTGATTTTCTTGACTGTATATCTGTTAAATGTCAATATATACCCGTGTGATTTAGTTTACGAAGATTTTTCAATGCCGAGAACCTCGTTCAGAGAGTAAAAAAGGCGTAAGGTTCACAATGGTGTAAAATTAAAATGGGATATACCTAGCTAGGATTTGAGTTACAGGAACAAGGGCCAAACCAACCACCCAAGAATGGAATCGTCGAGCGAAAACACTTGACAACCTCGATCAGAGAGTAAAAAAGGTGCCAGGTTCACAATGGTGTAAAATTAAAATGGGATATAACGGGCTAGGATTCGATTTACAGGAACAAGGGCCAAACCAACCACCCAAGAATGGAATCGTAGAGCGAAAACACTTGACAACCTCCTAGAAGCAGCTTTTCTTGCCACAAGACCTTTCTCCATCAATTAGGAATCTGATGCCGTCACTAAACACATTCTTTAAATTGTAGCCATTTGTTGAGTATTTTTTTTTTGGTATCTAATCCGCGTATATATCACCATTGCCCTTGATTTTCTTTGCTGTATATCTCTTAAATGTCAACATATACACGTGTGATTTAGTTTACGAAGATTTTTCAATGCCGAGAACCTCGATCAGAGAGTAAAAAAGGCGTAAGGTTCACAATGGTGTAAATTTAAAGTGGGATATACCAGGTTAGGATTCGATTTACAGGAACAAGGGCCAAACCAACCACCCAAGAATTGAATCGTCGAGCCAAAAAACTTGACAACCACCTAGAAGCAGCTTTTCTTGCCACTAGACCTTTCTCCATCAATTAGGAATCTGATGCTGTCACTAAACACATTCCTTAAATTGAAGCCATTTCTTTAGTGTTTTTTTGGGTGTCTAATCCGCATATATATCACCATTACCCTTGATTTTCTTGATTGTATTTCTCTTAAAAGTTAACATATACACGTGTGATTTAGTTTACGAAGATTTTTCAATTCCGAGAACCTCGATCAGAGAGTAAAAAAGGCGTAAGGTTCACAATGGTGTAAAATTAAAATGGGATATACCGGGCTAGAATTCGAGTTACAGGAACAAGGGCCAAACCAACCACCCAAGAATGGAATCGTCGAGCGAAAACACTTGACAACCTCCTAGATTTAGCTTTTCTTCCCACTAGACCTTTTCCATCAATTAGGAATCTGATGTCGTCACTAAACACATTCCTTAAATTGTAGCCATTTGTTGAGTGATTTTTTTATGTGTCTAATCCGCAAATATATCACCATTGCCCTTGATTTTCTTGACCGTATATCTCTTAAATGTCAACATATACACGTGTGATTTAGTTTACGAAGATTTTTCAATGACGAGAACGTCGATCAGAGAGTAAAAAAGGCGTAAGGTTCATAATGGTGTAAAATTAAAATGGGATATACCGGGTTAGGATTCGATTTACAGGAACAAGGGCCAAACCAACCACCCAAGAATGGAATCGTCGAGCGAAAAAACTTGACAACCTCCTAGAAGCAGCTTTTCTTGCCACCAGACCTTTCTCCATCAATTAGGAATCTAATGCCGTTACTAAACACATTCCTTCAATTGTAGCCATTTGTTGAGTGTTTTTTTTTGTGTCTAATCCGCATATATATCACCATTTCCCTTGATTTTCTTGACTGTATATCTCTTAAATGTCAACATATACACGTGTGATTTAGTTTACGAAGATTTTTCAATGCCGAGAACCTCGATCAGAGAGTAAAAAAGGCGTAAGGTTCACAATGGTGTAAAATTAAAATGGGATATACCGGGTTAGGATTCGAGTTACAGGAACAAGGGCCAAACCAACCACCCAAGAATGGAATCGTCGAGCGAAAACACTTGACAACATCCTAGAAGCAGCTTTTCTTGCCACCAGACCTTTCTCTATCAATTAGGAATCTGATGCCGTCACTAAACACATTCCTTAAATTGTAGCCATTTATTGAGTTTTTTTTTTGTGTCTAATCCGCATATATATCTCCATTGCCCTTGATTTTCTTGACCGTATATCTCTTAAATGTCAACATATACACGTATGGTTTAGTTTACGAAGATTTTTCGATGCCGAGAACCTCGATCTAAGAGTAAAAAAGGCGTAAGGTTCACAACGGTGTAAAATTAAAATGGGATATACCGGGCTAGTATTCGAGTTACAGGAACAAGGGTCAAACCAACCACCCATGAATGGAATCGTCAAGCGAAAACACTTGACAACCTCATAGAAGCAGCTTTTCTTGCCACCAGACCTTTCTCCATCAATTAGGAATCTAATGCCGTCACTAAACACATTCCTTAAATTGTAACCATTTGTTGAGTGTTTTTTTTTGTGTCTAATCCGCATATATATCACCATTGCCGTTGATTTTCTTGACTGTATATCTCTTAAATGTCAACTTATACACGTGTGATTTAGTTTACGAAGATTTTTCAATGCCGAGAACCTCGATCAGAGAGTAAAAAAGGCGTAAGGTTCACAATGGTGTAAAATTAAAATGGGATATACCTAGCTAGGATTCGAGTTACAAGAACAAGGGCCAAACCAACCACCCAAGAATGGAATCGTCGAGCGAAAACACTTGACAACCTCCTAGAAGCAGCTTTTCTTGCCACCAGACCTTTCTCCATCAATTAGGAATCTGATGCCGTCACTAAACATATTCCTTAAATTGTAGCCATTTGTTGAGTGTTTTTTTTGGTGTCTAATCCGCATATATATCATCATTGCCCTTGATTTTCTTGACTGTATATCTCTTAAATGTCAACATATACACTTGTGATTTAGTTTAAGAAGATTCTTCAATGCCGAGAACCTTGATCTGAGAGTAAAAAAGGCGAAAGGTTCATAATAGTGTAAAATTAAAATGGGATATACCGGGCTAGGATTCGAGTTACAGGAACAAGGGCCAAACCAACCACCCAAGAATGGAATCGTCGAGCGAAAACACTTGACAACCTCCTAGAAGCAGCTTTTCTTACCACCAGACCTTTCTCCATCAATTAGGAATCTGATGCCGTCACTAAACACATTCCTTAAATTGTAGCCATTTGTTGTGTGTTTTTTTTTTGGTGTCTAATCTGCATATATATCACCATTGCCCTTGATTTTCTTAACTGTATATCTCTTAAATGTCAACATATACACGTGTGATTTAGTTTACGAAGATTTTTCAATGCCGAGAACCTCGATCTAAGAGTAAAAAAGGCGTAATGTTCACAATGGTGTAAAATCAAAATGGGATATACCAGGTTAGGATTCGAGTTACAGGAACAAGGGTCAAACCAACCACCCTTTAATGGAATCGTCAAGCGAAAACACTTGACCACCTCCTAGAAGCAGCTTTTCTTGCCACCAGACCTTTCTCCATCAATTAGGAATCTAATGCCGTTACTAAACACATTCCTTAAATTGTAGCCATTTGTTGAGTGTTTTTTTTTGTGTCTAATCCGCATATATATCACCATTTCCCTTGATTTTCTTGACTGTATATCTCTTAAATGTCAACATATACACATGTGATTTAGTTTACGAAGATTTTTCAATGCCGAGAACCTTGATCAGAGAGTAAAAAAGGCGTAAGGTTCACAATGGTGTAAAATTAAAATGGGATATACCTGGCTAGGATTCGAGTTACAGGAACAAGGGCCAAACCAACCACCCAAGAATGGAATCGTCGAGCGAAAACACCTGACAACCTCCTAGAAGCAGCTTTTCTTGCCACCAGACCTTTCTCCATCAATTAGGAATCTGCTGCCGTCACTAAACACATTCCTTAAATTGTAGCCATTTGTTGAGTGTTTTTTTTGGTGTCTAATCCGCATATATATCATCATTGCCCTTGATTTTCTTGTCTGTATATCTCTTAAATGTCAACATATACACGTGTGATTTAGTTTACGAAGATTTTTCAATGCCGAGAACCTTGATCAGAGAGTAAAAAAGGCGAAAGGTTCACAATGGTATAAAATTAAAATGGGATATACCGGGCTAGGATTCGAGTTACAGGAACAAGGGACAAACCAACCACCCAAGAATGGAATCGTCGAGCGAAAACACTTGACAACTTCCTAGAAGCAGCTTTTCTTGCCACCAGACCTTTCTCCATCAATTAGGAATCTGATGCCGTCACTAAACACATTCCTTAAATTGTAGCCATTTATTGAATGTTTTTTTTTGGTGTCTAATACGCATATATATCACCACTGCCCTTGATTTTCTTAACTGTATACATCTAAAATGTCAACGTATACACGTGTGATTTAGTTTACGAATATTTTTCAATGCCGAGAACCTCGATCAGAAAGTAAAAAAGGCGTCAGGTTCACAATGGTGTAAAATTAAAATGGGATATACCAGGCTAGGATTCGAGTTACTGGAACAAGGTTCAAACGAACCACCCAAGAATTTAATCGTCGAGCGAAAACACTTGACAACCTCCTAGAAGCAGCTTTTCTTACCACCAGACCTTTCTCCATAAATTAGGAATCTGATGCCGTCACTAAACACATTCCTTAAATTGTAGCCATTTCTTGAGAGTTTTTTTTTTCTGTGTCTAATCCACATATATATCACCATTACCCTTGATTTTCTTGACTGTATATCTCTTAAATGTCAACATATACACGTGTGATTCAGTTTACTAAGATTTTTCAATGTCCAGAACCTCGATCAGAGTGTAAAAAAGGTGTAAGGTTCACAATGGTGTAAAATTAAAATGGGATATACCGGGCTAGGATTCGAGTCACAGGAACAAGGGCCAAACTAACCACCCAAGAATGGAATCGTCGAGCGGAAACATTTGACAACCTCCTAGAAGCAGCTTTTCTTACCACCGACCTTCTCCATCAATTTGGAATCTAATGCCGTCACTAAACACATTCCTTAAATTGTAGCCATTTGTTGGGTGTTTTTTTTTGTGTCTAATCCACATATATATCACCATTACCCTTGATTTTCTTGACTGTATATCTCTTAAATGTCAACATATACACGAGTGATTTAGTTTACGAAGATTTTTCGTTGCCGAGAACCTCGACCAGAGAGTAAAAAAGGCGTAAGGTTCACAATGGTGTAAAATTAAAATGGGATATACCTGGATAGGATTCGAGTTACAGGAACAAGGGCCAAACCAACCACCCAACAATGGAATCGTCGAGCGAAAACACTTGATAACCTCCTAGAAAAAGCTTTTTTTGCCACCAGACCTTTATACATCAATTAGGAATCTGATGCCGTCATTAAACAGATTCCTTAAATTGTAGCCATTTGTTGAGTGTTTTTTTTTGGTGTCTAATCCACATATATATTACTATTACCCTTGATTTTCTTGACTGTAAATCTCTTAAATGTCAACATATACACGTATGATTTAGTTTACGAAGATTTTTCAATGCCGAGAACCTTGATCAGAGAGTAATAGTGGCGTAAGGTTCACAACGGTGTAAAATTAAAATGGGATATACCGGATTAGGATTCGAGTTATAGGAACAAAGGCCAAACCAACCACCAAGAATGGAATCGTCGAGCGAAAACACTTGACAACCTCTTAGAAGCAGCTTTTATTGCCACCAGACCTTTCTCCATCAATTAGGAATCTGATGCCGTCACTAAACACATTTCTTAAATTGTAGCCATTTGTTGAGTGTTTTTTTATGGTGTCTAATCCGCATATATATCACCATTGCCCTTGATTTTTTGACTTTATATCTCTTAAATGTCAACATATACACGTGTGATTTAGTTTACGAAGATTTTTCTATGCCGAGAACCTCGATCAGAGAGTAAAAAAGGCGTAAGGTTCACAATGGTGTAAAATTAAAATGGGATATACCGGGTTAGGATTCGAGTTACAGGAACAAGGGCCAAACCAACCACCCAAGAATGGAATCGTCGAGCGAAAACACTTGACAACTTCCTAGAAGCAGCTTTTCTTGCCACCAGACCTTTCTCTATCAATTAGGAATCTGATGCCGTCACTAAACACATTCCTTAAATTGTAGCCATTTGTTGAGTGTTTTTTTTTGTGTCTAATCCGCATATATATCTCCATTGCCCTTGATTTTCTTGACCGTATATCTCGTAAATGTCAACATATACACGTGTGATTTAGTTTACGAAGATTTTTCAATGCCGAGAACCTCGATCTAAGAGTAAAAAAGGCGTAAGGTTCACAATGGTGTAAAATCAAAATGGGATATACCGGGCTAGGATTCGAGTTACAGGAACAAGGGTCAAACCAACCACCCACGAATGGAATCGTCAAGCGAAAACCCTTGACAACCTCCTAGAAGCAGCTTTTCTTGCCACCAGACCTTTCTCCATCATTTAGGAATCGAATGCCGTTACTAAACACATTCCTTAAATTGTAGCCATTTGTTGAGTGTTTTTTTTTTGTATCTAATCCGCATATATATCACCATTGCCCTTGATTTTCTTGACTGTATATCTCTTAAATGTCAATATATACACGTGTGATTTAGTTTTACGAAGATTTTTCAATGCCGAGAACCTCGATCAGAGAGTAAAAAAGGCGTAAGGTTCACAATGGTGTAAAATTAAAATGGGATATACCTAGCTAGGATTCGAGTTACAGGAACAAGGGCCAAACCAACCACCCAAGAATGGAATCGTCGAGCGAAAACACTTGACAACCTCGATCAGAGAGTAAAAAAGGCGTCAGGTTCACAATGGTGTAAAATTAAAATGGGATATAACGGGCTAGGATTCGATTTACAGGAACAAGGGCCAAACCAACCACCCAAGAATGGAATCGTAGAGCGAAAACACTTGACAACCTCCTAGAAGCAGCTTTTCTTGCCACAAGACCTTTCTACATCAATTAGGAATCTGATGCCGTCACTAAACACATTCTTTAAATTGTAGCCATTTGTTGAGTATTTTTTTTGGTATCTAATCCGCATATATATATTACCATTGCCCTTGATTTTCTTTGCTGTATATCTCTTAAATGTCAACATATACACGTGTGATTTAGTTTACGAAGATTTTTCAATGCCGAGAACCTCGATCAGAGAGTAAAAAAGGCGTAAGGTTCACAATGGTGTAAAATTAAAGTGGGATATACCGGGTTAGGATTCGATTTACAGGAACAAGGGCCAAACCAACCACCCAAGAATTGAATCGTCGAGCCAAAAAACTTGACAACCACCTAGAAGCAGCTTTTCTTGCCACTAGACCTTTCTCCATCAATTAGGAATCTGATGCCGTCACTAAACATATTCCTTAAATTGTAGCCATTTCTTGAGTGTTTTTTTTGGTGTCTAATCCGCATATATATCACCATTGCCCTTGATTTTCTTGATTGTATATCTCTTAAATGTTAACATATACACGTGTGATTTAGTTTACGAAGATTTTTCAATGCTGAGAACCTCGATCAGAGAGTAAAAAAGGCGTAAGGTTCACAATGGTGTAAAATTAAAATGGGATATACCGGGCTAGAATTCGAGTTACAAGAACAAGGGCCAAACCAACCACCCAAGAATGGAATCGTCGAGCGAAACCACTTGACAACCTCCTAGATGTAGCTTTTCTTGCCACCTGACCTTTTCCATCAATTAGGAATCTGATGTCGTCACTAAACACATTCCTTAAATTGTAGCCATTTGTTGAGTGTTTTTTTTTTGTGTCTAATCCGCAAATATATCACCATTGCCCTTGATTTTCTTGACTGTATATCTCTTAAATGTCAACATATACACGTGTGATTTAGTTTACGAAGATTTTTCAATGACGAGAACGTCGATCAGAGAGTAAAAAAGGCGTAAGGTTCATAATGGTGTAAAATTAAAATGGGATATACCGGGCTAGGATTCGATTTACAGGAACAAGGGCCAAATCAACCACCCAAGAATGGAATCGTCGAGCGAAAAAACTTGACAACCTCCTAGAAGCAGCTTTTCTTGCCACCAGACCTTTCTCCATCAATTAGGAATCTGATGCCGTCACTAAACACATTCCTTAAATTGTAGCCATTTCTTGAGTGATTTTTTTTTGTGTCTAATCCGCATATATATCACCATTGTTCTTGGTTTTCTTGATTGTATATCTCTTAAATGTCAACATATACACTTGTGATTTAGTTTACAAAGATTTTTCAATGCCGAGAACCTCGATCAGAGAGTAAAAAAGGCGTAAGGTTCACAATGGTGTAAAATTAAAATGGGACACACAGGGCTAGGATTCGAGTTACAGGAACAAGGTCCAAACCAACCACCCAAGAATGGAATCGTCGAGCGAAAACACTTGACAACCTCCTAGAAGCAGCTTTTCTTGCCAGCAGACCTTTCTCCATCAATTAGGAATCTGATGCCGTCACTAAACACATTCCTTAAATTGTAGCCATTTGTTGACTGTTTTTTTGGTGTCTAATCCGCATATATATTACCATTGCCCTTCATTTTCTTGACTGTATATCTCTTAAATGTCAACATATACACGTGTGATTTAGTTTACGAATATTTTTCAATGCCGAGAACCTCGATCAGAGAGTAAAAAAGGCGTAAGGTTCACAATGGTGTAAAATTAAAATGGGATATACCGGGCTAGGATTCGATTTACAGGAACAAGTGCCAAACCAACCAACCAAGAATGGAATCGTCGAGCGAAAACACTTGACAACCTCCTAGAAGCAGCATTTCTGGCCACCAGACCTTTCTCCATCAATTAGGAATCTGATGCTGTCACTAAACACATTCCTTAAATTGTAGCCATTTGTTGAGTGTTTTATTTTGGTGTTTAATCCGCATATATATCACCATTGCCCTTGATTTTCTTGACTGTATATCTCTTAAATGTCAACATATACACGTGTGATTTAGTTTACGAAGATTTTTCAATGCCGAGAACCTCGATCAGAGAGTAAAAAAGGCGTAAGGTTCACAATGGTGTAAAATTAAAATGGGATATACCTGGCTAGAATTCGATTTACAGGAACAAGGGCCAAACCAACCACCCAAGAATGGAATCGTCGAGCGAAAACACTTGACAACCTCCTAGAAGCAGCTTTTCTTGCCACCAGACCTTTCTCCATCAATTAGGAATCTGATGCTGTCACTAAACACATTCCTTAAATTGTAGCCATTTCTTGAGTGATTTTTTTTGTGTCTAATCCGCATATATATCACCATTGTTCTTGGTTTTCTTGATTGTATATCTCTTAAATGTCAACATATACACGTTTGATTTAGTATACAAAGATTTTTCAATGCCGAGAAACTCGATCAGAGAGTAAAAAAGTCGTAAGGTTCACAGTGGTGTAAAATTAAAATGGAACATACCGGGCTAGGATTCGAGTTACAGGAACAAGGTCCAAACCAACCACCCAAGAATGGAATCATCGAGCGAAAACACTTGACAACCTCCTAGAAGCAGCTTTTCTTTCCAGCAGACCTTTCTCCATCAATTAGGAATCAGATGCAGTCACTAAACACATTCCTTAAATTATAGCCATTTGTTGAGTGTTTTTTTTGGTGTCTAATCCACATATATATTACCATTGCCTTTCATTTTCTTGACTGTATATCTCTTAAATGTCAACATATACACGTTTGATTTAGTTTACGAAGATTTTTCAATGCCGAGAACCTCGATCAGAGAGTAAAAAAGGCGTAAGGTTCACAATGGTGTAAAATTAAAATAGGATATACCGGGCTAGGATTCGATTTACAGGAACAAGGGCCAAACCAACCACCAAGAATGGAATCGACGAGCGAAAACACTTGACAACCTCCTAGAAGCAGCTTTTCTTGCCACCAGACCTTTCTCCATCAATTAGGAATCTGATGCCGTCACTAAACACATTCCTTAAATTGTAGCCATTTGTTGAGTGTTTTTTTGGTGTCTAATCCGCATATATATCACCATTGCCCTTGATTTTCTTGACTGTATATCTCTTAAATGTCAACATATACACGTGTGATTTAGTTTACGAAGATTTTTCAATGCCGAGAACCTCGATCAGAGAGTAAAAAAGGCGTAAGGTTCACAATGGTGTAAAATTAAAATGGGATATACCGGGCTAGGATTCGATTTACAGGAACAAGTGCCAAACCAACCAACCAAGAATGGAATCGTCGAGCGAAAACACTTGACAACCTCCTAGAAGCAGCATTTCTGGCCACCAGACCTTTCTCCATCAATTAGGAATCTGATGCTGTCACTAAACACATTCCTTAAATTGTAGCCATTTGTTGAGTGTTTTATTTTGGTGTTTAATCCGCATATATATCACCATTGCCCTTGATTTTCTTGACTGTATATCTCTTAAATGTCAACATATACACGTGTGATTTAGTTTACGAAGATTTTTCAATGCCGAGAACCTCGATCAGAGAGTAAAAAAGGCGTAAGGTTCACAATGGTGTAAAATTAAAATGGGATATACCTGGCTAGAATTCGATTTACAGGAACAAGGGCCAAACCAACCACCCAAGAATGGAATCGTCGAGCGAAAACACTTGACAACCTCCTAGAAGCAGCTTTTCTTGCCACCAGACCTTTCTCCATCAATTAGGAATCTGATGCTGTCACTAAACACATTCCTTAAATTGTAGCCATTTCTTGAGTGATTTTTTTTGTGTCTAATCCGCATATATATCACCATTGTTCTTGGTTTTCTTGATTGTATATCTCTTAAATGTCAACATATACACGTTTGATTTAGTATACAAAGATTTTTCAATGCCGAGAAACTCGATCAGAGAGTAAAAAAGTCGTAAGGTTCACAGTGGTGTAAAATTAAAATGGAACATACCGGGCTAGGATTCGAGTTACAGGAACAAGGTCCAAACCAACCACCCAAGAATGGAATCATCGAGCGAAAACACTTGACAACCTCCTAGAAGCAGCTTTTCTTTCCACCAGACCTTTCTCCATCAATTAGGAATCTGATGCAGTCACTAAACACATTCCTTAAATTATAGCCATTTGTTGAGTGTTTTTTTTGGTGTCTAATCCACATATATATTACCATTGCCTTTCATTTTCTTGACTGTATATCTCTTAAATGTCAACATATACACGTTTGATTTAGTTTACGAAGATTTTTCAATGCCGAGAACCTCGATCAGAGAGTAAAAAAGGCGTAAGGTTCACAATGGTGTAAAATTAAAATAGGATATACCGGGCTAGGATTCGATTTACAGGAACAAGGGCCAAACCAACCACCAAGAATGGAATCGACGAGCGAAAACACTTGACAACCTCCTAGAAGCAGCTTTTCTTGCCACCAGACCTTTCTCCATCAATTAGGAATCTGATGCCGTCACTAAACACATTCCTTAAATTGTAGCCATTTGTTGAGTGTTTTTTTGGTGTCTAATCCGCATATATATCACCATTGCCCTTGATTTTCTTGACTGTATATCTCTTAAATGTCAACATATACACGTGTGATTTAGTTTACGAAGATTTTTCAATGCCGAGAACCTCGATCAGAGAGTAAAAAAGGCGTAAGGTTCACAATGGTGTAAAATTAAAAATGTGATATACCGGGCTAGGATTCGATTTACAGGAACAAGGGCCAAACCAACCACCCAAGAATTGAATCGTCGAGCGAAAACACTTGACAACCTCCTAGAAGCAGCATATCTTGCCACCAGACCTTTCTCCATCAATTAGGAATTTGATGCTGTCACTAAACACATTCCTTAAATTGTAGCCATTTGTTGAGTGTTTTTTGGTGTCTAATCCGCATATATATTACCATTGCCCTTCATTTTCTTGACTGTATATCTCTTAAATGTCAACATATACACGTGTGATTTAGTTTACGAAGATTTTTCAATGCCGAGAACCTCGATCAGAGAGTAAAAAAGGCGTAAGGTTCACAATGGTGTAAAATTAAAATGGGATATACCGGGCTAGGATTCGATTTACAGGAACAAGTGCCAAACCAACCAACCAAGAATGGAATCGTCGAGCGAAAACACTTGACAACCTCCTAGAAGCAGCATTTCTGGCCACCAGACCTTTCTCCATCAATTAGGAATCTGATGCTGTCACTAAACACATTCCTTAAATTGTAGCCATTTGTTGAGTGTTTTATTTTGGTGTTTAATCCGCATATATATCACCATTGCCCTTGATTTTCTTGACTGTATATCTCTTAAATGTCAACATATACACGTGTGATTTAGTTTACGAAGATTTTTCAATGCCGAGAACCTCGATCAGAGAGTAAAAAAGGCGTAAGGTTCACAATGGTGTAAAATTAAAATGGGATATACCTGGCTAGAATTCGATTTACAGGAACAAGGGCCAAACCAACCACCCAAGAATGGAATCGTCGAGCGAAAACACTTGACAACCTCCTAGAAGCAGCTTTTCTTGCCACCAGACCTTTCTCCATCAATTAGGAATCTGATGCTGTCACTAAACACATTCCTTAAATTGTAGCCATTTCTTGAGTGATTTTTTTTGTGTCTAATCCGCATATATATCACCATTGTTCTTGGTTTTCTTGATTGTATATCTCTTAAATGTCAACATATACACGTTTGATTTAGTATACAAAGATTTTTCAATGCCGAGAAACTCGATCAGAGAGTAAAAAAGTCGTAAGGTTCACAGTGGTGTAAAATTAAAATGGAACATACCGGGCTAGGATTCGAGTTACAGGAACAAGGTCCAAACCAACCACCCAAGAATGGAATCATCGAGCGAAAACACTTGACAACCTCCTAGAAGCAGCTTTTCTTTCCACCAGACCTTTCTCCATCAATTAGGAATCTGATGCAGTCACTAAACACATTCCTTAAATTATAGCCATTTGTTGAGTGTTTTTTTTGGTGTCTAATCCACATATATATTACCATTGCCTTTCATTTTCTTGACTGTATATCTCTTAAATGTCAACATATACACGTTTGATTTAGTTTACGAAGATTTTTCAATGCCGAGAACCTCGATCAGAGAGTAAAAAAGGCGTAAGGTTCACAATGGTGTAAAATTAAAATAGGATATACCGGGCTAGGATTCGATTTACAGGAACAAGGGCCAAACCAACCACCAAGAATGGAATCGACGAGCGAAAACACTTGACAACCTCCTAGAAGCAGCTTTTCTTGCCACCAGACCTTTCTCCATCAATTAGGAATCTGATGCCGTCACTAAACACATTCCTTAAATTGTAGCCATTTGTTGAGTGTTTTTTTGGTGTCTAATCCGCATATATATCACCATTGCCCTTGATTTTCTTGACTGTATATCTCTTAAATGTCAACATATACACGTGTGATTTAGTTTACGAAGATTTTTCAATGCCGAGAACCTCGATCAGAGAGTAAAAAAGGCGTAAGGTTCACAATGGTGTAAAATTAAAATGTGATATACCGGGCTAGGATTCGATTTACAGGAACAAGGGCCAAACCAACCACCCAAGAATTGAATCGTCGAGCGAAAACACTTGACAACCTCCTAGAAGCAGCATATCTTGCCACCAGACCTTTCTCCATCAATTAGGAATTTGATGCTGTCACTAAACACATTCCTTAAATTGTAGCCATTTGTTGAGCGTTTTTTGGTGTCTAATCCGCATATATATTACCATTGCCCTTCATTTTCTTGACTGTATATCTCTTAAATGTCAACATATACACGTGTGATTTAGTTTACGAAGATTTTTCAATGCCGAGAACCTCGATCAGAGAGTAAAAAAGGCGTAAGGTTCACAATGGTGTAAAATTAAAATGGGATATACCGGGCTAGGATTCGATTTACAGGAACAAGTGCCAAACCAACCAACCAAGAATGGAATCGTCGAGCGAAAACACTTGACAACCTCCTAGAAGCAGCATTTCTTGCCACCAGACCTTTCTCCATCAATTAGGAATCTGATGCTGTCACTAAACACATTCCTTAAATTGTAGCCATTTGTTGAGTGTTTTTTTTTGGTGTTTAATCCGCATATATATCACCATTGCCCTTGATTTTCTTGACTGTATATCTCTTAAATGTCAACATATACACGTGTGATTTAGTTTACGAAGATTTTTCAATGCCGAGAACCTCGATCAGAGAGTAAAAAAGGCGTATGGTTCACAATGGTGTAAAATTAAAATGGGATATACCTGGCTAGAATTCGATTTACAGGAACAAGGGGCAAACCAACCACCCAAGAATGGAATCGTCGAGCGAAAACACTTGACAACCTCCTAGAAGCAGCTTTTCTTGCCACCAGACCTTTCTCCATCAATTAGGAATCTGATGCTGTCACTAAACACATTCCTTAAATTGTAGCCATTTCTTGAGTGATTTTTTTTGTGTCTAATCCGCATATATATCACCATTGTTCTTGGTTTTCTTGATTGTATATCTCTTAAATGTCAACATATACACGTTTGATTTAGTATACAAAGATTTTTCAATGCCGAGAAACTCGATCAGAGAGTAAAAAAGTCGTAAGGTTCACAGTGGTGTAAAATTAAAATGGAACATACCGGGCTAGGATTCGAGTTACAGGAACAAGGTCCAAACCAACCACCCAAGAATGGAATCGTCGAGCAAAAACACTTGACAACCTCCTAGAAGCAGCTTTTCTTGCCAGCAGACCTTTCTCCATCAATTAAGAATCTGATGCCGTCACTAAACACATTCCTTAAATTGTAGCCATTTGTTGAGTGTTTTTTGGTGTCTAATCCGCATATATATTACCATTGCCCTTCATTTTCTTGACTGTATATCTCTTAAATGTCAACATATACACGTGTGATTTAGTTTACGAAGATTTTTCAATGCCGAGAACCTCGATCAGAGAGTAAAAAAGGCGTAAGGTTCACAATGGTGTAAAATTAAAATGGGATATACCGGGCTAAGATTCAATTTACAGGAACAAGTGCTAAACCAACCAACCAAGAATGGAATCGTCGAGCGAAAACACTTGACAACCTCCTAGAAGCAGCATTTCTTGCCACCAGACCTTTCTCCATCAATTAGGAATCTGATGCTGTCACTAAACACATTCCTTAAATTGTAGCCATTTGTTGAGTGTTTTTTTTTGGTGTTTAATCCGCATATATATCACCATTGCCCTTGATTTTCTAAACTGTATATCTCTTAAATGTCAACATATACACGTGTGATTTAGTTTACGAAGATTTTTCAATGCTGAGAACCTCGATCAGAGAGTAAAAAAGGCGTAAGGTTCACAATGGTGTAAAATTAAAATGGGATATACCTGGCTAGAATTCGATTTACAGGAACAAGGGCCAAACCAACCACCCAAGAATGGAATCGTCGAGCGAAAACACTTGACAACCTCCTAGAAGCAGCTTTTCTTGCCACCAGACCTTTCTCCATCAATTAGGAATCTGATGCTGTCACTAAACACATTCCTTAAATTGTAGCCATTTCTTGAGTGATTTTTTTTGTGTCTAATCCGCATATATATCACCATTATTCTTGGTTTTCTTGATTGTATATCTCTTAAATGTCAACATATACACGTTTGATTTAGTATACAAAGATTTTTCAATGCCGAGAAACTCGATCAGAGAGTAAAAAAGTCGTAAGGTTCACAGTGGTGTAAAATTAAAATGGAACATACCGGGCTAGGATTCGAGTTACAGGAACAAGGTCCAAACCAACCACCCAAGAATGGAATCATCGAGCGAAAACACTTAACAACCTCCTAGAAGCAGCTTTTCTTTCCACCAGACCTTTCTCCATCAATTAGGAATCTGATGCAGTCAGTAAACACATTCCTTAAATTATAGCCATTTGTTGAGTGTTTTTTTTGGTGTCTAATCCACATATATATTACCATTGCCTTTCATTTTCTTGACTGTATATCTCTTAAATGTCAACATATACACGTTTGATTTAGTTTACGAAGATTTTTCAATGCCAAGAACCTCGATCAGAGAGTAAAAAAGGCGTAAGGTTCACAATGGTGTAAAATTAAAATAGGATATACCGGGCTAGGATTCGATTTACAGGAACAAGGGCCAAACCAACCACCTAGAATGGAATCGTCGAGCGAAAACACTTGACAACCTCCTAGAAGCAGCTTTTCTTGCCACCAGACCTTTCTCCATCAATTAGGAATCTGATGCCGTCACTAAACACATTCCTTAAATTGTAGCCATTTGTTGAGTGTTTTTTTGGTGTCTAATCCGCATATATATCACCATTGCCCTTGATTTTCTTGACTGTATATCTCTTAAATGTCAACATATACACGTGTGATTTAGTTTACGAAGATTTTTCAATGCCGAGAACCTCGATCAGAGAGTAAAAAAGGCGTAAGGTTCACAATGGTGTAAAATTAAAATGGGATATACCGGGCTAGGATTCGATTTACAGGAACAAGGGCCAAACCAACCACCCAAGAATTGAATCGTCGAGCGAAAACACTTGACAACCTCCTAGAAGCAGCATATCTTGCCACCAGACCTTTCTCCATCAATTAGGAATTTGATGCTGTCACTAAACACATTCCTTAAATTGTAGCCATTTGTTGAGTGTTTTTTTTTGGTGTCTAATCTGCATATATATCACCATTGCCCATGATTTTCTTGACTGTATATCTCTTAAATGTCAACATATACACGTGTGATTTTGTTTACGAAGATTTTTCAATGCCGAGAACCTCGATCAGAGAGTAAAAAAGGCGTAAGGTTCACAATGGTGTAAAATTAAAATGGGATATACCTTGCTAGAATTCGAGTTACAGGAACAAAGGCCAAACCAACCACCCAAGAATGGAATCGTCGAGCGAAAACACTTGACAACCTCCTAGAAGCAGCTTTTCTTGCCACCAGACCTTTCTCCATCAATTAGGAATCTGATGCCGTCACTAAACACATTCCTTAAATTGTAGCCATTTCTTGAGTGATTTTTTTTTGTGTCTAATCCGCATATATATCACCATTGTTCTTGGTTTTCTTGATTGTATATCTCTTAAATGTCAACATATACACGTTTGATTTAGTTTACAAAGATTTTTTAATGCCGAGAAACTCGATCAGAGAGTAAAAAAGGCGTAAGGTTCACAATGGTGTAAAATTAAAATGGAACATACCGGGCTAGGATTCGAGTTACAGGAACAAGGTCCAAACCAACCACCCAAGAATGGAATCGTCGAGCGAAAACACTTGACAACTACCTAGAAGCAGCTTTTCTTGCCACCAGACCTTTCTCCATCAATTAGGAATCTGTTGCCGTCACTAAACACATTCCTTAAATTATAGCCATTTGTTGAGTGTTTTTTTTGGTTTCTAATCCGCATATATATTACCATTGCCCTTCATTTTCTTGACTGTATATCTCTTAAATGTCAACATATACACGTGTGATTTAGTTTACGAATATTTTTCAATGCCGAGAACCTCGATCAAAGAGTAAAAAAGGCATCAGGTTCACAATGGTGTAAAATTAAAATGGTATATACCGGGCTAGGATTCGATTTACAGGAACAAGGGCCAAACCAACCACCCAAGAATGGATTCGTCGAGCGAAAACACTTGACAACCTCCTAGAAGCAGCTTTTCTTGCCACCAGACCTTTCTCCATCAATTAGGAATCTGATGCCGTCACTAAACACATTCGTTAAATTGTAGCCATTTGTTGAGTGTTTTTTTGGTGTCTAATCCACATATATATTACCATTGCCTTTCATTTTCTTGACTGTATATCTCTTAAATGTCAACATATACACGTTTGATTTAGTTTACGAAGATTTTTCAATGCCAAGAACCTCGATCAGAGAGTAAAAAAGGCGTAAGGTTCACAATGGTGTAAAATTAAAATAGGATATACCGGGCTAGGATTCGATTTACAGGAACAAGGGCCAAACCAACCACCAAGAATGGAATCGTCGAGCGAAAACACTTGACAACCTCCTAGAAGCAGCTTTTCTTGCCACCAGACCTTTCTCCATCAATTAGGAATCTGATGCTGTCACTAAACACATTCCTTAAATTGTAGCCATTTGTTGAGTGTTTTTTTTGTGTCTAATCCGCATATATATCACGATTGCCCTTGATTTTCTTGACTGTATATCTCTTAAATGTCAACATATACACGTGTCATTTAGTTTACGAAGATTTTTCAATGCTGAGAACCTCGATCAGAGAGTAAAAAAGGCGTAAGGTTCACAATGGTGTAAAATTAAAATGGGATATACCTGGCTAGGATTCGAGTTACAGGAACAAGGGCCAAACCAACCACCCAAGAATGGAATCGTCGAGCGAAAACACTTGACAACCTCCTAGAAGCAGCTTTTCTTGCCACCAGACCTTTCTTCGTCAATTAGGAATCTGATACCGTCACTAAACACTTTTCCTTAATTTGTAGCCATTTGTTGAGTGTTTTTTTGTGTCTAATCCGCATATATATCATCATTGCCCTTGATTTTCTTGACTGTATATCTCTTAAATGTCAACATATACATGTGTGATTTAGTTTACGAAGATTTTTCAATGCCGAGAACCTCGATCAGAGAGTAAAAAAGGTGTAAGGTTCACAATGGTATAAATTAAAATGGGATATACCGGGCTAGGATTCGAGTTACAGTAACAAGGGCCAAACCAACCACCCAAGAATGGATTCATCGAGCGAAAACCCTTGACAACCTCCTAGAAGCAGCTTTTCTTGCCACCAAACCTTTCTCCATCAATTAGGAATCTGATGCCGTCACTAAACACGTTCCTTAAATTGTAGCCATTTGTTGAGTGTTTTTTTGGTGTCTAATCCGCATATATATCACCATTGCCCTTGATTTTCTTGATTGTATATCTCTTAAATGTCAACATATACACGTGTGATTTAGTTTACGAAGATTTTTCAATGTCGAGAACCTTGATCAGAGAGTAAAAAAGGCCTAAGGTTCACAATGGTGTAAAATTAAAACGGGATATACCGGGCTAGGATTCGATTTACAGGAACAAGTGCCAAACCAACCACCAAAGAATGGAATCGTCGAATGAAAACACTTGACAACCTCCTAGATGCAGCATTTCTTGCCACCAGACCTTTCTCCATCAATTAGGAATCTGATGCTGTCACTAAACACATTCCTTAAATTGTAGCCATTTGTTGAGTGTTTTTTTTTGGTGTCGAATCCACATATATATCACCATTGCCCTTGATTTTCTTGACTGTATATCTCTTAAATGTCAACATATACACTTGTGATTTAGTTTACGAAGATTTTTCAATGCCGAGAACCTCGATCAGAGAGTAAAAAAGGCGTAAGGTTCACAATGGTGTAAAATTAAAATGGGATATACCTGGCTAGAATTCGATTTACAGGAACAAGGGCCAAACCAACCACCCAAGAATGGAATCGTCGAGCGAAAACACTTGACAACCTCCTAGAAGCAACATTTCTTGTGACCAGACCTTTCTCCATCAATTAGGAATCTGATGCCGTCACTAAACACATTCCTTAAATTGTAGCCATTTGTTGAGTGTTTTTTTTTTGTGTCTAATCCGCATATATATCACAATTGCCCTTGATTTTCTTGACTGTATATCTCTTAAATGTCAACATATACACGTGTCATTTAGTTTACGAAGATTTTTCAATGCTGAGAACCTCGATCAGAGAGTAAAAAAGGCGTAAGGTTCACAATGGTGTAAAATTAAAATGGGATATACCTGGCTAGGATTCGAGTTACAGGAACAAGGGCCAAACCAAACACCCAAGAATGGAATCGTCGAGCGAAAACACTTGACAACCTCCTAGAAGCAGCTTTTCTTGCCACCAGACGTTTCTCCGTCAATTAGGAATCTGATACCGTCACAAAACACTTTTCCTTAAATTGTAGCCATTTGTTGAGTGTTTTTTTTTGTGTCTAATCCGCATATATATCACCATTGCCCTTGATTTTCTTGACTGTATATCTCTTAAATGTCAACATATACACGTGTGATTTAGTTTACGAAGATTTTTCAATGTCGAGAACTTCGATCAGAGAGTAAAAAAGGCGTAAGGTTCACAATGGTATAAATTAAAATGGGATATATCGGGCTAGGATTCGAGTTACAGTAACAAGGGCCAAACCAACCACCCAAGAATGGATTCATCGAGCGAAAACACTTGACAACCTCCTAGAAGCAGCTTTTCTTGCCACCAGACCTTTCTCCATCAATTAGGAATCTGATGCCGTCACTAAACATATTCCTTAAATTGGAGCCATTTGTTGAGTGTTTTTTTTTGGTGTCTAATCCGCATATATATCACCGTTGCACTTGATTTTCTTGACTGTATTTCTCTTAAATGTCAACATACACACGTGTGATTTAGTTTACAAAGATTTTTCAATGCCGAGAACCTCGATCAGAGAGTAAAAAAGGCGTAAGGTTCCCAATGGTGTAAAATTAAAATGGGTTATACCGGGCTAGGATTCGAGTTACAAAAACAAGGGCCAAACCAACCACCCAAGAATGGAATCGTCGAGCGAAAACACTAGACAACCTCCTAGTAGCAGCTTTTCTTGCCACCAGACCCTTCTTCATCAATGAGGAATCTGATGCAGTCACTAAACAGATTCCTTAAATTGGAGCCATTTGTTGAGTGTTTTTTTGGTGTCTAATCCGCATATATATCACCACTGCCTTTGATTTTCTTGACTGTATATCTCCTAAATGTCAACATATACACGTGTGATTTAGTTTACGAAGATTTTTCAATGCCGAGAACCTCGATCAGAGAGTAAAAAAGGCGTAAGGTTCACAATGGTGTAAAATTAAAATGGGATATACCGGGCTAGGATTCGAGTTACAGGAACAAGGGCCAAACCAACCACCCAAGAATGGAATCGTCGAGCGAAAACACTTGACAACCTCCTAGAAGCAGCATTTCTTGCGACCAGACCTTTCTCCATCAATTAGGAATCTGATGCCGTCACTAAACACATTCCTTAAATTGTAGCCATTTGTTGAGTGTTTTTTTTTGTGTCTAATCCGCATATATATCACAATTGCCCTTGATTTTCTTGACTGTATATCTCTTAAATGTCAACATATACACGTGTCATTTAGTTTACGAAGATTTTTCAATGCTGAGAACCTCGATCAGAGAGTAAAAAAGGCGTAAGGTTCACAATGGTGTAAAATTAAAATGGGATATACCTGGCTAGAATTCAAGTTACAGGAACAAAGGCCAAACCAACCACCCAAGAATGGAATCGTCGAGCGAAAACACTTGACAACCTCCTAAAAGCAGCTTTTCTTGCCATCAGACCTTTCTCCATCAATTAGGAATCTGATGCCGTCACTAAACACATTCCTTAAATTGTAGCCATTTCTTGAGTGATTTCTTTTTGTGTCTAATCCGCATATATATCACCATTGTTCTTGGTTTTCTTGATTGTATATCTCTTAAATGTCAACATATACACGTTTGACTTAGTTTACAAAGATTTTTCAATGCCGAGAAACTCGATCAGAGAGTAAAAAAGGCGTAAGGTTCACAATGGTGTAAAATTAAAATGGAACATACCGGGATAGGATTCGAGTTACAGGAACAAGTTCCAAACCAACCACCCAAGAATGGAATCGTCGAGCGAAAACACTTGACAACCTCCTAGAAGCAGCTTTTCTTGCCACCAGACCTTTCTCCATCAATTAGGAATCTGATGCCGTCACTAAACACATTCCTTAAATTATAGCCATTTGTTGAGTGTTTTTTTTGGTGTCTAATCCGCATATATATTACCATTGCCCTTCATTTTCTTGACTGT
Organism: Helianthus tuberosus; assembly: GCA_030545235.1. Classification (NCBI taxonomy): domain Eukaryota; kingdom Viridiplantae; phylum Streptophyta; class Magnoliopsida; order Asterales; family Asteraceae; genus Helianthus; species Helianthus tuberosus. Next base: position 40,941,794 of record CM060385.1, on the reverse strand, counting down.
ATATCTCTTAAATGTCAACATATACACGTGTGATTTAGTTTACGAAGATTTTTCAATGCCGAGAACCTGTAGGTCCCTCGGAGGTTGAGGTTAAACCTTATCCTTGTTATGTTTAACACTCTAGCAAGTGCGGAATCCAAGCTAGAATGCAAACCGATAGTTTAGATGAAAGCACAAGTTACAAAGCACAAGTTACAAAGAGAAAGAGTAGACACGCAATATATCAAAGTTTTCTCTTGTATTTCAGTGGACACGGTTACAGCCCTTGACCAAACTGAAATGCTCTCTACAAGACTTGGTTCACTCACATGCACTATCCAAAGAACTTTCAAGACTCACTGTGAACTGAACCATGTATGGGATATATATACCCATAACAGATAACATGCTCGAAGGATAATGTAATCTGGTCGAAGGATCATCTATCGACCAGAAAACTATCGAAGGATCCATACATACCTCGAAGGATGATATATCCTTCGAGGTCCATATGTATCCATCGAAGGTTGTCTTTCGAGGTCATCGAAGGATACAAACCATCCTTCGATGACATCCTTCGAGGCATACAATCTTACATACATAGTGTTGACTGTTTGGCCAAGTCAACCAGGAGGATGGTTGACTTGGTCAAACTCACATTCAAACACATATACAACACAACAAAAGACGTAAACACGACAGACAAAAGACATCGTTTTATACATTACAAAATACAGACAAAGTACAGACACAAGTGCACCAACAAACTCCCCCTTGGCTGTAGCTTTGTCTCGATCTTCGTGTCTTTAAGTCTCGGACGTCCTTTCAACTGTCAAATGATGTGATGACCATGCACTTCCCGCATTAACCAGTAGATTGAAACAGTACCGGGCCATCTTCTGAAACTTCATTGCTTGATCTCGATCCCGCACCAAGTAGTTTATCTCATGATCCTTCAGAACAATAATATCCGATCTGGACATGTTAGTAATCCACATCGGATCTATTATTCTAAAGTTCTCCTGACTATCTCTGAATAGGATCACGGCTTCTCCAGTATCCGCATCATAGACCCAGCAACGAAAGTTTCCTAGAAAGTCAGTCTTCATTTTCAGCAAAGGTATCTTCTTCATCTCTTTTGGAGGATCATACACCAAACGATAGCGAGCAGTGTTTGTTTCTGGATCAAGTGTAAATCTGATCTGCTCGTATCTAGGAAACTGTGGCTTGTATAAAGGATCCTTCCAGCCCCTTCTTCTTTCCAACCTGATTTTCTTAGCAAACAATTCCACCATCTTATCTTCGACTCGATTGATAACATCTAGTTGAGCTAACACTGCAACATCATAGTATGGAAGTGAGAGAATACTGAGAAGAGTACTGAAATACTGAAGACCATGTTCTCGTTTCACGACCATGCAGTGAAGTTCCTTAACAAACATCCAACTAATAATGCGACCCCGAGCCCGATTCTTTTCCAGACTCATATAATTAGCCTGTTCCAATGGAGGGAGCGGAGGAGGATTCCTAGCTAGGAAATCCGCTCGCCATTCTTTCATGGTCTTCTCACGGTTTTCTTGAGCTGTCGGAGAGTCTGAAGAAGGATTGGCAAATTCTGCTGTCTTTTCTGCCACATAATCATCATCAAGAGCATTCACCTCCGCATTGTCTTTCCCAACATAAACATGACGTTCAGGATCCGAACCGATGAAGATTTCATCAATTGTAGAGAAATCGGTTTGGTCCTGAACCAACGGAGTAGCATCAATCATGCTTACAGCAATCTCATCCAATTCCATCAGAGCCCGTACCTGTTCATCAGACATTTCGGTAACATGTTCTCCCTCTTCTAACAGTTCACCCGTGACTGGATGATACTGAAGAACACCTGAGGATTCAGGGAGATCTGCAAACATTTCTGGTTCCAGACTAACATGCTCATGCCCTGTAGAAGTTTCCAGTGTTTCTGTCTGCTCAGATGGGCCAGTAGTAGCTGTGGAAGGAGCAGTAGGAGCATCTTGAGATGTACCAGACCCACCTGCAGCCCCGGATGCAGTTGCACCGGAACCTGAGACAGCTGGTTGATCTGGATTTGCTGCATCATCATCCTTGTCATCCTCACGCCTTGAGGGTACAATGCCTAATGCATTGCATCTTTCATTCCACAGCGTACCCACTTTCTGATTAGTCTTCTTGAAGTTTGCGAGCACAGGCTTGAAGCTTTCTCTTAATCGATCATCGCGATTTTTATAGTGCTCTGACAGCTCTTCATTCTTCTGCCTTAGTGCTTTTCCCTCATTCTCCAACACAGTACTATGCCTTTTCATTATCTCGACCTCCTTGTCACGTGCCCTGTTTGCTTCCTTCAACCTTTCAATTTCCTCAGCCTGTTCCTTGATCTTATTATTCTGAGCATTAACAATTGAACACAGCGTGTTGTGTGCCATCACATCCTGTTTTCGCTGCACACGATACTCTTCAATTGTTCTTGTATGCCGACCGACTATGGAACCCAATTCACTGATTTGTTCAATCAGGAATTGAATCTTTTCAGATTCAGATAAACCAGACAAAGTCTCTGCCAGAGTCGGTCGCGAAGGCTCAGGTCCTGAGGAGCCAGACTGACCAGCCTGACCAGAAGCACCTGTAGGTCCAGTAATAACAAGAGTAGGTCGGACATGTGTACCTGAGGCGGGAGTTGCAGGCGGCTGTTGATCAACAGTCACCGTGCGTGTCCCAGAAGACCTTTTTATACCCTGACCTCGAAAGTCGAACTGTCTCGAAGGATAGATGACCTTTCGAAGGATGTAAAGGTGTCCCGAAAGATCACCTTTGGGTCGAAGGATACCAGATATTTGAAAGATCTGGATCGAAGGATACCAGATATTTGAAAGATCTGGATCGAAGGATACCAGATATTTGTTGTTATCCTTCGAAAGATATCTTTCGATCTAAACCATCTTTCGACTGAGATGATTGACTTTCGTTGACTTTCTTTGACCATCTGATCTTTCGAGGGCCATTGCATCCTCGAAAGATCAGATTTCCACCAACACTTTGGATTTTTGGGAATTTTCAATTCAAACCCTTCAAATTTTGGAGGTTTTTCAGAAATGACCATTTTGAAAAGTTGTCCGTTATGAAGTTCTGCAAAGGTTAGTTTTATGAAGTATCTCGGCTTGTCAGGTATCGGATCGAGCACCAACATCAGTTAATCAAAAATAATATTAAATTGAAAATCTTTTTGGATTTTTGATAAAATAAAAGACAACAATTTTAATATCCTTTGAATGTTATCAAACGACATCACCGCTAATGTCGTGCTGATATGCACCAAACGACAAAACTGTTTAAAATAAGACAATAAAACTAAGCAGTAAATAGATATGTACAAACACAACAATATTTTTGCGAGTTTCTGGCGAAGAGAATCATATCAGCTTGCGGTCTTTTGTCAAAACACATTTTCTTTTAAAATTCTTTTACAGAAGTGGATAAGTATTCTACCACAATTACCGATATTGTTGTCCACTTAAACTCAGCGATCAAGTGTAATCATAATACAATGAGATACATTTAAGGTATGATTTATACTTACCGACCGGTGTTCATCCACTCACGACACATTCCCGTATCAAGGTATGCACGAGAGTTCATCTTACTGGGGAGTATACCATTTATCATCCGTTTTTAACGTATATACATGTGAACAAGTCACTTATTTGAGTTGAAAACAAGCCCTATGTGATAGAATCACTTATTGATGAGGAACTTGATTTTCGATGCATGAGGGCACAGGAGCAAGTCCGTGAACAGGTCAGTACTTCCGTACAGCAGAGAGACGAACTTGACTCCCGGATAAATGTGATATTTTATCACTTATTTTGTATGGACATGTGATTGTTTATCACTTATTGTGGTCGAATGCAGTATGAGATATGTACACGTATGTATGGTATCATGGAAGAACTTAGACTTTGTCTTTTATAGAAACAACCATGATACCCAGATGATAAACAGCATAAACCCCAAATATCTCAGAACCTCGGCAATCTATCAAACGAAATTTCGGTACCAAGACCATATGCCAATGAGCGGTTCCCACGCGGTTTTCAGTTCGTTATGTTTATATCTCCTGCATACTTTAAAATGATCGTGAGTCTACCGGTACATCGTTAGTAGAGCTACTTATCTTTTTCTTTTCTTTTGATTTCTAGAAACATGTTTCGACCGACCTCTGATGTAATATCATTTTCTCTTATATTACCAAGAAACTCATTTTTGTTTTTCTATTGTTTTTGTGATTTTCTGAATTTTCTCCCCCTTAAATGCAGAAAGTAAATAAATTAAAGACATATTTTTGTATTTTTGTGGTTTTTCAATGTTTTTGTATTTTTCTTGAAACTTTCTCCCCCTAAAATTCAAAAATAAAATAAAGTAAAAACATATTTTTGGATTTTTGGTTTTAGAAAAATATTTACAAAAACGATTTCCTGATGTCGGTTACTCTTGCTTCACCTTGATGCCGTTTACCAAAAGTAAAAAATCGAATCTTGATTTATCAAATGCTTTGGTAAAAAGGTCGGCACGTTGGTGATCGGTATGAATGTGAATCACATCGATAAGTCTCTTTTCAAAGCAATCACGTATGAAGTGATATTTAATATCGATGTGCTTCGTTTTTGAGTGCTGTACAGGATTTCTAGTGATCTGTAAAGCAGCTTCATTATCAACAAAAATAGGAGTAGTTAGGAATTCAAAACCGTAGTCCCGCATCTGTTGTTGGATCCATAGAACCTGGGAGCAGCAACTAGACGCAGCAATGTATTCCGCTTCACATGTAGACGTAGCCACACATGTCTGCTTCTTGCACTGCCAAGTGACTAGGCGATTGCCTAAGAACTGACATCCTGCTGTTGTTGATTTGCCATCTTTCTTGCAGCCGCCGAAATCAGAATCACTGTAAGCCTTGAGATCGAAGTTATCATCCTTAGGGTACCATAACCCGGTGTCAGGGCAACCCTTCAGATAACGAAATATCCTTTTGACAGCAGCATAGTGAGAGACCTTCGGATTCGCTTGATACCTAGCGAGAAGACAAGTTGGATACATAATGTCAGGTCTTGATGCGGTGAGATACATTAAGGATCCAATCATAGCACGATAAAGTGACGAATCCACAGCATCCCCTTCTTCATCCGGAGTAATCCCGTGATTCTGCGGAAGAGGAGTAGAAATTGGCTTCGAATCGGACATCTGGAACCGGCTCAAGATGTCTCCGACGTACTTGGTTTGATGGATAAAAATTCCAGATTCGGACTGATTAACTTGCAAACCCAAGAAGAACGTCATTTCACCCATCGCACTCATCTCGAATCGATCTTGCATCACCTTTTCAAATTCCTTGCATAACTTATCATCGGTAGAACCAAAGATAATGTCATCGACATACACCTGTACCAACAGAAGATCTTCACCTTTTTCCTTGATGAAGAGGGTACAATCGATCAAACCCCGTCTAAACCCATTGCTCAGCAGGTAGGTAGACAGAGTCTCATACCAGGCTCGAGGTGCTTGATGAAGACCATATAACGCTTTGTTAAGTAGTAAAACTCTGTCAGGATGTAATGGATCTTCAAACCCCGGTGGTTGCTCGACATATACTTCCTCTTCGACTACTTCGTGTAGAAAAGCACTTTTAACATCCATCTGGTACACCTTGAATTTCTTGAAGGATGCGTAGGCTAGAAAGATTCTAATAGCCTCCAGACGAGCAACAGGTGCATACACTTCATTGTAGTCAATAACTTCGATCTGACTGAAGCCTTGAACAACTAACCTTGCTTTGTTTCGGACAACAATTCCATGGTCGTCCTTCTTGCACTTAAACACCCAACGAGTTCCGATCTTCTTGTAATTGTCGGGCCTATCAACCAATTTCCATACGCCCAACTTCTCGAACTGCTGAAGTTCTTCTTGCATGGCTTCCACCCAGGAATCATCTTTCAATGCATCCTTCCAAGATCTAGGCTCTTCTTGGCTAACATAGCAGGCGAAAGACCAATCATTTTGTTGTCCCGATTCTCGTATCTCAGCATACAAGCCAGCATTTTCGTTATTTCTGATTTGATTCCTTGTCCTTACACCACTGAGAACATCACCTATAATATTCTGCTGAGGATGAATGTTATGAATTCGGGTTTCAGGTACTAGAGGAATGTCAACATTGGTCCTCAAGTTATTGATATTTAAATTCCCGATATCATTCTGAAGCTGTTGAGTTGTAGAAGATGATGCATTTTCTTCTTGAACAATTGGCGCAGACACTGGATCCGTTGCTTCTGAAGTACCTTGAACCGGACCCCGTGATTCACCATCATTTGCATCAACATACTCCTCATCTTCCGACGACAAATTGTAGTCGACAGCATCATTAAACACCTCATTTGAAACGAGATTGTTGACAGAAGAAGATGCTTGTGAGTCAACAATAATTGGGCGAGCTAACTGAGAGCCAGTCGCATTCTCGCTTTCAGACAACATTTGAGCAATTGCATTGTCATCATCAAATGTCGGCAGATTGAATGAGTCGAAAAGACCATCATAATCGAACATCCATGGATCTCCAGAAGGCTTCGGAGGATTAGAATATCTTTGAACTCTTACTTCACCCCACTCTTCAATCTTCTTGGTAGTTAGGTTCCATACTCGCAGATTAGGAGTAGCATACCCAAGGAAGTAACCTTCGATAGCTTTGGCACCAAACTTCCCATCAGGCTCAATCATGGTACATGGTGCACCAAAAGGTTCTAGATATTCCAAGTCAGGAGTCTTCTTGTGTAGGAGTTCGAAGCACGTTTTGCCATGTCTTTTCACTGTGAGAACCCTGTTTAACGTGTAGCAAGCCGAGGCAACAGCTTCAGTCCAGAATCGAACTGGAAGCTGAGACTCAACCAACATGGTTCTTGCAGTCTCAATTAAGGTTCTGTTCTTTCTTTCAGCGACTCCATTTTGTTGTGGCGTATACCGAGAGCTATATTCATGAAGGATTCCTTTTGCAGCGCAAAATTCATCCATAACCCTGTTTTTGAACTCAGTTCCGTTGTCGCTTCGAATTCGCCTCACCTTTAGATTATAAAGATTTTCCAACAAGGTGATCAATTTCTTTAGAATTTCTGGAGTCTCACTCTTGTGAACCATGAAGTCAACCCATGAAAATCTTGAATAGTCATCAGTAACTACCAAGCAGAAAACCTCCCCGTGCACACTCTTGTGTTTGACTGGGCCGAAAAGGTCCATATGCAGACGTTCGAGTGGCATGTTTACAGTGTTAACCTTTTTCAATGGATGTGATTTCTTGATTTGCTTCCCTTTCTGACACGGCACACAGACATCTTGAAGTTGAAAATTCTTCACATTGACACCTCTCACCAAATTGTTTTTGACAAGGTGATTCATTTTTCTGAGGTGAATATGACCCATCCGTCTGTGCCAAGAGATCGTCTCCTTTTCAGTGGCTTTTGAAATAAAGCAAGTAACTTGTTTGGACTGAGTTATTGCTTGGCTCATATCAAGGACATACAAATCATTAACTCTTGGTGCTGATAAGAGAATCCATTCTGCGGGAATCTTGAATCCTGGCTTCAGCACATAACAACCGGCATCATCAAAATGCACGGTGAACTTCTTGTCACAGATGTGAGAAACACTCAGGAGATTGTGATCCAACTGTTGCACATAATTGATTTTGTCGAAACTCACAATTCCATTTGAGATCATTCCCTCGCCGGTGATATACCCTCCTTTGTCTCCAGCAAACGCAACATATCCTCCTCTTATACTTCGCACATCAAAAAGAAGACGATAGTCGCCCGTCATGTGCCTGGAAGCCCCACTATCAACAATCCAAAGACTATTAATAGTTCCTCCTGGAGCTGCCTGCACATGCAATTAACTTATCAGTTTGAGAGGGGGACCCAAGCCTTTGTGGACTTGGGTCGTCCTTGATCATCAAGGAAGGTGATTTCAATCACTTGATGATTAGGAAAAAGAACCTGTGGTGCTCCCCCTGACTGAATTACCTGTTTTGGTTTCCAAGCTGTTTGTCCTTTACCAGTATTTGAATTAATTGTTTTTGAATTTACTGGTTTTACAGTTTTAGGTTTTGCTTGTACAGGTTTTTCTTCTTTGACCTCTGATTTTAAGGCCTTTTCAATTACCTTTTGATTCTTTTGTTTTAACTTCTTTTCCCTTTCTTTCAAGACACGTGGATCTTGTTTCGGGGAAACTGATCGTTTTCGGTAATCGATTTCTTGGGGAGCACTCATTGTTGACTTCAGCTTTTGCACGTATGGGCAATATCTTACAATATGCCCAACTGTCCCACATTCAAAACATGTTCTCCGCTCTACAAACTTCGGAGAAACATGTTGATGACCAGACTGAGAACCAGACCATGAACTTTGTGATGTACACGTGCTTGGACCTACATCACGTCTGTTGGTGTGTTGGGTGTAATTATTCTGATCATTTCGTTTTAAAATTCTAACTTGTTTTATAAAATCAATGTTAGATTTATCCTGAAATGTTTCAAGTTTGTCAGAACCCGTGGATCCAACAAAGTTCATTTTCGGTTCTCGTTTCTTAACAGGAGCTCTTTTGTTTTGCACCTTTCGTTGTTGAGCCTTAGGTTGCTCAACCTTTGATTGTTGAATTTTAGGTTGTGCAGCCTTAGGTTGAGTAGCCTTAGACTGTTCAACTTTGGGTTGTTGAACCTTTGGTTGTTCAGTCTTAGGCTGCTGAACTTTAGGTGCTTGAACATTCTTGTTCTGAGCCTTCCTTCCCTGTGCCTTACCCTTTCCGGAGTTCACTTGTTGTTTTCGCTCAATTGGTTGTTTTTGGTTTCCGTATTGTTTTCTAACTTGTTCACACGGAATTGGATCACATTGAGTGACGGTGACTTTGCCACTTTTGTTTCCCAAAAACTTATCAATACATCCTTCAAAAATTTGCTCAATTAAATCTTGATTTACATTTTTAATTGGAAAATCTTTGTTAGAGTAGATTTTGTCATCTCCTTTGAGCGTGTACAACAAGTTATTCCCTTCACAGCTAGATAAAAGGGACTCCATTGCTTTTGACGTTTCAGTCTCACTCGGTTTCACTGGAGGATCACACAAGATGTGATTCTCGATTGGAATATCTGTTGTAACCGAGTTAGACTGTTGGTTCACAATTTCTTCAGATTCATCGTCCGAAGAATCAGATTCATCATCCGAAGAATCAGTGTCCAAAACAATGGGAGGACTCTGTTCCTTAACACACGATGAATCTGTCACATTCTCAGATTCTGATTGATCCGAGGATGATGTACCAGTTGTGAACCCGAGGCCTGCTGCAAAGTCATCTAGACCGAGTGGCACAGTAGGTTCAAAACGGGGCATATCCTCGTCATCAGGCAATTTAGAGTAATTGTGATTCATAGGGGGAGGACATGATTTGAATCCATTACACTTCCTATCCCCCTTTTTCTTTTGAACATCAATAATGTGATCCAAAACATAGCGGGAATTGGAATAGCTTTCCAATTTCTGCTTAATTGTCTCACATTCACATCGAGCTGTTGCTAACTCAACCATTTGCTTTTCAATTGTGTCAATAAGATTATTGTTAGCATGTTGTTTTCTCAAAACAGCCTTTTGTAATTCCGAAACATCATGTTTTAATGACGCAATTGTTGCTTTAAACTCCTTTTCATTTCTGGTTAAAAACAAGTTAGCTTCGGTTGCTTTAGAAAGATCTACAATCAATTCTTGATTGTGTTTGTGTGTGATTTCAAACTGACTTTCCTTTTCAGCATATTCTAAGCACTTAGCACATTCAATAGGTACAGAAATAGAGTCAGAATTAGCATTACATACCTGAGAAGTTTGACCTTCTACGTGAGCCATAAAGGCTGTATGAAAAGAAAAAGATCCATCTTCAGAGAAGAAACGAGCAAGCTTCTCGGAAGTTCCAGCAGATTTCTGGCAAAGAATAGATCTCCTCTTGCATAATGCTTCAGCGTCAGCCAAAAGCTCATCAACTTCCAAATCTAAAGCATCACCTGATAAATCACCAGCATCATGTGATTCCCCATCCATGCTCCCACTATAACCCGAACTATCTTCATCTTCTGAAGATTCACCAGCAGACACGGGTTCTACTACCTTCTCAATCACTTTAGCATAACATGCTGTTCCACCATTTCCTCCTTCTCCAAGCTGAAGATTCCAGTTGCAAATTTCATCAGCTTGAACAACTAATCCTCTGTGGGGATTAGTGTTTGTGGAACCAGATGTATTTCCTCCAACGGGAACTATTTGTCTGTCAGAATTGTTGTTCTGTTGTTGTTGAGGCTGTCTTTGATTCCTGAAAGGATTCTGATTGCCTTGCTTAGGTGGCTTCTGACATTCCCGCTTGAAATGACCCTTTTCCCCACAGTTGAAGCAGGTGACAGCATTCTTATCAAAACCATACTTGGTGTTGTTGTTGCTTTCCAAGTTGGTTCTCCCCGTCCTTTCCATGAACTCTTTAGCTCTTCGAATAGCACTAGCAAGAGCCCATTTGATATCCATCATCTCAAACTCTTCTTTGTCAACTTGCTGATAATCTTCATTGGTTAGATTGATATTTCCAATCTGACCTGCAACCAACCCACAGTAAGCACTAACCAAGGTGTTCAACATCTCCATATGCTCCTTGGCTATCTCGACACTGACTTTTGAAAAGTTGGAAGTGTCCAATCTGACAGTGTTCGGATTAGAAGTAGCTTGAAAGCTTGAAGAACTTCCATAAAACCCTTGCTGTTGCGGTTGTTGCTGCTGAGCTCTGTTTGGATCTAAGAAAGACGGTGGTGTGAATTGCTGAGCTGTCGATTGCACATTCTGTTGTAGAGAAGAAGAATCCGGTCTTGAATACATCATCGTGTATGCTGAAGGATCAAACTGATTTGTTGTGGAAGGTCCGGTGTTTGAGATGAAAGCTGTTTGAAGCTTAGCATGCTGAGAGGCTGGCTTTTCTCCACTAATGCCACCTGCAATCCCAAAATACATCTCTGGATTCTGAGGAGTTATTGTTCTTTTTGCCTTTAGCTTTTCTTCTACATCTTTGTTCTCCAATTTCTGGATTAGCTCATAAACGGTGATTGTGTCCAGAACACCGTTTTCTTTGAGAATCTCAAGATAACCGCTCCATTTTGCTGGTAAGCTATCAGCAAATCTCTTCACCATTTCTTGTGGAGTGGCAGTAACTCTGAAGGCAAACATTTCACTCAACAGATGATGGAATCTTGTAGATAATTCTGCCAAACCCTCGTTCTCCATACACGTGAAACCTTCAAACTCTTTCTTCAGCAATTCTTGCTTGCTCTTCCTAGACTGAGCATTTCCTTCACATCGTAACGGGAGCATATCCCACAAGCTTTTAGTAGTCGTGCAGTAAACAAACTGGTGGTATATGTCTCTGTGAAGAGCTTGCGTGAGAATCATAAATGCTTTCTTTTCCAACTCGAATTTCTTCTTATCATCATCAGACATTGTGCTGTAAGTTTCTGGATTTGATCCTGCAACTTCCAAATCGTTTTCAAATGGAGTGAAGAAACACATCCATAGATCTTGACCTTGCCCCTGAACATAAGTTCTCAGCCTTTCTTTCCACCATCCCCAATCATTGATGTGATTTAGCTTTGGCGGCTTTGTACTTGTACCAGTTTCACTGTCGTTCTGCATCATTGCTTGAATGCTGCTGCTTTGATTTGTGACCAATGCCCATTGATTTGCAGTTATCATTGCAGCTTGAGGTGGGGCAATAGCCTGCATCCATGCAGTTTTGTTGAACTCTGACGCAGATTGCGTGGCTGATGATTGCGTAGTTGATGATTGTGGAGTCAAAGTTGTTGTAGTCCACGCGGATGGATCCCACTGACCGTTTGTTCCCATTTTATAAAAATTAATATATTAAGTGAAAATTGATTTAAAATTTGAAAAAAAAATTAATTTTCACAAACTATGTTAAAATGTTGTTGAGAAACAAACAGCCGAAAGATCAAAGGATCGAAAGACCTGAAAAAAAAAACACAACTGAAAAGCACAACTGTTAAACTGTTAATCTTAAACCAATAAGAATCGAAAGATAAACACTTGTTCGAAAGATAGACACAGACTTCGAAAGACACTGACTTCGAAAGACACTGACTTCGAAAGATTCTCCAAGACGAAGGATCCTTATCTTTCGAAATGTAACAGTAGCTCGAACAATATATCCTTCGAAAAGATTCCTTGGCTCGAAATATAACTCACTGACTTCGAAAGATATTCGAAGGATGGGTATCTGTCGAACCTCCTTGATCGAAAGATGATCTTTCGACTTCGAAGGATATCTTTCGATGAACTCTGACACACTGACACAAAGTTGACAGGTTGGTGAGAAAGGTGATGGGTTGGTGCACAACTTTCGGCAGAAGGTATGTTCAGACCCAACTTTTCACCAACTCAGATTTGACTTTTGAAAAATTGCCCAAAAAGGAAGTTTCTTATCCAGAAACCGATACCGGAGTTAACCGGAATTATGGCCGGAAATTACCAAACCCTTTTAGAACAAAATTTTAAGTTACCCAAACCTTCCCTTAACACACCCGGTTAGTTTAGAACACGTTTTTAAGGCTAAAAATGCAAGAAACACACTAAAAACGGGTGCTAAACCAAGTGAGTCTTGTCCAAACACTTCCAAAGTCTTGTACAAACCCGGTTTTTAACAAGGAAAAGAGCCACGGCTCTGATACCACTTGTAGGTCCCTCGGAGGTTGAGGTTAAACCTTATCCTTGTTATGTTTAACACTCTAGCAAGTGCGGAATCCAAGCTAGAATGCAAACCGATAGTTTAGATGAAAGCACAAGTTACAAAGCACAAGTTACAAAGAGAAAGAGTAGACACGCAATATATCAAAGTTTTCTCTTGTATTTCAGTGGACACGGTTACAGCCCTTGACCAAACTGAAATGCTCTCTACAAGACTTGGTTCACTCACATGCACTATCCAAAGAACTTTCAAGACTCACTGTGAACTGAACCATGTATGGGATATATATACCCATAACAGATAACATGCTCGAAGGATAATGTAATCTGGTCGAAGGATCATCTATCGACCAGAAAACTATCGAAGGATCCATACATACCTCGAAGGATGATATATCCTTCGAGGTCCATATGTATCCATCGAAGGTTGTCTTTCGAGGTCATCGAAGGATACAAACCATCCTTCGATGACATCCTTCGAGGCATACAATCTTGCATACATAGTGTTGACTGTTTGGCCAAGTCAACCAGGAGGATGGTTGACTTGGTCAAACTCACATTCAAACACATATACAACACAACAAAAGACGTAAACACGACAGACAAAAGACATCGTTTTATACATTACAAAATACAGACAAAGTACAGACACAAGTGCACCAACAGAACCTCTATCAAAGAGTAAAAAAGGCATAAGGTTCACAATGGTGTAAAATTAAAATGGGATATACCGGGCTAGGATTCGATTTACAGGAACAAGGGCCAAACCAACCACCCAAGAATGGAATCGTCGAGCGAAAACACTTGACAACATCCTAGAAGCAGCTTTTCTTGCCACCAGACCTTTCTCCATCAATTAGGAATCTGAAGCCGTCACTAAACACATTCATTAAAGTGTAGCCATTTGTTGAGTGTTTTTTTTGGTGTCTAATACGCATATATATCACAATTGCCCTTGATTTTCTTGACTGTATATCTCTTAAATGTCAACATATACACGTGTGATTTAGTTTACGAAGATTTTTCAATGCCGAGAACCTCGATCAGAGAGTAAAAAAGGGGTAAGGTTCACAATGGTGTAAAATTAAAATGGGATATACCGGGCTAGGATTCGATTTACAGGAACAAGTGCCAAACCAACCACCCAAGAATTGAATCGTCGAGCGAAAACACTTGACAACCACCTAGAAGCAGCATTTCTTGCCACCAGACCTTTCTCCATCAATTAGGAATCTGATGCTGTCACTAAACACATTCGTTAAATTGTAGCCATTTGTTGAGTGTTTTTTTTGGTGTCCAATCTGCATATATATCACTATTGCCCATGATTTTCTTGTCTGTATATCTCTTAAATGTCAACATATACACGTGTCGTTTAGTTTACGAAGATTTTTCAATGCTGAGAAGCTCGATCAGAGAGTAAAAAAGGCGTAAGGTTCACAATGGTGTGAAATTAAAATGGGATATACCTGGCTAGTTACAGGAACAAGGGCCAAACCAACCACCCAGGAATGGAATCGTCGAGCGAAAACACTTGACAACCTCCTAGAAGCAGCTTTTCTTGCCACCAGACCTTTCTCCGTCAATTAGGAATCTGATACCGTCACTAAACACTTTTCATTAAATTGTAGCCATTTGTTGAGTGTTTTTTTGTGTCTAATCCGCATATATATCATCATTGCCCTTGATTTTCTTGACTGTATATCTCTTACATGTCAACATATACATGTGTGATTTAGTTTACGAAGATTTTTCAATGCCGAGAACCTCGATCAGAGAGTAAAAAAGGCGTAAGGTTCACAATGGTATAAATTAAAATGGGATATACCGGGCTAGGATTCGAGTTACAGTAACAAGGGCCAAACCAACCACCCAAGAATGGATTCATCGAGCGAAAACACTTGACAACCTCCTAGAAGCAGCTTTTCTTGCCACCAAACCTTTCTCCATCAATTAGGAATCTGATGCCGTCACTAAACACGTTCCTTAAATTGTAGCCATTTGTTGAGTGTTTTTTTGGTGTCTAATCCGCATATATATCACCATTGCCCTTGATTTTCTTGATTGTATATCTCTTAAATGTCAACATATACACGTGTGATTTTGTTTACGAAGATTTTTCAATGCCAAGAACCTTGATCAGAGAGTAAAAAAGGAGTAAGGTTCACAATGGTGTAAAATTAAAACGGGATATACCGGGCTAGGATTCGATTTATAGGTACAAGTGCCAAACCAACCACCAAAGAATGGAATCGTCGAGCGAAAACACCTGACAACCTCCTAGAAGCAGCATTTCCTGCCACCAGACCTTTCTCCATCAATTAGGAATCTGATGCTGTCACTAAACACATTCCTTAAATTGTAGCCATTTGTTGAGTGTTTTTTTTTTGGTGTCGAATCCACATATATATCACCATTGTCCTTGATTTTCTTGACTGGATATCTCTTAAACGTCAACATATACACTTGTGATTTAGTTTACGAAGATTTTTCAATGCCGAGAACCTCGATCAGAGAGTAAAAAAGGCGTAAGGTTCACAATGGTGTAAAATTAAAATGGGATATACCTGGCTAGAATTCGATTTACAGGAACAAGGGCCAAACCAACCACCCAAGAATGGAATCGTCGAGCGAAAACACTTGACAACCTCCTAGAAGCAACATTTCTTGTGACCAGACCTTTCTCCATCAATTAGGAATCTGATGCCGTCACTAAACACATTCCTTAAATTGTAGCCATTTGTTGAGTGTTTTTTTTGGTGTCTAATCCGCATATATATCACAATTGCCCTCGATTTTCTTGACTGTATATCTCTTAAATGTCAACATATACACGTGTCATTTAGTTTACGAAGATTTTTCAATGCTGAGAACCTCGATCAGAGAGTAAAAAAGGCGTAAGGTTCACAATGGTGTAAAATTAAAATGGGATATACCTGGCTAGGATTCGAGTTACAGGAACAAGGGCCAAACCAAACACCCAAGAATGGAATCGTCGAGCGAAAACACTTGACAACCTCCTAGAAGCAGCTTTTTTTGCCACCAGACCTTTCTCCGTCAATTAGGAATCTGATACCGTCACTAAACACTTTTCCTTAAATTGTAGCCATTATTGAGTGTTTTTTTTTGTGTCTAATCCGCATATATATCACCATTGCCCTTGATTTTCTTGACTGTATATCTCTTAAATGTCAACATATACACGTGTGATTTAGTTTACGAAGATTTTTCAATGCCGAGAACTTCGATCAGAGAGTAAAAAAGGCGTAAGGTTCACAATGGTATAAATTAAAATGGGATATACCGGGCTAGGATTCGAGTTACAGTAACAAGGGCCAAACCAACCACCCAAGAATGGATTCATCGAGCGAAAACACTTGACAACCTCCTAGAAGCAGCTTTTCTTGCTACCAGACCTTTCTCCATCAATTAGGAATCTGATGCCGTCACTAAACATATTCCTTAAATTGGAGCCATTTGTTGAGTGTTTTTTTTTGGTGTCTAATCCGCATATATATCACCATTGCACTTGATTTTCTTGACTGTATATCACTTAAATGTCAACATACACACGTGTGATTTAGTTTACGAATATTTTTCAATGCCGAGAACCTCGATCAGAGAGTAAAAAAGGCGTAAGGTTCCCAATGGTGTAAAATTAAAATGGGATATACCGGGCTAGGATTCGAGTTACAAAAACAAGGGCCAAACCAACCACCCAAGAATGAAATCGTCGAGCGAAAACACTAGACAACCTCCTAGAAGCAGCTTTTCTTGCCACCAGACCCTTCTTCATCAATTAGGAATCTGATGCAGTCACTAAACAGATTCCTTAAATTGGAGCCATTTGTTGAGTGTTTTTTTTGGTGTCTAATCCGCATATATATCACCACTGCCTTTGATTTTCTTGACTGTATATCTCTTAAATGTCAACATATACACGTGTGATTTAGTTTACGAAGATTTTTCAATGCCGAGAACCTCGATCAGAGAGTAAAAAAGGCGTAAGGTTCACAATGGTGTAAAATTAAAATGGGATATACCGGGCTAGGATTCGAGTTACAGGAACAAGGGCCAAACCAACCACCCAAGAATGGAATCGTCGAGCGAAAACACTTGACAACCTCCTAGAAGCAGCTTTTCTTGCCACCAGACCTTTCTCCATCAATTAGGAATCTGATGCCGTCACTAAACACATTCCTTAAATTGTAGCCATTTGTTGAGTGTTTTTTTTGGTGTCTAATCCGCATATATATCGTCATTGCCCTTGATTTTCTTGACTGTATATCTCTTAAATGTCAACATATACACGTGTGATTTAGTTTAAGAAGATTTTTCAATGCCGAGAACCTTGATCTGAGAGTAAAAAAGGCGAAAGGTTCACAATAGTGTAAAATAAAAATGGGATATACCGGGCTAGGATTCGAGTTACAGGAACAAGGGCCAAACCAACCTCCCAAGAATGGAATCGTCGAGCGAAAACACTTGACAACCTCCTAGAAGCAGCTTTTCTTGCCACCAGACCTTTCTCCATCAATTAGGAATCTGATGCCGTCACTAAACACATTTCTTAAATTGTGGCAATTTGTTTTGTTGAGTGTTTTTTTTTTGTGTCTAATCCTCATATATATCACCATTTCCCTTGATTTTCTTGACTATATATCTCTTAAATATCAAGATATACACGTGTGATTTAGTTTACAAAGATTTTTCAATGCCTAGAAGCTCGATCAGAGAGTAAAAAAAGGCGTAAGGTTCACAATGGTGTAAAATTAAAATGGGATATACCGGGCTAGGATTCGAGTTACAGGAACAAGGGTCAAACCAAACACCCAAGAATGGAATGGTCGAGCGAAAACACTTGACAACCTCCTAGAAGCAGCTTTTCTTGCCACCAGACCTTTCTCTCTCAATTAGGAATCTGATACCGTCACTAAACACATTTCTTAAATTGGAGCCATTTGTTGAGTGTTTTTTTTGGTGTCTAATCCGCATATATATCACCATTGCCCTTGATTTTATTGACTGTATATCTCATAAATGTCAACATATACACGTGTGATTTAGTTTACGAAGATTTTTCAATGCCAAGAACCACGATCAGAGAGTAAAAAAGGCGTAAAGTTCACAATGGTGTAAAATTAAAATGGGATATACCGGGCTAGGATTCAAGTTACAGGAACAAGGGCCAAACCAACCACCCAAGAAAGGAATCGTCGAGCGAAAACACTTGACAACCTCCTAGAAGCAGCTTTTCTTGCCACCAGACCTTTCTCTATCAATTAGGAATCTGATGCCGTCACTAAACACATTCCTTAAATTGTAGCCAATTGTTGAGTGTTTTTTTTTTTGTGTCTAATCCGCATATATATCACCATTGCCCTTGATTTTCTTGATTATATATCTCTTAAATGTCAACATATATACGTGTGATTTAGTTTACGAATATTTTTCAATGCCGAGAACCTCGATCAGAGAGTAAAAAAGGCGTAAGGTTCACAATGGTGTAAAATTAAAATGGGATATACCGGGCTAGGATTCGAGTTACAGGAACAAGGGCCAAACCAACCACCCAAGAATGGAATCGTCTAGCGAAAACACTTGACAACCTCCTAAAAGCAGCTTTTCTTGCCACCAGACCTTTCTCCATCAATTAGGAATCTGATGCCGTCACTAAACACATTCCTTAAATTGTAACCATTTGTTGAGTGTTCTTTTTGGTGTCTAATCCGCATATATATCACCATTGCCCTTGATTTTCTTGACCGTATATCTCTTAAATGTCAACATATACACGTGTGATTTAGTTTACGAAGACTTTTCAATGCCGAGAACCTCGATCAAAGAGTAAAAAAGGCGTAAGGTTCACAATCGTGTAAAATTAAAATGGGATATACCGGGCTAGGATTTGAGTTACAGGAACAAGGGCCAAACCAACCACCAAAGAATGGAATCGTCGAGCGAAAACACTTGACAACCTCCTAGAAGCAGCTTTTCTTGCCACCAGACCTTTCTCCATCAATTAGGAATTTGATGCCGTCACTAAACACGTTCCTTAAATTGTAGCCATTTGTTGAGTGTTTTTTTTTGTGTCTAATCCGCATATATATCACCATTGCCCTTGATTTTCTTGACTGTATATCTCTTAAATGTCAACATATATAAGTGTGATTTAGTTTACGAATATTTTTCAATGCCGAGAACCTCGATCAGAGAGAAAAAAAGGCGTAAGGTTCACAATGGTGTAAAATTAAAATGGGATATACCTGGCTAGGATTCGAGTTACAGGAACAAGGGCCAAACCAACCACCCAAGAATGGAATCATCGAGCGAAAACACTTGATAACCTCCTAGAAGCAGATTTTCTTACCACCAGACCTTTCCCCATCAATTAGGTATCTGATGCCGTCACTAAACACATTCCTTAAATTGTAGCCATTTGTTGAGTGTTTTTTTTGTTGTCTAATCCGCATATATATCACCATTGCCGTTGATTTTATTAACTATATATCTCTTAAATGTAAACATATACACGTGTGATTTAGTTGACGAAGATTTTTCAATGCCGGGGACCTCGATCGGACAGTAAAAAAGGCGTAAGGTTCACAATGGTGTAAAATTAAAATGGCTTATACCGGGCTAGGATTCGAGTTACAGGAACAAGGGTCAAACCAACCACCTAATAATGGAATGGTCGAGCGAAAACACTTGACAACCTCCTAGAAGCAGCTTTTCTTGCCACCAGACCTTTCTGTATCAATTAGGAATCTGATGCCGTCACTAAACACATTCCTTAAATTGTAGCCATTTGTTGAGTGTTTTTTTTGTCTCTAATCCGCATATATATCACCATTTCCCTTGATTTTCTTAACTGTATATCTCTTAATTATCAACATATACACGTGTGATTTAGTTTACGAATATTTTTCAATGCCGAGAACCTCGATCAGAGAGTAAAAAAGGCGTAAGGTTCACAATGGTGTAAAATTAAAATGGGATATACCGGGCTAGAATTCGAGTTACAGGAACAAGGGCCAAACCAACCACCCAAGAATGGAATCGTCTAGCGAAAACACTTGACAACCTCCTGAAAGCAGCTTTTCTTGCCACCTGACCTTTCTCCATCAATTAGGAATCTGATGCCGTCACTAAACACATTCCTTAAATTGTAACCATTTGTTGAGTGTTTTTTATGGTGTCTAATCCGCATATATATCACCATTGTCCTTGATTTTCTTGACCGTATATCTCTTAAATGTCAACATATACACGTGTGATTTAGTTTACGAAGATTTTTCAATGCCGAGAACCTCGATCAAAGAGTAAAAAAGGCGTAAGGTTCACAATCGTGTAAAATTAAAATGGGATATACCGGGCTAGGATTTGAGTTACAGGAACAAGGGCCAAACCATCCACCCAAGAATGGAATCGTCGAGCGAAAACACTTGACAACCTCCTAGAAGCAGCTTTTCTTGCCACCAGACCTTTCTCCATCAATTAAGAATCTGATGCCGTCACTAAACACATTCCTTAAATTGTAGCCATTTGTTGAGTGTTTTTTTTTGTGTCTAATCCGCATATATATCACCATTGCCCTTGATTTTCTTGACTGTATATCTCTTAAATGTCAACATATATAAGTGTGATTTAGTTTACGAATGTTTTTCAATGCCGAGAACCTCGATCAGAGAGAAAAAAAGGCGTAAGGTTCACAATGGTGTAAAATTAAAATGGGATATACCTGGCTAGGATTCGAGTTACAGGAACAAGGGCCAAACCAACCACCCAAGAATGGAATCATCGAGCGAAAACACTTGATAACCTCCTAGAAGCAGATTTTCTTGCCACCAGACCTTTCCCCATCAATTAGGTATCTGATGCCGTCACTAAACACATTCCTTAAATTGTAGCCATTTGTTGAGTGTTTTTTTTGTTGTCTAATCCGCATATATATCACCATTGCCCTTGATTTTCTTAACTATATATATCTTAAATGTAAACATATACACGTGTGATTTAGTTGACGAAGATTTTTCAATACCGGGGACCTCGATCGGACAGTAAAAAAGGCGTAAGGTTCACAATGGTGTAAAATTAAAATGGCTTATACCGGGCTTGGATTCGAGTTACAGAAACAAGGGTCAAACCAACCACCTAATAATGGAATGGTCGAGCGAAAACACTTGACAACCTCCTAGAAGCAGATTTTCTTGCCACCAGACATTTCTCCATCAATTAGGAATCTGATGCCGTCACTAAACACATTCCTTAAATTGTAGCCATTTGTTGAGTGTTTTTTTTGTGTCTAATCCGCATATATATCACCATTGCCCTTGATTTTCTTAACTGTATATTTCTTAATTATCAACATATACACGTGTGATTTAGTTTACGAATATTTTTCAATGCCGAGAACCTCGATCAGAGAGTAAAAAAGGCGTAAGGTTCACAATGGTGTAAAATTAAAATGGGATATACCGGGCTAAGATTCAATTTACAGGAACAAGTGCTAAACCAACCAACCAAGAATGGAATCGTCGAGCGAAAACACTTGACAACCTCCTAGAAGCAGCATTTCTTGCCACCAGACCTTTCTCCATCAATTAGGAATCTGATGGCGTCACTAAACACATTTCTTAAATTGTAACTATTTGTTGAGTGTTTTTTTTTGGTGTCTAATCCGCATATATATCACCATTGCCCTTGATTTTCTTCACCGTATATCTCTTAAATGTCAACATATACACGTGTGATTTAGTTTACGAAGATTTTTCATTGCTGAGAACCTCGATCAGAGAGTAAAAAAGGCGTAAGGTTCACAATGGTGTAAAATTAAAATGGGATATACCTGGCTAGGATTTGAGTTACAGGAACAAGGGCCAAACCAACCACCCAAGAATGGAATCGTCGAGCGAAAACACTTGACAACCTCCTAGAAGCAGCTTTTCTTGCCACCAGACCTTTCTCCATCAATTAGGAATATGATGCCGTCACTAAACACATTCCTTAAATTGTAGCCATTTGTTGAATGTTTTTTTTTGTGTCTAATCCACATATATATCACCATTGCCCTTGATTTTCTTGACTGTATATCTCTTAAATGTCAACATATATAAGTGTGATTTAGTTTACGAATATTTTTCAATGCCGAGAACCTCGATCAGAGAGAAAAAAAGGCGTAAGGTTCACAATGGTGTAAAATTAAAATGGGATATACCTGGCTAGGATTCGAGTTACAGGAACAAGGGCCAAACCAACCACCCAAGAATGGAATCGTCGAGCGAAAACACTTGATAACCTCCTAGAAGCAGATTTTCTTGCCACCAGACCTTTCCCCATCAATTAGGTATCTGATGCCGTCACTAAACACATTACTTAAATTGTAGCCATTTGTTGAGTGTTTTGTTTTGTTGTCTAATCCGCATATATATCACCATTGCCCTTGATTTTCTTAACTATATATCTCTTAAATGTAAACATATACACGTGTGATTTAGTTGACGAAGATTTTTCAATGCCGGGGACCTCGATCGGACAGTAAAAAAGGCGTAAGGTTCACAATGGTGTAAAATTAAAATGGCTTATACCGGGCTTGGATTCGAGTTACAGAAACAAGGGTCAAACCAACCACCCAATAATGGAATGGTCGAGCGAAAACACTTGACAACCTCCTAGAAGCAGCTTTTCTTGCCACCAGACCTTTCTCCATCAATTAGGAATCTGATGCCGTCACTAAACACATTCCTTAAATTGTAGTCATTTGTTGAGTGTTTTTTTTTGTCTCTAATCCGCATATATATCACCATTTCCCTTGATTTTCTTAACTGTATATTTCTTAATTATCAACATATACACGTGTGATTTAGTTTACGAATATTTTTCAATGCCGAGAACCTCGATCAGAGAGTAAAAAAGGCGTAAGGTTCACAATGGTGTAAAATTAAAATGGGATATACCGGGCTAGGATTCGAGTTACAGGAACAAGGGCCAAACCAACCACCCAAGAATGGAATCGTCTAGCGAAAACACTTGACAACCTCCTAAAAGCAGCTTTTCTTGCCACCAGACCTTTCTCCATCAATTAGGAATCTGATGCCGTCACTAAACACATTTCTTAAATTGTAACCATTTGTTGAGTGTTTTTTTTGGTGTCTAATCCGCATATATATCACCATTGCCCTTGATTTTCTTCAGCGTATATCTCTTAAATGTCAACATATACACGTGTGATTTAGTTTACGAAGATTTTTCAATGCCGAGAACCTCGATCAAAGAGTAAAAAAGGCGTAAGGTTCACAATCGTGTAAAATTAAAATGGGATATACCGGGCTAGGATTTGAGTTACAGGAACAAGGGCCAAACCAACCACCCAAGAATGGAATCGTCGAGCGAAAACACTTGACAACCTCCTAGAAGCAGCTTTTCTTGCCACCAGACCTTTCTCCATCAATTAGGAATCTGATGCCGTCACTAAACACATTCCTTAAATTGTAGCCATTTGTTGAGTGTTTTTTTTTGTGTCTAATCCGCATATATATCACCATTGCCCTTGATTTTCTTGACTGTATATCTCTTAAATGTCAACATATATAAGTGTGATTTAGTTTACGAATATTTTTCAATGCCGAGAACCTCGATCAGAGAGAAAAAAAGGCGTAAGGTTCACAATGGTGTAAAATTAAAATGGGATATACCTGGCTAGGATTCGAGTTACAGGAACAAGGGCCAAACCAACCACCCAAGAATGGAATCGTCGAGCGAAAACACTTGATAACCTCCTAGAAGCAGATTTTCTTGCCACCAGACCTTTCCCCATCAATTAGGTATCTGATGCCGTCACTAAACACATTACTTAAATTGTAGCCATTTGTTGAGTGTTTTGTTTTGTTGTCTAATCCGCATATATATCACCATTGCCCTTGATTTTCTTAACTATATATCTCTTAAATGTAAACATATACACGTGTGATTTAGTTGACGAAGATTTTTCAATGCCGGGGACCTCGATCGGACAGTAAAAAAGGCGTAAGGTTCACAATGGTGTAAAATTAAAATGGCTTATACCGGGCTAGGATTCGAGTTACAGGAACAAGGGTCAAACCAACCACCCAATAATGGAATGGTCGAGCGAAAACACTTGACAACCTCCTAGAAGCAGCTTTTCTTGCCACCAGACCTTTCTCCATCAATTAGGAATCTGATGCCGTCACTAAACACATTCCTTAAATTGTAGCCATTTGTTGAGTGTTTTTTTTTGTGTCTAATCCGCATATATATCACCATTGCCCTTGATTTTCTTAACTGTATATCTCTTAATTATCAACATATACACGTGTGATTTAGTTTACGAATATTTTTCAATGCCGAGAACCTCGATCAGAGAGTAAAAAAGGCGTAAGGTTCACAATGGTGTAAAATTAAAATGGGATATACCGGGCTAGGATTCGATTTACAGGAACAAGTGCCAAACCAACCACCCAAGAATGGAATCGTCGAGCGAAAATACTTGACAACCTCCTAGAAGCAGCATTTCTTGCCACCAGACATTTCTCCATCAATTAGGAATCTGATGCTGTCACTAAACACATTCCTTAAATTGTAGCCATTTGTTGAGTGTTTTTTTTTGTGTCTAATCCGCATATATATCACCATTGCCCATGATTTTCTTGACTGTATATCTCTTAAATGTCAACATATACACGTGTGATTTTGTTTACGAAGATTTTTCAATGCCGAGAACCTCGATCAGAGAGTAAAAAAGGCGTAAGGTTCACAATGGTGTAAAATTAAAATGGGATATACCTGGCTAGAATTCGATTTACAGGAACAAGGGCCAAACCAACCACCCAAGAATGGAATCGTCGAGCGAAAACACTTGACAACCTCTTAGAAGCAGCATTTCTTGCGACCAGACCTTTCTCCATTAATTAGGAATATGATGCCGTCACTAAACACATTCCTTAAATTGTAGCCATTTGGTGAGTGTTTTTTTTGTGTCTAATCCGCATATATATCACCATTGCCCTTGATTTTCTGAACTGTATATCTCTTAATTATCAACATATACACGTGTGATTTAGTTTACGAATATTTTTCAATGCCGAGAACCTCGATCAGAGAGTAAAAAAGGCGTAAGGTTCACAATGGTGTAAAATTAAAATGGGATATACCGGGCTAGGATTCGATTTACAGGAACAAGTGCCAAACCAACCACCCAAGAATGGAATCGTCCAGCGAAAACACTTGACAACCTCATAGAAGCAACATTTCTTGCCACCAGACATTTCTCCATCAATTAGGAATCTGATGCTGTCACTAAACACATTCCTTAAATTGTAGCCATTTGTTGAGTGTTTTTTTTTGTGTCTAATCCGCATATATATCACCATTGCCCTTGATTTTCTTAACTGTATATCTCTTAATTATCAACATATACACGTGTCATTTAGTTTACGAAGATTTTTCATTGCTGAGAACCTCGATCAGAGAGTAAAAAAGGCGTAAGGTTCACAATGGTGTAAAATTAAAATGGGATATACCGGGCTAGGATTCGAGTTACAGTAACAAGGGCCAAACCAACCACCCAAGAATGGAATCGTCGAGCGAAAACACTTGACAACCTCCTAGAAGCAGCTTTTCTTGCCACCAGACCTTTATCCATCAATTAGAAATCTGATGCCGTCACTAAACACATTCCTTAAATTGGAGCCATTTGTTGAGTGTTTTTTTTTGGTGTCTAATCCGCATATATATCACCATTGCCCTTGATTTTCTTGACTGTATATCTCTTAAATGTCAACATATACACGTGTGATTTAGTTTACGAAGATTTTTCAATGCCGAGAACCTCGATCAGAGAGTAAAAAAGGCATAAGGTTCCCAATGGTGTAAAATTAAAATGGGATATACCGGGCTAGGGTTCGAGTTACAGAAACAAGGGCCAAAGCAACCACCCAAGAATGGAAACGTCGAGCGAAAACACTAGACAACCTCCTAGAAGCAGCTTTTCTTGCCACCAGACCTTTCTCCATCAATTAGGAATCTGATGCAGTCACTAAACAGATTCCTTAAATTGGAGCCATTTGTTGAGTGTTTTTTTTTTGTGTCTAATCCGCATATATATCACCACTGCCTTTGATTTTCTTGACTGTATATCTCTTAAATGTCAATATATACACGTGTGATTTAGTTTACGACGATTTTTCAATGCCGAGAACCTCGATCAGAGAGTAAAAAAGGCGTAAGGTTCACAATGGTGTAAAATTAAAATGGGATATACCGGGCTGGGATTCGAGTTACAGGAACAAGGGCTAAACCAACCACCCAAGAATGGAATCGTCGAGCAAAAACACTTGACAACCACCTAGAAGCAGCTTTTCTTGCCACCAGACCTTTCTCTATCAATTAGGAATCTGATGCCGTCACTAAACACATTCATTAAATTGTAGCCATTTGTTGTGTGTTTTTTTTTGTGTCTAATCCGCATATATATCACCATTGCCCTTGATTTTCTTAACTGTATATCTCTTAATTATCAACATATATACGTGTGATTTAGTTTACGAATATTTTTCAATGCGGAGAACCTCGATCAGAGAGTAAAAAATGCGTAAGGTTCACAATGGTGTAAAATTAAAATGGGATATACCTGGCTAGAATTCGAGTTACAGGAACAAGGGCCTAACCAACCACCCAAGAATGGAATCGTCGAGCGAAAACACTTGACAACCTCCTAGAAGCAGCATTTCTTGCGACCAAACCTTTCTCCATCAATTAGGAATCTGATGCCGTCACTAAACACATTCCTTAAATTGTAGCCATTTGTTTTGTTGAGTGTTTTTTTTTTGTGTCTAATCCTCATATATATCACCATTTCCCTTGATTTTCTGGACTATATATCTCTTAAATGTCAACATATACACGTGTGATTTAGTTTACGAGGATTTTTCAATGCCGAGAACCTCGATCAGAGAGTAAATAAGGAGTAAGGTTCACAATGGTGTGAAATTAAAATGGGATATACCGGGCTAGGATTCGAGTTACAGGAACAAGTGTCAAACCAAACACCCAAGAATGGAATCGTCGAGCGAAAACACTTGACAACCTCCTAGAAGCAGCTTTTCTTGCCACCAGACCTTTCTCCATCAATTAGGAATCTGATACCGTCACTAAACACATTTCTTAAATTGGAGCCATATGTTGAGTTTTTTTTTTGGTGTCTAATCCGCATATATATCACCATTGCCCTTGATTTTATTGACTGTATATCTCATAAATGTCAACATATACACTTGTGATTTAGTTTACGAAGATTTTTCAATGCCGAGAACCTCGATCAGGGTGAAAAAAAGGCGTAAGGTTCACAATGGTGTAAAATTAAAATGGGATATACCTGGCTAGGAATCGAGTTACAGGAACAAGGGCCAAACCAACCACCCAAGAATGGAATCATCGAGCGAAAACACTTGATAACCTCCTAGAAGCAGCTTTTCTTGCCACCAGACCTTTCCCCATCAATTAGGAATCTGATGCCGTCACTAAACAAATTCCTTAAATTGTAGCCATTTGTTGAGTGTTTTTTTTGTGTCTAATCTGCATATATATCACCATTGCCCTTGATTTTCTTTACTATATATCTCTTAAATGTCAACATATACACGTGTGATTTAGTTTACGAATATTTTTCAATGCCGAGAACCTCGATCAGAGAGTAAAAATGGCGTAAGGTTCACAATGGTGTAAAATTAAAATGGGATATACCTGGCTAGGATTCGAGTTACAGGAACAAGGGCTAAACCAACCACCCAAGAATGGAATCGTCGAGCGAAAACACTTGACAACCTCCTAGAAGCAGCTTTTCTTGCCACCAGACCTTTCTCCAACAATTAGGAATCTGATGCCATCACTAAACACATTCCTTAAATTGTAGCCAATTGTTGAGTGTTTTTTTTTGGTGTCTAATCCGCATATATATCACCATTGCCCTTGATTTTCTTGATTATATATCTCTGAAATGTCAACATATATACGTGTGATTTAGTTTACGAATATTTTTCAATGCCGAGAACCTCGATCAGAGAGAAAAAAAGGCGTAAGGTTCACAATGGTGTAAAATTAAAATGGGATATACCGGGCTAGGATTCGAGTTACAGGAACAAGGGCCAAACCAACCACCCAAGAATGGAATCGTCGAGCGAAAGCACTTGACAACCTCCTAAAAGCAGCTTTTCTTGCCACCAGACCTTTCTCCATCAGTTAGGAATCTGATGCCGTCACTAAACACATTCTTTAAATTGTAACCATTTGTTGAGTGTTTTTTTTGGTGTCTAATCCGCATACATATCACCATTGCCCTTGATTTTCTTGACTGTATATCTCTTAAATGTCAACATATATACGTGTGATTTAGTTTACGAAGATTTTTCAATGTCGAGAACCTCGATCAGAGAGTAAAAAAGGCGTAAGGTTCACAATGGTGTAAAATTAAAATGGGATATACCGGACTAGGATTTGAGTTACAGGAACAAGGGCCAAACCAACCACCCAAGAATGGAATCGTCGAGCGAAAACACTTGACAACCTCCTAGAAGCAGCTTTTCTTGCCACCAGACCTTTCTCCATCAATTAGGAATCTGATGCCGTCACTAAACACATTCCTTAAATTGTAGCCATTTGTTGAGTGTTTTTTTTGTGTCTAATCCGCATATATATCACCATTGCCCTTGATTTTCTTGACTGTATATCTCTTAAGTGTCAACATATACACGTGTGATTTTGTTTACGAAGATTTTTTAATGCCGAGAACCTCGATCAGAGAGTAAAAAAGGCGTAAGGTTCACAATGGTGTAAAATTAAAATGGGATATACCTGGCTAGAATTCGAGTTACAGGAACAAGGGCCTAACCAACCACCCAAGAATGGAATCGTCGAGCGAAAACACTTGACAACCTCCTAGAAGCTGCATTTCTTGCGACCAGACCTTTCCCCATCAATTAGGAATCTAATGCCGTCACTAAACACATTCCTTAAATTGTAGCCATTTGTTGAGTGTTTTTTTTGTGTCTAATCCGCATATATATCACAATTGGCCTTGATTTTCTTGACTGTATATCTCTTAAATGTCAACATATACACGTGTCATTTAGTTTACGAAGATTTTTCAATGCTGAGAACCTCGATCAGAGAGTAAAAAAGGCGTAAGGTTCTCAATGGTGTAAAATTAAAATGGCTTATACCGGGCTAGGATTCAAGTTACAGGCACAAGGGCCAAACCAACCACCCAGGAATGGAATCGTCGAGTGAAAACACTTGACAACCTGCTAGAAGCAGATTTTCTTGCCACCAGACCTTTCTCCGTCAATTAGGAATCTGGTACCGTCACTAAACACTTTTCCTTAAATTGTATCCTTTTGTTGAGTGTTTTTTTTTGTGTCTAATCCGCATATATATCACCATTGCCCTTGATTTTCTTGACTGTATATCTCTTAAAAGTCAAGATATACACGTGTGATTTAGTTTACGAAGATTTTTCAATGCCGAGAACCTCGATCAGAGAGTAAAAAAGGCGTAAGGTTCACAATGGTAGAAATTAAAATGGGATATACCGGGCTAGGATTCGAGTTACAGTAACAAGGGCCAAACCAACCACCCAAGAATGGATTCATCGAGCGAAAACACTTGACAACCTCCTAGAAGCAGCTTTTCTTGCCACCAGACCTTTCTCCATCAATTAGGAATCTGATGCCGTCACTACACACATTCCTTAAATTGGAGCCATTTGTTGAGTGTTTTTTTTGGTGTCTAATCCGCATATATATCACCATTGCCCTTGATTTTCTTGACTGTATATCTATTAAATGTCAACATATACACGTGTGATTTTGTTTACGAAGATTTTTCAATGCCGAGAACCTCGATCGGAGAGTAAAAAAGGCGTAAGGTTCCCAATGGTGTAAAATTAAAATGGGATATACCGGGCTAGGGTTCGAGTTACAGAAACAAGGGCCAAACCAACCACCCAAGAATGGAATCGTCGAGCGAAAACACTAGACAACCTCCTAGAAGCAGCTTTTCTTGCCACCAGACCTTTCTCCATCAATTATGAATCTTATACAGTCACTAAACAGATTCCTTAAATTGGAGCCATTTTTTGAGTGTTTTTTTTTTTGTGTCTAATCCGCATATATATCACCACTGCCTTTGATTTTCTTGACTGTATATCTCTTAAATGTCAATATATACACGTGTTATTTAGTTTACGACGATTTTTCAATGCCGAGAACCTCGATCAGAGAGTAAAAAAGGCGTAAGGTTCACAATGGTGTAAAATTAAAATGGTATATACCGGGCTAGGATTCGAGTTACCGGAACAAGGGCCAAACCAACCACCCAAGAATGGAATCGTCGAGCGAAAACACTTGACAACCTCCTAGAAGCAGCTTTTCTTGCCACCAGACCTTTCTCTATCAATTAGGAATCTGATGCCGTCACTAAACACATTCATTAAATTGTAGCCATTTGTTAAGTGTTTTTTTTTGTGTCTAATCTGCATATATATCACCATTGCCCTTGATTTTATTAACTGTATATCTCTTAATTATCAACATATACACGTGTGATTTAGTTTACGAATATTTTTCAATGCCGAGAACCTCGATCAGGGAGTAAAAAAGGCGTAAGGTTCACAATGGTGTAAAATTAAAATGAGATATACCTGGCTAGGATTCGGGTTACAGGAACAATGGCCAAACCAACCACCCAAGAATGGAATCGTCGAGCGAAAACACTTGACAATCTCCTAGAAGCAACTTTTCTTGCCACCAGACCTTTCTCCATCAATTAGGAAACTGATGCCGTCACTAAACAAATTCCTTAAATTGTAGCCATTTGTTTTGTTGAGTGTTTTTTTTGTGTCTAATCCTCATATATATCACCATTTCCCTTGATTTTCTAGACTATATATCTCTTAAATGTCAACATATACACGTGTGATTTAGTTTACGAAGATTTTTCAATGCCGAGAATCTCGATCAGAGAGTAAAAAAGGCGTAAGGTTCACAATGGTGTAAAATTAAAATGGGATATACCGGGCTAGGATTTGAGTTACAGGAACAAGGGCCAAACCAACCACCCAAGAATGGAATCGTCGAGCGAAAACACTTGACAACCTCCTAGAAGCAGCTTTTCTTGCCACCAGACTTTTCTCCATCAATTAGGAATCTGATGCCGTCACTAAACACATTCCTAAAATTGTAGCCATTTGTTGAGTGTTTTTTTTTGTGTCTAATCCGCATATATATCACCATTGCCCTTGATTTTCTTGACTGTATATCTCTTAAATGTCAACATATACACGTGTGATTTTGTTTACGAAGATTTTTCAATACCGAGAACCTCGATCAGAGAGTAAAAAAGGCGTAAGGTTCACAATGGTGTAAAATTAAAATGGGATATACCTGGCTAGAATTCGAGTTACAGGAACAAGGGCCAAACCAACCACCCAAGAATGGAATCGTCGAGCGAAAACACTTGACAACCTCCTAGAAGCAGCATTTCTTGCGACCAGACCTTTCCCCATCAATTAGGAATCTGGTGCCGTCACTAAACACATTCCTCAAATTGTAGCCATTTGTTGAGTGTTTTTTTTTGTGTCTAATCCGCATATATATCATAATTGCCCTTGATTTTATTGACTGTATATCTCATAAATGTCAACATATACACTTGTGATTTAGTTTACGAAGATTTTTCAATGCCGAGAACCTCGATCAGGGTGAAAAAAAGGCGTAAGGTTCACAATGGTGTAAAATTAAAATGGGATATACCTGGCTAGGAATCGAGTTACAGGAACAAGGGCCAAACCAACCACCCAAGAATGGAATCATCGAGCGAAAACACTTGATAACCTCCTAGAAGCAGCTTTTCTTGCCACCAGACCTTTCCCCATCAATTAGGAATCTGATGCCGTCACTAAACAAATTCCTTAAATTGTAGCCATTTGTTGAGTGTTTTTTTTTGTGTCTAATCCGCATATATATCACCATTGCCCTTGATTTTCTTTACTATATATCTCTTAAATGTCAACATATACACGTGTGATTTAGTTTACGAATATTTTTCAATGCCGAGAACCTCGATCAGAGAGTAAAAAAGGCGTAAGGTTCACAATGGTGTAAAATTAAAATGGGATATACCTGGCTAGGATTCCAGTTACAGGAACAAGGGCCAAACCAACCACCCAAGAATGGAATCGTCGAGCGAAAACACTTGACAACCTCCTAGAAGCAGCTTTTCTTGCCACCAGACCTTTCTTCAACAATTAGGAATCTGATGCCGTCACTAAACACATTCCTTAAATTGTAGCCAATTGTTGAGTGTTTTTTTTTGGTGTCTAATCCGCATATATATCACCATTGCCCTTGATTTTCTTGATTATATATCTCTGAATTATCAACATATATACGTGTGATTTAGTTTACGAATATTTTTCAATGCCGAGAACCTCGATCAGAGAGTAAAAAAGGCGTAAGGTTCACAATGGTGTAAAATTAAAATGGGATATACCGGGCTAGGATTCGAGTTACAGGAACAAGTGCCAAACCAACCACCCAAGAATGGAATCGTCGAGCGAAAGCACTTGACAACCTCCTAAAAGCAGCTTTTCTTGCCACCAGACCTTTCTCCATCAGTTAGGAATCTGATGCCGTCACTAAACACATTCCTTAAATTGTAACCATTTGTTGAGTGTTTTTTTTGGTGTCTAATCCGCATACATATCACCATTGCCCTTGATTTTCTTGACTGTATATCTCTTAAATGTCAACATATACACGTGTGATTTAGTTTACGAAGATTTTTCAATGTCGAGAACCTCGATCAGAGAGTAAAAAAGGCGTAAGGTTCACAATGGTGTAAAATTAAAATGGGATATACCGGACTAGGATTTGAGTTACAGGAACAAGGGCTAAACCAACCACCCAAGAATGGAATCGTCGAGCGAAAACACTTGACAACCTCCTAGAAGCAGCTTTTCTTGCCACCAGACCTTTCTCCATCAATTAGGAATCTGATGCCGTCACTAAACACATTCCTTAAATTGTATCCATTTGTTGAGTGTTTTTTTTTTGGGTCTAATCCGCATATATATCACCATTGCCCTTGATTTTCTTGACTGTATATCTCTTAAGTGTCAACATATACACGTGTGATTTTGTTTACGAAGATTTTTCAATGCCGAGAACCTCGATCAGAGAGTAAAAAAGGCGTAAGGTTCACAATGGTGTAAAATTAAAATGGGATATACCTGGCTAGAATTCGAGTTACAGGAACAAGGGCCTAACCAACCACCCAAGAATGGAATCATCGAGCGAAAACACTTGACAACCTCCTAGAATCTGCATTTCTTGCGACCAGACCTTTCCCCATCAATTAAGAATCTGATGCCGTCACTAAACACATTCCTTAAATTGTAGCCATTTGTTGAGTGTTTTTTTTGTGTCTAATCCGCATATATATCACAATTGCCCTTGATTTTCTTGACTGTATATCTCTGAAATGTCAACATATACACGTGTCATTTAGTTTACGAAGATTTTTCAATGCTGAGAACCTCGATCAGAGAGTAAAAAAGGCGTAAGGTTCTCAATGGTGTAAAATTCAAATGGCTTATACCGGGCTAGGATTCAAGTTACAGGCACAAGGGCCAAACCAACCACCCAGGAATGGAATCGTCGAGTGAAAACACTTGACAACCTGCTAGAAGCAGATTTTCTTGCCACCAGACCTTTCTCCGTCAATTAGGAATCTGGTACCGTCACTAAACACTTTTCCTTAAATTGTAGCCATTTGTTGAGTGTTTTTTTTTTGTGTCTAATCCGCATATATATCACCATTGCCCTTGATTTTCTTGACTGTATATCTCTTAAAAGTCAACATATACACGTGTGATTTAGTTTACGAAGATTTTTCAATGCCGAGAACCTCGATCAGAGAGTAAAAAAGGCGTATGGTTCACAATGGTAGAAATTAAAATGGGATATACCGGGCTAGGATTCGAGTTACAGTAACAAGGGCCAAACCAACCACCCAAGAATGGATTCATCGAGCGAAAACACTTGACAACCTCCTAGAAGCAGCTTTTCTTGCCACCAGACCTTTCTCCATCAATTAGGAATCTGATGCCGTCACTAAACACATTCCTTAAATTGGAGCCATTTGTTGAGTGTTTTTTTTTGGTGTCTAATCCGCATATATATCACCATTGCCCTTGATTTTCTTGACTGTATATCTATTAAATGTCAACATATACACGTGTGATTTAGTTTACGAAGATTTTTCAATGCCGAGAACCTCGATCGGAGAGTAAAAAAGGCGTAAGGTTCCCAATGGTGTAAAATTAAAATGGGATATACCGGGCTAGGGTTCGAGTTACAGAAACAGGGGCCAAACCAACCACCCAAGAATGGAATCGTCGAGCGAAAACACTAGACAACCTCCTAGAAGCAGCTTTTCTTGCCACCAGACCTTTCTCCATCAATTAGGAATCTTATACAGTCACTAAACAGATTCCTTAAATTGGAGCCATTTTTTGAGTGTTTTTTTTTTGTGTCTAATCCGCATATATATCACCACTGCCTTTGATTTTCTTGACTGTATATCTCTTAAATGTCAATATATACACGTGTTATTTAGTTTACGATGATTTTTCAATGCCGAGAACCTCGATCAGAGAGTAAAAAAGGCGTAAGGTTCACAATGGTGTAAAATTAAAATGGTATATACCGGGCTAGGATTCGAGTTACCGGAACAAGGGCCAAACCAACCACCCAAGAATGGAATCGTCGAGCGAAAACACTTGACAACCTCCTAGAAGCAGCTTTTCTTGCCACCAGACCTTTCTCTATCAATTAGGAATCTGATGCCATCACTAAACACATTCATTAAATTGTAGCCATTTGTTAAGTATTTTTTTTTGTGTCTAATCTGCATATATATCACCATTGCCCTTGATTTTCTTAACTGTATATCTCTTAATTATCAACATATACACGTGTGATTTAGTTTACGAATATTTTTCAATGCCGAGAACATCGATCAGAGAGTAAAAAAGGCGTAAGGTTCACAATGGTGTAAAATTAAAATGAGATATACCTGGCTAGGATTCGGGTTACAGGAACAATGGCCAAACCAACCACCCAAGAATGGCATCGTCGAGCGAAAACACTTGACAATCTCCTAGAAGCAACTTTTCTTGCCACCAGACCTTTCTCCATCAATTAGGAATCTGATGCCGTCACTAAACACATTCCTTAAATTGTAGCCATTTGTTTTGTTGAGTGTTTTTTTTTGTGTCTAATCCTCATATATATCACCATTTCCCTTGATTTTCTAGACTATATATCTCTTAAATGTCAACATATACACGTGTGATTTAGTTTACGAAGATTTTTCAATGCCGAGAACCTCGATCAGAGAGTAAAAAAGGCGTAAGGTTCACAATGGTGTAAAATTAAAATGGGATATACCAGGCTAGGATTTGAGTTACAGGAACAAGGGCCAAACCAACCACCCAAGAATGGAATCGTCGAGCGAAAACATTGACAACCTCCTAGAAGCAGCTTTTCTTGCCACCAGACTTTTCTCCATCAATTAGGAATCTGATGCTGTCACTAAACACATTCCTAAAATTGTAGCCATTTGTTGAGTGTTTTTTTTTGTGTCTAATCCGCATATATATCACCATTGCCCTTGATTTTCTTGACTGTATATCTCTTAAATGTCAACATATACACGTGTGATTTTGTTTACGAAGATTTTTCAATACCGAGAACCTCGATCAGAGAGTAAAAAAGGCGTAAGGTTCACAATGGTGTAAAATTAAAATGGGATATACCTGGCTAGAATTCGAATTACAGGAACAAGGGCCAAACCAACCACCCAAGAATGGAATCGTCGAGCGAAAACACTTGACAACCTCCTAGAAGCAGCATTTCTTGCGACCAGACCTTTCCCCATCAATTAGGAATCTGATGCCGTCACTAAACACATTCCTTAAATTGTAGCCATTTGTTAAGTGTTTTTTTTTGTGTCAAATCCGCATATATATCACAATTGCCCTTGATTTTCTTGACTGTATATCTCTTAAATGTCAACATATACACGTGTCATTTAGTTTACGAAGATTTTTCAATGCTGAGAACCTCGATCAGAGAGTAAAAAAGGCGTAAGGTTCACAATGGTGTAAAATTAAAATGGCTTATACCGGGCTAGGATTCAAGTTACAGGCACAAGGTCCAAACCAACCACCCAAGAATGGAATCGTCGAGCGAAAACAATTGACAACCTGCTAAAAGCAGATTTTCTTGCCACCAGACCTTTCTCCGTCAATTAGGAATCTGGTACCGTCACTAAACACTTTTCCTTAAATTGTAGCCATTTGTTGAGTGTTTTTTTTGTGTCTAATCCGCATATATATCACCATTGCCCTTGATTTTCTTGACTGTATATCTCTTAAAAGTCAACATATACACGTGTGATTTAGTTTACGAAGATTTCTCAATGCCGAGAACCACGATCAGAGAGTAAAAGAGGCGTAAGGGTCACAATGGTATAAATTAAAATGGGATATACTGGGCTAGGATTCGAGTTACAGTAACAAGGGCCAAACCAACCAACCAAGAATGGATTCATCGAGCGAAAACACTTGACAACCTCCTAGAAGCAGCTTTTCTTGCCACCAGACCTTTCTCCATCAATTAGGAATCTGATGCCGTCACTAAACACATTCCTTAAATTGGAGCCATTTGTTGAGTGTTTTTTTTTGGTGTCTAATCCGCATATATATCACCATTGCCCTTGATTTTCTTGACTGTATATCTATTAAATGTCAACATATACACGTGTGATTTAGTTTACGAAGATTTTTCAACGCCGAGAACCTCGATCGGAGAGTAAAAAAGGCGTAAGGTTTCCAATGGTGTAAAATTAAAATGGGATATACCGGGCTAGGGTTCGAGTTACAGAAACAAGGGCCAAACCAACCACCCAAGAATGGAATCGTCGAGCGAAAACACTTGACAACCTCCTAGAAGCAGCTTTTCTTGCCACCAGACTTTTCTCCATCAATTAGGAATCTGATGCCGTCACTAAACACATTCCTAAAATTGTAGCCATTTGTTGAGTGTTTTTTTTTGTGTCTAATCCGCATATATATCACCATTGCCCTTGATTTTCTTGACTGTATATCTCTTAAATGTCAAAATATACACGTGTGATTTTGTTTACGAAGATTTTTCAATACCGAGAACCTCGATCAGAGAGTAAAAAAGGCGTAAGGTTCACAATGGTGTAAAATTAAAATGGGATATACCTGGCTAGAATTCGAGTTACAGGAACAAGGGCCAAAGCAACCACCCAAGAATGGAATCGTCGAGCGAAAACACTTGACAACCTCCTAGAAGCAGCATTTCTTGCGACCAGACCTTTCCCCATCAATTAGGAATCTGATGCCGTCACTAAACACATTCCTTAAATTGTAGCCATTTGTTGAGTGTTTTTTTTTGTGTCTAATCCGCATATATATCACCATTGCCCTTGGTTTTCTTGACTGTATATCTCTTAAATGTCAACATATACACGTGTCATTTAGTTTACGAAGATTTTTCAATGCTGAGAACCTCGATCAGAGAGTAAAAAAGGCGTAAGGTTCACAATGGTGTAAAATTAAAATGGCTTATACCGGGCTAGGATTCAAGTTACAGGCACAAGGGCCAAACCAAACACCCAAGAATGGAATCGTCCAGCGAAAACACTTGACAACCTGCTAAAAGCAGATTTTCTTGCCACCAGACCTTTCTCCGTCAATTAGGAATCTGGTACCGTCACTAAACACTTTTCCTTAAATTGTAGCCATTTGTTGAGTTTTTTTTTGTGTCTAATCCGCATATATATCACCATTGCCCTTGATTTTCTTGACTGTATATCTCTTAAATGTCAACATATACACGTGTGATTTTGTTTACGAAGATTTTTCAATACCGAGAACCTCGATCAGAGAGTAAAAAAGGCGTAAGGTTCACAATGGTGTAAAATTAAAATGGGATATACCTGGCTAGAATTCGAGTTACAGGAACAAGGGCCAAACCAACCACCCAAGAATGGAATCGTCGAGCGAAAACACTAGACAACCTCCTAGAAGCAGCTTTTCTTGCCACCAGACCTTTCTCCAACAATTAGGAATCTTATACAGTCACTAAACAGATTCCTTAAACTGGAGCCATTTTTTGAGTGTTTTTTTTTGTGTCTAATCCGTATATATATCACCACTGCCTTTGATTTTCTTGACTGTATATATCTTAAATGTCAATATATACACGTGTGATTTAGTTTACGACGATTTTTCAATGCCGAGAACCTCGATCAGAGAGTAAAAAAGGCGTAAGGTTCACAATGGTGTAAAATTGAAATGGTATATACCGGGCTAGGATTCGAGTTATAGGAACAAGGGGCAAACCAACCACCCAAGAATGGAATCGTCGAGCGAAAATACTTGACAACCTCCTAGAAGCAGCTTTTCTTGCCACCAGACCTTTCTCTATCAATTAGGAATCTGATGCCGTCACTAAACACATTAATTAAATTGTAGCCATTTGTTGAGTGTTTTTTTTGTGTCTAATCCGCATATATATCACCATTGCCCTTGATTTTCTTAACTATATATCTCTTAATTATCAACATATACACGTGTGATTTAGTTTACGAATATTTTTCAATGCCGAGAACCTCGATCAGAGAGTAAAAAAGGCGTAAGGTTCACAATGGTGTAAAATTAAAATGGGATATACCTGGCTAGGATTCGAGTTACAGGAACAATGGCCAAACCAACCACCCAAGAATGGAATCGTCGAGCGAAAACACTTGACAATCTCCTAGAAGCAACTTTTCTTGCCACCAGACCTTTCTCCATCAATTAGGAATCTGATGCCGTCACTAAACACATTCCTTAAATTGTAGCCATTTGTTTTGTTGAGTGTTTTTTTTGTGTCTAATCCTCATATATACCACCATTTCCCTTGATTTTCTGGACTATATATCTCTTAAATGTCAACATATACACGTGTGATTTAGTTTACGAAGATTTTTCAATGCCGAGAACCTCGATCAGAGAGTAAAAAAGGCGTAAGGTTCACAATGGTGTAAAATTAAAATGGGATATACCGGGCAAGGATTCGAGTTACAGGAACAAGGGTCAAACCAAACACCCAAGAATGGAATCGTCGAGCGAAAACACTTGACAACCTCCAAGAAGCAGATTTTCTTGCCACCACACCTTTCTCCATCAATTAGGAATCTGATACCGTCACTAAACACATTTCTTAAATTGGAGCCATTTGTTGAGTGTTTTTTTTGGTGTCTAATCCGCATATATATCACCATTGCCCTTGATTTTATTGACTGTATATCTCATAAATGTCAACATATACACTTGTGATTTAGTTTACGAAGATTTTTCAATGCCGAGAACCTCGATCAGGGAGAAAAAAAGGCGTAAGGTTCACAATGGTGTAAAATTAAAATGGGATAT
Organism: Helianthus tuberosus; assembly: GCA_030545235.1. Lineage (NCBI taxonomy): Eukaryota > Viridiplantae > Streptophyta > Magnoliopsida > Asterales > Asteraceae > Helianthus > Helianthus tuberosus. Next base: position 40,902,398 of record CM060385.1, on the reverse strand, counting down.
ACCTGGCTAGGATTCGAGTTACAGAAACAAGGGCCAAACCAACCACTCAAGAATGGAATCATCGAGCGAAAACACTTGATAACCTCCTAGAAGCAGCTTTTCTTGCCACCAGACCTTTCCCTATCAATTAGGAATCTGATGCCGTCACTAAACACATTCCTTAAATTGTAGCCATTTGTTGAGTGTTTTTTTTTTGTGTCTAATCCGCATATATATCACCATTGCCCCTGATTTTCTATACTATATATCTCTTAAATGTCAACATATACACGTGTGATTTAGTTTACGAATATTTTTCAATGCCGAGAACCTCGATCAGAGAGTAAAAAAGGCGTAAGGTTCACAATGGTGTAAAATTAAAATGGGATATACCTGGCTAGGATTCGAGTTATAGGAACAAGGGCCAAACCAAGCACCCAAGAATGGAATCGTCGAGCGAAAACACTTGACAACTTCCTAGAAGCAGCTTTTCTTGCCACCAGACCTTTCTCCAACAATTAGGAATCTGATGCCGTCACTAAACACATTCCTTAAATTGTAGCCAATTGTTGTGTGTTTTTTTTTGGTGTCTAATCCGCATATATATCACCATTGCCCTTGATTTTCTTGACTGTACATCTCTTAAATGTCAACATATACACGTGTGATTTAGTTTACGAAGATTTTTCAATGCCGAGAACCTCGATCAGAGAGTAAAAAAGGCGTAAGGTTCACAATGGTGTAAAATTAAAATGAGATATACCGGGCTAGGATTCGAGTTACAGGAACAAGGGCCAAACCAACCACCCAAGAATGGAATCGTCGAGCGAAAACACTTGACAACCTCCTAAAAGCAGCTTTTCTTGCCACCAGACATTTCTCCCTCAATTAGGAATCTGATGCCGTCACTAAACACATTCCTTAAATTGTAACCATTTGTTGAGTGTTTTTTTGGTGTCTAATCCGCATATATATCACCATTGCCCTTGATTTCTTGACTGTATATCTCTTAAATGTCAACATATACACGTGTGATTTAGTTTACGAAGATTTTTCAATGTCGAGAACCTCGATCAGAGAGTAAAAAAGGCGTAAGGTTCACAATGGTGTAAAATTAAAATGGGATATACCGGGCTAGGATTTGAGTTACAGGAACAAGGGCCAAACCAACCACCCAAGAATGGAATCGTCGAGAGAAAACACTTGACAACCTCCTAGAAGCAGCTTTTCTTGCCACCAGACCTTTCTCCATCAATTAGGAATCTGATGCCGTCACTAAACACATTCCTTAAATTGTAGCCATTTGTTGAGTGTTTTTTTTGTGTCTAATCCGTATATATATCACCATTGCCCTTGATTTTCTTGACTGTATATCTCTTAAATGTCAACATATACACGTGTGATTTAGTTTACGAATATTTTTCAACGCCGAGAACCTCGATCAGAGAGAAAAAGAGGCGTAAGGTTCACAATGGTGTAAAATTAAAATGGGATATACCTGGCTAGGATTCGAGTTACAGGAACAAGGGCCAAACCAACCACCCAAGAATGGAATCGTCGAGAGAAAACACTTGACAACCTCCTAGAAGCAGCTTTTCTTGCCACCAGACCTTTCTCCATCAATTAGGAATCTGATGCCGTCACTAAAATACATTCCTTAAATTGTAGCCAATTGTTGAGTGTTTTTTTTTTGGTGTCTAATCCGCATATATATCACCATTGCCCTTGATTTTCTTGATTATATATCTCTTAAATGTCAACATATATACGTGTGATTTAGTTTACGAATATTTTTCAATGCCGAGAACCTCGATCAGAGAGTAAAAAAGGCGTAAGGTTCACAATGGTGTAAAATTAAAATGGGATATACCGGGCTAGGATTCGAGTTACAGGAACAAGGGCCAAACCAACCACCCAAGAATGGAATCGTCGAGCGAAAACACTTGACAACCTCCTAAAAGCAGCTTTTCTTGCCACCAGACATTTCTCCCTCAATTAGGAATCTGATGCCGTCACTAAACACATTCCTTAAATTGTAACCATTTGTTGAGTGTTTTTTTGTTGTCTAATCCGTATATATATCACCATTGCCCTTGATTTTCTTGACTGTATATCTCTTAAATGTCAACATATACACGTGTGATTTAGTTTACGAAGATTTTTCAATGTCGAGAACCTCGATCAGAGAGTAAAAAAGGCGTAAGGTTAACAATGGTGTAAAATTAAAATGGGATATACCGGGCTAGGATTTGAGTTACAGGAACAAGGGCCAAACCAACTACCCAAGAATGGAATCGTCGAGCGAAAACACTTGACAACCTCCTAGAAGCAGCTTTTCTTGCCACCAGACCTTTCTCCATCAATTAGGAATCTGATGCCGTCACTAAACACATTCCTTAAATTGTAGCCACTTGTTGAGTGTTTTTTTTTGTGTCTAATTCGCATATATATCACCATTGCCCTTGATTTTCTTGACTGTATATCTCTTAAATGTCAACATATACACGTGTGATTTTGTTTACGAAGATTTTTCAATGCCGAGAACCTCGATCATAGAGTAAAAAAGGCGTAAGGTTCACAATGGTGTAAAATTAAAATGGGATATACCTGGCTAGAATTCGAGTTACAGGAACAAGGGCCAAACCAACCACCCAAGAATGGAATCGTCGAGCGAAAACACTTGACAACCTCCTAGAAGCTGCATTTCTTGCGACCAGACCTTTCCCCATCAATTAGGAATCTGATGCCGTCACTAAACACATTCCTTAAATTGTAGCCATTTGTTGAGTGTTTTTTTTGTGTCTAATCCGCATATATATCACAATTGCCCTTGATTTTCTTGACTGTATATCTCTTAAATGTAAACATATACACGTGTCATTTAGTTTACGAAGATTTTTCAACGCTGAGAACCTCGATCAGAGAGTAAAAAAGGCGTAAGGTTCACAATGGTGTAAAATTAAAATGGCTTATACCTGGCTAGGATTCGAGTTATAGGAACAAGGGCCAAACCAACCACCCAAGAATGGAATCGTCGAGCGAAAACACTTGACAACCTCCTAGAAGCAGCTTTTCTTGCCACCAGACCTTTCTCCAACAATTAGGAATCTGATGCCGTCACTAAACACATTCCTTGAATTGTAGCCAATTGTTGAGTGTTTTTTTTTGGTGTCTAATTCGCATATATATCACCATCGCCCTTGATTTTCTTGATTATATATCTCTTAAATGTCAACATATATACGTGTGATTTAGTTTACGAATATTTTTCAATGCCGAGAACCTCGATCAGAGAGTAAAAAAGGCGTAAGGTTCACAATGGTGTAAAATTAAAATGGGATATACCGGGCTAGGATTCGAGTTACAGGAACAAGGGTCAAACCAACCACCTAAGAATGGAATCGTCGAGCGAAAACACTTGACAACCTCCTAAAAGCAGCTTTTCTTGCCACCAGACATTTCTCCCTCAATTAGGAATCTGATGTCGTCACTAAACACATTCCTTAAATTGTAACCATTTGTTGAGTGTTTTTTTTGGTGTCTAATCCGCATATATATCACCATTGCCCTTGATTTTCTTGACTGTATATCTCTTAAATGTCAACATATACACGTGTGATTTAGTTTACGAAGATTTTTCAATGTCGAGAACCTCGATCAGAGAGTAAAAAAGGCGTAAGGTTCACAATGGTGTAAAATTAAAATGGGATATACCGGGCTAGGATTTGAGTTACAGGAACAAGTGCCAAACCAACCACCCAAGAATGGAATCGTCGAGAGAAAACACTTGACAACCTCCTAGAAGCAGCTTTTCTTGCCACCAGACCTTTCTCCATCAATTAGGAATCTGATGCCGTCACTAAACACATTCCTTAAATTGTAGCCATTTGTTGAGTGTTTTTTTTGTGTCTAATCCGTATATATATATCACCATTGCCCTTGATTTTCTTAACTGTATATCTCTTAAATGTCAACATATATACGTGTGATTTAGTTTACGAATATTTTTCAATGCCGAGAACCTCGATCAGAGAGAAAAAGAGGCGTAAGGTTCACAATGGTGTAAAATTAAAATGGGATATACCTGGCTAGGATTCGAGTTACAGGAACAAGGGCCAAACCAACCACCCAAGAATGGAATCGTCGAGAGAAAACACTTGACAACCTCCTAGAAGCAGCTTTTCTTGCCACCAGACCTTTCTCCATCAATTAGGAATCTGATGCCGTCACTAAACACATTCCTTAAATTGTAGCCAATTGTTGAGTGTTTTTTTTTTGTGTCTAATCCGCATATATATCACCATTGCCCTTGATTTTCTTGATTATATATCTCTTAAATGTCAACATATATACGTGTGATTTAGTTTACGAATATTTTTCAATGCCGAGAACCTCGATCAGAGAGTAAAAAAGGCATAAGGTTCACAATGGTGTAAAATTAAAATGGGATATACCGGGCTAGGATTCGAGTTACAGGAACAAGGGCCAAACCAACCACCCAAGAATGGAATCATCGAGCGAAAACACTTGACAACCTCCTAAAAGCAGCTTTTCTTGCCACCAGACCTTTCTCCATCAATTAGGAATCTGATGCCGTCACTAAACACATTCCTTAAATTGTAGCCAATTGTTGAGTGTTTTTTTTTTGTGTCTAATCCGCATATATATCACCATTGCCCTTGATTTTCTTGATTATATATCTCTTAAATGTCAACATATATACGTGTGATTTAGTTTACGAATATTTTTCAATGCCGAGAACCTCGATCAGAGAGTAAAAAAGGCATAAGGTTCACAATGGTGTAAAATTAAAATGGGATATACCGGGCTAGGATTCGAGTTACAGGAACAAGGGCCAAACCAACCACCCAAGAATGGAATCGTCGAGCGAAAACACTTGACAACCTCCTAAAAGCAGCTTTTCTTGCCACCAGACATTTCTCCCTCAATTAGGAATCTGATGCCGTCACTAAACACATTCCTTAAATTGTAACCATTTGTTGAGTGTTTTTTCTGGTGTTTAATCCGCATATATATCACCATTGCCCTTGATTTTCTTGACTGTATATCTCTTAAATGTCAACATATACACGTGTGATTTAGTTTACGAAGATTTTTCAATGTCGAGAACCTCGATCAGAGAGTAAAAAAGGCGTAAGGTTAACAATGGTGTAAAATTAAAATGGGATATACCGGTCTAGGATTTGAGTTACAGGAACAAGGGCCAAACCAACCTCCCAAGAATGGAATCGTCGAGCGAAAACACTTGACAACCTCCTAGAAGCAGCTTTTCTTGCCACCAGACCTTTCTCCATCAATTAGGAATCTGATGCCGTCACTAAACACATTCCTTAAATTGTAGCCACTTGTTGAGTGTTTTTTTTTTGTGTCTAATTCGCATATATATCACCATTGCCCTTGATTTTCTTGACTGTATATCTCTTAAATGTCAACATATACACGTGTGATTTTGTTTACGAAGATTTTTCAATGCCGAGAACCTCGATCAGAGAGTAAAAAAGGCGTAAGGTTCACAATGGTGTAAAATTAAAATGGGATATACCTGGCTAGAATTCGAGTTACAGGAACAAGGGCCAAACCAACCACCCAAGAATGGAATCGTCGAGCGAAAACACTTGACAACCTCCTAGAAGCTGCATTTCTTGCGACCAGACCTTTCCCCATCAATTAGGAATCTGATGCCGTCACTAAACACATTCCTTAAATTGTAGCCATTTGTTGAGTGTTTTTTTTTGTGTCTAATCCGCATATATATCACAATTGCCCTTGATTTTCTTGACTTTATATCTCTTAAATGTCAACATATACACGTGTCATTTAGTTTACGAAGATTTTTCAACGCTTAGAACCTCGATCAGAGAGTAAAAAAGGCGTAAGGTTCACAATGGTGTAAAATTAAAATGGCTTATACCTGGCTAGGATTCGAGTTATAAGAACAAGGGCCAAACCAACCACCCAAGAATGGAATCGTCGAGCGAAAACACTTGACAACCTCCTAGAAGCAGCTTTTCTTGCCACCAGACCTTTCTCCAACAATTAGGAATCTGATGCCGTCACTAAACACATTCCTTAAATTGTAGCCAATTGTTGAGTGTTTTTTTTTTGGTGTCTAATTCGCATATATATCACCATCGCCCTTGATTTTCTTGATTATATATCTCTTAAATGTCAACATATATACGTGTGATTTAGTTTACGAATATTTTTCAATGCCGAGAACCTCGATCAGAGAGTAAAAAAGGCGTAAGGTTCACAATGGTGTAAAATTAAAATGGGATATACCGGGCTAGGATTCGAGTTACAGGAACAAGGGTCAAACCTACCACCCAAGAATGGAATCGTCGAGCGAAAACACTTGACAACCTCCTAAAAGCAGCTTTTCTTGCCACCAGACATTTCTCCCTCAATTAGGAATCTGATGTCGTCACTAAACACATTCCTTAAATTGTAACCATTTGTTGAGTGTTTTTTTTGGTGTCTAATCCGCATATATATCACCATTGCCCTTGATTTTCTTGACTGTATATCTCTTAAATGTCAACATATACACGTGTGATTTAGTTTATGAAGATTTTTCAATGTCGAGAACCTCGATCAGAGAGTAAAAAAGGCGTAAGGTTCACAATGGTGTAAAATTAAAATGGGATATACCGGGCTAGGATTTGAGTTACAGGAACAAGGGCCAAACCAACCACCCAAGAATGGAATCGTCGAGAGAAAACACTTGACAACCTCCTAGAAGTAGCTTTTCTTGCCACCAGACCTTTCTCCATCAATTAGGAATCTGATGCCGTCACTAAACACATTCCTTAAATTGTAGCCATTTGTTGAGTGTTTTTTTTGTGTCTAATCCACATATATATCACCATTGCCCTTGATTTTCTTGACTGTATATCTCTTAAATGTCAACATATACACGTGTGATTTAGTTTACGAATATTTTTCAATGCCGAGAACCTCGATCAGAGAGAAAAAGAGGCGTAAGGTTCACAATGGTGTAAAATTAAAATGGGATATACCTGGCTAGGATTCGAGTTACAGGAACAAGGGCCAAACCAACCACCCAAGAATGGAATCGTCGAGAGAAAACACTTGACAACCTCCTAGAAGCAACTTTTCTTGCCACCAGACCTTTCTCCATCAATTAGGAATCTGATGCCGTCACTAAACACATTCCTTAAATTGTAGCCATTTGTTGAGTGTTTTTTGTGTCTAATCCGCATATATATCACCATTGCCCTTGATTTTCTTGACTGTATATCTCTTAAATGTCAATATATACACGTGTGATTTAGTTTACGAAGATTTTTCAATGTCGAGAACCTCGATCAGAGAGTAAAAAAGGCATAAGGTTCCCAATGGTGTAAAATTAAAATGGGATATACCGGGCTAGGATTTGAGTTACAGGAACATGGGCCAAACCAACCACCCAAGAATGGAATCGTCGAGCGAAAACACTTGACAACCTCCTAGAAGCAGCTTTTCTTGCCACCAGACCTTTCTCCATCAATTAGGAATCTGATGCCGTCACTAAACACATTCCTTAAATTGTAGCCATTTGTTGAGTGTTTTTTTTTGTGTCTAATTCGCATATATATCACCATTGCCCTTGATTTTCTTGACTGTATATATCTTAAATGTCAACATATACACGTGTGATTTTGTTTACGAAGATTTTTCAATGCCGAGAACCTCGATCAGAGAGTTAAAAAGGCGTAAGGTTCACAATGGTGTAAAATTAAAATGGGATATACCTAGCTAGAATTCGAGTTACAGGAACAAGGGCCAAACCAACTACCCAAGAATGGAATCGTCGAGCGAAAACACTTGACAACCTCCCAGAAGCTGCATTTCTTGCGACCAGACCTTTCCCCATCAATTAGGAATCTGATGCCGTCACTAAACACATTCCTTAAATTGTAGCCATTTGTTGAGTGTTTTTTTTGTGTCTAATCCGCATATATATCACAATTGCCCTTGATTTTCTTGACTGTATATCTCTTAAATGTCAACATATACACGTGTCATTTAGTTTACGAAGATTTTTCAACGCTGAGAACCTCGATCAGAGAGTAAAAAAGGCGTAAGGTTCACAATGGTGTAAAATTAAAATGGCTTATACCGGGCTAGGATTCAAGTTACAGACACAAGGGCCAAACCAACCACCCAAGAATGGAATCATCGAGCGAAAACACTTGACAACCTGCAAGAAGCAGATTTTCTTGCCACCAGACCTTTCTCCGTCAATTAGGAATCTGGTACCGTCACTAAACACTTTTCCTTAAATTGTAGCCATTTGTTGAGTGTTTTTTTTTGTGTCTAATCCGCATATATATCACCATTGCCCTTGATTTTCTTGACTGTATATCTCTTAAAAGTCAACATATACACGTGTGATTTAGTTTACGAAGATTTTTCAATGCCGAGAACCACGATCAGAGAGTAAAAAGGGCGTAAGGTTCCCAATGGTGTAAAATTAAAATGGGATATACCGGGCTAGGGTTCGAGTTACAGAAACAAGGGCCAAACCAACCACCCAAGAATGGAATCGTCGAGCGAAAACACTAGACAACCTCCTAGAAGCAGCTTTTCTTGCCACCAAACCTTTCTCCATCAATTAGGAATCTTATGCAGTCACTAAACAGATTCCTTAAATTGGAGCCATTTTTTGAGTGTTTTTTTTTTGTGTCTAATCCGCATATATATCACCACTGCCTTTGATTTTCTTGACTGTATATCTCTTAAATGTCAACATATACACGTGTGATTTAGTTTACGAAGATTTTTCAATGCCGAGAACCTCGATCGGAGAGTAAAAAAGGCGTAAGGTTCCCAATGGTGTAAAATTAAAATGGGATATACCGGGCTAGGGTTCGAGTTACAGAAACAAGGGCCAAACCAACCACCCAAGAATGGAATCGTCGAGCGAAAACACTAGACAACCTCCTAGAAGCAGCTTTTCTTGCCACCAAACCTTTCTCCATCAATTAGGAATCTTATGCAGTCACTAAACAGATTCTTTAAATTGGAGCCATTTTTTGAGTGTTTTTTTTTTGTGTCTAATCCGCATATATATCACCACTGCCTTTGATTTTCTTGACTGTATATCTCTTAAATGTCAACATATACACGTGTGATTTAGTTTACGAAGATTTTTCAATGCCGAGAACCTCGATCGGAGAGTAAAAAAGGCGTAAGGTTCCCAATGGTGTAAAATTAAAATGGGATATACCGGGCTAGGGTTCGAGTTACAGAAACAAGGGCCAAACCAACCACCCAAGAATGGAATCGTCGAGCGAAAACACTAGACAACCTCCTAGAAGCAGCTTTTCTTGCCACCAAACCTTTCTCCATCAATTAGGAATCTTATGCAGTCACTAAACAGATTCCTTAAATTGGAGCCATTTTTTGAGTGTTTTTTTTTGTGTCTAATCCGCATATATATCACCACTGCCTTTGATTTTCTTGACTGTATATCTCTTAAATGTCAATATATATACGTGTGATTTAGTTTACGACGATTTTTCAATGCCGAGAACCTCGATCAGAGAGTAAAAAAGTCGTAAGGTTCACAATGGTGTAAAATTAAAATGGTATATACCGGGCTAGGATTCGAGTTAAAGGAACAAGGGCCAAACCAACCACCCAAGAATGGAATCGTCGAGCGAAAACACTTGTCAACCTCCTAGAAGCAGCTTTTCTTGCCACCAGACCTTTCTCTATCAATTAGGAATCTGATGCCGTCACTAAACACATTCATTAAATTGTAGCCATTTGTTGAGTGTTTTTTTGTGTCTAATCCGCATATATATCACCATTGCCCTTGATTTTCTTAACTGTATATCTCTTAATTATCAACATATACACGTGTGATTTAGTTTACGAATATTTTTCAATGCCGAGAACCTCGATCAGAGAGTAAAAAAGGCGTAAGGTCACAATGGTGTAAAATTAAAATGAGATATACCTGGCTAGGATTCGAGTTACAGGAACAATGGCCAAACCAACCACCCAAGAATGGAATCGTCGAGCGAAAACACTTGACAATCTCCTAGAAGCAACTTTTCTTGCCACCAGACCTTTCTCCATCAATTAGGAATCTGATGCCGTCACTAAACACATTCCTTAAATTGTAGCCATTTGTTTTGTTGAGTGTTTTTTTTGTGTCTAATCCTCATATATATACCACCATTTCCCTTGATTTTCTGTACTATATATCTCTTAAATGTCAACATATACACGTGTGATTTAGTTTACGAAGATTTTTCAATGCCGAGAACCTCGATCAGAGAGTAAAAAAGGCGTAAGGTTTACAATGGTGTAAAATTAAAATGGGATATACCGGGCTAGGATTCGAGTTACAGGAACAAGGGTCAAACCAAACACCCAAGAATGGAATCGTCGAGCGAAAACACTTGACAACCTCCAAGAAGCAGATTTTCTTGCCACCACACCTTTCTCCATCAATTAGGAATCTGATACCGTCACTAAACACATTTCTTAAATTGGAGCCATTTGTTGAGTGTTTTTTTTGGTGTCTAATCCGCATATATATCACCATTGCCCTTGATTTTATTGACTGTATATCTCATAAATGTCAACATATACACTTGTGATTTAGTTTACGAAGATTTTTCAATGCCGAGAACCTCGATCAGGGAGAAAAAAAGGCGTAAGGTTCACAATGGTGTAAAATTAAAATGGGATATACCTGGCTAGGATTCGAGTTACAGGAACAAGGGCCAAACCAACCACTCAAGAATGGAATCATCGAGCGAAAACACTTGATAACCTCCTAGAAGCAGCTTTTCTTGCCACCAGACCTTTCCCTATCAATTAGGAATCTGATGCCGTCACTAAACACATTCCTTAAATTGTAGCCATTTGTTGAGTGTTTTTTTTGTGTCTAATCCGCATATATATCACCATTGCCCCTGATTTTCTATACTATATATCTCTTAAATGTCAACATATACACGTGTGATTTAGTTTACGAATATTTTTCAATGCCGAGAACCTCGATCAGAGAGTAAAAAAGGCGTAAGGTTCACAATGGTGTAAAATTAAAATGGGATATACCTGGCTAGGATTCGAGTTATAGGAACAAGGGCCAAACCAACCACCCAAGAATGGAATCGTCGAGCGAAAACACTTGACAACCTCCTAGAAGCAGTTTTTCTTGCCACCAGACCTTTCTCCAACAATTAGGAATCTGATGCCGTCACTAAACACATTCCTTAAATTGTAGCCAATTGTTGAGTGTTTTTTTTTGGTGTCTAATCCGCATATATATCACCATTGCCCTTGATTTTCTTGATTATATATCTCTTAAATGTCAACATATATATGTGTGATTTAGTTTACGAATATTTTTCAATGCCGAGAACCTCGATCAGAGAGTAAAAAAGGCGTAAGGTTCACAATGGTGTAAAATTAAAATGGGATATACCGGGCTAGGATTCGAGTTACAGGAACAAGGGCCAAAGCAACCACCCAAGAATGGAATCGTCGAGCGAAAACACTTGACAACCTCCTAAAAGTAGCTTTTCTTGCCACCAGACATTTCTCCCTCAATTAGGAATCTGATGCCGTCACTAAACACATTCCTTAAATTGTAACCATTTGTTGAGTGTTTTTTTTGGTGTCTAATCCGCATATATATCACCATTGCCCTTGATTTTCTTGACTGTATATCTCTTAAATGTCAACATATACACGTGTGATTTAGTTTACGAAGATTTTTCAATGTCGAGAACCTCGATCAGAGAGTAAAAAAGGCGTAAGGTTCACAATGGTGTAAAATTAAAATGGGATATACCGGGCTAGGATTTGAGTTACAGGAACAAGGGCCAAACCAACCACCCAAGAATGGAATCGTCGAGAGAAAACACTTGACAACCTCCTAGAAGCAGCTTTTCTTGCCACCAGACCTTTCTCCATCAATTAGGAATCTGATGCCGTCACTAAACACATTCCTTAAATTGTAGCCATTTGTTGAGTGTTTTTTTTGTGTCTAATCCGCATATATATCACCATTGCCCTTGATTTTCTTAACTGTATATCTCTTAATTATCAACATATACACGTGTGATTTAGTTTACGAATATTTTTCAATGCCGAGAACCTCGATCAGAGAGTAAAAAAGGCGTAAGGTTCACAATGGTGTAAAATTAAAATGAGATATACCTGGCTAGGATTCGAGTTACAGGAACAATGGCCAAACCAACCACCCAAGAATGGAATCGTCGAGCGAAAACACTTGACAATCTCCTAGAAGCAACTTTTCTTGCCACCAGACCTTTCTCCATCAATTAGGAATCTGATGCCGTCACTAAACACATTCCTTAAATTGTAGCCAATTGTTGAGTGTTTTTTTTTGGTGTCTAATCCGCATATATATCACCATTGCCCTTGATTTTCTTGATTATATATCTCTTAAATGTCGACATATATACGTGTGATTTAGTTTACGAATATTTTTCAATGCCGAGAACCTCGATCAGAGAGTAAAAAAGGCGTAAGGTTCACAATGGTGTAAAATTAAAATGGGATATACCGGGCTAGGATTCGAGTTACAGGAACAAGGGCCAAACCAACCACCCAAGAATGGAATCGTCGAGCGAAAACACTTGGCAACCTCCTAAAAGCAGCTTTTCTTGCCACCAGACATTTCTCCCTCAATTAGGAATCTGATGCCGTCACTAAACACATTCCTTAAATTGTAACCATTTGTTGAGTGTTTTTTTTGGTGTCTAATCCGCATATATATCACCATTGCCCTTGATTTTCTTGACTGTATATCTCTTAAATGTCAATATATATACGTGTGATTTAGTTTACGACGATTTTTCAATGCCGAGAACCTCGATCAGAGAGTAAAAAAGTCGTAAGGTTCACAATGGTGTAAAATTAAAATGGTATATACCGGGCTAGGATTCGAGTTAAAGGAACAAGGGCCAAACCAACCACCCAAGAATGGAATCGTCGAGCGAAAACACTTGTCAACCTCCTAGAAGCAGCTTTTCTTGCCACCAGACCTTTCTCTATCAATTAGGAATCTGATGCCGTCACTAAACACATTCATTAAATTGTAGCCATTTGTTGAGTGTTTTTTTGTGTCTAATCCGCATATATATCACCATTGCCCTTGATTTTCTTAACTGTATATCTCTTAATTATCAACATATACACGTGTGATTTAGTTTACGAATATTTTTCAATGCCGAGAACCTCGATCAGAGAGTAAAAAAGGCGTAAGGTTCACAATGGTGTAAAATTAAAATGAGATATACCTGGCTAGGATTCGAGTTACAGGAACAATGGCCAAACCAACCACCCAAGAATGGAATCGTCGAGCGAAAACACTTGACAACCTCCTAGAAGCAGCTTTTCTTGCCACCAGACCTTTCTCCATCAATTAGGAATCTGATGCCGTCACTAAACACATTCCTTAAATTGTAGCCATTTGTTTTGTTGAGTGTTTTTTTTGTGTCTAATCCGCATATATATCACCATTGCCCTTGATTTTCTTGATTATATATCTCTTAAATGTCAACATATATACGTGTGATTTAGTTTACGAATATTTTTCAATGCCGAGAACCTCGATCAGAGAGTAAAAAAGGCGTAAGGTTCACAATGGTGTAAAATTAAAATGGGATATACCGGGCTAGGATTCGAGTTACAGGAACAAGGGCCAAACCAACCACCCAAGAATGGAATCGTCGAGCGAAAACACTTGACAACCTCCTAAAAGCAGCTTTTCTTGCCACCAGACATTTCTCCCTCAATTAGGAATCTGATGCCGTCACTAAACACATTCCTTAAATTGTAACCATTTGTTGAGTGTTTTTTTTGGTGTCTAATCCGCATATATATCACCATTGCCCTTGATTTTCTTGACTGTATATCTCTTAAATGTCAACATATACACGTGTGATTTAGTTTACGAAGATTTTTCAATGTCGAGAACCTCGATCAGAGAGTAAAAAAGGCGTAAGGTTCACAATGGTGTAAAATTAAAATGGGATATACCGGGCTAGGATTTGAGTTACAGGAACAAGGGCCAAACCAACCACCCAAGAATGGAATCGTCGAGAGAAAACACTTGACAACCTCCGAGAAGCAGCTTTTCTTGTCACCAGACCTTTCTCCATCAATTAGGAATCTGATGCCGTCACTAAACACATTCCTTAAATTGTAGCCATTTGTTGAGTGTTTTTTTTGTGTCTAATCCGTATATATATCACCATTGCCCTTGATTTTCTTGACTGTATATCTCTTAAATGTCAACATATACACGTGTGATTTAGTTTACGAATATTTTTCAATGCCGAGAACCTCGATCAGAGAGAAAAAGAGGCGTAAGGTTCACAATGGTGTAAAATTAAAATGGGATATACCTGGCTAGGATTCGAGTTACAGGAACAAGGGCCAAACCAACCACCCAAGAATGGAATCGTCGAGAGAAAACACTTGACAACCTCCTAGAAGCAGCTTTTCTTGCCACCAGACCTTTCTCCACCAATTAGGAATCTGATGCCGTCACTAAACACATTCCCCAAATTGTAGCCAATTGTTGAGTGTTTTTTTTTTTGGTGTCTAATCCGCATATATATCACCATTGCCCTTGATTTTCTTGATTATATATCTCTTAAATGTCAACATATATACGTGTGATTTAGTTTACGAATATTTTTCAATGCCGAGAACCTCGATCAGAGAGTAAAAAAGGCGTAAGGTTCACTATGGTGTAAAATTAAAATGGGATATACCGGGCTAGGATTCGAGTTACAGGAACAAGGGCCAAACCAAACCACCCAAGAATGGAATCGTCGAGCGAAAACACTTGACAACCTCCTAAAAGCAGCTTTTCTTGCCACCAGACATTTCTCCCTCAATTAGGAATCTGATGCCGTCACTAAACACATTCCTTAAATTGTAACCATTTGTTGAGTGTTCTTTTTGGTGTCTAATCCGCATATATATCACCATTGCCCTTGATTTTCTTGACTGTATATCTCTTAAATGTCAACATATACACGTGTGATTTAGTTTACGAAGATTTTTCAATGTCGAGAACCTCGATCAGAGAGTAAAAAAGTCGTAAGGTTCACAATGGTGTAAAATTAAAATGGTATATACCGGGCTAGGATTCGAGTTAAAGGAACAAGGGCCAAACCAACCACCCAAGAATGGAATCGTCGAGCGAAAACACTAGTCAACCTCCTAGAAGCAGCTTTTCTTGCCACCAGACCTTTCTCTATCAATTAGGAATCTGATGCCGTCACTAAACACATTCATTAAATTGTAGCCATTTGTTGAGTGTTTTTTTGTGTCTAATCCGCATATATATCACCATTGCCCTTGATTTTCTTAACTGTATATCTCTTAATTATCAACATATACACGTGTGATTTAGTTTACGAATATTTTTCAATGCCGATAACCTCGATCAGAGAGTAAAAAAGGCGTAAGGTTCACAATGGTGTAAAATTAAAATGAGATATACCTGGCTAGGATTCGAGTTACAGGAACAATGGCCAAACCAACCACCCAAGAATGGAATCGTCGAGCGAAAACACTTGACAATCTCCTAGAAGCAACTTTTCTTGCCACCAGACCTTTCTCCATCAATTAGGAATCTGATGCCGTCACTAAACACATTCCTTAAATTGTAGCCATTTGTTTTGTTGAGTGTTTTTTTTGTGTCTAATCCGCATATATATCACCATTGCCCTTGATTTTCTTGATTATATATCTCTTAAATGTCAACATATATACGTGTGATTTATTTTACGAATATTTTTCAATGCCGAGAACCTCGATCAGAGAGTAAAAAAGGCGTAAGGTTCACAATGGTGTAAAATTAAAATGGGATATACCGGGCTAGGATTCGAGTTACAGGAACAAGGGCCAAACCAACCACCCAAGAATGGAATCGTCGAGCGAAAACACTTGACAACCTCCTAAAAGCAGCTTTTCTTGCCACCAGACATTTCTCCCTCAATTAGGAATCTGATGCCGTCACTAAACACATTCCTTAAATTGTAACCATTTGTTGAGTGTTTTTTTTGGTGTCTAATCCGCATATATATCACCATTGCCCTTGATTTTCTTGACTATATATCTCTTAAATGTCAACATATACACGTGTGATTTAGTTTACGAAGATTTTTCAATGTCGAGAACCTCGATCAGAGAGTAAAAAAGGCGTAAGGTTCACAATGGTGTAAAATTAAAATGGGATATACCGGGCTAGGATTTGAGTTACAGGAACAAGGGCCAAACCAACCACCCAAGAATGGAATCGTCGAGAGAAAACACTTGACAACCTCCTAGAAGCAGCTTTTCTTGCCACCAGACCTTTCTCCATCAATTAGGAATCTGATGCCGTCACTAAACACATTCCTTAAATTGTAGCCATTTGTTGATTGTTTTTTTTGTGTCTAATCCGTATATATATCACCATTGCCCTTGATTTTCTTGACTGTATATCTCTTAAATGTCAACATATACACGTGTGATTTAGTTTACGAATATTTTTCAATGCCGAGAACCTCGATCAGAGAGAAAAAGAGGCGTAAGGTTCACAATGGTGTAAAATTAAAATGGGATATACCTGGCTAGGATTCGAGTTACAGGAACAAGGGCCAAACCAACCACCCAAGAATGGAATCGTCGAGAGAAAACACTTGACAACCTCCTAGAAGCAGCTTTTCTTGCCACCAGACCTTTCTCCATCAATTAGGAATCTGATGCCGTCACTAAACACATTCCCCAAATTGTAGCCAATTGTTGAGTGTTTTTTTTTTGGTGTCTAATCCGCATATATATCACCATTGCCCTTGATTTTCTTGATTATATATCTCTTAAATGTCAACATATATACGTGTGATTTAGTTTACGAATATTTTCCAATGCCGAGAACCTCGATCAGAGAGTAAAAAAGGCGTAAGGTTCACAATGGTGTAAAATTAAAATGGGATATACCGGGCTAGGATTCGAGTTACAGGAACAAGGGCCAAACCAACCACCCAAGAATGGAATCGTCGAGCGAAAACACTTGACAACCTCCTAAAAGCAGCTTTTCTTGCCACCAGACATTTCTCCCTCAATTAGGAATCTGATGCCGTCACTAAACACATTCCTTAAATTGTAACCATTTGTTGAGTGTTCTTTTTGGTGTCTAATCCGCATATATATCACCATTGCCCTTGATTTTCTTGACTGTATATCTCTTAAATGTCAACATATACACGTGTGATTTAGTTTACGAAGATTTTTCAATGTCGAGAACCTCGATCAGAGAGTAAAAAAGGCGTAAGGTTAACAATGGTGTAAAATTAAAATGGGATATACCGGGCTAGGATTTGAGTTACAGGAACAAGGGCCAAACCAACCACCCAAGAATGGAATCGTCGAGCGAAAACACTTGTCAACCTCCTAGAAGCAGCTTTTCTTGCCACCAGACCTTTCTCTATCAATTAGGAATCTGATGCCGTCACTAAACACATTCATTAAATTGTAGCCATTTGTTGAGTGTTTTTTTGTGTCTAATCCGCATATATATCTTGCCCTTGATTTTCTTAACTGTATATCTCTTAATTATCAACATATACACGTGTGATTTAGTTTACGAATATTTTTCAATGCCGAGAACCTCGATCAGAGAGTAAAAAAGGCGTAAGGTTCACAATGGTGTAAAATTAAAATGAGATATACCTGGCTAGGATTTGAGTTACAGGAACAATGGCCAAACCAACCACCCAAGAATGGAATCGTCGAGCGAAAACACTTGACAATCTCCTAGAAGCAACTTTTCTTGCCACCAGACCTTTCTCCATCAATTAGGAATCTGATGCCGTCACTAAACACATTCCTTAAATTGTAGCCACTTGTTGAGTGTTTTTTTTTTTGTGTCTAATTCGCATATATATCACCATTGCCCTTGATTTTCTTGACTGTATATCTCTTAAATGTCAACATATACACGTGTGATTTTGTTTACGAAGATTTTTCAATGCCGAGAACCTCGATCAGAGAGTAAAAAAGGCGTAAGGTTCACAATGGTGTAAAATTAAAATGGGATATACCTGGCTAGAATTCGAGTTACAGGAACAAGGGCCAAACCAACCACCCAAGAATGGAATCGTCGAGCGAAAACACTTGACAACCTCCTAGAAGCTGCATTTCTTGCGACCAGACCTTTCCCCATCAATTAGGAATCTGATGCCGTCACTAAACACATTCCTTAAATTGTAGCCATTTGTTGAGTGTTTTTTTTTGTGTCTAATCCGCATATATATCACAATTGCCCTTGATTTTCTTGACTGTATATCTCTTAAATGTCAACATATACACGTGTCATTTAGTTTACGAAGATTTTTCAACGCTGAGAACCTCGATCAGAGAGTAAAAAAGGCGTAAGGTTCACAATGGTGTAAAATTTAAATGGCTTATACCTGGCTAGGATTCGAGTTATAGGAACAAGGGCCAAACCAACCACCCAAGAATGGAATCGTCGAGCGAAAACACTTGACAACCTCCTAGAAGCAGCTTTTCTTGCCACCAGACCTTTCTCCAACAATTAGGAATCTGATGCCGTCACTAAACACATTCCTTAAATTGTAGCCAATTGTTGAGTGTTTTTTTTTGGTGTCTAATTCGCATATATATCACCATCGCCCTTGATTTTCTTGATTATATATCTCTTAAATGTCAACATATATACGTGTGATTTAGTTTACGAATATTTTTCAATGCCGAGAACCTCGATCAGAGAGTAAAAAAGGCGTAAGGTTCACAATGGTGTAAAATGAAAATGGGATATACCGGGCTAGGATTCGAGTTACAGGAACAAGGGTCAAACCAACCACCCAAGAATGGAATCGTCGAGCGAAAACACTTGACAACCTTCAAAAAGCAGCTTTTCTTGCCACCAGACATTTCTCCCTCAATTAGGAATCTGATGTCGTCACTAAACACATTCCTTAAATTGTAACCATTTGTTGAGTGTTTTTTTTGGTGTCTAATCCGCATATATATCACCATTGCCCTTGATTTTCTTGACTGTATATCTCTTAAATGTCAACATATACACGTGTGATTTAGTTTACGAAGATTTTTCAATGTCGAGAACCTCGATCAGAGAGTAAAAAAGGCGTAAGGTTCACAATGGTGTAAAATTAAAATGGGATATACCGGGCTAGGATTTGAGTTACAGGAACAAGGGCCAAACCAACCACCCAAGAATGGAATCGTCGAGAGAAAACACTTGACAACCTCCTAGAAGCAGCTTTTCTTGCCACCAGACCTTTCTCCATCAATTAGGAATCTGATGCCGTCACTAAACACATTCCTTAAATTGTAGCCATTTGTTGAGTGTTTTTTTTTTGTGTCTAATCCGCATATATATCACCATTGCCCTTGATTTTCTTGACTGTATATCTCTTAAATGTCAACATATACACGTGTGATTTAGTTTACGAATATTTTTCAATGCCGAGAACCTCGATCAGAGAGAAAAAGAGGCGTAAGGTTCACAATGGTGTAAAATTAAAATGGGATATTCATGGCTAGGATTCGAGTTACAGGAACAAGGGCCAAACCAACCACCCAAGAATGGAATCGTCGAGAGAAAACACTTGACAACCTCCTAGAAGCAGCTTTTCTTGCCACCAGACCTTTCTCTATCAATTAGGAATCTGATGCCGTCACTAAACACATTCCTTAAATTGTAGCCATTTGTTGAGTGTTTTTTTTTGTGTCTAATCCGCATATATATCACCACTGCCCTTGATTTTCTTGACTGTATATCTCTTAAATGTCAACATATACACGTGTGATTTAGTTTACGAAGATTTTTCAATGTCGAGAACCTCGATCAGAGAGTAAAAATGGCATAAGGTTCACAATGGTGTAAAATTAAAATGGGATATACCGGGCTAGGATTTGAGTTACAGGAACAAGGGCCAAACCAACCACCCAAGAATGGAATCGTCGAGTGAAAACACTTGACAACCTCCTAGAAGCAGCTTTTCTTGCCACCAGACCTTTCTCCATCAATTAGGAATCTGATGCCGTCACTAAACACATTCCTTAAATTGTAGCCATTTGTTGAGTGTTTTTTTTTTTTTGTCTAATTCGCATATATATCACCATTGCCCTTGATTTTCTTGACTGTATATCTCTTAAATGTCAACATATACACGTGTGATTTTGTTTACGAAGATTTTTCAATGCCGAGAACCTCGATCAGAGAGTAAAAAAGGCGTAAGGTTCACAATGGTGTAAAATTAAAATGGGATATACCTGGCTAGAATTCGAGTTACAGGAACAAGGGCCAAACCAACTACCCAAGAATGGAATCGTCGAGCGAAAACACTTGACAACCTCCTAGAAGCTGCATTTCTTGCGACCAGACCTTTCCCCATCAATTAGGAATCTGATGCCGTCACTAAACACATTCCTTAAATTGTAGCCATTTGTTGATTGTTTTTTTTTGTGTCTAATCCGCATATATATCACAATTGCCCTTGATTTTCTTGACTGTATATCTCTTAAATGTCAACATATACACGTGTCATTTAGTTTACGAAGATTTTTCAACGCTGAGAACCTCGATCAGAGAGTAAAAAAGGCGTAAGGTTCACAATGGTGTAAAATTAAAATGGCTTATACCGGGCTAGGATTCAAGTTACAGACACAAGGGCCAAACCAACCACCCAAGAATGGAATCATCGAGCGAAAACACTTGACAACCTGCAAGAAGCAGATTTTCTTGCCACCAGACCTTTCTCCGTCAATTAGGAATCTGGTACCGTCACTAAACACTTTTCCTTAAATTGTAGCCATTTGTTGAGTGTTTTTTTTGTGTCTAATCCGCATATATATCACCATTGCCCTTGATTTTCTTGACTGTATATCTCTTAAATGTCAACATATACACGTGTGATTTAGTTTACGAATATTTTTCAATGCCGAGAACCTCGATCAGAAAGAAAAAGAGGCGTAAGGTTCACAATGGTGTAAAATTAAAATGGGATATTCCTGGCTAGGATTCGAGTTACAGGAACAAGGGCCAAACCAACCACCCAAGAATGGAATCGTCGAGAGAAAACACTTGACAACCTCCTAGAAGCAGCTTTTCTTGCCACCAGACCTTTCTCCATCAATTAGGAATCTGATGCCGTCACTAAACACATTCCTTAAATTGTAGCCATTTGTTGAGTGTTTTTTTGTGTCTAATCCGCATATATATCACCATTGCCCTTGATTTTCTTGACTGTATATCTCTTAAATGTCAACATATACACGTGTGATTTAGTTTACGAAGATTTTTCAATGTCGAGAACCTCGATCAGAGAGTAAAAATGGCATAAGGTTCACAATGGTGTAAAATTAAAATGGGATATACCGGGCTAGGATTTGAGTTACAGGAACAAGGGCCAAACCAACCACCCAAGAATGGAATCGTCGAGCGAAAACACTTGACAACCTCCTAGAAGCAGCTTTTCATGCCACCAGACCTTTCTCCATCAATTAGGAATCTGATGCCGTCACTAAACACATTCCTTAAATTGTAGCCATTTGTTGAGTGTTTTTTTTTGTGTCTAATTCGCATATATATCACCATTGCCCTTGATTTTCTTGACTGTATATCTCTTAAATGTCAACATATACACGTGTGATTTTGTTTACGAAGATTTTTCAATGCCGAGAACCTCGATCAGAGAGTAAAAAAGGCGTAAGGTTCACAATGGTGTAAAATTAAAATGGGATATACCTGGCTAGAATTCGAGTTACAGGAACAAGGGCCAAACCAACTACCCAAGAATGGAATCGTCGAGCGAAAACACTTGACAACCTCCTAGAAGCTGCATTTCTTGCGACCAGACCTTTCCCCATCAATTAGGAATCTGATGCCGTCACTAAACACATTCCTTAAATTGTAGCCATTTGTTGATTGTTTTTTTTTGTGTCTAATCCGCATATATATCACAATTGCCCTTGATTTTCTTGACTGTATATCTCTTAAATGTCAACATATACACGTGTGATTTAGTTTACGAAGATTTTTCAATGTCGAGAACCTCGATCAGAGAGTAAAAAAGGCGTAAGGTTCACAATGGTGTAAAATTAAAATGGGATATACCGGGCTAGGATTTGAGTTACAGGAACAAGGGCCAAACCAACCACCCAAGAATGGAATCGTCGAGAGAAAACACTTGACAACCTCCTAGAAGCAGCTTTTCTTGCCACCAGACCTTTCTCCATCAATTAGGAATCTGATGCCGTCACTAAACACATTCCTTAAATTGTAGCCATTTGTTGAGTGTTTTTTTTTTGTGTCTAATCCGCATATATATCACCATTGCCCTTGATTTTCTTGACTGTATATCTCTTAAATGTCAACATATACACGTGTGATTTAGTTTACGAATATTTTTCAATGCCGAGAACCTCGATCAGAGAGAAAAAGAGGCGTAAGGTTCACAATGGTGTAAAATTAAAATGGGATATTCATGGCTAGGATTCGAGTTACAGGAACAAGGGCCAAACCAACCACCCAAGAATGGAATCGTCGAGAGAAAACACTTGACAACCTCCTAGAAGCAGCTTTTCTTGCCACCAGACCTTTCTCTATCAATTAGGAATCTGATGCCGTCACTAAACACATTCCTTAAATTGTAGCCATTTGTTGAGTGTTTTTTTTTGTGTCTAATCCGCATATATATCACCACTGCCCTTGATTTTCTTGACTGTATATCTCTTAAATGTCAACATATACACGTGTGATTTAGTTTACGAAGATTTTTCAATGTCGAGAACCTCGATCAGAGAGTAAAAATGGCATAAGGTTCACAATGGTGTAAAATTAAAATGGGATATACCGGGCTAGGATTTGAGTTACAGGAACAAGGGCCAAACCAACCACCCAAGAATGGAATCGTCGAGTGAAAACACTTGACAACCTCCTAGAAGCAGCTTTTCTTGCCACCAGACCTTTCTCCATCAATTAGGAATCTGATGCCGTCACTAAACACATTCCTTAAATTGTAGCCATTTGTTGAGTGTTTTTTTTTTTTGTCTAATTCGCATATATATCACCATTGCCCTTGATTTTCTTGACTGTATATCTCTTAAATGTCAACATATACACGTGTGATTTTGTTTACGAAGATTTTTCAATGCCGAGAACCTCGATCAGAGAGTAAAAAAGGCGTAAGGTTCACAATGGTGTAAAATTAAAATGGGATATACCTGGCTAGAATTCGAGTTACAGGAACAAGGGCCAAACCAACTACCCAAGAATGGAATCGTCGAGCGAAAACACTTGACAACCTCCTAGAAGCTGCATTTCTTGCGACCAGACCTTTCCCCATCAATTAGGAATCTGATGCCGTCACTAAACACATTCCTTAAATTGTAGCCATTTGTTGATTGTTTTTTTTTGTGTCTAATCCGCATATATATCACAATTGCCCTTGATTTTCTTGACTGTATATCTCTTAAATGTCAACATATACACGTGTCATTTAGTTTACGAAGATTTTTCAACGCTGAGAACCTCGATCAGAGAGTAAAAAAGGCGTAAGGTTCACAATGGTGTAAAATTAAAATGGCTTATACCGGGCTAGGATTCAAGTTACAGACACAAGGGCCAAACCAACCACCCAAGAATGGAATCATCGAGCGAAAACACTTGACAACCTGCAAGAAGCAGATTTTCTTGCCACCAGACCTTTCTCCGTCAATTAGGAATCTGGTACCGTCACTAAACACTTTTCCTTAAATTGTAGCCATTTGTTGAGTGTTTTTTTTTGTGTCTAATCCGCATATATATCACCATTGCCCTTGATTTTCTTGACTGTATATCTCTTAAATGTCAACATATACACGTGTGATTTAGTTTACGAATATTTTTCAATGCCGAGAACCTCGATCAGAAAGAAAAAGAGGCGTAAGGTTCACAATGGTGTAAAATTAAAATGGGATATTCCTGGCTAGGATTCGAGTTACAGGAACAAGGGCCAAACCAACCACCCAAGAATGGAATCGTCGAGAGAAAACACTTGACAACCTCCTAGAAGCAGCTTTTCTTGCCACCAGACCTTTCTCCATCAATTAGGAATCTGATGCCGTCACTAAACACATTCCTTAAATTGTAGCCATTTGTTGAGTGTTTTTTTGTGTCTAATCCGCATATATATCACCATTGCCCTTGATTTTCTTGACTGTATATCTCTTAAATGTCAACATATACACGTGTGATTTAGTTTACGAAGATTTTTCAATGTCGAGAACCTCGATCAGAGAGTAAAAATGGCATAAGGTTCACAATGGTGTAAAATTAAAATGGGATATACCGGGCTAGGATTTGAGTTACAGGAACAAGGGCCAAACCAACCACCCAAGAATGGAATCGTCGAGCGAAAACACTTGACAACCTCCTAGAAGCAGCTTTTCATGCCACCAGACCTTTCTCCATCAATTAGGAATCTGATGCCGTCACTAAACACATTCCTTAAATTGTAGCCATTTGTTGAGTGTTTTTTTTTGTGTCTAATTCGCATATATATCACCATTGCCCTTGATTTTCTTGACTGTATATCTCTTAAATGTCAACATATACACGTGTGATTTTGTTTACGAAGATTTTTCAATGCCGAGAACCTCGATCAGAGAGTAAAAAAGGCGTAAGGTTCACAATGGTGTAAAATTAAAATGGGATATACCTGGCTAGAATTCGAGTTACAGGAACAAGGGCCAAACCAACTACCCAAGAATGGAATCGTCGAGCGAAAACACTTGACAACCTCCTAGAAGCTGCATTTCTTGCGACCAGACCTTTCCCCATCAATTAGGAATCTGATGCCGTCACTAAACACATTCCTTAAATTGTAGCCATTTGTTGATTGTTTTTTTTTGTGTCTAATCCGCATATATATCACAATTGCCCTTGATTTTCTTGACTGTATATCTCTTAAATGTCAACATATACACGTGTCATTTAGTTTACGAAGATTTTTCAACGCTGAGAACCTCGATCAGAGAGTAAAAAAGGCGTAAGGTTCACAATGGTGTAAAATTAAAATGGCTTATACCGGGCTAGGATTCAAGTTACAGACACAAGGGCCAAACCAACCACCCAAGAATGGAATCATCGAGCGAAAACACTTGACAACCTGCAAGAAGCAGATTTTCTTGCCACCAGACCTTTCTCCGTCAATTAGGAATCTGGTACCGTCACTAAACACTTTTCCTTAAATTGTACCCATTTGTTGAGTGTTTTTTTTTGTGTCTAATCCGCATATATATCACAATTGCCCTTGATTTTCTTGACTGTATATCTCTTAAATGTCAACATATTAGACACAAAAAAACACTCAACAAATGGCTACAATTTAATGAATGTGTTTAGTGACGGCATCAGATTCCTAATTGATAGAGAAAGGTCTGGTGGCAAGAAAAGCTGCTTCTAGGAGGTTGACAAGTGTTTTCGCTCGACGATTCCATTCTTGGGTGGTTGGTTTGGCCCTTGTTCCTTTAACTCGAATCCTAGCCCGGTATATACCATTTTAATTTTACACCATTGTGAACCTTACGACTTTTTTACTCTCTGATCGAGGTTCTTGGCATTGAAAAATCGTCGTAAACTAAATCACACGTATATATATTGACATTTAAGAGATATACAGTCAAGAAAATCAAAGGCAGTGGTGATATATATGCGGATTAGACACAAAAAAAAACACTCAAAAAATGGCTCCAATTTAAGGAATCTGTTTAGTGACTGCATAAGATTCCTAATTGATGGAGAAAGGTTTGGTGGCAAGAAAAGCTGCTTCTAGGAGGTTGTCTAGTGTTTTCGCTCGACAATTCCATTCTTGGGTGGTTGGTTTGGCCCTTGTTTCTGTAACTCGAACCCTAGCCCGGTATATCCCATTTTAATTTTACACCATTGGGAACCTTACGCCTTTTTTACTCTCCGATCGAGGTTCTCGGCATTGAAAAATCTTCGTAAACTAAATCACACGTGTATATGTTGACATTTAAGAGATATACAGTCAAGAAAATCAAGGGCAATGGTGATATATATACGGATTAGACACCAAAAAAAAACACTCAACAAACGGCTCCAATTTAAGGAATGTGTTTAGTGACGGCATCAGATTCCTAATTGATGGAGAAAGGTCTGGTGGCAAGAAAAGCTGCTTCTAGGAGGTTGTCAAGTGTTTTCCCTCGATGAATCCATTCTTGGGTGGTTGGTTTGGCCCTTGTTACTGTAACTCGAATCCTAGCCCGGTATATCCCATTTTAATTTATACCATTGTGAACCTTACGCCTTTTTAACTCTCTGATCGAGGTTCTCGGCATTGAAAAATCTTCGTAAACTAAATCACACGTGTATATGTTGACTTTTAAGAGATATACAGTCAAGAAAATCAAGGGCAATGGTGATATATATGCGGATTAGACACAAAAAAAAACACTCAACAAATGGCTACAATTTAAGGAAAAGTGTTTAGTGACGGTACCAGATTCCTAATTGACGGAGAAAGGTCTGGTGGCAAGAAAATCTGCTTCTTACAGGTTGTCAAGTGTTTTCGCTCGATGATTCCATTCTTGGGTGGTTGGTTTGGCCCTTGTGTCTGTAACTAGAATCCTAGCCCGGTATAAGCCATTTTAATTTTACACCATTGTGAACCTTACGCCTTTTTTACTCTCTGATCGAGGTTCTCAGCGTTGAAAAATCTTCGTAAACTAAATGACACGTGTATATGTTGACATTTAAGAGATATACAGTCAAGAAAATCAAGGGCAATTGTGATATATATGCGGATTAGACACAAAAAAAAACAATCAACAAATGGCTACAATTTAAGGAATGTGTTTAGTGACGACATCAGATTCCTAATTGATGGGGAAAGGTCTGGTCGCAAGAAATGCAGCTTCTAGGAGGTTGTCAAGTGTTTTCGCTCGACGATTCCATTCTTGGGTAGTTGGTTTGGCCCTTGTTCCTGTAACTCGAATTCTAGCCAGGTATATCCCATTTTAATTTTACACCATTGTGAACCTTACGCCTTTTTTACTCTCTGATCGAGGTTCTCGTCATTGAAAAATCTTCGTAAACAAAATCACACGTGTATATGTTGACATTTAAGAGATATACAGTCAAGAAAATCAAGGGCAATGGTGATATATATGCGAATTAGACACACAAAAAAAAACACTCAACAAATGGCTACAATTTAAGGAATGTGTTTAGTGACGGCATCAGATTCCTAATTGATGGAGAAAGGTCTGGTGGCAAGAAAAGCTGCTTCTAGGAGGTTGTCAAGTGTTTTCGCTCGACGATTCCATTCTTGGGTGGTTGGTTTGGCCCTTGTTCCTGTAACTCAAATCCTAGCCCGGTATATCCCATTTTTATTTTACACCATTGTGAACCTTATGCCTTTTTTACTCTCTGGTCGAGGTTCTCGACATTGAAAAATCTTCGTAAACTAAATCACACGTGTATATGTTGACATTTAAGAGATATATAATCAAGAAAATCAAGGGCAATGGTGATATATATGCGGATTAGACACAAAAAAAAACACTCAACAAATGGCTACAATTTAAGGAATGTGTTTAGTGACGGCATCAGATTCCTAATTGTTGGAGAAAGGTCTGGTGGCAAGAAAAGCTGCTTCTAGGAGGTTGTCAAGTGTTTTCGCTCGACGATTCCATTCTCGGGTGGTTGGTTTGGCCCTTGTTTCTGTAACTCGAATCCTAGCCAGGTATATCCCATTTTAATTTTACACCATTGTGAACCTTACGCCTTTTTTACTCTCTGATCGAGGTTCTCGGCATTGAAAAATATTCGTAAACTAAATCACACGTGTATATGTTGACATTTAAGAGATATATAGTATAGAAAATCAGGGGCAATGGTGATATATATGCGGATTAGACACAAAAAAAAACACTCAACAAATGGCTACAATTTAAGGAATGTGTTTAGTGACGGCATCAGATTCCTAATTGATAGGGAAAGGTCTGGTGGCAAGAAAAGCTGCTTCTAGGAGGTTGTCAAGTGTTTTCGCTCGATGATTCCATTCTTGAGTGGTTGGTTTGGCCCTTGTTCCTGTAACTCGAATCCTAGCCAGGTATATCCCATTTTAATTTTACACCATTGTGAACCTTACGCCTTTTTTTCTCCCTGATCGAGGTTCTCGGCATTGAAAAATCTTCGTAAACTAAATCACAAGTGTATATGTTGACATTTATGAGATATACAGTCAATAAAATCAAGGGCAATGGTGATGTATATGCGGATTAGACACCAAAAAAAACACTCAACAAATGGCTCCAATTTAAGAAAGGTGTTTAGTGACGGTATCAGATTCCTAATTGATGGAGAAAGGTGTGGTGGCAAGAAAATCTGCTTCTTGGAGGTTGTCAAGTGTTTTCGCTCGACGATTCCATTCTTAGGTGGTTGGTTTGGCCCTTGTGTCTGTAACTTGAATCCTAGCCCGGTATAAGCCATTTTAATTTTACACCATTGTGAACCTTACGCCTTTTTTACTCTCTGATCGAGGTTCTCAGCGTTGAAAAATCTTCGTAAACTAAATGACACGTGTATATGTTGACATTTAAGAGATATACAGTCAAGAAAATCAAGGGCAATTGTGATATATATGCGGATTAGACACAAAAAAAAAAACAATCAACAAATGGCTACAATTTAAGGAATGTGTTTAGTGACGGCATCAGATTCCTAATTGATGGGGAAAGGTCTGGTCGCAAGAAATGCAGCTTCTAGGAGGTTGTCAAGTGTTTTCGCTCGACGATTCCATTCTTGGGTAGTTGGTTTGGCCCTTGTTCCTGTAACTCGAATTCTAGCCAGGTATATCCCATTTTAATTTTACACCATTGTGAACCTTACGCCTTTTTTACTCTCTGATCGAGGTTCTCGGCATTGAAAAATCTTCGTAAACAAAATCACACGTGTATATGTTGACATTTAAGAGATATACAGTCAAGAAAATCAAGGGCAATGGTGATATATATGCGAATTAGACACAAAAAAAAACACTCAACAAATGGCTACAATTTAAGGAATGTGTTTAGTGACGGCATTAGATTCCTAATTGATGGAGAAAGGTCTGGTGGCAAGAAAAGCTGCTTCTAGGAGGTTGTCAAGTGTTTTCGCTCGACGATTCCATTCTTGGGTGGTTGGTTTGGCCCTTGTTCCTGTAACTCAAATCCTAGCCCGGTATATCCCATTTTAATTTTACACCATTGTGAACCTTATGCCTTTTTTACTCTCTGATCGAGGTTCTCGACATTGAAAAATCTTCGTAAACTAAATCACACGTGTATATGTTGACATTTAAGAGATATACAGTCAAGAAAATCAAGGGCAATGGTGATATATATGCGGATTAGACACAAAAAAAAACACTCAACAAATGGCTACAATTTAAGGAATGTATTTAGTGACGGCATCAGATTCCTAATTGATGGAGAAAGGTCTGGTGGCAAGAAAAGCTGCTTCTAGGAGGTTGTCAAGTGTTTTCTCTCGACGATTCCATTCTTGGGTGGTTGGTTTGGCCCTTGTTCCTGTAACTCGAATCCTAGCCAGGTATATCCCATTTTAATTTTACACCATTGTGAACCTTACGCCTCTTTTTCTCTCAGATCGAGGTTCTCGGCATTGAAAAATATTCGTAAACTAAATCACACGTGTATATGTTGACATTTAAGAGATATACAGTCAAGAAAATCAAGGGCAATGGTGATATATATGCGGATTAGACACAAAAAAAAAACACTCAACAAATGGCTACAATTTAAGGAATGTGTTTAGTGACGGCATCAGATTCCTAATTGATGGAGAAAGGTCTGGTGGCAAGAAAAGCTGCTTCTAGGAGGTTGTCAAGTGTTTTCTCTCGACGATTCCATTCTTGGGTGGTTGGTGTGGCCCTTGTTCCTGTAACTCAAATCCTAGCCCGGTATATCCCATTTTAATTTTACACCATTGTGAACCTTTCGCCTTTTTTACTCTCTGATCGAGGTTCTCGACATTGAAAAATCTTCGTAAACTAAATCACACGTGTATATGTTGACATTTAAGAGATATACAGTCAAGAAAATCAAGGGCAATGGTGATATATATGCGGATTAGACACCAAAAAAAACACTCAACAAATGGTTACAATTTAAGGAATGTGTTTAGTGACGGCATCAGATTCCTAATTGTTGGAGAAAGGTCTGGTGGCAAGAAAAGCTGCTTCTAGGAGGTTGTCAAGTGTTTTCGCTCGACGATTCCATTCTTGGGTGGTTGGTTTGGCCCTTGTTCCTATAACTCGAATCCTAGCCAGGTATAAGCCATTTAAATTTTACACCATTGTGAACCTTACGCCTTTTTTACTCTCTGATCGAGGTTCTCAGCGTTGAAAAATCTTCGTAAACTAAATGACAGGTGTATATGTTGACATTTAAGAGATATACAGTCAAGAAAATCAAGGGCAATTGTGATATATATGCGGATTAGACACAAAAAAAAAAACACTCAACAAATGGCTACAATTTAAGGAATGTGTTTAGTGACGGCATCAGATTCCTAATTGATGGGGAAAGGTCTGGTCGCAAGAAATGCAGCTTCTAGGAGGTTGTCAAGTGTTTTCGCTCGACGATTCCATTCTTGGGTGGTTGGTTTGGCCCTTGTTCCTGTAACTCGAATTCTAGCCAGGTATATCCCATTTTAATTTTACACCATTGTGAACCTTACGCCTTTTTTACTCTCTGATCGAGGTTCTCGGCATTGAAAAATCTTCGTATACAAAATCACACGTGTATATGTTGACATTTAAGAGATATACAGTCAAGAAAATCAAGGGCAATGGTGATATATATGCGAATTAGACACAAAAAAAACACTCAACAAGTGGCTACAATTTAAGGAATGTGTTTAGTGACGGCATCAGATTCCTAATTGATGGAGAAAGGTCTGGTGGCAAGAAAAGCTGCTTCTAGGAGGTTGTCAAGTGTTTTCGCTCGACGATTCCATTCTTGGGTGGTTGGTTTGGCCCTTGTTCCTGTAACTCAAATCCAAGCCCGGTATATCCCATTTTAATTTTACACCATTGTTAACCTTACGCCTTTTTTACTCTCTGATCGAGGTTCTCGACATTGAAAAATCTTCGTAAACTAAATCACACGTGTATATGTTGACATTTAAGAGATATACAGTCAAGAAAATCAAGGGCAATGGTGATATATATGCGGATTAGACACCAAAAAAAACACTCAACAAATGGTTACAATTTAAGGAATGTGTTTAGTGACGGCATCAGATTCCTAATTGAGGGAGAAATGTCTGGTGGCAAGAAAAGCTGCTTTTAGGAGGTTGTCAAGTGTTTTCGCTCGATGATTCCATTCTTGGGTGGTTGGTTTGGACCTTGTTCCTGTAACTCTAATCCTAGCCCGGTATATCCCATTTTAATTTTACACCATTGTGAACCTTACGCCTTTTTTACTCTCTGATCGAGGTTCTTGGCATTGAAAAATATTCGTAAACTAAATCACACGTATATATGTTGACATTTAAGAGATATATAATCAAGAAAATCAAGGGCAATGGTGATATATATGCGGATTAGACACCGAAAAAAAAACACTCAACAATTGGCTACAATTTAAGGAATGTGTTTAGTGACGGCATCAGATTCCTAATTGATGGAGAAAGGTCTGGTGGCAAGAAAAGCTGCTTCTAGGAGGTTGTCAAGTGTTTTCTCTCGACGATTCCATTCTTGGGTGGTTGGTTTGGCCCTTGTTCCTGTAACTCGAATCCTAGCCAGGTATATCCCATTTTAATTTTACACCATTGTGAACCTTACGCCTCTTTTTCTCTCTGATCGAGGTTCTCGGCATTGAAAAATATTCGTAAACTAAATCACACGTGTATATGTTGACATTTAAGAGATATACAGTCAAGAAAATCAAGGGCAATGGTGATATATATACGGATTAGACAAAAAAAAAACATTCAACAAATGGCTACAATTTAAGGAATGTGTTTAGTGACGGCATCAGATTCCTAATTGATGGAGAAAGGTCTGGTGGCAAGAAAAGCTGCTTCTAGGAGGTTGTCAAGTGTTTTCTCTCGACGATTCCATTCTTGGGTGGTTGGTTTGGCCCTTGTTCCTGTAACTCAAATCCTAGCCCGGTATATCCCATTTTAATTTTACACCATTGTGAACCTTACGCCTTTTTTACTCTCTGATCGAGGTTCTCGACATTGAAAAATCTTCGTAAACTAAATCACACGTGTATATGTTGACATTTAAGAGATATACAGTCAAGAAAATCAAGGGCAATGGTGATATATATGCGGATTAGACACCAAAAAAAACACTCAACAAATTGTTACAATTTAAGGAATGTGTTTAGTGACGGCATCAGATTCCTAATTGTTGGAGAAAGGTCTGGTGGCAAGAAAAGCTGCTTCTAGGAGGTTGTCAAGTGTTTTCGCTCGACGATTCCATTCTTGGGTGGTTGGTTTGGCCCTTGTTCCTATAACTCGAATCCTAGCCAGGTATAAGCCATTTAAATTTTACACCATTGTGAACCTTACGCCTTTTTTACTCTCTGATCGAGGTTCTCAGCGTTGAAAAATCTTCGTAAACTAAATGACAGGTGTATATGTTGACATTTAAGAGATATACAGTCAAGAAAATCAAGGGCAATTGTGATATATATGCGGATTAGACACAAAAAAAAAAAAACACTCAACAAATGGCTACAATTTAAGGAATGTGTTTAGTGACGGCATCAGATTCCTAATTGATGGGGAAAGGTCTGGTCGCAAGAAATGCAGCTTCTAGGAGGTTGTCAAGTGTTTTCGCTCGACGATTCCATTCTTGGGTGGTTGGTTTGGCCCTTGTTCCTGTAACTCGAATTCTAGCCAGGTATATCCCATTTTAATTTTACACCATTGTGAACCTTACGCCTTTTTTACTCTCTGATCGAGGTTCTCGGCATTGAAAAATCTTCGTATACAAAATCACACGTGTATATGTTGACATTTAAGAGATATACAGTCAAGAAAATCAAGGGCAATGGTGATATATATGCGAATTAGACACAAAAAAAACACTCAACAAGTGGCTACAATTTAAGGAATGTGTTTAGTGACGGCATCAGATTCCTAATTGATGGAGAAAGGTCTGGTGGCAAGAAAAGCTGCTTCTAGGAGGTTGTCAAGTGTTTTCGCTCGACGATTCCATTCTTGGGTGGTTGGTTTGGCCCTTGTTCCTGTAACTCAAATCCAAGCCCGGTATATCCCATTTTAATTTTACACCATTGTTAACCTTACGCCTTTTTTACTCTCTGATCGAGGTTCTCGACATTGAAAAATCTTCGTAAACTAAATCACACGTGTATATGTTGACATTTAAGAGATATACAGTCAAGAAAATCAAGGGCAATGGTGATATATATGCGGATTAGACACCAAAAAAAACACTCAACAAATGGTTACAATTTAAGGAATGTGTTTAGTGACGGCATCAGATTCCTAATTGAGGGAGAAATGTCTGGTGGCAAGAAAAGCTGCTTTTAGGAGGTTGTCAAGTGTTTTCGCTCGATGATTCCATTCTTGGGTGGTTGGTTTGGACCTTGTTCCTGTAACTCTAATCCTAGCCCGGTATATCCCATTTTAATTTTACACCATTGTGAACCTTACGCCTTTTTTACTCTCTGATCGAGGTTCTTGGCATTGAAAAATATTCGTAAACTAAATCACACGTATATATGTTGACATTTAAGAGATATATAATCAAGAAAATCAAGGGCAATGGTGATATATATGCGGATTAGACACCGAAAAAAAAACACTCAACAATTGGCTACAATTTAAGGAATGTGTTTAGTGACGGCATCAGATTCCTAATTGATGGAGAAAGGTCTGGTGGCAAGAAAAGCTGCTTCTAGGAGGTTGTCAAGTGTTTTCTCTCGACGATTCCATTCTTGGGTGGTTGGTTTGGCCCTTGTTCCTGTAACTCGAATCCTAGCCAGGTATATCCCATTTTAATTTTACACCATTGTGAACCTTACGCCTCTTTTTCTCTCTGATCGAGGTTCTCGGCATTGAAAAATATTCGTAAACTAAATCACACGTGTAT
Organism: Helianthus tuberosus; assembly: GCA_030545235.1. Lineage (NCBI taxonomy): Eukaryota > Viridiplantae > Streptophyta > Magnoliopsida > Asterales > Asteraceae > Helianthus > Helianthus tuberosus. The sequence continues at coordinate 40,868,220 of CM060385.1, read as the reverse complement.
ATGTTGACATTTAAGAGATATACAGTCAAGAAAATCAAGGGCAATGGTGATATATATACGGATTAGACAAAAAAAAAACATTCAACAAATGGCTACAATTTAAGGAATGTGTTTAGTGACGGCATCAGATTCCTAATTGATGGAGAAAGGTCTGGTGGCAAGAAAAGCTGCTTCTAGGAGGTTGTCAAGTGTTTTCTCTCGACGATTCCATTCTTGGGTGGTTGGTTTGGCCCTTGTTCCTGTAACTCAAATCCTAGCCCGGTATATCCCATTTTAATTTTACACCATTGTGAACCTTACGCCTTTTTTACTCTCTGATCGAGGTTCTCGACATTGAAAAATCTTCGTAAACTAAATCACACGTGTATATGTTGACATTTAAGAGATATACAGTCAAGAAAATCAAGGGCAATGGTGATATATATGCGGATTAGACACCAAAAAAAACACTCAACAAATTGTTACAATTTAAGGAATGTGTTTAGTGACGGCATCAGATTCCTAATTGTTGGAGAAAGGTCTGGTGGCAAGAAAAGCTGCTTCTAGGAGGTTGTCAAGTGTTTTCGCTCGACGATTCCATTCTTGGGTGGTTGGTTTGGCCCTTGTTCCTATAACTCGAATCCTAGCCAGGTATAAGCCATTTAAATTTTACACCATTGTGAACCTTACGCCTTTTTTACTCTCTGATCGAGGTTCTCAGCGTTGAAAAATCTTCGTAAACTAAATGACAGGTGTATATGTTGACATTTAAGAGATATACAGTCAAGAAAATCAAGGGCAATTGTGATATATATGCGGATTAGACACAAAAAAAAAAAAACACTCAACAAATGGCTACAATTTAAGGAATGTGTTTAGTGACGGCATCAGATTCCTAATTGATGGGGAAAGGTCTGGTCGCAAGAAATGCAGCTTCTAGGAGGTTGTCAACTGTTTTCGCTCGACGATTCCATTCTTGGGTGGTTGGTTTGGCCCTTGTTCCTGTAACTCGAATTCTAGCCAGGTATATCCCATTTTAATTTTACACCATTGTGAACCTTACGCCTTTTTTACTCTCTGATCGAGGTTCTCGGCATTGAAAAATCTTCGTATACAAAATCACACGTGTATATGTTGACATTTAAGAGATATACAGTCAAGAAAATCAAGGGCAATGGTGATATATATGCGAATTAGACACAAAAAAAACACTCAACAAGTGGCTACAATTTAAGGAATGTGTTTAGTGACGGCATCAGATTCCTAATTGATGGAGAAAGGTCTGGTGGCAAGAAAAGCTGCTTCTAGGAGGTTGTCAAGTGTTTTCGCTCGACGATTCCATTCTTGGGTGGTTGGTTTGGCCCTTGTTCCTGTAACTCAAATCCAAGCCCGGTATATCCCATTTTAATTTTACACCATTGTTAACCTTACGCCTTTTTTACTCTCTGATCGAGGTTCTCGACATTGAAAAATCTTCGTAAACTAAATCACATGTGTATATGTTGACATTTAAGAGATATACAGTCAAGAAAATCAAGGGCAATGGTGATATATATGCGGATTAGACACCAAAAAAAACACTCAACAAATGGTTACAATTTAAGGAATGTGTTTAGTGACGGCATCAGATTCCTAATTGAGGGAGAAATGTCTGGTGGCAAGAAAAGCTGCTTTTAGGAGGTTGTCAAGTGTTTTCGCTCGATGATTCCATTCTTGGGTGGTTGGTTTGGACCTTGTTCCTGTAACTCTAATCCTAGCCCGGTATATCCCATTTTAATTTTACACCATTGTGAACCTTACGCCTTTTTTACTCTCTGATCGAGGTTCTTGGCATTGAAAAATATTCGTAAACTAAATCACACGTATATATGTTGACATTTAAGAGATATATAATCAAGAAAATCAAGGGCAATGGTGATATATATGCGGATTAGACACCGAAAAAAAAACACTCAACAATTGGCTACAATTTAAGGAATGTGTTTAGTGACGGCATCAGATTCCTAATTGATGGAGAAAGGTCTGGTGGCAAGAAAAGCTGCTTCTAGGAGGTTGTCAAGTGTTTTCTCTCGACGATTCCATTCTTGGGTGGTTGGTTTGGCCCTTGTTCCTGTAACTCGAATCCTAGCCAGGTATATCCCATTTTAATTTTACACCATTGTGAACCTTACGCCTCTTTTTCTCTCTGATCGAGGTTCTCGGCATTGAAAAATATTCGTAAACTAAATCACACGTGTATATGTTGACATTTAAGAGATATACAGTCAAGAAAATCAAGGGCAATGGTGATATATATACGGATTAGACAAAAAAAAAACATTCAACAAATGGCTACAATTTAAGGAATGTGTTTAGTGACGGCATCAGATTCCTAATTGATGGAGAAAGGTCTGGTGGCAAGAAAAGCTGCTTCTAGGAGGTTGTCAAGTGTTTTCTCTCGACGATTCCATTCTTGGGTGGTTGGTTTGGCCCTTGTTCCTGTAACTCAAATCCTAGCCCGGTATATCCCATTTTAATTTTACACCATTGTGAACCTTACGCCTTTTTTACTCTCTGATCGAGGTTCTCGACATTGAAAAATCTTCGTAAACTAAATCACACGTGTATATGTTGACATTTAAGAGATATACAGTCAAGAAAATCAAGGGCAATGGTGATATATATGCGGATTAGACACCAAAAAAAACACTCAACAAATTGTTACAATTTAAGGAATGTGTTTAGTGACGGCATCAGATTCCTTTTTTGTGTCTAATCCGCATATATATCACCATTGCCCTTGATTTTCTTAACTGTATATCTCTTAATTATCAACATATACACGTGTGATTTAGTTTACGAATATTTTTCAATGCCGAGAACCTCGATCAGAGAGTAAAAAAGGCGTAAGGTTCACAATGGTGTAAAATTAAAATGAGATATACCTGGCTAGGATTCGAGTTACAGGAACAATGGCCACACCAACCACCCAAGAATGGAATCGTCGAGCAAAAACACTTGACAATCTCCTAGAAGCATCTTTTCTTGCCACCAGACCTTTCTCCATCAATTAGGAATCTGATGCCGTCACTAAACACATTCCTTAAATTGTAGCCATTTGTTTTGTTGAGTGTTTTTTTTTGTCTAATCCTCATATATATTACCATTGCCCTTGATTTTCTTGACTGTATATCTCTTAAAAGTCAACATATACACGTGTGATTTAGTTTACGAAGATTTTTCAATGCCGAGAACCTCGATCAGAGAGTTAAAAAGGCGTAAGGTTCACAATGGTATAAATTAAAATGGGATATACCGGGCTAGGATTCGAGTTACAGTAACAAGGGCCAAACCAACCACCCAAGAATGGATTCATCGAGCGAAAACACTTGACAACCTCCTAGAAGCAGCTTTTCTTGCCACCAGACCTTTCTCCATCAATTAGGAATCTGATGCCGTCACTAAACACATTCCTTAAATTGGAGCCGTTTGTTGAGTGTTTTTTTTTTGGTGTCTAATCCGCATATATATCACCATTGCCCTTGATTTTCTTGACTGTATATCTCTTAAATGTCAACATATACACGTGTGATTTAGTTTACGAAGATTTTTCAATGCCGAGAACCTCGATCGGAGAGTAAAAAAGGCGTAAGGTTCCCAATGGTGTAAAATTAAAATGGGATATACCGGGCTAGGGTTCGAGTTACAGGAACAAGGGCCAAACCAACCACCCAAGAATGGAATCATCGAGCGAAAACACTTGATTACCTCCTAGAAGAAGCTTTTCTTGCCACCAGACCTTTCCCCATCAATTAGGAATCTGATGCCGTCACTAAACACATTCCTTAAATTGTAGCCATTTGTTGAGTGTTTTTTTTTTTGTGTCTAATCCGCATATATATCACCATTGCCCCTGATTTTCTTTACTGTAGATCTCTTAAATGTCAACATATACACGTGTGATTTAGTTTACGAATATTTTTCAATGCCGAGAACCTCGATCAGAGAGTAAAAAAGGCGTAAGGTTCACAATGGTGTAAAATTAAAATGGGATATACCTGGCTAGGATTCGAGTTATAGGAACAAGGGCCAAACCAACCACCCAAGAATGGAATCGTCGAGCGAAAACACTTGATAACCTCCTAGAAGCAGCTTTTCTTGCCACCAGACCTTTCTCCAACAATTAGGAATCTGATGCCGTCACTAAACACATTCCTTAAATTGCAACCACTTGTTGAGTGTTTTTTTGTGTCTAATCCGCATATATATCACCATTGCCCTTGATTTTCTTAACTGTATATCTCTTAATTATCAACATATACACGTGTGATTTAGTTTACGAATATTTTTCAATGCCGAGAACCTCGATCAGAGAGTAAAAAAGGCGTAAGTTTCACAATGGTGTAAAATTAAAATGAGATATACCTGGCTAGGATTCGAGTTACAGGAACAATGGCCAAACCAACCACCCAAGAATGGAATCGTCGAGCGAAAACACTTGACAATCTCCTAGAAGCAACTTTTCTTGCCACCAGACCTTTCTCCATCAATTAGGAATCTGATGCCGTCACTAAACACATTCCTTAAATTGTAGCCATTTGTTTTGTTGAGTGTTTTTTTTTTGTGTCTAATCCTCATTTATACCACCATTTCCCTTGATTTTCTGGACTATATATCTCTTAAATGTCAACATATACACGTGTGATTTAGTTTACGAAGATTTTTCAATGCCGAGAACCTCGATCAGAGAGTAAAAAAGGCGTAAGGTTCACAGTGGTGTAAAATTAAAATAGGATATACCGGGCTAGGATTCGAGTTACAGGAACAAGGGTCAAACCAAACACCCAAGAATGGAATCGTCGAGCGAAAAAACTTGACAACCTCCTAGAAGCAGCTTTTCTTGCCACCAGACCTTTCTCTATCAATTATGAATCTGATACCGTCACTAAACACATTTCTTAAATTGGAGCCATTTGTTGAGTGTTTTTTTTGGTGTCTAATCCGCATATATATCACCATTGCCCTTGATTTTATTGACTGTATATCTCATAAATGTCAACATATACACTTGTGATTTAGTTTACGAAGATTTTTCAATGCCGAGAACCTCGATCATGGAGAAAAAAAGGCGTAAGGTTCACAATGGTGTAAAATTAAAATGGGATATACCTGGCTAGGATTCGAGTTACAGGAACAAGGGCCAAACCAACCACCCAAGAATGGAATCATCGAGCGAAAACACTTGATAACCTCCTAGAAGCAGCTTTTCTTGCCACCAGACCTTTCCCCATCAATTAGGAATCTGATGCCGTCACTAAACACATTCCTTAAATTGTAGCCATTTGTTGAGTGTTTTTTTTTTTTGGTGTCTAATCCGCATATATATCACCATTGCCCTTGATTTTCTTAACTATATATCTCTTAAATGTAAACATATAGACGTGTGATTTAGTGGACGAAGATTTTTCAACCCCGGGGACCTCGATCAGACAGTAAAAAAGGCGAAAGGTTCACAATGGTGTAAAATTAAAATGGCTTATACCGGGCTAGGATTCGAGTTACAGGAACAAGGGCCAAACCAACCACCCAAGAATGGAATCGTCGAGCGAAAACACTTGACAACCTCCTTGAAGCAGCTTTTCTTGCCACCAGACCTTTCTCCTTCAATTAGGAATCTGATGCCGTCAATAAACACATTCCTTAAACTGTTGCCATTTGTTGAGTGTTTTTTTTTTGTCTATTCCGCATATATATCACCATTGCCTTTGATTTTCTTGACTGTATATCTCTTAAATGTCAACATATACACTTGTGATTTAGTTTACGAAGATTTTTCAATGCCGAGAACCTCAATCAGAGAGTAAAAATGGGTAAGGTTCACAATGGTGTAAAATTAAAATGGGATATCGGGCTAGGATTCGAGTTACAGGAACAAGGGCCAAACCAACCACCCAAGAATGGAATCGTCGAGCTAAAACACTTGACAACCTCCTAGAACCAGCTTTTCTTGCCAACAGACATTTCTCCATCAACTAGGAATCTGATGCTGTCACTAAACACATTCCTTAAATTGTTGCTATTTCTTGAGTGTTTTTTTTGGTGTCTAATCCTCATATATATCACCATTTCCCTTAATTTTCTTGACTGTATATCTCTTAAATGTCAACATATACACGTGTGATTTAGTGTACGAAACATTTTCAATGCCGAGAACCTCGATCAGAGAGTAAAAAAGGCGTAAGGTTCACAATGGTGTAAAATTAAAATGGGATATACCGGGCTAGGATTCGAGTTACAAGATCAAGGGCTAAACCAACCACCCAAGAATGGAATCGTCGAGCGAAAACACTTGACAACCTCCTAGAAGCAGCTTTTCTTGCCACCAGACCTTTCACCATCAATTAGGAATCTGATGCCGTCACTAAACACATTCCTTAAATTGTAGCCATTTGCTGAGTGCTTATTTTTGGTGTCTAATCCGCATATATATCACCATTGCCCTTGATTTTCTTGACTGTATATCTCTTAAATGTCAACATATACACGTGTGATTTAGTTTACGAAGATATTTCATTGCTGAGAACCTCGATCAGAGAGTAAAAAAGGCGTAAGGCTCACAATGGTGTAAAATTAAAATGGGATATACCGGGCTAGGATTCGAGTTACAGGAACAAGGGCCGAACCAACCACCCAAGAATGGAATCGTCGAGCGAAAACACTTGACAACCTCCTAGAAGCAGCTTTTCTTGCCACCAGACCTTTCTCCATCAATTAGGAATCTGATGCCGTCACTAAACACATTCCTTAAATTGTAGCCATTTGTTGAGTGTTTTTTTTGTGTCTAATCCGCATATATATCACCATTGCCCTTGATTTTCTTGACTGGATATCTCTTAAATGTCAACATATACACGTGTGATTTAGTTTACGAATATTTTTCAATGCCGAGAACCTCGATCAGAGAGTAAAAAAGGCGTAAGGTTCACAAAGGTGTAAAATTAAAATGGGATATACCGGGCTAGGATTCGAGTTACAAGATCAAGGGCCAAACCAACCACCCAAGAATGGAATCGTCGAGCGAAAACACTTGACAACCTCCTAGAAGAAGCTTTTCTTGCCACCAGACCTTTCACCATCAATTAGGAATCTGATGCCGTCACTAAACACATTCCTTAAATTGTAGCCATTTGCTGAGTGTCTATTTTTGGTGTCTAATCCGCATATATATCACCATTGCCCTTGATTTTCTTGACTGTATATCTCTTAAATGTCAACATATACACGTGTGATTTAGTTTACGAAGATATTTCATTGCCGAGAACCTCGATCAGAGAGTAAAAAAGGCGTAAGGCTCACAATGGTGTAAAATTAAAATGGGATATACCGGGCTAGGATTCGAGTTACAGGAACAAGGGCCGAACCAACCACCCAAGAATGGAATCGTCGAGCGAAAACACTTGACAACCTCCTAGAAGCAGCTTTTCTTGCCACCAGACCTTTCTCCATCAATTAGGAATCTGATGCCGTCACTAAACACATTCCTTAAATTGTAGCCATTCGTTGAGTGTTTTTTTTGTGTCTAATCCGCATATATATCACCATTGCCCTTGATTTTCTTGACTGTATATCTCTTAAATGTCAACATATACACGTGTGATTTAGTTTACGAATATTTTTCAATGCCGAGAACCTCGATTAGAGAGTAAAAAAGGCGTAAGGTTCACAATGGTGTAAAATTAAAATGGGATATACCGGGCTAGGATTCGAGTTAGAAGATCAAGGGCCAAACCAACCACCCAAGAATGGAATCGTCGAGCGAAAACACTTGACAACCTCCTAGAAGCAGCTTTTCTTGCCACCAGACCTTTCTCCATCAATTAGGAATCTGATGCCGTCACTAAACACATTCCTTAAATTGTAGCCATTTGTTTAGTGTTTTTTTTGGTGTCTAATCCGCATATATATCACCATTGCCCTTGATTTTATTGACTGTATATCTCTTAAATATCAACATATACACGTGTGATTTAGTTTACGAAGATTTTTCAATGCCGAGAACCTCGATCAGAGAGTAAAAAAGGCGTAAGGTTCACAATGGTGTAAAATTAAAATGGGATATACCGGGCTAGGATTCGAGTTACAGGAACAAGGGCCAAACCAACCACCCAAGAATGGAATCATCGAGCGAAAACACTTGATAACTTCCTAGAAGCAGCTTTTCTTGCAACCAGACCTTTCCCCATCAATTAGGAATCTGATGCCGTCACTAAACACATTCCTTAAATTGTATCCATTTGTTGAGTGTTTTTTTTGGTGTCTAATCCGCATATATATCACCATTGCCCTCGATTTTCTTAACTATATAACTCTTAAATGTAAACATATACACGTGTGATTTAGTTGACGAAGATTTTTCAACGCTGGGGAGCTCGATCAGACAGTAAAAAAGGCGTAAGGTTCACAATGGTGTAAAATTAAAATGGCTTATACCGGGCTAGGATTCGAGTTACAGGAATAAGGGCCAAACCAACCACCCAAGAATGGAATCGTCGAGCGAAAACACTTGACAACCTCCTAGAAGCATCTTTTCTTGCCACCAGACCTTTCTCCATCAATTAGGAATCTGATGCCGTCACTAAACACATTCCTTAAATTGTATCCATTTGTTTTGTTGAGTGTTTTTTTTTGTCTAATCCTCATATATATTACCATTGCCCTTGATTTTCTTGACTGTATATCTCTTAAAAGTCAACATATACACGTGTGATTTAGTTTACGAAGATTTTTCAATGCCGAGAACCTCGATCAGAGAGTTAAAAAGGCGTAAGGTTCACAATGGTATAAATTAAAATGGGATATACCGGGCTAGGATTCGAGTTACAGTAACAAGGGCCAAACTAACCACCCAAGAATGGATTCATCGAGCGAAAACACTTGACAACCTCCTAGAAGCAGCTTTTCTTGCCACCAGACCTTTCTCCATCAATTAGGAATCTGATGCCGTCACTAAACACATTCCTTAAATTGGAGCCGTTTGTTGAGTGTTTTTTTTGGTGTCTAATCCGCATATATATCACCATTGCCCTTGATTTTCTTGACTGTATATCTCTTAAATGTCAACATATACACGTGTGATTTAGTTTACGAAGATTTTTCAATGCCGAGAACCTCGATCGGAGAGTAAAAAAGGCGTAAGGTTCCCAATGGTGTAAAATTAAAATGGGATATACCGGGCTAGGGTTCGAGTTACAGGAACAAGGGCCAAACCAACCACCCAAGAATGAAATCATCGAGCGAAAACACTTGATTACCTCCTAGAAGAAGCTTTTCTTGCCACCAGACCTTTCCCCATCAATTAGGAATCTGATGCCGTCACTAAACACATTCCTTAAATTGTAGCCATTTGTTGAGTGTTTTTTTTTTGTGTCTAATCCGCATATATATCACCATTGCCCCTGATTTTCTTTACTGTAGATCTCTTAAATGTCAACATATACACGTGTGATTTAGTTTACGAATATTTTTCAATGCCGAGAACCTCGATCAGAGAGTAAAAAAGGCGTAAGGTTCACAATGGTGTAAAATTAAAATGGGATATACCTGGCTAGGATTCGAGTTATAGGAACAAGGGCCAAACCAACCACCCAAGAATGGAATCGTCGAGCGAAAACACTTGATAACCTCCTAGAAGCAGCTTTTCTTGCCACCAGACCTTTCTCCAACAATTAGGAATCTGATGCCGTCACTAAACACATTCCTTAAATTGCAACCATTTGTTGAGTGTTTTTTTGTGTCTAATCCGCATATATATCACCATTGCCCTTGATTTTCTTAACTGTATATCTCTTAATTATCAACATATACACGTGTGATTTAGTTTACGAATATTTTTCAATGCCGAGAACCTCGATCAGAGAGTAAAAAAGGCGTAAGTTTCACAATGGTGTAAAATTAAAATGAGATATACCTGGCTAGGATTCGAGTTACAGGAACAATGGCCAAACCAACCACCCAAGAATGGAATCGTCGAGCGAAAACACTTGACAATCTCCTAGAAGCAACTTTTCTTGCCACCAGACCTTTCTCCATCAATTAGGAATCTGATGCCGTCACTAAACACATTCCTTAAATTGTAGCCATTTGTTTTGTTGAGTGTTTTTTTTTGTGTCTAATCCTCATATATACCACCATTTCCCTTGATTTTCTGGACTATATATCTCTTAAATGTCAACATATACACGTGTGATTTAGTTTACGAAGATTTTTCAATGCCGAGAACCTCGATCAGAGAGTAAAAAAGGCGTAAGGTTCACAGTGGTGTAAAATTAAAATGGGATATACCGGGCTAGGATTCGAGTTACAGGAACAAGGGTCAAACCAAACACCCAAGAATGGAATCGTCGAGCGAAAAAACTTGACAACCTCCTAGAAGCAGCTTTTCTTGCCACCAGACCTTTCTCTATCAATTAGGAATCTGATACCGTCACTAAACACATTTCTTAAATTGGAGCCATTTGTTGAGTGTTTTTTTTGGTGTCTAATCCGCATATATATCACCATTGCCCTTGATTTTATTGACTGTATATCTCATAAATGTCAACATATACACTTGTGATTTAGTTTACGAAGATTTTTCAATGCCGAGAACCTCGATCATGGAGAAAAAAAGGCGTAAGGTTCACAATGGTGTAAAATTAAAATGGGATATACCTGGCTAGGATTCGAGTTACAGGAACAAGGGCCAAACCAACCACCCAAGAATGGAATCATCGAGCGAAAACACTTGATAACCTCCTAGAAGCAGCTTTTCTTGCCACCAGACCTTTCCCCATCAATTAGGAATCTGATGCCGTCACTAAACACATTCCTTAAATTGTAGCCATTTGTTGAGTGTTTTTTTTTTTGGTGTCTAATCCGCATATGTATCACCATTGCCCTTGATTTTCTTAACTATATATCTCTTAAATGTAAACATATAGACGTGTGATTTAGTTGACGAAGATTTTTCAACCCCGGGGACCTCGATCAGACAGTAAAAAAGGCGAAAGGTTCACAATGGTGTAAAATTAAAATGGCTTATACCGGGCTAGGATTCGAGTTACAGGAACAAGGGCCAAACCAACCACCCAAGAATGGAATCGTCGAGCGAAAACACTTGACAACCTCCTTGAAGCAGCTTTTCTTGCCACCAGACCTTTCTCCTTCAATTAGGAATCTGATGCCGTCAATAAACACATTCCTTAAACTGTTGCCATTTGTTGAGTGTTTTTTTTGTCTATTCCGCATATATATCACCATTGCCTTTGATTTTCTTGACTGTATATCTCTTAAATGTCAACATATACACTTGTGATTTAGTTTACGAAGATTTTTCAATGCCGAGAACCTCAATCAGAGAGTAAAAATGGGTAAGGTTCACAATGGTGTAAAATTAAAATGGGATATCGGGCTAGGATTCGAGTTACAGGAACAAGGGCCAAACCAACCACCCAAGAATGGAATCGTCGAGCTAAAACACTTGACAACCTCCTAGAACCAGCTTTTCTTGCCAACAGACATTTCTCCATCAACTAGGAATCTGATGCTGTCACTAAACACATTCCTTAAATTGTTGCTATTTCTTGAGTGTTTTTTTTGGTGTCTAATCCTCATATATATCACCATTTCCCTTAATTTTCTTGACTGTATATCTCTTAAATGTCAACATATACACGTGTGATTTAGTGTACGAAACATTTTCAATGCCGAGAACCTCGATCAGAGAGTAAAAAAGGCGTAAGGTTCACAATGGTGTAAAATTAAAATGGGATATACCGGGCTAGGATTCGAGTTACAAGATCAAGGGCCAAACCAACCACCCAAGAATGGAATCGTCGAGCGAAAACACTTGACAACCTCCTAGAAGCAGCTTTTCTTGCCACCAGACCTTTCACCATCAATTAGGAATCTGATGCCGTCACTAAACACATTCCTTAAATTGTAGCCATTTGCTGAGTGCTTATTTTTGGTGTCTAATCCGCATATATATCACCATTGCCCTTGATTTTCTTGACTGTATATCTCTTAAATGTCAACATATACACGTGTGATTTAGTTTACGAAGATATTTCATTGCTGAGAACCTCGATCAGAGAGTAAAAAAGGCGTAAGGCTCACAATGGTGTAAAATTAAAATGGGATATACCGGGCTAGGATTCGAGTTACAGGAACAAGGGCCGAACCAACCACCCAAGAATGGAATCGTCGAGCGAAAACACTTGACAACCTCCTAGAAGCAGCTTTTCTTGCCACCAGACCTTTCTCCATCAATTAGGAATCTGATGCCGTCACTAAACACATTCCTTAAATTGTAGCCATTTGTTGAGTGTTTTTTTTGTGTCTAATCCGCATATATATCACCATTGCCCTTGATTTTCTTGACTGGATATCTCTTAAATGTCAACATATACACGTGTGATTTAGTTTACGAATATTTTTCAATGCCGAGAACCTCGATCAGAGAGTAAAAAAGGCGTAAGGTTCACAAAGGTGTAAAATTAAAATGGGATATACCGGGCTAGGATTCGAGTTACAAGATCAAGGGCCAAACCAACCACCTAAGAATGGAATCGTCGAGCGAAAACACTTGACAACCTCCTAGAAGAAGCTTTTCTTGCCACCAGACCTTTCACCATCAATTAGGAATCTGATGCCGTCACTAAACACATTCCTTAAATTGTAGCCATTTGCTGAGTGTCTATTTTTGGTGTCTAATCCGCATATATATCACCATTGCCCTTGATTTTCTTGACTGTATATCTCTTAAATGTCAACATATACACGTGTGATTTAGTTTACGAAGATATTTCATTGCCGAGAACCTCGATCAGAGAGTAAAAGAAGGCGTAAGGCTCACAATGGTGTAAAATTAAAATGGGATATACCGGGCTAGGATTCGAGTTACAGGAACAAGGGCCGAACCAACCACCCAAGAATGGAATCGTCGAGCGAAAACACTTGACAACCTCCTAGAAGCAGCTTTTCTTGCCACCAGACCTTTCTCCATCAATTAGGAATCTGATGCCGTCACTAAACACATTCCTTAAATTGTACCCATTCGTTGAGTGTTTTTTTTTTGTGTCTAATCCGCATATATATCACCATTGCCCTTGATTTTCTTGACTGTATATCTCTTAAATGTCAACATATACACGTGTGATTTAGTTTACGAATATTTTTCAATGCCGAGAACCTCGATTAGAGAGTAAAAAAGGCGTAAGGTTCACAATGGTGTAAAATTAAAATGGGATATACCGGGCTAGGATTCGAGTTAGAAGATCAAGGGCCAAACCAACCACCCAAGAATGGAATCGTCGAGCGAAAACACTTGACAACCTCCTAGAAGCAGCTTTTCTTGCCACCAGACCTTTCTCCATCAATTAGGAATCTGATGCCGTCACTAAACACATTCCTTAAATTGTAGCCATTTGTTTAGTGTTTTTTTTGGTGTCTAATCCGCATATATATCACCATTGCCCTTGATTTTATTGACTGTATATCTCTTAAATATCAACATATACACGTGTGATTTAGTTTACGAAGATTTTTCAATGCCGAGAACCTCGATCAGAGAGTAAAAAAGGCGTAAGGTTCACAATGGTGTAAAATTAAAATGGGATATACCGGGCTAGGATTCGAGTTACAGGAACAAGGGCCAAACCAACCACCCAAGAATGGAATCATCGAGCGAAAACACTTGATAACTTCCTAGAAGCAGCTTTTCTTGCAACCAGACCTTTCCCCATCAATTAGGAATCTGATGCCGTCACTAAACACATTCCTTAAATTGTATCCATTTGTTGAGTGTTTTTTTTGGTGTCTAATCCGCATATATATCACCATTGCCCTCGATTTTCTTAACTATATAACTCTTAAATGTAAACATATACACGTGTGATTTAGTTGACGAAGATTTTTCAACGCTGGGGAGCTCGATCAGACAGTAAAAAAGGCGTAAGGTTCACAATGGTGTAAAATTAAAATGGCTTATACCGGGCTAGGATTCGAGTTACAGGAATAAGGGCAAACCAACCACCCAAGAATGGAATCGTCGAGCGAAAACACTTGACAACCTCCTAGAAGCAGCTTTTCTTGCCATCAGACCTTTCTCCATCAATTAGGAATCTGATGCCGTCACTAAACACATTCCTTAAATTGTTGCCATTTGTTGAGTGTTTTTTTTGTCTATTCCGCATATATATCACCATTGCCTTTGATTTTCTTGACTGTATATCTCTTAAATGTCAACATATACACGTGTGATTTAGTTTACGAAGATTTTTCAATGCCGAGAACCTCAATCAGATAGTAAAAATGGGTAAGGTTCACAATGGTGTAAAATTAAAATGGGATATACCGGGCTAGGATTCGAGTTACAGGAACAAGGGCCAAACCAACCACCCAAGAATGGAATCGTTGAGCGAAAACACTTGACAACCTCCTAGAAGCAGCTTTTCTTGCCAACAGACACTTCTCCATCAACTAGGAATCTGATGCAGTCACTAAACACATTCCTTAAATTGTTGCCATTTGTTGAGTGTTTTTTTTTTTGGTGTCTAATCCTCATATATATCACCATTTCCCTTGATTTTCTTGACTGTATATCTCTTAAATGTCAACATATACACGTGTGATTTAGTTTACGAATATTTTTCAATGCCGAGAACCTCGATCAGAGAGTAAAAAAGGCGTAAGGTTCACAATGGTGTAAAATTAAAATGGGATATACCTGGCTAGGATTCGAGTTACAAGAACAAGGGCCAAACCAACCACCCAAGAATGGAATCGTCGAACGAAAACACATGACAACGTCCTAGAAGCAGCTTTACTTGCCACCAGACCTTTCTCCATCAATTAGGAATCTGATGCCGTCACTAAACACATTCCTTAAATTGTAGCCATTTGTTGAGTGTTTATTTTTGGTGTCTAATCCGCATATATATCACCATTGCCCTTGATTTTCTTGACTGTATATCTCTTAAATGTCAACATATACACATGTGATTAGTTTACGAAGATATTTCATTGCCGAGAACCTCGATCAGAGAGTAAAAAAGGCGTAAGGGTCACAATGGTGTAAAATTAAAATGGGATATACCGGGCTAGGATTCGAGTTACAGGAACAAGGGCCAAACCAACCACCCAAGAATGGAATCGTCGAGCGAAAACACTTGACAACCTCCTAGAAGCTGCTTTTCTGGCCACCAGACCTTTCTCCATCAATTAGGAATCTGATGCCGTCACTAAACACATTCCTTAAATTGTAGCCATTTGTTGAGTGTTTTTTTTTGTGTCTAATCCGCATATATATCACCAATGCCCTTGATTTTCTTGACTGTATATCTCTTAAATGTCAACATATACACGTGTGATTTAGTTTACGAATATTTTTCAATGCCGAGAACCTCGATTAGAGAGTAAAAAAGGCGTAAGGTTCACAATGGTGTAAAATTAAAATGGGATATACCGGGCTAGGATTCGAGTTACAAGATCAAGGGCCAAACCAACCACCCAAGAATGGAATCGTCGAGCGAAAACACTTGACAACCTCCTAGAAGCAGCTTTTCTTGCCACCAGACCTTTCACCATCAATTAGGAATCTGATGCCGTCACTAAACACATTCCTTAAATTGTAGCCATTTGCTGAGTGCTTATTTTTGGTGTCTAATCCGCATATATATCACCATTGCCCTTGATTTTCTTGACTGTATATCTCTTAAATGTCAACATATACACGTGTGATTTAGTTTACGAAGATATTTCATTGCTGAGAACCTCGATCAGAGAGTAAAAAAGGCGTAAGGCTCACAATGGTGTAAAATTAAAATGGGATATACCGGGCTAGGATTCGAGTTACAGGAACAAGGGCCGAACCAACCACCCAAGAATGGAATCGTCGAGCGAAAACACTTGACAACCTCCTAGAAGCAGCTTTTCTTGCCACCAGACCTTTCTCCATCAATTAGGAATCTGATGCCGTCACTACACACATTCCTTAAATTGTAGCCATTTGTTGAGTGTTTTTTTTTGTGTCTAATCCGCATATATATCACCATTGCCCTTGATTTTCTTGACTGGATATCTCTTAAATGTCAACATATACACGTGTGATTTAGTTTACGAATATTTTTCAATGCCGAGAACCTCGATCAGAGAGTAAAAAAGGCGTAAGGTTCACAAAGGTGTAAAATTAAAATGGGATATACCGGGCTAGGATTCGAGTTACAAGATCAAGGGCCAAACCAACCACCTAAGAATGGAATCGTCGAGCGAAAACACTTGACAACCTCCTAGAAGAAGCTTTTCTTGCCACCAGACCTTTCACCATCAATTAGGAATCTGATGCCGTCACTAAACACATTCCTTAAATTGTAGCCATTTGCTGAGTGTCTATTTTTGGTGTCTAATCCGCATATATATCACCATTGCCCTTGTTTTTCTTGACTGTATATCTCTTAAATGTCAACATATACACGTGTGATTTAGTTTACGAAGATATTTCATTGCCGAGAACCTCGATCAGAGAGTAAAAAAGGCGTAAGGCTCACAATGGTGTAAAATTAAAATGGGATATACCGGGCTAGGATTCGAGTTACAGGAACAAGGGCCGAACCAACCACCCAAGAATGGAATCGTCGAGCGAAAACACTTGACAACCTCCTAGAAGCAGCTTTTCTTGCCACCAGACCTTTCTCCATCAATTAGGAATCTGATGCCGTCGCTAAACACATTCCTTAAATTGTAGCCATTCGTTGAGTGTTTTTTTTTTGTGTCTAATCCGCATATATATCACCATTGCCCTTGATTTTCTTGACTGTATATCTCTTAAATGTCAACATATACACGTGTGATTTAGTTTACGAATATTTTTCAATGCCGAGAACCTCGATTAGAGAGTAAAAAAGGCGTAAGGTTCACAATGGTGTAAAATTAAAATGGGATATACCGGGCTAGGATTCGAGTTAGAAGATCAAGGGCCAAACCAACTACCCAAGAATGGAATCGTCGAGCGAAAACACTTGACAACCTCCTAGAAGCAGCTTTTCTTGCCACCAGACCTTTCTCCATCAATTAGGAATCTGATGCCGTCACTAAACACATTCCTTAAATTGTAGCCATTTGTTTAGTGTTTTTTTTGGTGTCTAATCCGCATATATATCACCATTGCCCTTGATTTTATTGACTGTATATCTCTTAAATATCAACATATACACGTGTGATTTAGTTTACGAAGATTTTTCAATGCCGAGAACCTCGATCAGAGAGTAAAAAAGGCGTAAGGTTCACAATGGTGTAAAATTAAAATGGGATATACCGGGCTAGGATTCGAGTTACAGGAACAAGGGCCAAACCAACCACCCAAGAATGGAATCATCGAGCGAAAACACTTGATAACTTCCTAGAAGCAGCTTTTCTTGCAACCAGACCTTTCCCCATCAATTAGGAATCTGATGCCGTCACTAAACACATTCCTTAAATTGTATCCATTTGTTGAGTGTTTTTTTTGGTGTCTAATCCGCATATATATCACCATTGCCCTCGATTTTCTTAACTATATAACTCTTAAATGTAAACATATACACGTGTGATTTAGTTGACGAAGATTTTTCAACGCTGGGGAGCTCGATCAGACAGTAAAAAAGGCGTAAGGTTCACAATGGTGTAAAATTAAAATGGCTTATACCGGGCTAGGATTCGAGTTACAGGAATAAGGGCCAAACCAACCACCCAAGAATGGAATCGTCGAGCGAAAACACTTGACAACCTCCTAGAAGCAGCTTTTCTTGCCATCAGACCTTTCTCCATCAATTAGGAATCTGATGCCGTCACTAAACACATTCCTTAAATTGTTGCCATTTGTTGAGTGTTTTTTTTGTCTATTCCGCATATATATCACCATTGCCTTTGATTTTCTTGACTGTATATCTCTTAAATGTCAACATATACACGTGTGATTTAGTTTACGAAGATTTTTCAATGCCGAGAACCTCAATCAGATAGTAAAAATGGGTAAGGTTCACAATGGTGTAAAATTAAAATGGGATATACCGGGCTAGGATTCGAGTTACAGGAACAAGGGCCAAACCAACCACCCAAGAATGGAATCGTTGAGTGAAAACACTTGACAACCTCCTAGAAGCAGCTTTTCTTGCCAACAGACACTTCTCCATCAACTAGGAATCTGATGCAGTCACTAAACACATTCCTTAAATTGTTGCCATTTGTTGAGTGTTTTTTTTTTGGTGTCTAATCCTCATATATATCACCATTTCCCTTGATTTTCTTGACTGTATATCTCTTAAATGTCAACATATACACGTGTGATTTAGTTTACGAATATTTTTCAATGCCGAGAACCTCGATCAGAGAGTAAAAAAGGCGTAAGGTTCACAATGGTGTAAAATTAAAATGGGATATACCTGGCTAGGATTCGAGTTACAAGAACAAGGGCCAAACCAACCACCCAAGAATGGAATCGTCGAACGAAAACACATGACAACGTCCTAGAAGCAGCTTTACTTGCCACCAGACCTTTCTCCATCAATTAGGAATCTGATGCCGTCACTAAACACATTCCTTAAATTGTAGCCATTTGTTGAGTGTTTATTTTTGGTGTCTAATCCGCATATATATCACCATTGCCCTTGATTTTCTTGACTGTATATCTCTTAAATGTCAACATATACACATGTGATTAGTTTACGAAGATATTTCATTGCCGAGAACCTCGATCAGAGAGTAAAAAAGGCGTAAGGGTCACAATGGTGTAAAATTAAAATGGGATATACCGGGCTAGGATTCGAGTTACAGGAACAAGGGCCAAACCAACCACCCAAGAATGGAATCGTCGAGCGAAAACACTTGACAACCTCCTAGAAGCAGCTTTTCTGGCCACCAGACCTTTCTCCATCAATTAGGAATCCGATGCCGTCACTAAACACATTCCTTAAATTGTAGCCATTTGTTGAGTGTTTTTTTTTTGTGTCTAATCCGCATATATATCACCAATGCCCTTGATTTTCTTGACTGTATATCTCTTAAATGTCAACATATACACGTGTGATTTAGTTTACGAATATTTTTCAATGCCGAGAACCTCGATTAGAGAGTAAAAAAGGCGTAAGGTTCACAATGGTGTAAAATTAAAATGGGATATACCGGGCTAGGATTCGAGTTACAAGATCAAGGGCCAAACCAACCACCCAAGAATGGAATCGTCGAGCGAAAACACTTGACAACCTCCTAGAAGCAGCTTTTCTTGCCACCAGACCTTTCTCCATCAATTAGGAATCTGATGCCGTCACTAAACACATTCCTTAAATTGTAGCCATTTGTTGAGTGTTTTTTTTGGTGTCTAATCCGCATATATTACACCATTGCCCTTGATTTTATTGACTGTATATCTCTTAAATATCAACATATACACGTGTGATTTAGTTTACGAAGATTTTTCAATGCCGAGAACCTCGATCAGAGAGTAAAAAAGGCGCAAGGTTCAAAATGGTGTAAAATTAAAATGGGATATACCAGGCTAGGATTCGAGTTACAGGAACAAGGGCCAAACCAACCACCCAAGAATGGAATCATCGAGCGAAAACACTTGATAACTTCCTAGAAGCAGCTTTTCTTGCAACCAGACCTTTCCCCATCAATTAGGAATCTGATGCCGTCAGTAAACACATTCCTTAAATTGTATCCATTTGTTGAGTGTTTTTTTTGGTGTCTAATCCGCATATATATCACCATTGCCCTCGATTTTCTTAACTATATATCTCTTAAATGTAAACATATACACGTGTGATTTAGTTGACGAAGATTTTTCAGGGCTGGGGAGCTCGACCAGACAGTAAAAAAGGCGTAAGGTTCACAATGGTGTAAAATTAAAATGGCTTATACCGGGCTAGGATTCGAGTTACAGGAACAAGGGCCAAATCAACCACCCAAGAATGGAATCGTCGAGCGAAAACACTTGACAACCTCCTAGAAGCAGCTTTTCTTGCCATCAGACCTTTCTCCATCAATTAGGAATCTGATGCCGTCACTAAACACATTCCTTAAATTGTTGCCATTTGTTGAGTGTTGTTTTTTGTCTATTCCGCATATATATCACCATTGCCTTTTATTTTCTAGACTGTATATCTCTTAAATGTCAACATATACACGTGTGATTTAGTTTACGAAGTTTTTCAATGCCGAGAACCTCAATCAGAGAGTAAAAATGGGTAAGGTTCACAATGGTGTAAAATTAAAATGGGATACACCGGGCTAGGATTCGAGTTACAGGAACAAGGGGCAAACCAACCACCCAAGAATGGAATCGTTGAGCGAAAACACTTGACAACCTCCTAGAAGCAGCTTTTCTTGCCACCAGACCTTTCTCCATCAAATAGGAATCTGATGCCGTCACTAAACACATTCCTTAAATTGTTGCCATTTGTTGAGTGTTTTTTTTTTGGTGTCTAATACTCATATATATCACCATTTCCCTTGATTTTCTTGACTGTATATCTCTTAAATGTCAACATATACACGTGTGATTTAGTTTACGAATATTTTTCAATGCCGAGAACCTCGATCAGAGAGTAAAAAAGGTGTAAGGTTCACAATGGTGTAAAATTAAAATGGGATATACCTGGCTAGGATTCGAGTTACAAGAACAAGGGCCAAACCAACCACCCAAGAATGGAATCGTCGAACGAAAACACATGACAACCTCCTAGAAGCAGCTTTTCTTGCCACCAGACCTTTCTCCATCAATTAGGAATCTGATGCCGTCACTAAACACATTCCTTAAATTGTAGCCATTTGTTGAGTGTTTATTTTTGGTGTCTAATCCGCATATATATCACCATTGCCCTTGATTTTCTTGACTGTATATCTCTTAAATGTCAACATATACACATGTGATTTAGTTTACGAAGATATTTCATTGCCGAGAACTTCGATCAGAGAGTAAAAAAGGCGTAAGGGTCACAATGGTGTAAAATTAAAATGGGATATACCGGTCTAGGATTCGAGTTACAGGAACAAGGGCCAAACCAACCACCCAAGAATGGAATCGTCGAGCGAAAACACTTGACAACCTCCTAGAAGCAGCTTTTCTGGCCACCAGACCTTTCTCCATCAATTAGGAATCTGATGCCGTCACTAAACACATTCCTTAAATTGTAGCCATTTGTTGAGTGTTTTTTTTTTTGTGTCTAATCCGCATATATATCACCATTGCCCTTGATTTTCTTGACTGTATATCTCTTAAATGTCAACATATACACGTGTGATTTAGTTTACGAATATTTTTCAATGCCGAGAACCTCGATCAGAGAGTAAAAAAGGCGTAAGGTTCACAAGGTGTAAAATTAAAATGGGATATACCGGGCTAGGATTCGAGTTACAGGAACAAGGGCCAAACCAACCACCCAAGAATGGAATCGTCGAGCGAAAACACTTGACAACCTCCTAGAAGCAGCTTTTCTTGCCACCAGACCTTTCTCCATCAATTAGGAATCTGATGCCGTCACTAAACACATTCCTTAAATTGTAGCCATTTGTTGAGTGTTTTTTTTGTGTCTAATCCGCATATATATCACCATTGCCCTTGATTTTCTTGACTATATATCCCTTAAATGTCAACATATACACGTGTGATTTAGTTTGCGAAGATTTTTCATTGCCGAGAACCTCGATCAGAGAGTAAAAAAGGCGTAAGGTTCACAATGGTGTAAAATTAAAATGGGATATACCTGGCTAGGATTCGAGTTACAGGAACAAGGGCCAAACCAACCACCCAAGAATGGAATCATCGAGCGAAAACACTTGATAACCTCCTAGAAGCAGCTTTTCTTGCCACCAGACCTTTCTCCATCAATTAGGAATCTTATGCCATCACTAGACACATTCCTTAAATTGTAGCCATTTGTTGAGTGTTTTTTTTTGGTGTCTAATCCGCATATATATCACCATTGCCCTTGATTTTCTTGACTATATATCTCTTAAATGTCAACATATACACGTGTGATTTAGTTTACGAAGATTTTTCAATGCCGAGGACCTCGATTAGAGAGTAAAAGAGGCGTAAGGTTCACAATGTTGTAAAATTAAAATGGGATATACCGGGCTAGGATTCGAGTTACAGGAACAAGGGCCAAACCAACCACCCAAGAATGGAATCGTCGAGCGAATACACTTGACAACCTCCTAGAAGCAGCTTTTCTTGCCACCAGAACTTTCTCCATCAATTAGGAATCTGATGCCGTCACTAAACATATTCCTTAATTGTAGCCTTTTGTTGAGTGTTTTTTTTTTTGTGTCTAATCCGCATATATATCACCATTGCCCTTGATTTTTTGACTGTATATCTCTTAATTGTCAACATATACACATGTGATTTAGTTTACGAAGATTTTTCAATGCCGAGAACCTCGATCAGAGAGTAAAAAAGGAGTAAGGTTCACAATGGTGTATAATTAAAATGGGATATACCGGGCTAGGATTCGAGTTACAGGAACAAGGGCCAAACCAACCACCCAAGAATGGAATCGTCGAGCGAAAACACTTGACAACCTCCTAGAAGCAGCTTTTCTAGGCACCAGATCTTTCTCCATCAACTAGGAATCTGATGCCGTCACTAAACACATTCCTTAAATTGTAGCCATTTGTGTAGTGTTTTTTTTTGGTGTCTAATCCTCATATATATCACCATTTCCATTGATTTTCTTGACTGTATTTCTCTTAAATGTCAACATATACACGAGTGACTTTGTTTACGAATATTTTTCAATGCCGAGAACCTCGATCAGAGAGTAAAAAAGGCGTAAGGTTCACAATGGTGTAAAATTAAAATGGGATATACCTGGCTAGGATTCGAGTTACAGGAACAAGGGCCAAACCAACCCCCCAAGAATGGAATCGTCGAGCGAAAACACTTGACAACCTCCTAGAAGCAGCTTTTCTTGCCACCAGACCTTTCTCCATCAATTAGGAATCTGATGCCGTCACTAAACACATTCCTTAAATTGTAGCCATTTGTTGAGTGTTTTTTTTTTGTGTCTAATCCGCATATATATCACCATTGCCCTTGATTTTCTTGACTTTATATCTCTTAAATGTCAACATATACACGTGTGATTTAGTTCTCGAAGATTTTTCAATGCCGAGAACCTCGACCAGAGAGTAAAAAAGGCGTAAGGTTCACAATGGTGTAAAATTAAAATGGGATATACCTGGCTTGGATTCGAGTTACAGGAACAAGGGTCAAACCAACCACCCAAGAATGGAATCATTGAGCGAAAACACTTGATAACCTCCTAGAAGCAGCTTTTCTTGCCACCAGACCTTTCTCCAACAATTAGCAATCTTATGCCATCACTAGACACATTCCTTAAATTGTAGCCATCTGTTGAGTGTTTTTTTTTTGGTGTCTAATCCGCATATATATCACCATTGCCCTTGATTTTCTTGACTATATATCTCTTAAATGTCAACATATACACGTGTGATTTGGTTTACGAAGATTTTTCAATGCCGAGGACCTCGATTAGAGAGCAAAAGAAGCGTAAGGTTCACAATGTTGTAAAATTAAAATGGGATATACCGGGCTAGGATTCGAGTTACAGGAACAAGGGCCAAACCAACGACCCAAGAATGGAATCGTCGAGCAAATACACTTGACAACCTCCTAGAAGCAGCTTTTCTTGCCACCAGAACTTTCTCCATCAATTAGGAATCTGATGCCGTCACTAAACACATTCCTTAATTGTAGCCATTTGTTGAGTGTTTTTTTTGGTGTCTAATCCGCATATATATCACCATTGCCCTTCATTTTCTTGACTGTATATCTCTTAAATGTCAACAGATACATGTGTGATTTAGTTTACGAAGATTTTTCAATACCGAGAACCTCGATCAGAGAGTAAAAAAGTGTAAGGTTCACAATGGTGTAAAATGAAAATGGGATATACCGGGCTAGGATTCGAGTTACAGGAACAAGGGCCAAACCAACCACCCAAGAATGGAATCGTCTGGCGAAAACACTTGACAACCTCCTAGAAGCAGCTTTTCTTGCCACCAGACCTTTCTCCATCAACTAGGAATCTGATGCCGTCACTAAACACATTCCTTAAATTGTAGCCATTTGTTGAGTGTTTTTTTTTGGTGTCTAATTCGCATATATATCACCATTGCCCTTGATTTTCTTGACTGTATATCTCTTAAATGTCAACTTATACATGTGTGATTTAGTTTACGAAGATTTTTCAATGCCGAGAACCTCGATCAGAGAGTAAAAAAGGGGTAAGGTTCACAATGGTGTAAAATTAAAATGGGATATACCAGGCTAGGATTCGAGTTACAGGAACAAGGGCCAAACCAACCACCTAAGAATGGAATCGTCGAGCGAAAACACTTAACAACCACCTAGAAGCAGCTTTTCTTGCCACCAGACCTTTCTCCATCAATTAGGAATCTGATTCCGTCACTAAACACATTCCTTAAATTGTACTCATTTGTTGAGTGTTTTTTTTGGTGTCTAATCCGCATATATATCACCATTGCCCTTGATTTTCTTGACTGTATATCTCTTAAATGTCAACATATCCATGTGTGATTTAGTTTACGAAGATTTTTCAATGCCGAGAACCTCAATCAGAGAGTGAAAAAGGCGTAAGGTTCACAATGGTGTAAAATTAAAATGGGATATACCGGGCTAGGATTCGAGTTACAGGAACAAGGGCCAAACCAACCACCCAAGAATGGAATCGTCGAGCGAAAACACTTGACAAACTCCTAGAAGCAACTTTTCTTGCCACCAGACCTTTCTCCATCAATTAGGAATCTGATGCCGTCACTCAACATATTCCTTAAAATGTAGCCATTTGTTGAGTGTTTTTTCGGTGTCTAATCCGCATATATATCACAATTGCCTTTGATTTTCTTAACTGTATATCTCTTAAATTTCAACATATACACCTGTGATTTAGTTTACGAATATTTTACAATGCCAAGAACCTCGATCAGAGAGTAAAAAAGGCGTAAGGTTCACAATGGTGTAAAATTAAAATGGGATATACCGGGCTAGGATTCGAGTTACAGGAACAAGGGCCAAACCAACCACCCAAGAATGGAATCGTCGAGCGAAAACACTTGACAACCTCCTAGAAGCAGCTTTTCTTGCCACCAGACCTTTCTTCATCAATTAGGAATCTGATGCCGTCACTAAACACATTCCTTAAATTGTAGCCATTTGTTTAGTGTTTTTTTTGGTGTCTAATCTGCATATATATCACCATTCCCCTTGATTTTCTTGACTGTATCTCTCTTAAATGTCAAGATATACACATGTGATTTAGTTTACGAAGATTTTTCAATGCCGAGAACCTCGACTAGAGAGTAAAAAATGCGTAAGGTTCACAATGGTGTAAAATTAAAATGGGATATACCGGGCTAGGATTTGAGTTACAGGAACAAGGTCTAAACCAACCACCCAAGAATGGAATCGTCGAGCGAAAATACTTGACAACCTCCTAAAACCAGCTTTTCTTGCCACCAGACCTTTCTCCATCAATTAGGAATCTGATGCCGTCACTAAAGACATTCCTTAAATTGTAGCCATTTGTTGAGTGTTTTTTTTGCTGTCTAATCTGCATATATATCACCCTTACCCTTGATTTTCTTAACTGTATATCTCTTAAATGTCAACATATACACGTGTGATTTAGTTTACAAAGATTTTTCAATGCTGAGAACCTCGATCAGAGAGTAAAAAAGGCCTAAGGTTCACGATGGTGTAAAATTAAAATGGGATATACCTGGCCTGGATTCGAGTTACAGGAACAAGGGCCAAACCAACCACCCAAAAATGGAATCGTCGAGCGAAAACACTTGACAACCTCCTAGAAGCAGCCTTTCTTGCCACCAGAACTTTCTCCATCAATTAGGAATCTGATGCCATCAATAAACACATTCCTTAAATTGTAGCCATTGGTTGATTGTTTTTTTTGGTGTCTAATCCGCATATATATCACCATTGCCCTTGATTTTCTTGACTGTATATCTCTTAAATGTCAACATATACACGTGTGATTTAGTTTACAAAGATTTTTCAATGCCGAGAACCTCGATCAGAGAGTAAAAAAGGCGTAAGGTTCACAATGGTGTAAAATTAAAATGGGATATACCGGGCTAGGATTCGAGTTACAGGAACAAGGGCCAAACCAACCACCCAAGAATGGAATCGTCAAGCGACAACACTTGACAACCTCCTAGAAGCAGCTTTTCTTGCCACCAGACCTTTCTCCATCAATTAGGAATCTGATGCCGTTACTAAACACATTCCTTAAATTGTTGCCATTTGTTGAATGTTTTTTTTGGTGTCTAATCCGCATATATATCACCATTGCCCTTGATTTTCTTGACTGTACATCTCTTAAATATCAACATATACACGTGTGATTTAGTTTACGAAGATTTTTCACTGCCGAGAACCACGAGCAGAGAGTAAAAAAGGCGTAAGGTTTACAATGGTGTAATATTAAAATGAGATATACCGGGCTTGGATTCGAGTTACAGGAACAAGGGCTAAACCAACCACCCGAGAATGGAATCGTCGAGCGAAAGCACTTGACAACCTCCTAGAAGCAGCTTTTCTTGCCACCAGACCTTTCTCCATCAATTAGGAATCTGATGACGTCACTAAACACATTCCATAAATTGTAGCAATTTGTTGAGTGATTTTTTTTTGTGTCTAATCCGCATATATATCACCATTGCCCTTGATTTTCTTGACTGGACATCTCTTAAATGTCAACATATACACGTGTGATTTAGTTTACGAAGATTTTTCAATGCCGAGAACCTCGATCAGAGAGTAAAAAAGGCGTAAGGTTCACAATGGTGTAAAATTAAAATGGGATATACCAAGCTAGGATTCGAGTTACAGGAACAAGGGCCAAACGAACCACTCAAGAATGGAATCGTCGAGCGAAAACACTTGACAACCTCCTAGAAGCAGCTTTTCTTGCCACCAGACCTTTCTCCATCAATTAGGAATCTGATGCCGTCACTAAACACATTCCTTAAATTGAAGCCATTTGTTGAGTGTTTTTTTTGGTGTCTAATCCTCATATATATCACCATTGCCCTTGATTTTCTTGACTGGACATCTCTTAAATGTCAACATATACACGTGTGATTTAGTTTACGAAGATTTTTCAATGCCGAGAACCTCGAGCAGAGAGTAAAAAAGGCGTAAGGCTCACAATGGTGTAAAATTAAAATGGCATATACCGGGCTAGGATTCGAGTTACAGGAACAAGGGCTAAACCAACCACCCAAGAATGGAATCGTCGAGCGAAAGCACTTGACAACCTCCTAGAAGCAGCTTTTCTTGCCACCAGACCTTTCTCCATCAATTAGGAATCTGATGCCGTCACTAAACACATTCCATAAATTGTAGCCATTTGTTGAGTGTTTTTTTGGTGTCTAATCCGCATATATATCACAATTGCCCTTGATATTCTTGACTGTATATCTCTTAAATGTCAACATATACACGTGTGATTTAGTTTACGAAGATTTTACAATGCCGAGAACCTCGATCAGAGAGTAAAAAAGGCGTAAGGTTCACAATGGTGTAAAATTAAAATGGGATATACCGGGCTAGGATTCGAGTTACAGGAACAAGGGCCAAACCAACCACCCAAGAATGAAATCGTCGAGCGAAAACACTTGACAACCTCCTAGAAGCAGCTTTTCTTGCCACCAGACCTTTCTCCATCAATTAGGAATCTGATGCCGTCACTAAACACATTCCTTAAATTGTAGCCATTTGTTGAGTGTTTTTTTTGGTGTCTAATCTGCATATATATCACCATTGCCCTTGATTTTCTTGACTGTATATCTCCTAAATGTCAAGATATACACATGTGATTTAGTTTACGAAGATTTTTCAATGCCGAGAACCTCGACCAGAGAGTAAAAAATGCGTAACGTTCACAATGGTGTAAAATTAAAATGGGATATACCGGGCTAGGATTTGAGTTACAGGAACAAGGTCCAAACCAACCACCCAAGAATGGAATCGTCAAGCGAAAACACTTGACAACCTCCTAAAACCAGCTTTTCTTGCCACCAGACCTTTCTCCATCAATTAGGAATTTGATGCCGTCACTAAACACATTCCTTAAATTGTAGCCATTGGTTGAGTGTTTTTTTTTGGTGTCTAATCCGCATATATATCACCATTGCCCTTGATTTTCTTGACTGTATATCTCTTAAATGTCAACATATACACGTGTGATTTAGTTTACGAAGATTTTACAATGCCGAGAACCTCGATCAGAGAGTAAAAAAGGCGTAAGGTTCACAATGGTGTAAAATTAAAATGGGATATACCTGGCTAGGATTCGAGTTACAGGAACAAGGGCCAAACCAACCACCCCAGAATGGAATCGTCAAGCGACAACACTTGACAACCTCCTAGAAGCAGCTTTTCTTGCCACCAGACCTTTCTCCATTAATTAGGAATCTGATGCCGTTACTAAACACATTCCTTAAATTGTAGCCATTTGTTGAATGTTTTTTTTGGTGTCTAATCCGCATATATATCACCATTGCCCTTGATTTTCTTGACTGTACATCTCTTAAATATCAACATATACACGTGTGATTTAGTTTACGAAGATTTTTCAATGCCGAGAACCTCGAGGAGAGAGTAAAAAAGGCGTAAGGTTTACAATGGTGTAAAATTAAAATGAGATATACCGGGCTAGGATTCGAGTTACAGGAACAAGGGCTAAACCAACCACCCAAGAATGGAATCGTCGAGCGAAAGCACTTGACAACCTCCTAGAAGCAGCTTTTCTTGCCACCAGACATTTCTCCATCAATTAGGAATCTGATGACGTCACTAAACACATTCCATAAATTGTAGCCATTTGTTGAGTGATTTTTTTTGTGTCTAATCCGCATATATATCACCATTGCCCTTGATTTTCTTGACTGGACATCTCTTAAATGTCAACATATACACGTGTGATTTAGTTTACGAAGGTTTTTCAATGCCGAGAACCTCGAGCAGAGAGTAAAAAAGGCGTAAGGTTTACAATGGTGTAAAATTAAAATGGGATATACCGGGCTAGGATTCGAGTTACAGGAACAAGGGCTAAACCAACCACCCAAGAAAGGAATCGTCAAGCGAAAGCACTTGACAACCTCCTAGAAGCAGCTTTTCTTGCCACCAGACCTTTCTCCATCAATTAGGGATTTGATGCCGTCACTAAACACATTCCTTAAATTGTAGCCATTTGTTGAGTGTTTTTTTTTGGTGTCTAATCCGCATATATATCACCATTGCCCTTGATTTTCTTGACTGGACATCTCCTAAATGTCAACATATACACGTGTGATTTAGTTTACAAAGATTTTTCAATGCCGAGAACCACGATCAGAGAGTAAAAAAGGCGTAAGGTTTACAATGGTGTAAAATTAAAATGGGATATACCGGGCTAGGATTCGAGTTACAGGAACAAGGGCCAAACCAACCACCCAAGAATGGAATCGTCAAGCGAAAGCACTTGACAACCTCCTAGAAGCAGCTTTTCTTGCCGCCAGACCTTTCTCCATCAATTAGGAATCTAATCCCGTCACTAAACACATTCCTTAAATTGTAGCTATTTGTTGAGTGTTTTTTTTTTGTGTCTAATCCGCATATATATCACCATTGCCCTTGATTTTCATGACTGTATATCTCTTAAATGTCAACATATACACGTGTGATTTAGTTTACGAAGATTTTTCAGTGCAAAGAACCTCGACAAGAGAGTAAAAAATGCGTAAGGTTCAAAATGGTGTAAAATTAAAATGGGATATACCGGGCTAGGATTCGAGTTACAGGAACAAGGTCCAAACCAATCACCCAAGAATGGAATCGTCGAGCGAAAACACTTGACAACCTCCTAAAACCAGCTTTTCTTGCCACCAGACCTTTCTCCATCGATTAGGAATCTGGTGCCTTCACTAAAGACATTCCTTAAATTGTAGCCATTTGTTGAGTGATTATTTTTGGTGTCTAATCCGAATATATATCACCATTGCCCTTAATTTTCTTGACTGTACATCTCTTAAATGTCAACATATACACGTGTGATTTAGTTTACGAAGATTTTTCAATGCCGAGAACCTCGATCAGAGAGTAAAAAAGGCGTAAGGTTCACAATGGTGTAAAATTAAAATGGGATCTACCAAGCTAGGATTCGAGTTACAGGAACAAGGGCCAAACCAACCATTCAAGAATGGAATCGTCGAGCGAAAACACTTAACAACCTCCTAGAAGCAGCTTTTGTTGCCACAAGACCTTTCTCCATCAATTAGGAATCTGATGCCGTCACTAAACACATTCCTTAAATTGAAGCCATTTGTTGAGTGTTTTTTTTGGTGTCTAATCCGCATATATATCACCATTGCCCTTGATTTTCTTGACTGTACATCTCTTAAATGTCAACATATACACGTGTGATTTAGTTTACGAAGATTTTTCAATGCCGAGAACCTCGAGCAGAGAGTAAAAAAGGCGTAAGGCTCACAATGGTGTAAAATTAAAATGGCATATACCGGGCTAGGATTCGAGTTACAGGAACAAGGGCTAAACCAACCACCCAAGAATGGAATCGTCGAGCGAAAGCACTTGACAACCTCCTAGAAGCAGCTTTTCTTGCCACCAGACCTTTCTCCATCAATTAGGAATCTGATGCCGTCACTAAACACATTCCATAAATTGTAGCCATTTGTTGAGTGTTTTTTTGGTGTCTAATCCGCATATATATCACAATTGCCCTTGATATTCTTGACTGTATATCTCTTAAATGTCAACATATACACGTGTGATTTAGTTTACGAAGATTTTACAATGCCGAGAACCTCGATCAGAGAGTAAAAAAGGCGTAAGGTTCACAATGGTGTAAAATTAAAATGGGATATACCGGGCTAGGATTCGAGTTACAGGAACAAGGGCCAAACCAACCACCCAAGAGTGGAATCGTCGAGCGAAAACACTTGACAACCTCCTAGAAGCAGCTTTTCTTGCCACCAGACCTTTCTCCATCAATTAGGAATCTGATGCCGTCACTAAACACATTCCTTAAATTATAGCCATTTGTTGAGTGTTTTTTTTGGTGTCTAATCTGCATATATATCACCATTGCCCTTGATTTTCTTGACTGTATATCTCCTAAATGTCAAGATATACACATGTGATTTAGTTTACGAAGATTTTTCAATGCCGAGAACCTCGACCAGAGAGTAAAAAATGCGTAAGGTTCACAATGGTGTAAAATTAAAATGGGATATACCGGGCTAGGATTTGAGTTACAGGAACAAGGTCCAAACCAACCACCCAAGAATGGAATCGTCGAGCGAAAACACTTAACAACCTCCTAAAACCAGCTTTTCTTGCCACCAGACCTTTCTCCATCAATTAGGAATCTGATGCCGTCACTAAACACATTCCTTAAATTGTAGCCATTGGTTGAGTGTTTTTTTTGGTGTCTAATCCGCATATATATCACCATTGCCCTTGATTTTCTTGACTGTATATCTCTTAAATGTCAACATATACACGTGTGATTTAGTTTACGAAGATTTTACAATGCCGAGAACCTCGATCAGAGAGTAAAAAAGGCGTAAGGTTCACAATGGTGTAAAATTAAAATGGGATATACCTGGCTAGGATTCGAGTTACAGGAACAAGGGCCAAACCAACCACCCAAGAATGGAATCGTCAAGCGACAACACTTGACAACCTCCTAGAAGCAGCTTTTCTTGCCACCAGACCTTTCTCCATTAATTAGGAATCTGATGCCGTCACTAAACACATTCCATAAATTGTAGCCATTTGTTGAGTGTTTTTTTGGTGTCTAATCCGCATATATATCACAATTGCCCTTGATATTCTTGACTGTATATCTCTTAAATGTCAACATATACACGTGTGATTTAGTTTACGAAGATTTTACAATGCCGAGAACCTCGATCAGAGAGTAAAAAAGGCGTAAGGTTCACAATGGTGTAAAATTAAAATGGGATATACCGGGCTAGGATTCGAGTTACAGGAACAAGGGCCAAACCAACCACCCAAGAGTGGAATCGTCGAGCGAAAACACTTGACAACCTCCTAGAAGCAGCTTTTCTTGCCACCAGACCTTTCTCCATCAATTAGGAATCTGATGCCGTCACTAAACACATTCCTTAAATTGTAGCCATTTGTTGAGTGTTTTTTTTGGTGTCTAATCTGCATATATATCACCATTGCCCTTGATTTTCTTGACTGTATATCTCTTAAATGTCAACATATACACGTGTGATTTAGTTTACGAAGATTTTACAATGCCGAGAACCTCGATCAGAGAGTAAAAAAGGCGTAAGGTTCACAATGGTGTAAAATTAAAATGGGATATACCGGGCTAGGATTCGAGTTACAGGAACAAGGGCCAAACCAACCACCCAAGAGTGGAATCGTCGAGCGAAAACACTTGACAACCTCCTAGAAGCAGCTTTTCTTGCCACCAGACCTTTCTCCATCAATTAGGAATCTGATGCCGTCACTAAACACATTCCTTAAATTGTAGCCATTGGTTGAGTGTTTTTTTTGGTGTCTAATCCGCATATATATCACCATTGCCCTTGATTTTCTTGACTGTATATCTCTTAAATGTCAACATATACACGTGTGATTTAGTTTACGAAGATTTTACAATGCCGAGAACCTCGATCAGAGAGTAAAAAAGGCGTAAGGTTCACAATGGTGTAAAATTAAAATGGGATATACCTGGCTAGGATTCGAGTTACAGGAACAAGGGCCAAACCAACCACCCAAGAATGGAATCGTCAAGCGACAACACTTGACAACCTCCTAGAAGCAGCTTTTCTTGCCACCAGACCTTTCTCCATTAATTAGGAATCTGATGCCGTTACTAAACACATTCCTTAAATTGTAGCCATTTGTTGAATGTTTTTTTTGGTGTCTAATCCGCATATATATCACCATTGCCCTTGATTTTCTTGACTGTACATCTCTTAAATATCAACATATACACGTGTGATTTAGTTTACGAAGATTTTTCAATGCCGAGAACCTCGAGGAGAGAGTAAAAAAGGCGTAAGGTTTACAATGGTGTAAAATTAAAATGAGATATACCGGGCTTGGATTCGAGTTACAGGAACAAGGGCTAAACCAACCACCCAAGAATGGAATCGTCAAGCGAAAATACTTGACAACATCATAGAAGTAGTTTTTCTTGCCACCAGACCTTTCTCCATCAATTAGGAATCTAATCCCGTCACTAAACACATTCCTTAAATTGTAGCCATTTGTTGAGTGTTTTTTTTTTATGTCTAATCCGCATATATATCACCATTGCCCTTGATTTTCATGACTGTATATCTCTTAAATGTCAACATATACACGTGTGATTTAGTTTACGAAGATATTTCAGTGCAGAGAACCTCGACAAGAGAGTAAAAAATGCGTAAGGTTCAAAATGGTGTAAAATTAAAATGGGATATACCGGGCTAGGATTCGAGTTACAGGAACAAGGTCCAAACCAATCACCCAAGAATGGAATCGTCGAGCGAAAACACTTGCCACCAGACCTTTCTCCATCGATTAGGAATCTGGTGCCTTCACTAAAGACATTCCTTAAATTGTAGCCATTTGTTGAGTGATTATTTTTGGTGTCTAATCCGAATATATATCACCATTGCCCTTAATTTTCTTGACTGTACATCTCTTAAATGTCAACATATACACGTGTGATTTAGTTTACGAAGATTTTTCAATGCTGAGAACCTCGATCAGAGAGTAAAAAAGGCGTAAGGTTCACAATGGTGTAAAATTAAAATGGGATCTACCAAGCTAGGATTCGAGTTACAGGAACAAGGGCCAAACCAACCATTCAAGAATGGAATCGTCGAGCGAAAACACTTAACAACCTCCTAGAAGCAGCTTTTGTTGCCACAAGACCTTTCTCCATCAATTAGGAATCTGATGCCGTCACTAAACACATTCCTTAAATTGAAGCCATTTGTTGAGTTTTTTTTTGGTGTCTAATCCGCATATATATCACCATTGCCCTTGATTTTCTTGACTGTACTTCTCTTAAATGTCAACATATACACGTGTGATTTAGTTTACGAAGATTTTTCAATGCCAAGAACCTCGATCAGAGAGTAAAAAAGGCGTAAGGTTCACAATGGTGTAAAATTAAAATGGGATATACCAAGCTAGGATTCGAGTTACAGGAACAAGGGCCAAACCAACCACCCAAGTATGGAATCGTCGAGCGAAAACACTTGACAACCTCCTAGAAGCAGCTTTTCTTGCCACCAAACCTTTCTCCATCAATTAGGAATCTGATCCCGTCACTAAACACATTCCTTAAATTGTAGCCATTTGTTGAGTGATTTTTTTTGGTGTCTAATCCAAATATATATCACCATTGCCCTTGATTTTCTTGACTGTACATCTCTTAAATGTCAACATATACACGTGTGATTTAGTTTACGAAGATTTTTTAATGCCGAGAACCTCGATCAGAGAGTAAAAAAGGCGTCAGGTTAACAATGGTGTAAAATTAAAATGGGATATACCGGGCTAGGATTCGAGTTACAGGAACAAGGGCCAAACCAACCACCCAAGAATGGAATCGTCAAGCGAAAACACTTGACAACCTCATAGAAGTAGCTTTTCTTGCCACCAGACCTTTCTCCATCAATTAGGAATCTGATCCCGTCACTAAACACATTCCTTAAATTGTAGCCATTTGTTGAGTGTTTTTTTTTTGTGTCTAATCCGCATATATATCACCATTGCCCTTGATTTTCTTGATTGTATATATCTTAAATGTCAACATACACACGTGTGATTTAGTTTACGAAGATTTTTTAATGCCGAGAACCTCGACCAGAGAGTAAAAAAGGCGTAAGGTTCACAATGGTGTAAAATGGGATATACCTTGCTAGGATTCGAGTTACAGGAACAAGGTCCAAACCAACCACCCAAGAATGGAATCGTCGAGCGAAAACACTTGACAACCTCCTAAAACCAGCTTTTCTTGCCACCAGACCTTTCTCCATCAATTAGGAATCTGATGCCGTCACTAAAGACATTCCTTAAATTGTAGCCATTTGTTGAGTGATTTTTTTTGGTGTCTAATCCAAATATATATCACCATTGCCCTTGATTTTCTTGACTGTACATCTCTTAAATGTCAACATATACACGTGTGATTTAGTTTACGAAGATTTTTCAATGCCGAGAACCTCGATCAGAGAGTAAAAAAGGCGTAAGGTTCACAATGGTGTAAAATTAAAATGGGATATACGAAGCTAGGATTCGAGTTACAGGAACAAGGGCCAAACCAACCACCCAAGAATGGAATCGTCAAGCGAAAACACTTGACAACCTCCTAGAAGCAGCTTTTCTTGCCACCAGACCTTTCTCCATCAATTAGGAATCTGATGCCGTTACTAAACACATTCCTTAAATTGAAGCCATTTGTTGAATGTTTTTTTTGGTGTCTTATCCGCATATATATCACCATTGCCCTTGATTTTCTTGACTGTATATCTCTTAAATGTCAACATATACACGTGTGATTTAGTTTATGAAGATTTTTCAATGCTGAGAACCTCGATCAGAGAGTAAAAAAGGCGTAAGGTTCACAATAGTGTAAAATTAAAATGAGATATGCCGGGCTAGGATTCGATTTACAGGAACAAGGGCCAAACCAACCACCTTAGAATTGAATCGTCGAGCGAAAACTCTTGACAACCTCCTAGAAGCAGTTTTTCTTGCCACCAGACCTTTCTCCATCAATTAGGAATCTGATGCCGTCACTAAACACATTTCTTAAATTGTAGCCATTTGTTGAGTGTTTTTTTTGGTGTTTAATCCGCAAATATATCACCATTGCCTTTGATTTTCTTGACTGCATATCTCTTAAATGTCAACATATACACGTGTGATTTAGTTTACGAAGATTTTTCAATGCTGAGAACCTCGATCAGAGAGTAAAAAAGGCGTATGGTTCACAATGGTGTAAAATTAAAATGGGATATACCGGGCTAGGATTCGAGTTACAGGAACAAGGGCCAAACCAACCACCCAAGAATGGAATCGTCGAGCGAAAACACTTGACAACCTCCTACAGGAAGCTTTTCTTGCCACAAGATCTTTCTCCATCAATTAGGAATCTAATGCCGTCACTAAACACATTCCATAAATTGTATGCATTTGTTGAGTGTTTTTTTTTGTGTGTAATCCGCATATATATCAACATTGCCCATGATTTTCTTGACTGTACATCTCTTAAATGTCAATATATACACCTGTGATTTAGTTTACGAAGATTTTTAAATGCCGAGTTCCTCGATCAGAGAGTAAAAAAGGCGTAAGGTTCACAATGGTGTAAAATTAAAATGAGATATACCGGGCTAGGATTCGATTTACAGGAACAAGGGCCAAACCAACCACCTAAGAATTGAATCGTCGAGCGAAAACTCTTGACAACCTCTTAGAAGCAGCTTTTCTTG
The DNA here is from genome assembly GCA_030545235.1 of Helianthus tuberosus. Taxonomy (NCBI): domain Eukaryota; kingdom Viridiplantae; phylum Streptophyta; class Magnoliopsida; order Asterales; family Asteraceae; genus Helianthus; species Helianthus tuberosus. The sequence goes on along the minus strand of CM060385.1, from coordinate 40,831,644 downwards.
CCACCAGACCTTTCTCCATCAATTAGGAATCTGATGCCGTCACTAAACACATTTCTTAAATTGTAGCCATTTGTTGAGTGTTTTTTTGTGTCCAATCCGCATATATATCACCATTGCCCTTGATTTTCTTGACTGTATATCTCTTAAATGTCAACATACACACGTGTGATTTAGTTTACGAAGATTTTTCAATGCCGAGAACCTCGAGCAGAGAGTAAAAAAGTAGTGAGGTTCACAATGGTGTAAAATTAAAATGGGATATACCGGGCTAGGATTAGAATTAGAGAAACAAGGGCCAAACCAACCACCCAAGAGTGGAATCATCGAGCGAAAACACTTGACAACCTCCTAGAAGCAGCTTTTCTTGCCACCAGACCTTTCTCCATCAATTAGGAATCTGATGCTGTCACTAAACACATTCCTTAAATTGTAGCCATTTGTTGAGTGTTTTTTTTGTGTCTAATCCGCATATATATCACCATTGCCCTTGATTTTCTTGACTGTATATCTCTTAAATGTCAACATATATACATGTGATTTAGTTTATGAAGATTTTTCAATGCCGAGAACATAGATCAGAGAGTAAAAAAGGCGTAAGGTTTACAATGGTGTATAATTAAAATGGGATATAATGGGCTAGGATTCGAGTTACAGGAACAAGGGCCAAACCAAACACCCAAGATTGGAATCGTCGAGCGAAAACACTTGACAACCTTCTAGAAGCAGCTTTTTTTGCTACCAGATCTTTCTCCATCAATTAGGAATCTGATGCCGTCACTAAACACATTCCTTAAATTGTAGCCATTTGTTGAGTGTCTTTTTAGGTGTCTAATCCGCATATATATCACCATTGCCCTTGATTTTATTGACTGTATATCTCTTAAATGTCAACATATACACGTGTGATTTAGTTTACGAAGATTTTTCAATGCCGAGAACCTCGAGCAGAGAGTAAAAAAGGCGTAAGGTTCACAATGGTGTAAAATTAAAATGGGATATACCGGGCTAGGATTCGAGCTACAGGAACAAGGGCCAAACCAACCACCCAAGAATCGAATCGTCGAGCGAAAACACTTGACAACCTCCTAGAAGCAGCTTTTCTTGCCACCAGACCTTTCTGCATCAATTAGGAATCTGATGCTGTCACTAAACACATTCCTTAAATTGTAGCCATTTGTTGAGTGTTTTTTTTTGTGTCTAATCCGCATATATATCACCATTGCCCTTGATTTTATTGACTGTATATCTCTTAAATGTCAACATATACACGTGTGATTTAGTTTACGAAAATTTTTCAATGCCGAGAACCTCGATCAGAGAGTAAAAAAGGCGTAAGGTTCACAATTGGTGTAAAATTAAAATGGGATATACCGGGCTAGGATTTGAGTTACAGGAACAAGGGCCAAACCAACCACCCAAGAATGGAATCGTCGAGTGAAAACACTTGACAACCTCCTAGAAGCAGCTTTTCTTGCCACCAGACCTTTCTCCATCAATTAGGAATCTGATGCCGTCACTAAACACATTCCTTAAATTGTAGCCATTTGTTGAGTTTTATTTTTTGTGTCTAATCCGTATATATATCACCATTGCCCTTGATTTTCTTGACTGCACATCTCTAAAATATCAACATATACACGTGTGATTTAGTTTACGAAGATTTTTCAATGCCGAGAACCTCGATCAGAGAGTAAAAAAGGCGTAAGGATCACAATTGGTGTAAAATTAAAATGGGATATACCGGGCTAGGATTTGAGTTACAGGAACAAGGGCCAAACCAACCACTAAAGAATGGAATCGTCGAGCGAAAACACTTGACAACCTCCTAGAAGCAGCTTTTCTTGCCACCAGACCTTTCCCCATCAATTAGGAATCTGATGCCGTCACTAAACACATTTCTTAAATCGCAGCCATTTGTTGAGTGTTTTTTTGGTGTCTAATCCACATATATATCACCATTCCCTTGATTTTCTTGACTGTATATCTCTTAAATGTCATCATATACACGTGTGATTTAGTTTACGAAGATTTTTCATTGCCGAGAACCTCGATCAGAGAGTAAAAAAGGCGTAAGGTTTACAATGGTGTAAAATTAAAATGGGATATACCGGTCTAGGATTCGAGTTACAGGAAAAAGGGCCAAACCAACCACCCAAGAATGGAATCGTCGAGCGAAAACACTTGACAACCTCCTAAAAGCAGCTTTTCTTGCCACCAGACCTTTCTCCATCAATTAGGAATCTGATGCCGTCACTAAACACATTACTTAAATTGTAGCCATTTGTTGAGTGTTTTTTTTGGTGTCTTATCCGCATATATATCACCATTTCCCTTGATTTTCTTGACTGCACATCTCTTAAATATCAACATATACACGTGTGATTTAGTTTGTGAAGATTTTTCAATGCCGAGAACCTCGAGCAGAGAGTAAAAAAGGCGTAACGTTCACAATGGTGTAAAATTAAAATAGGATATACCGGGCTAGGATTCGAGTTACAGGAACAAGGGCCAAACCAACCACCCAAGAATGGAATCGTCGAGCGAAAACAGTTGACAACCTCCTAGAAGCAGCTTTTCTTGCTACCAGACCTTTCTCCATCAATTAGGAATCTGATGCTGTCACTAAACACATTCCTTAAATTGTAGCCATTTGTTGAGTGTTTTTTTTTTGTGTCTAATCCGCATATATATCACCATTGCCCTTGATTTTCTTGACTGTATATCACTTAAATGTCAACATATACACGTGTGATTTAGTTTACGAAGATTTTTCAATGCCGAGAACCTCAATCAGAGAGTAAAAAAGGCGTAAGGTTCACAATGGTGTAAAATTAAAATGGGATATACCGTGCTAGGATTCGAGTTACAGAAACAAGGGCCAAACCAACCACCCAAGAATGGAATCATCGAGCGAAAACACTTGACAACCTCCTAGAAGTAGCTTTTCTTGCCACCAGACCTTTCTCTATCAATTAGGAATCTGATGCCGTAACTAACCACATTCCTTAAATTGTAGCCATTTGTTGAGTGTTTTTTTGTGTCTAATCCGCATATATATCACCATTGCCCTTGATTTTCTTGACTGTATATCTCTTAAATGTCAACATACACACGTGTGATTTAGTTTACGAAGATTTTTCAATGCCGAGAACCTCGAGCAGAGAGTAAAAAAGGAGTGAGGTTCACAATGGTGTAAAATTAAAATGGGATATACCGGGCTAGGATTAGAGTTACAGAAACAAGGGCCAAACCAACCACCCAAGAGTGGAATCATCGAGCGAAAACACTTGACAACCTCCTAGAAGCAGCTTTTCTTGCCACCAGACATTTCTCCATCAATTAGGAATCTGATGCCGTCACTAAACACGTTACTTAAATTGTAGCCATTTGTTGAGTGTTTTTTTTGTGTCTAATCCGCATATATATCACCATTACCCTTGATTTGCTTGACTGTATATCTCTTAAATGTCAACATATACACGTGTGATTTAGTTTACGAAGATTTTTCAATGCTGAGAACCTCGATCAGAGAGTAACAAAGGCGTAAGGTTTACAGTGGTGTAAAATTAAAATGGGATATAGCGGGCTAGGATTCGAGTTACAGGAACAAGGGCCAAACCAACCACCCAAGAATGGAATCGTCGAGCGAAAACACTTGACAACCTCCTAGAAGCAGCTTTTCTTGCCACCAGACCTTTCTCCATCAATTAGGAATCTGATGCTGTCACTAAACACATTCCTTAAATTGTAGCCATTTGTTGAGTGTTTTTTTTTTGTGTCTAATCCGCATATATATCACCATTGCCCTTGATTTTCTTGACTGTATATCACTTAAATGTCAACATATACACGTGTGATTTAGTTTACGAAGATTTTTCAATGCCGAGAACCTCAATCAGAGAGTAAAAAAGGCGTAAGGTTCACAATGGTGTAAAATTAAAATGGGATATACCGGGCTAGGATTCGAGTTACAGAAACAAGGGCCAAACCAACCACCCAAGAATGGAATCATCGAGCGAAAACACTTGACAACCTCCTAGAAGTAGCTTTTGTTGCCACCAGACCTTTCTCTATCAATTAGGAATCTGATGCCGTAACTAACCACATTCCTTAAATTGTAGCCATTTGTTGAGTGTTTTTTTGTGTCTAATCCGCATATATATCACCATTGTCCTTGATTTTCTTGACTGTATATCTCTTAAATGTCAACATACACACGTGTGATTTAGTTTATGAAGATTTTTCAATGCCGAGAACCTCGAGCAGAGAGTAAAAAAGGAGTGAGGTTCACAATGGTGTAAAATTAAAATGGGATATACCGGGCTAGGATTAGAGTTACAGAAACAAGGGCCAAACCAACCACCCAAGAGTGGAATCATCGAGCGAAAACACTTGACAACCTCCTAGAAGCAGCTTTTCTTGCCACCAGACATTTCTCCATCAATTAGGAATCTGATGCCGTCACTAAACACATTACTTAAATTGTAGCCATTTGTTGAGTGTTTTTTTGTGTCTAATCCACATATATATCACCATTACCGTTGATTTGCTTGACTGTATATCTCTTAAATGTCAACATATACACGTGTGATTTAGTTTACGAAGATTTTTCAATGCTGAGAACCTCGATCAGAGAGTAACAAAGGCGTAAGGTTTACAGTGGTGTAAAATTAAAATGGGATATAGCGGGCTAGGATTCGAGTTACAGGAACAAGGGCCAAACCAACCACCCAAGAATGGAATCGTCGAGCGAAAACACTTGACAACCTCCTAGAAGCAGCTTTTCTTGCCACCAGACCTTTCTCCATCAATTAGGAATCTGATGCTGTCACTAAACACATTCCTTAAATTGTAGCCATTTGTTGAGTGTTTTTTTTTGTGTCTAATCCGCATATATATCACCATTGCCCTTGATTTTCTTGACTGTATATCACTTAAATGTCAACATATACACGTGTGATTTAGTTTACGAAGATTTTTCAATGCCGAGAACCTCAATCAGAGAGTAAAAAAGGCGTAAGGTTCACAATGGTGTAAAATTAAAATGGGATATACCGGGCTAGGATTCGAGTTACAGAAACAAGGGCCAAACCAACCACCCAAGAATGGAATCATCGAGCGAAAACACTTGACAACCTCCTAGAAGTAGCTTTTCTTGCCACCAGACCTTTCTCTATCAATTAGGAATCTGATGCCGTAACTAACCACATTCCTTAAATTGTAGCCATTTGTTGAGTGTTTTTTTGTGTCTAATCCGCATATATATCACCATTGCCCTTGATTTTCTTGACTGTATATCTCTTAAATGTCAACATACACACGTGTGATTTAGTTTACGAAGATTTTTCAATGCCGAGAACCTCGAGCAGAGAGTAAAAAAGGAGTGAGGTTCACAATGGTGTAAAATTAAAATGGGATATACCGGGCTAGGATTAGAGTTACAGAAACAAGGGCCAAACCAACCACCCAAGAGTGGAATCATCGAGCGAAAACACTTGACAACCTCCTAGAAGCAGCTTTTCTTACCACCAGACATTTCTCCATCAATTAGGAATCTGATGCCGTCACTAAACACATTACTTAAATTGTAGCCATTTGTTGAGTGTTTTTTTTGTGTCTAATCCGCATATATATCACCATTACCCATGATTTGCTTGACTGTATATCTCTTAAATGTCAACATATACACGTGTGATTTAGTTTACGAAGATTTTTCAATGCTGTGAACCTCGATCAGAGAGTAACAAAGGCGTAAGGTTTACAGTGGTGTAAAATTAAAATGGGATATAGCGGGCTAGGATTCGAGTTACAGGAACAAGGGCCAAACCAACCACCCAAGAATGGAATCGTCGAGCGAAAACACTTGACAACCTCCTAGAAGCAGCTTTTCTTGCCACCAGACCTTTCTCCATCAATTAGGAATCTAATGCTGTCACTAAACACATTCCTTAAATTGTAGCCATTTGTTGAGTGTTTTTTTTTGTGTCTAATCCGCATATATATCACCATTGCCCTTGATTTTCTTGACTGTATATCACTTAAATGTCAACATATACACGTGTGATTTAGTTTACGAAGATTTTTCAATGCCGAGAACCTCAATCAGAGAGTAAAAAAGGCGTAAGGTTTACAATGGTGTAAAATTAAAATGGGATATACCGGGCTAGGATTCGAGTTACAGAAACAAGGGCCAAACCAACCACCCAAGAATGGAATCATCGAGCGAAAACACTTGACAACCTCCTAGAAGTAGCTTTTGTTGCCACCAGACCTTTCTCTATCAATTAGGAATCTGATGCCGTAACTAACCACATTCCTTAAATTGTAGCCATTTGTTGAGTGTTTTTTTGTGTCTAATCCGCATATATATCACCATTGTCCTTGATTTTCTTGACTGTATATCTCTTAAATGTCAACATACACACGTGTGATTTAGTTTACGAAGATTTTTCAATGCCGAGAACCTCGAGCAGAGAGTAAAAAAGGAGTGAGGTTCACAATGGTGTAAAATTAAAATGGGATATACCGGGCTAGGATTAGAGTTACAGAAACAAGGGCCAAACCAACCACCCAAGAGTGGAATCATCGAGCGAAAACACTTGACAACCTCCTAGAAGCAGCTTTTCTTGCCACCAGACATTTCTCCATCAATTAGGAATCTGATGCCGTCACTAAACACATTACTTAAATTGTAGCCATTTGTTGAGTGTTTTTTTGTGTCTAATCCGCATATATATCACCATTGCCCTTGATTTTCTTGACTGTATATCACTTAAATGTCAACATATACACATGTGATTTAGTTTACGAAGATTTTTCAATGCCGAGAACCTCAATCAGAGAGTAAAAAAGGCGTAAGGTTCACAATGGTGTAAAATTAAAATGGGATATACCGGGCTAGGATTCGAGTTACAGAAACAAGGGCCAAACCAACCACCCAAGAATGGAATCATCGAGCGAAAACACTTGACAACCTCCTAGAAGTAGCTTTTCTTGCCACCAGACCTTTCTCTATCAATTAGGAATCTGATGCCGTAACTAACCACATTCCTTAAATTGTAGCCATTTGTTGAGTGTTTTTTTGTGTCTAATCCGCATATATATCACCATTGCCCTTGATTTTCTTGACTGTATATCTCTTAAATGTCAACATACACACGTGTGATTTAGTTTACGAAGATTTTTCAATGCCGAGAACCTCGAGCAGAGAGTAAAAAAGGAGTGAGGTTCACAATGGTGTAAAATTAAAATGGGATATACCGGGCTAGGATTAGAGTTACAGAAACAAGGGCCAAACCAACCACCCAAGAGTGGAATCATCGAGCGAAAACACTTGACAACCTCCTAGAAGCAGCTTTTCTTGCCACCAGACATTTCTCCATCAATTAGGAATCTGATGCCGTCACTAAACACATTACTTAAATTGTAGCCATTTGTTGAGTGTTTTTTTTGTGTCTAATCCGCATATATATCACCATTACCCTTGATTTGCTTGACTGTATATCTCTTAAATGTCAACATATACACGTGTGATTTAGTTTACGAAGATTTTTCAATGCTGTGAACCTCGATCAGAGAGTAACAAAGGCGTAAGGTTTACAGTGGTGTAAAATTAAAATGGGATATAGCGGGCTAGGATTCGAGTTACAGGAACAAGGGCCAAACCAACCACCCAAGAATGGAATCGTCGAGCGAAAACACTTGACAACCTCCTAGAAGCAGCTTTTCTTGCCACCAGACCTTTCTCCATCAATTAGGAATCTAATGCTGTCACTAAACACATTCCTTAAATTGTAGCCATTTGTTGAGTGTTTTTTTTTTGTGTGTAATCCGCATATATATCACCATTGCCCTTGATTTTCTTGACTGTATATCACTTAAATGTCAACATATACACGTGTGATTTAGTTTACGAAGATTTTTCAATGCCGAGAACCTCAATCAGAGAGTAAAAAAGGCGTAAGGTTCACAATGGTGTAAAATTAAAATGGGATATACCGGGCTAGGATTCGAGTTACAGAAACAAGGGCCAAACCAACCACCCAAGAATGGAATCATCGAGCGAAAACACTTGACAACCTCCTAGAAGTAGCTTTTGTTGCCACCAGACCTTTCTCTATCAATTAGGAATCTGATGCCGTAACTAACCACATTCCTTAAATTGTAGCCATTTGTTGAGTGTTTTTTTGTGTCTAATCCGCATATATATCACCATTACCCTTGATTTGCTTGACTGTATATCTCTTAAATGTCAACATATACACGTGTGATTTAGTTTACGAAGATTTTTCAATGCTGAGAACCTCGATCAGAGAGTAACAATGGCGTAAGGTTTACAGTGGTGTAAAATTAAAATGGGATATAGCGGGCTAGGATTAGAGTTACAGAAACAAGGGCCAAACCAACCACCCAAGAGTGGAATCATCGAGCGAAAACACTTGACAACCTCCTAGAAGCAGCTTTTCTTGCCACCAGACATTTCTCCATCAATTAGGAATCTGATGCCGTCACTAAACACATTACTTAAATTGTAGCCATTTGTTGAGTGTTTTTTTTGTGTCTAATCCGCATATATATCACCATTACCCATGATTTGCTTGACTGTATATCTCTTAAATGTCAACATATACACGTGTGATTTAGTTTACGAAGATTTTTCAATGCTGTGAACCTCGATCAGAGAGTAACAAAGGCGTAAGGTTTACAGTGGTGTAAAATTAAAATGGGATATAGCGGGCTAGGATTCGAGTTACAGGAACAAGGGCCAAACCAACCACCCAAGAATGGAATCGTCGAGCGAAAACACTTGACAACCTCCTAGAAGCAGCTTTTCTTGCCACCAGACCTTTCTCCATCAATTAGGAATCTAATGCTGTCACTAAACACATTCCTTAAATTGTAGCCATTTGTTGAGTGTTTTTTTTTGTGTCTAATCCGCATATATATCACCATTGCCCTTGATTTTCTTGACTGTATATCACTTAAATGTCAACATATACACGTGTGATTTAGTTTACGAAGATTTTTCAATGCCGAGAACCTCAATCAGAGAGTAAAAAAGGCGTAAGGTTTACAATGGTGTAAAATTAAAATGGGATATACCGGGCTAGGATTCGAGTTACAGAAACAAGGGCCAAACCAACCACCCAAGAATGGAATCATCGAGCGAAAACACTTGACAACCTCCTAGAAGTAGCTTTTGTTGCCACCAGACCTTTCTCTATCAATTAGGAATCTGATGCCGTAACTAACCACATTCCTTAAATTGTAGCCATTTGTTGAGTGTTTTTTTGTGTCTAATCCGCATATATATCACCATTGTCCTTGATTTTCTTGACTGTATATCTCTTAAATGTCAACATACACACGTGTGATTTAGTTTACGAAGATTTTTCAATGCCGAGAACCTCGAGCAGAGAGTAAAAAAGGAGTGAGGTTCACAATGGTGTAAAATTAAAATGGGATATACCGGGCTAGGATTAGAGTTACAGAAACAAGGGCCAAACCAACCACCCAAGAGTGGAATCATCGAGCGAAAACACTTGACAACCTCCTAGAAGCAGCTTTTCTTGCCACCAGACATTTCTCCATCAATTAGGAATCTGATGCCGTCACTAAACACATTACTTAAATTGTAGCCATTTGTTGAGTGTTTTTTTTGTGTCTAATCCGCATATATATCACCATTGCCCTTGATTTTCTTGACTGTATATCACTTAAATGTCAACATATACACATGTGATTTAGTTTACGAAGATTTTTCAATGCCGAGAACCTCAATCAGAGAGTAAAAAAGGCGTAAGGTTCACAATGGTGTAAAATTAAAATGGGATATACCGGGCTAGGATTCGAGTTACAGAAACAAGGGCCAAACCAACCACCCAAGAATGGAATCATCGAGCGAAAACACTTGACAACCTCCTAGAAGTAGCTTTTCTTGCCACCAGACCTTTCTCTATCAATTAGGAATCTGATGCCGTAACTAACCACATTCCTTAAATTGTAGCCATTTGTTGAGTGTTTTTTTGTGTCTAATCCGCATATATATCACCATTGCCCTTGATTTTCTTGACTGTATATCTCTTAAATGTCAACATACACACGTGTGATTTAGTTTACGAAGATTTTTCAATGCCGAGAACCTCGAGCAGAGAGTAAAAAAGGAGTGAGGTTCACAATGGTGTAAAATTAAAATGGGATATACCGGGCTAGGATTAGAGTTACAGAAACAAGGGCCAAACCAACCACCCAAGAGTGGAATCATCGAGCGAAAACACTTGACAACCTCCTAGAAGCAGCTTTTCTTGCCACCAGACATTTCTCCATCAATTAGGAATCTGATGCCGTCACTAAACACATTACTTAAATTGTAGCCATTTGTTGAGTGTTTTTTTTGTGTCTAATCCGCATATATATCACCATTACCCTTGATTTGCTTGACTGTATATCTCTTAAATGTCAACATATACACGTGTGATTTAGTTTACGAAGATTTTTCAATGCTGTGAACCTCGATCAGAGAGTAACAAAGGCGTAAGGTTTACAGTGGTGTAAAATTAAAATGGGATATAGCGGGCTAGGATTCGAGTTACAGGAACAAGGGCCAAACCAACCACCCAAGAATGGAATCGTCGAGCGAAAACACTTGACAACCTCCTAGAAGCAGCTTTTCTTGCCACCAGACCTTTCTCCATCAATTAGGAATCTAATGCTGTCACTAAACACATTCCTTAAATTGTAGCCATTTGTTGAGTGTTTTTTTTTGTGTGTAATCCGCATATATATCACCATTGCCCTTGATTTTCTTGACTGTATATCACTTAAATGTCAACATATACACGTGTGATTTAGTTTACGAAGATTTTTCAATGCCGAGAACCTCAATCAGAGAGTAAAAAAGGCGTAAGGTTCACAATGGTGTAAAATTAAAATGGGATATACCGGGCTAGGATTCGAGTTACAGAAACAAGGGCCAAACCAACCACCCAAGAATGGAATCATCGAGCGAAAACACTTGACAACCTCCTAGAAGTAGCTTTTGTTGCCACCAGACCTTTCTCTATCAATTAGGAATCTGATGCCGTAACTAACCACATTCCTTAAATTGTAGCCATTTGTTGAGTGTTTTTTTGTGTCTAATCCGCATATATATCACCATTACCCTTGATTTGCTTGACTGTATATCTCTTAAATGTCAACATATACACGTGTGATTTAGATTACGAAGATTTTTCAATGCTGAGAACCTCGATCAGAGAGTAACAAAGGCGTAAGGTTTACAGTGGTGTAAAATTAAAATGGGATATAGCGGGCTAGGATTAGAGTTACAGAAACAAGGGCCAAACCAACCACCCAAGAGTGGAATCATCGAGCGAAAACACTTGACAACCTCCTAGAAGCAGCTTTTCTTGCCACCAGACATTTCTCCATCAATTAGGAATCTGATGCCGTCACTAAACACATTACTTAAATTGTAGCCATTTGTTGAGTGTTTTTTTTGTGTCTAATCCGCATATATATCACCATTACCCTTGATTTGCTTGACTGTATATCTCTTAAATGTCAACATATACACGTGTGATTTAGTTTACGAAGATTTTTCAATGCTGAGAACCTCGATCAGAGAGTAACAAAGGCGTAAGGTTTACAGTGGTGTAAAATTAAAATGGGATATAGCGGGCTAGGATTCGAGTTACAGGAACAAGGGCCAAACCAACCACCCAAGAATGGAATCGTCGAGCGAAAACACTTGACAACCTCCTAGAAGCAGCTTTTCTTGCCACCAGACCTTTCTCCATCAATTAGGAATCTGATGCTGTCACTAAACACATTCCTTAAATTGTAGCCATTTGTTGAGTGTTTTTTTTTGTGTCTAATCCGCATATATATCACCATTGCCCTTGATTTTCTTGACTGTATATCACTTAAATGTCAACATATACACGTGTGATTTAGTTTACGAAGATTTTTCAATGCCGAGAACCTCAATCAGAGAGTAAAAAAGGCGTAAGGTTCACAATGGTGTAAAATTAAAATTGGATATACCGGGCAAGGATTCGAGTTACAGAAACAAGGGCCAAACCAACCACCCAAGAATGGAATCATCGAGCGAAAACACTTGACAACCTCCTAGAAGTAGCTTTTCTTGCCACCAGACCTTTCTCCATCAATTAGGAATCTGATGCCGTAACTAACCACATTCCTTAAATTGTAGCCATTTGTTGAGTGTTTTTTTGTGTCTAAACCGCATATATATCACCATTGCCCTTGATTTTCTTGACTGTATATCTCTTAAATGTCAACATACACACGTGTGATTTAGTTTACGAAGATTTTTAAATGCCGAGAACCTCGAGCAGAGAGTAAAAAAGGAGTGAGGTTCACAATGGTGTAAAATTAAAATGGGATATACCGGGCTAGGATTAGAGTTACAGAAACAAGGGCCAAACCAACCACCCAAGAGTGGAATCATCGAGCGAAAACACTTGACAACCTCCTAGAAGCAGCTTTTCTTGCCACCAGACCTTTCTCCATCAATTAGGAATATGATGCTGTCACTAAACACATTCCTTAAATTGTAGCCATTTGTTGAGTGTTTTTTTTTTTTGTGTCTAATCCGCATATATATCACCATTGCCCTTGATTTTCTTGACTGTATATCACTTAAATGTCAACATATACACGTGTGATTTAGTTTACGAAGATTTTTCAATGCCGAGAACCTCAATCAGAGAGTAAAAAAGGCGTAAGGTTCACAATGGTGTAAAATTAAAATGGAATATCCCGGGCTAGGATTCGAGTTACAGAAACAAGAGCCAAACCAACCACCCAAGAATGGAATCATCGAGCGAAAACACTTGACAACCTCCTAGAAGTAGCTTTTCTTGCCACCAGACCTTTCTCTATCAATTAGGAATCTGATGCCGTAACTAACCACAATCCTTAAATTGTAGCCATTTGTTGAGTGTTTTTTTGTGTCTAATCCGCATATATATCACCATTGCCCTTGATTTTCTTGACTGTATATCTATTAAATGTCAACATACACACGTGTGATTTAGTTTACGAAGATTTTTCAATGCCGAGAACCTCGAGCAGAGAGTAAAAAAGGAGTGAGGTTCACAATGGTGTAAAATTAAAATGGGATATACCGGGCTAGGATTAGAGTTACAGAAACAAGGGCCAAACCAACCACCCAAGAGTGGAATCATCGAGCGAAAACACTTGACAACCTCCTAGAAGCTGCTTTTCTTGCCACCAGACATTTCTCCATCAATTAGGAATCTGATGCTGTCACTAAACACATTACTTAAATTGTAGCCATTTGTTGAGTGTTTTTTTTGTGTCTAATCCGCATATATATCACCATTACCCTTGATTTGCTTGACTGTATATCTCTTAAATGTCAACATATACACGTGTGATTTAGTTTACGAAGATTTTTCAATGCTGAGAACCTCGATCAGAGACTAACAAAGGCGTAAGGTTTACAGTGGTGTAAAATTAAAATCGGATATACCGGGCTAGGATTCGAGTTACAGGAACAAGGGCCAAACCAACCACCCAAGAGTGGAATCATCGAGCGAAAACACTTGACAACCTCCTAGAAGCAGCTTTTCTTGCCACCAGACCTTTCTTCATCAATTAGGAATCTGATGCTGTCACTAAACACATTCCTTAAATTGTAGCCATTTGTTGAGTGTTTTTTTTTGTGTCTAATCCGCATATATATCACCATTGCCCTTGATTTTCTTGACTGTATATCACTTAAATGTCAACATATACACGTGTGATTTAGTTTACGAAGATTTTTCAATGCCGAGAACCTCAATCAGAGAGTAAAAAAGGCGTAAGGTTCACAATGGTGTAAAATTAAAATGGGATATACCGGGCAAGGATTCGAGTTACAGAAACCAGGGCCAAACCAACCACCCAAGAATGGAATCATCGAGCGAAAACACTTGACAACCTCCTAGAAGTAGCTTTTCTTGCCACCAGACCTTTCTCCATCAACTAGGAATCTGATGCCGTAACTAACCACATTCCTTAAATTGTAGCCATTTGTTGAGTGTTTTTTTGTGTCTAATCCGCATATATATCACCATTGCCCTTGATTTTCTTGACTGTATATCTATTAAATGTTAACATACACACGTGTGATTTAGTTTACGAAGATTTTTCAATGCCGAGAACCTCGAGCAGAGAGTAAAAAAGGAGTGAGGTTCACAATGGTGTAAAATTAAAATGGGATATACCGGGCTAGGATTAGAGTTACAGAAACAAGGGCCAAACCAACCACCCAAGAGTGGAATCATCGAGCGAAAACACTTGACAACCTCCTAGAAGCAGCTTTTCTTGCCACCAGACCTTTCTCCATCAATTAGGAATCTGATGCTGTCACTAAACACATTCCTTAAATTGTAGCCATTTGTTAAGTGTTTTTTTTTTGTGTCTAATCCGCATATATATCACCATTGCCCTTGATTTTCTTGACTGTATATCACTTAAATGTCAACATATACACGTGTGATTTAGTTTACAAAGATTTTTCAATGCCGAGAACCTCAATCAGAGAGTAAAAAAGGCGTAAGGTTCACAATGGTGTAAAATTAAAATGGGATATACCGGGCTAGGATTCGAGTTACAGAAACAAGGGCCAAACCAACCACCCAAGAATGGAATCATCGAGCGAAAACACTTGACAACCTCCTAGAAGTAGCTTTTCTTGCCACCAGACCTTTCTCTATCAATTAGGAATCTGATGCCGTAACTAACCACATTCCTTAAATTGTAGCCATTTGTTGAGTGTTTTTTTGTGTCTAATCCGCATATATATCACCATTGCCCTTGATTTTCTTGACTGTATATCTCTTAAATGTCAACATACACACGTGTGATTTAGTTTACGAAGATTTTTCAATGCCGAGAACCTCGAGCAGAGAGTAAAAAAGGAGTGAGGTTCACAATGGTGTAAAATTAAAATGGGATATACCGGGCTAGGATTAGAGTTACAGAAACAAGGGCCAAACCAACCACCCAAGAGTGGAATCATCGAGCGAAAACACTTGACAACCTCCTAGAAGCAGCTTTTCTTGCCACCAGACATTTCTCCATCAATTAGGAATCTGATGCCGTCACTAAACACATTACTTAAATTGTAGCCATTTGTTGAGTGTTTTTTTTGTGTCTAATCCGCATATATATCACCATTACCCTTGATTTGCTTGACTGTATATCTCTTAAATGTCAACATATACACGTGTGATTTAGTTTACGAAGATTTTTCAATGCTGAGAACCTCGATCAGAGACTAACAAAGGCGTAAGGTTTACAGTGGTGTAAAATTAAAATGGGATATATCGGGCTAGGATTCGAGTTACAGGAACAAGGGCCAAACCAACAACCCAAGAATGGAATCGTCGAGCGAAAACACTTGACAACCTCCTAGAAGCAGCTTTTCTTGCCACCAGACCTTTCTCCATCAATTAGGAATCTGATGCCGTCACTAAACACATTACTTAAATTGTAGCCATTTGTTGAGTGTTTTTTTTGTGTCTAATCCGCATATATATCACCATTACCCTTGATTTGCTTGACTGTATATCTCTTAAATGTCAACATATACACGTGTGATTTAGTTTACGAAGATTTTTCAATGCTGAGAACCTCGATCAGAGACTAACAAAGGCGTAAGGTTTACAGTGGTGTAAAATTAAAATGGGATATACCGGGCTAGGATTCGAGTTACAGAAACAAGGGCCAAACCAACCACCCAAGAATGGAATCATCGAGCGAAAACACTTGACAACCTCCTAGAAGTAGCTTTTCTTGCCACCAGACCTTTCTCTATCAATTAGGAATCTGATGCCGTAACTAACCACATTCCTTAAATTGTAGCCATTTGTTGAGTGTTTTTTTGTGTCTAATCCGCATATATATCACCATTGCCCTTGATTTTCTTGACTGTATATCTATTAAATGTCAACATACACACGTGTGATTTAGTTTACGAAGATTTTTCAATGCCGAGAACCTCGAGCAGAGAGTAAAAAAGGAGTGAGGTTCACAATGGTGTAAAATTAAAATGGGATATACCGGGCTAGGATTAGAGTTACAGAAACAAGGGCCAAACCAACCACCCAAGAGTGGAATCATCGAGCGAAAACACTTGACAACCTCCTAGAAGCTGCTTTTCTTGCCACCAGACATTTCTCCATCAATTAGGAATCTGATGCTGTCACTAAACACATTACTTAAATTGTAGCCATTTGTTGAGTGTTTTTTTTGTGTCTAATCCGCATATATATCACCATTACCCTTGATTTGCTTGACTGTATATCTCTTAAATGTCAACATATACACGTGTGATTTAGTTTACGAAGATTTTTCAATGCTGAGAACCTCGATCAGAGACTAACAAAGGCGTAAGGTTTACAGTGGTGTAAAATTAAAATCGGATATACCGGGCTAGGATTCGAGTTACAGGAACAAGGGCCAAACCAACCACCCAAGAGTGGAATCATCGAGCGAAAACACTTGACAACCTCCTAGAAGCAGCTTTTCTTGCCACCAGACCTTTCTTCATCAATTAGGAATCTGATGCTGTCACTAAACACATTCCTTAAATTGTAGCCATTTGTTGAGTGTTTTTTTTTTGTGTCTAATCCGCATATATATCACCATTGCCCTTGATTTTCTTGACTGTATATCACTTAAATGTCAACATATACACGTGTGATTTAGTTTACGAAGATTTTTCAATGCCGAGAACCTCAATCAGAGAGTAAAAAAGGCGTAAGGTTCACAATGGTGTAAAATTAAAATGGGATATACCGGGCAAGGATTCGAGTTACAGAAACCAGGGCCAAACCAACCACCCAAGAATGGAATCATCGAGCGAAAACACTTGACAACCTCCTAGAAGTAGCTTTTCTTGCCACCAGACCTTTCTCCATCAACTAGGAATCTGATGCCGTAACTAACCACATTCCTTAAATTGTAGCCATTTGTTGAGTGTTTTTTTGTGTCTAATCCGCATATATATCACCATTGCCCTTGATTTTCTTGACTGTATATCTCTTAAATGTCAACATACACACGTGTGATTTAGTTTACGAAGATTTTTCAATGCCGAGAACCTCGAGCAGAGAGTAAAAAAGGAGTGAGGTTCACAATGGTGTAAAATTAAAATGGGATATACCGGGCTAGGATTAGAGTTACAGAAACAAGGGCCAAACCAACCACCCAAGAGTGGAATCATCGAGCGAAAACACTTGACAACCTCCTAGAAGCAGCTTTTCTTGCCACCAGACCTTTCTCCATCAATTAGGAATCTGATGCTGTCACTAAACACATTCCTTAAATTGTAGCCATTTGTTAAGTGTTTTTTTTTTGTGTCTAATCCGCATATATATCACCATTGCCCTTGATTTTCTTGACTGTATATCACTTAAATGTCAACATATACACGTGTGATTTAGTTTACAAAGATTTTTCAATGCCGAGAACCTCAATCAGAGAGTAAAAAAGGCGTAAGGTTCACAATGGTGTAAAATTAAAATGGGATATACCGGGCTAGGATTCGAGTTACAGAAACAAGGGCCAAACCAACCACCCAAGAATGGAATCGTCGAGCGAAAACACTTGACAACCTCCTAGAAGTAGCTTTTCTTGCCACCAGACCTTTCTCTATCAATTAGGAATCTGATGCCGTAACTAACCACATTCCTTAAATTGTAGCCATTTGTTGAGTGTTTTTTTGTGTCTAATCCGCATATATATCACCATTGCCCTTGATTTTCTTGACTGTATATCTCTTAAATGTCAACATACACACGTGTGATTTAGTTTACGAAGATTTTTCAATGCCGAGAACCTCGAGCAGAGAGTAAAAAAGGAGTGAGGTTCACAATGGTGTAAAATTAAAATGGGATATACCGGGCTAGGATTAGAGTTACAGAAACAAGGGCCAAACCAACCACCCAAGAGTGGAATCATCGAGCGAAAACACTTGACAACCTCCTAGAAGCAGCTTTTCTTGCCACCAGACATTTCTCCATCAATTAGGAATCTGATGCCGTCACTAAACACATTACTTAAATTGTAGCCATTTGTTGAGTGTTTTTTTTGTGTCTAATCCGCATATATATCACCATTACCCTTTATTTGCTTGACTGTATATCTCTTAAATGTCAACATATACACGTGTGATTTAGTTTACGAAGATTTTTCAATGCTGAGAACCTCGATCAGAGACTAACAAAGGCGTAAGGTTTACAGTGGTGTAAAATTAAAATGGGATATATCGGGCTAGGATTCGAGTTACAGGAACAAGGGCCAAACCAACAACCCAAGAATGGAATCGTCGAGCGAAAACACTTGACAACCTCCTAGAAGCAGCTTTTCTTGCCACCAGACCTTTCTCCATCAATTAGGAATCTGATGCCGTCACTAAACACATTACTTAAATTGTAGCCATTTGTTGAGTGTTTTTTTTTGTGTCTAATCCGCATATATATCACCATTACCCTTGATTTGCTTGACTGTATATCTCTTAAATGTCAACATATACACGTGTGATTTAGTTTACGAAGATTTTTCAATGCTGAGAACCTCGATCAGAGACTAACAAAGGCGTAAGGTTTACAGTGGTGTAAAATTAAAATGGGATATACCGGGCTAGGATTCGAGTTACAGAAACAAGGGCCAAACCAACCACCCAAGAATGGAATCATCGAGCGAAAACACTTGACAACCTCCTAGAAGTAGCTTTTCTTGCCACCAGACCTTTCTCTATCAATTAGGAATCTGATGCCGTAACTAACCACATTCCTTAAATTGTAGCCATTTGTTGAGTGTTTTTTTGTGTCTAATCCGCATATATATCACCATTGCCCTTGATTTTCTTGACTGTATATCTATTAAATGTCAACATACACACGTGTGATTTAGTTTACGAAGATTTTTCAATGCCGAGAACCTCGAGCAGAGAGTAAAAAAGGAGTGAGGTTCACAATGGTGTAAAATTAAAATGGGATATACCGGGCTAGGATTAGAGTTACAGAAACAAGGGCCAAACCAACCACCCAAGAGTGGAATCATCGAGCGAAAACACTTGACAACCTCCTAGAAGCTGCTTTTCTTGCCACCAGACATTTCTCCATCAATTAGGAATCTGATGCTGTCACTAAACACATTACTTAAATTGTAGCCATTTGTTGAGTGTTTTTTTTGTGTCTAATCCGCATATATATCACCATTACCCTTGATTTGCTTGACTGTATATCTCTTAAATGTCAACATATACACGTGTGATTTAGTTTACGAAGATTTTTCAATGCTGAGAACCTCGATCAGAGACTAACAAAGGCGTAAGGTTTACAGTGGTGTAAAATTAAAATCGGATATACCGGGCTAGGATTCGAGTTACAGGAACAAGGGCCAAACCAACCACCCAAGAGTGGAATCATCGAGCGAAAACACTTGACAACCTCCTAGAAGCAGCTTTTCTTGCCACCAGACCTTTCTTCATCAATTAGGAATCTGATGCTGTCACTAAACACATTCCTTAAATTGTAGCCATTTGTTG
The DNA here is from genome assembly GCA_030545235.1 of Helianthus tuberosus. NCBI lineage: Eukaryota > Viridiplantae > Streptophyta > Magnoliopsida > Asterales > Asteraceae > Helianthus > Helianthus tuberosus. The sequence continues at coordinate 40,812,056 of CM060385.1, read as the reverse complement.
AGTGTTTTTTTTTTGTGTCTAATCCGCATATATATCACCATTGCCCTTGATTTTCTTGACTGTATATCACTTAAATGTCAACATATACACGTGTGATTTAGTTTACGAAGATTTTTCAATGCCGAGAACCTCAATCAGAGAGTAAAAAAGGCGTAAGGTTCACAATGGTGTAAAATTAAAATGGGATATACCGGGCAAGGATTCGAGTTACAGAAACCAGGGCCAAACCAACCACCCAAGAATGGAATCATCGAGCGAAAACACTTGACAACCTCCTAGAAGTAGCTTTTCTTGCCACCAGACCTTTCTCCATCAACTAGGAATCTGATGCCGTAACTAACCACATTCCTTAAATTGTAGCCATTTGTTGAGTGTTTTTTTGTGTCTAATCCGCATATATATCACCATTGCCCTTGATTTTCTTGACTGTATATCTCTTAAATGTCAACATACACACGTGTGATTTAGTTTACGAAGATTTTTCAATGCCGAGAACCTCGAGCAGAGAGTAAAAAAGGAGTGAGGTTCACAATGGTGTAAAATTAAAATGGGATATACCGGGCTAGGATTAGAGTTACAGAAACAAGGGCCAAACCAACCACCCAAGAGTGGAATCATCGAGCGAAAACACTTGACAACCTCCTAGAAGCAGCTTTTCTTGCCACCAGACCTTTCTCCATCAATTAGGAATCTGATGCTGTCACTAAACACATTCCTTAAATTGTAGCCATTTGTTAAGTGTTTTTTTTTTGTGTCTAATCCGCATATATATCACCATTGCCCTTGATTTTCTTGACTGTATATCACTTAAATGTCAACATATACACGTGTGATTTAGTTTACAAAGATTTTTCAATGCCGAGAACCTCAATCAGAGAGTAAAAAAGGCGTAAGGTTCACAATGGTGTAAAATTAAAATGGGATATACCGGGCTAGGATTCGAGTTACAGAAACAAGGGCCAAACCAACCACCCAAGAATGGAATCGTCGAGCGAAAACACTTGACAACCTCCTAGAAGTAGCTTTTCTTGCCACCAGACCTTTCTCTATCAATTAGGAATCTGATGCCGTAACTAACCACATTCCTTAAATTGTAGCCATTTGTTGAGTGTTTTTTTGTGTCTAATCCGCATATATATCACCATTGCCCTTGATTTTCTTGACTGTATATCTCTTAAATGTCAACATACACACGTGTGATTTAGTTTACGAAGATTTTTCAATGCCGAGAACCTCGAGCAGAGAGTAAAAAAGGAGTGAGGTTCACAATGGTGTAAAATTAAAATGGGATATACCGGGCTAGGATTAGAGTTACAGAAACAAGGGCCAAACCAACCACCCAAGAGTGGAATCATCGAGCGAAAACACTTGACAACCTCCTAGAAGCAGCTTTTCTTGCCACCAGACATTTCTCCATCAATTAGGAATCTGATGCCGTCACTAAACACATTACTTAAATTGTAGCCATTTGTTGAGTGTTTTTTTTGTGTCTAATCCGCATATATATCACCATTGCCCTTGATTTTCTTGACTGTATATCTATTAAATGTCAACATACACACGTGTGATTTAGTTTACGAAGATTTTTCAATGCCGAGAACCTCGAGCAGAGAGTAAAAAAGGAGTGAGGTTCACAATGGTGTAAAATTAAAATGGGATATACCGGGCTAGGATTAGAGTTACAGAAACAAGGGCCAAACCAACCACCCAAGAGTGGAATCATCGAGCGAAAACACTTGACAACCTCCTAGAAGCTGCTTTTCTTGCCACCAGACATTTCTCCATCAATTAGGAATCTGATGCTGTCACTAAACACATTACTTAAATTGTAGCCATTTGTTGAGTGTTTTTTTTGTGTCTAATCCGCATATATATCACCATTACCCTTGATTTGCTTGACTGTATATCTCTTAAATGTCAACATATACACGTGTGATTTAGTTTACGAAGATTTTTCAATGCTGAGAACCTCGATCAGAGACTAACAAAGGCGTAAGGTTTACAGTGGTGTAAAATTAAAATCGGATATACCGGGCTAGGATTCGAGTTACAGGAACAAGGGCCAAACCAACCACCCAAGAGTGGAATCATCGAGCGAAAACACTTGACAACCTCCTAGAAGCAGCTTTTCTTGCCACCAGACCTTTCTTCATCAATTAGGAATCTGATGCTGTCACTAAACACATTCCTTAAATTGTAGCCATTTGTTGAGTGTTTTTTTTTGTGTCTAATCCGCATATATATCACCATTGCCCTTGATTTTCTTGACTGTATATCACTTAAATGTCAACATATACACGTGTGATTTAGTTTACGAAGATTTTTCAATGCCGAGAACCTCAATCAGAGAGTAAAAAAGGCGTAAGGTTCACAATGGTGTAAAATTAAAATGGGATATACCGGGCAAGGATTCGAGTTACAGAAACCAGGGCCAAACCAACCACCCAAGAATGGAATCATCGAGCGAAAACACTTGACAACCTCCTAGAAGTAGCTTTTCTTGCCACCAGACCTTTCTCCATCAACTAGGAATCTGATGCCGTAACTAACCACATTCCTTAAATTGTAGCCATTTGTTGAGTGTTTTTTTGTGTCTAATCCGCATATATATCACCATTGCCCTTGATTTTCTTGACTGTATATCTCTTAAATGTCAACATACACACGTGTGATTTAGTTTACGAAGATTTTTCAATGCCGAGAACCTCGAGCAGAGAGTAAAAAAGGAGTGAGGTTCACAATGGTGTAAAATTAAAATGGGATATACCGGGCTAGGATTAGAGTTACAGAAACAAGGGCCAAACCAACCACCCAAGAGTGGAATCATCGAGCGAAAACACTTGACAACCTCCTAGAAGCAGCTTTTCTTGCCACCAGACCTTTCTCCATCAATTAGGAATCTGATGCTGTCACTAAACACATTCCTTAAATTGTAGCCATTTGTTAAGTGTTTTTTTTTTGTGTCTAATCCGCATATATATCACCATTGCCCTTGATTTTCTTGACTGTATATCACTTAAATGTCAACATATACACGTGTGATTTAGTTTACAAAGATTTTTCAATGCCGAGAACCTCAATCAGAGAGTAAAAAAGGCGTAAGGTTCACAATGGTGTAAAATTAAAATGGGATATACCGGGCTAGGATTCGAGTTACAGAAACAAGGGCCAAACCAACCACCCAAGAATGGAATCATCGAGCGAAAACACTTGACAACCACCTAGAAGTAGCTTTTCTTGCCACCAGACCTTTCTCTATCAATTAGGAATCTGATGCCGTAACTAACCACATTCCTTAAATTGTAGCCATTTGTTGAGTGTTTTTTTGTGTCTAATCCGCATATATATCACCATTGCCCTTGATTTTCTTGACTGTATATCTCTTAAATGTCAACATACACACGTGTGATTTAGTTTACGAAGATTTTTCAATGCCGAGAACCTCGAGCAGAGAGTAAAAAAGGAGTGAGGTTCACAATGGTGTAAAATTAAAATGGGATATACCGGGCTAGGATTAGAGTTACAGAAACAAGGGCCAAACCAACCACCCAAGAGTGGAATCATCGAGCGAAAACACTTGACAACCTCCTAGAAGCAGCTTTTCTTGCCACCAGACATTTCTCCATCAATTAGGAATCTGATGCCGTCACTAAACACATTACTTAAATTGTAGCCATTTGTTGAGTGTTTTTTTTGTGTCTAATCCGCATATATATCACCATTACCCTTGATTTGCTTGACTGTATATCTCTTAAATGTCAACATATACACGTGTGATTTAGTTTACGAAGATTTTTCAATGCTGAGAACCTCGATCAGAGACTAACAAAGGCGTAAGGTTTACAGTGGTGTAAAATTAAAATGGGATATATCGGGCTAGGATTCGAGTTACAGGAACAAGGGCCAAACCAACAACCCAAGAATGGAATCGTCGAGCGAAAACACTTGACAACCTCCTAGAAGCAGCTTTTCTTGCCACCAAACCTTTCTCCATCAATTAGGAATCTGATGCTGTCACTAAACACATTCCTTAAATTGTAGCCATTTGTTGAGTGTTTTTTTTTTGTGTCTAATCCGCATATATATCACCATTGCCCTTGATTTTCTTGACTGTATATCACTTAAATGTCAACATATACACGTGTGATTTAGTTTACGAAGATTTTTCATTGCCGAGAACCTCAATCAGAGAGTAAAAAAGGCGTAAGGTTCACAATGGTGTAAAATTAAAATGGGATATACCGGGGAAGGATTCGAGTTACAGAAACAAGGGCCAAACCAACCACCCAAGAATGGAATCATCGAGCGAAAACACTTGACAACCTCCTAGAAGTAGCTTTTCTTGCCACCAGACCTTTCTCCATCAATTAGGAATCTGATGCCGTAACTAACCACATTCCTTAAATTGTAGCCATTTGTTGAGTGTTTTTTTGTGTCTAATCCGCATATATATCACCATTGCCCTTGATTTTCTTGACTGTATATCTCTTAAATGTCAACATACACACGTGTGATTTAGTTTACGAAGATTTTTCAATGCCGAGAACCTCGAGCAGAGAGTAAAAAAGGAGTGAGGTTCACAATGCTGTAAAATTAAAATGGGATATACCGGGCTAGGATTAGAGTTACAGAAACAAGGGCCAAACCAACCACCCAAGAGTGGAATCATCGAGCGAAAACACTTGACAACCTCCTAGAAGTAGCTTTTCTTGCCACCAGACCTTTCTCCATCAATTAGGAATCTGATGCCGTAACTAACCACATTCCTTAAATTGTAGCCATTTGTTGAGTGTTTTTTTGTGTCTAATCCGCATATATATCACCATTGCCCTTGATTTTCTTGACTGTATATCTCTTAAATGTCAACATACACACGTGTGATTTAGTTTACGAAGATTTTTCAATGCCGAGAACCTCGAGCAGAGAGTAAAAAAGGAGTGAGGTTCACAATGGTGTAAAATTAAAATGGGATATACCGGGCTAGGATTAGAGTTACAGAAACAAGGGCCAAACCAACCACCCAAGAGTGGAATCATCGAGCGAAAACACTTGACAACCTCCTAGAAGCAGCTTTTCTTGCCACCAGACCTTTCTCCATCAATTAGGAATCTGATGCTGTCACTAAACACATTCCTTAAATTGTAGCCATTTGTTAAGTGTTTTTTTTTTGTGTCTAATCCGCATATATATCACCATTGCCCTTGATTTTCTTGACTGTATATCACTTAAATGTCAACATATACACGTGTGATTTAGTTTACAAAGATTTTTCAATGCCGAGAACCTCAATCAGAGAGTAAAAAAGGCGTAAGGTTCACAATGGTGTAAAATTAAAATGGGATATACCGGGCTAGGATTCGAGTTACAGAAACAAGGGCCAAACCAACCACCCAAGAATGGAATCATCGAGCGAAAACACTTGACAACCTCCTAGAAGTAGCTTTTCTTGCCACCAGACCTTTCTCTATCAATTAGGAATCTGATGCCGTAACTAACCACATTCCTTAAATTGTAGCCATTTGTTGAGTGTTTTTTTGTGTCTAATCCGCATATATATCACCATTGCCCTTGATTTTCTTGACTGTATATCTCTTAAATGTCAACATACACACGTGTGATTTAGTTTACGAAGATTTTTCAATGCCGAGAACCTCGAGCAGAGAGTAAAAAAGGAGTGAGGTTCACAATGGTGTAAAATTAAAATGGGATATACCGGGCTAGGATTAGAGTTACAGAAACAAGGGCCAAACCAACCACCCAAGAGTGGAATCATCGAGCGAAAACACTTGACAACCTCCTAGAAGTAGCTTTTCTTGCCACCAGACATTTCTCCATCAATTAGGAATCTGATGCCGTCACTAAACACATTACTTAAATTGTAGCCATTTGTTGAGTGTTTTTTTTGTGTCTAATCCGCATATATATCACCATTACCCTTGATTTGCTTGACTGTATATCTCTTAAATGTCAACATATACACGTGTGATTTAGTTTACGAAGATTTTTCAATGCTGAGAACCTCGATCAGAGACTAACAAAGGCGTAAGGTTTACAGTGGTGTAAAATTAAAATGGGATATATCGGGCTAGGATTCGAGTTACAGGAACAAGGGCCAAACCAACAACCCAAGAATGGAATCGTCGAGCGAAAACACTTGACAACCTCCTAGAAGCAGCTTTTCTTGCCACCAGACCTTTCTCCATCAATTAGGAATCTGATGCTGTCACTAAACACATTCCTTAAATTGTAGCCATTTGTTGAGTGTTTTTTTTTTGTGTCTAATCCGCATATATATCACCATTGCCCTTGATTTTCTTGACTGTATATCACTTAAATGTCAACATATACACGTGTGATTTAGTTTACGAAGATTTTTCATTGCCGAGAACCTCAATCAGAGAGTAAAAAAGGCGTAAGGTTCACAATGGTGTAAAATTAAAATGGGATATACCGGGGAAGGATTCGAGTTACAGAAACAAGGGCCAAACCAACCACCCAAGAATGGAATCATCGAGCGAAAACACTTGACAACCTCCTAGAAGTAGCTTTTCTTGCCACCAGACCTTTCTCCATCAATTAGGAATCTGATGCCGTAACTAACCACATTCCTTAAATTGTAGCCATTTGTTGAGTGTTTTTTTGTGTCTAATCCGCATATATATCACCATTGCCCTTGATTTTCTTGACTGTATATCTCTTAAATGTCAACATACACACGTGTGATTTAGTTTACGAAGATTTTTCAATGCCGAGAACCTCGAGCAGAGAGTAAAAAAGGAGTGAGGTTCACAATGCTGTAAAATTAAAATGGGATATACCGGGCTAGGATTAGAGTTACAGAAACAAGGGCCAAACCAACCACCCAAGAGTGGAATCATCGAGCGAAAACACTTGACAACCTCCTAGAAGCAGCTTTTCTTGCCACCAAACATTTCTCCATCAATTAGGAATCTGATGTCGTCACTAAACACATTACTTAAATTGTAGCCATTTGTTGAGTGTTTTTTTTTTGTGTCTAATCCGCATATATATCACCATTACCCTTGATTTGCTTGACTGTATATCTCTTAAATGTCAACATATACACGTGTGATTTAGTTTACGAAGATTTTTCAATGCTGAGAACCTCGATCAGAGAGTAACAAAGGCGTAAGGTTTACAGTGGTGTAAAATTAAAATGGGATATACCGGGCTAGGATTCGAGTTACAGGAACAAGGGCCTAACCAACCACCCAAGAATGGAATCGTCGAGCGAAAACACTTGACAACCTCCTAGAAGCAGCTTTTCTTGCCACCAGACCTTTCTCCATCAATTAGGAATCTAATCCCGTCACTAAACACATTACTTAAATTGTAGCCATTTGTTGAGTGTTTTTTTTTTTGGGTGTCTAATCCGCATATATATCACCATTGCCCTTGATTTTCTTGACTGCACATCTCTTAAATATCAACATATACACGTGTGATTTAGTTTACGGAGATTTTTCAAAGCCGAGAACCTCGAGCAGAGAGTAAAAAAGGCGTAAGGTTCACAATGGTGTAAAATTAAAATGGGATATACCGGGCTAGGATTCGAGTTACAGGAACAAGGGCCAAACCAACCACCCAAGAATGGAATCGTCGAGCGAAAACACTTGACAACCTCCTAGAAGCAGCTTTTCTTGCCACCAGACCTTTCTCCATTAATTAGGAATCTGATGCTGTCACTAAACACATTCCTTAAATTGTAGACATTTGTTGAGTGTTTTTTTGTGTCTAATCCGCATATATATCACCATTGCCCTTGATTTTCGTGACTGTATATCTCTCAAAGGTCAACATATACACGTGTGATTGAGTTTACGATGATTTTTCAATGCCGAGAACCTCGATCAGAGAGAAAAAAAGGCGTAAGGTTTACAATGGTATAAAATTAAAATGGGATATACCGGGCTAGGATTCGAGTTACAGGAACAAGGGCCAAACCAACCACCCAAGAATAGAATCGTCGAGCAAAAACACTTGACAACCTCCTAGAAGCAGCTTTTGTTGCCACCAGACCTTTCTCCATCAATTTGGAATCTCATGCCGTCACTAAACACGTTACTTAAATTGTAGGCATTTGTTGATTGTTTTTTTTGGTGTCTAATCCGCATATATATCACCATTGCCCTTGATTTTCTTGACTGCACATCTCTTAAATATCAAGATATACACGTGTGATTTAGTTTACGAAGATTTTTCAATGCCGAGAACCTCGAGCAGAGAGTAAAAAAGGTGTAAGGTTCACAATGGTGTAAAATTAAAATGGGATATACCGGGCTAGGATTCGAGTTACAGGAACAAGGGCCAAACCAACCACCCAAGTATGGAATCGCGGAGTGAAAACACTTGACAACCTCCTAGAAGCAGCTTTTCTTGCCACCAGACCTTTCTCCATCAATTAGGAATCTGATGCCATCACTAAACACATTCCTTAAATTGTAGCCATTTGTTGAGTGTTTTTTTTTTGTGTCTAATCCGCATATATATCACCATTGCCCTTGATTTTCTTGACTGTATATCTCTTAAATGTCAACATATATACATGTGATTTAGTTTACGAAGATTTTTCAATGTCGAGAACATAGATCAGAGAGTAAAAAAGGCGTAAGGTTTACAATGGTGTAAAATTAAAATGGGATATAATGGGCTAGGATTCGAGTTACAGGAACAAGGGCCAAACCAAACACCCAAGATTGGAATCGTCGAGCGAAAACACTTGACAACCTTCTAGAAGCAGCTTTTCTTGCCACCAGATCTTTCTCCATCAATTAGGAATCTGATGCCGTCACTAAACACATTCCTTAAATTGTAGCCATTTGTTGAGTGATTTTTTTTGGTGTCTAATCCGCATATATATCACCGTTGCCCTTGATTTTCTTGACTGTATATGTCTTAAATGTCAACATATACACGTGTGATTTAGTTTATGAAGATTTTTCAATGCCGAGAACCTCAATCAGAGAGTAAAAAAGGCGTAAGGTTCACAATTGGTGTAAAATTAAAATGGGATATACCGGGCTAGGATTCGAGTTACAGGAACAAGGGCCAAACCAACCACCCAGGAATGGAATCATCGAGCGAAAACACTTGACAACCTCCTAAAACCAGCTTTTCATGCCACTTGACCTTTCCCTATCAATTAGGAATCTGATGCCGTCATTAAACACATTCCTTAAATTGTAGCCATTTGTTGAGTGATTTTTTTGGTGTCTAATCCCCATATATATCACCATTGCCCTTGATTTTCTTGACTGTATATCTCTAAAATGTCAACGTATACACGTGTGATTTAGTTTACGAAGATTTTTGAATTCCGAGAACCTCGAGCAGAGAGTAAAAAAGGCGTAAGGTTCACAATGGTGTAAATTAAAATGGGATATACCGGGCTAGGATTCGAGCTACAGGAACAAGGGCCAAACCAACCACCCAAGAATGGAATCGTCGAGCGAAAACACTTGACAACCTCCTAAAACCAGCTTTTCTTGCCACCAGACCTTTCTCCATCAATTTGGAATCTGATGCTGTCACTAAACGCATTCCTTAAATTGTAGCCATTTGTTGAGTGTTTTTTTTTGTGTCTAATCCGCAAATATATCACCATTGCCCTTGATTTTCTTGACTGTATATCTCTTAAATGTTAACATATACACGTGTGATTTAGTTTACGAAGATTTTTCAATGTCGAGAACCTCGATCAGAGAGTAAAAAAGGCGTAAGGTTCACAATTGGTGTAAAATTAAAATGGGATATACCAAGCTAGGATTCGAGTTACAGGAACAAGGGCCAAACCAACCACCCAAGAATGGAATCGTCGAGTGAAAACACTTGACAACCTCCTAGAAGCAGCTTTTCTTGCCACCAGACCTTTCTCCATCAATTTGGAATCTGATGCTGTCACTAAACACATTCCTTAAATTGTAGCCATTTGTTGAGTGTTTTTTTTGTGTCTAATCCGCATATGTATCACCATTGCCCTTGATTTTCTTGACTGTGTATCTCTTAAATGTCAACATATACACGTGTGATTTAGTTTACGAAGATTTTTCAATGCCGAGAACCTCGATCAGAGGGTAAAAAAGGCGTAAGGTTCACAATGGTGTAAAATTAAAATGGGATATACCGGGCTAGGATTCGAGTTACAGACACAAGGGCCAAACCAACCACCCAAGAATGGAATGGTCGAGCGAAAACACTTTACAACCTCCTAGAAGTAGCTTTTCTTGCCACCAGACCTTTCTCCATCAATTAAGAATCCGATGCCATCACTAAACACATTCCTTAAATTGTAGCCATTTGTTGAGTTTTTTTTGTGTCTAATCCGCATATATATCACCATTGCCCTTGATTTTCTTGACTGTATATATCTCTTAAATGTCAACATACACACGTGTGATTTAGTTTACGAAGATTTTTCAATGCCGAGAACCTCGAGCAGAGAGTAAAACAGGCGTGAGGTTCACAATGGTGTAAAATTAAAATGGGATATAGCGGGCTAGGATTAGAGTTACAGAAACAAGGGCCAAACCAACCACCCAAGAATGGAATCATCGAGCGAAAACACTTGACAACCTCCTAGAAGCAGCTTTTCATGCCACCAGACATTTCTCCATCAATTAGGAATCTGATGCCGTCACTAAACACATTACTTAAATTGTAGCCATTTGTTGAGTGTTTTTTTTGTGTCTAATCCGCATATATATCACCATTGCCCTTGATTTGCTTGACTGTATATCTCTTAAATGTCAACATATACACGTGTGATTTAGTTTACGAAGATTTTTAAATGCCGGGAACCTCGATCAGAGAGTAAAAAAGGCGTAAGGTTTACAATGGTGTAAAATTAAAATGTGATATACCGGGCTAGGATTCGAGTTACAGGAACAAGGGCCTAACCAACCACCCAAGAATGGAATCGTCGAGCGAAAACACTTGACAACCTCCTAGAAGCAGCTTTTCTTGCCACCATACCTTTCTCCATCAATTAGGAATCTGATGCCGTCACAAAACACATTACTTAAATTGTAGCCATTTGTTGAGTGTTTTTTTTTGGTGTCTAATCCGCATATATATCACCATTGCCCTTGATTTTCTTGATTGCACATCTCTTAAATATCAACAAATGCACGTGTGATTTAGTTTACGAAGATTTTTCAATGCCGAGAACCTCGAGCAGAGAGTAAAAAAGGCGTAAGGTTCACAATGGTGTAAAATTAAAATGGGATATACCGGGCTAGGATTCGAGTTACAGGAACAAGGGCCAAACCAACCACCCAAGAATGGAATCGTCGAGCGAAAACACTTGACAACCTCCTAGAAGCAGCTTTTCATGCCACCAGACCTTTCTCCATCAATTAGGACTATGATGCTGTCACTAAACACATTCCTTAAATTGTAGCCATTTGTTGAGTGTTTTTTTTTGTATCTAATCCGCATATATATCACCATTGCCCTTGATTTTCTTGACTGTATATCTCTTAAATGTCAACATATACACGTGTGATTTAGTTTACGATGATTTTTCAATGCCAAGAACCACGATCAGAGAGTAAAAAAGGCGTAAGGTTTACAATGGTGTAAAATTAAAATGGGATATACCGGGCTAGGATTCGAGTTACAGGAACAAGGGCCAAACCAACCACCCAAGAATGGAATCGTTGAGCGAAAACACTTGACAACCTCCTAAAAGCAGCTTTTGTTGCCACCAGACCTTTCTCCATCAATTAGGAATCTGATGCCGTCACTAAACACGTTACTTAAATTGTAGCCATTTGTTGAGTGTTTTTTTTTGTGTCTAATCCGCATATATATCACCATTGCCCTTTATTTTCTTGACTGCACATCTCTTAAATATCAACATATACACGTGTGATTTAGTTTACGAAGATTTTTCAATGCCGAGAACCTCGAGCAGAGAGTAAAAAAGGCGTAAGGTTCACAATGGTGTAAAATTAAAATGGGATATACCGGGCTAGGATTCGATTTACAGGAACAAGGGCCAAACCAACCACCCAAGAATGGAATCGTCGAGCGAAAACACTTGACAACCTCCTAGAAGCAGCTTTTCTTGCCACCAGACCTTTCTCCATCAATTAGGAATCTGATGCTGTCACTAAACACATTCCTTAAATTATAGCCATTTGTTGAGTGTTTTTTTTTGTGTCTAATCCGCATATATATCACCATTGCCCTTGATTTTCTTGACTGTACATCTCTTAAATGTGAACATATACACGTGTGATTTAGTTTTTGAAGATTTTTCAATGCCGAGAACCTCGATCAGAGAGTAAAAAAGGAGTAAGGTTCACAATGGTGTAAAATTAAAATGAGATATACCGGGCTAGGATTCGAGATACAGGAACAAGGGCCAAACCAACCACCCAAGAATGGAATCGTCGAGCGAAAACACTTGACAACCTACTAGAAGCAGCTTTTCTTGCCACCAGACCTTTCTCCATCAATTAGGAATCTGATGCCATCACTAAACACATTCCTTAAATTGTAGCCATTTGTTGTGTGTTTTTTTGGTGTCTAATCCGCTTATATATTACCATTGCTCTTGATTTTCTTGGCTGTATATCTCTTAAATGTCAACATATACACGTGTGATTTAGTTTACGAAGATTTTTCAATGCCGAGAACCTCGAGCAGAGAGTAAAAAAGGCGTAAGGTTCACAATGGTGTAAAATTAAAATGGGATATACCGGGCTAGGATTCGAGTTACAGGAACAAGGGCCAAACCAACCACCCAAGAATGGAATCGTCGAGCGAAAACACTTGACAACCTCCTAGAAGCAGCTTTTCTTGCCACCAGACCTTTCTCCATCAATTAAGAATCCGATGCTGTCACTAAACACATTCCTTAAATTATAGCCATTTGTTGAGTTTTTTTTTTTTGGTGTCTAATCTGCATATACATCACCATTGCCCTTGATTTTCTTGACTGTATATCTCTAAAATGTCAACATATACACATGTGATTTACTTTACGAAGATATTTCAATGCCGAGAACCTCGATCAGAGAGTAAAAAAGGCGTAAGGTTCACAATGGTGTAAAATTAAAATGGGATATACCGGGCTAGGATTTGAGTTACAGGAAGAAGGGCCAAACCAACCACCCAAGAATGAAATCGTCGAGCGAAAACACTTGACAACCTCTTAGAAACAGCTTTTCTTGCCACCAGACCATTCTCCATCAATTAGGAATCTGATGCCGTCACTAAACACAATTCTTAAATTGTAGCCATTTGTTGAGTGTTTTTTTTTGTTTAATCCGCACATATATCACCATTGCCCTTGATTTTCTTGATTGTATATCTCTTAAATGTCAACATATACACGTGTGATTTACTTTACGAAGATTTTTCAATGCCGAGAACCACGACCAGAGAGTAAAAAAGGCGTAAGGTTCACAATGGTGTAAAATTAAAATGGGATATCCCGGGCTAGGATTCGAGTTACAGGAACAAGGGCCAAACCAACCACCCAAGAATGGAATCGTCGAGCGAAAACACTTGGCAACCTCCTAAAAGCAGCTTTTCTTGCCACCAGACCTTTCTCCATCAATTAGGAATCTGATGCCGTCACTAAAGACATTCCTTAAATTGTAGCCATTTGTTGAGTGATTTTTTTTTTGTGTCTACTCCGTATATATATCACCATTGCCCTTGATTTTTTTGACCGTACATCTCTTAAATGTCAACATATACACGTGTGATTTAGTTTACGACGATTTTTCAATGCCGAGAACCTCGATCAGAGAGTAAAAAAGGCGTAAGGTTCACAATTGTGTAAAATTAAAATGGGATATACCGAGCTAGGATTCGAGTTACTGGAACAAGGGCCAAACCAACCACCCAAGAATGGAATCGTCGAGCGAAAACACTTGACAACCTCCTAGAAGCAGCTTTTCATGCCACCAGACCTTTCTCCATCAATTAGGACTATGATGCTGTCACTAAACACATTCCTTAAATTGTAGCCATTTGTTGAGTGTTTTTTTTTGTGTCTAATCCGCATATATATCACCATTGCCCTTGATTTTCTTGACTGTATATCTCTTAAATGTCAACATATACACGTGTGATTTAGTTTACGATGATTTTTCAATGCCAAGAACCACGACCAGAGAGTAAAAAAGGCGTAAGGTTTACAATGGTGTAAAATTAAAATGGGATATACCGGGCTAGGATTCAAGTTACAGGAACAAGGGCCAAACCAACCACCCAAGAATGGAATCGTTGAGCGAAAACACTTGACAACCTCCTAAAAGCAGCTTTTGTTGCCACCAGACCTTTCTCCATCAATTAGGAATCTGATGCCGTCACTAAACACGTTACTTAAATTGTAGCCATTTGTTGAGTGTTTTTTTTTGTGTCTAATCCGCATATATATCACCATTGCCCTTTATTTTCTTGACTGCACATCTCTTAAATATCAACATATACACGTGTGATTTAGTTTACGAAGATTTTTCAATGCCGAGAACCTCGAGCAGAGAGTAAAAAAGGCGTATGGTTCACAATGGTGTAAAATTAAAATGGGATATACCGGGCTAGGATTCGATTTACAGGAACAAGGGCCAAACCAACCACCCAAGAATGGAATCGTCGAGCGAAAACACTTGACAACCTCCTAGAAGCAGCTTTTCTTGCCACCAGACCTTTCTCCATCAATTAGGAATCTGATGCTGTCACTAAACACATTCCTTAAATTATAGCCATTTGTTGAGTGTTTTTTTTTGTGTCTAATCCGCATATATATCACCATTGCCCTTGATTTTCTTGACTGTACATCTCTTAAATGTGAACATATACACGTGTGATTTAGTTTTTGAAGATTTTTCAATGCCGAGAACCTCGATCAGAGAGTAAAAAAGGAGTAAGGTTCACAATGGTGTAAAATTAAAATGAGATATACCGGGCTAGGATTTGAGATACAGGAACAAGGGCCAAACCAACCACCCAAGAATGGAATCGTCGAGCGAAAACACTTGACAACCTACTAGAAGCAGCTTTTCTTGCCACCAGACCTTTCTCCATCAATTAGGAATCTGATGCCATCACTAAATACATTCCTTAAATTGTAGCCATTTGTTGTGTGTTTTTTTGGTGTCTAATCCGCATATATATTACCATTGCTCTTGATTTTCTTGGCTGTATATCTCTTAAATGTCAACATATACACGTGTGATTTAGTTTACGAAGATTTTTCAATGCCGAGAACCTCGAGCAGAGAGTAAAAAAGGCGTAAGGTTCACAATGGTGTAAAATTAAAATGGGATATACCGGGCTAGGATTCGAGTTACAGGAACAAGGGCCAAACCAACCACCCAAGAATGGAATCGTCGAGCGAAAACACTTGACAACCTCCTAGAAGCAGCTTTTCTTGCCACCAGACCTTTCTCCATCAATTAAGAATCCGATGCTGTCACTAAACACATTCCTTAAATTATAGCCATTTGTTGAGTTTTTTTTTTTTGGTGTCTAATCTGCATATACATCACCATTGCCCTTGATTTTCTTGACTGTATATCTCTAAAATGTCAACATATACACGTGTGATTTAGTTTACGAAGATATTTCAATGCCGAGAACCTCGATCAGAGAGTAAAAAAGGCGTAAGGTTCACAATGGTGTAAAATTAAAATGGGATATACCGGGCTAGGATTTGAGTTACAGGAACAAGGGCCAAACCAACCACCCAAGAATGAAATCGTCGAGCGAAAACACTTGACAACCTCTTAGAAACAGCTTTTCTTGCCACCAGACCATTCTCCATCAATTAGGAATCTGATGCCGTCACTAAACACAATTCTTAAATTGTAGCCATTTGTTGAGTGTTTTTTTTTTGTTTAATCCGCACATATATCACCATTGCCCTTGATTTTCTTGATTGTATATCTCTTAAATGTCAACATATACACGTGTGATTTACTTTACGAAGATTTTTCAATGCCGAGAACCACGACCAGAGAGTAAAAAAGGCGTAAGGTTCACAATGGTGTAAAATTAAAATGGGATATCCCGGGATAGGATTCGAGTTACAGGAACAAGGGCCAAACCAACCACCCAAGAATGGAATCGTTGAGCGAAAACACTTGGCAACCTCCTAAAAGCAGCTTTTCTTGCCACCAGACCTTTCTCCATCAATTAGGAATCCGATGCCGTCACTAAAGACATTCCTTAAATTGTAGCCATTTGTTGAGTGATTTTTTTTTGTGTCTACTCCGTATATATATCACCATTGCCCTTGATTTTTTTGACCGTACATCTCTTAAATGTCAACATATACACGTGTGATTTAGTTTACGACGATTTTTCAATGCCGAGAACCTCGATCAGAGAGTAAAAAAGGCGTAAGGTTCACAATTGTGTAAAATTAAAATGGGATATACCGAGCTAGGATTCGAGTTACTGGAACAAGGGCCAAACCAACAACCCAAGAATGGAATCGTCGAGCGAAAACACTTGACAACCTCCTAGAAGCAGCTTTTCCTGCCACCAGACCTTTATCCATCAATTAGGAATCGGATGCCGTCACTAAACACATTCCTTAAATTGTAGCCATTTGTTGAGTGCTTTTTTTGTTGTCTAATCCGCATATAAATCACCGTTGCCCTTGATTTTCTTGACTGTATATCTCTTAAATGTCAACATATACACGTGTGATTTAGTTTACGAAGATTTTTCAATGCCGAGAACCTCGATCAGAGAGTAGAAAAGGCTTAAGGTTTACAACGGTGTAAAATTAAAATGGGATATACCGGGCTAGGATTCGAGTTACAGGAACAAGGGCCAAACCAACCACCCAAGAATGGAATCGTCGAGCGAAAACACTTGACAACCTCCTAGAAGCAGCTTTTCATGCCACCAGACCTTTCTCCATCAATTAGGACTATGATGCTGTCACTAAACACATTCCTTAAATTGTAGCCATTTGTTGAGTGTTTTTTTTGTGTCTAATCCGCATATATATCACCATTGCCCTTGATTTTCTTGACTGAATATCTCTTAAATGTCAACATATACACGTGTGATTTAGTTTACGATGATTTTTCAATGCCAAGAACCACGATCAGAGAGTAAAAAAGGCGTTAGGTTTACAATGGTGTAAAATTAAAATGGGATATACCGGGCTAGGATTCGAGTTACAGGAACAAGGGCCAAACCAACCACCCAAGAATGGAATCGTTGAGCGAAAACACTTGACAACCTCCTAGAAGCAGCTTTTGTTGCCACCAGACCTTTCTCCATCAATTAGGAATCTGATGCCGTCACTAAACACGTTACTTAAATTGTAGCCATTTGTTGAGTGTTTTTTTTTGTGTCTAATCCGCATATATATCACCATTGCCCTTTATTTTCTTGACTGCACATCTCTTAAATATCAACATATACACGTGTGATTTAGTTTACGAAGATTTTTCAATGCCGAGAACCTCGAGCAGAGAGTAAAAAAGGGGTAAGGTTCACAATGGTGTAAAATTAAAATGGGATATACCGGGCTAGGATTCGATTTACAGGAACAAGGGCCAAACCAACCACCCAAGAATGGAATCGTCGAGCGAAAACACTTGACAACCTCCTAGAAATCTGATGCTGTCACTTGACAACCTCCTAGTAAAAAAGACCTTTCTCCATCAATTAGGAATCTGATGCTGTCACTAAACACATTCCTTAAATTATAGCCATTTGTTGAGTGTTTTTTTTTTGTGTCTAATCCGCATATATATCACCATTGCCCTTGATTTTCTTGACTGTACATCTCTTAAATGTCAACATATACACGTGTGATTTAGTTTTTGAAGATTTTTCAATGCCGAGAACCTCGATCAGAGAGTAAAAAAGGAGTAAGGTTCACAATGGTGTAAAATTAAAATGAGATATACCGGGCTAGGATTCGAGATACAGGAACAAGGGCCAAACCAACCACCCAAGAATGGAATCGTCGAGCGAAAACACTTGACAACCTCCTAGAAGCAGCTTTTCTTGCCACCAGACCTTTCTCCATCAATTAGGAATCTGATGCCATCACTAAACACATTCCTTAAATTGTAGCCATTTGTTGTGTGTTTTTTTGGTGTCTAATCCGCATATATATTACCAGTGCCCTTGATTTTCTTGGCTGTATATCTCTTAAATGTCAACATATACACGTGTGATTTAGTTTACGAAGATTTTTCAATGCCGAGAACCTCGAGCAGAGAGTAAAAAAGGCGTAAGGTTCACAATGGTGTAAAATTAAAATGGGATATACCGGGCTAGGATTCGAGTTACAGGAACAAGGGCCAAACCAACCACCCAATAATGGAATCGTCGAGCGAAAACACTTGACAACCTCCTAGAAGCTGCTTTTCTTGCCACCAGACCTTTCTCCATCAATTAAGAATCTGATGCTGTCACTAAACACATTCCTTAAATTATAGCCATTTGTTGAGTTTTTTTTTTTTTTTGTGTCTAATCCGCATATACATCACCATTGCCCTTGATTTTCTTGACTGTATATCTCTAAAATGTCAACATATACACGTGTGATTTAGTTTACGAAGATATTTCAATGCCGAGAACCTCGATCAGAGAGTAAAAAAGGCGTAAGGTTCACAATGGTGTAAAATTAAAATGGGATATACCGGGATAGGATTTGAGTTATAGGAACATGGGCCAAACCAACCACCCAAGAATGAAATCGTCGAGCGAAAACACTTGACAACCTCTTAGAAACAGCTTTTCTTGCCACCAGACCATTCTCCATCAATTAGGAATCTGATGCCGTCACTAAACACAATTCTTAAATTGTAGCCATTTGTTGAGTGTTTTTTTTTGTTTAATCCGCACATATATCACCATTGCCCTTGATTTTCTTGATTGTATATCTCTTAAATGTCAACATATACACGTGTGATTTACTTTACGAAGATTTTTCAATGCCGAGAACCACGACCAGAGAGTAAAAAAGGCGTAAGGTTCACAATGGTGTAAAATTAAAATGGGATATCCCGGGCTAGGATTCGAGTTACAGGAACAAGGGCCAAACCAACCACCCAAGAATGGAATCGTCGAGCGAAAACACGTGGCAACATCCTAAAAGCAGCTTTTCTTGCCACCAGACCTTTCTCCATCAATTAGGAATCTGATGCCGTCACTAAAGACATTCCTTAAATTGTAGCCATTTGTTGAGTGATTTTTTTTTTTGTGTCTACTCCGTATATATATCACAATTGCCCTTGATTTTTTTGACCGTACATCTCTTAAATGTCAACATATACACGTGTGATTTAGTTTACGACGATTTTTCAATGCCGAGAACCTCGATCAGAAGGTAAAAAAGGTGTAAGGTTCACAATGGTGTAAGATTAAAATGGAATATACCGAGCTAGGATTCGAGTTACTGGAACAAGGGCCAAACCAACCACCCAAGAATGGAATCGTCGAGCGAAAACACTTGACAACCTCCTAGAAGCAGCTTTTCTTACCACCAGACCTTTCTCCATCAATTAGGAATCGGATGCCGTCACTAAACACATTCCTTAAATTGTAGCCATTTGTTGAGTGCTTTTTTTGTTGTCTAATCCGCATATAAATCAACGTTGCCCATGATTTTCTTGACTGTATATCTCTTAAATGTCAACATATACACGTGTGATTTAGTTTACGAAGATTTTTCAATGCCGAGAACCTCGATCAGAGAGTAGAAAAGGCTTAAGGTTTACAACGGTGTAAAATTAAAATGGGATATACCGGGCTAGGATTCGAGTTACAGGAACAAGGGCCAAACCAACCACCCAAGAATGGAATCATCGAGCGAAAACACTTGACAAACTCCTACAAGCAGCTTTTCTTGCCACAAGACCTTTCTCCATCAATTGGGAATCTGATGCCGTCACTAAACACATTCCTTAAATTGTAGCCATTTGTTGAGTGTTTTTTTTTGGTGTCTAATCCGCATATATATCTCCACTGCCCTTGATTTTCTTGACTGTACATCTCTTAAATGTCAACATATACACGTGTGATTTAGTTTACGAATATTTTTCAATGCCGAGAACCTCGATCAGAGTGTAAAAAAGGCGTAAGGTTAATAATGGTGTAAAATAAAAATGGGATATACCGGGCTAGGATTCGAGTTACAGGAGCAAGGGCTAAACCAACCACCCAAGAATGGAATCGCCGAGCGAAAACTCTTGTCAACCTCCTAGAAGCAGCTTTTCTTGCCACCAGACCTTTCTCCATCAATTAGGAATCTTATTCCGTCATTAAACACATTCCTTAAATTGTAGCCATTTGTTAAGTGTTTTTATGGTGTCTAATCCGCATATATATCACCATTGCCATTGATTTTCTTGATTGTACATCTCTTAAATGTCAACATATACACGTGTGATTTAGTTTTTGAAGATTTTTCAATGCCGAGAACCTCGATCAGAGAGTAAAAAAGGAGTAAGGTTCACAATGGTGTAAAATTAAAATGAGATATACCGGGCTAGGATTCGAGATACAGGAACAAGGGCCAAACCAACCACCCAAGAATGGAATTGTCGAGCTAAAACCCTATACAACCTCATTGAAGCAGCTTTTCTTGCCACCAGACCTTTCTCCATTAATTAGGAATCTGATGCCGTCACTAAACACATTCCTTAAATTGTAGCCATTTCTTACTAATACGTAGGGACACATAACTAGCGTCTGCTCCGGAATCAAATAGTATGGAAACATAGCGATCATTAAGTAGGAACTTACCCGCCACCACGTTAGGGTCGTTCCTTGCTTCAGCAGCCCCAATCACGAATGCCCTTGCATTGTTTCCAGCTCCCTGGTTGTTGTCGTTGTTTCCAGCACCTCGATTATTGTTGTTGCGATTCTGGTTCAGCTGAGGGCAATCCTTTCGCATGTGCCCTATTGCCCCACATTTGTAGCATTCACGATTGTTTCCTTGCTGCTGCTGTTGCTGTAGTTGATGCTGATTCTGCCTAGCTGGGAACTGGCTTCGACAGTCTTTGGCTTCATGCCCCATCTTGTTGCATCGCTGACATTGACCTTTGCCACATGGCCCACTGTGGTGTCGGTTACATTTGTTACACTTGGGGTGGTTTCCTCGATAACCACCCTGTTGCTGAGGGCCTTTGCTGTTTTCAGTCTTCCTTTGTTGAACTGGGGCCTGAGTGGGGTTAGCATCCTTTCCCTGACTTCCATCCCACTTTCGTTTGTTATCGCTAGAAGTTCCAGCAGTGGTACCGATCCTCTTGGGCAACTTGCCCTCCTCCACAGCCTGGTTGGTGAGTTTGTGAGCAAGACGAACCACGGGCTGTATGGTATTGAGGTTGGCTGAGGTTACATGGCTCCGGATTTCTGGGACCAAGCCTTTGATGTACAATTCGATCCTTCGATACATAGGTCGGGACATGTTTGGGCAAAGTGCAGCATAGTCGTTGGACTGCTTGGTGTAGGTCTCAATCTCTGATCCAACCATCTTGAGCTCATAGTACTCGTTCTCGAGTTTGTGGATGTCATCCCTGTAACAGTACTCCTCTTTGATCATGTCCTTGAAATCTTCCCACGCAGTAGCATTAGCAGTTTCCAGACCAAGCATCTGAATCTGTGCTTTCCACCATGAAAGTGCGTTTCCTTCAAGAGTACCAGTCGCGAACTTAACCCAATTAGCAGGGGGACACTCGCAGACAGCAAAGACAGCTTCGGCCTTTTCAATCCAGTGCAGAAGGCCTATGGCACCCTCAGTGCCGTTGAAAGGGAGAGGTTTGCCATCCGTGAAGGTTTTGAAAGTACAAACACGTGGCTGCGCAGGTGCAGGCTGACCTGTTGTGAGAAGCGAAGCGAATGGGTTTAGAGGTGAAAAGACGATGTGGGGGTAGGATCTAAACATCCTAAAGTAACGAGTTTACCTCCAGGGTGAGCTGCGAAAGCTGCAGCCACCGTGTTGAGCAAGTTGGTGAACTGAGCCTGAGTCATGTTAATGTTTCCTCTTTCGCTTCCACTCATTGTCTTCATAACCAGAAAACACAGTATGAGTGTGATGTCGTAACGTAGCGAGAATGAGATAGATGAGGGATGCGTATCTATCTAATTAGGCACACTAGTATGTATAGTAGAGCAGTCAACATAAGATACACAAGCAAGTAAACACAAGTCCGAGCTATGAGGTCTAATATGTTGAGTCTTGCCCTTGGAGTGTAGTGTCGTCACGAGTCACGGGTTATAGTTTGGTTTTTCTCAAAAAGACTTTCCTTTTTAAAACCAAGTTCACTATAACCAATGGCTCTGATACCAATCTGTCACACCCCCAAAATCCACAGTAGTTAGTAAACATTATAGTTCGAAGTTTTAAAGGTTTAAGTGCAAATAACATTTTAAGTGAACAGCGGAAGCATAAACCAAACAGTTTCAAAACAAAGTTCATAGTTCATGATTATTTAGAACCCAACACATGGGCTAGACGACCACTACACATTCCCAAGCTGCAAGCTCCTGAGTCACTGGGTACCTGCAAAGCATGCAGTAGGGTATCAAAAAAAATGTTGGCGAGTCCACGAGTTGTCCAGTTTTAATTACCAAAAACTTGTTTCGCTAGTTAATTAATCCGTTTATACATGCGATGGGGAGCTACCCCATAAGTAAGCGACTAAACTGTTTTTCCAATACCGAATACTTACTTAACCGTACGTTTCCGTAGTGCCCCGTTTGTCAACGTTCTATCATCATTGACGGTTTACCAGAGTTCATTAGTTCACTCCCGTTCCCAGTAACAAGGGTCGGTGTGAGGCTGGTTACACCTAAATAGCGCTATTAACTAATAACCCGTTCGCCAGGCCCCGGCGACTAATCGGTATTAAATGGTAGGGACTTAAGTGATAGAGTTTCGTTTAGTGTTGCTTGTTGCATTCCGTATAAACAATAATTAACCAAGAGTTCCCAGTAACAAGGGAAGTAAGTAAGTTTGTTCTCAGTAACAAGGGAAGAAAAGTAAGTTTGTATCCCTTACGCGGGGATAGCGTTGATTAAGTTTCCGTTTCCCAAAACCACCGGGAACGCATGCTTTAATAGTTGTGAACTCACCTTGGGTTACTCGGCAGATTGGTTACTTGGTCAAGTACGTTGGTCACCACGTCCTAACATGGTTACCAGTATAGGTCAGGTTTGGGTACAAGGAAGTCACGTATATTCTACACGTAGCTAACACATTGCATGCACAACATATAATTGTCCAACAAGTCATTGGGCCCGTGTAAATTCTTTAACAGCAACAGTTATCAGTTAACACGTAGCCCACTTAAACGGTAACAAGCATGTACAGTTAATACACTTGGGCCCAATAACGAAAACTAACAGCTCAGTCGAGACCAGGTGGTCTCGACTCGAGAACAGGTGGTCTCGAGTCGCAACCAGGAGGTCTCGAGTCATAGACTTCTGGTCTCGAGTAGTGCAGGTACGAGTCGCAACCTCAGAGATCTCGACTCCAGTCTCGAGTTGCAGTCAGAAGATCTCGAGTCGAGACCTTGATGGTCTCGAGTCCCTGAAGTCTGTTTTGAGTTGCTTGGACATGGTCTCGAGTCGTAATCACTACAGTCTCGAGTTATCACGTGTTGGTCTCGAGTCGCAACCGGGGGTCTCGACTCGCAACCCCGGATACGTGCACATGAAGTTCTTCTAGAACCTCTGATGTACTAACCAATAGAATTGCAATTTCATGTAATTATGTACTATCCAATAGAATTTTTTAAACATGTTTCTTTGTCTAACAATCAACCAAAATGGATCAAACAGTAAGTTTTTCAAATATTCAAAGCACCTTCAATTCATGTTCATGTTGTTCATCATATATACAAACTACCCATCATGCATAATCCTTCAAAACCGACCCGAAACATGTCATCCTAGATCTTATACTTGCAATTCTAAAAGCATTTTCAGCCAAACAATTACCATCATTTATTCCACACGGTTCATTTTACACACATATTCATTTCATGGTCAAGAATCACATATACTAAATATCAAAAGCCATTTTTAATCAAGCAACCAATAGATCAACATGCACTTTACTTAAACAACAATCATAATATCAACTATACAAGAAAAGGCATATTCAACATGCATATAATTTAACAAGCAAACATATGTAACATTTTCATCTCTACATTGCAAGGAACCACTAACCGGTTGGATTTCAAGGTGTGAGAATATGATGAATAAGCTTCCAAATAGGATCCTAAGCTTGAACCGAGAGTCCTTGTTATCACCGGTTTTGATCCGAGAGAGAAAGGAGAGTGGAGGTGATGCTTGATTGTTAGGGTTTAAGGTTTGCTAAAGAGAGAGAGAGAGAGTGAAGATGAAGTGAGAGAGAGTGTAGAGGAGAAAATGTGAGGGTTTTAGGTTTAATATAACAAAAGGTGCACCCTAAAGGTTTCCGAGTGGGCTAAGGGGAGTTGCGGCCCAATCAACTTGGGTCACTCGAGACCGGATAGTCTCGAGTCAGGTCCTTGTGTTTTGGGTTTCGAGATGTGCAAGGCCCAACCGGCCCATTTCTTTACTGTTCACTCGAGAACGAGTGGTCTCGAGTTGTGATTTCGGTTCACATATACGTACATATATATATATTACATACACATAGTTTAATACAAGCACCACATAATACTTCAAGGTAATTCGCAAATCTTCATTTAATAGTATATGTACACATAAGGCTAACAATGAGGTTGCTCGGGAAAACCCGAAGTGTCACATTATCCCCAAGTTTTAAGAACTTTCGTCCCGAAAGTTAAGGCAGCCACTGACAAGCTAGTGTGAGTGAGAACGTTTCAATGGGGTGTCACATCATCCCCCCGTTAGTTTGGAATTTCGTCCCGAAATTCGGTTGTAGCTTCAGTGCTGGGAGTTTCATTTGGGAACAACTGGGGATACTTGCGCTTCATCTGGTCTTCCCACTCCCAGGTAAACTCTGGGCCACGTCGCGAGTTCCAACGAACTCGTACGAGAGGTATCTGGCTACGTTTGAGGGTTTTGATCTCACGATCCGTGATTTCAATCGGTTCCTCAGTAAAGTGTAGCTGTTCGTCAATGGTGAGTTCCTTGAAAGGAATGATGAGTGTTTCATCTGACAGACACTTCTTAAGATTAGACACGTGGAAGACGTTGTGCACAGCACTCAGTTCTTCAGGCAGATTCAATCTGTAAGCGACCTTACCAATCTTTTCGGTAATTTCAAAGGGTCCGACATATCTCGGATTTAGCTTGCCCCGTTTTCCAAAACGGACCACACCCTTCCAGGGTGAGACTTTAAGTAGAGCCCGGTCACCAACCTGGAACTCTAGCGGTTTCCTATCCTTATCAGCGTAGCTCTTCTGACGGTCACGAGCTGCCGCTATGCGTTGCCTAATCTGGGAAATCTTTTCTGTAGTGTCCACTACATGTTCCGGGCCTGTGATCTGGCTGTCACCAACCTCCGCCCAGCAGAGAGGCGATCGACATTTACGACCGTACAATGCCTCAAAGGGTGCTGCCTGAATGCTGGTGTGGTAGCTGTTGTTGTAGGAGAATTCCACTAGCGGTAAGTGCTTCTCCCAATTCTTGCCAAAATCGATCACACACGCCCTAAGCATGTCTTCGAGGGTTTGGATGGTGCGTTCAGATTTCCCATCCGTTTGCGGATGATAAGCGGTGCTCATGTCTAAACGTGAGCCAAAAGATTTGTGCATAGCTTGCCACAACTCAGAAGTAAAACACGCGTCTCGATCGGAAATAATAGAGGTTGGCACTCCGTGCTTCGAAACCACTTCCTTTAAGTATACCTCTGCTAAGGTAGAGAACTTGTCTGTTTCTTTAATAGCCAAAAAGTGTGCAGACTTAGTTAATCGGTCCACTATTACCCAAATGGTGTCATTCCCGCGTTGAGACCTAGGCAGGCTAGTGACAAAATCCATGGAAATTTGCTCCCATTTCCATTGCAGGATTTCTGGTTGTTGGAGTAGGCCCGATGGTTTCTGATACTCAGCCTTGACTCTTGCACAAGTCAAACATTTTCTGACATAGGTTGCTATGTGGGCTTTCATGCCAGGCCACCAGTATGTAGTCTTTAAGTCGTGGTACATATTATCCGAACCAGGATGTACTGAGTAACGGGACTTATGGGCTTCATCCATCACAAGCTCGCGTAAATCCCCATAAAGTGGGACCCATATACGCCCGTTTACGTAGTAGGCACCATCTTCTTTTTGTTCTAGCCGTTCCCTTGATCCTCGCAGGGACTCAGCCCTGACGTTCTCGGCTTTCAATGCTTCGGCCTGAGCGTTTCGGATTTGCTTAGGGAGGTTCGAGTGGATGGTGAGCTGTAAGGCACGAACACGCTTAGGCTTGGTTTCCTTCCTGCTGAGGGCATCGGCTACCACATTAGCCTTGCCCGGATGGTATTTAATTGCGCACTCGTAGTCGTTTAGAAGCTCGACCCATCGGCGTTGCCGCATATTCAACTCCTTTTGTTCCATTATGTGTTGGAGACTCTTGTGATCAGTGTAAATCGTGCACTTGGTACCGTATAAATAATGTCTCCAAATCTTGAGCGCAAAAACCACAGCTCCAAATTCTAAGTCGTGTGTTGTGTAGTTCCTTTCGTGGGTCTTGAGTTGTCGCGAAGCGTAAGCAATAACCTTCTCGCGTTGCATCAACACGCAACCAAGCCCTTGAATAGAAGCGTCGCAGTAAAAAACAAAGTCGTCGGTACCTTCAGGCAAGGAAAGAATAGGAGCACTACAAAGGTTCTTCTTTAGTTCCTGGAAGGCAGATTCCTGAGCATCACTCCATTTGTAAGCAACACCCTTCTGAGTGAGGGTCGTAAGTGGTTGAGCGATCTTAGAAAATCCCTTGATAAATCTTCGATAGTATCCTGCCAATCCCAAGAATTGGCGAATTTCGGTCGGAGTCTTAGGTACAGGCCAATTCTTAATGGATTCGACCTTAGCGGGGTCGACATGAATCCCATTCTGATTGACTATGTGTCCAAGGAAATGGACTTCTCTAAGCCAGAAGTCACATTTCGAGAATTTGGCGTATAGTTGCTCATTGCGAAGGAGTTCGAGAATAAGACGCAGGTGTTGTTCATGCTCCTCTTGACTCTTCGAGTAGATTAAGATGTCGTCGATAAACACAATTACGAACTTGTCGAGGTAGGGTTTGCATACTCGGTTCATGAGATCCATGAAGATCGCAGGTGCGTTGGTCATTCCGAAAGGCATAACAAGGAATTCGTAGTGACCATAGCGGGTTCTGAAAGCCGTCTTAGAGATGTCCTCATCGCGGACTCTCAGCTGGTGATAACCCGATCACAGATCGATCTTGGAATAATAGCTCGACCCTTGCAGCTGGTCGAACAGGTCGTCGATACGGGGAAGTGGATAACGATTCTTGATGGTAACCTTGTTTAGTTCGCGGTAGTCAATGCACATTCGGAATGTGCCATCCTTTTTTTTTGACAAAGAGCACTGGGGCTCCCCAGGGTGATGAGCTAGGACAGATAAAACCTTTGTCCAAGAGTTCTTGTAATTGAGTAGAAAGTTCCTTGAGTTCCGCGGGGGCTAGTCGATAGGGTGCACGAGCTATAGGTGCTGCTCCGGGAGCTAGCTCGATTTAAAATTCGACCTGACGATGAGGAGGGAGTCCAGGTAGTTCTTCAGGGAATACCTCGGGATAGTCGTGTACAACTGGAAAATCTTCAATTCTATATTCCTTTTTCTGCGTGTCGGCAACAAGTGCTAAGATAGCGGTGTGCCCTTTTCGTAAACACTTCTGGGCTTTTAAGAATGAAATGATGCTTGTGACTTCTCCGCTTTTGTCGCCTTGAACAATAAGGGGTTTGCCAGGAGGACGGGGAATACGAATAGCTTTCTCTTGGCAGAGGATTTCGGCTCGATGCTTGGATAACCAATCCATACCAATGACGACGTCGAAGCTTCCGAGAATGATGGGGAAGAGATCGATACAGAAGGTCTGACCAGACAACTCTAATTTGCAGTTACGAATTACGTGTGAGGCCTCGAGGTTTCTACCATTAGCTATTTCAACGATGTGCTTAGAGCTTAATGGCATAAGAGTGGTCTTAAGTTTCTTACTAATACGTAGGGACACATAACTAGCGTCTGCTCCGGAATCAAATAGTATGGAAACATAGCGATCATTAAGTAGGAACTTACCCGCCACCACGTTAGGGTCATTCCTTGCTTCAGCAGCCCCAATCACGAATGCCCTTGCATTGTTTCCAGCTCCCTGGTTGTTGTCGTTGTTTCCAGCACCTCGATTATTGTTGTTGCGATTCTGGTTCAGCTGAGGGCAATCCTTTCGCATGTGCCCTATTGCCCCACATTTGTAGCATTCACGATTGTTTCCTTGCTGCTGCTGTTGCTGTAGTTGATGCTGATTCTGCCTAGCTGGGAACTGGCTTCGACAGTCTTTGGCTTCATGCCCCATCTTGTTGCATCGCTGATATTGACCTTTGCCACATGGCCCACTGTGGTGTCGGTTACATTTGTTACACTTGGGGTGGTTTCCTCGATAACCACCCTGTTGCTGAGGGCCTTTGCTGTTTTCAGTCTTCCTTTGTTGAACTGGGGCCTGAGTGGGGTTAGCATCCTTTCCCTGACTTCCATCCCACTTTCGTTTGTTATCGCTAGAAGTTCCAGCAGTGGTACCGATCCTCTTGGGCAACTTGCCCTCCTCCACAGCCTGGTTGGTGAGTTTGTGAGCAAGACGAACCACGGGCTGTATGGTATTGAGGTTGGCTGAGGTTACATGGCTCCGGATTTCTGGGACCAAGCCTTTTATGTACAATTCGATCCTTCGATACATAGGTCGGGACATGTTTGGGCAAAGTGCAGCATAGTCGTTGGACTGCTTGGTGTAGGTCTCAATCTCTGATCCAACCATCTTGAGCTCATAGTACTCGTTCTCGAGTTTGTGGATGTCATCCCTGTGACAGTACTCCTCTTTGATCATGTCCTTGAAATCTTCCCACGCAGTAGCATTAGCAGTTTCCAGACCAAGCATCTGAATCTGTGCTTTCCACCATGAAAGTGCGTTTCCTTCAAGCGTACCAGTCGCGAACTTAACCCAATTAGCAGGGGGACACTCGCAGACAGCAAAGACAGCTTCGGCCTTTTCAATCCAGCGCAGAAGGCCTATGGCACCCTCAGTGCCGTTGAAAGGGAGAGGTTTGCCATCCGTGAAGGTTTTGAAAGTACAAACACGTGGCTGCGCAGGTGCAGGCTGACCTGTTGTGAGAAGCGAAGCGAATGGGTTTAGAGGTGAAAAGACGATGTGGGGTAGGATCTAAACATCCTAAAGTAACGAGTTTACCTCCAGGGTGAGCTGCGAAAGCTGCAGCCACCGTGTTGAGCAAGTTGGTGAACTGAGCCTGAGTCATGTTAATGTTTCCTCTTCCGCTTCCACTCATTGTCTTCATAACCAGAAAACACAGTATGAGTGTGATGTCGTAACGTAGCGAGAATGAGATAGATGAGGGATGTGTATCTATCTAATTAGGCACACTAGTATGTATAGTAGAGCAGTCAACATAAGATACACAAGCAAGTAAACACAAGTCCGAGCTATGAGGTCTAATATGTTGAGTCTTGCCCTTGGAGTGTAGTGTCGTCGTGAGTCACGGGTTATAGTTTGGTTTTTCTCAAAAAGACTTTACTTTTTAAAACCAAGTTCACTATAACCAATGGCTCTGATACCAATCTGTCACACCCCCAAAATCCACGTGCGGAATACCACCGCTTGGAGGCGTGACTGACCAGGATCCAGCCACCAATTATACTGAGTATTGGTCAATAGTAAAGATGTTCACCAACCACAGTAGTTAGTAAACATTATAGTTCGAAGTTTTAAAGGTTTAAGTGCAAATAACATTTTAAGTGAACAGCGGAAGCATAAACCAAACAGTTTCAAAACAAAGTTCATAGTTCATGATTATTTAGAACCCAACACATGGGCTAGACGACCACTACACATTCCCAAGCTGCAAGCTCCTGAGTCACTGGGTACCTGCAAAGCATGCAGTAGGGTATCAACAAAAATTTTGGCGAGTCCATGAGTTGTCCAGTTTTAATTACCAAAAACTTGTTTCGCTAGTTAATTAATCCGTTTATACATGCGATGGGGAGCTACCCCATAAGTAAGCGACTAAACTGTTTTTCCAATACCGAATACTTACTTAACCGTACGTTTCCGTAGTGCCCCGTTTGTCAACGTTCTATCATCATTGACGGTTTGCCAGAGTTCATTAGTTCACTCCCGTTCCTAGTAACAAGGGTCGGTGTGAGGCTGGTTACACCTAAATAGCGCTATTAACTAATAACCCGTTCGCCAGGCCCCAGCGACTAATCGGTATTAAATGGTAGGGACTTAAGTGATAGAGTTTCGTTTAGTGATGCTTGTTGCATTCCGTATAAACAATAATTAACCAAGAGTTCCCAGTAACAAGGGAAGTAAGTAAGTTTGTTCTCAGTAACAAGGGAAGAAAAGTAAGTTTGTATCCCTTACGCGGGGATAGCGTTGATTAAGTTTCCGTTTCCCAAAACCACCGGGAACGCATGCTTTAATAGTTGTGAACTCACCTTGGGTTGCTCGGCAGATTGGTTACTTGGTCAAGTACGTTGGTCACCACGTCCTAACATGGTTACCAGTATAGGTCAGGTTTGGGTACAAGGAAGTCACGTATATTCTACACGTAGCTAACACATTGCATGCACAACATATAATTGTCCAACAAGTCATTGGGCTCGTCTAAATTCTTTAACAGCAACAGTTATCAGTTAACACGTAGCCCACTTAAACGGTAACAAGCATGTACAGTTAATACACTTGGGCCCAATAACGAAAACTAATAGCTCAGTCGAGACCAGGTGGTCTCGACTCGAGAACAGGTGGTCTCGAGTCACAACCAGGAGGTCTCGAGTCATAGACTTCTGGTCTCGAGTAGTGCAGGTACGAGTCGCAACCTCAGAGATCTCGAGTCCAGTCTCGAGTCGCAGTCAGAAGATCTCGAGTCGAGACCTTGTTGGTCTCGAGTCCCTAAAGTCTGTTTTGAGTTGCTTGGACATGGTCTCGAGTCGTAATCACTACAGTCTCGAGTTGTCACGTGTTGGTCTCGACTCGCAACCCCGGATACGTGCACATGAAGTTCTTCTAGAACCTCTGATGTACTAACCAATAGAATTGCAATTTCATGTAATTATGTACTATCCAATAGAATTTCTTAAACATGTTTCTTTGTCTAACAATCAACTAAAATGGATCAAATAGTAAGTTTTTCAAATATTCAAAGCACCTTCAATTCATGTTCATGTTGTTCATCATATATACAAACTACCCATCATGCATAATCCTTCAAAACCGACCCGAAACATGTCATCCTAGATCTTATACTTGCAATTCTAAAAGCATTTTCAGCCAAACAATTACCATCATTTATTCCACACGGTTCATTTTACACACATATTCATTTCATGGTCAAGAATCACATATACTAAATATCAAAAGCCATTTTTAATCAAGCAACCAATAGATCAACATGCACTTTACTTAAACAACAATCATAATATCAACTATACAAGAAAAGGCATATTCAACATGCATATAATTTAACAAGCAAACATATGTAACATTTTCATCTCTACATTGCAAGGAACCACTAACCGGTTGGATTTCAAGGTGTGAGAATATGATGAATAAGCTTCCAAATAGGATCCTAAGCTTGAACCGAGAGTCCTTGTTATCACCGGTTTTGATCCGAGAGAGAAAGGAGAGTGGAGGTGATGCTTGATTGTTAGGGTTTAAGGTTTGCTAAAGAGAGAGAGAGAGTGAAGATGAAGTGAGAGAGAGTGTAGAGGAGAAAATGTGAGGGTTTTAGGTTTAATATAACAAAAGGTGCACCCTAAAGGTTTCCGAGTGGGCTAAGGGGAGTTGCGGCCCAATCGACTTGGGTCACTCGAGACCAGATAGTCTCGAGTCAGGTCCTTGTGTTTTGGGTTTCGAGATGTGCAAGGCCCAACCGGCCCATTTCTTTACTGTTCACTCGAGACCGAGTGGTCTCGAGTTGTGATTTCGGTTCACATATACGTACATATATATATATTACATACACATAGTTTAATACAAGCACCACATAATACTTCAAGGTAATTCG
This sequence comes from Helianthus tuberosus, assembly GCA_030545235.1. Classification (NCBI taxonomy): domain Eukaryota; kingdom Viridiplantae; phylum Streptophyta; class Magnoliopsida; order Asterales; family Asteraceae; genus Helianthus; species Helianthus tuberosus. The sequence goes on along the minus strand of CM060385.1, from coordinate 40,779,844 downwards.
CAAATCTTCATTTAATAGTATATGTACACATAAGGCTAACAATGAGGTTGCTCGGGAAAACCCGAAGTGTCACATTATCCCCAAGTTTTAAGAACTTTCATCCCGAAAGTTAAGACAGCCACTGACAAGCTAGTGTGAGTGAGAACGTTTCAATGGGGTGTCACATCATCCCCCCGTTAGTTTGGAATTTCGTCCCAAAATTCGGTGTCTAATCCGCATATATATGACCATTGCCCTTGATTTTCTTGACTGTACATCTCTTAAATGTCAACATATACACGTGTGATTTAGTTTACGATGATTTTTCAATGCCGAGAACCTCGATCAGCGAGTAAAAAAGGCGTAAGGTTCACAATGGTGTAAAATTAAAATAGGATATACCGAGCTAGGATTCGAGTTACTGGAACAAGGGCCAAACCAACAACCCAAGAATGGAATCGTCGAGCGAAAACACTTGACAACCTCCTAGAAGCAGCTTTTCTTGCCACCAGACCTTTCTCCATTAATTAGGAATCGGATGCCGTCACTAAACACATTCCTTAAATTGTAGCCATTTGTTGAGTGTTTTTTTGTTGTCTAATCCGCATATAAATCACCATTGCCCTTGATTTTCTTGACTGTATATCTCTTAAATGTCAACATATACACGTGTGATTTAGTTTACGAAGATTTTTCAATATCGAGAACCTCGATCAGAGAGTAAAAAAGGCGTAAGGTTCACAACGGTGTAAAATTAAAATGGGATATACCGGGCTAGAATTCGAGTTACAGGAACAAGGGCTAAACCAACCACCCAAGAATGGAATCATCGAGCGAAAACACTTGACAACCTCCTAGAAGCAACTTTTCTTGCCACCAGACCTTTCTCCATCAATTAGGAATCTGATGCCATCACTAAACACATTCCTTAAATTGTAGCCATTTGTTGAGTGTTTTTTTTGGTGTCTAATCCGCATATATATCACCATTGCCCTTGATTTTCTTGACTGTATATCTCTTAAATGTCAACATATACCCGTTTTATTTAGTTTACGAAGATTTTTCAATGCCGAAAACCTCGTTCAGAGTGTAAAAAAGGCGTAAGGTTAACAATGGTGTAAAATTAAAATGGGATATACCGGGCTAGGATTCGAGTTACAGGAACAAGGGCCAAACCAACCACCCAAGTTTGGAATCGTCGAGCGAAAACACTTGAGAACCTCCTAGAAGCAGCTTTTCTTGCCACCAGACCTTTCTCCGTCAATTAGGAATCTGATGCCGTCACTAAACACATTCCTTAAATTGTAGCCATTTGTTGAGTGTTTTTCTTTTTTTCTGGTGTCTAATCCGCAAATATATCACCATTGCCCTTGATTTTCTTGACTGTATATCTCTTAAATGTCAACATATACACGTGTGATTTAGTTTACGAAGATTTTTCAATGCCGAGAACATCGATCAGAGAGTAAAAAAGGCGTAAGGTTCACAATGGTGTAAAATTAAAATGGGATATACCAGGCTAGGCTTCGAGTTACAGGAACAAGGGCCAAACCAACCATCCAAGAATGGAATCGTCGAGCGAAAACACTTGACAACCTCCTAGAAGCAGCTTTTCTAGCCACCAGACCTTTCTCCATCAATTAGGAATCTGATGCCGTCACTAAACACATTCCTTAAATTGTAGCCATTTTTTAAGTGATTTTTTTTTGGTGTCTAATCCGGATATATATCACCATTGCCCTTGATTTTCTTGACTGTATATCTCTTAAATGTCAACATATACACGTGCGATTTAGTTTACGAAGATTTTTCAATGCCGAGAACCTCGATCAGAGAGTAAAAAAGGTGTAACTTTCACAATGGTGTAAAATTAAAATGGGTTATACCGGGCTAGGATTCGAGTTACAGGAACAAGGGCCTAACCAACCACCCAAGAATGGAATCGTCGAGCGAAAACACTTGACAACCTCCAAGAAGCAGCTTTTCTTGCCACCAGACTTTTCTCCATCAATTAGGAATCTGATGCCGTCACTAAACACATTCCTTAAATTGTAGCCATTTGTTGAGTGTTTTTTTTGTTGTCTAATCCGCATATAAATCACCATTGCCCTTGATTTTCTTGACTGTATATCTCTTAAATGTCAACATATACACGTGTGATTTAGTTTACGAAGATTTTTCAATACCGAGAACCTCGATCAGAGAGTAAAAAAGGCGTAAGGTTCACAACGGTGTAAAATTAAAATGGGATATACCGGGCTAGAATTCGAGTTACAGGAACAAGGGCTAAACCAACCACCCAAGAATGGAATCATCGAGCGAAAACACTTGATAACATCCTAGAAGCATCTTTTCTTGCCACCAGACCTTTCTCCATCAATTAGGAATCTGATGCCATCACTAAACACATTACTTAAATTGTAGCCATTTGTTGAGTGTTTTTTTTGGTGTCTAATCCGCATATATATCACCATTGCCCTTGATTTTCTTGACTGTATATCTCTTAAATGTCAACATATACCCGTTTTATTTAGTTTACGAAGATTTTTCATTGCCGAAAACCTCGTTCAGAGTGTAAAAAAGGCGTAAGGTTTACAATGGTGTAAAATTAAAATGGGATATACCGGGCTAGGATTCGAGTTACAGGAACAAGGGCCATACCAACCACCCAAGAATGGAATCGTCGAGCGAAAACACTTGACAACCTCCTAGAAGCAGCTTTTCTTGCCACCAGACCTTTCTCCGTCAATTAGGAATCTGATGCCGTCACTAAACACATTCCTTAAATTGTATCCATTTGTTGAGTGTTTTTCTTTTTTTCTGGTGTCTAATCCGCATATATATCACCATTGCCCTTGATTTTCTTGACTGTATATCTCTTACATGTCAACATATACACGTGTGATTTAGTTTACGAAGATTTTTCAATGCCGAGAACATCGATCAGAGAGTAAAAAAGGCGTAAGGTTCACAATGGTGTAAAATTAAAATGGGATATACCAGGCTAGGCTTCGAGTTACAGGAACAAGGGCCAAACCAACCATCCAAGAATGGAATCGTCGAGCGAAAACACTTGACAACCTCCTAGAAGCAGCTTTTCTAGCCACCAGACCTTTCTCCATCAATTAGGAATCTGATGCCGTCACTAAACACATTCCTTAAATTATAGCCATTTGTTAAGTGATTTTTTTTGGTGTCTAATCCGGATATATATCACCATTGCCCTTGATTTTCTTGACTGTATATCTCTTAAATGTTAACATATACACGTGCGATTTAGTTTACGAAGATTTTTCAATGCCGAGAACCTCGATTAGAGAGTAAAAAAGGTGTAACTTTCACAATGGTGTAAAATTAAAATGGGTTATACCGGGCTAGGATTCGAGTTACAGGAACAAGGGCCTAACCAACCACCCAAGAATGGAATCGTCGAGCGAAAACACTTGATAACTTCCAAGAAGCAGCTTTTCTTGCCACCAGACTTTTCTCCATCAATTAGGAATCTGATGCCGTCACTAAACACATTCCTTAAATTGTAGCCATTTGTTGAGTGTTTTTTTTTTTGTGTGTCTAATCCGCATATATATCACCATTGCCCTTGATTTTCTTGACTGTATATCTCTTAAATGTCAACATATACACGTGTGATTTAGTTTATGAAGATTTTTTAATGCCGAGAACCTCGATTAGAGAGAAAAAAGCGTAAGGTTCACAATGGTGTAAAATTAAAATGGGATATACCGGGCTAGGATTCGAGAAACAGGAACAAGGGCCAAACCAACAACCCAAGAATGGAATCGTCGAGCGAAAACACTTGACAACCTCCAAGAAGCAGCTTTTCTTGCCAGCAGACCTTTCTCCATCAATTTGGAATCTGATGCCGTCACTAAACACAATCCTTAAATTGTATCCATTTGTTGAGTGTTTTTTTGGGTGTCTAATCCGCATATATATCACCATTGCCCTTGATTTTCTTGACTATATATCTCTTAAATGTCAACATATACACGTGTGATTTAGTTTACGAAGATTTTTCAATGCCGAGAACCTCGATCAGAGAGTAAAAAAGGCGTAAGGTTAACAATGGTGTAAAATTAAAATGGGATATACTGGGCTAGGATTCGAGTTACAGGAACAAGGGCCAAACCAACCCCCCAAGAATGGAATCGTCGAGCGAAAACACTTGACAACCTCCTAGAAGCAGCTTTTTTTGCCACCAGACCTTTCTCCATCAATTAGGAATCTGATGCCGTCACTAAACACATTCCTTAAATTGTAGCCATTTGTTGAGTGTTTTTTTTGGTGTCTAATCCGCATATACATCACCATTTCCCTTGATTTTCTTGACTGTATATCTCTTAAATGTCAACATATACACGTGTGATTTAGTTTACGAAGATTTTTCAATGCCGAGAACATCGATCAGAGAGTAAAAAAGGCGTAAGGTTCACAATGGTGTAAAATTAAAATGGGATATACCAGGCTAGGCTTCGAGTTACAGGAACAAGGGCCAAACCAACTATCCAAGAATGGAGTCGTCGAGCGAAAACACTTGACAACCTCCTAGAAGCAGCTTTTCTAGCCACCAGACCTTTCTCCATCAATTAGGAATCTGATGCCGTCACTAAACACATTCCTTAAATTGTAGCCATTTTTTAAGTGATTTTTTTTTGGTGTCTAATCCGGATATATATCACCATTGCCCTTGATTTTCTTGACTGTATATCTCTTAAATGTCAACATATACACGTGCGATTTAGTTTACGAAGATTTTTCAATGCCGAGAACCTCGATCAGAGAGTAAAAAAGGTGTAACTTTCACAATGGTGTAAAATTAAAATGGGTTATACCGGGCTAGGATTCGAGTTACAGGAACAAGGGCCTAACCAACCACCCAAGAATGGAATCGTCGAGCGAAAACACTTGACAACCTCCAAGAAGCAGCTTTTCTTGCCACCAGACTTTTCTCCATCAATTAGGAATCTGATGCCGTCACTAAACACATTCCTTAAATTGTAGCCATTTGTTGAGTGTTTTTTTTGTTGTCTAATCCGCATATAAATCACCATTGCCCTTGATTTTCTTGACTGTATATCTCTTAAATGTCAACATATACACGTGTGATTTAGTTTACGAAGATTTTTCAATACCGAGAACCTCGATCAGAGAGTAAAAAAGGCGTAAGGTTCACAACGGTGTAAAATTAAAATGGGATATACCGGGCTAGAATTCGAGTTACAGGAACAAGGGCTAAACCAACCACCCAAGAATGGAATCATCGAGCGAAAACACTTGATAACATCCTAGAAGCATCTTTTCTTGCCACCAGACCTTTCTCCATCAATTAGGAATCTGATGCCATCACTAAACACATTACTTAAATTGTAGCCATTTGTTGAGTGTTTTTTTTGGTGTCTAATCCGCATATATATCACCATTGCCCTTGATTTTCTTGACTGTATATCTCTTAAATGTCAACATATACCCGTTTTATTTAGTTTACGAAGATTTTTCATTGCCGAAAACCTCGTTCAGAGTGTAAAAAAGGCGTAAGGTTTACAATGGTGTAAAATTAAAATGGGATATACCGGGCTAGGATTCGAGTTACAGGAACAAGGGCCATACCAACCACCCAAGAATGGAATCGTCGAGCGAAAACACTTGACAACCTCCTAGAAGCAGCTTTTCTTGCCACCAGACCTTTCTCCGTCAATTAGGAATCTGATGCCGTCACTAAACACTTTCCTTAAATTGTATCCATTTGTTGAGTGTTTTTCTTTTTTTCTGGTGTCTAATCCGCATATATATCACCATTGCCCTTGATTTTCTTGACTGTATATCTCTTACATGTCAACATATACACGTGTGATTTAGTTTACGAAGATTTTTCAATGCCGAGAACATCGATCAGAGAGTAAAAAAGGCGTAAGGTTCACAATGGTGTAAAATTAAAATGGGATATACCAGGCTAGGCTTCGAGTTACAGGAACAAGGGCCAAACCAACCATCCAAGAATGGAATCGTCGAGCGAAAACACTTGACAACCTCCTAGAAGCAGCTTTTCTAGCCACCAGACCTTTCTCCATCAATTAGGAATCTGATGCCGTCACTAAACACATTCCTTAAATTATAGCCATTTGTTAAGTGATTTTTTTTGGTGTCTAATCCGGATATATATCACCATTGCCCTTGATTTTCTTGACTGTATATCTCTTAAATGTTAACATATACACGTGCGATTTAGTTTACGAAGATTTTTCAATGCCGAGAACCTCGATTAGAGAGTAAAAAAGGTGTAACTTTCACAATGGTGTAAAATTAAAATGGGTTATACCGGGCTAGGATTCGAGTTACAGGAACAAGGGCCTAACCAACCACCCAAGAATGGAATCGTCGAGCGAAAACACTTGATAACTTCCAAGAAGCAGCTTTTCTTGCCACCAGACTTTTCTCCATCAATTAGGAATCTGATGCCGTCACTAAACACATTCCTTAAATTGTAGCCATTTGTTGAGTGTTTTTTTTTTGTGTGTCTAATCCGCATATATATCACCATTGCCCTTGATTTTCTTGACTGTATATCTCTTAAATGTCAACATATACACGTGTGATTTAGTTTATGAAGATTTTTTAATGCCGAGAACCTCGATTAGAGAGAAAAAAGCGTAAGGTTCACAATGGTGTAAAATTAAAATGGGATATACCGGGCTAGGATTCGAGAAACAGGAACAAGGGCCAAACCAACAACCCAAGAATGGAATCGTCGAGCGAAAACACTTGACAACCTCCAAGAAGCAGCTTTTCTTGCCAGCAGACCTTTCTCCATCAATTTGGAATCTGATGCCGTCACTAAACACAATCCTTAAATTGTATCCATTTGTTGAGTGTTTTTTTGGGTGTCTAATCCGCATATATATCACCATTGCCCTTGATTTTCTTGACTATATATCTCTTAAATGTCAACTTATACACGTGTGATTTAGTTTACGAAGATTTTTCAATGCCGAGAACCTCGATCAGAGAGTAAAAAAGGCGTAAGGTTAACAATGGTGTAAAATTAAAATGGGATATACCGGGCTAGGATTCGAGTTACAGGAACAAGGGCCAAACCAACCCCCCAAGAATGGAATCGTCGAGCGAAAACACTTGACAACCTCCTAGAAGCAGCTTTTTTTGCCACCAGACCTTTCTCCATCAATTAGGAATCTGATGCCGTCACTAAACACATTCCTTAAATTGTAGCCATTTGTTGAGTGTTTTTTTGGTGTCTAATCCGCATATACATCACCATTTCCCTTGATTTTCTTGACTGTATATCTCTTAAATGTCAACATATACACGTGTGATTTAGTTTACGAAGATTTTTCAATGCCGAGAACCTCGATCAGAGAGTAAAAAAGGCGTAAGGTTCACAATGGTGTAAAATTAAAATGGGATTTACCGGGCTAGGATTCGAGTTACAGGAACAAGGACCAAACCAACCACCCAAGAATGGAATCGTCGAGCTAAAACCCTTGACAACCTCCTAGAAGCAGCTTTTCTTTCCAACAGACCTTTCTCCATCAATTTGGAATCTGATGCTATCACTAAACACATTCCTTAAATTGTAGCCATTTGTTGAGTGTTTTTTTTGGTGTCTAATCCGCATAAATATCACCATTGCCCTTGATTTTCTGGACTGTATATCTCTTAAATTTCAACATATACACGTGTGATTTAGTTTACGAAGATTTTTTAATGCCGAGAACTTCAATCAGAGAGTAAAAAAGGCGTAAGGCTTACAATGTTGTAAAATTAAAATGGGATATACCTGGCTAGGATTCGAGTTACAAGAACAAGGGCCAAACCAACCTTCCAAGAATGGAATCGTCGAGCGAAAACACTTGACAAACCTCCAAGAAGCAGCTTTTCTTGCCACCAAACCTTTCTCTGTCAATTAGGAATCAGTTGCCGTCACTAAACACATTCCTTAAATTGTAGCCATTTGTTAAGTGTTTTTTTTTTTTTTGTGTCTAATCCGCATATATATCACCATTGCCCTTGATTTTCTTGACTGTATATCTCTTATATGTCAACATATACACGTGTGATTTAGTTTACAAAGATTTTTCGATGCCGAGAACCTCGATCAGAGAGTAAAAAAGGCGTAAGGTTCACAATGGTGTAAAATTAAAATGGGATATACCGGGCTAGGATTCGAGTTACAGGAACAAGGGCCAAACCAACCACCCAAGAATAGAATCATCGAACGAAAACACTTGACAACCTCCTAGAAGCAACTTTTCTTGCCACCAGACCTTTCTCCATCAATTAGGAATATAATGCCGTCACTAAACACATTCCTTAAATTGTAGCCATTTGTAGAGTGTTTTTTTTTTGGTGTCTAATACGCATGTATATCACCATTGCCCTTGATTTTCTTGTCTGTATATCTCGTAAATGTCAACATATACACGTGTGATTTAGTTTAAGAAGATTTTTCAATGCCGAGAACCTCGATCAGAGAGTAAAAAAGGCGTAAGGTTCACAATGGTGTAAACTTAAAATGGGATATACCGGGCTATGATTCGAGTTACAGGAACAAGGGTCAAACCAACCACCAAAGAATGGAATCGTCGTGAAAAAACACTTGACAACCTCCTAGAAGCAACTTTTCTTGCCACCAGACCTTTCTCCATCAATTAGGAATCCGATGCCGTCACTAAACACATTCCTTAAATTGTAGCCATTTGTTGAGTGTTTCCTTTTTGGTGTCTAATTCGCATATATATCACCATTCCGCTTGATTTTCTTGACTGTATATCTCTTAAATGTCAACATATACACGTGTGATTTAGTTTACAAAGATTTTTCATTGCCGAGAACCTCGATCAGAGAGTAAAAATGGCGTAAGGTTCACAATGGTGTAAAATTAAAATCGGATATACCGAGCTAGGATTCGAGTTACAGGAACAAGGGCCAAACCAACAACCCAAGAATGGAATCGTCGAGCGAAAACACTTGACAACCTTCTAGAAGCAGCTTTTCTTGCCACCAGACCTTTCTCCATCAATTAGGAATCTGATGCCGTCACTAAACACATTCCTTAAATTGTAGCCATTTGTTGAGTGTTTTTTTTGGTGTCCAATCCGCATATATATCACCATTGCCCTTGATTTTCTTGACTGTATATCTCTTAAATGTCAACATTAACACGAGTGATTTAGTTTACGAAGGTTTTTCAATGCCGAGAAACTCGATCAGAGAGTAAAAACGCGTAAGGTTCACAATGGTGTAAAATTAAATTGGGATATACCAGGCTAGGATTCGAGTTACAAGAACAAGGGCCAAACCAACCACCCAAGAGTGGAATCGTCAAGGAAAATCACTTGACAACCTCCTAAATGTCAACATTGCCCTTGATTTTCTTGACTGTATGTCTCTTAAATGTCAACATATACACGTGTGGTTTAGTTTACGAAGATTTTTCAATGTCGAGAACCTCGATCAGAGAGTAAAAAAGGCGTAACGTTCACAATGGTGTAAAATGAAAATTCGAGTTACAGGAACAAGGGCCAAACCAACCACCCAAGAATGGAATCATCGAGCGAAAACACTTGACAACCTCCTAGAAGCAGCATTTCTTGCCACCAGACCTTTCTCCGTCAATTAGGAATCTGATGCCGTCACTAAACACATTCCTTAAACTGTAGCCATTTGTTGAGTGTTTTTTTTTGTGTCTAATCCGCATATATATCACCATTGCCCTTGATTTTCTTGACTGCATATCTCTTAAATATCAACATATACACGTGTGATTTAGTTTACGAAGTTTTTTCAATGCCGGGAACCTCAATCAGAAAGTAAAAAATGCATAAGGTTCACAAGGGTGTAAAATTAAAATGGGATATACCGGGCTTGGATTCGAGTTACAGGAACAAGGGCCAAACCAACCACGCAAGAATGGAATCGTCGAGCGAAAACACTTGACAACCTCCTAGATGCAGCTTTTCTTGCCACCAGACCTTTCTCCATCAATTAGGAATCTGATGCCGTCACTAAACACATTCCTTAAATTGTAGCCATTTGTTGAGTGTTTTTTTTTTGTGTCTAATCCGCATATATATCACCATTGCCCTTGATTTTCTTAACTGTATATCTCTTAAATGTCTACATATACACGTGTGATTTAGTTTACGAAGATTTTTCACTGCCGAGAACCTCGATCAGAGAGTAAAAAAGGCGTGAGGTTCACAATGGAGTAAAATTAAAATGGGATATACCGGGCTAGGATTCGAGTTACAGGAACAAGGGCCAAACCAACCACCCAAGAATGGAATCGTCGAAAAAAACACTTGACAACCTCCTAGAAGCTGCATTTCTTGCCACCAGACCTTTCTCCATCAATTAGGAATCTGATGCCGTCACTAAACACATTCCTTAAATTGTAGCCATTTGTTGAGTGTTTTTTTTGTGACTAATCCGCATATATATCACCATTGTCCTTGATTTTCTTGATTGTATATCTCTTAAATGTCAACATATACACGTGTGATTTAGTTTACGAAGATTTTTCAATGCCGAGAACCTCGACTAGAGAATAAGAAAGACGTAAGGTTCACAATGGTGTAAAATTAAAATGAGATATACCGGGCTAGAATTCGAGTTACAGGAACAAGGGCCAAACCAACCACCCAAGAATGGAATCGACGAGCGAAAACACTTGACAACCTCCTAGAAGCAGCTTTTATTGCCACCAGACCATTCTCCATCAATTAGGAAATTAGGAATCTGATGCCGTCACTAAACACATTCCTTAAATTGTAGCCATTTGTTGAGTGTTTTTTTTGGTGACTAATCCGCATATATATCAGCATTGTCCTTGATTTTCTTGATTGTATATCTCTTAAATATCAACATATACACGTGTGATTTAGTTTACGAAGATTTTGAATGCCGAGAACCTCGATCAAAGAGTAAAAAAGGCGTAAGGTTCACGATGGTGTAAAATTAAATTGGGATATACAGGGCTAGAATTCGAGTTACAGGAACAACGGCCAAACCAACCACCCAAGAATGGAATCGTCGAGCGAAAACACTTGACAACCTCTTAGAAGCAGCTTTTCTTGCCACCAGACCTTTCTCCATCAATTAGGAATCTGATGCCGTCACTAAACACATTCCTTAAATTGTAGCCATTTGTTGAGTGTTTTTTTGGTGTCTAATCCGCCATATATATCACCATTGCCCTTGATTTTCTTGACTGTATATCTCTTAAATGTCAACATATACACATGTGATTTATTTTACGAAATTTTTTCAATGCCGAGAACCTCGATCAGATAGTAAAAAAGGCGTAAGGCTCACAATGGTGTAAAATTAAAATGGGATATACCAGGCTAGGATTCGAGTTACTGGAACAAGGGCCAAACCAACCACCCAAGAATGGAATCGTCGAGCGAAAACACTTAACAACCTCCTAGAAGCAGTTTTTCTTGCTTCCAGACCTTTCTCCATCAATTAGGAATCTGATGCTGTCACTAAACAGATTCCTTAAATTATAGCCATTTGTTGAGTGTTTTTTTTTTGGTGTCTAATCCGCATATATATCACAATTGCCCTTAATTTTCTTGACTGTATATCTCATGAATGACAACATATACACGTGTGATTTAGTTTACGAAGATTTTTCAATGCCGAAAACCTCCATCAGAGAGTAAAAAAGGCCTAAGGTTCACAATGGTGTAAAATTAAAATGGGATATACCGGGATAGCATTCGAGTTACAGGAACAAGGGCTAAACCAACCACCCAAGAATGGAATCGTCGAGCGAAACACTTGACAACCTCCTAGAAGCAGCTTTTCTTGCCACAAGACCTTTCTCCATCAATTAGGAATCTGATGCCGTCACTAAACACAATCCTTAAGTTGTAGCCATTTGTTGAGTGATTTTTTTTGGTGTCTAATCCACGTATATATCACCATTGCCCTTGATTTTCTTGACTGTATATCTCTTAAATATCAACATATACACGTGTGATTTAGTTTACGAAGTTTTTTCAATTCCTAGAACCTCGATCAGAGAGTAAAAAAGGCGTAAGGTTCACAATGGTGTAAAATTAAAATGAGATATACCGGGCTAGGATTCGAGTTACAGGAACAAGGGCCAAACCAACCACCCAAGAATGGAATCGTTGAGCGAAAACACTTGACAACCTCCTAGAAGCAGCTTTTCTTGCCACCAGAGCTTTCTCCATCAATTTGGAAATTAGGAATCTGATGCCGTTACTAAACACATTAGTTAAATTGTAGCCATTTGTTGAGTGTTTTTTTTGGTGACTAATACGCATATATATCAGCATTGTCGTTGATTTTCTTGATTGTATATCTCTTAAATATCAACATCTACACGTGTGATTTAGTTTACGAAGATTTTGAATGCCGAGAACCTCGATCAGAGAGTAAAAAAGGCGTAAGGTTCACAATGGTGTAAAATTAAAATGGGATATACCGGGCTAGAATTCAAGTTACAGGAACAACGGCCAAACCAACCACCCAAGAATGGAATCGTCGAGCGAAAACACTTGACAACCTCTTAGAAGCAGTTTTTCTTGCCACCAGACCTTTCTCCATCAATTAGGAATCTGATGCCGTCACTAAACACATTCCTTAAATTGTAGCCATTTGTTGAGTGTTTTTTTTGGTGTCTAATCCGCCATATATATCACCATTGCCCTTGATTTTCTTGACTGTATATCTCCTGAATGACAACATATACACGTTTGATTTAGTTTAAAAAGATTTTTCAATGCCGAGAACCTCCATCAGAGATTAAAAAAGGCGTAAGGTTCACAATGGTGTAAAATTAAAATGTGATATACCAGGATGGGATTCGAGTTACAGGAACAAGGGCCAAACCAACCACCCAAGAATGGAATCGTTGAGCGAAAACACTTGACAACCTCCTAGAAGCAACTTTTCTTACCACAAGACCTTTCTCCATCAATTAGGAATCTGATGTCGTCACTAAACACATCCCTTAAATTGTAGCCATTTGTTGAGTGTTTTTTTTTTGGTGTCTAATCCGCATATATATCACCATTGCCCTTGATTTTCTTGACTATATATCTCTTAAATGTCAACATATAAACGTGTGATTTAGCTTACGAAGATTTTTCAATGCCGATAACCTCGATCAGTGAGTAATAAAGGCGTAAGGTTCACAATGGTGTAAAATTAAAATGGGATATACCGGGCTAGGATTCGAGTTACAGGAACAAGGGCCAAACCAACCACCCAAGAATGGAATCGTCGAGTGAAAACAGTTGACAACCTCCTAGAAGCAGCTTTTCTTGCCACCAGACCATTCTACATCAATTAGGAATCTGATGCCGTCACTAAACACATTCCTTAAATTGTAGCAATTTGTTGAGTGTTTTTTTTTTGGTGTCTAATCCGCATATATATCACCATTGCCCTTGATTTTCTTAACTGTATATCTCTTAAATGTCAACATATACACGTGTGATTTAGTTTACGAAGATTTTTCAATGGCGAGAACCTCGATCAGAGAGTAAAAAAGGCGTAAGGTTCACAATGGTGTAAAATTAAAATGGGATATACCGGGCTAGGATTCGAGTTACAGGAACAAGGGCCAAACCAACCACCCAAGAATGGAATCGTCGAAAAAAACACTTGACAACCTCCTAGAAGCTGCATTTCTTGCCACCAGACCTTTCTCCATCAATTAGGAATCTGATGCCGTCACTAAACACATTCCTTAAATTGTAGCCATTTGTTGAGTGTTTTTTTTGTGACTAATCCGCATATATATCACCATTGTCCTTGATTTTCTTGATTGTATATCTCTTAAATGTCAACATATACACGTGTGATTTAGTTTACGAAGATTTTTCAATGCCGAGAACCTCGACTAGAGAGTAAGAAAGACGTAAGGTTCACAATGGTGTAAAATTAAAATGAGATATACCGGGCTAGAATTCGAGTTACAGGAACAAGGGCCAAACCAACCACCCAAGAATGGAATCGACGAGCGAAAACACTTGACAACCTCCTAGAAGCAGCTTTTATTGCCACCAGACCATTCTCCATCAATTAGGAAATTAGGAATCTGATGCCGTCACTAAACACATTCCTTAAATTGTAGCCATTTGTTGAGTGTTTTTTTTTGGTGACTAATCCGCATATATATCAGCATTGTCCTTGATTTTCTTGATTGTATATCTCTTAAATATCAACATATACACGTGTGATTTAGTTTACGAAGATTTTGAATGCCGAGAACCTCGATCAGAGAGTAAAAAAGGCGTAAGGTTCACAATGGTGTAAAATTAAATTGGGATATACAGGGCTAGAATTCGAGTTACAGGAACAACGGCCAAACCAACCACCCAAGAATGGAATCGTCGAGCGAAAACACTTGACAACCTCTTAGAAGCAGCTTTTCTTGCCACCAGACCTTTCTCCATCAATTAGGAATCTGATGCCGTCACTAAACACATTCCTTAAATTGTAGCCATTTGTTGAGTGTTTTTTTGGTGTCTAATCCGCCATATATATCACCATTGCCCTTGATTTTCTTGACTGTATATCTCTTAAATGTCAACATATACACATGTGATTTATTTTACGAAATTTTTTCAATGCCGAGAACCTCGATCAGATAGTAAAAAAGGCGTAAGGCTCACAATGGTGTAAAATTAAAATGGGATATACCAGGCTAGGATTCGAGTTACAGGAACAAGGGCCAAACCAACCACCCAAGAATGGAATCGTCGAGCGAAAACACTTAACAACCTCCTAGAAGCAGTTTTTCTTGCCTCCAGACCTTTCTCCATCAATTAGGAATCTGATGCTGTCACTAAACAGATTCCTTAAATTATAGCCATTTGTTGAGTGTTTTTTTTTGGTGTCTAATCCGCATATATATCACAATTGCCCTTAATTTTCTTGACTGTATATCTCATGAATGACAACATATACACGTGTGATTTAGTTTACGAAGATTTTTCAATGCCGAGAACCTCCATCAGAGAGTAAAAAAGGCCTAAGGTTCACAATGGTGTAAAATTAAAATGGGATATACCGGGATTAGATTCGAGTTACAGGAACAAGGGCTAAACCAACCACCCAAGAATGGAATCGTCGAGCGAAACACTTGACAACCTCCTAGAAGCAGCTTTTCTTGCCACAAGACCTTTCTCCATCAATTAGGAATCTGATGCTGTCACTAAACAGATTCCTTAAATTATAGCCATTTGTTGAGTGTTTTTTTTTTGTGTCTAATCCGCATATATATCACCATTGCCCTTGATTTTCTTAACTGTATATCTCTTAAATGTCAACATATACACGTGTGATTTAGTTTACGAAGATTTTTCAATGGCGAGAACCTCGATCAGAGAGTAAAAAAGGCGTAAGGTTCACAATGGTGTAAAATTAAAATGGGATATACCGGGCTAGGATTCGAGTTACAGAAACAAGGGCCAAACCAACCACCCAAGAATGGAATCGTCGAACGAAAACACTTGACAACCTCATAGAAGCAGCTTTTCTTGCCACCAGACCTTTCTCCATCAATTAGGAATCTGATGCCGTCTCTAAACACATTCCTTAAATTGTAGCCATTTGTTGATTGTTTTTTTTTTGTGTCTAATCCACATATATATAACCATTGTCCTTGATTTTCTTGATTGTATATCTCTTAAATGTCAACATATACACGAGAGATTTAGTTTACAAATATTTTTCAATGCCGAGAACCTCGATCAGAGTGTAAAAAGGCGTAAGATTCACAATGGTGTAAAATTAAAATGGGATATACCGGGCTTGGATTCGAGTTACAAGAACAAGGGCCAAACCAACCACCCAAGAATGGAATCGTCGAGCGAAAACACTTGACAACCTCCTAGAAGCAGCTTTTCTTACCACCAGACCTTTCTCCATCAATTAGGAATCTGATGCCGTCACTAATCACATTCCTTAAATTGTAGCCATTTGTTGAGTGTTTTTTTTTGGTGTCTAATCCGAATATATATCACCATTGCCCTTGATTTTCTTGACTGTATATCTCTTAAATGTCAACATATACACGTGTGATTTAGTTTTTGAAGATTTTTCAATGCCGAGAACCTCGATCAGAGAGTAAAAAAGGCGTGAGGTTCACATTGGTGTAAAATTAAAATGGGATATACCGGGCTAGGATTCGAGTTACAGGAACAAGGGCCAAACCAACCACCCAAGAATGGAATCGTCGAAAAAAACACTTGACAACCTCCTAGAAGCTGCATTTCTTGCCACCAGACCTTTCTCCATCAATTAGGAATTCGATGCCGTCACTAAACACAATCCTTAAATTGTAGCCATTTGTTGAGTGTTTTTTTTGTGACTAATCCGCATATATATCACCATTGTCCTTGATTTTCTTGATTGTATATCTCTTAAATGTCAACATATACACGTGTGATTTAGTTTACGAAGATTTTCAATGCCGAGAACTTCGATCAGAGAGTAAAAAAGGCGTAAGGTTCAGAATGGTGTAAAATTAAAATGGGATATACCGGGCTAGGATTCGAGTTACAGGAACAAGGGCCAAACCAACCACCCAATAATGAAATCATCGAGTGAAAACACTTGACAACCTCCTAGAAGCAGCTTTTCTTGCCACCAGACCTTTCTCCATCAATTAGAAATCTGATGCCATCAATAAACACATTCCTTAAATTGTAGCAATTTGTTGAGTGTTTTTTTTTTGGTGTCTAATCCGCATATATATCACCGTTGCCCTTGATTTTCTTAACTGTATATCTCTTAAATGTCAACATATACACGTGTGATTTAGTTTACGAAGATTTACAATGCCGAGAACTTCGATCAGAGAGTAAAAAGGGCGTAAGGTTCAGAATGGTGTAAAATTAAAATGGGATATACCGGGCTAGGATTCGAGTTACAGGAACAAGGGCCAAACCAACCACCCAAGAATGGAATCGTCGAGCGAAAACACTTGACAACCTCCTAAAGCAGCTTTTCTTGCCACCAGACCTTTCTCCATCAACTAGGAATCTGATGCCGTCACTAAAACATTCCTTAAATTGTAGCCATTTGTTGAGTGTTTTTTGTGGTGTCTAATCCGCATATATATCACCATTGCCCTTGATTTTCTTGACTGTATATCTCTTAAATGTCAACGTATACACGTGTGATTTAGTTTACGCAGATTTTTCAATGCCGAGAACCTCGATCTGAGAGTAAAAAAGGCGTAAGGTTCACAATGGTGTAAAATTAAAATGGGATATACTGTGCTAGGATTCGAGTTTCAGGAACAAGGGCCAAACCAACAACCCAAGAATGGAATCGTCGGGCGAAAACACTTGACAACCTCCTAAAAGCAGCTTTTCTTGCCACCAGACCTTTCTCCATCAATTAGGAATCTGATGTCGTCACTAAACACATTCCTTAAATTGTAGCCATTTGTTGAGTGTTTTTTTTTGCTGTCTAATCCGCATATATATCACCATTGCCGTTGATTTTCTTGAATGTATATCTCTTAAATGTCAACATATACACGTGTGATTTAGTTTACGAAGATTTTTCAATGCCGAGAACCTCGATCTGAGAGTAAAAAGGCATAAGGTTCACAATGGTGTAAAATTAAAATGGGATATACCGGGCTAGGATTCGAGTTACAGGAACAAGGGCCAAACCAGTCACCCAAGAATGGAATCGTCGAGCGAAAACACTTGACAACCTCCTAGAAGCAGCTTTTCTTGCCACCTGACCTTTCTCCATCAATTAGGAATCTGATGCCGTCACTAAACACATTCCTTAAATTGTAGCCATTTGTTGAGTGTTTTTCTTTTGTGACTAATCCGCTTATATATCACCATTGCCCTTGATTTTTTTTACTGTATATCTCTTAAATGTCAACATATACACGTGTGATTTAGTTTACGAAGATTTTTCAATGCCGTGAACCTCGATCAGAGAGTAAAAAAGGCGTAAGGTTCACAATGGTGTAAAATTAAAATGGGATACACCTGGCTAGGATTCGAGTTACGGGAACAAGGGCCAAACCAACAACCTAAGAATGGAATCGTCGAGCGAAAACACTTGACAACCTCCTAAAGCAGCTTTTCTTGCCACCAGACCTTTCTCCATCAACTAGGAATCTAATGCCGTCACTAAACACATTCCTTAAATTGTAGGCATTTGTTGAGTGTTTTGTTTTTGTGTCTAATCCGCATATATATCACCATTGCCCTTAATTTTCTTGACTGTATATCTCTTAAATGTCAACATATACATGTGTGATTTAGTTTACGAAGATTTTTCAATGCCGAGAACCTCGATCAGAGAGTAAAAAAGGTGTAAGGTTCACAATGGTGTAAAATTAAAATGGGACATAACAGGCCAGGATTCGAGTTATAGGAACAAGGGCCAAACCAACCACCCAAGAATGGAATCGTCAAGCGAAAACACTTGACAACCTCCTAGAAGCAGCTTTTCTTGCCACCAGACCTTTCTCCATCAATTAGGAATCTGATGCCGTCACTAAACACATTCCTTAAATTGTAGCCATTTGTTGTGTGTGTTTTTTTATGGTGTCTAATCCGCATATATATCACCATTGCACTTGATTTTCTTGACTGTATATCTCCTGAATGACAACATATACACGTTTGATTTAGTTTACCAAGATTTTTCAATGCCGAGAACCTCCATCAGAGATTAAAAAAGGCGTAAGGTTCACAATGGTGTAAAATTAAAATGGGATATACCAGGATAGGATTCGAGTTACAGGAACAACGGCCAAACCAACCACCCAAGAATGGAATCGTCGAGCGAAAACACTTGACAACCTCCTAGAAGCAGCTTTTCTTGCCACAAGACCTTTCTCCATCAATTAGGAATCTGATGCCGTCACTAAACACATCCCTTAAATTGTAGCCATTTGTTGAGTGTTTTTTTTTTGTGTCTAATCCGCCATATATATCACCATTGCCCTTGATTTTCTTGACTGTATATCTCCTGAATGACAACATTTACACGTTTGATTTAGTTTACCAAGATTTTTCAATGCCGAGAACCTCCATCAGAGATTAAAAAAGGCGTAAGATTCACAATGGTTTAAAATTAAAATGGGATATACCAGGATAGGATTCGAGTTACAGGAACAAGGGCCAAACCAACCACCCAAGAATGGAATCGTTGAGCGAAAACACTTGACAACCTCCTAGAAGCAGCTTTTCTTGCCACCAGACCTTTCTCCATCAATTAGGAATCTGATGCCGTCACTAAACACATTCCTAAAATTGTAGCCATTTGTTGAGTGTTTTTTTTGGTGTCTAATCCGCCATATATATCACCATTGCCCTTGATTTTCTTGAATGTATATCTCCTGAATGACAACATATACATGTTTGATTTAGTTTACCAACATTTTTCAATGCCGAGAACCTCCATCAGAGATTAAAAAAGGCGTAAGGTTCACAATGGTGTAAAATTAAAATGGGATATTCCAGGATAGGATTCGAGTTACAGGAACAACGGCCAAACCAACCACCCAAGAATGGACTCGTCGAGCGAAAACACTTGACAACCTCCTAGAATCAGCTTTTCTTTCCACAAGACCTTTCTCCATCAATTAGGAATCTGATGCCGTCACTAAACACATCCCTTAAATTGTAGCCAATTGTTGAGTGTTTTTTTTTGGTGTCTAATCCGCATATATATCACCATTGCCCTTGATTTTCTTGACTATATATCTCTTAAATGTCAACATATACACGTGTGATTTAGTTTACGAAGATTTTTCAATGCCGATAACCTCGATCAGTGAGTAATAAAGGCGTAAGATTCACAATGGTGTAAAATTAAAATAGGATATACCGGGCTAGGATTCGAGTTACAGGAACAAGGGCCAAACCAACCACCCAAGAATGGAATCGTCGAGTGAAAACAGTTGACAACCTCCTAGAAGCAGCTTTTCTTGCCACCAGACCATTCTCCATCAATTAGGAATCTGATGCCGTCACTAAACACATTCCTTAAATTGTAGCCAATTGTTGAGTGTTTTTTTTGGGACTAATCCGCATATATATCACCATTGTCCTTGATTTTCTTGATTGTATATCTCTTAAATGTCAACATATACACGTGTGATTTAGTTTACGAAGATTTTCCAATGCCGAGAACCTCGACTAGAGAGTAAAAAAGGCGTAAGGTTCACAATGGTGTAAAATTAAAATGGGATATACCGGGCTAGAATTCGAGTTACATGAACAAGGGCCAAACCAACCACCCAATAATGAAATCATCGAGTGAAAACACTTGACAACCTCCTAGAAGCAGCTTTTCTTGCCACTAGACCTTTCTCCATCAATTAGGAATCTGATGCCGTCACTAAACACATCCTTACATTGTAGCCATTTGTTGAGTGTGTTTTCTGGTGTCTAATCTGCATATATATCACCATTGCCCTTGATTTTCTTTACTGTATATATTTTAAATGTCAACATATACACGTGTGATTTAGTTTACAAAGTTTTTCAATGCCGAGAACCTCGGTCAGAGAGTAAAAAAGGTGTAAGGTTCACAATGGTGTAAAATTAAAATGGGACATAACAGGCCAGGATTCGAGTTATAGGAACAAGGGCCAAACCAACCACCCAAGAATGGAATCGTCAAGCGAAAACACTTGACAACCTCCTAGAAGCAGCTTTTCTTGCCACCAGACCTTTCTCCATCAATTAGGAATCTGATGCCGTCACTAAACACATTCCTTAAATTGTAGCCATTTGTTGAGTGTTTTTTTTTTTGGTGTCTAATCCGCCATATATATCACCATTGCCCTTGATTTTCTTGACTGTATATCTCCTGAATGACAACATTTACACGTTTGATTTAGTTTACCAAGATTTTTCAATGCCGAGAACCTCCATCAGAGATTAAAAAAGGCGTAAGGTTCACAATGGTGTAAAATTAAAATGGGATATACCAGGATAGGATTCGAGTTACAGGAACAAGGGCCAAACCAACCACCCAAGAATGGAATCGTCGAGCGAAAACACTTGACAACCTCCTAGAAGCAGCTTTTCTTGCCACCAGACCTTTCTCCATCAATTAGGAATCTGATGCCGTCACTAAACACATTCCTTAAATTGTAGCCATTTGTTGAGTGTTTTTTTTTTTTGGTGTCTAATCCGCCATATATATCACCATTGCCCTTGATTTTCTTGACTGTATATCTCCTGAATGACAACATTTACACGTTTGATTTAGTTTACCAAGATTTTTCAATGCCGAGAACCTCCATCAGAGATTAAAAAAGGCGTAAGGTTCACAATGGTGTAAAATTAAAATGGGATATACCAGGATAGGATTCGAGTTACAGGAACAAGGGCCAAACCAACCACCCAAGAATGGAATCGTCAAGCGAAAACACTTGACAACCTCCTAGAAGCAGCTTTTCTTGCCACCAGACCTTTCTCCATCAATTAGGAATCTGATGCCGTCACTAAACACATTCCTTAAATTGTAGCCATTTGTTGTGTGTTTTTTTTATGGTGTCTAATCCGCATATATA
This sequence comes from Helianthus tuberosus, assembly GCA_030545235.1. Lineage (NCBI taxonomy): Eukaryota > Viridiplantae > Streptophyta > Magnoliopsida > Asterales > Asteraceae > Helianthus > Helianthus tuberosus. The sequence continues at coordinate 40,758,282 of CM060385.1, read as the reverse complement.
TCACCATTGCAATTGATTTTCTTGACTGTATATCTCCTGAATGACAACATATACACGTTTGATTTAGTTTACCAAGTTTTTTCAATGCCGAGAACCTCCATCAGAGATTAAAAAAGGTGTAAGGTTCACAATGGTGTAAAATTAAAATGGGATATACCAGGATAGGATTCGAGTTACAGGAACAAGGGCCAAACCAACCACCCAAGAATGGAATCGTTGAGCGAAAACACTTGACAACCTCCTAGAAGCAGCTTTTCTTGCCACAAGACCTTTCTCCATCAATTAGGAATCTGATGCCGTCACTAAACACATCCCTTAAATTGTAGTTATTTGTTGAGTGTTTTTTTTTGGTGTCTAATCCGCCATATATATCACCATTGTCCTTGATTTTCTTGACTGTATATCCCCTGAATGACAACATTTACACGTTTGATTTAGTTTACCAAGATTTTTCAATGCCGAGAACCTCCATCAGAGATTAAAAAAGGCGTAAGATTCACAATGGTGTAAAATTAAAATGGGATATACCAGGATAGGATTCGAGTTACAGGAACAAGGGCCAAACCAACCACCCAAGAATGGAATCGTCGAGCGAAAACACTTGACAACCTCCTAGAAGCAGCTTTTCTTGCCACCAGACCTTTCTCCATCAATTAGGAATCTGATGCCGTCACTAAACACATTCCTTAAATTGTAGCCATTTGTTGAGTGTTTTTTTTTTTTGGTGTCTAATCCGCCATATATATCACCATTGCCCTTGATTTTCTTGACTGTATATCTCCTGAATGACAACATTTACACGTTTGATTTAGTTTACCAAGATTTTTCAATGCCGAGAACCTCCATCAGAGATTAAAAAAGGCGTAAGGTTCACAATGGTGTAAAATTAAAATGGGATATACCAGGATAGGATTCGAGTTACAGGAACAAGGGCCAAACCAACCACCCAAGAATGGAATCGTCGAGGGAAAACACTTGACAACCTCCTAGAAGCAGCTTTTCTTGCCACAAGACCTTTCTCCATCAATTAGGAATCTGATGCCGTCACTAAACACATCCCTTAAATTGTAGCCATTTGTTGAGTGTTTTTTTTTTGGTGTCTAATCCGCCATATATATCACCATTGCCCTTGATTTTCTTGACTGTATATCTCCTGAATGACAACATTTACACGTTTGATTTAGTTTACGAAGTTTTTTCAATGCCGAGAACCTCAATCAGAAAGTAAAAAATGCATAAGGTTCACAAGTGTGTAAAATTAAAATGGGATATACCGGGCTTGGATTCGAGTTACAGGAACAAGGGCCAAACCAACCACGCAAGAATGGAATCGTCGAGCGAAAACACTTGACAACCTCCTAGATGCAGCTTTTCTTGCCACCAGACCTTTCTCCATCAATTAGGAATCTGATGCCGTCACTAAACACATTCCTTAAATTGTAGCCATTTGTTGAGTATTTTTTTTTTGTGTCTAATCCGCATATATATCACCATTGCCCTTGATTTTCTTAACTGTATATCTCTTAAATGTCAACATATACACGTGTGATTTAGTTTACGAAGATTTTTCAATGCCGAGAACCTCGATCAGAGAGTAAAAAAGGCGTGAGGTTCACAATGGTGTAAAATTAAAATGGGATATACCGGGCTAGGATTCGAGTTACAGGAACAAGGGCCAAACCAACCACCCAAGAATGGAATCGTCGAAAAAAACACTTGACAACCTCCTAGAAGCTGCATTTCTTGCCACAGACCTTTCTCCATCAATTAGGAATCTGATGCCGTCACTAAACACATTCCTTAAATTGTAGCCATTTGTTGAGTGTTTTTTTTTCTGACTAATCCGCATATATATCACCATTGTCCTTGATTTTCTTGATTGTATATCTCTTAAATGTCAACATATACACGTGTGATTTAGTTTACGAAGATTTTTCAATGCCGAGAACCTCGGCTAGAGAGTAAGAAAGGCGTAAGGTTCACAATGGTGTAAAATTAAAATGGGATATACCGGGCTAGAATTCGAGTTACAGGAACAAGGGCCAAACCAACCACCCATGAATGGAATCGACGAGCGAAAAGACTTGACAACCTCCTAGAAGCAGCTTTTCTTGCCACCAGACCATTCTCCATCAATTAGGAAATTAGGAATCTGATGCCGTCACTAAACACATTCCTTAAATTGTAGCCATTTGTTGAGTGTTTTTTTTTGGTGACTAATCCGCATATATATCAGCATTGTCCTTGATTTTCTTGATTGTATATCTCTTAAATATCAACATATACACGTGTGATTTAGTTTACGAAGATTTTGAATGCCGAGAACCTCGATCAGAGAGTAAAAAAGGCGTAAGGTTCACAATGGTGTAAAATTAAATTGGGATATACAGGGCTAGAATTCGAGTTACAGGAACAATGGCCAAACCAACCACCCAAGAATGGAATCGTCGAGCGAAAACACTTGACAACCTCTTAGAAGCAGCTTTTCTTGCCACCAGACCATTCTCCATCAATTAGGAATCTGATGCCGTCACTAAACACATTCCTTAAATTGTAGCCATTTGTTGAGTGTTTTTTTGGTGTCTAATCCGCCATATATATCACCATTGCCCTTGATTTTCTTGACTGTATATCTCTTAAATGTCAACATATACACATGTGATTTATTTTACGAAATTTTTCCAATGCCGAGAACCTCGATCAGATAGTAAAAAAGGCGTAAGGCTCACAATGGTGTAAAATTAAAATGGGATATACCAGGCTAGGATTCGAGTTACAGGAACAAGGGCCAAACCAACCACCCAAGAATGGAATCGTCGAGCGAAAACACTTAACAACCTCCTAGAAGCAGTTTTTCTTGCCTCCAGACCTTTCTCCATCAATTAGGAATCTGATGCTGTCACTAAACAGATTCCTTAAATTATAGCCATTTGTTGAGTGTTTTTTTTGGTGTCTAATCCGCATATATATCACAATTGCCCTTAATTTTCTTGACTGTATATCTCATGAATGACAACATATACACGTGTGATTTAGTTTACGAAGATTTTTCAATGCCGAGAACCTCCAACAGAGAGTAAAAAAGGCCTAAGGTTCACAATGGTGTAAAATTAAAATGGGATATACCGGGCTAGGATTCGAGTTACAGGAACAAGGGCCAAACCAACCACCCAAGAATGGAATCGTTGAGCGAAAACACTTGACAACCTCCTAGAAGCAGCTTTTCTTGCCACCAGACCTTTCTCCATCAATTTGGAAATTAGGAATCTGATGTCGTTACTAAACACATTAGATAAATTGTAGCCATTTGTTGATTTTCTTGATTGTATATCTCTTAAATATCAACATCTACACGTGTGATTTAGTTTACGAAGATTTTGAATGCCGAGAACCTCGATCAGAGAGTAAAAAAGGCGTAAGGTTCACAATGGTGTAAAATTAAAATGGGATATACCGGGCTAGAATTCAAGTTACAGGAACAACGGCCAAACCAACCACACAAGAATGGAATCGTCGAGCGAAAACACTTGACAACCTCTTAGAAGCAGCTTTTCTTGCCACCAGACCTTTCTCCATCAATTAGGAATCTGATGCCGTCACTAAACACATTCCTTAAATTGTAGCCATTTGTTGAGTGTTTTTTTTGGTGTCTAATCCGCCGTATATATCACCATTGCCCTTGATTTTCTTGACTGTATATCTCCTGAATGACAACATATACACGTTTGATTTAGTTTACCAAGATTTTTCAATGCCGAGAACCTCCATCAGAGATTAAAAAAGGCGTAAGGTTCACAATGGTGTAAAATTAAAATGGGATATACCAGGGTGGGATTCGAGTTACAGGAACAAGGGCCAAACCACCCACCCAAGAATGGAATCGTCGAAAAAAACACTTGACAACCTCCTAGAAGCTGCATTTCTTGCCACAGACCTTTCTCCATCAATTAGGAATCTGATGCCGTCACTAAACACATTCCTTAAATTGTAGCCATTTGTTGAGTGTTTTTTTTGTGACTAATCCGCATATATATCACCATTGTCCTTGATTTTCTTGATTGTATATCTCTTAAATGTCAACATATACACGTGTGATTTAGTTTACGAAGATTTTTCAATGCCGAGAACCTCGACTAGAGAGTAAGAAAGGCGTAAGGTTCACAATGGTGTAAAATTAAAATGGGATATACCGGGCTAGAATTCGAGTTACAGGAACAAGGGCCAAACCAACCACCCATGAATGGAATCGACGAGCGAAAAGACTTGACAGCCTCCTAGAACCAGCTTTTCTTGCCACCAGACCATTCTCCATCAATTAGGAAATTAGGAATCTGATACCGTCACTAAACACATTCCTTAAATTGTAGCCATTTGTTGAGTGTTTTTTTTGGTGACTAATCCGCATATATATCAGCATTGTCCTTGATTTTCTTGATTGTATATCTCTTAAATATCAACATATACACGTGTGATTTAGTTTACGAAGATTTTGAATGCCGAGAACCTCGATCAGAGAGTAAAAAAGGCGTAAGGTTCACAATGGTGTAAAATTAAATTGGGATATACAGGGCTAGAATTCGAGTTACAGGAACAACGGCCAAACCAACCACCCAAGAATGGAATCATCGAGCGAAAACACTTGACAACCTCTTAGAAGCAGCTTTTCTTGCCACCAGACCATTCTCCATCAATTAGGAATCTGATGCCGTCACTAAACACATTCCTTAAATCGTAGCCATTTGTTGAGTGTTTTTTTGGTGTCTAATCCGCCATATATTTCACCATTGCCCTTGATTTTCTTGACTGTATATCTCTTAAATGTCAACATATACACATCTGATTTATTTTACGAAATTTTTTCAATGCCGAGAACCTCGATCAGATAGTAAAAAAGGCGTAAGGCTCACAATGGTGTAAAATTAAAATGGGATATACCAGGCTAGGATTCGAGTTACAGGAACAAGGGCCAAACCAACCACCCAAGAATGGAATCGTCGAGCGAAAACACTTAACAACCTCCTAGAAGCAGTTTTTCTTGCCTCCAGACCTTTCTCCATCAATTAGGAATCTGATGTTGTCACTAAACAGATTCCTTAAATTATAGCCATTTGTTGAGTGTTTTTTTTTTTTTTTTGTGTCTAATCCGCATATATATCACAATTGCCCTTAATTTTCTTGACTGTATATCTCATGAATGACAACATATACACGTGTGATTTAGTTTACGAAGATTTTTCAATGCCGAGAACCTCCATCAGAGAGTAAAAAAGGCCTAAGGTTCACAATGGTGTAAAATTAAAATGGGATATACCGGGATAGGATTCGAGTTACAGGAACAAGGGCTAAACCAACCACCCAAGAATGGAATCGTCGAGCGAAAACACTTGACAACCTCCTAGAAGCAGCTTTTCTTGCCACAAGACCTTTCTCCATCAATTAGGAATCTGATGCCGTCACTAAACACAATCCTTAAATTGTAGCCATTTGTTGAGTGATTTTTTTTGGTGTCTAATCCACGTATATATCACCATTGCTCTTGATTTTCTTGACTGTATATCTCTTAAATATCAACATATACACGTGTGATTTAGTTTACGAAGTTTTTTCAATGCCGAGAACCTCGATCAGAGAGTAAAAAAGGCGTAAGGTTCACAATGGTGTAAAATTAAAATGGGATATACCGGGCTAGGATTCGAGTTACAGGAACAAGGGCCAAACCAACCACCCAAGAATGGAATCGTTGAGCGAAAACACTTGACAACCTCCTAGAAGCAGCTTATCTTGCCACCAGACCTTTCTCCATCAATTTGGAAATTAGGAATCTGATGCCGTTACTAAACACATTAGTTAAATTGTAGCCATTTGTTGATTTTCTTGATTGTATATCTCTTAAATATCAACATCTACACGTGTGATTTAGTTTACGAAGATTTTGAATGCCGAGAACCTCGATCAGGGAGTAATAAAGGCGTAAGGTTCACAATGGTGTAAAATTAAAATGGGATATACCGGGCTAGAATTCAAGTTACAGGAACAACGGCTAAACCAACCACCCAAGAATGGAATCGTCGAGCGAAAGCACTTGACAACCTCTTAGAAGCAGCTTTTCTTGCCACCAGACCTTTCTCCATCAATTAGGAATCTGATGCCGTCACTAAACACATTCCTTAAATTGTAGCCATTTGTTGAGTGTTTTTTTTGGTGTCTAATCCGCCATATATATCACCATTGCCCTTGATTTTCTTGACTGTATATCTCCTGAATGACAACATATACACGTTTGATTTAGTTTACCAAGATTTTTCAATGCCGAGAACCTCCATCAGAGATTAAAAAAGGCGTAAGGTTCACAATGGTGTAAAATTAAAATGGGATATACCAGGGTGGGATTCGAGTTACAGGAACAAGGGCCAAACCAACCACCCAAGAATGGAATCGTCGAGCGAAAACACTTGACAACCTCCTAGAAGCAACTTTTCTTGCCACAAGACCTTTCTCCATCAATTAGGAATCTGATGCCGTCACTAAACACATCCCTTAAATTGTAGCCATTTGTTGAGTGTTTTTTTTTGGTGTCTAATCCGCATATATATCACCATTGCCCTTGATTTTCTTGACTATATATCTCTTAAATGTCAACATATACACGTGTGATTTAGCTTACGAAGATTTTTCAATGCCGATAACCTCGATCAGTGAGTAATAAAGGCGTAAGGTTCACAATGGTGTAAAATTAAAATGGGATATACCGGGCTAGGATTCGAGTTACAGGAACAAGGGCCAAACCAACCACCCAAGAATGGAATCGTCGAGCGAAAACAGTTGACAACCTCCTAGAAGCAGCTTTTCTTGCCACCAGACCATTCTACATCAATTAGGAATCTGATGCCGTCACTAAACACGTTCCTTAAATTGTAGCAATTTGTTGAGTGTTTTTTTTTGTTGTCTAATCCGCATATATATCACCATTGCCCTTGAATTTCTTAACTGTATATCTCTTAAATGTCAACATATACACGTGTGATTTAGTTTACGAAGATTTTTCAATGCCGAGAACCTCGATCAGAGAGTAAAAAAGGCGTAAGGTTCACAATGGTGTAAAATTAAAATGGGATATACCGGGCTAGGATTCGAGTTACAGGAACAAGGGCCAAACCAACCACCCAATAATGAAATCATCGAGTGAAAACACTTGACAACCTCCTAGAAGCAGCTTTTCTTGCCACCAGACCTTTCTCCATCAATTAGAAATCTGATGCCATCAATAAACACATTCCTTAAATTGTAGCAATTTGTTGAGTGTTTTTTTTTTTGGTGTCTAATCCGCATATATATCACCGTTGCCCTTGATTTTCTTAACTGTATATCTCTTAAATGTCAACATATACACGTCTGATTTAGTTTACGAAGATTTTCAATGCCGAGAACTTCGATCAGAGAGTAAAAAAGGCGTAAGGTTCAGAATGGTGTAAAATTAAAATGGGATATACCGGGCTAGGATTCGAGTTACAGGAACAAGGGCCAAACCAACCACCCAAGAATGGAATCGTCGAGCGAAAACACTTGACAACCTCCTAAAGCAGCTTTTCTTGCCACCAGACATTTCTCCATCAACTAGGAATCTGATGCCGTCACTAAAACATTCCTTAAATTGTAGCCATTTGTTGAGTGTTTTTTGTGGTGTCTAATCCGCATTTATATCACCATTGCCCTTGATTTTCTTGACTGTATATCTCTTAAATGTCAACGTATACACGTGTGATTTAGTTTACGAAGATTTTTCAATGCCGAGAATCTCGATCTGAGAGTAAAAAAGGCGTAAGGTTCATAATGGTGTAAAATTAAAATGGGATATACCGGGCTAGGATTCGAGTTACAGGAACAAGGGCCAAAACCAACCACCCAAGAATGGAATCGTCGAGCGAAAACACTTGACAACTTCCTAAAGAAGCTTTTCTTGCCACCAGACCTTTCTCCATCAACTAGCAATCTGATGCCGTCACTAAACACATTCCTTAAATTGTACCCATTTGTTGAGTGTTTTTTTTTGTGTCTAATCCGCATATATATCACCATTGCCCTTGATTTTCTTGACTGTATATCTCTTAAATGTCAACATATACACGTGTAATTTAGTTTACGAAGATTTTTCAATGCCGAGAACCTCGATCTGAGAGTAAAAAAGGCGTAAGGTTCACAATGGTGTAAAATTAAAATGGGATATACCGTGCTAGGATTCGAGTTTCAGGAACAAGGGCCAAACCAACCACCCAAGAATTGAATCGTCGGGCGAAAACACTTGACAACCTCCTAAAAGCAGCTTTTCTTGCCACCAGACCTTTCTCCATCAATTAGGAATCTGATGCCGTCACTAAACACATTCCTTAAATTGTAGCCATTTGTTGAGTGTTTTTTTTGCTGTCTAATCCGCATATATATCACCATTGCCGTTGATTTTCTTGAATGTATATCTCTTAAATGTCAACATATACACGTGTGATTTAGTTTACGAAGATTTTTAAATGCCGAGAACCTCGATCTGAGAGTAAAAAGGCATAAGGTTCACAATGGTGTAAAATTAAAATGGGATATACCGGGCTAGGATTCGAGTTACAGGAACAAGGGCCAAACCAGCCACCCAAGAATGGAATCGTCGAGCGAAAACACTTGACAACCTCCTAGAAGCAGCTTTTCTTGCCACCTGACCTTTCTCCATCAATTAGGCCGTCACTAAACACATTCCTTAAATTGTAGCCATTTGTTGAGTGTTTTTCTTTTGTGACTAATCCGCTTATATATCACCATTGCCCTTGATTTTTTTTACTGTATATCTCTTAAATGTCAACATATACACGTGTGATTTAGTTTACGGAGATTTTTCAATGCCGTGAACCTCGATCAGAGAGTAAAAAAGGCGTAAAGTTCACAATGGTGTAAAATTAAAATGGGATACACCTGGCTAGGATTCGAGTTACGGGAACAAGGGCCAAACCAACCACCCAAGAATGGAATCGTCGAGCGAAAACACTTGACAACCTCCTAAAGCAGCTTTTCTTGCCACCAGACCTTTCTCCATCAACTAGGAATCTAATGCCGTCACTAAACACATTCCTTAAATTGTAGGCATTTGTTGAGTGTTTTGTTTTTGTGTCTAATCCGCATATATATCACCATTGCCCTTAATTTTCTTGACTCTATATCTCTTAAATGTCAACATATACACGTGTGATTTAGTTTACGAAGATTTTTCAATGTCGAGAACCTCGATCAGAGAGTAAAAAAGGTGTAAGGTTCACAATGGTGTAAAATTAAAATGGGACATAACAGGCCAGGATTCGAGTTATAGGAACAAGGGCCAAACCAACCACCCAAGAATGGAATCGTCAAGCGAAAACACTTGACAACCTCCTAGAAGCAGCTTTTCTTGCCACCAGACCTTTCTCCATCAATTAGGAATCTGATGCCGTCACTAAACACATTCCTTAAATTGTAGCCATTTGTTGTGTGTTTTTTTTATGGTGTCTAATCCGCATATATATCACCATTGCACTTGATTTTCTTGACTGTATATCTCCTGAATGACAACATATACACGTTTGATTTAGTTTACCAAGATTTTTCAATGCCGAGAACCTCCATCAGAGATTAAAAAAGGCGTAAGGTTCACAATGGTGTAAAATTAAAATGGGAGATACCAGGATAGGATTCGAGTTACAGGAACAAGGGCCAAACCAACCACCCAAGAATGGAATCGTCGAGCGAAAACACTTGACAACCTCCTAGAAGCAGCTTTTCTTGCCACCAGACCTTTCTCCATCAATTGTGAATCTGATGTCGTCACTAAACACATTCCTTAAATTGTAGCCATTTGTTGTGTGTTTTTTTATGGTGTCTAATCCGCATATATATCACCATTGCACTTGATTTTCTTGACTGTATATCTCCTGAATGACAACATATACACGTTTGATTTAGTTTACCAAGATTTTTCAATGCCGAGAACCTCCATCAGAGATTAAAAAAGGCGTAAGGTTCACAATGGTGTAAAATTAAAATGGGATATACCAGGATAGGATTCGAGTTACAGGAACAAGGGCCAAACCAACCACCCAAGAATGGAATCGTCGAGCGAAAACACTTGACAACCTCCTAGAAGCAGCTTTTCTTGCCACAAGACCTTTCTCCATCAATTAGGAATCTGATGCCGTCACTAAACACATCCCTTAAATTGTAGCCATTTGTTGAGTGTTTTTTTTTTTTGGTGTCTAATCCGCCATATATATCACCATTGCCCTTGATTTTCTTGACTGTATATCTCCTGAATGACAACATTTACACGTTTGATTTAGTTTACCAAGATTTTTCAATGCCGAGAACCTCCATCAGAGATTAAAAAAGGCGTAAGATTCACAATGGTGTAAAATTAAAATGGGATATACCAGGATAGGATTCAAGTTACAGGAACAAGGGCCAAACCAACCACCCAAGAATGGAATCGTCGAGCGAAAACACTTGACAACCTCCTAGAAGCAGCTTTTCTTGCCACCAGACCTTTCTCCATCAATTAGGAATCTGATGCCGTCACTAAACACATTCCTTAAATTATAGGCATTTGTTGAGTGTTTTTTTTGGTGTCTAATCCGCCATATATATCACCATTGCCGTTGATTTTCTTGACTGTATATCTCCTGAATGACAACATTTACACGTTTGATTTAGTTTACCAAGATTTTTCAATGCCGAGAACCTCCATCAGAGATTAAAAAAGGCGTAAGGTTCACAATGGTGTAAAATTAAAATGGGATATACCAGGATAGGATTCGAGTTACAGCAACAAGGGCCAAACCAACCACCCAAGAATGGAATCGTCGAGCGAAAACACTTGACAACCTCCTAGAAGCAGCTTTTCTTGCCACAAGACCTTTCTCCATCAATTAGGAATCTGATGCCGTCACTAAACACATCCCTTAAATTGTAGCCATTTGTTGAGTGTTTTTTTTGGTGTCTAATCCGCCATATATATCACCATTGCCCTTGATTTTCTTGAATGTATATCTCCTGAATGACAACATATACATGTTTGATTTAGTTTACCAACATTTTTCAATGCCGAGAACCTCCATCAGAGATTAAAAAAGGCGTAAGGTTCACAATGGTGTAAAATTAAAATGGGATATTCCAGGATAGGATTCGAGTTACAGGAACAAGGGCCAAACCAACCACCCAAGAATGGAATCGTCGAGCGAAAACACTTGACAACCTCCTAGAAGCAGCTTTTCTTTCCACAAGACCTTTCTCCATCAATTAGGAATCTGATGCCGTCACTAAACACATCCCTTAAATTGTAGCCAATTGTTGAGTGTTTTTTTTTTGGTGTCTAGTCCGCATATATATCACCATTGCCCTTGATTTTCTTGACTATATATATCTTAAATGTCAACATATACACGTGTGATTTAGTTTACGAAGATTTTTCAATGCCGATAACCTCGATCAGTGAGTAATAAAGGCGTAAGATTCACAATGGTGTAAAATTAAAATAGGATATACCGGGCTAGGATTCGAGTTACAGGAACAAGGGCCAAACCAACCACCCAAGAATGGAATCGTCGAGTGAAAACAGTTGACAACCTCCTAGAAGCAGCTTTTCTTGCCACAAGACCTTTCTCCATCAATTAGGAATCTGATGCCGTCACTAAACACATCCCTTAAATTGTAGCCATTTGTTGAGTGTTTTTTTTTTGTGTCTAATCCGCCATATATATCACCATTGCCCTTGATTTTCTTGAATGTATATCTCCTGAATGACAACATATACATGTTTGATTTAGTTTACCAAGATTTTTCAATGCCGAGAACCTCCATCAGAGATTAAAAAAGGCGTAAGATTCACAATGGTGTAAAATTAAAATGGGATATACCAGGATAGGATTCGAGTTACAGGAACAAGGGCCAAACCAACCACCCAAGAATGGAATCGTCGAGCGAAAACACTTGACAACCTCCTAGAAGCAGCTTTTCTTGCCACCAGACCTTTCTCCATCAATTAGGAATCTGATGCCGTCACTAAACACATTCCTTAAATTATAGGCATTTGTTGAGTGTTTTTTTTGGTGTCTAATCCGCCATATATATCACCATTGCCGTTGATTTTCTTGACTGTATATCTCCTGAATGACAACATTTACACGTTTGATTTAGTTTACCAAGATTTTTCAATGCCGAGAACCTCCATCAGAGATTAAAAAAGGCGTAAGGTTCACAATGGTGTAAAATTAAAATGGGATATACCAGGATAGGATTCGAGTTAAAGGAACAAGGGCCAAACCAACCACCCAAGAATGGAATCGTCGAGCGAAAACACTTGACAACCTCCTAGAAGCAGCTTTTCTTGCCACAAGACCTTTCTCCATCAATTAGGAATCTGATGCCGTCACTAAACACATCCCTTAAATTGTAGCCATTTGTTGAGTGTTTTTTTTGGTGTCTAATCCGCCATATATATCACCATTGCCCTTGATTTTCTTGAATGTATATCTCCTGAATGACAACATATACATGTTTGATTTAGTTTACCAACATTTTTCAATGCCGAGAACCTCCATCAGAGATTAAAAAAGGCGTAAGGTTCACAATGGTGTAAAATTAAAATGGGATATTCCAGGATAGGATTCGAGTTACAGGAACAAGGGCCAAACCAACCACCCAAGAATGGAATCGTCGAGCGAAAACACTTGACAACCTCCTAGAAGCAGCTTTTCTTTCCACAAGACCTTTCTCCATCAATTAGGAATCTGATGCCGTCACTAAACACATCCCTTAAATTGTAGCCAATTGTTGAGTGTTTTTTTTTTTGGTGTCTAGTCCGCATATATATCACCATTGCCCTTGATTTTCTTGACTATATATATCTTAAATGTCAACATATACACGTGTGATTTAGTTTACGAAGATTTTTCAATGCCGATAACCTCGATCAGTGAGTAATAAAGGCGTAAGATTCACAATGGTGTAAAATTAAAATAGGATATACCGGGCTAGGATTCGAGTTACAGGAACAAGGGCCAAACCAACCACCCAAGAATGGAATCGTCGAGTGAAAACAGTTGACAACCTCCTAGAAGCAGCTTTTCTTGCCACAAGACCTTTCTCCATCAATTAGGAATCTGATGCCGTCACTAAACACATCCCTTAAATTGTAGCCATTTGTTGAGTGTTTTTTTTGGTGTCTAATCCGCCATATATATCACCATTGCCCTTGATTTTCTTGAATGTATATCTCCTGAATGACAACATATACATGTTTGATTTAGTTTACCAAGATTTTTCAATGCCGAGAACCTCCATCAGAGATTAAAAAAGGCGTAAGATTCACAATGGTGTAAAATTAAAATGGGATATACCAGGATAGGATTCGAGTTACAGGAACAAGGGCCAAACCAACCACCCAAGAATGGAATCGTCGAGCGAAAACACTTGACAACCTCCTAGAAGCAGCTTTTCTTGCCACCAGACCTTTCTCCATCAATTAGGAATCTGATGCCGTCACTAAACACATTCCTTAAATTGTAGCCATTTGTTGAGTGTTTTTTTTGGTGTCTAATCCGCCGTATATATCACCATTGCCCTTGATTTTCTTGAATGTATATCTCCTGAATGACAACATATACATGTTTGATTTAGTTTACCAACATTTTTCAATGCCGAGAACCTCCATCAGAGATTAAAAAAGGCGTAAGGTTCACAATGGTGTAAAATTAAAATGGGATATTCCAGGATAGGATTCGAGTTACAGGAACAAGGGCCAAACCAACCACCCAAGAATGGAATCGTCGAGCGAAAACACTTGACAACCTCCTAGAAGCAGCTTTTCTTTCCACAAGACCTTTCTCCATCAATTAGGAATCTGATGCCGTCACTAAACACATCCCTTAAATTGTAGCCAATTGTTGAGTGTTTTTTTTTTTTGGTGTCTAATCCGCATATATATCACCATTGCCCTTGATTTTCTTGACTATATATCTCTTAAATGTCAACATATACACGTGTGATTTAGTTTACGAAGATTTTTCAATGCCGATAACCTCGATCAGTGAGTAATAAAGGCGTAAGATTCACAATGGTGTAAAATTAAAATAGGATATACCGGGCTAGGATTCGAGTTACAGGAACAAGGGCCAAACCAACCACCCAAGAATGGAATGGTCGAGTGAAAACAGTTGACAACCTCCTAGAAGCAGATTTTCTTGCCACCAGACCATTCTCCATCAATTAGGAATCTGATGCCGTCACTAAACACATTCCTTAAATTGTAGCAATTTGTTGAGTGTTTTTTTTTTTTTTGGTGTCTAATCCGCATATATATCACCATTGCCCTTGATTTTCTTAACTTTATATCTCTTAAATGTCAACATATACACGTGTGATTTAGTTTACGAAGATTTTTCAATGCCGAGAACCTCGATCAGAGAGTAAAAAAGGCGTAAGGTTCACAATGGTGTAAAATTAAAATGGGATATACCGGGGCTAGGATTCGAGTTACAGAAACAAGGGCCAAACCAACCACCCAAGAATGGAATCGTCAAGCGAAAACACTTGACAACCTCCTAGAAGCAGCTTTTCTTACCACCAGACCTTTCTCCATCAATTAGGAATCTGATGCCGTCACTAAACACATCTTTACATTGTAGCCATTTGTTGAGTGTGTTTTCTGGTGTCTAATCCGCATATATATCACCATTGCCCTTGATTTTCTTTACTGTATATATTTTAAATGTCAACATATACACGTGTGATTTAGTTTACAAAGTTTTTTCAATGCCGAGAACCTCGATCAGAGAGTAAAAAAGGCGTGAGGTTCACATTGGTGTAAAATTAAAATGGGATATACCGGGCTAGGATTCGAGTTACAGGAACAAGGGCCAAACCAACCACCCAAGAATGGAATCGTCGAAAAAAACACTTGACAACCTCCTAGAAGCTACATTTCTTGCCACCAGACCTTTCTCCATCAATTAGGAATCCGATGCCGTCACTAAACACATTCCTTAAATTGTAGCCATTTGTTGAGTGTTTTTTTTTTGGGACTAATCCGCATATATATCACCATTGTCCTTGATTTTCTTGATTGTATATCTCTTAAATGTCAACATATACACGTGTGATTTAGTTTACGAAGATTTTCCAATGCCAAGAACCTCGACTAGAGAGTAAAAAAGGCGTAAGGTTCACAATGGTGTAAAATTAAAATGGGATATACCGGGCTAGAATTCGAGTTACATGAACAAGGGCCAAACCAACCACCCAATAATGAAATCATGGAGTGAAAACACTTGACAACCTCCTAGAAGCAGCTTTTCTTGCCACCAGACCTTTCTCCATCAATTAGGAATTTGATGCCGTCACTAAACACATCCTTACATTGTAGCCATTTGTTGAGTGTGTTTTCTGGTGTCTAATCTGCATATATATCACCATTTCCCTTGATTTTCTTTACTGTATATATTTTAAATGTCAACATATACACGTGTGATTTAGTTTACAAAGTTTTTTCAATGCCGAGAACCTCGATCAGAGAGTAAAAAAGGCGTGAGGTTCACATTGGTGTAAAATTAAAATGGGATATACCGGGCTAGGATTCGAGTTACAGGATCAAGGGCCAAACCAACCACCCAAGAATGGAATCGTCGAAAAAAACACTTGACAACCTCCTAGAAGCTGCATTTCTTGCCACCAGACCTTTCTCCATCAATTAGGAATCCGATGCCGTCACTAAACACATTCCTTAAATTGTAGCCATTTGTTGAGTGTTTTTTTTTTGGACTAATCCGCATATATATCACCATTGTCCTTGATTTTCTTGATTGTATATCTCTTAAATGTCAACATATACACGTGTGATTTAGTTTACGAAGATTTTCCAATGCCGAGAACCTCGACTAGAGAGTAAAAAAGGCGTAAGGTTCACAATGGTGTAAAATTAAAATGGGATACACCGGGCTAGAATTCGAGTTACATGAACAAGGGCCAAACCAACCACCCAATAATGAAATCATCGAGTGAAAACACTTGACAACCTCCTAGAAGCAGCTTTTCTTGCCACCAGACCTTTCTCCATCAATTAGGAATCTGATGCCGTCACTAAACACATCCTTACATTGTAGCCATTTGTTGAGTGTGTTTTCTGGTGTCTAATCCGCATATATATCACCATTGCCCTTGATTTTCTTTACTGTATATATTTTTAATGTCAACATATACACGTGTGATTTAATTTACAAAGTTTTTTCAATGCCGAGAACCTCGATCAGAGAGTAAAAAAGGCGAAGGTTCACAATGGTGTAAAATTAAAATGTGATATACCGGTCTAGGATTCGAGTTACAGGAACAAGGGCCAAACCAACCACCCAAGAATGGAATGGTCGAGTGAAAACAGTTGACAACCTCCTAGAAGCAGATTCCTTAAATTGTAGCAATTTGTTGAGTGTTTTTTTTTTTGGTGTCTAATCCGCATATATATCACCGTTGCCATTGATTTTCTTAACTGTCTATCTCTTAAATGTCAACATATACACGTGTGATTTAGTTTACGAAGATTTTCAATGCTGAGAACTTCGATCAGAGAGTAAAAAAGGCGTAAGGTTCAGAATGGTGTAAAATTAAAATGGGATATACCGGGCTAGGATTCGAGTTACAGGAACAAGGGCCAAACCAACCACCCAAGAATGGAATCGTCGAGCGAAAACACTTGACAACCTCCTAAAGCAGCTTTTCTTGCCACCAGACCTTTCTCCATAAACTAGGAATCTGATGCCGTCACTAAAACATTTCTTAAATTGTAGACATTTGTTGAGTGTTTTTTTTGGTGTCTAATCCGCACATATATCACCATTGCCCTTGATTTTCTTGACTGTATATCTCTTAAATGTCAACATATACACGTGTGATTTAGTTTATGAAGATTTTTCAATGCCGAGAATCTCGATCTGAGAGTAAAAAAGGCGTAAGGTTCACAATGGTGTAAAATTAAAATGGGATATACCGGGCTAGGATTCGAGTTACAGGAACAAGGGCCAAAACCAACCACCCAAGAATGGAATCGTCGAGCGAAAACACTTGACAACCTCCTAAAGCAGCTTTTCTTGCCACCAGACCTTTCTCCATCAACTAGGAATCTGATGCCGTCACTAAACACATTCCTTAAATTGTAACCATTTGTTGAGTGTTTTTTTTGGTGTCTAATCCGCATATATATCACCATTGCCCTTGATTTTCTTAACTGTATATCTCTTAAATGTCAACATATACACGTGTGATTTAGTTTACGAAGATTTTTCAATGCCGAGAACCTCGATCTGAGAGTAAAAAAGGCGTAAGGTTCACAATGGTGTAAAATTAAAATGGGATATACCGAGCTAGGATTCAAGTTTCAGGAACAAGGGCCAAACCAACCACCCAAGAATGGAATCATCGAGCGAAAACACTTGACAACCTCCTAAAAGCAGCTTTTCTTGCCACCAGACCTTTCTCCATCAATTAGGAATCTGATGCCGTCACTAAACACATTCCTTAAATTCTAGCCATTTGTTGAGTGTTTTTTTTGCTGTCTAATCCGCATATATATCACCATTGCCGTTGATTTTCTTGAATGTATATCTCTTAAATGTCAACATATACACGTGTGATTTAGTTTACAAAGATTTTTAATGCCGAGAACCTCGATCTGAGAGTAAAAAAGGCGTAAGGTTCACAATGGTGTAAAATTAAAATGGGATATACCGGGCTAGGATTCGAGTTACAGGAACTAGGGCCAAACCAACCACCCAAGAATGGAATCGTCGAGCGAAAACACTTAACAACCTCCTAGAAGCAGCTTTTCTTACCACCAGAGCTTTCTCCATCAATTAGGAATCTGATGCCATCACTAAACACATTCCTTAAATTGTAGCCATTTGTTGAGTGTTTTTCTTTTGTGTCTAATCCGCTTATATATCACCATTTCCCTTGATTTTGTTTCCTTTATATCTCTTAAATGTCAACATATACACGTGTGATTTTGTTTACGAAGATTTTTCAATGCCGTGAACCTCGATCAGAGAGTAAAAAAGGCGTAAGGTTCACAATGGTGTAAAATTAAAATGGGATACACCTGGCCAGGATTCGAGTTACAGGAACAAGGGCCAAACCAACCACCCAAGAATGGAATCGTCGAGCGAAAACACTTGACAACCTCCTAAAGCAGCTTTTCTTGCCACCAGACCTTTCTCCATCAACTAGGAATCTAATGCCGTCACTAAACACATTCCTTAAATTGTTGGCATTTGTTGAGTGTTTTTTTTGTGTCTAATCCGCATATATATCACCATTGCCCTTAATTTTCTTGACTGTATATCTCTTAAATGTCAACATATACACGTGTGATTTTGTTTACGAAGATTTTTCAATGCCGAGAACCTCGATCAGAGAGTAAAAAAGGTGTAAGGTTCACAATGGTGTAAAATTAAAATGGGACATAACAGGCCAGGATTCGAGTTATAGGAACAAGGGCCAAACCAACCACCTAAGAATGGAATCGTCAAGCGGAAACACTTGACAACCTCCTAGAAGCAGCTTTTCTTGCCACCAGACCTTTCTCCATCAATTAGGAATCTGATGCCGTCACTAAACACATTCCTTAAATTGTAGCCATTTGTTGTGTGTTTTTTTTTTTGGTGTCTAATCCGCATATATATCACCATTGCACTTGATTTTCTTGACTGTATATCTCCTGAATGACAACATATACACGTTTGATTTAGTTTACCAAGATTTTTCAATGCCGAGAACCTCCATCAGAGATTAAAAAAGGCGTAAGGTTCACAATGGTGTAAAATTAAAATGGGATATACCAGGACATGATTCGAGTTACAGGAACAAGGGCCAAACCAACCACCCAAGAATGGAATCGTCGAGCGAAAACACTTGACAACCTCTTAGAAGCAGCTTTTCTTGCCACAAGACCTTTCTCCATCAATTAGGAATCTGATGCCGTCACTAAACACATCCCTTAAATTGTAGCCATTTGTTGAGTGTTTTTTTTTTTGGTGTCTAATCCGCCATATATATCACCATTGCCCTTGATTTTCTTGACTGTATATCTCCTGAATGACAACATTTACACGTTTGATTTAGTTTACCAAGATTTTTCAATGCCGAGAACCTCCATCAGAGATTAAAAAAGGCGTAAGATTCACAATGGTGTAAAATTAAAATGGGATATACCAGGATAGGATTCGAGTTACAGGAAAAAGGGCCAAACCAACCACCCAAGAATGGAATCATCGAGCGAAAACACTTGACAACCTCCTAGAAGCAGCTTTTCTTGCCACCAGACCTTTCTCCATCAATTAGGAATCTGATGCCGTCACTAAACACATTCCTTAAATTGTAGCCATTTGTTGAGTGTTTTCTTTGGTGTCTAATCTGCGATATATATCACCATTGCCCTTGATTTTCTTGAATGTATATCTCCTGAATGACAACATATACATGTTTGATTTAGTTTACCAACATTTTTCAATGCCGAGAACCTCCATCAGAGATTAAAAAAGGCGTAAGGTTCACAATGGTGTAAAATTAAAATGGGATATACCAGGATAGGATTCGAGTTACAGGAACAAGGGCCAAACCAACCACCCAAGAATGGAATCGTCGAGCGAAAACACTTGACAACCTCCTAGAAGCAGCTTGTCTTGCCACAAGACCTTTCTCCATCAATTAGG
Organism: Helianthus tuberosus; assembly: GCA_030545235.1. Classification (NCBI taxonomy): domain Eukaryota; kingdom Viridiplantae; phylum Streptophyta; class Magnoliopsida; order Asterales; family Asteraceae; genus Helianthus; species Helianthus tuberosus. Next base: position 40,738,522 of record CM060385.1, on the reverse strand, counting down.
AATCTGATGCCGTCACTAAACACATCCCTTAAATTGTAGCCATTTGTTGAGTGTTTTTTTTTTTGGTGTCTAATCTGCATATATATCACCATTGCCCTTGATTTTCTTGGCTAAATATCTCTTAAATGTCAACATATACACGTGTGATTTAGTTTACGAAGATTTTTCAATGCCGATAACCTCGATCAGTGAGTAATAAAGGCGTAAGGTTCACAATGGTGTAAAATTAAAATGGGATATACCGGGCTAGGATTCGAGTTACAGGAACAAGGGCCAAACCAACCACCCAAGAATGGAATCGTCGAGCGAAAACACTTGACAACCTCCTAAAGCAACTTTTCTTGCCACCAGACCTTTCTCCATCAACTAGGGATCTAATGCCATCACTAAACACATTCCTTAAATTGTAGGCATTTGTTGAGTGTTTTTTTTTTTTGTGTCTAATCCGCATATATATCACCATTGCCCTTAATTTTCTTGACTGTATATCTCTTAAATGTCAACATATACACGTGTGATTTTGTTTACGAAGATTTTTCAATGCCGAGAACCTCGATCAGAGAGTAAAAAAGGTGTAAGGTTCACAATGGTGTAAAATTAAAATGGGACATAACAGGCCAGGATTCGAGTTATAGGAACAAGGGCCAAACCAACCACCCAAGAATGGAATCGTCAAGCGAAAACACTTGACAACCTCCTAGAAGCAGCTTTTCTTGCCACCAGACCTTTCTCCATCAATTAGGAATCTGATGCCGTCACTAAACACATCCCTTAAATTGTAGCCATTTGTTGAGTGTTTTTTTTTGGTGTCTAATCCGCATATATATCACCATTGCACTTGATTTTCTTGACTGTATATCTCCTGAATGACAACATATACACGTTTGATTTAGTTTACCAAGATTTTTCAATGCCGAGAACCTCCATCAGAGATTAAAAAAGGCGCAAGGTTCGCAATGGTGTAAAATTAAAATGGGATATACCAGGATAGGATTCGAGTTACAGGAACAAGGGCCAAACCAACCACCCAAGAATGGAATCGTCGAGCGAAAACACTTGACAACCTCCTAGAAGCAGCTTTTCTTGCCACAAGACCTTTCTCCATCAATTAGGAATCTGATGCCGTCACTAAACACATCCCTTAAATTGTAGCCATTTGTTGAGTGTTTTTTTTGGTGTCTAATCCGCCATATATATCACCATTGCCCTTGATTTTCTTGACTGTATATCTCCTGAATGACAACATTTACACGTTTGATTTAGTTTACCAAGATTTTTCAATGCCGAGAACCTCCATCAGAGATTAAAAAAGGCGTAAGATTCACAATGGTGTAAAATTAAAATGGGATATATCAGGATAGGATTCGAGTTACAGGAACAAGGGCCAAACCAACCACCCAAGAATGGAATCGTCGAGCGAAAACACTTGACAACCTCCTAGAAGCAGCTTTTCTTGCCACCAGACCTTTCTCCATCAATTAGGAATATGATGCCGTCACTAAACACATTCCTTAAATTGTAGCCATTTGTTGAGTGTTTTTTTTGGTGTCTAACCCGCCATATATATCACCATTGCCCTTGATTTTCTTGAATGTATATCTCCTGAATGACAACATATACATGTTTGATTTAGTTTACCAACATTTTTCAATGCCGAGAACCTCCATCAGAGATTAAAAAAGGCGTAAGGTTCACAATGGTGTAAAATTAAAATTGGATATACCAGGATAGGATTCGAGTTACAGGAACAAGGGCCAAACCAACCACCCAAGAATGGAATCGTCGAGCGAAAACACTTGACAACCTCCTAGAAGCAGCTTTTCTTGCCACAAGACCTTTCTCCATCAATTAAGAATCTGATGCCGTCACTAAACACATCCCTTAAATTGTAGCCATTTGTTGTGGGTTTTTTTTTTGGTGTCTAATCCGCATATATATCACCATTGCCCTTGATTTTCTTGACTATATATCTCGTAAATGTCAACATATACACGTGTGATTTAGTTTACGAAGATTTTTCAATGCCGATAACCTCGATCAGTGAGTAATAAAGGCGTAAGGTTCACAATGGTGTAAAATTAAAATGGGATATACCGGGCTAGGATTCGAGTTACAGGAACAAGGGCCAAACCAACCACCCAAGAATGGAATCGTCGAGCGAAAACACTTGACAACCTCCTAAAGCAGCTTTTCTTGCCACCAGACCTTTCTCCATCAACTAGGAATCTAATGCCATCACTAAACACATTCCTTAAATTGTAGGCATTTGTTGAGTGTTTTTTTTTTGTGTCTAATCCGCATATATATCACCATTGCCCTTAATTTTCTTGACTGTATATCTCTTAAATGTCAACATATACACGTGTGATTTTGTTTACGAAGATTTTTCAATGCCGAGAACCTCGATCAGAGAGTAAAAAAGGTGTAAGGTTCACAATGGTGTAAAATTAAAATGGGACATAACAGGCCAGGATTCGAGTTATAGGAACAAGGGCCAAACCAACCACCCAAGAATGGAATCGTCAAGCGAAAACACTTGACAACCTCCTAGAAGCAGCTTTTCTTGCCACCAGACCTTTCTCCATCAATTAGGAATCTGATGCCGTCACTAAACACATCCCTTAAATTGTAGCCATTTGTTGAGTGTTTTTTTTTTGGTGTCTAATCCGCATATATATCACCATTGCACTTGATTTTCTTGACTGTATATCTCCTGAATGACAACATATACACGTTTGATTTAGTTTACCAAGATTTTTCAATGCCGAGAACCTCCATCAGAGATTAAAAAAGGCGCAAGGTTCACAATGGTGTAAAATTAAAATGGGATATACCAGGATAGGATTCGAGTTACAGGAACAAGGGCCTAACCAACCACCCAAGAATGGAATCGTCGAGCGAAAACACTTGACAACCTCCTAGAAGCAGCTTTTCTTGCCACAAGACCTTTCTCCATCAATTAGGAATCTGATGCCGTCACTAAACACATCCCTTAAATTGTAGCCATTTGTTGAGTGTTTTTTTTGGTGTCTAATCCGCCATATATATCACCATTGCCCTTGATTTTCTTGACTGTATATCTCCTGAATGACAACATTTACACGTTTGATTTAGTTTACCAAGATTTTTCAATGCCGAGAACCTCCATCAGAGATTAAAAAAGGCGTAAGATTCACAATGGTGTAAAATTAAAATGGGATATATCAGGATAGGATTCGAGTTACAGGAACAAGGGCCAAACCAACCACCCAAGAATGGAATCGTTGAGCGAAAACACTTGACAACCTCCTAGAAGCAGCTTTTCTTGCCACCAGACCTTTCTCCATCAATTAGGAATCTGATGCCGTCACTAAACACATTCCTTAAATTGTAGCCATTTGTTGAGTGTTTTTTTTGGTGTCTAACCCGCGATATATATCACCATTGCCCTTGATTTTCTTGAATGTATATCTCCTGAATGACAAGATATACATGTTTGATTTAGTTTACCAACATTTTTCAATGCCGAGAACCTCCTTCAGAGATTAAAAAAGGCGTAAGGTTCACAATGGTGTAAAATTAAAATGGGATATACCAGGATAGGATTCGAGTTACAGGAACAAGGGCCAAACCAACCACCCAAGAATGAAATCATCGAGTGAAAACACTTAACAACCTCCTAGAAGCAGCTTTTCTTGCCACCAGACATTTCTCCATCAATTAGGAATCTGATGCCGTCACTAAACACATCCTTACATTGTAGCCATTTGTTGAGTGTGTTTTCTGGTGTCTAATCCGCATATATATCACCATTGCCCTTGATTTTCTTTACTGTATATATTTTTAATGTCAACATATACACGTGTGATTTAATTTACAAAGTTTTTTCAATGCCGAGAACCTCGATCAGAGAGTAAAAAAGGCGAAGGTTCACAATGGTGTAAAATTAAAATGTGATATACCGGTCTAGGATTCGAGTTGCAGGAACAAGGGCCAAACCAACCACCCAAGAATGGAATGGTCGAGTGAAAACAGTTGACAACCTCCTAGAAGCAGATTCCTTAAATTGTAGCAATTTGTTGAGTGTTTTTTTTTTGGTGTCTAATCCGCATATATATCACCGTTGCCATTGATTTTCTTAACTGTCTATCTCTTAAATGTCAACATATACACGTGTGATTTAGTTTACGAAGATTTTCAATGCTGAGAACTTCGATCAGAGAGTAAAAAAGGCGTAAGGTTCAGAATGGTGTAAAATTAAAATGGGATATACCGGGCTAGGATTCGAGTTACAGGAACAAGGGCCAAACCAACCACCCAAGAATGGAATCGTCGAGCGAAAACACTTGACAACCTCCTAAAGCAGCTTTTCTTGCCACCAGACCTTTCTCCATAAACTAGGAATCTGATGCCGTCACTAAAACATTTCTTAAATTGTAGCCATTTGTTGAGTGTTTTTTTTTGTGTCTAATCCGCACATATATCACCATTGCCCTTGATTTTCTTGACTGTATATCTCTTAAATGTCAACATATACACGTGTGATTTAGTTTACGAAGATTTTTCAATGCCGAGAAACTCGATCTGAGAGTAAAAAAGGCGTAAGGTTCACAATGGTGTAAAATTAAAATGGGATATACCGGGCTAGGATTCGAGTTACAGGAACAAGGGCCAAAACCAACCACCCAAGAATGGAATCGTCGAGCGAAAACACTTGACAACCTCCTAAAGCAGCTTTTCTTGCCACCAGACCTTTCTCCATCAACTAGGAATCTGATGCCGTCACTAAACACATTCCTTAAATTGTAACCATTTGTTGAGTGTTTTTTTTTGGTGTCTAATCCGCATATATATCACCATTGCCCTTGATTTTCTTAACTGTATATCTCTTAAATGTCAACATATACACGTGTGATTTAGTTTACGAAGATTTTTCAATGCCGAGAACCTCGATCTGAGAGTAAAAAAGGCGTAAGGTTCACAATGGTGTAAAATTAAAATGCGATATACCGAGCTAGGATTCAAGTTTCAGGAACAAGGGCCAAACCAACCACCCAAGAATGGAATCATCGAGCGAAAACACTTGACAACCTCCTAAAAGCAGCTTTTCTTGCCACCAGACCTTTTTCCATCAATTAGGAATCTGATGCCGTCACTAAACACATTCCTTAAATTCTAGCCATTTGTTGAGTGTTTTTTTTGCTGTCTAATCCGCATATATATCACCATTGCCGTTGATTTTCTTGAATGTATATCTCTTAAATGTCAACATATACACGTGTGATTTAGTTTACAAAGATTTTCAATGCCGAGAACCTCGATCTGAGAGTAAAAAAGGCGTAAGGTTCACAATGGTGTAAAATTAAAATGGGATATACCGGGCTAGGATTCGAGTTACAGGAACTAGGGCCAAACCAACCACCCAAGAATGGAATCGTCGAGCGAAAACACTTAACAACCTCCTAGAAGCAGCTTTTCTTACCACCAGAGCTTTCTCCATCAATTAGGAATCTGATGCCATCACTAAACACATTCCTTAAATTGTAGCCATTTGTTGAGTGTTTTTCTTTTGTGTCTAATCCGCTTATATATCACCATTGCCCTTGATTTTGTTTCCTTTATATCTCTTAAATGTCAACATATACACGTGTGATTTTGTTTACGAAGATTTTTCAATGCCGTGAACCTCGATCAGAGAGTAAAAAAGGCGTAAGGTTCACAATGGTGTAAAATTAAAATGGGATACACCTGGCCAGGATTCGAGTTACAGGAACAAGGGCCAAACCAACCACCCAAGAATGGAATCGTCGAGCGAAAACACTTGACAACCTCCTAAAGCAGCTTTTCTTGCCACCAGACCTTTCTCCATCAACTAGGAATCTAATGCCGTCACTAAACACATTCCTTAAATTGTTGGCATTTGTTGAGTGTTTTTTTTGTGTCTAATCCGCATATATATCACCATTGCCCTTAATTTTCTTGACTGTATATCTCTTAAATTTCAACATATACACGTGTGATTTTGTTTACGAAGATTTTTCAATGCCGAGAACCTCGATCAGAGAGTAAAAAAGGTGTAAGGTTCACATTGGTGTAAAATTAAAATGGGACATAACAGGCCAGGATTCGAGTTATAGGAACAAGGGCCAAACCAACCACCCAAGAATGGAATCGTCAAGCGAAAACACTTGACAACCTCCTAGAAGCAGCTTTTCTTGCCACCAGACCTTTCTCCATCAATTAGGAATCTGATGCCGTCACTAAACACATCCCTTAAATTGTAGCCATTTGTTGAGTGTTTTTTTTTTGTGTCTAATCCGCATATATATCACCATTGCACTTGATTTTCTTGACTGTATATCTCCTGAATGACAACATATACACGTTTGATTTAGTTTACCAAGATTTTTCAATGCCGAGAACCTCCATCAGAGATTAAAAAAGGCGCAAGGTTCACAATGGTGTAAAATTAAAATGGGATATACCAGGATAGGATTCGAGTTACAGGAACAAGGGCCAAACCAACCACCCAAGAATGGAATCGTCGAGCGAAAACACTTGACAACCTCCTAGAAGCAGCTTTTCTTGCCACAAGACCTTTCTCCATCAATTAGGAATCTGATGCCGTCACTAAACACATCCCTTAAATTGTAGCCATTTGTTGAGTGTTTTTTTTGGTGTCTAATCCGCCATATATATCACCATTGCCCTTGATTTTCTTGACTGTATATCTCCTGAATGACAACATTTACACGTTTGATTTAGTTTACCAAGATTTTTCAATGCCGAGAACCTCCATCAGAGATTAAAAAAGGCGTAAGATTCACAATGGTGTAAAATTAAAATGGGATATATCAGGATAGGATTCGAGTTACAGGAACAAGGGCCAAACCAACCACCCAAGAATGGAATCGTCGAGCGAAAACACTTGACAACCTCCTAGAAGCAGCTTTTCTTGCCACCAGACCTTTCTCCATCAATTAGGAATCTGATGCCGTCACTAAACACATTCCTTAAATTGTAGCCATTTGTTGAGTGTTTTTTTTGGTGTCTAACCCGCCATATATATCACCATTGCCCTTGATTTTCTTGAATGTATATCTCCTGAATGACAACATATACATGTTTGATTTAGTTTACCAACATTTTTCAATGCCGAGAACCTCCATCAGAGATTAAAAAAGGCGTAAGGTTCACAATGGTGTAAAATTAAAATGGGATATACCAGGATAGGATTCGAGTTACAGGAACAAGGGCCAAACCAACCACCCAAGAATGGAATCGTCGAGCGAAAACACTTGACAACCTCCTAGAAGCAGCTTTTCTTGCCACAAGACCTTTCTCCATCAATTAAGAATCTGATGCCGTCACTAAACACATCCCTTAAATTGTAGCCATTTGTTGTGGGTTTTTTTTTGGTGTCTAATCCGCATATATATCACCATTGCCCTTGATTTTCTTGACTATATATCTCTTAAATGTCAACATATACACGTGTGATTTAGTTTACGAAGATTTTTCAATGCCGATAACCTCGATCAGTGAGTAATAAAGGCGTAAGGTTCACAATGGTGTAAAATTAAAATGGGATATACCGGGCTAGGATTCGAGTTACAGGAACAAGGGCCAAACCAACCACCCAAGAATGGAATCGTCGAGCGAAAACACTTGACAACCTCCTAAAGCAGCTTTTCTTGCCACCAGACCTTTCTCCATCAACTAGGAATCTAATGCCATCACTAAACACATTCCTTAAATTGTAGGCATTTGTTGAGTGTTTTTTTTTGTGTCTAATCCGCATATATATCACCATTGCCCTTAATTTTCTTGACTGTATATCTCTTAAATGTCAACATATACACGTGTGATTTTGTTTACGAAGATTTTTCAATGCCGAGAACCTCGATCAGAGAGTAAAAAAGGTGTAAGGTTCACAATGGTGTAAAATTAAAATGGGACATAACAGGCCAGGATTCGAGTTATAGGAACAAGGGCCAAACCAACCACCCAAGAATGGAATCGTCAAGCGAAAACACTTGACAACCTCCTAGAAGCAGCTTTTCTTGCCACCAGACCTTTCTCCATCAATTAGGAATCTGATGCCGTCACTAAACACATCCCTTAAATTGTAGCCATTTGTTGAGTGTTTTTTTTTTGGTGTCTAATCCGCATATATATCACCATTGCACTTGATTTTCTTGACTGTATATCTCCTGAATGACAACATATACACGTTTGATTTAGTTTACCAAGATTTTTCAATGCCGAGAACCTCCATCAGAGATTAAAAAAGGCGCAAGGTTCACAATGGTGTAAAATTAAAATGGGATATACCAGGATAGGATTCGAGTTACAGGAACAAGGGCCAAACCAACCACCCAAGAATGGAATCGTCGAGCGAAAACACTTGACAACCTCCTAGAAGCAGCTTTTCTTGCCACAAGACCTTTCTCCATCAATTAGGAATCTGATGCCGTCACTAAACACATCCCTTAAATTGTAGCCATTTGTTGAGTGTTTTTTTTGGTGTCTAATCCGCCATATATATCACCATTGCCCTTGATTTTCTTGACTGTATATCTCCTGAATGACAACATTTACACGTTTGATTTAGTTTACCAAGATTTTTCAATGCCGAGAACCTCCATCAGAGATTAAAAAAGGCGTAAGATTCACAATGGTGTAAAATTAAAATGGGATATATCAGGATAGGATTCGAGTTACAGGAACAAGGGCCAAACCAACCACCCAAGAATGGAATCGTCGAGCGAAAACACTTGACAACCTCCTAGAAGCAGCTTTTCTTGCCACCAGACCTTTCTCCATCAATTAGGAATCTGATGCCGTCACTAAACACATTCCTTAAATTGTAGCCATTTGTTGAGTGTTTTTTTTGGTGTCTAACCCGCCATATATATCACCATTGCCCTTGATTTTCTTGAATGTATATCTCCTGAATGACAACATATACATGTTTGATTTAGTTTACCAACATTTTTCAATGCCGAGAACCTCCATCAGAGATTAAAAAAGGCGTAAGGTTCACAATGGTGTAAAATTAAAATGGGATATACCAGGATAGGATTCGAGTTACAGGAACAAGGGCCAAACCAACCACCCAAGAATGGAATCGTCGAGCGAAAACACTTGACAACCTCCTAGAAGCAGCTTTTCTTGCCACAAGACCTTTCTCCATCAATTAAGAATCTGATGCCGTCACTAAACACATCCCTTAAATTGTAGCCATTTGTTGTGGGTTTTTTTTTTGGTGTCTAATCCGCATATATATCACCATTGCCCTTGATTTTCTTGACTATATATCTCTTAAATGTCAACATATACACGTGTGATTTAGTTTACGAAGATTTTTCAATGCCGATAACCTCGATCAGTGAGTAATAAAGGCGTAAGGTTCACAATGGTGTAAAATTAAAATGGGATATACCGGGCTAGGATTCGAGTTACAGGAACAAGGGCCAAACCAACCACCCAAGAATGGAATCGTCGAGCGAAAACAGTTGACAACCTCCTAGAAGCAGCTTTTCTTGCCACCAGACCATTCTCCATCAATTAGGAATATGATGTCGTCACTAAACACATTCCTTAAATTGTAGCAATTTGTTGAGTGTTTTTTTTTTGTCTAATCCGCATATATATCACCATTGCCCTTGATTTTCTTAACTTTATATCTCTTAAATGTCAACATATACACGTGTGATTTAGTTTCCGAAGATTTTTCAATGCCGAGAACCTCGATCAGAGAGTAAAAAAGGTGTAAGGTTCACAATGGTGTAAAATTAAAATGGGATATACCGGGCTAGGATTCGAGTTATAGAAACAAGGGCCAAACCAACCACCCAAGAATGGAATCGTCGAAAAAAACACTTGACAACCTCCTAGAAGCAGCTTTTCTTACCACCAGACCTTTCTCCATCAATTAGGAATCTGATGCCGTCACTAAACACATTCCAGAAATTGTAGCCATTTGTTGAGTGTTTTTTTTTTGTGTCTAATCCACATATATATCACCAATGCCCTTGATTTTCTTGACTGTATATCTCTTAAATGTCAACATATACACGTGTGATTTAGTTTTCGAAGATTTTTAAATGCCGAGAACCTCGATCAGAGAGGAAAAAAGGCGTAAGGTTCACAATGGTGTAAAATTAAAATGGGATATACCGGGCTAGAATTCGAGTTACAGGAACAAGGGCCAAACCAACCACCCAATAATGAAATCATCGAGTGAAAACACTTGACAACCTCCTAGAAGCAGCTTTTCTTGCCACCAGACCTTTCTCCATCAATTAGGAATTTGATGCCGTCACTAAACACATCCTTACATTGTAGCCATTTGTTGAGTGTTTTTTCTGGTGTCTACTCCGCATATATATCACCATTGCCCTTGATTTTCTTTACTGTATATATTTTAAATGTCAACATATACACGTGTGATTTAGTTTACAAAGTTTTTTCAATACCGAGAACCTCGATCAGAGAGTAAAAAAGGCGTAAGGTTCACAATGGTGTAAAATTAAAATGTGATATACCGGTCAAGGATTCGAGTTACAGGAACAAGGGCCAAACCAACCACCCAAGAATGGAATTGTCGAGCGAAAACACTTGAAAACCTCCTAGAAGCAGATTTTCTTGCCACCAGACCTTTCTCCATCAATTAGGAATCTGACGCCATCAATAAACACATTCCTTAAATTGTAGCAATTTGTTGAGTGTTTTTTTTTTGGTGTCTAATCCGCATATATATCACCGTTGCCCTTGATTTTCTTAACTGTATATCTCTTAAATGTCAACATATACACGTGTGATTTAGTTTACGAAGATTTTCAATGCCGAGAACTTCGATCAGAGAGTAAAAAAGGCGTAAGGTTCAGAATGGTGTAAAATTAAAATGGGATATACCGGGCTAGGATTCGAGTTAAAGGAACAAGGGCCAAACCAACGACCCAAGAATGGAATCGTCGAGCGAAAACACTTGACAACCTCCTAAAGCAGCTTTTCTTGCCACCACACCTTTCTCCATAAACTAGGAATTTGATGCCGTCACTAAAACATTTCTTAAATTGTAGCCATTTGTTGAGTGTATTTTTTAGTGTCTAATCCGCATATATATCACCATTGCCCTTGATTTTCTTGACTGTATATCTCTTAAATGTCAACATATACACGTGTGATTTAGTTTACGAAGATTTTTCAATGCCGAGAACCTCGATCTGAGAGTAAAAAAGGCGTAAGGTTCACAATGGTGTAAAATTAAAATGGGATATACCGGGCTAGGATTCGAGTTACAGGAACAAGGGCCAAACCAACCACCCAAAAATGGAATCGTCGAGCGAAAACACTTGACAACCTCCTAGAAGCAGCTTTTCTTGCCACCAGAGCTTTCTCCATCAATTAGGAATCTGATGCCATCACTAAACACATTCCTTAAATTGTAGTCATTTGTTGAGTGTTTTTCTTTTGTGTCTAATCCGCTTATATATCACCATTGCCCTTGATTTTGTTTACTGTATATCTCTTAAAGGTCAACATATACACGTGTGATTTAGTTTACGAAGATTTTTCAATGCCGTGAACCTCGATCAGAGAGTAAAAAAGGCGTAAGGTTCACAATGGTGTAAAATTAAAATGGGATACACCTGGCTAGGATTCGAGTTACAGGAACAAGGGCCAAACCAACCACCCAAGAATGGAATCGTCGAGCGAAAACACTTGACAACCTCCTAAAGCAGCTTTTCTTGGCACCAGACCTTTCTCCATCAACTAGGAATCTAATGCCGTCACTAAACACATTCCTTAAATTGTAGGCATTTGTTGAGTGTTTTTTTTTTTGTGTCTAATCCGCATATATATCACCATTGCCCTTAATTTTCTTGACTGTATATCTCTTCAATGTCAACATATACACGTGTGATTTAGTTTACGAAGATTTTTCAATGCCGAGAACCTCGATCAGAGAGTAAAAAAGGTGTAAGGTTCACAATGGTGTAAAATTAAAATGGGACATAACAGGCCAGGATTCGAGTTATAGGAACAAGGGCCAAACCAACCACCCAAGAATGGAATCGTCAAGCGAAAACACTTGACAACCTCCTAGAAGCAGCTTTTCTTGCCACCAGACCTTTCTCCATCAATTAGGAATCTGATGCCGTCACTAAACACATTCCTTAAATTGTAGCCATTTGTTGTGTGTTTTTTTTTGTGTCTAATCCGCATATATATCACCATTGCCCTTGATTTTCTTGACTGTATATCTCTTAAATGTCAACATATACACGTGTGATTTAGTTTACGAAGATTTTTCAATGCCGAGAACCTCAATCAGAGAGTAAAACAGGCGTAAGGTTCACAATGGTGTAAAATTAAAATGGATATACCGGGTTAGGATTCGAGTTACAGGAACAAGGGCAAAACTAACCACCCAAGAATGGAATCGTCGAGCGAAAACACTTGACAACCTCCTAGAAGCAGCTTTTCTTGCCACCAGACCTTTCTCCATCAATTAGGAATCTGATGCCGTCACTAAACACATTCCTTAAATTGTAGCCATTTGTTGAGTGTTTTTCTTTTGTGTCTAATCCGCTTATATATCACCATTGCCCTTGATTTTGTTTACTGTATATCTCTTAAAGGTCAACATATACACGTGTGATTTAGTTTACGAAGATTTTTCAATGCCGTGAACCTCGATCAGAGAGTAAAAAAGGCGTAAGGTTCACAATGGTGTAAAATTAAAATGGGATACACCTGGCTAGGATTCGAGTTACAGGAACAAGGGCCAAACCAACCACCCAAGAATGGAATCGTCGAGCGAAAACACTTGACAACCTCCTAAAGCAGCTTTTCTTGGCACCAGACCTTTCTCCATCAACTAGGAATCTAATGCCGTCACTAAACACATTCCTTAAATTGTAGGCATTTGTTGAGTGTTTTTTTTTTTTGTGTCTAATCCGCATATATATCACCATTGCCCTTAATTTTCTTGACTGTATATCTCTTCAATGTCAACATATACACGTGTGATTTAGTTTACGAAGATTTTTCAATGCCGAGAACCTCGATCAGAGAGTAAAAAAGGTGTAAGGTTTACAATGGTGTAAAATTAAAATGGGACATAACAGGCCAGGATTCGAGTTATAGGAACAAGGGCCAAACCAACCACCCAAGAATGGCATCGTCAAGCGAAAACACTTGACAACCTCCTAGAAGCAGCTTTTCTTGCCACCAGACCTTTCTCCATCAATTAGGAATCTGATGCCGTCACTAAAGACATTCCTTAAATTGTAGCCATTTGTTGTGTGCTTTTTTTTGGTGTCTAATCCGCATATATATTACCATTGCCCTTGATTTTCATGACTGTATATCTCTTAAATGTCAACATATACACGTGTGATTTAGTTTACGAAGATTTTTCAATGCCGAGAACCTCAATCAGAGTGTAAAACAGGCGTAAGGTTCACAATGGTGTAAAATTAAAATGGGATATACCGGGCTAAATTTTTGAGTTACGGGAACAAGGGCCAAACCAACCACCCAAGAATGGAATCGTCGAGCGAAAACACTTGACAACCTCCTAGAAGCAGCTTTTCTTGCCACCAGACCTTTCTCCATCAATTAGGAATCTGATGCCGTCACTAAACACATTCCTTAAATTATAGCCATTTGTTGAGTGTTTTTTTTTTTGTGTCTAATCCGCTTATATATCACCATTGCCCTTGATTTTGTTTACTGTATATCTGTTAAATGTCAACATATACACGTGTGATTTAGTTTACGAAGATTTTTCAATGCCGTGAACCTCGATCAGAGAGTAAAAAAGGCGTAAGGTTCACAATGGTGTAAAATTAAAATGGGATACACCTGGCTAGGATTCGAGTTACAAGAACAAGGGCCAAACCAACCACCCAAGAATGGAATCGTCGAGCGAAAACACTTGACAACCTCCTAAAAGCAGCTTTTCTTGCCACCAGACCTTTCTCCATCAATTAGGAATCTGATGCCGTCACTAAACACATTCCTTAAATTGTAGCCATTTGTTGAGTGTTTTTTTTGCTGTCTAATCCGCATATATATCACCATTGCCGTTGATTTTCTTGAATGTATATCTCTTAAATGTCAACATATACACGTGTGATTTAGTTTACGAAGATTTTTCAATGCCGAGAACCTCGATCTGAGAGTAAAAAAGGCGTAAGGTTCACAATGGTGTAAAATTAAAATGGGATATACCGTGCTAGGATTCGAGTTTCAGGAACAAGGGCCAAACCAACCACCCAAGAATTGAATCGTCGGGCGAAAACACTTGACAACCTCCTAAAAGCAGCTTTTCTTGCCACCAGACCTTTCTCCATCAATTAGGAATCTGATGCCGTCACTAAACACATTCCTTAAATTGTAGCCATTTGTTGAGTGTTTTTCTTTTGTGTCTAATCCGCTTATATATCACCATTGCCCTTGATTTTGTTTACTGTATATCTCTTAAATGTCAACATATACACGTGTGATTTAGTTTACGAAGATTTTTCAATGCCGTGAACCTCGATCAGAGAGTAAAAAACACGTAAGGTTCACAATGGTATAAAATTAAAATGGGATACACCTGGCTAGCATTCGAGTTACAGGAACAAGGGCCAAACCAACCACCCAAGAATGGAATCGTCGAGCGAAAACACTTGACAACCTCCTAAAGCAGCTTTTCTTGCCACCAGACCTTTCTCCATCAACTAGGAATCTAATGCCGTCACTAAACACATTCCTTAAATTGTAGGCATTTGTTGAGTGTTTTTTTTTTGTGTCTAATCCGCATATATATCACCATTGCTCTTAATTTTCTTGACTGTATATCTCTTAAATGTCAACATATACACGTGTGATTTAGTTTACGAAGATTTTTCAATGCCGAGAACCTCGATCAGAGAGTAAAAATGGTGTAAGGTTCACAATGGTGTAAAATTAAAATGGGACATAACAGGCCAGGATTCGAGTTATAGGAACAAGGGCCAAACCAACCACCCAAGAATGGAATCGTCAAGCGAAAACACTTGACAACCTCCTAGAAGCAGCTTTTCTTGCCACCAGACCTTTCTCCATCCATTAGGAATCTGATGCCGTCACTAAACACATTCCTTAAATTGTAGCCATTTGTTGTGTGTGTTTTTTATGTCTAATCCGCATATATTTCACCATTGCCCTTGATTTTGTTTACTGTATATCTCTTAAATGTCAACATATACACGTGTGATTTAGTTTACGAAGATTTTTCAATGCCGTGAACCTCGATCAGAGAGTAAAACAGGCGTAAGGTTCACAATGGTGTAAAATTAAAATGGGATATACCGGGCTTGGATTCGAGTTACAGGAACAAGGGCCAAACTAACCACCCAAGAATGGAATCGTCGAGCGAAAACACTTGACAACCTCCTAGAAGAAGCTTTTCTTGCCACCAGACCTTTCTCCATCAATTAGGAATCTGATGCCGTCACTAAACACATTCCTTAAATTGTAGCCATTTGTTGAGTGTTTTTTTTTGTGTCTAATCCGCTTATATATCACCATTGCCCTTGATTTTGTTTACTGTATATCTCTTAAATGTCAACATATACACGTGTGATTTAGTTTACGAAGAATTTTCAATGCCGTCACCTAATGTATTTGGTCGGATCCTAATGATCGACCAAATGGGTCGGGTTCGAAGGTATAAGCGATTTATTAGATCGCTTACCCTTACGACCCTAGACAACGTGGTAATCAGTAGGCATAGTCCCAAAGGACTATAACCATCGTGATTACAATCACGTTGCGAAGTTCAAACGAACTTCGCATTGACCATAAACTGGTCAATGCAGAAAGTCAAACAAAGTTTGACTTTCGGACTCGAAAAGCAATAAAAGAACGAAGGAATACTTATGAAGGGTCCCCGAATGCTAATCTCGATCCAAGTAACTCAGGTATGAAACAATGGTTTCAACTTAGAGCTTCTAAGATCAAAATCGTTGTGGGTGTTGCAATGGTATGGGGGGTATTTATAGTGTTCGGAGAGCCGTTAAGATCGTTCCTCGTTAACCGTGCTTTGATCTCAACCATACACATCAAGATAGTGGTTTTCTAAAACCATTAGAGCCCATAGTATCCCCAAAACCATGTGCAACAAGTGGATAGGACCAGGTTCAAAGTTTCTGCCCAGATGAGTCGCTCGCGTAGCGCGACGGTAAAGGCCTTAGTGCTCGCGCTACGCCACCATGCACCAGATTCAGAAAAGTTTCAAAAATGGCAGAAATGGTCCCTGCAGCCCTTTTAAGCTATTTTCGATGCGTTTGAACCCCGTTAACCTCATTTCAAGGCTCTAAAATGAAGTTAAAGTATAGGGAACTCAAAACATGCTAAAAAATACCTAGGATGTCGGTTCGTTTGGTCGTACGATCGCGATGTTCGCTTAATTATGACGGAATGCGCATAAGCGCGAAAAACGATCCAAATGACGCGGCGAATGGATTTTTCTTATGCCAAACACTAAAATAAAATATTATAGTGCTTACATAAATTTTTGGATGTCCGGATGTATTCCAAACGTGAGTTATGCGCGAAAATGCAAACTTGTGCACTTTTTGACACTTTTAGTCCCTGAATGACCCAAAAGTTTATTTTAGCACAGCGAACCCCTCAAAGCCTATTTCTAAGCTATGTAAAGGATTTTTATGGTATGTTTAACTTATGTTCATGTTCCGGGATGTCTGTTTCAGTACGAATCGTCATACTTTCGCAGTTTGTCAAGTTTAGTCCCTGTAAGCGAAATAACTTGTTTTTGCCATACCAAAGCCTTCAAAACTTATTTCTAAGTTATGTAAAGGTTATTTAAGGTATGTTAAGTCTATTTCACTATTCCGGAGTGTTTGTTGGATTAAACTGGTTATATTTACGCATTAGAGGGCGTATAACCCTCCAGAAAGCGATTTAAAGCTTGAAATCGAACAAGAGTTGATATGTGCAAACGATACACACATTTATACAAGTCCAAAGTATGAAACAAAATATTCCATTGATTTGGTATTTGTTTGCTGGTCGTAGTGACACAGGTGTCACAGTCTCCCCTACTTTAGGAAATTTCGTCCCGAAATTTATTCGTAGGAGTCTATCTGTGACTTTGTGTTAAATAGCCATCAAAGATATGTAAAGCATAATTTTGTTATTTTCCTCAATGGATATTTTTCAGAAGCGAAAATGAACGAACGGAGTCATTTTCTTCAACGGGTTCTTCGGAAATGGAAAATAAAGGATTTTTAACTAAACGGATATACATTTCCTCAACGGATTATCTTCAGAAACGAAAATGAACTAATGGAGTCATTTTCAACGGTTGCTTCCTCAGGTACGGAAATGAAAGATTTAACAACGGATATTCATTTCCTCAACGGATAATCTTCAGAAATTAAAATGAACTAACGGAGTCATTTTCAACGGTTGCTTCCTCAGAGTTGGAAATGAAGGATAAATGGATATTCATTTTCTCAACGGATATTCCTCAGAAGTGAAAAATGAATATCTAGTTCATTTTTCCTCAACGGATGCTTCATCAGAATTGGAAATGAATTGGGTTAACTTAGATACATGATAGAACTTGCTATGATTTCTGTGCACTAAATTCCATAATTATGTATGCATCCATAATTACGTAATTCCTTGCACAGTCCGCACAGTTCATTTTGTAATGTTGTGGGGAAGGATATCAAACTTGTGATGACGGTGACTAGACTACCATAGGGTCCTTTTAATTAGATCAACAGAGGATCTTCTTAATTAGGCCACCAAGGAGTCCTTTCAGCTATATCATCACATGATGTTCCTAACAAGATTTTTGGATCAATCTGTTTAACTAGACCACTCAAGGGGTCTAATTATGGAGTAGTACTTTATAATCCAAGGGACTTAACTACAACGTAGAAGTCCATTAAGGATTTTAGATAGTACCCTTGGGTATCCTACTATGAATCTCTTGTACAAGGATATGTAAGATTCTACGAGGATTTGGATAACATAATTTGGATCACATGACACATAAAAGGGAACACATAAGCAGTTAATCACATAATTGTTTTCTTGGTTATTAATTGTTATTTACTTGTTATTGATTACGCCTTGTACTTCGTTTCTCTTGGAAGAAACGGGTACTTAGGATTTTCGTATAAAACGCAAGAGATCATAAAGTGGAAGAAAATTTGGGGGTAGTCTGTTCTTCAAGGAATACGGTTCCTTGATTGTCGGTATTGTAGGAGATATGTTGTTTATACATACAACCACATAAATACATTGCAATGTAAATAAAAGATTTATTTATAAACAATGATAACAACTGTTTCATGGACCATGACAACAAAAGAAAATAATACTTAAGACGTGATTATTTCTAAACGATGTTGTCGGTCAGATGCTCATCCCTGTGCTGGATTTGCATTAGCAAGCCTTGGGCAATTCCTACGAAAATGGCCCATCTCGCCACAGTTGTAGCAAGAACCCGGTGGAAAATGAGCTTGAGCAGGATTGTTGCCAGCTTGATTTGGTGCAGCTGCGGTTGGGCAAACCCTCGCTGTATGACCTATAAGTCCGCAAACTTGGCATGTGCGGCACTTCACACCAGCATGATGATGTAGGCCACATTGGTTGCACAAGGGTGCAGTTCCGTTGTAGGGTTTCCTGGCAGGGGGTTGAGCTGGTTGGTTGGGGACGGCTTGATCATTGTGAGTAACCATGGCGAAGTTCTGAGAAGCCTTTCGCTTCTTTGACTTCTTAGGGGATCCAATCTGTTCATCCATGGTCTTTGATTCCTCGATTGGGTTCGATTCCTCGACCGGTTTCTTGTCACCTTTTCGGAAAAGTTTACCTTTCCTGATCTTTGATTCAGTCAAGGTTGCAGATAGCTCAATGGCCTGTCTAACTGTAGTAGGGTTGCTACCAGTCACAATGTCTTGTATTGAGTCAGGGAGGCCATCAATGTACTTTTCGATTGCCTTATCCAAAGTTGTGATCATGTTTGGGCATAACAGACTTAACTCCTCATAACGGTCCGTGTAGGCTCGATGCTCACCGCTGTCTTGCTCAAGATTGTCGAATTCCCTTTCCAAGGCCCTAATCTCGTGACGAGGACATAATTCCTTCATCATAAGGGCCCTAAGTTCAGCCCATGTCTGTGCTAGAGCAACTTCTGCACCACGATCTCTCATAACCCCATTCCACCACGTAAGGGCCCTCTTCTGGAACACACTCGAAGAAAACTCGACCTTGTGATTGTCAGGACACTGCACGTGGTGGAAAGTATTCTCAATGCTCTCGAACCATTGAAGAAGCCCAGTCGCTCCCTCAGAACCACTAAACTTGAGTGGTTTAGCCGAGTTAAAACTCTTGAAATTGCATGGACCATTGTTGTTGTTGTTGGCTTGGTTCCATTGAGCAAAGAGGTTTGGGAATTGAGCAGCCATTTGCTGCGCAATGATTTCTGCCAGTTCGGCAGTCGCTATCTGGTTTTCGCGTCGAGGAGGCATTCTAAAAGAGGAAACATGAAAGGAAACGAGTGAGAGAATTAGACGAAAAGAATGAGATGAAACAAATCTGATGAAAACAAGGATAGTGGTCATTTGTTTGTTACTACAAAGCAACAAACGACCCCGGTGATTAATCAAAGTAAATAGGTAAAAAATAATGTATCGCGAAGACATGCTCGCCTATAAGTGGACACTCACCCCAAGAGTTCCCAGGTAAGAGTGACTGGTCCGATTATGTGGATTTGTACGAACACTCTAGCCTTAGACAGAAAACTCAGGGTACAGGCACCCACCCTTCCAGTTTGCACGTGTTCACATTATTTAGATCAACTTTGACGAGATTTTAAAAACTCAAAGGGGTTCAAAACCTTACAAAAGAGGGTTCAAAACCTAGTAATCAATCATCCTAGAACAGATGATTAGTTTTCAAAGCGGTTTTGAAATTTATGTTCTTGTTGTGGTCGTCGCCTAAGGATAGGTGACGGTATTGTTTTATGACTAAACGCAAGTAAACTCGCGTTAGGGTCCTAAGAAGGTTATAGACTAGGTCAAAGTATTACTAATAACCTAATTCCCTATAACCATTGGCTCTGATACCATCTTTTCTGTCACACCCCGACCACGTAGAACATACAAAACGTGGCGGAAACGTCGAGGAGTGTTGTAACAGAATTAATTGTTTCAAATCCATGGCAATTGAAGTTTTGTTTTATTAATCAAACATGAGAGTTTACATTGTTTTAAACAAGAAAAAAAGAGTACATAACGTAAATTAACTAGTTCTTGTCTCGTTTTAAGTCACTAAGGCACAAGTCCGCCTAAGTATGTCTTGATAAGTCCTATGCATCATCTCCTGAAAACACAAGTGAAAATAGGTACGTCAGCATAAAAATGCCTGTGAGATACATAGGTTTTGTGAAAACAGAATTCATGACTTATGTTTGAGAAAATGTTTAGTCATGAACCTTGTAATTTGCTTTGTCTTGTAAATCATTTGAAAAACGATAAGATCAGATGATATGTATAAATAAGAGAATAGTGCATGGTTAAGTGAATAACCATGTGAAATGAGTTTATATAATTTAAGTTCTTTGTAAAACGATGTTTATGTAAAGATGTATTGTAGATGTAATATGTCTAAACTGAAATGGTTTAAATAATGCTACGATATGTAATACCATACAAACACTTATATATAGGAAGTACCAGCGGCGTATCCACCAGCGGCGTATCATATTACACATGCCTCGTTACTTAAATCACTTATCCAAACAACTACCAAGATGTAATGTTTATGTTTAGTCAATTGTCTATTATCAAATATAAATCATGTAAATGGATACAAATGGTTCAACAGTTACAAACGGTTCACACGGTTCAACGGTTACAAACGGTTCACATCGTCAAATAGTTACTAACGGTTCAAAATGTAATATAATGTGTTCATATGCTGGATGAGCACATGCAACAAGATGTAAGGTAATTCAATGTACTAAGTATGCACACAATGGACATACATAGCATGAAATGTATTGTAAAGTGATGTACTAAGTATGCACACAATGGCCATACATAGCATAAAATGTATTGAAATCATGTACTATAAATGTACTAATAAACATAGCAAGTATATGATGTGAAAACAGGAAAGCATGAAAGTAACAAGTAGGCACATGTGTTTCACCCCAAAACAGTTTGGAAAACAGTAAAAGAGGGGTCTATGTACTCACATAAACACCTTGAAAACATTTAAAAGATGGGGTTCTATGTACTCACTTGAGATTGCTCAGAAGTCCTAAGATAACCACCAAGCAATGCTAGAGATCACGGATACCAAACGGCACCTAATATAGGTAACTATGTTAATAAACCGGACCTATGGCGGAGAATTAGATAGAATGAGGGTTCGTAAACCAAACGAGTATGGAGACTCGTCTCATATGGTTTAACAAAGCCTACATACTAAATGAAACCTAACCTAAGTGCTTTCGACCCATCCCGACCCATTAAGGTAGCTTATGCTACTTTAACGCGTCGTGCGCACAAAAGCGCACTCGAGACGTCTATCTAGCCCTATGACAAGTGTTATATGCCTAATCATGTTACATAATCAGTTATGTGACAAAAGTTTAGGTTACATATGCTTAATTACCAATTATACATGAAAAGGGTATTCTGGTAATTTACCTAAGGCATATAAACTACCTATCATACAACTACTTAACGAAGCGACCATAAGGTATAACCTCGGAAGGTAATTCCCTATCTACTATGGTCACCTAATGTATTTGGTCGGATCCTAATGATCGACCAAATGGGTCGGGTTCGAAGGTATAAGCGATTTATTAGATCGCTTACCCTTACGACCCTAGACAACGTGGTAATCAGTAGGCATAGTCCCAAGGGACTATAACCATCGTGATTACAATCACGTTGCGAAGTTCAAACGAACTTCGCATTGACCATAAACTGGTCAATGCAGAAAGTCAAACAAAGTTTGACTTTCGGACTCGAAAAGCAATAAAAGAACGAAGGAATACTTACGAAGGGTCCCCGAATGCTAATCTCGATCCAAGTAACTCAGGTATGAAACAATGGTTTCAACTTAGAGCTTCTAAGATCAAAATCGTTGTGGGTGTTGCAATGGTATGGGGGGTATTTATAGTGTTCGGAGAGCCGTTAAGATCGTTCCTCGTTAACCGTGCTTTGATCTCAACCATACACATCAAGATAGTGGTTTTCTAAAACCATTAGAGCCCATAGTATCCCCAAAACCATGTGCAACAAGTGGATAGGACCAGGTTCAAAGTTTCTGCCCAGATGAGTCGCTCGCGTAGCGCGACGGTAAAGGCCTTAGTGCTCGCGCTACGCCACCATGCACCAGATTCAGAAAAGTTTCAAAAATGGCAGAAATGGTCCCTGCAGCCCTTTTAAGCTATTTTCGATGCGTTTGAACCCCGTTAACTTCATTTCAAGGCTCTAAAATGAAGTTAAAGTATAGGGAACTCAAAACATGCTAAAAAATACCTAGGATGTCGGTTCGTTTGGTCGTACGATCGCGATGTTCGCTTAATTACGACGGAATGTGCATAAGCGCGAAAAACGATCCAAATGACGCGACGAATGGATTTTTCTTATGCCAAACACTAAAATAAAATATTATAGTGCTTACATAAATTTTTGGATGTCCGGATGTATTCAGAACGTGAGTTACGCGCGAAAATGCAAACTTGTGCACTTTTTGACACTTTTAGTCCCTGAATGACCCAAAAGTTTATTTTAGCACACCGAACCCATCAAAGCCTATTTCTAAGCTATGTAAAGGATTTTTATGGTATGTTTAACTTATGGTCATGTTCCGGGATGTCTGTTTCAGTACGAATCGTCATACTTTCGCAGTTTGTCAAGTTTAGTCCCTGTAAGCGAAATAACTTGTTTTTGCCATACCAAAGCCTTCAAAACTTATTTCTAAGTTATATAAAGGTTATTTAAGGTATGTTAAGTCTATTTCACTATTCCGGAGTGTTTGTTGGATTAAACTGGTTATATTTACGCATTAGAGGGCGTATAACCCTCCAGAAAGCGATTTAAAGCTTGAAATCGAACAAGAGTTGATATGTGCAAACGATACACACATTTATACAAGTCCAAAGTATGAAACACAATATTTCATTGATTTGGTATTTGTTTGCTGGTCGTAGTGACACAGGTGTCACAGTCTCCCCTACTTTAGGAAATTTCGTCCCGAAATTTATTCGTAGGAGTCTATCTGTGACTTTGTGTTAAATAGCCATCAAAGATATGTAAAGCATAATTTTGTTATTTTCCTCAACGGATATTTTTCAGAAGCGAAAATGAACGAACGGAGTCATTTTCTTCAACGGGTTCTTCGGAAATGGAAAATAAAGGATTTTTAACTAAACGGTTATACATTTCCTCAACGGATAATCTTCAGAAACGAAAATGAACTAACGGAGTCATTTTCAACGGTTGCTTCCTCAGGTACGGAAATGAAAGATTTAACAACGGATATTCATTTCCTCAACGGATAATCTTCAGAAACGAAAATGAACTAACGGAGTCATTTTCAACGGTTGCTTCCTCAGAGTTGGAAATGAAGGATAAACGGATATTCATTTCCTCAACGGATATTCCTCAGAAGTGAAAAATGAATATCTAGTTCATTTTTCCTCAACGGATGCTTCATCAGAATTGGAAATGAATTGGGTTAACTTAGATACATGATAGAACTTGCTGTGATTTCTGTGCACTAAATTCCATAATTATGTATGCATCCATAATTACGTAATTCCTTGCACAGTCCGCACAGTTCATTTTGTAATGTTGTGGGGAAGGATATCAAACTTGTGATGACGGTGACTAGACTACCATAGGGTCCTTTTAATTAGATCAACAGAGGATCTTCTTAATTAGGCCACAAAGGAGTCCTTTCAGCTATATCATCACATGATGTTCCTAACAAGATTTTTGGATCAATCTGTTTAACTAGACCACTCAAGGGGTCTAATTATGGAGTAGTACTTTATAATCCAAGGGACTTAACTACAACGTAGAAGTCCATTAAGGATTTTAGATAGTACCCTTGGGTATCCTACTATGAATCTCTTGTACAAGGATATGTAAGATTCTACGAGGATTTGGATAACATAATTTGGATCACATGACACATAAAAGGGAACACATAAGCAGTTAATCACAAAATTGTTTTCTTGGTTATTAATTGTTATTTACTTGTTATTAATTGTTATTTACTTGTTGAGTATATCTCTAAAATGTCAACATATACACGTGTGATTTAGTTTACGAAGATTTTTCAATGTCGAGAACCTCGATCAGCGAGTAAAAATGGCGTAAGGTTCACAATGGTGTAAATTAAAAATGGGATATACCGAACTAGAACTCGAGTTACAGGAACAAGGGCCAAACCAACCACCCAAGAATGGAATCGTCGAGCGAAAACACTTGACAACCTCCTAGAAGCAGCTTTTCTTGCCACCAGACCTTTCTCCATCAATTAGGAATCTGATGCCGTCACTAAACACATTCCTTAAATTGTAGCCATTTGTTGAGTGTTTTTTTTTTTGTTTCTAATCCGCATATATATCACCATTGCCCATGATTTTGTTGACTGTATATCTCTTAAATGTCAACATATACACGTGTGATTTGGTTTACGAAGATTTTTCAATGCCGAGAACCTCGATCAGAGAGTAAAAAAGGCGTAAGGTTCAAAATGGTGTAAAATTAAAATGGGATACACCAGGCTACGATTCGAGTTACAGGAACAAGGGCCAAACCAACCACCCAAGAATGGAATCGTCTAACGAAAACACTTGACAACCACCTAAAAGCAGCTTTTCTTGCCACCAGACCTTTCTCCATCAATTAGGAATCTGATGCCGTCACTAAACACATTCCTTAAATTGTAGCCATTTGTTGAGTGTTTTTTTGGTGTCTAATCTGCATATATATCACCATTGCCCTTGATTTTCTTAACTGCATATCTCTTAAATGTCAACATATACACGTGTGATTTAGTTTACGAAGATTTTTCAATGCCGAGAACCTCGATCAGAGAGTAAAAAAGGCGTAAGGTTCACAATGGTGTAAAATTAAAATCGGATATACCGAGCTAGGATTCGAGTTACAACAACAAGGGCCAAACCAACCACCCAAGAATGGAACCGTCGAGCGAAAACACTTGACAACCTCCTAGAAGCAGCTTTTCTTGCCACCAGACCTTTCTCCATCAATTAGGAATCTGATGCCGTCACTAAACACATTCCTTAAATTGTAGCCATTTGTTGAGTGTTTTTTTTTGTGGCTAATCCGCATATATATCACCATTGCCCTTGATTTTCTTGACTGTATATCACTTAAATGTCAACATATACACGTGTGATTTAGTTATCGAAGATTTTTCAATGCCGAGAACCTCTATCAGAGAGTAAAAAAGGCGTAAGGTTCACAATGGTGTAAAATTAAAATGGGATATACCGGGCTAGGATTCGAGTTACAGGAACAAGGGCCAAACCAACCACCCAAGAATGGAATCGTCGAGCGAAAACACTTGACAACCTCCTAGAAGCAGCTTTTCTTGCCACCAGACCTTTCTCCATCAATTAGGAATCTGATGCCGTCACTAAACACATTCCTTAAATTGTAGCCATTTGTTAAGTGTTTTTTTTTGGTGTCTAATCCGCATATATATCACCATTGCCCTTGATTTTCTTGACTGTATATCTCTTAAATGTCAATATTTACACGTGTGATTTAGTTTACGAAGATTTTTCAATGCCGAGAACCTCGATCAGAGAGGAAAAAAGGTGTAAGGTTAACAATGGTGTAAAATTAAAATGGGATATACCGGGCTAGGATTCGAGTTACAGGAACAAGGGCCAAACCAACCACCCAAGAATGGAATCGTCGAGCGCAAACACTTGACAACCTCCTAGAAGCAGCTTTTCTTGCCACCAGACCTTTCTCCATCAATTAGGAATCTGATGCCGTCACTAAACACATTCCTTAAATTGTAGCCATTTGTTGAGTGTTTTTTTTTTGGTGTCTAATCCGCATATATATCACCATTGCCCTTGATTTTCCTAAATGTATATCTCATAAATGTCAACATATACACGTGTGATTTAGTTTACGAAGATTTTTCAATCCCGAGAACCTCGATCAGAGAGTAAAAAACGCGTAAAGTTCACAATGGCGTAAAATTAAAATGGGATATACCGGGCTAGGATTCGAGTTACAGTAACAAGGGCCAAACCAACCACCTAAGAAGGGAATCGTCGAGCGAAAACACTTGACAACCTCCTAGAAGCAGCTTTTCTTGCCACCAGACCTTTCTCCATCAATTAGGAATCTGATGCCGACACTAAACACATTCCTTAAATTGTAGCCATTTGTTGAGTGTTTTTTTTTTTGGTTTCTAATCCGCATATATATCACCATTGCCCTTAATTTTCTTGACTGTATATCTCTTAAATGTCAACATATACACGTGTGATTTAGTTTACGAAGATTTTTCAATGCCAAGAACCTCGATCAGAGAGTAAAAAACGCGTAAAGTTCACAATGGCGTAAAATTAAAATGGGATATACCGGGCTAGGATTCGAGTTACAGGAACAAGGGCGAAACCAACCACCCAAGAAGGGAATCGTCGAGCGAAAACACTTGACAACCTCCTAGAAGCAGCTTTTCTTGCCACTAGACCTTTCTCCATCAATTAGGAATCTGATGCCGTCACTAAACACATTCCTTAAATTGTAGCCATTTGTTGAGTGTTTTTTTTTGGTGTCTAATCCGCATATATATCACCATTGTCCTTGATTTTCCTAACTGTATATCTCTTAAATGTCAACATATACACGTGTGATTTAGTTTACGAAGATTTTTCAATGCCGAGAACCTCGATCAGAGAGTAAAAATCGCATAAGGTTCACAATGGTGTAAAATTAAAATGGGATATACCAGGATAGGATTCGAGTTACAGGAACAAGGACCAAACCAACCACCCAAGAATGGAATCGTCGAGCGAAAACACTTGACAACCTCCTAGAAGCAGCTTTTCTTACCACCAGACCTTTCTCCATCAATTAGAAATCTGATGCCGTCACTAAACACATTCCTTAAATTGTAGCCATTTGTTGAGTGTTTTTTTTGGTTGCTAATCCGCATGTATATCACCATTGCCCTTGATTTTCTTGACTGTATATCTCTTAAATGTCAACATATACACGTGTGATTTAGTTTACGAAGATTTTTCAATGCCGAGAACCTCGATCAGAGAGTAAAAAAGGCGTAAGGTTCATAATGGTGTAAAATTAAAATGGGATATACCGGGCTAGGATTTGAGTTACAGGAACAAGGGCCAAACCAACCACACAAGAATGGAATCGTCGAGCGAAAACGCCTGACAGCCTCCTAGAAGCAGCTTTTGTTGCCACCAGACCTTTCTCCATCAATTAGGAATCTGATGCCGTCACTAAACACATTCCTTAAATTGTAGCCATTTGTTGAGTGTTTTTTTTGGTGTCTAATCCGCATATATATCACCATTGCCCTTGATTTTCTTGACTGTATATCTCTTAAATGTCAACATATACACGTGTGATTTAGTTTACGAATATTTTTCAATGCCGAGAACCTCGATCAGAGAGGAAAAAAGGTGTAAGGTTAACAATGGTGTAAAATTAAAATGGGATATACCGGGCTAGGATTTGAGTTACAGGAACAAGGGCCAAACCAACCACACAAGAATGGAATCGTCGAGCGAAAACGCCTGACAGCCTCCTAGAAGCAGCTTTTGTTGCCACCAGACCTTTCTCCATCAATTAGGAATCTGATGCCGTCACTAAACACATTCCTTAAATTGTAGCCATTTGTTGAGTGTTTTTTTTTGGTGTCTAATCCGCATATATATCACCATTGTCCTTGATTTTCCTAACTGTATATCTCTTAAATGTCAACATATACACGTGTGATTTAGTTTACGAAGATTTTTCAATGCCGAGAACCTCGATCAGAGAGTAAAAATCGCATAAGGTTCACAATGGTGTAAAATTAAAATGGGATATACCAGGATAGGATTCGAGTTACAGGAACAAGGACCAAACCAACCACCCAAGAATGGAATCGTCGAGCAAAAACACTTGACAACCTCTTAGAAGCAGCTTTTCTTACCACCAGACCTTTCTCCATCAATTAGAAATCTGATGCCGTCACTAAACACATTCCTTAAATTGTAGCCATTTGTTGAGTGTTTTTTTTGGTTGCTAATCCGCATGTATATCACCATTGCCCTTGATTTTCTTGACTGTATATCTCTTAAATGTCAACATATACACGTGTGATTTAGTTTACGAAGATTTTTCAATGCCGAGAACCTCGATCAGAGAGTAAAAAAGGCGTAAGGTTCATAATGGTGTAAAATTAAAATGGGATATACCGGGCTAGGATTTGAGTTACAGGAACAAGGGCCAAACCAACCACACAAGAATGGAATCGTCGAGCGAAAACGCTTGACAGCCTCCTAGAAGCAGCTTTTGTTGCCACCAGACCTTTCTCCATCAATTAGGAATCTGATGCCGTCACTAAACACATTCCTTAAATTGTAGCCATTTGTTGAGTGTTTTTTTTTTTGGTGTCTAATCCGCATATATATCACCATTGCCCTTGATTTTTCTTGACTGTATATCTCTTAAATGTCAACATATACACGTGTGATTTAGTTTACGAATATTTTTCAATGCCGAGAACCTCGATCAGAGAGTAAAAAAGGCTTAAGGTTCACAATGGTGTAAAATTAAAATGGGATATACCGGGCTAGGATTCGAGTTACAGTAATAAGGGCCAAACCAACCACCCAAGAATGGAATCGTTGAGCGAAAACACTTGACAACCTCCTAGAAGCAGCTTTTCTTGCTACCAGACCTTTCTTCATCAATTAGGAATCTGACGCCATCACTAAACACATTCCTTAAATTGTAGCCATTTGTTGAGTAATTTTTTTTGGTGGCTAATCCGCATATATATCACCATTGCCCTTGATTTTCTTGACTGTATATCTCTTAAATATCAACATATACACGTGTGATTTAGTTTATGAAGATTTTTCAATGCCGAGAACCTCGATCAGAGAGAAAAAAACGCGAAAAGTTCACAATGGCGTAAAATTAAAGTGGGATATACCGGGCTAGGATTCGAGTGACAGGAACAAGGGCCAAACCAACCACCCAAGAATGGTATCATCGAGCGAAAACACTTGACAACCTCCTAGAAGCAGCTTTTCTTGCCACCAGACCTTTCTCCAACAATTAGGAATCTGATGCCGTCACTAAACATATTCATTAAATTGTAGCCATTTGTTGAGTGTTTTTTTTTGTGTCTAATCCGCATATAAATCACCATTGCCCTTGATTTTCTTGACTGTATATCTCTTAAATGTCAACATATACACGTGTGATTTAGTTATCGAAGATTTTTCAATGCCGAGAACCTCTATCAGAGAGTAAAAAAGGCGTAAGGTTCACAATGGTGTAAAATTAAAATGGGATATACCGGGCTAGGATTCGAGTTACAGGAACAAGGGCCAAACCAACCACCCAAGAATGGAATCGTCGAGCGAAAACACTTGACAACCTCCTAGAAGCAGCTTTTCTTGCCACCAGACCTTTCTCCATCAATTAGGAATCTGATGCTGTCACTAAACACATTCCTTAAATTGTAGCCATTTGTTAAGTGTTTTTTTTTTGGTGTCTAATCCGCATATATATCACCATTGCCCTTGATTTTCTTGACTGTATATCTCTTAAATGTCAATATTTACACGTGTGATTTAGTTTACGAAGATTTTTCAATGCCGAGAACCTCGATCAGAGAGGAAAAAAGGTGTAAGGTTAACAATGGTGTAAAATTAAAATGGGATATACCGGGCTAGGATTCGAGTTACAGGAACAAGGGCCAATCCAACCACCCAAGAATGGAATCGTCGAGCGCAAACACTTGACAACCTCCTAGAAGCAGCTTTTCTTGCCACCAGACCTTTCTCCATCAATTAGGAATCTGATGCCGTCACTAAACACATTCCTTAAATTGTAGCCATTTGTTGAGTGTTTTTTTTTTTTGGTGTCTAATCCGCATATATATCACCATTGCCCTTGATTTTCCTAAATGTATATCTCTTAAATGTCAACATATACACGTGTGATTTAGTTTACGAAGATTTTTCAATCCCGAGAACCTCGATCAGAGAGTAAAAAACGCG
Source organism: Helianthus tuberosus (assembly GCA_030545235.1). Taxonomy (NCBI): domain Eukaryota; kingdom Viridiplantae; phylum Streptophyta; class Magnoliopsida; order Asterales; family Asteraceae; genus Helianthus; species Helianthus tuberosus. The sequence continues at coordinate 40,708,197 of CM060385.1, read as the reverse complement.
TAAAGTTCACAATGGCGTAAAATTAAAATGGGATATACCGGGCTAGGATTCGAGTTACAGTAACAACGGCCAAACCAACCACCTAAGAAGGGAATCGTCGAGCGAAAACACTTGACAACCTCCTAGAAGCAGCTTTTCTTGCCACCAGACGTTTCTCCATCAATTAGGAATCTGATGCCGACACTAAACACATTCCTTAAATTGTAGCCATTTGTTGAGTGTTTTTTTTTTTTGGTTTCTAATCCGCATATATATCACCATTGCCCTTAATTTTCTTGACTGTATATCTCTTAAATGTCAACATATACACGTGTGATTTAGTTTACGAAGATTTTTCAATGCCAAGAACCTCGATCAGAGAGTAAAAAACGCGTAAAGTTCACAATGGCGTAAAATTAAAATGGGATACACCGGGCTAGGATTCGAGTTACAGGAACAAGGGCGAAACCAACCACCCAAGAAGGGAATCGTCGAGCGAAAACACTTGACAACCTCCTAGAAGCAGCTTTTCTTGCCACTAGACCTTTCTCCATCAATTAGGAATCTGATGCCGTCACTAAACACAATCCTTAAATTGTAGCCATTTGTTGAGTGTTTTTTTTTTGGTGTCTAATCCGCATATATATCACCATTGTCCTTGATTTTCCTAACTGTATATCTCTTAAATGTCAACATATACACGTGTGATTTAGTTTACGAAGATTTTTCAATGCCGAGAACCTCGATCAGAGAGTAAAAATCGCATAAGGTTCACAATGGTGTAAAATTAAAATGGGATATACCAGGATAGGATTCGAGTTACAGGAACAAGGACCAAACCAACCACCCAAGAATGGAATCGTCGAGCAAAAACACTTGACAACCTCTTAGAAGCAGCTTTTCTTACCACCAGACCTTTCTCCATCAATTAGAAATCTGATGCCGTCACTAAACACATTCCTTAAATTGTAGCCATTTGTTGAGTGTTTTTTTTGGTTGCTAATCCGCATGTATATCACCATTGCCCTTGATTTTCTTGACTGTATATCTCTTAAATGTCAACATATACACGTGTGATTTAGTTTACGAAGATTTTTCAATGCCGAGAACCTCGATCAGAGAGTAAAAAAGGCGTAAGGTTCATAATGGTGTAAAATTAAAATGGGATATACCGGGCTAGGATTTGAGTTACAGGAACAAGGGCCAAACCAACCACACAAGAATGGAATCGTCGAGCGAAAACGCTTGACAGCCTCCTAGAAGCAGCTTTTGTTGCCACCAGACCTTTCTCCATCAATTAGGAATCTGATGCCGTCACTAAACACATTCCTTAAATTGTAGCCATTTGTTGAGTGTTTTTTTTTTTGGTGTCTAATCCGCATATATATCACCATTGCCCTTGATTTTTCTTGACTGTATATCTCTTAAATGTCAACATATACACGTGTGATTTAGTTTACGAATATTTTTCAATGCCGAGAACCTCGATCAGAGAGTAAAAAAGGCTTAAGGTTCACAATGGTGTAAAATTAAAATGGGATATACCGGGCTAGGATTCGAGTTACAGTAATAAGGGCCAAACCAACCACCCAAGAATGGAATCGTTGAGCGAAAACACTTGACAACCTCCTAGAAGCAGCTTTTCTTGCTACCAGACCTTTCTTCATCAATTAGGAATCTGACGCCATCACTAAACACATTCCTTAAATTGTAGCCATTTGTTGAGTAATTTTTTTTGGTGGCTAATCCGCATATATATCACCATTGCCCTTGATTTTCTTGACTGTATATCTCTTAAATATCAACATATACACGTGTGATTTAGTTTATGAAGATTTTTCAATGCCGAGAACCTCGATCAGAGAGAAAAAAACGCGAAAAGTTCACAATGGCGTAAAATTAAAGTGGGATATACCGGGCTAGGATTCGAGTGACAGGAACAAGGGCCAAACCAACCACCCAAGAATGGTATCATCGAGCGAAAACACTTGACAACCTCCTAGAAGCAGCTTTTCTTGCCACCAGACCTTTCTCCATCAATTAGGAATCTGATGCCGTCACTAAACATATTCATTAAATTGTAGCCATTTGTTGAGTGTTTTTTTTTTGTGTCTAATCCGCATATAAATCACCATTGCCCTTGATTTTATTGACTGTATATCTCTTAAATGTCAACATATACACGTGTGATTTAGTTATCGAAGATTTTTCAATGCCGAGAACCTCTATCAGAGAGTAAAAAAGGCGTAAGGTTCACAATGGTGTAAAATTAAAATGGGATATACCGGGCTAGGATTCGAGTTACAGGAACAAGGGCCAAACCAACCACCCAAGAATGGAATCGTCGAGCGAAAACACTTGACAACCTACTAGAAGCAGCTTTTCTTGCCACCAGACCTTTCTCCATCAATTAGGAATCTGATGCCGTCACTAAACACATTCCTTAAATTGTAGCCATTTGTTAAGTGTTTTTTTTTGGTGTCTAATCCGCATATATATCACCATTGCCCTTGATTTTCTTGACTGTATATCTCTTAAATGTCAATATTTACACGTGTGATTTAGTTTACGAAGATTTTTCAATGCCGAGAACCTCGATCAGAGAGGAAAAAAGGTGTAAGGTTAACAATGGTGTAAAATTAAAATGGGATATACCGGGCTAGGATTCGAGTTACAGGAACAAGGGCCAATCCAACCACCCAAGAATGGAATCGTCGAGCGCAAACACTTGACAACCTCCTAGAAGCAGCTTTTCTTGCCACCAGACCTTTCTCCATCAATTAGGAATCTGATGCCGTCACTAAACACATTCCTTAAATTGTAGCCATTTGTTGAGTGTTTTTTTTTTTTTGGTGTCTAATCCGCATATATATCACCATTGCCCTTGATTTTCCTAAATGTATATCTCTTAAATGTCAACATATACACGTGTGATTTAGTTTACGAAGATTTTTCAATGCCAAGAACCTCGATCAGAGAGTAAAAAACGCGTAAAGTTCACAATGGCGTAAAATTAAAATGGGATATACCGGGCTAGGATTCGAGTTACAGGAACAAGGGCGAAACCAACCACCCAAGAAGGGAATCGTCGAGCGAAAACACTTGACAACCTCCTAGAAGCAGCTTTTCTTGCCACTAGACCTTTCTCCATCAATTAGGAATCTGATGCCGTCACTAAACACAATCCTTAAATTGTAGCCATTTGTTGAGTGTTTTTTTTTGGTGTCTAATCCGCATATATATCACCATTGTCCTTGATTTTCCTAACTGTATATCTCTTAAATGTCAACATATACACGTGTGATTTAGTTTACGAAGATTTTTCAATGCCGAGAACCTCGATCAGAGAGTAAAAATCGCATAAGGTTCACAATGGTGTAAAATTAAAATGGGATATACCAGGATAGGATTCGAGTTACAGGAACAAGGACCAAACCAACCACCCAAGAATGGAATCGTCGAGCGAAAACACTTGACAACCTCTTAGAAGCAGCTTTTCTTACCACCAGACCTTTCTCCATCAATTAGAAATCTGATGCCGTCACTAAACACATTCCTTAAATTGTAGCCATTTGTTGAGTGTTTTTTTTGGTTGCTAATCCGCATGTATATCACCATTGCCCTTGATTTTCTTGACTGTATATCTCTTAAATGTCAACATATACACGTGTGATTTAGTTTACGAAGATTTTTCAATGCCGAGAACCTCGATCAGAGAGTAAAAAAGGCGTAAGGTTCATAATGGTGTAAAATTAAAATGGGATATACCGGGCTAGGATTTGAGTTACAGGAAAAAGGGCCAAACCAACCACACAAGAATGGAATCGTCGAGCGAAAACGCTTGACAGCCTCCTAGAAGCAGCTTTTGTTGCCACCAGACCTTTCTCCATCAATTAGGAATCTGATGCCGTCACTAAACACATTCCTTAAATTGTAGCCATTTGTTGAGTGGTTTTTTTTTTGGTGTCTAATCCGCATATATATCACCATTGCCCTTGATTTTCTTGACTGTATATCTCTTAAATGTCAACATATACACGTGTGATTTAGTTTACGAATATTTTTCAATGCCGAGAACCTCGATCAGAGAGTAAAAAAGGCTTAAGGTTCACAATGGTGTAAAATTAAAATGGGATATACCGGGCTAGGATTCGAGTTACAGTAATAAGGGCCAAACCAACCACCCGAGAATGGAATCGTTGAGCGAAAACACTTGACAACCTCCTAGAAGCAGCTTTTCTTGCTACCAGACCTTTCTTCATCAATTAGGAATCTGACGCCATCACTAAACACATTCCTTAAATTGTAGCCATTTGTTGAGTGTTTTTTTTTTTTGGTGTCTAATCCGCATATATATCACCATTGCCCTTGATTTTCCTAAATGTATATCTCTTAAATGTCAACATATACACGTGTGATTTAGTTTACGAAGATTTTTCAATCCCGAGAACCTCGATCAGAGAGTAAAAAACGCGTAAAGTTCACAATGGCGTAAAATTAAATTGGGATATACCGGGCTAGGATTCGAGTTACAGTAACAACGGCCAAACCAACCACCTAAGAAGGGAATCGTCGAGCGAAAACACTTGACAACCTCCTAGAAGCAGCTTTTCTTGCCACCAGACGTTTCTCCATCAATTAGGAATCTGATGCCGACACTAAACACATTCCTTAAATTGTAGCCATTTGTTGAGTGTTTTTTTTTTTTGGTTTCTAATCCGCATATATATCACCATTGCCCTTAATTTTCTTGACTGTATATCTCTTAAATGTCAACATATACACGTGTGATTTAGTTTACGAAGATTTTTCAATGCCAAGAACCTCGATCAGAGAGTAAAAAACGCGTAAAGTTCACAATGGCGTAAAATTAAAATGGGATACACCGGGCTAGGATTCGAGTTACAGGAACAAGGGCGAAACCAACCACCCAAGAAGGGAATCGTCGAGCGAAAACACTTGACAACCTCCTAGAAGCAGCTTTTCTTGCCACTAGACCTTTCTCCATCAATTAGGAATCTGATGCCGTCACTAAACACAATCCTTAAATTGTAGCCATTTGTTGAGTGTTTTTTTTTTGGTGTCTAATCCGCATATATATCACCATTGTCCTTGATTTTCCTAACTGTATATCTCTTAAATGTCAACATATACACGTGTGATTTAGTTTACGAAGATTTTTCAATGCCGAGAACCTCGATCAGAGAGTAAAAATCGCATAAGGTTCACAATGGTGTAAAATTAAAATGGGATATACCAGGATAGGATTCGAGTTACAGGAACAAGGACCAAACCAACCACCCAAGAATGGAATCGTCGAGCGAAAACACTTGACAACCTCTTAGAAGCAGCTTTTCTTACCACCAGACCTTTCTCCATCAATTAGAAATCTGATGCCGTCACTAAACACATTCCTTAAATTGTAGCCATTTGTTGAGTGTTTTTTTTGGTTGCTAATCCGCATGTATATCACCATTGCCCTTGATTTTCTTGACTGTATATCTCTTAAATGTCAACATATACACGTGTGATTTAGTTTACGAAGATTTTTCAATGCCGAGAACCTCGATCAGAGAGTAAAAAAGGCGTAAGGTTCATAATGGTGTAAAATTAAAATGGGATATACCGGGCTAGGATTTGAGTTACAGGAACAAGGGCCAAACCAACCACACAAGAATGGAATCGTCGAGCGAAAACGCTTGACAGCCTCCTAGAAGCAGCTTTTGTTGCCACCAGACCTTTCTCCATCAATTAGGAATCTGATGCCGTCACTAAACACATTCCTTAAATTGTAGCCATTTGTTGAGTGTTTTTTTTTTTGGTGTCTAATCCGCATATATATCACCATTGCCCTTGATTTTTCTTGACTGTATATCTCTTAAATGTCAACATATACACGTGTGATTTAGTTTACGAATATTTTTCAATGCCGAGAACCTCGATCAGAGAGTAAAAAAGGCTTAAGGTTCACAATGGTGTAAAATTAAAATGGGATATACCGGGCTAGGATTCGAGTTACAGTAATAAGGGCCAAACCAACCACCCAAGAATGGAATCGTTGAGCGAAAACACTTGACAACCTCCTAGAAGCAGCTTTTCTTGCTACCAGACCTTTCTTCATCAATTAGGAATCTGACGCCATCACTAAACACATTCCTTAAATTGTAGCCATTTGTTGAGTAATTTTTTTTGGTGGCTAATCCGCATATATATCACCATTGCCCTTGATTTTCTTGACTGTATATCTCTTAAATATCAACATATACACGTGTGATTTAGTTTATGAAGATTTTTCAATGCCGAGAACCTCGATCAGAGAGAAAAAAACGCGAAAAGTTCACAATGGCGTAAAATTAAAGTGGGATATACCGGGCTAGGATTCGAGTGACAGGAACAAGGGCCAAACCAACCACCCAAGAATGGTATCATCGAGCGAAAACACTTGACAACCTCCTAGAAGCAGCTTTTCTTGCCACCAGACCTTTCTCCATCAATTAGGAATCTGATGCCGTCACTAAACATATTCATTAAATTGTAGCCATTTGTTGAGTGTTTTTTTTTGTGTCTAATCCGCATATAAATCACCATTGCCCTTGATTTTCTTGACTGTATATCTCTTAAATGTCAACATATACACGTGTGATTTAGTTATCGAAGATTTTTCAATGCCGAGAACCTCTATCAGAGAGTAAAAAAGGCGTAAGGTTCACAATGGTGTAAAATTAAAATGGGATATACCGGGCTAGGATTCGAGTTACAGGAACAAGGGCCAAACCAACCACCCAAGAATGGAATCGTCGAGCGAAAACACTTGACAACCTACTAGAAGCAGCTTTTCTTGCCACCAGACCTTTCTCCATCAATTAGGAACCTGATGCCGTCACTAAACACATTCCTTAAATTGTAGCCATTTGTTAAGTGTTTTTTTTTGGTGTCTAATCCGCATATATATCACCATTGCCCTTGATTTTCTTGACTGTATATCTCTTAAATGTCAATATTTACACGTGTGATTTAGTTTACGAAGATTTTTCAATGCCGAGAACCTCGATCAGAGAGGAAAAAAGGTGTAAGGTTAACAATGGTGTAAAATTAAAATGGGATATACCGGGCTAGGATTCGAGTTACAGGAACAAGGGCCAATCCAACCACCCAAGAATGGAATCGTCGAGCGCAAACACTTGACAACCTCCTAGAAGCAGCTTTTCTTGCCACCAGACCTTTCTCCATCAATTAGGAATCTGATGCCGTCACTAAACACATTCCTTAAATTGTAGCCATTTGTTGAGTGTTTTTTTTTTTTTGGTGTCTAATCCGCATATATATCACCATTGCCCTTGATTTTCCTAAATGTATATCTCTTAAATGTCAACATATACACGTGTGATTTAGTTTACGAAGATTTTTCAATGCCAAGAACCTCGATCAGAGAGTAAAAAACGCGTAAAGTTCACAATGGCGTAAAATTAAAATGGGATATACCGGGCTAGGATTCGAGTTACAGGAACAAGGGCGAAACCAACCACCCAAGAAGGGAATCGTCGAGCGAAAACACTTGACAACCTCCTAGAAGCAGCTTTTCTTGCCACTAGACCTTTCTCCATCAATTAGGAATCTGATGCCGTCACTAAACACAATCCTTAAATTGTAGCCATTTGTTGAGTGTTTTTTTTTGGTGTCTAATCCGCATATATATCACCATTGTCCTTGATTTTCCTAACTGTATATCTCTTAAATGTCAACATATACACGTGTGATTTAGTTTACGAAGATTTTTCAATGCCGAGAACCTCGATCAGAGAGTAAAAATCGCATAAGGTTCACAATGGTGTAAAATTAAAATGGGATATACCAGGATAGGATTCGAGTTACAGGAACAAGGACCAAACCAACCACCCAAGAATGGAATCGTCGAGCGAAAACACTTGACAACCTCTTAGAAGCAGCTTTTCTTACCACCAGACCTTTCTCCATCAATTAGAAATCTGATGCCGTCACTAAACACATTCCTTAAATTGTAGCCATTTGTTGAGTGTTTTTTTTGGTTGCTAATCCGCATGTATATCACCATTGCCCTTGATTTTCTTGACTGTATATCTCTTAAATGTCAACATATACACGTGTGATTTAGTTTACGAAGATTTTTCAATGCCGAGAACCTCGATCAGAGAGTAAAAAAGGCGTAAGGTTCATAATGGTGTAAAATTAAAATGGGATATACCGGGCTAGGATTTGAGTTACAGGAAAAAGGGCCAAACCAACCACACAAGAATGGAATCGTCGAGCGAAAACGCTTGACAGCCTCCTAGAAGCAGCTTTTGTTGCCACCAGACCTTTCTCCATCAATTAGGAATCTGATGCCGTCACTAAACACATTCCTTAAATTGTAGCCATTTGTTGAGTGTTTTTTTTTTTGGTGTCTAATCCGCATATATATCACCATTGCCCTTGATTTTCTTGACTGTATATCTCTTAAATGTCAACATATACACGTGTGATTTAGTTTACGAATATTTTTCAATGCCGAGAACCTCGATCAGAGAGTAAAAAAGGCTTAAGGTTCACAATGGTGTAAAATTAAAATGGGATATACCGGGCTAGGATTCGAGTTACAGTAATAAGGGCCAAACCAACCACCCGAGAATGGAATCGTTGAGCGAAAACACTTGACAACCTCCTAGAAGCAGCTTTTCTTGCTACCAGACCTTTCTTCATCAATTAGGAATCTGACGCCATCACTAAACACATTCCTTAAATTGTAGCCATTTGTTGAGTAATTTTTTTTGGTGGCTAATCCGCATATATATCACCATTGCCCTTGATTTTCTTGACTGTATATCTCTTAAATATCAACATATACACGTGTGATTTAGTTTATGAAGATTTTTCAATGCCGAGAACCTCGATCAGAGAGAAAAAAACGCGAAAAGTTCAAAATGGCGTAAAATTAAAGTGGGATATACCGGGCTAGGATTCGAGTGACAGGAACAAGGGCCAAACCAACCACCCAAGAATGGTATCATCGAGTGAAAACACTTGACAACCTCCTAGAAGCAGCTTTTCTTGCCACCAGACCTTTCTCCATCAATTAGGAATCTGATGCCGTCACTAAACACATTCATTAAATTGTAGCCATTTGTTGAGTGTTTTTTTTTTTGTGTCTAATCCGCATATAAATCACCATTGCCCTTGATTTTCTTGACTGTATATCTCTTAAATGTCAACATATACACGCGTGATTTAGTTTACGAAAATTTTTCAATGCCGAGAACCTCTATCAGAGAGTAAAAAAGGCGTAAGGTTCACAATGGTGTAAAATTTAAATGGGATACACCTGGCTAGGATTCGAGTTACAGGAACAAGGGCCAAACCAACCACCCAAGAATGGAATCGTCGAGCAAAAACACTTGACAACCTCCTAGAAGCAGCTTTTCTTGCCACCAGACCTTTCTCCATCAATTAGGAATCTGATGCCGTCACTAAACACATTCCTTAAATTGTAGCCATTTGTTAAGTGTTTTTTTTTGTGTCTAATCCGCATATATATCACCATTGCCCTTGATTTTCTTGACTGTATATCTCTTAAATGTCAACATTTACACGTGTGATTTAGTTTACGAAGATTTTTCAATGCCGAGAACCTCGATCAGAGAGGAAAAAAGGCGTAAGGTTCACAATGGTGTAAAATTAAAATGGGATATACCGGGCTAGGATTCAAGTTACAGGAACAAGGGCCAAACCAACCACCCAAGAATGGAATCGTCGAGCGAAAACACTTGACAACCTCCTAGAAGCAGCTTTTCTTGCCACCAGACCTTTCTCCATCAATTAGGAATCTAATGCAGTCACTAAACACATTCCTTAAATTGTAGCCATTTGTTGTGTTTTTTTTTGGGGTCTAATCCGCATATATATCACCATTGCCCTTGTTTTTCTTAACTGTATATCTCTTAAATGTCAACATATACACGTGTGATTTAGTTTACGAAGATTTTTCAATGCTGAGAATCTCGATCAGAGAGTAAAAAAGGGGTAAGGTTCACAATGGTGTAAAATTAAAATGGGATATACCGGGCTAGGATTCAAGTTACAAGAACAAGGACCAAACCAACCACCAAAAAATGGAATCGTCGAGCGAAAACACTTGACAAACTCCTAGAAGCAGCTTTTCTTACCACCAGACCTTTCTCCATCAATTAAGAATCAGATGCCGTCACTAAACACATTCCTTGAATTGTAGCCATTTGTTGAGTGTTTTTTTTGTGTCTAATCCGCATATCTATCACCATTTCCCTTGATTTTCTTGACTGTATATCTCTTAAATGTCAACATATACACGTGTGATTTAGTTTACGAAGATTTTTCAAGGCCGAGAACCTCGATCAGAGAGTAAAAAAGGCGTAAGGTTCACAATGGTGTAAAATTAAAATGGGATACCGGGCTAGAATTCGAGTTACAGGAACAAGGGCCAAACCAACCACCCAAGAATGGAATCGTCGAGCGAATACACTTGACAACCTCCTAGAAGCAACTTTTCTTGCCACCAGACCTTTCTCCATCAATTAAGAATCAGATGCCGTCACTAAACACATTCCTTAAATTGTAGCCATTTGTTGAGTGTTTTTTTTTTGTGTCTTATCCGAGTTGGGGATAGCGACTCTACAGCTGGAATGCCTCTGGATTAGGGAAAGCAACGTCTACGCTCGAAAAAAGAAAAAAATGAAAAAAGTGATGAAAAGAAAAAAAGTGAGAAAAAAAATATGGAAAGAATAGATTTGATTCTAAACTCTCTTGATCTTGGTATAAGGCGGTTAGGAAATAACCCAATTGTCGTTCCTTTTGTCCTATAAGCTTGAGGAGGGATTAGGTGGACTTACGATTCTTAGCGTGAGACCCTAGGTGGATTGACCATAATTGAACTAAATTGCATGATAAGGGCTTGGAACCGGGGTTGGGTTTAAGCGGACACGAATACTTGCAATCGCGGCTAACACAAGTTTCGATTTTAATAAGTAATTTAAGTTTTTGTTCCGAATGATTATTCCGACTATGATTCCGTTTTGCATAATTCTTTTTCAGAGACGAAAAAAAGGTTAAGTGTGGGGATATTTGATGTGAGGTAAAATACACATATTTGTCCCGGGTAAATTGTATAATTTTTGTATAAGTTTTATTTGTTTTTATTTAGTTTAGCATTATATTACATTAATTTGTGTTTTGGCAGGTTTTGGTGCAAATGGAGCGAAAAAGAGTAAAAATGAAATAACCAGCCAGTTAGGCTTAGTGGGGTGCCAGTGACCGAAGTAAAATTGCCGCTATTTTCTGTGATTGGACCGAACCCACTATATCTATATTATAAAAGTTGTTGCAAATTATATCTATTCAAGTGGGGCCGCCAAAATCACTCAAAGTTGATTGATTAAATTCCAAAAACCACATGGGCCACCAAAGACTAAATGTGAATACATCAATTTGTTTAAATAAAGGGAAGGGAATGTGATCAGAAGCCTTGAGACGCAAGTGAAATTATTTTGGACAAATTAAAGGATGCTATTAATTTTTCAAATGGGCCAAGCCCATTATACATGATACGAATTCTGGGAGGAGGACCCAAATAATTCTTAGAGAGCCGCACATCAGAGGGGAATTACATATATAATTTAGAGGAGGCGGCAATTAGATTATCACAGGGGACGCACGAAGTCAGCAAGACATTACGAATTTTGGGGTTGAAGGCACCATTGAAGGCTGTTTGAAAATCGTTGAAGCATTCGGATCGCCTGGAATCGTCGGGTAACATTCGGGAGCGTTCGGGAGTGAAGTTTACGGGTTTTATCTCCTATATTCTTCGTTTTTCGTTGTTCTTTATTGTTGCAAGATGAATTCAGAATATATGTTGATTTTGATTATGTTCTTGACCATGTTTTCCGGCTAAAAACCTTTAACTACCTAGGCATGACAATAGTTTAAATAAAGTTTGGATTTTTATTCGGTTTTTGGCGTGGTTTATGGATTTTCTTGTATTGTAACGGCTATGGAATTTTAACTTGGTGTATACGCATGCTTGATATTGGTTTATTGCTGATTGTTGCTTCGTATAATCCTTGGTGACAGTCTATATCACATAATAGGGTTGTGCTAGGGTTCTTGATTTAGGTGAGTGTCTATATCACATAATAAATCTTTAACTCTTTAAGGTAAATTACGTAACTAACCTTAGAAGTAATATTCGGTAATTTAATAAAATCAAGTGTTCTACTAATCTTGTCGTTGTGAGGCTCGAGGTTATTAATAGGTCTCGGTTTGGTTTATAGCTAGGTCTAAGAAATTGGTCTAGTCCTTAAACATTCTCTTGTCTATTAAACCAAGATTAAAACCCATATTTGCCTTAGACTTTCGCGTTGTGAGGTAGATCGTCTTATTTAGGCACTTTCAAGAAGTTAGAGGACTGTGAGGAAATCTAAAAACCGGTAAGCGTAACAGCCTAGGTAGTGCCACAAGAATCACCATGAGAGGGATTGAGGGGCTTAGTTGGTATCTTAATAGGTTTAGCATTTAAAGATCCCGGTTCCATACCACAAAACTATCGAATAGAAATTCATTCTGAGTTAACCTTGCGTCTAGCCTAGGTAGTCTTCATCGCCACTGGTCAAAGCCTTCGTCCAAGTTCGTGTCTAGTTATTTAATAATATTTTAATATTATATTTAGGATTTTAGAAACCCCCCCCCCCCCCAATCAATAAACAATTAGTTAAGTCGTGTCAGTCATAGTCTAAATAGAGTCTTAGCGTAATCCTTAGAGTCTCGTGGGTTCGATACTCGGACTTACTGTAGCTATACTGCATTGATCGATACACTTGCCGGTTGTGTGGTTTAGTTTTAGATCGAGTCTAAGTTTATAAATTTAAACCTTAGAGTGTCTATATTTAGGGTAATTTTAGTTGTTTTTATTAAACCACTTTTAGCACATCAAGTTTTTGGCGCCATTGCCGGGGACTCTTTGGCAATTGCGTTGATTACTTTATTTGGACTTAATTGACATCATGCGTGCTACTTGCTTTTGTATATTGAGTCGTAAGAATCTAGTTGTCCGTGTCTTTTATTTTTCTTGAGTCTTGTAAATATGTGTGAAATTTGTGGAGGACCTCATTTTACTGTTAATTGCCCACAATATGAGGGGTCCTCTGCACGATGTTACGCTAACCCTTTTATGTGTCAAAATTGTGGTATACCTCGTATCTCTATATTTTGTCCATATTTCCCGAGGTACTCCACACGTTACGCTAACCCTTTTGTGCAGTCGCATCCATATTTTTCACAGGGGTATTCTTTGAATTATTATGATAATCAGCCATATTGCGATGATCCATATCAGCAACCACAACATAACCAGGGTCAGACTAGCGATAGAGGTTCAGGGGGTAGTTTGAGTAGGATGGAAGAGATGTTTGCTCAGATGATGACGCAAAATGAGGCGACACATAAATCTCTAGCTGATTTCGCTAAAAATCAAGAGCAAATTAATAAAAATAAAGAGTCTGCTATATTAGATCAACAGTCTACTCTATTAGATCTTCAACGTACAGTAGATGACATTGCTAGGAGATTGAAAGAAGAGGAACAAGCGCAAAAAGTCCAACCAGAACAGCCAACGACTGGGTATACGTATGATGCAGAGGGAAACTACCTCGGTTACATGCTTTCTACTGGGGAATTAATCCCAACATTTCCAGAACTGGGGAAAGAGTTGCCATATGAGGATTGGTCAGATGAAGAGATCACTTCAGTTACGGAGACGAAAATGGACGACGAAGTCCCACCTCCGGTTCCACAGGTTCCAATTATTAATTACTGGAGTGACTCTGATGACGAGATAGACGAAGAAGAATGGGCAGCGTATCAGAGGTCGTTAGTGAAGAAAGAAGTAATTGAAGAAGAAGTGGAATTGGGGGATTCCACTGGTTGGATGTTTGATGAAGTGGAAAAAGAAAATGTGATGGAGGAGGAAGTGGATTTAGGAGACTCCCTTGGTTTGATGTTTGGTGCAGAAGAAGAAATTGAAGAGGTTGAAATTAAGTCGTCTGGAGAGGATGAGTTTTTAGAGTTAGAATTAGAGGGTTTACCGGTCTATGAAGAGGTAGGAGTGTTGGACCCTGATGGGGACATAGCATACTTTGATGCTCTTCTTGAAGGTGAATCGACAGAGGTGATCGAACCTGCCCCAGACGAAGAGACTAAGTGTGGGGATCGTTTTTTGAAAGTGGTGGAGGAAGAACACCACAGCTGGCCCCTGGTGTTAGTGATAGATGAAACTTCAGAATCAATAAAACCGCAGGAGAGGGAAAAGAAACGAAAAAGAAGAGATCAAAAACGAAAGAGGATCGAAGGTTGGTGCAAGATGGAAAAGAAGAAGACATTACAGTTCACGCATGATCAGTCTTCCCGCTACATGCCGCGCATTCGGTTTCTTCCAGGTAAGTTTAAATTTTGGTGGTCTGACCCGTTAAAATTTTTTAAAATATTTTATGATTCCACCAATAAATTTTTAAATATTTTTGAGGATCGGGTTGAATTAAACGGGTTAGATAGGGTCCAGATCAAAGAAAAGCCTCCTGATTAAATTCAAGTGTGGGGAGGTTTTGTAGAGTTTGTATTTTTAGTCGTAGTTTTTGTATATCGAGTCTTAGCTAGTAGTTTTAGAGTCGGTTTTTTTAGAGTCGGTACTGCTTTGGTTTTTGCTTGTTTTTGTTTATGCAGGTTTGAATATGTACCACCCGTACTCAATCTCCATTCGGGTGATTTTGGAGCTTCTTATCAGATATCAGGCATTTTCCGTGTAGGATCGTTGTTGGACCCGAACGAGTCAATCAGAAGAGTCTTTTCTCTGTATCAAAGGCGGAATCAAAGATACAGATGCTCAAACTAATTATAATGCTTCTTTGATTGATTTAACAACGTTTACAACCTGAAAGCAATCTGGCAGCACTTCGTTACAATTTCCGGAACCGTTACCAAATGAACAACAAGTGCACTATATATAGTAGAAGTGATTTCACTTATATGGACATGCCATATGAGCGAAATCAGCAACTTATGATTTCGCTTTTATGGACAGTGTCCATATGAGCGAAATCAGCCTCTTAACTTCTAAACTTCGAATCTCGAACCTCGTGCACTGGTTATTCTAACCTATCCTATAACATAACATGATACAAGACGAAGTCAATAGACGTAATGCACCAACAGACTCCCCCTCGGATATTGACGAAGTCTTCAGTGACTAATCTTTATCATGACATCTCTTCAGTCTTGATCATTCTGCATCCTCACTCAGATTGTAACATACTAAGCATCCATCACTCTCTTGATCAGCTTCTCTCTTTGACTTTTACACCAGGATCTCATCACTGGTTCTATCATCAACAACTTTATCATCAGCAGGCTCCCCCTTTCGTCAAGCTTCCGTGCTTTTAGGGTTCGACACCTAGCTTTCCAGATACAAGCTCCTCCTAACTTTCAACTTGTCTTCAGACTCCCCCTAAGACTCTGCTCTCGGGATCGTAGTCTGGACTTTTCCTGCAATCACTCATACAACTATAAGTAACAACATTTTAAACTTCCAAATATTGTAATCTAACAATTCAATCTCCTCAAAAACACTTCTCATAAATTTGGCAGTTTCATCGAATCGTATCCGAAACTAACTCTATAACAATATAAGCATCCAAATCCCCCACAGTTAATCATCCAAGTCCAAATTAATGACCTTGGAGATATCACAAACTATTTTTGAATTTTTGATTTTAAAACTTCAAGTTTCAAATTAATGAACTTGTTTTATTTTCAGAAACACGATCAGCTTACTTAGATTTTGAAACTCAGCACTCAGACATCGGTTGTCGAAAATAAAGCAGAAATCAAAATCTTTTTGTATTTTCTGAAAACGTAAAGCAGTAAAGAAATATGTACAAACATATTTACAAACAATATTTTTGTTTTGAGTATGCGTCAAAGGATCATATCAGTTTTTGACAAGTTACAAGTACCGTTGAGCTTAGTTACACATTAAGAATTAAACAATTCACTTAGATTGTCGATATACTTGTCCACTTAAATTTTCACACAATTTTCAATATGTTCAGGATACGGATTAAGTGTTTTAGAGACTTAAACTTATACATGTGTCCCACCTCTTGAATATACTCCCGTATCCAGATCCCAATATTCATTCTTACAGGTAAATATGACACAAATGATATCTGTAAGGGGTTAATAATTTATGAAGAATCATGAGAGCTCAGGTCAGAACTACCGTTCAGCAGAGAGATCATGACTCAACTTGTAGGTGTGTCCCCTTTAGAGGATCTTTTTTACAACAGCATTGCTAAGCAATTTTATTGTCTTATCATATATGCTGAGGGTGATGCTATGTTTCAAGCATTTGCAGAAAGTATTATTCGAGGACTAGGTCAGAACTTCCATTCAGCAGAAGTCCCGGAATAATACCCCAGATATCACTGAGTATAAAGACCTAGTATATCAGAAAAATGAATCTTTCAAACGAGATTTCAGGGGTTACCTATATATCCAAGTAGTGTTCCCCACGAAATAAGTAAGTGAAGATTTAGATTTATATCCCGAACAAATTTACTAAATGTGTAAAAACCTATCGACATATCATCAGTGAGACTGTTTAACACATTTAAAGTTTCCATTTCTTTAGCGTACTGTAACTGTCTACTGATGTACTATCATTTCCTCTTTTTTCACAAAAACTCAATTTTTAAATTTTATCATATTTTTTACTTTTTCAAATTTTCAAATGTTTTTGGATTTTCTAACAATATATCTCCCCCTAAAATACAAAACTATTTAAAGAAAATTTGACAACCAACATTGATAGCTTTGTCTCGCCATCCATTTTCTGCTTCACATGCTCTGATTTGCAGAAAATATAACGTAGCCCCATGATTTACAACACATTGATATTTTACAGTTTGAAAACCGTTTTTCAATCTTGTGAAATTAATCATGTTTGTTCAGCATTGAGGGTTTCGGCGTATTCAATCAACATACATTCAAACAAAATTAAAAACAAACATATTTTTGGTTTTTCAAATTTTAACAAACGAAAATATATTTTTGGTTTTTAATTTTTCAAATTTTTAGGGTTTTGAAAATATTGTTTATTTATATACAGAAATTTATAAAATCCCTGTTCAACCAAACCAGGGTTCTGCAACCTCTTCTTGTGCCAGGCTGCTCCAACTACCATTCTCACAATCTTCAGCTTCGATGAGCACCTGCACATTCAAACTTTATCAATCATTTGAACAATTTAGCCCATGTCTGTTGGACCTTAGGCATTTCAACACAATAATGTTCATTTAATTTCGGAAACTCTTTGTCATTTAAAACGTTTTCAATTTTGACTTCAACTTTTTCATCTTTTACCATCACTTGTTTCTTAGCACTCCACACTTGACCTTTCGGAGTACCTCTTTTGTAAAATTTTGTCTCTTTTTGAACCTTTTGATTTTGAATAACATTTTTAGGTTTCCAAAACTCTTGAGGTTTAGTCATATCAACAGATGTTCTCCAACTCTGTGTTGTTCTGAATCTGGGTGTGTGAGTATTCCAGGTCTGTCTTGAATCGAACCTGCTCGGGTTTGATTTCCAATTTTGATTTGAAGCAAACTTGTTTGTATTGTACCTCCAAGTTTGTTTCGAATCAAATCTGGTTGACCTTGGTTTTACATCCTCAGATTTATGTTTTTCAACATCAACAGGCTTTGGATTTGGACACTTTCGTGCAACATGTCCAATTTGATCACATTTAAAACACACTTTCTTTGAAACATCCTTGGCCTGTTGTTGTTTCTTTTTCATAGCATCAAACTCCTCATTAGACTGTTGTCCAAATTTGAGTTTTTCCTCTTCTTTCAAACATTTCCCTTGAACAAAATTCGTCTTTTGTTGCAAATTTGGTTTTTTACTTTGATTCCAATTCCGTTTCTTTTTATAACCCAAACCAGCCTTCATGTTTTTCTTCTTAAAACCAGGTTTGTTATAAAAAGATTTATGACCTTTACCAGCAAACTTTGGAATCTCAGACTTCTCAATCTCAACCATTTTAAAAACTTTATCAACCTTTTCTGAAATCACATTCTCAATCGGGAAAACAATATCTAAGAATAATTTGTCCGATCCAATCATGGTATAAACCAATCCTTTTGAATCATCATTCAAATTTTTCTCGAATTTTGTGTTTTTCAGATAACCATCATAAAGATTTCCTTCATCTTCATCCTGTGATTCAGACTTACCTTTTGTAGACTCATCTTTCAAAACGCTTTCAACAACCTTACTTACCACCTCTGAATCATTAGCATCATCAGATTTGGAGTAAGTCACATCGATACTTTCAGGTAACTGGTCAGCTATGTTCAAACCCTTTGCCACCTTTTCCTCATCATAAAAAGTATAATTGTTTCTCAATGGTGGTGGTACCTGATGAAATTCTGAACCAATACCCTTTTTGCAATTTTCAGTATCTTTGTCATCTGGTGTGATGTTGAAAATGCGTTCAAGAATGTACGAAGAGTTATGATAACTTTGAAGTTTTGTAACAATCTTTTCTTTTTCAGCCAAGACTTGTTTAAGATTAGCAATTTCATCAACACACTTGTTCAATTCAATTTGCTTTTCTTTAAACTTTCTTTCATACATTTCTTTAGTGACTAAAGTTTCTGACAATCTTTGATCAAAACTTTTGACTTGGCTCTTCAAAGTATCATAAGCTTCTTGTACTCTCTGACTCGACCACTTTAAAGAATCATACTGTTTTTGTAAATCTTGACATTTAGATTCTTTTTCAACACAATCAACACATTTTGCTGAACACAGTTGTCTATAAACATCATTATCCTTTTCAAGACCTTGACATTTCTGTGTCAATTTTTCAACTTTTAGTTTCAAAATTTCTTCTTTTTCAATCATATCTTTACATTTTGTTGTGAAACCATTTTCAAGTTTAACTATGTCATTGTCTTTTGTTTTTATGATGTCATCTTTTTCAGTACAGGCTTTGCACATTTCTATGCAATTCCTGCATTTGTTTTCTTTTTCATCAACCAATTCAACATTCGATAGATCAGAAGATTTTCTAACCTCAGTCTCATTCAGCACCGATTCTTCTGACTCAACTTTCTGATCTTCCTCCTTTTCTTCTTTCTGAGCTTCTTCTATCTTCTGTTCTTTTTCAGCTTTCTGTTCCTCTTCAGCTTTCTTTTCCTCTTCAGCAGCAATCTTCACAACATTCTTTACTTCTTCAATCATCTTCTTCAATTCTTCTTCTTTTCTCTTCTTCATTTCTACCACCTTCGGTAGACTTGCTTCACAAACCTCTCTTATCTTCTTCTCCAAATCAGGCAGATATGCTTTATCAGATAACCTTCGTGTGTTGAAAGTAGCCTGCCTTGGAACCAAATTTGTTACAGCTTCGAAATCCACTTTTGATGGGTTAACAACTGGATTACCCCGTGGATCCATGTAACATTCCAACTCTTCATTCCATCTTTTCGCTCTCTGGGCTTCTTTGAATGGTTCATTTAATTTTCCGATTTCCCATCTTGCATAATCTGCTTTCCAATATCTATCAGGATCAGCATCAGCCACAAATGCATATCCAACTGCATCTTCTTCAGGGCAAACTTGACTCCAGTCGTAACCTTCATCATCATATATAACTGCAAGAGCCCTTGATTTTTCTTCAGGCTGTTTCAATCTTGGTGGCTCAGACTTGTTCTGATGGTAAATCGCTTTCTTGTAATAATCTTCGTTGAACGGGTTTGCAGATTCATCATTAGCATACGCATTTCTGCACTCGCGCTTGGAGTGACCTCTTTGTTTGCATTTGAAACATGTCACCTTAGATTTATCAAATCCCAGTTTGGTAGATGGTCCACCAATTGACTTTCTCCCCGTGATCTCCATGAACCTCTGTGCTCGACGAACCGCACTGGCCATGCACCATCTTATATCCATTAGTTCCATCTCCTCGGGGTCTAATTGGTCATAATCTTCTTTCGTCAAGTTGGTGTTGCCGATCTTCCCTGCAACGAGGCTTTCATACGATTCAAGTACAGATGCCAAGAAAACCATCTGTTGTTTTGCCGACTCTTCGCTGAAATTCTGCCCATTCTTCAGATCCACCGCGATATTACACTGAAACAAATTCTTGGAAGCAGATTGACTTGAAGTGTTTGAAGAAGATCCACTGTGAAAACCACTTTGAAGACTTTCATTGTTCACTGAATTTGAACTTTCTGCAGAAAATGTTGTTCTTGGAGACCCAGCCTGCGGTACATTTCCTCTGTAGTAAAGCTCTACATTCTGCTGATAAGCTGGATTGTTGACTTTAGATCTCTTTATCTCCAACTCATGACTTTCAAGCCTTTCAATCAGCAAATCCACTTTTAAATCTTCAGGCTTGATTGTATTTTTCAACATTAGAGCGAAATATTGCCACTCTTGATCATTTGGCAATGAATCAAACAATTTATCCACCAGCTCCTCTTCAGAAGGTAATATTTCATGTCTGGTCAGCTCCATTTTCAGATATCCGAATCTCTCAATCTTTTTACAAACAGATTCATTTTTCATACAACTGAATAAATCAAACTCTTTACGCAACAATTTCTTTTTGTTTTTGACAATTTCATTACTTCCTACACACTTTCTCCCTAACGCTTCCCACAAACTCTTTGAAGTTTTCTCTTGTTCAAGTAACGAGATAATATCCTCTCTCACTGACTGTTTGATTAATGTGATCATCTTATATTCAGCCACAACATTTTTTACATCTATGTCTGAGAAATCTTTTGGATCTATTAACTCTCCTCCCTCTTTTACTGGTTCAGTGTATCCATCTGTCATTTTTAACCAGCTTTCAGGAGCGAAAGCTTTTACCCAACCCTCAAATCTGTTTTTCCACCAGTGATAATCTTCCACTTTCATTAGCTTTGGTGGCTTCTGTTGGCTTCCGTACATGTTCTCAAACTTCAAATTCTTCGAAATCTCTCTTGAATACTCTTTCATCTCAGATCTTCTATCTGACGATTCAGAAGTGAACGCGTTGTAGAATGTGTTGTAGAACTCTTCACCGTTGCTTGACATCTTCAATTACTTGAAAGCAAACAAACAAACTCAATCAGTTTATGTGACTGAAAAGCGAAATCGGATATGTTCCTATAAGCGAAATAAGCAATGTCCGAATAAGTGGAACTATCAGTGTACGAATAAGTGGAACTACAATGTACGAATAAGTGGAATCACAATGTACGAATGAGTGGAATCACAATGTACGAATAAGCGGAATCACAATGTACAAATAAGCGGAACCACAATGTACGAATAAGCGGAATCAGAATGATCTATGAGCGAAATCCCTCAACTTATGTACACATGAGCGAAATTAACACTGACATATAAGCGAAATCACTCATATTCTTGTCCATTGGAGCGAAATCATGTGGTTCTAAAAGCGAAATCATATAATGTCCGAATAAGCGAAATCACTTCGGAAGATGATTTGGTCCATTTTTAGTACGAATTTTGTCCTGTAACTTTCAAGGCTTTGTTAATATCCACTAATACACATTCTGTGAAAATTTTGGCCGATTTTAACCGTGGAAACTTGTTCAGATTGAAAAAGAAGGTGTAGAAGACAGAAAACTAATCCAATTGAGCTAAACTCTTCCTCATTAGCTCTGATACCACTTGTAGGATCGTTGTTGGACCCGAACGAGTCAATCAGAAGAGTCTTTTCTCTGTATCAAAGGCGGAATCAAAGATACAGATGCTCAAACTAATTATAATGCTTCTTTGATTGATTTAACAACGTTTACAACCTGAAAGCAATCTGGCAGCACTTCGTTACAATTTCCGGAACCGTTACCAAATGAACAACAAGTGCACTATATATAGTAGAAGTGATTTCACTTATATGGACATGCCATATGAGCGAAACCAGCAACTTATGATTTCTCTTTTATGGACAGTGTCCATATGAGTGAAATCAGCCTCTTAACTTCTAAACTTCGAATCTCGAACCTCGTGCACTGGTTATTCTAACCTATCCTATAACATAACATGATACAAGACGAAGTCAATAGACGTAATGCACCAACATTCCGAGTGTACTAGTTAGTGTCAAAGCCGATCGCGAATGAAATGCTATACGATCGAGCTGGATTGGACGAAAGATTTGAAGCATACACGATGTTATTAACCAGCTAAGTCCTTTCCAATTTGCCCTTTTGTTTTTATTTCTTATTTATTTTTAGTCGGTTTCTATCCTACATTGAGGGCAATGTAGAGTTTAAGTGTGTGGATGGGAAACTTTCGTTTAGTGTCTAGTTAGTAGTGTCTTGAGTCATAAAAAATTGAAAAATAATTTTTTTTTTGAAAAATACAAAAAAAAAAAAGTTAAAAAAAATGGAAAATTTAAAAATACAAAAAAATTGAAAAATTTAGAAAATGTCTTTTGAAATAAGAAGTTTGCAAACTAAAAAGCGAAAAATGATAGAAAAGTCGGGTTTTTGTTCGGGTTCAAATAATAATAATATGAGATAAAATAATTGAGCTTGTGTCTAGTTTGGGATGTGCGGGTAGGCTCGATTCGGTTCCAGGTTCCTTTGATCTTAAAATATACCTAATTGCCGGTCTACTAGTGGGTTCTCATCTAGGGAAAGTGGAGAAATTGAAACCGCCAAAAATAGTATAAGGGATGCCGTTATAAGCTAAGATCGTTAGAGTTTTTGGTCATTATCTCGTTGGAAAAGAAAAAAAGAAATAAAAAAAAGAGCTAGAAACTAAATGAAAGTAGCGCATTTCTATGTAGTCTGGGTTGGGGATAGCGACTCTACAGCCGGATTACCGCTAGGGTGTGTGAAATCGACCTTGCAAAGAAAATAAAAAGTACCGAAGCCTAAGTAATCCGAGTTGGGGATAACGACTCTACAGCCGGATTACCGCTAGGGTGTGTGAAATCGACCTTGCAAAGAAAATAAAAAGTACCGAAGCCTAAGTAATCCGAGTTGGGGATAGCAACTCTACAGCCGGAATGCCTCTGGATTAGGGAAAGCAACGTCTACGCTCGAAAAAAGAAAAAAAAAATGAAAAAAGTGATGAAAAGAAAAAAAGTGAGAAAAAAATATGGAAAGAATAGATTTGATTCTAAACTCTCTTGATCTTGGTATAAGGCGGTTAGGAAATAGCCCAATAGTTGTTCCTTTTGTCCTATAAGCTTGAGGGGGGATTAGGTGGACTTACGATTCTTAGCGTGAGACCCTAGGTGGATTGACCATAATTGAACTAAATTGCATGATAAGGGCTTGGAACCGGGGTTGGGTTTAAGCGGACACGAATACTTGCAATCGCGGCTAACACAAGTTTCGATTTTAATAAGTAATTTAAGTTTTTGTTCCGAATGATTATTCCGACTATGATTCCGTTTTGCATAATTCTTTTTCGGGGACGAAAAAAAGGTTAAGTGTGGGGATGTTTGATGTGAGGTAAAATACACATATTTGTCCCGGGTAAATTGTATAATTTTTGTATAAGTTTTATTTGTTTTTATTTAGTTTAGCATTATATTACATTAATTTGTGTTTTGGCAGGTTTTGGTGCAAATGGAGCGAAAAAGAGTAAAAATGAAATAACCAACCAGTTAGGCAGAGTGGGGTGCCAGTGACTGAAGTAAAATTGCCGCTATTTTCTGTGATTGGACCGAACTCACTATATCTATATTATAAAAGTTGTTGCAAATTATATCTATTCAAGTGGGGCCGCCAAAATCACTCAAAGTTGATTGATTAAATTCCAAAAGCCACATGGGCCACCAAAGACTAAATGTGAATACATCAATTTGTTTAAATAAAGGGAAGGGAATGTGATCAGAAGTCTTGAGACGCAAGTGACATTATTTTGGACAAATTACAGGATGCTATTTATTTTTCAAATGGGCCAAGCCCATTACACATGATACGAATTCTGGGAGGAGGACCCAAATAATTCCTAGAGAGCCGCACAGAGGGGAATTACATATATAATTTAGAGGAGGCGGCAATTAGATTATCACAGGGGACGCACGAAGTCAGCAAGACATTACGAATTTTGGGGTTGAAGGCACCATTGAAGGCTGTTTGAAGATCGTTGAAGCATTCGGATCGCCTGGAATCGTCGGGTAACATTCGGGAGCGTTCGGGAGTGAAGTTTACGGGTTTTATCTCCTATATTCTTCGTTTTTCGTTGTTCTTTATTGTTGCAAGATGAATTCAGAATATATGTTGATTTTGATTATGTTCTTGACCATGTTTTCCGGCTAAAAACCTTTAACTACCTAGGCATGACAATAGTTTAAATAAAGTTTGGATTTTTATTCGGTTTTTAGCGTGGTTTAAGGATTTTCTTGTATTGTAACGGCTATGGAATTTTAACTTGGTGTATATGCATGCTTGATATTGGTTTATTGCTGATTGTTGCTTCGTATAATCCTTGGTGACGGTCTATATCACATAATAGGGTTGTGCTAGGGTTCTTGATTTAGGTGAGTGTCTATATCACATAATAAATCTTTAACTCTCTAAGGTGAAATTACGTAACTAACCTTAGAAGTAATATTCGGTAATTTAATAAAATCAAGTGTTCTACTAATCTTGTCGCTGTGAGGCTCGAGGTTATTAATAGGTCTCGGCTTGGTTTATAGCTAGGTCTAAGAAATTGGTCTAGTCCTTAAACATTCTCTTGTCTATTAAACCAAGATTAAAACCCATAGTTGCCTTAGACTTTCGAGCTGTGAGGTAGATCGTCTTATTTAGGCACTTTCAAGAAGTTAGAGGACTGTGAGGAAATCTAAAAACCGGTAAGCGTAACAGCCTAGGTAGTGCCACAAGAATCACCTTGAGAGGGATTGAGGGGCTTAGTTGGTATCTTAATAGGTTTATCATTTAAAGATCCCGGTTCCATACCACAAAACTATCGAATAGAAATCCATTCTGAGTTAAACTTGCGTCTAGCCTAGGTAGTCTTCATCGCCACTGGTCAAAGCCTTCGTCCAAGTTCGTGTCTAGTTATTTAATATTATTTTAATATTTTATTTAGGATTTTAGAAACCCCCCCAATCAATAAACAATTAGTTAAGTCGTGTCAGTCATAGTCTAAATAGAGTCTTAGCATAATCCTTAGAGTCTCGTGGGTTCGATACTCGGACGTACTGTAGCAATACTGCATTGATCGGTACACTTGCCGGTTGTGTGGTTTAGTGTTAGATCGAGTCTAAGTTTATAAATTTAAAGGTTAGGGTGTCTAGATTTAGGGTAATTTTAGTTGTTTTTATTAAACCACTTTTAGCACATCACTCCATCAATTAAGAATCTGATGCCGTCACTAAACACATTCCTTAAATTGTCGCGATTTGTTGAGTGTTTTTTTTTTTGTGTCTATTCCCCATATATATCACCATTGCCCTTGATTTTCTTGACTGTATATCTCTTAAATGTCAACATAAACACGTGTGATTTAGTTTACGAAGATTTTTCAATGCCGAGAACCTCGATCAGAGAATAAAAAAGGCGTAAGGTTCACAATGGTGTAAAATTAAAATGAGATATACCGGGCTAGGATTCGAGTTACAGGAACAAGGGCCAAACAAACCACCCAAGAATGGAATCGTCGAGCGAAAACACTTGACAACCTCCTAGAAGCAGCTTTTCTTGCCACCAGACCTTTCTCCATCAATTAGGAATCTGATGCCATCACTAAACACATTCCTTAAATTGTAGCCATTTGTTGAGTGTTTTTTTTTTTTTGTGTCTAATCCGGATATATATCACCATTGCCCTTGATTTTCTTGACTATATATCTCTTAATGTCAACATATACACGTGTGATTTAGTTTACGAAGATTTTTCAATGCCGAGAACCTCGATCAGAGAGTAAAAAAGGCGTAAGGTTCACAATGGTGTAAAATTAAAATGGGATATACAGGGCTTGGATTCGAGTTACAGGAACAAGGACCAAACCAACCACTCAAGAATGGAATCGTCGAGCCAAAACACTTGACAACCTCCTAGAAGCAGCTTTTCTTGCAAACAGACCTTTCTCCATCAATTAGGAATCTGATGCCGTCACTAAACACATTCCTTAAATTGTAGCCATTTGTTGAGTGTTTTTTTGGGTGTCTAATCCGCATATATATCACCATTGCCCTTGATTTTCTTAACTGTAAATCTCTTAAATGTCAACATATACACGTGTGATGTAGTTTACGAAGATTTTTCAATGCCGAGAACCTCGATCAGAGTGTAAAAAAGGCTTAAGGTTCACAATGGTGTAAAATTAAAATGGGATATACCGGGCTAGGATTCGAGTTACAGGAACAAGGGCCAAACCAACCACCCAAGAATGGAATCGTCAAGCGAAAACACTTAACAACCTCCTAGAAGCAGCTTTACTTGCCACCAGACCTTCCTCCATCAATTAGGAATCTGATGCCGTCACTAAACACATTCCTTAAATTGTAGCCATTTGTTGAGTGTTTTTTTATTTGGTGTCTAGTCCGCATATATATCACCATTGCCCTTGATTTTCTTGACAGTATATCTCTTAAATGTCAACATATACACGTGTGATTTAGTTTACGAATATTTTTCAGTGCCGAGAACCTCGATCAGAGAGTAAAAAAGGCGTAAGGTTCATAATGGTGTAAAATTAAAATGGGATATACCGGGCTAGGATTCGAGTTACAGGAACAAGGGCCAAACAAACCACCCAAGAATGGAATCGTCGAGCGAAAACACTTGACAACCTCCTAGAAGCAGCTTTTCTTGCCACCAGACCTTTCTCCATCAATTAGGAATCTGATGCCATCACTAAACACATTCCTTAAATTGTAGCCATTTGTTGAGTGTTTTTTTTTTGGTGTCTAATCCAGATATATATCACCATTGCCCTTGATTTTCTTGACTATATATCTCTTAATGTCAACATATACACGTGTGATTTAGTTTACGAAGATTTTTCAATGCCGAGAATCTCGATCAGAGAGTAAAAAAGGCGTAAGGTTCACAATGGTGTAAAATTAAAATGGGATATACAGGGTTTGGATTCGAGTTACAGGAACAAGGACCAAACCAACCACCCAAGAATGGAATCGTCGAGCCAAAACACTTGACAACCTCCTAGAAGCAGCTTTTCTTGCCAACAGACCTTTCTCCATCAATTAGGAATCTGATGCCGTCACCAAACACATTTCTTAAATTGTAGCCATTTGTTGAGTGTTTTTTTGGGTGTCTAATCCGCATATATATCACCATTGCCCTTGATTTTCTTAACTGTAAATATCTTAAATGTCAACATATACACGTGTGATGTAGTTTACGAAGATTTTTCAATGCCGAGAACCACGATCAGAGTGTAAAAAAGGCTTAAGGTTCACAATGGTGTAAAATTAAAATGGGATATACCGGGTTAGGATTCGAGTTACAAGAACAAGGGCCAAACCAACCACCCAAGAATGGAATCGTCGAGCGAAAACACTTGACAACCTCCTAGAAGCAGCTTTTCTTCCTACCAGACCTTTCTCCATCAATTAGGAATCTGATGTCGTCACTAACCAACCACCCAAGAATGGAATCGTCGAGCGAAAACACTTGACAACCTCCTAGAAGCAGCTTTTCTTACCACCAGACCTTTCGCCATCAATTAAAATCTGATGTCGTCGCTAAACACATTCCTTATATTGTAGCCATTTGTTGAGTGTTTTTTTTTGGTGTCTAATCCGCATATATATCACCATTGCCCTTGATTTTCTTGACTGCATATCTCTTAAATATTCACATATACACGTGTGATTTAGTTTATGAAGATTTTTCAATGCCGAGAACCTCGATCAGAGAGTAAAAAAGGCGTAAGGTTCACAATGGTGTAAAATTGAAATGGGATATACCGGGCTAGGATTCGAGTTACAGGAACAAGGGCAAAACCAACCACCCAAGAATGGAATCATCTAACGAAAACACTTGACAACCTACTAGAAGCAGCTTTTCTTGCCACCAGACCTTTCTCCATCAATTAGGAATCTGATGCCATCACTAAAAACATTCCTTAAATTGTAGCCATTTGTTGAGTGTTTTTTTTTGGTGTCTAATCCGCATATATATCACCATTGCCCCTGATTTTCTTGACTATATATCTCTTAAATATCAACATATACACGTGTGATTTAGTTTATGAAGATTTTTCAATGCCGAGAACCTCGATCAGAGAGTAAAAAAGGTGTAAGGTTCACAATGGTGTAAAATTGAAATGGGATATACCGGGCTAGGATTCGAGTTACAGGAACAAGGGCAAAACCAACCACCCAAGAATGGAATCATCTAGCGAAAACACTTGACAACCTACTAGAAGCAGCTTCTCTTGCCACGAGATCTTTCTCCATCAATTAGGAATCTGATGCCGTCACTAAACACATTCCTTAAATTGTAGCCATTTGTTGAGTGTTTTTTTTTTGGTGTCTAATCCGCATATATATCACCATTACCCTTGATTTCCTTGACTGTATATCTTTTAAATGTCAACATATACACGTGTGATTTAGTTTACGAAGATTTTTCAATGCCGAGAACCTCAATTAGAGAGTAAAATAGGCGTTTGGTTCACAATGGTGTAAAATTAAAATGGGATATACCTGGCTAGGATTCGAGTTACAGGAACAAGGGCCAAACCAACCACCCAAGAATGGAATCGTCACGCGAAAACACTTAACAACCTCCTAGAAGCAGCTTTACTTGCCACCAGACCTTCCTCCATCAATTAGGAATCTGATGCCGTCACTAAACACATTCCTTAAATTGTAGCCATTTGTTGAGTGTTTTTTTATTTGGTGTCTAGTCCGCATATATATCACCATTGCCCTTGATTTTCTTGACTGTATAACTCTTAAATGTCAACATACACACGTGTGTTTTAGTTTACGAACATTTTTAAATGCCGAGAACCTCGAGCAGAGAGTAAAAAAGGCCTAAGGTTCACAATGGTGTAAAATTAAAATGGGATATACCGGACTAGGATTCGAGTTACAGGAACAAGGGCCAAACCAGCCACCCAAGAATGGAATCGTCGAGCGAAAACACTTGACAACCTCCTAGAAGCAGCTTTTCTTGCCACCATAACTTTCTCCATCAATTAGGAATCAAATGCCGTTTCTAAACACATTCCTTAAATTGTAGCCATTTGTTCAGTGTTTTTTTTGGTGTCTGATCCGCATATATATATCATCATTGCCATTGATTTACTTAACTGTATATCTCTTAAATGTCAACATATACACGTGTGATTTAGTTTACGAAGATTTTTCAATGCCGAGAACCTCGATCAGAGAGTAAAAAAGGCGTAAGGTTCACAATGGTGTAAAATAAAAATGGGATATACCGGGATAGGATTCGAGTTACAGGAACAAGGGCCAAACCAACCACCCAAGAATGGAATCGTCGAGCGAAAACACTTGACAACCTCCTAGAAGCAACTTTTCTTTCCACCAGACCTTTCTCCATCAATTAGGAATCTGATGCCGTCACTAAACACATTCCTTAAATTGTAGCCATTTGTTGAGTGTTTTTTTTTTGTGTCTAATCCGCATATATATTACCATTGCCCTTGATTTTCTTGACTGTATATCTCTTAAATGTCACCATATACACGTGTTATTTAGTTTACGAGGATTTTTCAATGCCGAGAACCTCGATCAGAGAGTAAAAAGGGCGCAAGGTTCACAATGGTGTAAAATTAAAATGGGATATACCGGGCTAGGATTCGAGTTACAGGAACAAGGGCCAAACCAACCACCCAAGAATGGAATCGTCGAGCGAAAACACTTGACAACCTCCTAGAAGCGGCTTTTCTTGCCACCACACCTTTCTCCATCAATTAAGAATCTGATCCGTCACTAAAAACATTCCTTAAATAGTAGCCATTTGTTGAGTGTTTTTTTTTTGTTTCTAATCTGCATACATATCACCATTGCGCATGATTTTCTTGACTGTATATCTCTTAAACGTCAACATATACACGTGTGATTTAGTTTACGAAGATTTTTCAATGCCGAGAACCTCGATCAGAGAGTAAAAAAGGCGTAAGGTTCACAATGGTGTAAAATTAAAATGGGATATACCGGGCTAGGATTCGAGTTACAGGAACAAGGGCCAAACCAACCGCCCCAGAATGGAATCGTCGAGCGAAAACACTTGACAACCTCCTAGAAGCAGCTTTTCTTGCCACCAGATCTTTCCCCATCAATTAGCAATCTGACGCCGTTACTAAACACATTCCTTAAATTGTAGCCATTTGTTGAGTGTTTTTTTTTGTGTCTAATCCGCATATATATCACCATTCTCCTTGATTTTCTTGACTGTATATTTCTTATATGTCATCATATACACGTGTAATTTAGTTTACGGAGATTTTTCAATGACGAGAACCTCGAGCAGAGAGTAAAAAAGGCGTAAGGTTCACAATGGTGTAAAATTAAAATTGGATATACCGAGGTAGGATTCGAGTTACAGGAACAAGGGCCAACCAAACCACCCAAGAATCGAATCGTCGAGCGAAAACACTTGACAACCTCCTAGAAGCCGCATTTCTTGCCACCAGACCTTTCTCCATCAATTAGGAATCTGATGCCGTCACTAAACACATTTCTTAAATTGAAGCCATTTCTTGAGTGATTTTTTTGGTGTCTAATCCGCATATATATCACCATTGCCCTTGATTTTCTTGACTGTATGTCTCTTAAATGTCAACATATACACGTGTGATTTAGTTTACGAAGATTTTTCAATGCCGAGAACGTCGATCAGAGTGTAAAAAAGCCGTAAGGTTCACCATGGTGTAAAATTAATATGGGATATACCGGGCTAGGATTTGAGTTACAGAACAAGGGCTAAACTAACCACCCAAGAAAGGAGTCGTCGAGCGAAAACACTTGACAACCTCCTAGAAGCAGCTTTTCTTGCTACCAGACCTTTCTCCATCAATTAGGAATCTGATGCCGTCACTAAACACATTCCTTAAATTGTTGCCATTTGTTGAGTGTTTTTTTTGGTGTCTAATTCGCATATATATCACCATTGCCCTCGATTTTCTTAATTGTATATCTCTTAAATGTCAACATATACACGTGATTTAGTTTAAGAAGATTTTTCTAAGCCGAGAACCTCGATCAGACAGTAAAAAAGGCGTAAGGTTCACAATGGTGTAAAATCAAAATGGGATATACCGGGTAGGATTCGAGTTACAGGAACAAGGGCCAAACCAACCACCCAAGAATGGAATCGTCGAGCGAAAACAATTGACGACCTCCGAGAAGCAACTTTTCTTGCCACCAGACCTTTCTTCATTAATTAGGAATTTGATGGCGTCACTAAGCACATTCTTTAAATTGTAGCCATTTGTTGAGTGTTTTTTTTTTGTGTCTAATCCGCATATATATCATCATTTCCCTTGATTTTCTTGACTGTATATCTCTTAAATGTCAACATATACACGTGTGATTTAGTTTACGTAGATTTTTCAATGCCGAGAACCTCGATCAGAGAGTAAAAAAGGCGTAAGGTTCACATTGGTGTAAAATTAAAATGGGATATGCCGGACTAGGATTCGAGTTACAGGAACAAGGGCCAAACCAGCCACCCAAGAATGGAATCGTCGAGCGAAAACAGTTGACAACCTCCTAGAAGCAGCCTTTCTTGCCACCAAAACTTTCTCCATCAATTAGGAATCAGATGCCGTTACTAAACACATTCCTTAAATTGTAGCCATTTGTTCAGTGTTTTTTTTGGTGTCTAATCCGCATATATATATCATCATTGCCATTGATTTACTTAACTGTATATCTCTTAAATGTCAACATATACACGTGTGATTTAGTTTACGAAGATTTTTCAATGCCGAGAACCTCGATCAGAGAGTAAAAAAGGCGTAAGGTTCACAATGGTGTAAAATAAAAATGGGATATACCGGGCTAGGATTCGAGTTACAGGAACAAGGGCCAAACCAACCACCCAAGAATGGAATCGTCGAGCGAAAACACTTGACAACCTCCTAGAAGCAACTTTTCTTTCCACCAGACCTTTCTCCATCAATTAGGAATCTGATGCCGTCACTAAACACATTCCTTAAATTGTAGCCATTTGTTGAGTGTTTTTTTTTTGGTGTCTAATCCGCATATATATTACCATTGCCCTTGATTTTCTTGACTGTATATCTCTTAAATGTCACCATATACACGTGTTATTTAGTTTACGAGGATTTTTCAATGCCGAGAACCTCGATCAGAGAGTAAAAAGGGCGCAAGGTTCACAATGGTGTAAAATTAAAATGGGATATACCGGGCTAGGATTCGAGTTACAGGAACAAGGGCCAAACCAACCACCCAAGAATGGAATCGTCGAGCGAAAACACTTGACAACCTCCTAGAAGCGGCTTTTCTTGCCACCACACATTTCTCCAACAATTAAGAATCTGATGCCGTCACTAAGAACATTCCTTAAATAGTAGCCATTTGTTGAGTGTTTTTTTTTGGTTTCTAATCCGCATATATATCACCATTGCGCATGATTTTCTTGACTGTATATCTCTTAAACGTCAACATATACACGTGTGATTTAGTTTACGAAGATTTTTCAATGCCGAGAACCTCGATTAGAGAGTAAAAAAGGCGTAAGGTTCACAATGGTGTAAAATTAAAATGGGTTATACCGGGCTAGGATTAGAGTTACAGGAACAAGGGCCAAACCAACCACCCAAGAATGGAATCGTCGAGCGAAAACACTTGACAACCTCCTAGAAGCAGCTTTTCTTGCCACCAGACCTTTCTCCATTAATTAGGAATCTGATGCCGTTACTAAACACATTCCTTAAATTGTAGCCATTTGTTGAGTGTTTTTTTTTGTCTAATCCGCATATATATCACCATTTCCCTTGATTTTCTTGACTGTATATCTCTTAAATGTCAACATATACACGTGTGATTTAGTTTACGTAGATTTTTCAATGCCGACAAACTCGATCAGAGAGTAAAAAAGGCGTAAGGTTCACATTGGTGTAAAATTAAAATGGGATATCCCAGGCTAGGATTCGAGTTACAAGAACAAGGGCCAAACCAACCACCCAAGAATGGAATCGTCAAGCGAAAACACTTGACAACCTCCTAGAAGCAGTTATTCTTACCCCCATACCTTTCTCCACCAATTAGGAATCTGATGCCGTCATTAAACACATTCCGTAAATTGTAGCCATTTGTTGAGTGATTTTTTTTGGGTGTCTAATCCGCATATATATCACCATTGCCCTCGATCAGAGAGTAAAAAAGGTGTAAGGTTCATAATGTTGTAAAATTAAAATGAGATATACCTGGCTAGGATTCGAGTTATAGGAACAAGGGCCAAACCAACCGCCCCAGAATGGAATCGTCGAGCGAAAACACTTGACAACCTCCTAGAAGCAGCTTTTCTTGCCACCAGACCTTTCCCCATCAATTAGCAATCTGACACCGTTACTAAACACATTCCTTAAATTGTAGCCATTTGTTGAGTGTTTTTTTTTGTGTCTAATCCGCATATATATCACCATTCTCCTTGATTTTCTTGACGGAATATTTCTTAAATGTCATCATATACACGTGTAATTTAGTTTACGAAGATTTTTCAATAACGAGAACCTCGAGCAGAGAGTAAAAAAGGCGTAAGGTTCACAATGGTGTAAAATTAAAATTGGATATACTGAGGTAGGATTCGAGTTACAGGAACAAGGGCCAACCCAACCACCCAAGAATCGAATCGTCGAGCGAAAACACTTGACAACCTCCTAGAAGCAGCATTTCTTGCCACCAGACCTTTCTCCATCAATTAGGAATCTGATGCCGTCACTAAACACATTTCTTAAATTGTAGCCATTTCTTGAGTGATTTTTTTGGTGTCTAATCCGCATATACATCACCATTGCCCTTGATTTTCTTGACTGTATGTCTCTTAAATGTCAAAATATACACGTGTGATTTAGTTTACGAAGATTTTTCAATGCCGAGAACGTCGATCAGAGTGTAAAAAAGCCGTAAGGTTCACCATTGTGTAAAATTAATATGGGATATACCGGGCTAGGATTTGAGTTACAGAACAAGGGCCAAACTAACCACCCAAGAAAGGAGTCGTCGAGCGAAAACACTTGACAACCTCCTAGAAGCAGCTTTTCTTGCTACCAGACCTTTCTCCATCAATTAGGAATCTGATGCCGTCACTAAACACATTCCTTAAATTGTAGCCATTTGTTGAGTGTTTTTTTTGGTGTCTAATCCGCATATATATCACCATTGCCCTTGATTTTCTTAATTGTATATCTCTTAAATGTCAACATATACACGTGATTTAGTTTAAGAAGATTTTTCAATGCCGAGAACCTCGATCAGACAGTAAAAAAGGCGTAAGGTTCACAATGGTGTAAAATCAAAATGGGATATACCGGGCTAGGATTCGAGTTACAGGAATAAGGGCCAAACCAACCACCCAAGAATGGAATCGTCGAGCGAAAACACTTAACGACCTCCGAGAAGCAACTTTTCTTGCCACCAGACCTTTCTTCATTAATTAGGAATTTGATGCCGTCACTAAACACATTCTTTAAATTGTAGCCATTTGTTGAGTGTTTTTTTTTGTGTCTAATCCGCATATATATCATCATTTCCCTTGATTTTCTTGACTGTATATCTCTTAAATGTCAACATATACACGTGTGATTTAGTTTACGTAGATTTTTCAATGCCGACAACCTCGATCAGAGAGTAAAAAAGGCGTAAGGTTCACATTGGTGTAAAATTAAAATGGGATATCCCGGGCTAGGATTCGAGTTACAGGAACAAGGGCCAAACCAACCACCCAAGAATGGAATCGTCAAGCGAAAACACTTGACAACCTCCTAGAAGCAGTTATTCTTACCACGAGACCTTTCTCCACCAATTAGGAATCTGATGCCGTCACTAAACACATTCCGTAAATTGTAGCCATTTGTTGAGTGATTTTTTTGGGTGTCTAATCCGCATATATATCACCATTGCACTTGATTTTCTTGACTGTATATCTCTTAATGTCAACATATACACGTATGATTTAGTTTACGAAGATTTTTCAATGCCGAGAACCTCGATCAGAGAGTAAAAAAGGTGTAAGGTTCACAATGGTGTAAAATTAAAATGAGATACACCTGGCTAGGATTCGAGTTATAGGAACAAGGGCCAAACCAACCGCCCAAGAATGGAATCGTCGAGCGAAAACACTTGACAACCTCCTAGAATCAGCTTTTCTTGCCACCAGACCTTTCCCCATCAATTAGCAATCTGACGCCGTTACTAAACACATTCCTTAAATTGTAGCCATTTGTTGAGTGTTTTTTTTTTGGTGTCTAATCCGCATATATATCACCATTGCCCTTGATTTTCTAGACGGTATATTTCTTAAATGTCATCATATACACGTGTAATTTAGTTTACGAAGATTTTTCAATGACGAGAACCTCGAGCAGAGAGAAAAAAAGGCGTAAGGTTCACAATGGTGTAAAATTAAAATTGGATATACCGAGCTAGGATTCTAGTTACAGGAACAAGGGCCAACCCAACCACCCAAGAATCGAATTGTCGAGCGAAAACACTTGACAACCTCCTAGAAGCAGCATTTCTTGCCACCAGACCTTTCTCCATCAATTAGGAATCTGATGCCGTCACTAAACACATTCCTTAAATTGTAGCCATTTGTTGAGTGTTTTTTTTTGGTGTCTAATCCGCATATATATCACCATTGCCTTTTATTTTCTTGACTGTATATCTCTTAAATGTCAACATATACACGTGTGATTTAGTTTACAAAGATTTTTCAATGCCGAGAACGTCGATCAGAGAGTAAAAAAGCCGTAAGGTTCACCATGGTGTAAAATTAAAATGGGATATACCGGGCTAGGATTTGAGTTACAGAACAAGGGCCAAACTAACCACCCAAGAAAGGAATCGTCGAGCGAAAAAAATTGACAACCTCCTAGAAGCAGCTTTTCTTGCCACCAGACCTTTCTCCATCAATTAGGAATCTGATGCCGTCACTAAACACATTCCTTAAATTGTAGCCATTTGTTGAGTGTTTTTTTTGGTGTCTAATCCGCATATATATCACCATTGCCCTTGATTTTCTTAACTGTATATCTCTTAAATGTCAACATATACACGTGATTTAGTTTAAGAATATTTTTCAATGCCGAGAACCTCGATCAGACAGTAAAAAAGGCATTAGGTTCACAATGGTGTAAAATCAAAATGGGATATACCGGGCTAGGATTCGAGTTACAGGAACAAGTGCTAAACCAACCACCCAAGAATGGAATTGTCGAGCGAAAACACTTGACGACCTCCTAGAAGCAACTTTTCTTGCCACCAGACCTTTCTCCATCAATTAGAAATCTGATGCCGTCATTATGCACATTCCTTAAATTGTAGCCATTTGTTGAGTGTTTTTTTTGGTGTCTAATCCGCATATATATTACCATTGCCCTTGATTTTCTAGATTGTATATCTCTTAAACATCAACATATACACGTGTGAATTAGTTTACGTAGTTTTTTCAATGCCGAGAACCTCGATCAGAGAGTAAAAAAGGCGTAAGTTTCACAATGGTGTAAAATTAAAATGGGATATACCGGGCTAGGATTCGAGTTACAGGAACAA
Source organism: Helianthus tuberosus (assembly GCA_030545235.1). Classification (NCBI taxonomy): domain Eukaryota; kingdom Viridiplantae; phylum Streptophyta; class Magnoliopsida; order Asterales; family Asteraceae; genus Helianthus; species Helianthus tuberosus. Next base: position 40,671,401 of record CM060385.1, on the reverse strand, counting down.
GGGCCAAACCAACCACCCAAGAATGGAATCGTCGAGCGAAAACACTTGACAACCTCCTAGAAGCAGCTTTTCTTGCCACCAGACCTTTCTCCATCAATTTGGAATCTGATGCCGTCACTAAACACATTCCTTAAATTGTAGCCATTTGTTGAGTGTTTTTTTTCTATATAATCCGCATATATATCACCATTGCCTTTGATTTTCTTGACTGTATATCTCTTAAATGTCAACATGTACACGTGTGATTTTATTTACGAAGATTTTTCAATGCCGAGAACCTCGATCAGAGAGTAAAAAAGGTGTAAGGTTCACAATGGTGTAAAATTAAAATGGGATATACCGGGCTATGATTCGATTTATAGGAACAAGGGCCAAACCAACCACCCAAGAATGGAATCGTCGAGCGAAAACACTTGAGAACCTCTTAGAAGCAGCTTTTCTTTCCATCAGACCTTTCTCCATCAATTAGGAATCTGATGCCGTCACTAAACACATTTCTTAAATTGTAGCCTTTTGTTGAGTGTTTTTTTTTTGTGTCTAATCCGCATATATATCATCATTGCCCTTGATTTTCTTAACTGTATATCTCTTAAATGTGAACATATACACGTGTGATTTAGTTTACGAAGATTTTTCAATGCCGAGAACCTCGATCAGAGTGTAAAAAGGGCGTAAGGTTCACAATGGTGTAACATTAAAACGGGATATACCGGGCTAGGATTCGATTTACAGGAACAAGGGCCAAACCAACCACCCAAGAATGGAATCGTCGAGCGAAAATACTTGATAACCTCCTAGAAGCAGCTTTTATTGCCACCAGACCTTTCTCCATCAATTAGGAATCTGATGCCGTCGCTAAACACATTCCTTAAATTGTCACGATTTGTTGAGTGTTTTTTTTTGGTGTCTAATTCGCATATATATCACCATTGCCCTTGAGTTTCTTGACTGTATATCTCTTAAATGTCAATGTATACACGTGTGATTTAGTTTACGAAGATTTTTCAATGCCAAGAACCTCGATCAGAGTGTAAAAAAGGCGTAAGGTTAACAATGGTGTAAAATTAAAATGGGATATACCGGGCTAGGATTCGAGTTACAGGAACAAGGGCCAAATCAACCACCCAAGAATGAAATCGTCGAGCGAAAACACTGGACAACCTCCTAGAAGCAGCTTTTCTTGCCACCAGACCTTTCTACATCAATTAGGAATATGATGCCGTCACTAAACACATTCCTTAAATTGTTGCCATTTGTTGAGTGTTTTTTTTTCTGTCTAATCCGCATATATATCACCATTGCCTTTGATTTTCTTGACTGTATATCTCTTAAATGTCAACATGTACATGTGTGATTTAGTTTTGCGAAGATTTTTCAATGCCGAGAACCTCGATCAGAGTGTAAAAAAGGTGTAAGGTTCACAATGGTGTAAAATTAAAATGGGATATACCGGGCTAGGATTCGAGTTACTGGAACAAGGGCCAAACCAACCACCCAAGAATGGAATCGTCGAGCGAAAACACTTGACAACCTCCTAGAAGCAGCTTTTCTTGCCCTCAGACCTTTCTCCATCAATTAGGAATCTGATGCCGTCACTAAACACATTTCTTAAATTGTAGCCTTTTGTTGAGTGTTTTTTTTGGTGTTTAATCCGCATATATATCATCATTGCCCTTGATTTTCTTGACTGTATATCTCTTAAATGTCAACATATACACTTGTGATTTAGTTTACGAAGATTTTTCAATGCCGAGAACCTCGATCAGAGAGTAAAAATGGCGTAAGGTTCACAATGGTGTAAAATTAAAACGAGATATACCAGGCTAGGATTCGATTTACAGGAACAAGGGCCAAACCAACCACCCAAGAATGGAATCGTCGAGTGAAAATACTTGACAACCTCCTAGAAGCAGCTTTTATTGCCACCAGACCTTTCTCCATCAATTAGGAATATGATGCCGTCACTAAACACATTCCTTAAATTGTTGCGATTTGTTGAGTGTTTTTTTTGGTGTCCAATTCGCATATATATCACCATTGCCCTTGATTTTCTTGACTGTATATCTCTTAAATGTCAACGTATACACGTGTGGTTTAGTTTACGAAGATTTTTCAATGCCAAGAACCTCGATCAGAGTGTAAAAAAGGTGTAAGGTTCACAATGGTGTAAAATCAAAATGGGATATACCGGGCTAGGATTCGAGTTACAGGAACAAGGGCCAAACCAACCACCCAAGAATGGAATCGTCGAGCGAAAACACTTGACGACCTCCGAGAAGCAACTTTTCTTGCCACCAGACCATTCTCCATTAATTAGGAATCTGATGCCGTCACTAAACACATTCTTTAAATTGTGGCCATTTGTTGAGTGTTTTTTTTTGTGTCAAATCCGCATAAATATCATCATTTCCCTTGATTTTCTTGACTGTATATCTCTTAAATGTCAACATATACACGTGTGAATTAGTTTACGAAGATTTTTCAATGCCGAGAACCTCGATCAGAGAGTAAAAAAGGTGTAAGGTTCACAATGGTGTAAAATTAAAATGAGATATACCTGGCTAGGATTCGAGTTATAGGAACAAGGGCCAAACCAACCGCCCAAGAATGGAATCGTCGAGCGAAAACACTTGACAACCTCCTAGAAGCAGCTTTTCTTGCCACCAGACCTTTCCCCATCAATTAGCAATCTGACGCCGTTACTAAACACATTCCTAAATTGTAGCTATTTGTTGAGTGTTTTTTTTGGTGTCTAATCCGCATATATATCACCATTGCCCTTGATTTTCTTGACGGTATATTTCTTAAATGTCATCATATACACGTGTAATTTAGTTTACGAAGATTTTTCAATGACGAGAACCTCGAGCAGAGAGTAAAAAAGGCGTAAGGTTCACAATGGTGTAAAATTAAAATTGGATATACCGAGCTAGGATTCGAGTTACAGGAACAAGGGCCAACCCAACCACCCAAGAATCGAATCGTCGAGCGAAAACACTTGACAACCTCCTAGAAGCAGCATTTCTTGCCACCAGACCTTTCTCCATCAATTAGGAATCTGATGCCGTCACTAAACACATTCCTTAAATTGTAGCCATTTGTTGAGTGTTTTTTTTTGGTGTCTAATCCGCATATATATCACCATTGCCCTTGATTTTCTTGACTGTATATCTCTTAAATGTCAACATATACACGTGTGATTTAGTTTACGAAGATTTTTCAATGCCGAAAACGTCGATCAGAGAGTAAAAAAGCCGTAAGGTTCACCATGGTGTAAAATTAAAATGGGATATACCGGGGCTAGGATTTGAGTTACGGAACAAGGGCCAAACTAACCACCCAAGAAAGGAGTCGTCGAGCGAAAACACTTGACAACCTCCTAGAAGCAGCTTTTCTTGCCACCAGACCTTTCTCCATCAATTAGGAATCTGATGCCGCGACTAAACACATTCCTTAAATTGTAGCCATTTGTTGAGTGTTTTTTTTGGTGTCTAATCCGCATATATATCACCATTGCCCTTGATTTTCTTAACTGTATATCTCTTAAATGTCAACATATACACGTGTGATTTAGTTTACGAAGATTTTTCAATGCCGAGAACCTCGATCAGAGAGTAAAAAAGGCGTAAGGTTCACAATGGTGTAAAATTAAAATGGGATATACCGGGCTAGGATTCGAGTTACAGGAACAAGGGCCAAACCAACCACCCAAGAATGGAATCGTCGAGCGAAAACACTTGACAACCTCCTAGAAGCAGCTTTTCTTGCCACCAGACCTTTCTCCATCAATTAGGAATCTGATGCCGTCACTAAACACATTCCTTAAATTGTAGCCATTTGTTGAGTGTTTTTTTTGTGTCTAATCCGCATATATATCACAATTGCCTTTGATTTTCTTGACTGTATATCTCTTAAATGTCAACATGTACACGTGTGATTTAGTTTACGAAGATTTTTCAATGCCGAGAACCTCGATCAGAGAGTAAAAAAGGTGTAAGGTTCACAATGGTGAAAAATTAAAATGGGATATACCGGGCTAGGATTCGAGTTACAGGAACAAGGGCCAAACCAACCACCCGAGAATGGAATCGTCGAGCGAAAACACTTGACAACCTCCTAGAAGCAGCTTTTCTTGCCCTCAGACCTTTCTCCATCAATTAGGAATCTGATGCCGTCACTAAACACATTTCTTAAATTGTAGCCTTTTGTTGAGTGTTTTTTTTGGTGTCTAATCCGCATATATATCATCATTGCCCTTGATTTTCTTAACTGTATATCTCTTAAATGTGAACATATACACGTGTGATTTAGTTTACGAAGATTTTTAAATGCCGAGAACCTCGATCAGAGAGTAAAAAAGGCGTAAGGTTCACAATGGTGTAAAATTAAAACAGGATATACCGGGCTAGGATTCGATTTACAAGAACAAGGGCCAAACCAACCACCCAAGAATGGAATCGTCGAGCGAAAATACTTGACAACCTCCTAGAAGCAGCTTTTATTGCCACCAGACCTTTCTCCATCAATTAGGAATCTGATGCCGTCGCTAAACACATTCCTTAAATTGTCGCGATTTGTTGAGTGTTTTTTTTTGTGTCTAATTCGCATATATATCACCATTGCCCTTGATTTTCTTGACTGTATATCTCTTAAATGTCAACGTATACACGTGTGATTTAGTTTACAAAGATTTTTCAATGCCAAGAACCTCGATCAGAGTGTAAAAAAGGCGTAAGGTTAACAATGGTGTAAAATTAAAATGGGATATACCGGGCTAGGATTCGAGTTACAGGAACAAGGGCCAAACCAACCACTCAACAATGAAAACGTCGAGCGAAAACACTGGACAACCTCCTAGAAGCAGCTTTTCTTGCCACCAGACCTTTCTACATCAATTAGGAATCTGATGCCGTCACTAAACACATTCCTTAAATTGTTGCCATTTGTTGAGTGTTTTTTTTTTGTGTCTAATCCGCATATATATCACCATTGCCTTTGATTTTCTTGACTGTATATCTCTTAAATGTCAACATGTACACGTGTGATTTAGTTTACGAATATTTTTCAATGCCGAGAACCTCGATCAGAGAGTAAAAAAGGTGTAAGGTTCACAATGGTGTAAAATTAAAATGGGATATACCAGGCTATGATTCGAGTTACAGGAACAAGGGCCAAACCAACCACCCAAGAATGGAATCGTCGAGCGAAAACACTTGACAACCTCCTAAAAGCAGCTTTTCTTGCCCTCAGACCTTTCTCCATCAATTAGGAATCTGATGCCATCACTAAACACATTTCTTAAATTGTAGCCTTTTGTTGAGTGTTTTTTTGGTGTCTAATCCGCATATATATCATCATTGCCCTTGATTTTCTTGACTGTATATCTCTTAAATGTCAACATATACACGTGTGATTTACTTTACGAAGATTTTTCAATGCCGAGAACCTCGATCAGAGAGTAAAAAAGGCATAAGGTTCACAATGGTGTAAAATTAAAACGGGATATACCGGGCTAGGATTCGATTTACAGGAACAAGGGCCAAACCAACCACCCAAGAATGGAATCGTCGAGCGAAAATACTTGACAACCTCCTAGAAGCAACTTTTATTACCACCAGACCTTTCTCCATCAATTAGGAATCTGATGCCGTCGCTAAACACATTCCTTAAATTGTCGCGATTTGTTGAGTGTTTTTTTGTGTGTCTAATTCGCATATATATCACCATTGCCCTTGATTTTCTTGACTGTATATCTCTTAAATGTCAACGTATACACGTGTGATTTAGTTTACAAAGATTTTTCAATGCCAAGAACCTCGATCAGAGTGTAAAAAAGGCGTAAGGTTAACAATGGTGTAAAATTAAAATGGGATATACCGGGCTAGGATTCGAGTTACAGGAACAAGGGCCAAACCAACCACTCAACAATGAAAACGTCGAGCGAAAACACTGGACAACCTCCTAGAAGCAGCTTTTCTTGCCACCAGACCTTTCTACATCAATTAGGAATCTGATGCCGTCACTAAACACATTCCTTAAATTGTTGCCATTTGTTGAGTGTTTTTTTTTTTGTGTCTAATCCGCATATATATCACCATTGCCTTTGATTTTCTTGACTGTATATCTCTTAAATGTCAACATGTACACGTGTGATTTAGTTTACGAAGATTTTTCAATGCCGAGAACCTCGATCAGAGAGTAAAAAAGGTGTAAGGTTCACAATGGTGTAAAATTAAAATGGGATATACCAGGCTATGATTCGAGTTACAGGAACAAGGGCCAAACCAACCACCCAAGAATGGAATCGTCGAGCGAAAACACTTGACAACCTCCTAGAAGCAGCTTTTCTTGCCCTCAGACCTTTCTCCATCAATTAGGAATCTGATGCCGTCACTAAACACATTTCTTAAATTGTAGCCTTTTGTTGAGTGTTTTTTTGGTGTCTAATCCGCATATATATCATCATTGCCCTTGATTTTCTTGACTGTATATATCTCTTAAATGTCAACATATACACGTGTGATTTACTTTACGAAGATTTTTCAATGCCGAGAACCTCGATCAGAGAGTAAAAAAGGCATAAGGTTCACAATGGTGTAAAATTAAAACGGGATATACCGGGCTAGGATTCGATTTACAGGAACAAGGGCCAAACCAACCACCCAAGAATGGAATCGTCGAGCGAAAATACTTGACAACCTCCTAGAAGCAGCTTTTATTACCACCAGACCTTTTCCATCAATTAGGAATCTGATGCCGTCGCTAAACACATTCCGTAAATTGTCGCGATTTGTTGAGTGTTTTTTTTGGTGTCTAATTCGCATATATATCACCATTGCCCTTGATTTTCTTGACTGTATATCTCTTAAATGTCAACGTATACATGTGATTTAGTTTACGAAGATTTTTCAATGCCAAGAACCTCAATCAGAGTGTAAAAAAGGCGTAAGGTTCACAATGGTGTAAAATCAAAATGGGATATACCGGGCTAGGATTCGAGTTACAGGAACAAGGGCCAAACCAACCACCCAAGAATGGAATCGTCGAGCGAAAACACTTGACGACCTCCGAGAAGCAACTTTTCTTGCCACCAGACCTTTCTCCATTAATTAGGAATCTGATGCCGTCACTAAACACATTCCTTAAATTGTAGCCATTTGTTGAGTGTTTTTTTTTGTCTAATCCGCATATATATCACCGTTTCCCTTGATTTTCTTGACTGTATATCTCTTAAATGTCAACATATACACGTGTGATTTAGTTTACGTAGGTTTTTTAATGCCGAGAACCTCGATCAGAGTGTAAAAAAGGCGTAAGGTTCACATTGGTGTAAAATTAAAATGAGATATCCCGGGCTAGGATTCGAGTTACAGGAACAAGGGCCAAACCAACCACCCAAGAATGGAATCGTCAAGCGAAAACACTTTACAACCTCCTAGAAGCAGCTATTCTTACCACCTGACCTTTCTCCACCAATTGGGAATCTGATGCCGTCACTAAACACATTCCGTAAATTGTAGCCATTTGTTGAGTGATTTTTTTGGGTGTCTAATCCGCATATATATCACCATTGCCCTTGATATTCTTGACTGTATATCTCTTAATGTCAACATTTACACGTATGATTTAGTTTACGAAGATTTTTCAATGTCGAGAACCTCGATCAGAGAGTAAAAAAGGTGTAAGGTTCACAATGGTGTAAAATTAAAATGAGATATACCTGGCTAGGATTCGAGTTACAGGAACAAGGGCCAAACCAACCGCCCAAGAATGGAATCGTCGAGCGAAAACACTTGACAACCTCCTAGAAGCAGCTTTACTTGCCACCAGACCTTTCCCCATCAATTAGCAATCTGACGCCGTTACTAAACACATTCCTTAAATTGTAGCCATTTGTTGAGTGTTGTTTTTTGGTGTCTAATCCGCATATATATCACCATTGCCCTTCATTTTCTTGACGGTATATTTCTTAAATGTCATCATATACAAGTGTAATTTAGTTTACAAAGATTTTTCGATGACGAGAACCTCGGGCAGAGAGTAAAAAAGGCGTAAGGTTCACAATGGTGTAAAATTAAAATTGGATATACCAAGTTAGGATTCGAGTTACAGGAACAAGGGCCAACCCAACCACCCAAGAATCGAATCGTCGAGCGAAAACACTTGACAACCCCCTAGAAGTAGCATTTCTTGCCACCAGACCTTTCTCCATCAATTAGGAATCTGATGCCGTCACTAAACACATTCCTTATATTGTAGCCATTTGTTGAGTGTTTTTTTTGGTGTCTAAAACGCTTATATATCACCATTGCCTTGATTTTCTTGAATGTATATATCTTAAATGTCAACATATACACGTGTGATTTAGTTTACGAAGATTTTTTAATGCCGAGAACGTCGATCAGAGAGTAAAAAAGCCGTAAGGTTCACCATGGTGTAAAATTAAAATGGGATATACCGGGCTAGGATTTGGGTTACAGAACAAGGGCCAAACTAACCACCCAAGAAAGGAGTCGTCGAGCGAAAACACTTGAAAACCTCCTAGAAGTAGCATTTCTTGCCACCAGACCTTTCTCCATCAATTAGGAATCTGATGCCGTCACTAAACACATTCCTTATATTGTAGCCATTTGTTGAGTGTTTTTTTTTGGTGTCTAAAACGCTTATATATCACCATTGCCCTTGATTTTCTTGAATGTATATATCCTAAATGTGAACATATACACGTGTGATTTAGTTTACGAAGATTTTTCAATGCCGAGAACGTCGATCAGAGAGTAAAAAAGCCGTAAGGTTCACCATGGTGTAAAATTAAAATGGGATATACCGGGCTAGGATTTGGGTTACAGAACAAGGGCCAAACTAACCACCCAAGAAAGGAGTCGTCGAGCGAAAACACTTGACAACCTCATAGAAGCAGCTTTTCTTGCCACCAGACCTTTCTCCATCAATTAGGAATCTGATGCCGTCACTAAACACATTCCTTAAATTGTAGCCATTTGTTGAGTGTTTTTTTGGTGTCTAATCCGCATATATATCACCACTGCCCTTGATTTTCTTAACTGTATATCTCTTAAATGTCAACATATACACGTGATTTAGTTTAAGAAGATTTTTCAATGCCGAGAACCTCAATCAGACATTAAAAAAGGCGTTAGGTTCACAATGGTGTAAAATCAAAATAGGATATACCGGGCTAGGATTCGAGTTACAGGAACAAGGGCCAAACCAACCACCCAAGAATGGAATCGTCGAGCAAAAACACTTGACGACCTCCTAGAATCAACTTTTCTTGCCACCAGACCTTTCTCCAACAATTAGGAATCTGATGCCGTCACTAAACACATTCCTTAAATTGTAGCCATTTGTTGAGTGTTTTTTTTTGGTGTCTAATCCGCATATATATCACCATTGCCCTTGATTTTCTAGATTGTATATCTCTTAAACATCAACATATACACGTGTGATTTAGTTTACGAAGATTTTTCAATGCCGAGAACCTCGATCAGAGAGAAAAAAAGACGTAAGGTTCACAATGGTGTAAAATTAAAATGGGATATACCGGGCTAGGATTCGAGTTACAGGAACAAGGGCCAAACCAACCACCCAAGAATGGAATCGTCGAGCGAAAACACTTGACAACCTCCTAGAAGCAGCTTTTCTTGCCACCAGACCTTTCTCCATCAATTAGGAATCTGATGCCGTCACTAAACACATTCCTTAAATTGTAGCCATTTATTGAGTGTTTTTTTTTTGGTGTCTAATCCGCATATATATCACCATTGCCCTTGATTTTCTTGACTGTATATCTCTTAAATGTCAATATATACACGTGTGATTTAGTTTACGAAGATTTTTCAATGCCGAGAACGTCGATCAGAGAGTAAAAAAGCCGTAAGGTTCACCATGGTGTAAAATTAAAATGGGATATACCAGGCTAAGATTTGAGTTACAGAACAAAGGCCAAACTAACCACCCAAGAAAGGAGTCGTCGAGCGAAAACACTTGACAACCTCCTAGAAGCAGCTTTTCTTGCCACCAGACCTTTCTCCATCAATTAGGAATCTGATGCCGTCACTAAACACATTTCTTAAATTGTAGCCATTTGTTGAGTGTTTTTTTTGGTGTCTAATCCGCATATATATCACCATTGCCCTTGATTTTCTTAATTGTATATCTCTTAAATGTCAACATATACACGTGATTTAGTTTAAGAAGATTTTTCAATGCCGAGAACCTCGATCAGACAGTAAAAAAGGCGTTAGGTTCACAATGGTGTAAAATCAAAATGGGATATAACGGGCTAGGATTCGAGTTACAGGAACAAGGGCCAAACCAACCACCCAAGAATGGAATCGTCGAGCGAAAACACTTGACGACCTCCTAGAAGCAACTTTTCTTGCCACCAGACCTTTCTCCATCAATTAGGAATCTGATGCCGTCACTAAACACATTCCTTAAATTGTAGCCATTTGTTGAGTGTTTTTTTTGGTGTCTAATCCGCATATATATCACCATTGCCCTTGATTTTCTAGACTGTATATCTCTTAAACATCAACTTATACACGTGTGATTTAGTTTACGAAGATTTTTCAATGCCGAGAACCTCGATCAGAGAGTAAAAAAGCCGTAAGGTTCACAATGGTGTAAAATTAAAATGGGATATACCGGGCTAGGATTTGAGTTACAGAACAAGGGCCAAACTAACCACCCAAGAAAGGAGTCGTCGAGCGAAAACACTTGACAACCTCCTAGAAGCAGCTTTTCTTGCCACCAGACCTTTCTCCATCAATTAGGAATCTGATGCCGTCACTAAACACATTCCTTAAATTGTAGCCATTTGTTGAGTGTTTTTTTTGGTGTCTAATCCGCATATATATCACCATTGCCCTTGATTTTCTTAATTGTATATCTCTTAAATGTCAACATATACACGTGATTTAGTTTAAGAAGATTTTTCAATGCCGAGAACCTCGATCAGACAGTAAAAAAGGCGTTAGGTTCACAATGGTGTAAAATCAAAATGGGATATACCGGGCTAGGATTCGAGTTACAGGAACAAGGGCCAAACCAACCACCCAAGAATGGAATCGTCGAGCGAAAACACTTGACGACCTCCTAGAAGCAACTTTTCTTGCCACCAGACCTTTCTCCATCAATTAGGAATCTGATGCCGTCACTAAACACATTCCTTAAATTGTAGCCATTTGTTGAGTGTTTTTTTTGGTGTCTAATCCGCATATATATCACCATTGCCCTTGATTTTTTAGACTGTATATCTCTGAAACATCAACTTATACACGTGTGATTTAGTTTACGAAGATTTTTCAATGCCGAGAACCTCGATCAGAGAGTAAAAAAGGCGTAAGGTTCACAATGGTGTAAAATTAAAATGGGATATACCGGGCTAGGATTCGAGTTACTGGAACAAGGGCCAAACCAACCACACAAGAATGAAATCGTCGAGCGAAAACACTGGACAACCTCCTAGAAGCAGCTTTTCTTGCCACCAGACCTTTCTACATCAATTAGGAATCTGATGCCGTCACTAAACACATTCCTTAAATTGTAGCCATTTGTTGAGTGTTTTTTTTTGTGTCTAATCCGCATATATATCACCATTGCCTTTGATTTTCTTGACTGTATATCTCTTAAATGTCAACATGTACACGTGTGATTTAGTTTACGAAGATCTTTCAATGCCAAGAACCTCGATCAGAGAGTAAAAAAGGTGTAAGGTTCACAATGGTGTAAAATTAAAATGAGATATACCGGGCTAGGATTCGAGTTACAGGAACAAGGGCCAAACCAACCACCCAAGAATGGAATCGTCGAGCGAAAACACTTGACAACCTCCTAGAAGCAGCTTTTCTTGCCCTCAGACCTTTCTCCATCAATTAGGAATCTGATGCCGTCACTAAACACATTTCTTAAATTGTAGCCTTTTGTTGAGTTTTGTTTTGGTGTCTAATCCGCATATATATCATCATTGCCCTTGATTTTCTTGACTGTATATCTCTTAAATGTCAACATATACACGTGTGATTTAGTTTACGAAGATTTTTCAATGCCGAGAACCTCGATCAGAGAGTAAAAAAGGCGTAAGGTTCACAATGGTGTAAAATTAAAACGGGATATTGATGTGTTCAAAATGTAACATATAAATTACATCAATTGTGGCATAAAACTAACCCTTTTTTAGTACTAATGTTGGAAAAAGTGTGCTTTTGACTTCCTTTTGTATTTTCAGGATTAAATGAGCTCAAATTAACAAAAGAAGCAAAAAGGCAGCTAAATCTAGCATAAATACACGAAAAGGAACAAACGTGGCATGCCCGACCCCCTTCAACAGCATCTCCCAAAGCAAAAACAAGAAGAAAGCTGAGCATGGGGCTGTGCCTAGCTGAGCACGGGGCGTGCCCAGCTCAGCACGGGCCGTGCCCAGCTCAGCACGGGGCAGTGCTCAGGATGGACAGCCATGGCACTAAAGACAAACCTATAGAAGCTTCTATTGCCCACCACGAGGCCGTGTCCAGTGAACACGGGGGCGTGGCGAAAGTACAGCAGGCGCATTAATTGTAATTGCGAATTACAATTAATGAAGAGAGAGAGTGTCAGACAGGCACGGGGGCGTGTCCAGCGGACACGGGGCCGTGCCCAGCCTTCTATTCAGCCTATAAATAGGGGTGCTTGGTTTCATTTCAACTCATCCCTTGGCACACCACCTCTCTCACACTTCATCCACCACCCACCACCATCACAACACCATCATCCATTGTCCATCGTAGAGTGTGTAAGTCGTCTCGGGATCCAAGATTGATCGTAAGAGTTCTTGACAATCAAGGCCATGTTTGCCTAAGTCTCTTAGATCACTTGGTGAAGACAAAGTGTCTAGTATAATACTTTTTATTTCTAATCTTTTGCACTTTTTATTTGGTTTTGTATTAATGACTTTAATAACAAGTTACTTATGTTGAAGGTGATCTTTCCTTATCGTTTGTCCATGGTGTCTTGGCATATTTTACTGTCTATATAAAATAAAAGATTTTCACCATTCATATCTCCACGGTCTATATGGAGGTATGTTGGCTACCTGGTCGGGGGTTAAGGGAACGGTTTGGTAAAGGTCTTGCCATTGTTCAGCGTTTAGAGGTCCTGCAATGGACCTGGGTCAAATTTAGTAGGACCTCCTTCAATGCTTCACGGTATTGGATGGCGGGGGTCCAAACTCTTTGATCCCCTCATAAGTTAACTACTATTAATACTATAACCCGGCTATTTAGGACTGTATCCCTGCTGACTCAGACTACTTAGCCGAGGGTAACGTCACCGCCAAAAGCGGGGCCTACCATAATACTGCATTAATAACTTAATTCATTATCTTCCAATAATCCACCCTTTTAGGATTGTATCCTTGCTGACTCAAACTACTGGGGTGAGGGTAACGTCACCTTCAAAAGAGGGGCCTACTACAATAACTAAGATAATCTCTTAATTATGTGCAAAAGTGCGGAAATAATCAAAGGTTATACTAGATACGAGTCGGAACCAAGTGATTCATCTTGTCTATCTGTTTTTATTTTATTTTTATTTTCAGCATTTTAGTTAGTTTTTATTTTTCTTAGTTTAAAACCTTTTCCTAAACTTTTTATTTTGATTAGACGTTGAGGATAAACCGGTACTAAAAGCTCTTGTGTCCTTGGACGACCTCGGTATCTTACCAACGCTATACTACGCTCACGATGGGTGCACTTGCCCATATGTGTGTTTAGTGTTAGTAAAATATCGTGTTTTATAAATTTAAAACTTGGCTAAAAATAAGTGTTAAAGGGGCTTAAAATATACACCTAATATATATAACACTTCACGCACATCAAGTTTTTGGCGCCGCTGCCGGGGAAACAAGGATTTTAGGAAAGCTTAAAATCGACGGCCTAATCATTTTTTCAAAAGCTTTTCAAAATGGGCCCACATTTTTCTGCATTTTAGTTTAGTTTTGCATTTACAGTAGGTTGAACACGGGCCGTGCTCGCTGAACACGGGGCCGTGCTGCATATTTTTCATAAAACACCCATTAACAGAAGCTTGAACACGGTCCGTGCTCACTGAACACGCCCCGTGCTCAACGAAATCAGTAAATTTAATTAAAATGCCCAGATACAGATTCTGAACACGGGGCCGTGTCCACTGAACACAGGGCCGTGTCCAGCCTCTGTTCCCGTTTTTATTTTTGTTTTCGGATCTTGAGACTCAGTTGTGGTCTGCTGAGTGATTCTTATGGATCAATACTCAGGAGGTTACAACTACACCTATGAGGAGGATGATTATAGGGGTAATTATTGCACTAATTTTCGTAACGCACGATCGGTTCAAAATAATCACTCATATCAACCATCCAATTCATACACCTACTATGAGGAGCCCAGGTACGAGCCATCAACTTCATACACATCCTATGAAGACCAAAGGTATGAACCTCCTCCCTCATACTCATATTTTGATGAACCAAGGTATGAGCCTTCTTACTCATACTTTGAGGAACCAAGATATGAGCCACCACCTTCGTATGCTTATTATGAGGAACCATGGCATGAACAACCCACCTCATATGAGTATTATGAAGAACAAAATTACGAACCTTATCCATCATATGCTTACAATGAAGAACAATGGTGCGAACCATCTACTTCATATGGGTATTATGAGGAACAAAGGGTCGAACAACCGGATTCAAGCTTAGGAAATCCCGATTCCTTTTCTATAACCGAAGTGACCGATAGGATATTAGAACACATTAGAGTTATCGATCGCTGTATAAAAGAATCTCGCGCAAGAGAAGAGGAATCCCGCGTAAGAGAAGAATTAAAAAAGGAAGAGATAACCGAAAGTGTAAAAATGGAAGAACAAATAAGTGAAAAACCGACACATGAGTTAAACAATGAAAAAGGTGAGTCCGACAACGTTAAAATTCAAGAAGAGTCTAATTTTGAAGAAATTAATCTCTTGTCACCTTCTTTTGAAAATCATTGTTTAGTACCCACTCATGCTAAGTTTTTAAAAGAGTTAAACACTAACACTAAAATTGACGAAACGGTAAGTGTTAAGTTAACTAATGATCAACCCTCGCTAATAAAAGAAGACCCATTTGAAATTAACATTACACCGGTTCCATGTTTCTTTCAAAATTCGTTTATTAGTAATGTCACAATTGATAAAGATCTTTGTGTTAACATAATGCCTAACTACATTTTCGAAAAATTAAGTATTAGTGATTTTTCTCCACTTCAAATACCCATTTTTTAATCCAATCGGAAAGTAATAAAATCAATCGGTATAGTTGAGGATGTATTGGTTCAAACAAATAAAATGGTAATCCCGACCGATTTTGTCATCCTCGATGACGCTCCTCTAGTGTTGGGACGACCATTTGTAAAAACTCACGAAGCTTTGAAAAACCGTAAGTTCAACAATCTACCTCTTCAATTAGGGGCATTTAAAAAAAGTGTCGATCTTGAGCGATCAATGAAATATCCATTCGGCAATGACGACCCCCTAATTGAAGATGAGCCAGAACCACCCGATAAGGTGGGTCTAGCCAAGGACCCTTATAAACGTGGCGCACCACGGAGGCATTCCGCGGAACTATCCGTAGTTTTAGTTTAGATTAACTTTTACGTTTTCTAGTTTAGTTTTTTTTTTCAGGAATAAAACACACTCGGGATGGTGAAGGATGATAAGGGAAGCTTGAACCAAGACCCTATGCACAAAAACAGAGCCTCCCGACAATTTTTCTTCATTACAGCAAGTTCAGCACGGGGCCGTGCTCACCCCAACACACCCCGTGCCCAAGGTTCTGTAGAAAATGCCCAGTTCAGGTACCTGGACACGGGGCCGTGCTCACTGGACACGCCCCCGTGCCCAGCCTTCTGTTTACTTTTGGTACTGGCAGTCTGGACACTGGGCCGTGCTCAGCCAACACCACCCCGTGTACAGCT
Source organism: Helianthus tuberosus (assembly GCA_030545235.1). Lineage (NCBI taxonomy): Eukaryota > Viridiplantae > Streptophyta > Magnoliopsida > Asterales > Asteraceae > Helianthus > Helianthus tuberosus. The sequence continues at coordinate 40,655,406 of CM060385.1, read as the reverse complement.
ACCCAGTACCATAAAATCTTGTTTTTAACCCATTTTTACACATTTAATCAGCCTAAAAACTTATTTTTGGGACACGTTGAGGACAATGTGTAATTTAAGTGTGGGGGGATGCTAAAACCTTGAATCTTGCAAGTCCTAATAACAAGCCTTACACAAAACTCTATTGCAACCGCTAATCAACCCCGAATTTTTTCAAAAATTTTCAATTTTTTTTACTTGTCTATGTTTAATTTGGGAATTTCAAAATTCTAAAAAGGTTATATTTTTACAAATTTACAACCGATAGCATCGTGATAAAAAGAACCAACATAAGAAAATTATGAAAAGGCATGACAAGCTTAGTTAAAATTTAATTATATATACTTGAACACATAAAAACCCATTCCCACAAAAGTGAGTTTTGAGCCTTTATTGAGCATACAAATATATATCTTTAAATTAAATGCTCATTTTTCGTTTCTTGTGTGAATAGCCGCTCGGTTCTTACAACTCTAGAACTTGCCACGACGATACATTCCCGGTCCTTACCAACTTAAACCCGAGTAAGTAAATGAAGGAGGCATTAGGACTAACCCTTTTTATTTCTACACCATTATTTTTCTTTTTTCTTACCACCTACCCAAAATCCCCCTAGTTAACCCCTTTGAGCCTAAACCTTTTCATTTCTTAACCTAAACCAAACACCTTTTCACCCACCTAAACCCTTTTTATTTTTCACCCTTTGTTTTAGTAACAAGCTCGGTTTTTCGAATTACTTTTCAAAAAAAAAAAATTAATAATAAAAAAAAAATTTAAAAATAAAAAAAGTCTTTCGAAAACCGACGCTTGTTACGCTTTTTCGCCCTTTCTACTAACCACTAACCCAACCACCTACCATTAACCCAAGCCTAACCCTTCACCCAAAAAGTCCTCTTGATATTTACAAAGGTATATAGTTAAAAAGGAGGAGGATTGATTGCTTGGCAAGCTTATGGTAGGAATAAGTTCCATGCCGCTCTCGAGTGATTCACTAAAAAATACACCTTCGGCCGAGTGTGAGTGATTTCTCCCGTGAGGTATGTGAACTTGTATATAAATGGAATTTTAAAAAGGCATGTTATGCCCAAATAAGTAATTTCTCCTATGAAACGTTCTAAATAAATCATGACGAATATGATTGTAAATAAATAAAAATTAAATTAAATAAAGAATCTTGGAAATCCCGACACTCTACGACAAGCCCAAAAACCTTCTTCTCTACCCATTCCATTTGGGAGTGTAATAGCCACATATTAAAGAGTTTTGCTTGAGGACAAGCAAAGATTCAAGTGTGGGGGTATTTGATGTGTTCAAAATGTAACATATAAATTACATCAATTGTGGCATAAAACTAACCCTTTTTTAGTACTAATGTTGGAAAAAGTGTGCTTTTGTCTTCCTTTTGTATTTTCAGGATTAAATGAGCTCAAATTAACAAAAGAAGCAAAAAGGCAGCTAAATCTAGCATAAATACAAGAAAAGGAACAAACGTGGCATGCCCGACCCCCTTCAACAGCATCTCCCAAAGCAAAAACAAGAAGAAAGCTGAGCATGGGACTGTGCCTAGTTGAGCACGGGGCGTGCCCAGCTCAGCACGGGCCGTGCCCAGCTCAGCACGGGGCAGTGCTCAGGATGGACAGCCATGGCACTAAAGACAAACCTATAGAAGCTTCTATTGCCCACCACGAGGCCGTGTCCAGTGAACACGGGGGTGTGGCGAAAGTACAGCAGGCGCATTAATTGTAATTGCGAATTACAATTAATGAAGAGAGAGAGTGTCAGACAGGCACGGGGGCGTGTCCAGCGGACACGGGGCCGTGCCCAGCCTTCTGTTCAGCCTATAAATAGGGGTGCTTGGTTTCATTTCAACTCATCCCTTGGCACACCACCTCTCTCACACTTCATCCACCACCATCACAACACCATCATCCACCACCATCATCCATTGTCCATCGTAGAGTGTGTGAGTCGTCTCGGGATCCAAGATTGATCGTAAGAGTTCTTGACAATCAAGGCCATGTTTGCCTAAGTCTCTTACATCACTTGGTAAAGACAAAGTGTCTAGTATAATACTTTTTATTTCTAATCTTTTGCACTTTTTATTTGGTTTTGTATTAATGACTTTAATAACTAGTTACTTATGTTGAAGGTGATCTTTCCTTATCGTTTGTCCGTGGTGTCTTGGCATTATTTTACTGTCTATATAAAATAAAAGATTTTCACCATTCATATCTCCACGGTCTATATGGAGGTATGTTGGCTACCTGGTCGGGGGTTAAGGGAACGGTTTGGTAAAGGTCTTGCCATTGTTCAGCGTTTAGAGGTCCTGCAATGGACCTGGGTCAAATTTAGTAGGACCTCCTTTAATGCTTCACGGTATTGGATGGCGGGGGTCCAAACTCTTTGATCCCCTCATAAGTTAACTACTATTAATACTATAACCCGGCTATTTAGGACTGTATCCCTGCTGACTCAGACTACTTAGCCGAGGGTAACGTCACCGCCAAAAGCGGGGCCTACCATAATACTGCATTAATAACTTAATTCATTATCTTCCAATAATCCACCCTTTTAGGATTGTATCCTTGCTGACTCAAACTACTGGGGTGAGGGTAACGTCACCTTCAAAAGAGGGGCCTACTACAATAACTAAGATAATCTCTTAATTATGTGCAAAAGTGCGGAAATAATCAAAGGTTATACTAGATACGAGTCGGAACCAAGTGATTCATCTTGTCTATCTGTTTTTATTTTATTTTTATTTTCAGCATTTTAGTTAGTTTTTATTTTTCTTAGTTTAAAACCTTTTCCTAAACTTTTTATTTTGATTAGACGTTGAGGATAAACCGGTACTAAAAGCTCTTGTGTCCTTGGACGACCTCGGTATCTTACCAACGCTATACTACGCTCACGATGGGTGCACTTGCCCATATGTGTGTTTAGTGTTAGTAAAATATCGTGTTTTATAAATTTAAAACTTGGCTAAAAATAAGTGTTAAAGGGGCTTAAAATATACACCTAATATATATAACACTTCATGCACATCAAGATTTTGGCGCCGCTGCCGGGGACACAAGGATTTTAGGAAAGCTTAAAATCGACGGCCTAATCATTTTTTCAAAACCTTTTCAAAACGGGCCCACATTTTTCTGCATTTTAGTTTAGTTTTGCATTTACAGTAGGTTGAACACGGGCCGTGCTCGCTGAACACGGGACCGTGTTGCATATTTTTCATAAAACACCCAGTAACAGAAGCTTGAACACGGTCCGTGCTCACTGAACACGCCCCGTGCTCAACGAAATCAGTAAATTTAATTAAAACGCCCAGATACAGATTCTGAACACGGGGCCGTGTCCACTGAACACGGGGCCGTGTCCACTGAACACGGGGCCGTGTCCAGCCTCTGTTCCCGTTTTTATTTTTGTTTTCTGATCTTGAGACTCAGTTGTGGTCTGCTGTGTGATTCTTATGGATCAATACTAAGGAGGTTACAACTACACCTATGAGGAGGATGATTATAGGGGTAATTATTGCACTAATTGTCGTAACGCACGATCGGTTCAAAATAATCACTCATATCAACCATCCAATTCATACACCTACTATGAGGAGCCCAGGTACGAGCCATCAACTTCATACACATCCTATGAAGACCAAAGGTATGAACCTCCTCCCTCATACTCATATTTTGATGAACCAAGGTATGAGCCTTCTTACTCATACTTTGAGGAACCAAGATATGAGCCACCACCTTCGTATGCTTATTATGAGGAACCATGGCATGAACAACCCACCTCATATGAGTATTATGAAGAACAAAATTACGAACCTTATCCATCATATGCTTACAATGAAGAACAATGGTGCGAACCATCTACTTCATATGGGTATTATGAGGAACAAAGGGTCGAACAACCGGATTCAAGCTTAGGAAATCCCGATTCCTTTTCTATAACCGAAGTGACCGATAGGATATTAGAACACATTAGAGTTATCGATCGCTGTATAAAAGAATCTCGCGCAAGGGAAGAGGAATCCCGCGCAAGAGAAGAATTAAAAAAGGAAGAGATAACCGAAAGTGTAAAAATGGAAGAACAAATAAGTGAAAAACCGACACATGAGTTAAACAATGAAAAAGGTGAGTCCGACAACGTTAAAATTCAAGAAGAGTCTAATTTTGAAGAAATTAATCTCTTGTCACCTTCTTTTGAAAATCATTGTTTAGTACCCACTCATGCTAAGTTTTTAAAAGAGTTAAACACTAACACTAAAATTGACGAAACGGTAAGTGTTAAGTTAACTAATGATCAACCCTCGCTAATAAAAGAAGACCCATTTGAAATTAACATTACACCGGTTCCATGTTTCTTTCAAAATTCGTTTATTAGTAATGTCACAATCGATAAAGATCTTTGTGTTAACATAATGCCTAACTACATTTTCGAAAAATTAAGTATTAGTGATTTTTCTCCACTTCAAATACCCATTTTTTAATCCAATCGGAAAGTAATAAAATCAATCGGTATAGTTGAGGATGTATTGGTTCAAACAAATCAAATGGTAATCCCGACCGATTTTGTCATCCTCGATGACGCTCCTCTAGTGTTGGGACGACCATTTGTAAAAACTCACGAAGCTTTGAAAAACCGGAAGTTCAACAATCTACCTCTTCAATTAGGGGCATTTAAAAAAAGTGTCGATCTTGAGCGATCAATGAAATATCCATTCGGCAATGACGACCCCCTAATTGAAGATGAGCCAGAACCACCCGATAAGGTGGGTCTAGCCAAGGACCCTTATAAACGTGGCGCACCACGGAGGCATTCCGCGGAACTATCCGTAGTTTTAGTTTAGATTAACTTTTACGTTTTCTAGTTTAGTTTTTTTTTTCAGGAATAAAACACACTCGGGATGGTGAAGGATGATAAGGGAAGCTTGAACCAAGACCCTATGCACAAAAACAGAGCCTCCCGACAATTTTTCTTCATTACAGCAAGTTCAGCACGGGGCCGTGCTCAACCCAACACGCCCCGTGCCCAAGATTCGGTAGAAAATGCCCAGTTCAGGTACCTGGACACGGGGCCGTGCTCACTGGACACGCCCCCGTGACCAGCCTTCTGTTTACTTTTGGTACTGGCAGTCTGGACACTAGGCCTGTGCTCAGCCAACACCACCCCGTGTTCAGCTACCCAGTACCATAAAATCTTGTTTTTAACCCATTTTTACACATTTAATCAGCCTAAAAACTTATTTTTGGGACACGTTGAGGACAATGTGTAATTTAAGTGTGGGGGGATGCTAAAACCTTGAATCTTGCAAGTCCTAATAACAAGCCTTACACAAAACTCTATTGGAACCGCTAATCAACCCCGAATTTTTTCAAAAATTTTCAATTTTTTTTACTTGTCTAGGTTTAATTTGGGAATTTCAAAATTCTAAAAGGTTATATTTTTACAAATTTACAACCGATAGCGTCGTGATAAAAAGAACCAACATAAGAAAATTATGAAAAGGCATGACAAGCTTAGTTAAAATTTAATTATATATACTTGAACACATAAAAACCCATTCCCACAAAAGTGAGTTTTGAGCCTTTATTGAGCATACAAATATATATCTTTAAATTAAATGCTCATTTTTCGTTTCTTGTGTGAATAGCCGCTCGGTTCTTACAACTCTAGAACTTGCCACGACGATACATTCCCGGTCCTTACCAACTTAAACCCGAGTAAGTAAATGAAGGAGGCATTAGGACTAACCCTTTTTATTTCTACACCATTATTTTTCTTTTTTCTTACCACCTACCCAAAATCCCCCTAGTTAACCCCTTTGAGCCTAAACCTTTTCATTTCTTAACCCAAACCAAACACCTTTTCACCCACCTAAACCCTTTTTATTTTTCACCCTTTGTTTTAGTAACAAGCTCGGTTTTTCGTATTACTTTTCAAAAAAAAAAAAATTAATAATAAAAAAAAAAAATTTAAAAATAAAAAAACTCTTTCGAAAACCGACGCTTGTTACGCTTTTTCGCCCTTTCTACTAACCACTAACCCAACCACCTACCTTTAACCCAAGCCTAACCCTTCACCCAAAAAGTCCTCTTGATATTTACAAAGGTATATAGTTAAAAAGGAGGAGGATTGATTGCTTGGCAAGCTTATGGTAGGAATAAGTTCCATGCCGCTCTCGAGTGATTCACTAAAAAATACACCTTCGGCCGAGTGTGAGTGATTTCTCCCGTGAGGTATGTGAACTTGTATATAAATGGAATTTTAAAAAGGCATGTTATGCCCAAATAAGTAATTTCTCCTATGAAACGTTCTAAATAAATCATGACGAATATGATTGTAAATAAATAAAAATAAAATTAAATAAAGAATCTTGGAAATCCCGACACTCTACGACAAGCCCAAAAACCTTCTTCTCTACCCATTCCATTTGGGAGTGTAATAGCCACATATTAAAGAGTTTTGCTTGAGGACAAGCAAAGATTCAAGTGTGGGGGTATTTGATGTGTTCAAAATGTAACATATAAATTACATCAATTGTGGCATAAAACTAACCCTTTTTTAGTACTAATGTTGGAAAAAGTGTGCTTTTATCTTCCTTTTGTATTTTCAGGATTAAATGAGCTCAAATTAACAAAAGAAGCAAAAAGGCAGCTAAATCTAGCATAAATACAAGAAAAGGAACAAACGTGGCATGCCCGACCCCCTTCAACAGCATCTCCCAAAGCAAAAACAAGAAGAAAGCTGAGCATGGGGCTGTGCCTAGCTGAGCACGGGGCGTGCCCAGCTCAGCACGGGCCGTGCCCAGCTCAGCACGGGGCAGTGCTCAGGATGGACAGCCATGGCACTAAAGACAAACCTATAGAAGCTTCTATTGCCCACCACGGGGCCGTGTCCAGTGAACACGGGGGCGTGGCGAAAGTACAGCAGGCGCATTAATTGTAATTGCGAATTACAATTAATGAAGAGAGAGAGTGTCAGACAGGCACGGGGGCGTGTCCAGCGGACACGGGGCCGTGCCCAGCCTTCTGTTCAGCCTATAAATAGGGGTGCTTGGTTTCATTTCAACTCATCCCTTGGCACACCACCTCTCTCACACTTCATCCACCACCCACCACCATCACAACACCATCATCCACCACCATCATCCATTGTCCATCGTAGAGTGTGTGAGTCGTCTCGGGATCCAAGATTGATCGTAAGAGTTCTTGACAATCAAGGCCATGTTTGCCTAAGTCTCTTACATCACTTGGTGAAGACAAAGTGTCTAGTATAATACTTTTTATTTCTAATCTTTTGCACTTTTTATTTGGTTTTGTATTAATGACTTTAATAACTAGTTACTTATGTTGAAGGTGATCTTTCCTTATCGTTTGTCCGTGGTGTCTTGGCATTATTTTACTGTCTATATAAAATAAAAGATTTTCACCATTCATATCTCCACGGTCTATATGGAGGTATGTTGGCTACCTGGTCGGGGGTTAAGGGAACGGTTTGGTAAAGGTCTTGCCATTGTTCAGCGTTTAGAGGTCCTGCAATGGACCTGGGTCAAATTTAGTAGGACCTCCTTTAATGCTTCACGGTATTGGATGGCGGGGGTCCAAACTCTTTGATCCCCTCATAAGTTAACTACTATTAATACTATAACCCGGCTATTTAGGACTGTATCCCTGCTGACTCAGACTACTTAGCCGAGGGTAACGTCACCGCCAAAAGCGGGGCCTACCATAATACTGCATTAATAACATAATTCATTATCTTCCAATAATCCACCCTTTTAGGATTGTATCCTTGCTGACTCAAACTACTGGGGTGAGGGTAACGTCACCTTCAAAAGAGGGGCCTACTACAATAACTAAGATAATCTCTTAATTATGTGCAAAAGTGCGGAAATAATCAAAGGTTATACTAGATACGAGTCGGAACCAAGTGATTCATCTTGTCTATCTGTTTTTATTTTATTTTTATTTTCAGCATTTTAGTTAGTTTTTATTTTTCTTAGTTTAAAACCTTTTCCTAAACTTTTTATTTTGATTAGACGTTGAGGATAAACCGGTACTAAAAGCTCTTGTGTCCTTGGACGACCTCGGTATCTTACCAACGCTATACTACGCTCACGATGGGTGCACTTGCCCATATGTGTGTTTAGTGTTAGTAAAATATCGTGTTTTATAAATTTAAAACTTGGCTAAAAATAAGTGTTAAAGGGGCTTAAAATATACACCTAATATATATAACACTTCACGCACATCAATATACCGGGCTAGGATTCGATTTACAGGAACAAGGGCCAAACCAACCACCCAAGAATGGAATCATCGAGCGAAAATACTTGACAACCTCCTAGAAGCAGCTTTTATTACCACCAGACCTTTCTCCATCAATTAGGAATCTGATGCCGTCGCTAAACACATTCCTTAAATTGTCGCGATTTGTTGAGTGTTTTTTTTGGTGTCTAATTCGCATATATATCACCATTGCCCTTGATTTTCTTGACTGTATATCTCTTAAATGTCAACGTATACATGTGATTTAGTTTACGAAGATTTTTCAATGCCAAGAACCTCAATCAGAGTGTAAAAAAGGCGTAAGGTTCACAATGGTGTAAAATCAAAATGGGATATACCGGGCTAGGATTCGAGTTACAGGAACAAGGGCTAAACCAACCACCCAAGAATGGAATCGTCGAGCGAAAACACTTGACGACCTCCGAGAAGCAACTTTTCTTGCCACCAGACCTTTCTCCATTAATTAGGAATCTGATGCCGTCACTAAACACATTCCGTAAATTGTAGCCATTTGTTGAGTGATTTTTTTGGGTGTGTAATCCGCATATATATCACCATTGCCCTTGATTTTCTTGACTGTATATCTCTTAATGTTAACATATACACGTATGATTTAGTTTACGAAGATTTTTCAATGCCGAGAACCTCGATCAGAAAGTAAAAAAGCTGTAAGGTTCACAATGGTGTAAAATTAAAATGAGATATACCTGGCTAGGATTTGAGTTATAGGAACAAGGGCCAAACCAACCGCCCAAGAATGGAATCGTCGAGCGAAAACATTTGACAACCGCCTAGAAGCAGCTTTTCTTGCCACCAGACCTTTCCCTATCAATTAGCAATCTGACTCCGTTACTAAACACATTCCTTAAATTGTAGCCATTTGTTGAGTGTTTTTTTAGGTGTCTAATCCGCATATATATCACCATTGCCCTTCATTTTCTTGACGGTATATTTCTTAAATGTCATCATATACACGTGTAATTTAGTTTACGAAGATTTTTCGATGACGAGAACCTCGAGCAGAGAGTAAAAAAGGCGTAAGGTTCACAATGGTGTAAAATTAAAATTGGATATATCGAGTTAGGATTCGAGTTACAGGAACAAGGGCCAACCCAACCACCCAAGAATCAAATCGTCGAGCGAAAACACTTGACAACCTCCTAGAAGCAGCATTTCTTGCCACCAGACCTTTCTCCATCAATTAGGAATCTGATGCCGTCACTAAACACATTCCTTATATTGTAGCCATTTGTTGAGTATTTTTTTTGGTGTCTAATCCGCATATATATCACCATTGACCTTGATTTTCTTGACTGTATATCTCTTAAATGTCAACATATACACGTGTGATTTAGTTTACGAGGATTTTTCAATGCCGAGAACGTCGATCAAAGAGTAAAAAAGCCATAAGGTTCACCATGGTTTAAAATTAAAATGGGATATACCGAGCTAGGATTTGGGTTACAGAACAAGGGCCAAACTAACCACCCAAGAAAGGAGTCGTCGAGCGAAAACACTTGACAACCTCCTAGAAGCAGCTTTTCTTGCCACCAGACCTTTCTCCATCAATTAGGAATCTGATGCCGTCACTAAACACATTCCTTAAATTGTAGCCATTTGTTGAGTGTTTTTTTTTGTGTCTAATCCGCATATATATCACCATTGCCCTTGATTTTCTTAACTGTATATCTCTTAAATGTCAACATATACACGTGATTTAGTTTAAGAAGATTTTTCAATGCCGAGAACCTCGATCAGACAGTAAAAAAGGCGTTTGGTTCACAATGGTGTAAAATCAAAATGGGATATACCGGGCTAGGATTCGAGTTACAGGAACAAGGGCCAAACCAACCACCCAAGAATGGAATCGTCGAGCGAAAACACTTGACGACCTCCTAGAAGCAACTTTTCTTGCCACCAGACCTTTCTCCATCAATTAGGAATCTGATGCCGTCACTAAACACATTCCTTAAATTGTAGCCATTTGTTGAGTGTTTTTTTTGGTGTCTAATCCGCATATATATCACCATTGCCCTTGATTTTCTAGATTGTATATCTCTTAAACATCAACATATACACGTGTGATTTAGGTTACGAAGATTTTTCAATGCCGAGAACCTCGATCAGAGGGTAAAAAAGGCGTAAGGTTCACAATGGTGTAAAATTAAAATGGGATATACCGGGCTAGGATTTGAGTTACAGGAACAAGGGCCAAACCAACCACCCAAGAATGGAATCGTTGAGCGAAAACACTTGACGACCTCCTAGAAGCAACTTTTCTTGCCACCAGACCTTTCTCCATCAATTAGGAATCTGATGCCGTCACTAAACACATTCCTTAAATTGTAGCCATTTGTTGAGTGTTTTTTTTGGTGTCTAATCCGCATAGATATCACCATTGCCCTTGATTTTCTTGACTGTATATCTCTTAAATGTCAACATATACACGTGTGATTTAGTTTACGAAGATTTTTCAATGCCGAGAACGTCGATCAGAGAGTAAAAAAGCCGTAAGGTTCACCATGGTGTAAAATTAAAATGGGATATACCGGGCTAGGATTTGAGATACAGAACAAGGGCCAAACTAACCACCCAAGAAAGGAGTCGTCGAGCGAAAACACTTGACAACCTCCTAGAAGCAGCTTTTCTTGCCACCAGACCTTTCTCCATCAATTAGGAATCTGATGCCGTCACTAAACACATTCCTTAAATTGTAGCCATTTGTTGAGTGTTTTTTTTGGTGTCTAATCCGCATATATATCACCATTGCCCTTGATTTTCTTAACTGTATATCTCTTAAATGTCAACATATACACGTGATTTAGTTTAAGAAGATTTTTTAATGCCGAGAACCTCGATCAGACAGTAAAAAAGGCGTTAGGTTCACAATGGTGTAAAATCAATATGGGATATACCGGCCTAGGATTCGAGTTACAGGAACAAGGGCCAAACCAACCACCCAAGAATGGAATCGTCGAGCGAAAACACTTAACGACCTCCTAGAAGCAAATTTTCTTGCCACCAGAACTTTCTTCATCAATTAGAAATCTGATGCCGTCACTAAACACATTCCTTAAATTGTAGCCATTTGTTGAGTGTTTTTTTTGGTGTCTAATCCGCATATATATCACCATTGCCCTTGATTTTCTAGACTGTATATCTCTTAAACATCAACTTATACACGTGTGATTTAGTTTACGAAGATTTTTCAATGCCGAGAACCTCGATCAGAGAGTAAAAAAGGCGTAAGGTTCACAATGGTGTAAAATTAAAATGGGATATACCGGGCTAGGATTCGAGTTACAGGAACAACGGGCAAACCAACCACCCAAGAATGAAATCGTCGAGCGAAAACACTGGACAACCTCCTAGAAGCAGCTTTTCTTGCAACCAGACCTTTCTACATCAATTAGGAATCTGATGCCGTCACTGAACACATTCCTTAAATTGTAGCCATTTGTTGAGTGTTTTTTTTTGTGTCTAATCCGCATATATATCACCATTGCCTTTGATTTTCTTGACTGTATATCTCTTAAATGTCAACATGTACACGTGTGATTTAGTTTACGAAGATCTTTCAATGCCGAGAACCTCGATCAGATAATAAAAAAGGTGTAAGGTTCACAATGGTGTAAAATTAAAATGGGATATACCGGGCTAGGATTCGAGTTACAGGAACAAGGGCCAAACCAACCACCCAAGAATGGAATCGTCGAGCGAAAACACTTGACAACCTCCTAGAAGCAGCTTTTCTTGCCCTCAGACCTTTCTCCATCAATTAGGAATCAGATGCCGTCACTAAACACATTTCTTAAATTGTAGCCTTTTGTTGAGTGTTTTTTTTGGTGTCTAATCCGCATATATATCATCATTGCCCTTGATTTTCTTAACTGTATATCTCTTAAATGTCAACATATACACGTGTGATTTAGTTTACGAAGATTTTTCAATGCCGAGAACCTCGATCAGAGAGTAAAAAAGGCGTAAGGTTCACAATGGTGTAAAATTAAAACGGGATATACTGGGCTAGGATTCGATTTAAAGGAACAAGGGCCAAACCAACCACCTAAGAATGGAATCGTCGAGCGAAAATACTTGACAACCTCCTAGAGGCAGCTTTTATTACCACCAGACCTTTCTCCATCAATTAGGAATCTGATGCCGTCGCTAAACACATTCCTTAAATTGTCGCGATTTGTTGAGTGTTTTTTTGGTGTTTAATTCGCATATATATCACCATTGCCCTTGATTTTCTTGACTGTATATCTCTTAAATGTCTACGTATACATGTGATTTAGTTTCGAAGATTTTTCAATGCCAAGAACCTCAATCAGAGTGTAAAAAAGGCGTAAGGTTCACAATGGTGTAAAATCAAAATGGGATATACCGGGCTAGGATTCGAGTTACAGGAACAAGGGCCAAACCAAATACCCAAGAATGGAATCGTCGAGCGAAAACACTTGACGACCTCCGAGAAGCAACTTTTCTTGCCACCAGACCTTTCTCCATTAATTAGGAATCTGATGCCGTCACTAAACACATTCCTTAAATTGTAGCCATTTGTTGAGTGTTTTTTTTTGTGTCTAATCCGCATATATATCACCATTTCCCTTGATTTTCTTGACTGTATATCTCTTAAATGTCAACATATACACGTGTGATTTAGTTTACGTAGATTTTTCAATGCCGAGAACCTCGATCAGAGAGTAAAAAAGGCGTAAGGTTCACATTGGTGTAAAATTAAAATGGGATATCCCGGGCTAGGATTCGAGTTACAGGAACAAGGGCCAAACCAACCACCCAAGAATGGAACCGTCAAGCAAAAACACTTTACAACCTCCTAGAAGCAGCTATTCTTACCACCTGACCTTTCTCCACCAATTAGGAATCTGATGCCGTCACTAAACACATTCCGTAAATTGTATCGATTTGTTGAGTGATTTTTTTGGGTGTCTAATCAGCATATATATCACCATTGCCCTTGATTTTCTTGACTGTATATCTCTTAAAGTCAACATATACACGTATGATTTAGTTTACGAAGATTTTTCAATGCCGAGGACCTCGACCAGAGAGTAAAAAAGGTGTAAGGTTCACAATGGTGTAAAATTAAAATGAGATACACCTGGCTAGGATTCGAGTTATAGGAACAAGGGCCAAACCAACCGCCCAAGAATGGAATCGTCGAGCGAAAACAATTGACAACCTCCTAGAAGCAGCTTTTCTTGCCACCAGACCTTTCCCCATCAATTAGCAATCTGACGCCGTTACTAAACACATTCCTTAAATTTTAGCCATTTGTTGAGTGTTTTTTTTTTGTGTCTAATCCGCATATATATCACCATTGCCCTTCATTTTCTTGACGGTATATTTCTTAAATGTCATCATATACACGTGTAATTTAGTTTACGAAGATTTTTCGATGACAAGAACCTCGAGCGGAGAGTGAAAAAGGCGTAAGGTTCACAATGGTGTAAAATTGGATATACCGAGTTAGGATTCGAGTTTAAGGAACAAGGGCCAACCCAACCACCCAAGAATCGAATCGTCGAGCGAAAAAACTTGACAACCTCCTAGAAGCAGCATTTCTTGCCACCAGACCTTTCTCCATCAATTAGGAATCTGATGCCGTCACTAAACACATTCCTTAAATTGTAGCCATTTGTTGAGTGTTTTTTTTTTGTGTCTAATCCGCATATATATCACCATTGCCCTTGATTTTCTTGACTGTATTTCTCTTAAATGTCAACATATACACGTGTGATTTAGTTTACGAAGATTTTTCAATGCCGAGAACGTCTATCAGAGAGTAAAAAAGCCGTAAGTTTCACCATGGTGTAAAATTAAAATGGGATATACCGGGCTAGGATTTGGGTTACAGAACTAGGGCCAAACTAACCACCCAAGAAAGGAGTCGTCGAGCGAAAACACTTGACAACCTCCTAGAAGCAACTTTTCTTGCCACCAGACCTTTCTCCATCAATTAGGAATCTGATGCCGTCACTAAACACATTCCTTAAATTGTAGCCATTTGTTGAGTGTTTTTTTTGGTGTCTAATCCGCATATATATCACCATTGCCCTTGATTTTCTTGACTGTATTTCTCTTAAATGTCAACATATACACGTGTGATTTAGTTTACGAAGATTTTTCAATGCCGAGAACGTCTATCAGAGAGTAAAAAAGCCGTAAGTTTCACCATGGTGTAAAATTAAAATGGGATATACCGGGCTAGGATTTGGGTTACAGAACTAGGGCCAAGCTAACCACCCAAGAAAGGAGTCGTCGAGCGAAAACACTTGACAACCTCCTAGAAGCAGCTTTTCTTGCCACCAGACCTTTTTCCATCAATTAGGAATCTGATGCCGTCACTAAACACATTCCTTAAATTGTAGCCATTTGTTGAGTGTTTTTTTTGGTGTCTAATCCGCATATATATCACCATTGCCCTTGATTTTCTTGACTGTATATCTCTTAAATGTCAACATATACACGTGTGATTTAGTTTACGAAGATTTTTCAATGCCGAGAACGTCGATCAGAGAGTAAAAAAGCCGTAAGGTTCACCATGGTGTAAAATTAAAATGGGATATACCGGGCTAGGATTTGAGTTACAGAACAAGGGCCAAACTAACCACCCAAGAAAGGAGTCGTCGAGCGAAAACACTTGACAACCTCCTAGAAGCAGCTTTTCTTGCCACCAGACCTTTCTCCAGCAATTAGGAATCTGATACCGTCACTAAACACATTCCTTAAATTGTAGCCATTTGTTGAGTGTTTTTTTTGGTGTCTAATCCGCATATATATCACCATTGCCCTTGATTTTCTTAACTGTATATCTCTTAAATGTCAACATATACACGTGATTTAGTTTAAGAATATTTTTCAATGCCGAGAACCTCGATCAGACAGTAAAAAAGGCGTTAGGTTCACAATGGTATAAAATCAAAATGGGATATATCGGGCTAGGATTCGAGTTACAGGAACAAGGGCCAAACCAACCACCCAAGAATGGAATCGTCAAGCGAAAACACTAGACAACCTCCTAGAAGCTACTTTTCTTGCCACTAGACCTTTCTCCATCAATTAGGAATCTGATTCCGTCACTAAACACATTCCTTAAATTGTAGCCATTTGTTGAGTCTTTTTTTTGGTGTCTAATCCGCATATATATCACCATTGCCCTTGATTTTCTAGACTGTATATCTCTTAAACATCAACTTATACACGTGTGATTTAGTTTACGAAGATTTTCAATGCCGAGAACCTCGATCAGAGAGTAAAAAAGCCGTACGGTTCACAATGGTGTAAAATTAAAATGTGATATACCGGGCTAGGATTCGAGTTACAGGAACAAGGGCCAAACCAACCACCCAAGAATGGAATCGTCGAGCGAAAACACTTGACAACCTCCTAGAAGCAGCTTTTCTTGCCACCATACCTTTCTCCATCAATTAGGAATCAGATGCCGTCACTAAACACATTCCTTAAATTGTAGCCATTTGTTGAGTGTTTTCTTTGTGTCTAATCCACATATATATCACCATTGCCTTTGATTTTCTTGACTATATATCTCTTAAATGTCAACATGTACACGTGTGATTTAGTTTACGAAGATTTTTCAATGCCGAGAACCTCGATCAGAGAGTAAAAAAGGTGTAAGGTTCACAATGGTGTAAAATTAAAATGGGATATACCGGGCTAGGATTCGAGTTACAGGAACAAGGGCTAAACCAACCACCAAAGAATGGAATCGTCGAGCGAAAACACTTGACAACCTCCTAGAAGCAGCTTTTCTTGCCCTCAGACCTTTCTCCATCAATTAGGAATCAGATGCCGTCACTAAACACATTTCTTAAATTGTAGCCTTTTGTTGAGTGTTTTTTTTGGTGTCTAATCCGCATATATATCATCGTTGCCCTTGATTTTCTTGACTGTATATCTCTTAAATGTCAACATATACACATGTGATTTAGTTTACGAAGATTTTTCAATGCCGAGAACCTCGATCAGAGAGTAAAAAAGGCGTAAGGTTCACAATGGTGTAAAATTAAAATGGGATATACCGGGCTAGGATTCGAGTTACAGGAACAACGGGCAAACCAACCACCCAAGAATGAAATCGTCGAGCGAAAACACTGGACAACCTCCTAGAAGCAGCTTTTCTTGCAACCAGACCTTTCTACATCAATTAGGAATCTGATGCCGTCACTAAACACATTCCTTAAATTGTAGCCATTTGTTGAGTGTTTTTTTTTGTGTCTAATCCGCATATATATCACCATTGCCTTTGATTTTCTTGACTGTATATCTCTTAAATGTCAACATGTACACGTGTTATTTAGTTTACGAAGATCTTTCTATGCCGAGAA
This sequence comes from Helianthus tuberosus, assembly GCA_030545235.1. Lineage (NCBI taxonomy): Eukaryota > Viridiplantae > Streptophyta > Magnoliopsida > Asterales > Asteraceae > Helianthus > Helianthus tuberosus. The sequence goes on along the minus strand of CM060385.1, from coordinate 40,638,719 downwards.
CCTCGATCAGATAATAAAAAAGGTGTAAGGTTCACAATGGTGTAAAATTAAAATGGGATATACCGGGCTAGGATTCGAGTTACAGGAACAAGGGCCAAACCAACCACCCAAGAATGGAATCGTCGAGCGAAAACACTTGACAACCTCCTAGAAGCAGCTTTTCTTGCCCTCAGACCTTTCTCCATCAATTAGGAATCAGATGCCGTCACTAAACACATTTCTTAAATTGTAGCCTTTTGTTGAGTGTTTTTTTTGGTGTCTAATCCGCATATATATCATCATTGCCCTTGATTTTCTTGACTGTATATCTCTTAAATGTCAACATATACACGTGTGATTTAGTTTACGAAGATTTTTCAATGCCGAGAACCTCGATCAGAGAGTAAAAAAGGCGTAAGGTTCACAATGGTGTAAAATTAAAACAGGATATACCGGGCTAGGATTCGATTTAAAGGAACAAGGGCCAAACCAACCACCCAAGAATGGAATCGTCGAGCGAAAATACTTGACAACCTCCTAGAGGCAGCTTTTATTACCACCAGACATTTCTCCATCAATTAGGAATCTGATGCCGTCGCTAAACACATTCCTTAAATTGTCGCGATTTGTTGAGTGTTTTTTTGGTGTTTAATTCGCATATATATCACCATTGCCCTTGATTTTCTTGACTGTATGTCTCTTAAATGTCTACGTATACATGTGATTTAGTTTCGAAGATTTTTCAATGCCAAGAACCTCAATCAGAGTGTAAAAAAGGCGCAAGGTTCACAATGGTGTAAAATCAAAATGGGATATACCGGGCTAGGATTCGAGTTACAGGAACAAGGGCCAAACCAAACACCCAAGAATGGAATCGTCGAGCGAAAACACTTGACGACCTCCGAGAAGCAACTTTTCTTGCCACCAGAGCTTTCTCCATTAATTAGGAATCTGATGCCGTCACTAAACACATTCCTTAAATTGTAGCCATTTGTTAAGTGTTTTTTTTTGTGTCTAATCCGCATATATATCACCATTTCCCTTGATTTTCTTGACTGTATATCTCTTAAATGTCAACATATACACGTGTGATTTAGTTTACGTAGATTTTTCAATGCCGAGAACCTCGATCAGAGAGTAAAAAAGGCGTAAGGTTCACATTGGTGTAAAATTGAAATGGGATATCCCGGGCTAGGATTCGAGTTACAGGAACAAGGGCCAAACCAACCACCCAAGAATGGAACCGTCAAGCGAAAACACTTTACAACCTCCTAGAAGCAGCTATTCTTACCACCTGACCTTTCTCCACCAATTAGGAATCTGATGCCGTCACTAAACACATTCCGTAAATTGTATCGATTTGTTGAGTGATTTTTTTGGGTGTCTAATCAGCATATATATCACCATTGCCCTTGATTTTCTTGACTGTATATCTCTTAAAGTCAACATATACACGTATGATTTAGTTTACGAAGATTTTTCAATGCCGAGGACCTCGATCAGAGAGTAAAAAAGGTGTAAGGTTCACAATGGTGTAAAATTAAAATGAGATACACCTGGCTAGGATTCGAGTTATAGGAACAAGGGCCAAACCAACCGCCCAAGAATGGAATCGTCGAGCGAAAACAATTGACAACCTCCTAGAAGCAGCTTTTCTTGCCACCAGACCTTTCCCCATCAATTAGCAATCTGACGCCGTTACTAGACACATTCCTTAAATTTTAGCCATTTGTTGAGTGTTTTTTTTTGGTGTCTAATCCGCATATATATCACCATTGCCCTTCATTTTCTTGACGGTATATTTCTTAAATGTCATCATATACACGTGTAATTTAGTTTACGAAGATTTTTCGATGACAAGAACCTCGAGCGGAGAGTGAAAAAGGCGTAAGGTTCACAATGATGTAAAATTAAAATTGGATATACCGAGTTAGGATTCGAGTTTAAGGAACAAGGGCCAACCCAACCACCCAAGAATCGAATCGTCGAGCGAAAACACTTGACAACCTCCTAGAAGCAGCATTTCTTGCCACCAGACCTTTCTCCATCAATTAGGAATCTGATGCCGTCACTAAACACATTCCTTAAATTGTAGCCATTTGTTGAGTGTTTTTTTTTTGGTGTCTAATCCGCATATATATCACCATTGCCCTTGATTTTCTTGACTGTATTTCTCTTAAATGTCAACATATACACGTGTGATTTAGTTTACGAAGATTTTTCAATGCCGAGAACGTCGATCAGAGAGTAAAAAAGCCGTAAGGTTCACCATGGTGTAAAATTAAAATGGGATATACCGGGCTAGGATTTGGGTTACAGAACTAGGGCCAAACTAACCACCCAAGAAAGGAGTCGTCGAGCGAAAACACTTGACAACCTCCTAGAAGCAGCTTTTCTTGCCACCAGACCTTTCTCCATCAATTAGGAATCTGATGCCGTCACTAAACACATTCCTTAAATTGTAGCCATTTGTTGAGTGTTTTTTTTGGTGTCTAATCCGCAAATATATCACCATTGCCCTTGATTTTCTTGACTGTATATCTCTTAAATGTCAACATATACACGTGTGATTTAGTTTACGGAGATTTTTCAATGCCGAGAACGTCGATCAGAGAGTAAAAAAACCGTAAGGTTCACCATGGTGTAAAATTAAAATGGGATATACCGGGCTAGGATTTGAGTTACAGAACAAGGGCCAAACTAACCACCCAAGAAAGGAGTCGTCGAGCGAAAACACTTGACAACCTCCTAGAAGCAGCTTTTCTTGCCACCAGACCTTTCTCCAGCAATTAGGAATCTGATACCGTCACTAAACACATTCCTTAAATTGTAGCCATTTATTGAGTGTTTTTTTTGGTGTCTAATCCGCATATATATCACCATTGCCCTTGATTTTCTTAACTGTATATCTCTTAAATGTCAACATATACACGTGATTTAGTTTAAGAATATTTTTCAATGCCGAGAACCTCGATCAGACAGTAAAAAAGGCGTTAGGTTCACAATGGTATAAAATTAAATGGGATATATCGGGCTAGGATTCGAGTTACAGGAACAAGGGCCAAACCAACCACCCAAGAATGGAATCGTCAAGCGAAAACACTAGACGACCTCCTAGAAGCTACTTTTCTTGCCACCCGACCTTTTTCCATCAATTAGGAATCTGATTCCGTCACTAAACACATTCCTTAAATTGTAGCCATTTGTTGAGTCTTTTTTTTGGTGTCTAATCCGCATATATATCACCATTGCCCTTGATTTTCTAGACTGTATATCTCTTAAACATCAACTTATACACGTGTGATTTAGTTTACGAAGATTTTCAATGCCGAGAACCTCGATCAGAGAGTAAAAAAGCCGTACGGTTCACAATGGTGTAAAATTAAAATGTGATATACCAGGCTAGGATTCGAGTTACAGGAACAAGGGCCAAACCAACCACCCAAGAATGGAATCGTCGAGCGAAAACACTTGACAACCTTCTAGAAGCAGCTTTTCTTGCCACCATACCTTTCTCCATCAATTAGGAATCAGATGCCGTCACTAAACACATTCCTTAAATTGTAGCCATTTGTTGAGTGTTTTCTTTGTGTCTAATCCACGTATATATCACCATTGCCTTTGATTTTCTTGACTGTATATCTCTTAAATGTCAACATGTACACGTGTGATTTAGTTTACGAAGATTTTTCAATGCCGAGAACCTCGATCAGAGAGTAAAAAAGGTGTAAGGTTCACAATGGTGTAAAATTAAAATGGGATATACCGGGCTAGGATTCGAGTTACAGGAACAAGGGCCAAACCAACCACCCAAGAATGGAATCGTCGAGCGAAAACACTTGACAACCTCCTAGAAGCAGCTTTTCTTGCCCTCAGACCTTTCTCCATCAATTAGGAATCTGATGCCGTCACTAAACACATTTATTAAATTGTAGCCTTTTTTTGAGTGTTTTTTTTGGTGTCTAATCCGCATATATATCATCGTTGCCCTTGATTTTCTTGACCGTATATCTCTTAAATGTCAACATATACACGTGTGATTTAGTTTACAAAGATTTTTCAATGTCGAGAACCTCGATCAGAGAGTAAAAAAGGCGTAAGGTTCACAATGGTGTAAAATTAAAACGGGATATACCGGGCTAGGATTCAATTTACAGGAACAAGGGCCAAACCAACCACCCATGAATGGAATCGTCGAGCGAAAATACTTGAGAACCTCCTAGAAGCAGCTTTTGTTGCCACCAGACCTTTCTCCATCAATTAGGAATCTGATGGCGTCGCTAAACACATTCCTTAAATTATCGCGATTTGTTGAGTGTTTTTTTTGGTGTCTAATTCGCATATATATCACCATTGCCCTTGATTTTCTTGACTGTATATCTCTTAAATGTCAACGTATACACGTGTGATTTAGTTTACGAAGATTTTCAATGCCAAGAACCTCGATCAGAGTGTAAAAAAGGCGTAAGGTTAACAATGGTGTAAAATTAAAATGGGATATTCTGGGCTAGGATTCGAGTTACAGGAACAAGGGGCAGACCAACCACCCAAGAGTGAAATCGTCGAGCGAAAACACTGGACAACCTCCTAGAAGCAGCTTTTCTTGCCACCAGACCTTTCTACATCTATTAGGAATCTGATGCCGTCACTAAACACATTTCTTAAATTGTAGCCATTTGTTGAGTGCTTTTTTAGGTGTCTAATCCGCATATATATCACCATTGCCCTTGATTTTCTTGACTGTATATCTCTTAAATGTCAACATATACACGTGTGATTTAGTTTACAAAGATTTTTCAATGCCGAGAACCTCGATCAGAGAGTAAAAAAGGCGTAAGGTTCACAATGGTGTAAAATTAAAATGGGATATACTGGGCTAGGATTCGAGTTACAGGAACAACGGCCAAACCAACCACCCAAGAATGGAATCATCAAGCGAAAACAGTTGACAACCTCCTAGAAGCAGCTTTTCTTGCCACCAGACCTTTCTCCATTAATTAGGAATCTGATGCCGTCACTAAACACATTCCTTAAATTGTAGCCATTTGTGGAGTGTTTTTTTTTGGTGTCTAATCCGCATATATATCACCATTGCCCTTGATTTTCTTGACTGTATATCTCTTAAATCTCAACATATACACGTGTGATTTAGTTTATGAAGATTTTTCAATGCCGAGAACCTCGATCAGAGAGTAAAAAAGGCGTAAGGTTCACAATGGTGTAAAATTAAGATGGGATATACCGGGCTAGGATTCGAGTTACAGGAGCAAGGGCCAAACCAACCACCCAAGAATGGAATCGTCAAGCGAAAACACTTGACAACCTCCTAGAAGCAGCTTTTCTTGCCACCAGACCTTTCTCCGTCAATTAGGAATCTGATGCCGTCACTAAACACATTCCTTAAATTGTAGCCATTTGTTGAGTGTTTTTTTTTTTTTTGTGTCTACTCCGGATATATATCACAATTGCCCTTGATTTTCTTGACTATATATCTCTTAAAGGTCAACATATACACGTGTGATTTAGTTTACGATGATTTTTCAATGCCGAGAACCTCGATCAGAGAGTAAAAAAGGCGTAAGGTTCATTATGGTGTAAAATTAAACTGGGATATACTGGGCTAGGATTCGAGTTACAGGAACAAGGGACAAACCAACCACCCAAGAATGGAATCGCCGAGGGAAAACACTTGACAACCTCCTAGAAGCAGCTTTTCTTGCCACCATCCCTTTCTCCATCAATGTAACAACTCTCATCAAAAGTCATATTTATTTAATTAAATTGTCCAATAGGAAACCCTAATTGAGAAACCCAAGTGATTCTGCATAAACCCTAAAATTTTCAAAACATTTGGAATCAGGATTAGGGCCCCTAAAACTAAGGGGGGGGGGGGTAAACCCTAGTTATATTTATGTACATAAAATGCTGTCAAATTCGAATTTTACGAAGTTGTTGACTCATAAGGGCTAGATAGGTGACGAAGCATGCCTAGTCTACTTCGACATCCCAGGCGACACGCGACAGGGACCATGGTCTCCTTCGCGACACGCGGGAGATGCCAAATTAGGGTATAAATACAGGGGCTTGGGACTTGATTCCTGGCTTCAGTTCGACGTTAAAATTCTTTACGTACACAAAGTTAGACACCGTTTACTATAAAAAACACATACGATTCACGAAGTGCTGCCACAAAACAGGGTAATAACTCGATCTCTATTACGATTCATTTTCCGATCGATCAATGTACTCAATGGATGTTTAAGTGCTGCCCACAGTAGGGTGATGCTTTGTCATTAGTCGTTAATTCAATGGATGTTTAAGCATAACACTTTGTCATTCATTGTGAGGGTTGATCTCGTGAGTTATCGTAAATGCCGTATTGATTACTAACCCAGTTTTGTGTGCATTGTTATTTAAATTAGGTTAACAAGGCTAATCCGTAGAGTAAACTCTATCCGTGTTAAATCTGCAATGTGAGTCATTCTATTTTTATCAAATCTATTTACAAAAGTATGTTTATTTCAAAGTTATAATTACGGGGATTAAGTTTTTGTAATCACCAAGTTACAGCCGGTATGTGGGGTTTTGTATACATTACTTGATAATCGTCACCATTGGACAATGAGTTAGCCAAGGGGTGATATGACCATAGTCACAAACACCATTGGACAACGAGATAGCCAATGTATGTTCGAGTGGCAAATACTGTGGGTAGTTGGTTTGATATCTGAAACATTGTAATCTCTTAATACTGTAAATTATAACAAATGTGTCATTTTATTAAATAGAATGATTCACTCAGTATTTCCCGCTGACAAAACCTTTTTCAAATATGTTTCACGTGATCTGTTGTAATACAGGAAAAGTGCCAGGGAGCACTGCAAGCTTAAGAAAGTGGCTCATTGAAAAAGGAAGAAATATGTTTTGCTAAATAAAGATTTCTCCAGGAAATCATAATATTGTAAATTAACGGGGTTTTATCCCGAATTGTGAAATAAAATAATCGGGAAAATTTTAGCTTTACAACGATCCTGATAATAAACTTTCGCTGTTAAACTCAATTAAATAAATACCACGGGATTTCTGTCTCGCGGCTCCTAAAACGGGTCAAACCGGGTCGGGGGTCGTGACAGAAAAAGGTGGTATCAGAGCAACTGAGTTAAGCTAATTAAGTATTTAGAAATACTTAATTTTTCCTGATTACTACTATGTGATTATGTGTTTTATTAACTGACTATTTGTTAGTTACAGTATGGGTAAGAAAAAGCTTTCAAGCATCTATCTTAAATTAGATAGGTCATCGAACGAGAAGGGAAGTTCATCCCAAACCAAATTCTCAAAACTTCCTGCAATTCCTGAAGAAGGAATATTTGTTCGAAAAGCCCAATACGAGAAACCACTTTCTCCGAATAAAAGAAGTTTGATTCTTAAAAAAAGTCAGGAGAAAATAAAGAAAGCCCGAGAAAAGAAAGTTAAACAGGAAACCCAGGAATTAACCAGTAAAACACATTGGGAGGACAAATTAGATGAAAAATGGGCGGATCTTTATATGCTAGCCACTGTAGCAGTAAATGCTAATATTTAGAATACCATGACTTCGTAATAGCAACCTTATCACTTATAAACCCGAAATATCATCTAGTAAATAAATAAAAACTAGTATGTTTAAATTGTCCATTTTCCTTTGTATAAATTAGTCACAGGGTATTCAATAAAATTTAAAGGTTATTTCTAAAAAAAAAATTGTTATAAATTTTAACTTAGCATTTTTGTATTTTACTTGTATGTTAAACAGCATGAATGATTTATCAGAAGCCCTAGAGAATCTCAACCTATACCCCGTAAATCTAGAAGTTTCTAAAGAGTTTACTGGGTATTTTCCTGATGTGGAACAACCTGTAGAATTCAACGCTCCACCTTTGAAAAAGCCAAAACCAAAGAAAAGAAGGAAATATGTATGGGGGAGTCGTATACGTAGGAAAAGGCTAGCTACGAAACTTCCTAAAATAAACAATCCTTTAGAAAAAGGAAAAGAAATTGTAACCAGGGAAAGTTCTAGACAGCAGGAGATGGAGACTGAAGTCCAGGAATATTCTAGGCAAATGGGAATGCAGTTTGATGAATATTCCAAGGAAATAGAAATAAAAATGGAGGTTGGAAAAGGTTCTAGACCAACTCAGATGGAAATTGGAGAAAGCTCCAAACAAAACCAGGGAATGACTTTTTAGGAGGAAATAGATTACATATTGGCAAGTTGTGAAACTATTCAGCCTGTCAATACAAATAATTTTACTCGTCCTATTGAAAATCAACTCCCTATAAATCTTGAACCAGCAATCCCAGAACCAATAGTCCACTCCCAACCTTTAGGAATGGACGAATGGTGGACGAATGATTGGCAATTCCAAAACATTGTCAACAGTCCTTATTCCTTTCTTCCACAATTCGATCCAGAACCATTACCAAATCTACCCATGAGTAACGAAAATCTGGCTGAACTTCGCCATTTTGGCGAAGAGTTAATGGATGCGGGAAGTAGAATTCGGGAGATAGGGGGACAAATTGCTTGGAAGTATGATGAAAGGGAGCTTCGTTTTTAGGAAGACAAATGACAAGAGATAATGGGTTGGTAAAACTGTGGTTGTGTAATAGTAATAGTAAAATCAGTATTTTTAAAAATAAATAATAAAACGGTTGTATATAGAGGCATGATATAATCTATAAACTAAATGAAATTTTAGATTTTGTTGGTATATTCGTTTACGTGATTATGTGCAATTAATTGTAACATTGGATTATTTCTTTTATACTAATTATTTATCTATAAATTAATTATCAGATGGCAAACATTGGTAATGAACCAGTAAATGAAGTAAATCAATCCGACCAAATTCAGGAAGAATAATTGTTAAATAGACAAGATATAGAGGATATCGTTGCACAAGGAATAGCCAATGCTATTCCAGCAATCGTTGCTGCTGTTCAAAAACCTGTTAAACCGCAATCAATCATTCCTAGTAAACGTACTCAAAGCAACGGAGGCGGAAATCATGTTAATAACAATAATGATCTGCAAGCCCCAATTTTCAAGAAAATGAAAGCTGCAACACCTGGTTGCACTTACAAAGAATTCCTTGCCTGTAAACCAAATGAGTTTTCAGGTAACGAAGGGGCTATTGCAGCATTACGTTGGTTAGAGAAAACTGAGGCAGTAATTGCCATAAGCAAATGTGCTGAGGAAGACCAAGTTATGTATGCGTCTAATCTTTTTAAAGAAGGGGCGTTAGAATGGTGGAACACAGTGTTACAAGCTAAAAGAAGGATTGAGGCCTATGCCATGAACTGGGAAGAATTTAAGAGTCTTGTAGAAAGAAAATTCTGTCCCGAGTATGAAAAAGATCAAATGGAAAATAAATTCCTAAACCATCGGATGGTTAATGTGGACTGTCAAGGATATACTTCCACATTTTTTGAATATGCTAGAGAGGTACCAACGCTGGCTTCGCCAGAGCCGGTACTCATTTCTCGCTACATTTGGGGATTAATTAGCGAAATCCGCAATATCGTTAAAGCTGCGAGACCTCGCACTATTGACGATGCAGTGGAACTAGCCAACACCCTAACTGATGAACTGGTACGCACAAGAGATGAAACTAGGAAAAAGGAACTGGCTCAGAAAATTACCCAAGGATTTCGTACGAGTAATAATAACAGTTTCAGGAGAAGAGGAACGGGACAATCCTCAATTCCGCCTTTCTGCAGAAATTGCAGAAGGAAACATTTTGGGAGATGCAGTGTAACCTGCAACTTTTGTAAAGTTGTAGGACATCGTGAAGAAAACTGCAGGAAGAAATCCACAATTTGTTACAATTGTGGAGAAACTGGACATTTCAGGCCAGATTGTCCGAAACTAGTCAAACCAGCTGATAACAACAAAGCCAAAGCTGCAGAAGGAGCTATTAAGAAGAATGTCAGAGCATTCCAGCTAACTACTCAAGAAGCAGAACTTATTCCAGATGTGATAGCTGGTACGTTCTTAGTTCACAATGTTTACGCAAAAGTATTATTTGACTCTGGTGCAAACCAAAGTTTTATAAATACTTTATTCTGTCAAGCTCTTAAGTTACCTTTAACCAACATTAGGCAGATTTTTACAGTCGAAACCGCAGATGGGAATTCAGTTAAAATAGATCAGGTTTTGCAAAAAGTAGAAATAGAACTTTCAGGTCATAAATTTTCTACAAATCTGTTACCTATGAAATTAGCTGAATTCGATGTTGTGTTAGGAATGGATTGGTTGATAGCCAACCATGCTCGAATTCTTTGTGATAAGAATTCTATAGAAATTCAAGCACCTACTGAAGAAATAATCACGATTACAGGAGATAAACCACGTAAACCCATGAAGTTCATATCAGTAATGAAAGTTGCTAGTTATAAACGAAAGCAAGGAATAGTATATATGATTTCGGTAATCATTAATACTAAGAACAAAGAACTTAAGGAGATCCCTGTAGTCTCAGAATACTTAGATGTATTTCCAGAAGAATTACCAGGATTACCACCAGATAGGGAGGTAGAATTTAGGATTCATCTAATTCCTGGAACTACACCGATAGCTAAGGCACCTTATCGGTTAGCTCCTACCGAAATGTTAGAAATGAAAAAGCAATTAGATGAATTACTAAGTAAAGGATTCATACAACCTAGTTCATCCCCTTGGGGAGCACCAGTGTTGTTTGTAAAGAAAAAGGATGGTTCAATGAGAATGTGTATCGATTATAGAGAATTAAATAAGGTTACAATTAAGAATCGATACCCATTACCTAGGATTGATGATCTATTCGATCAACTTCAAGGGGCTAGATATTTTTCTAAGATAGATTTACGCTCCGGATATCATCAATTGAAGGTACAAGAAGAAGATATACCTAAGACTGCTTTCAGAACTAGGTATGGTCATTACGAGTTTACAGTCATGCCCTTTGGATTAACGAATGCACCTGCAGCGTTCATGGACATGATGAATAGGATCTGTAAACCGTATTTGGATAAGTTCGTAATTGTCTTCATAGATGATATATTTATTTATTCAAAAAGTCAGGACGAACATTGTCAGCACTTGCATACACTCTTAACTTTGTTAAGAAAAGAAAAGCTGTATGCCAAATTCTCAAAATGTGAATTTTGGCTACAAGAAGTGCAATTTTTAGGATACATGGTAAATCACGAAGGTATTCATGTAGATCCTGCTAAGATCGAGGCAATTACCAATTGGAAGATTCCACAAACAGCAATGGAAATTAGAAGTTTTATAGGTTTAGCTGGGTACTATAGACGGTTTATTAAGGATTTTTCCAAGATAGTTGTACCATTAACTAAGCAAACCTGTAAAGCCGTTAAGTTTGAATGGGGACCTAAACAAGAAGAAGCCTTTAGAATCTTGAAACATAAATTAACCAATGCTCCAATCTTAGCCTTACCAGAAGGAACTGAAGATTTTGAAGTATATTGTGATGCTTCAAAACTAGGATTTGGATGTGTGCTTATGCAACGCAAGAAGGTAATTGCATATGCTTCAAGACAGTTGAAAAAGCACGAAGAGAACTATACGACTCATGACTTAGAATTAGGAGCTGTAATTTTTGCCCTTAAGATTTGGAGACATTATCTTTACGGAAGTAAATTTACTGTCTATACAGACCATAAAAGTTTAAAATATATTTTTGGGCAAAAAGAATTAAACATGAGACAAAGAAGATGGATGGAAATCCTAAGTGATTACGACTGTGATATTCAGTATCACGAAGGAAAGACAAATGTAGTTGCAGATGCCTTAAGTCGTAAGTACCATGAAAAGCAACGACGAGTTCGTGCTCTCAGATTAAATCTACAGTTAGATTTAATGGAACAAATAAAGAATGTCCAGGAAACCGCAATCAAGGATGATGCTGAAGGAATGAAAAGAAGAATAAAAGAATTAGAGCAAGGAACTGATGGAATTTGGAGATTTCATAAGAAAAGGATTTGGGTACCAAAGCAGGGAGAATTAAAAAATAAGATCTTAGAGGAAGCTCATAAATCTAGGTATACCATACATCCTAGAAACAATAAAATGTACCAAGATTTAAGAAATAATTTCTGGTGGATAGGCATGAAAAAGGATATAGCTAGCTATGTCTCTAAGTGTCTTACTTGTTCACAAGTTAAGGCAGAACATCAGAAACCATCAGGTTTATTACAACAGTTAGAAATGCCAGTATGGAAATGGGAACTCATAACAATGGATTTTGTTACTAAGTTACCCAAAACCAGAAAAGGTAATGATGCGATTTGGATAATTGTGGATCGATTAACCAAATCTGCTCACTTTCTACCAATGAAAGAAACCTTTAACATGGAAAGACTAGCAAAGTTATATGTAGATGAAGTCGTATCTCTACATGGAGTTCCACTCTCCATTGTATCCGATAGAGATAGTCGTTTCACTTCTCATTTTTGGACAAGTTTCCAGAAAGCAATGGGAACTCGAGTAAACCTAAGTACTGCATATCATCCCCAAACAGACGGGCAAAGTGAAAAGACAATCCAAACTCTGGAAGACATGCTCCGAGCATGTGTGATAGATTTTGGTGGAAATTGGGATGATCACTTACCATTAATTGAATTCTCCTATAAAAATAGTTATCATTCAAGTATTGAAACTGCCCCATTTGAAGCACTGTATGGAAGAAAATGCAAAACTCCAGTTTGTTGGGCAGAAATAGGTGAAAGTCAATTATCAGGTCCTGAAATAGTGCAAGAGACGACCGACAAGATTACTCAAATCAAGGAAAGGCTGAAGACGGCTCGAGATCGCCAGAAGAGTTATGCAGATAATAGATGCAAGCCGTTATAATTCCAAATTGGAGATAGAGTATTATTGAAAGTTTCTCCTTGGAAAGGAGTTGTTAGATTCGAAAAGAAAGGAAAGCTAAGTCCAAGATACGTAGGACCATTTCCAGTGATCCAACGTATAGGACCAGTTGCTTATCGTTTACAACTGCCAGAAGAATTAGCTGGAGTACATGATGTATTTCATGTATCCAATCTCAAGAAATGCCTAGCAGACAAATCTCTGGTAGTACCTCTTCAAGACATAGAGGTAAACGAAAAGTTAAAATTTGTTGAGAAACCTCTTCAGATAGAAGATAGAAAAGTGAAGTTTCTCAAGCACAAACGACTAGTGCTAGTTAAAGTAAAGTGGGATTCAAAGAGAGGAGCTGAATACACTTGGGAGCTGGAATCAGAAATGAAGCGAAAGTATCCACATTTATTCCAGTAAAATCTCGAGGACGAGATTTTTATTAAGGTGGGGAGAATGTAACAACTCTCATCAAACGTCATATTTATTTAATTAAATTGTCCAATAGGAAACCCTAATTGAGAAACCAAAGTGATTCTGCATAAACCCTAAAATTTTCAGAACATTTGGAATCAGGATTAGGGCCCCTAAAACTAGGGGGGGTGTAAACCCTAGTTATATTTATCTATATAAAATGCTGTCAAATTCGAATTTTACGAAGTTGTTGACTCATAAGGGCTAGATAGGTGACGAAGCATGCCTAGTGTACTTTGATATCCCAGGCGACACGCGACAGGGACCATGGTCTCCTTCGCGACACGCGGGAGATGCCAAATTAGGGTATAAATACAGGGGCTTGGGGCTTGATTCCTGGCTTCAGTTCGACGTTAAAATTCTTTACGTACACAAAGTTAGACATTGTTTACTACAAAAAACACATACGATTCACGAAGTGCTGCCACAAAACAGGGTAATAACTCGATCGCTATTACGATTCATTTTCCGATCGATCAATGTACTCAATGGATGTTTAAGTGCTGCCCACAGTAGGGTGATGCTTTGTCATTAGTCGTTAATTCGATGGATGTTTAAGCATAGCACTTTGTCATTCGTTGTGAGGGTTGATCTCGTGAGTTAACGTAAATGCCGTATTGATTACTAACCCAGTTTTATGTGCATTGTTATTTAAATTAGGTTAACAAGGCTAATCCATAGAGTAAACTCTATCCGTGTTAAATCTGCAATGTGAGTCATTCTCTTTTTATCAAATCTATTTACAAAAGTATGTTTATTTCAAAGTTATAATTACGGGGATTAAGTTTTTGTAATCACCAAGTTACAGCCGGTATGTGGGGTTTTGTATACATTACTTGATAATCGTTACCATTGGACAATGAGTTAGCCAAGGGGTGATATGACCATAGTCACAGACACCATTAGACAACGAGATAGCCAATGTATGTTCGAGTGACAAATACTGTGGGTAGTTGGTTTGATATCTGAAACATTGTAATCTCTTAATACTGTAAATTATAACAAATGTGTCATTTTATTAAATAGAATGATTCACTCAGTATTTCCCGCTGACAAAACCTTTTTCAAACATGTTTCAGGTGATCTGCTGTAATCCAGGAAAAGTGCCAGGGAGCACTGCAAGCTTAAGAAAGTGGCTCATTGAAAAAGGAAGAAATATGTTTTGCTAAATAAAGATTTCTCCAGGAAATCATAATATTGTAAATTAACGGGGTTTTATCCCGAATTGTGAAATAAAATAATCGGGAAAATTTTAGCTTTACAACGATCCTGATAATAAACTTCCACTATTAAACTCAATTAAATAAATACCACGGGATTTCTGTCCCGCGGTTCCTGAAACGGGTCAAACCGGGTCGGGGGTCGTGACAATCAATAAGGAATCTGATGCCGTCACTAAACACATTCCTTAAATTGTAGCCATTTGTTGAGTGTTTTTTTTTGTGTCTAATCCACATATATAACACCACTGCCCTTAAACGTCAACATATACACGTGTGATTTAGTTTACGAAGATTTTTCAATGCCGAGAACCTCGATCAGAGAGTAAAAAAGGCGTAAGGTTCACAGTGGTGTAAAATTAAAATGGGATATACCGGGCTAGGATTCGAGTTACAGGAACAAGGGCCAAACCAACCACCCAAGAATGGAATCGTCGAGCGAAAACACTTGACAACCTCCTAAAAGCAGCTTTTCATGCCACCAGACCTTTCTCCATCAATTAGGAATCTGATGCCGTCACTAAACACATTCCTTAAATTGTAGCCATTTGTAGAGTGTTTTTTTTTGGTGTCTAATTCGCATATATATCACTATTGCCCTTGATTTTCTTGACTGTATATCTCTCAAATGTCAACATATACACGTGTGATTTAGTTTACGAAGATTTTTCAATGCCGATGTCACACCCCCAAAATCCACACGCGGAGTATCACCGCTTGGAGGCGTGACTGACCAGGATCAAGCCACCAATCATATTGAACAATGTATGTAGTAAAAGTAATTCAACCAAACAATATGAAAGGTGTTCAAAACCAAAGCATAGTTAAGTGTTTAGCGGAAGCATAAATGTAAAACCCAACATAAGTAATAAGTTTGAAATGTCATAAATGTTTAACATGGCATCCTCGATCCATGTCCCACAATGACTGTGCCTCCCCGTGCAAGCTCCATGAGTACATAACGACCTGCAAGGCCTGTAACAACGAGTTAACAACAAAGTTGAGCGAGTTGATAGTTGGTTGTTTAGTTATAGTATTCGTTTCGTAAACCGTATGTTTGTTTAGTAAACTATGTATCGTATTTGTTTGTATCGCGGCCTTCTAGGCATGTTTGCGAAGATTTGTGGGGGTTTCCCATGTATTCTAGACTAGTTGTATTTGTATCGTGGCCCTCCAGGCTTGTTTGCGAAGTTTAGTATTCGTATCGCGGCCATTCCAGGCATGTGTGCGAAGATTAGTATTCGTATCGCGGCCATTTCAGGCATGTGTGCGAAGATTAGTATTCGTATCGCGGCCATTCCAGGCATGTTTGCGAAGATTAGCATTCGTATCGCGGCCATTACGGGCATGTTTGCGAAGATTAGTGGGGGCTTCCCATGTGTTACTAGTCTAGCTGTATCTATAAGTGACCTTCTCCTAACGAGGTCAGTGGTACGTATTCCAGTAACGATGAAAGTACAGGTAATCATTTAACCCCATTCCCAACCCCGGGAATCCCATGCCTTGGTAAGAGTGTGAACTCACCTTGGTTTTCTCGGTATGCTAACTATGTGCTCACAAGTAATCAATCAAGTCCTATAGTATGCACGTATACTCAGTCAGTTCAAGTTCGTAAAGTTTCACATACAATCCATACCACAGAGTGTTTGGCAGTTAACATCATGCACCACGTAAGCAGCTAGTAAGTTCTCATGCAATTTATGTTTCACATACATGTCCATCACAGTTTGTACTAACATGGTTATTCAATAACACACTTGAGAGAGTTAACAGTCATAACGAAGTTAGCAACTTAACATGATTTAGATAGATAATAGGAATAATAAACTAACATTGTTAATTAACTAACAGAGTTATTGTTCAGAATACTTAACTAAAACACATGCGACGAAAACACATTTTGGGCGAAAACCCTTGTCACTATATCGAGATTATATGATCGCATAATCGATTACATCTTATCAGTTTTGAAATCTTTATATTATCATACGATTAGCATCATTAGAATTTACTCAAGTAATATAAAAAATCACGTAACCACCCAGATTAATCCCA
This sequence comes from Helianthus tuberosus, assembly GCA_030545235.1. NCBI lineage: Eukaryota > Viridiplantae > Streptophyta > Magnoliopsida > Asterales > Asteraceae > Helianthus > Helianthus tuberosus. The sequence goes on along the minus strand of CM060385.1, from coordinate 40,622,087 downwards.
ACATAACATGCAATTCATGAAAATCTAATTATTTATCAATCATGGCCAACAATTTGGAATGAGGCTTATCTAATAGCACACAATTTCATATCCCCTGACACTTCACAAGCAATCACATAATACAACATCTCACATGCAATTAATTGTATTACCATCACAATTCACGAAATCAATCACCTACTGTTCAGTTAACTTAGATCGATTATTAACCAATTTGTAACACCCATTAACACCAATTCCCTAACAACAATCAATCATAGTTATCAAGCTAATCGAGCAGTCAACATATAAAACCACACACGTCTATACTACATCAGTGTATACAAGGTTCCTTACCATTTGTTCATGACACCTACCCACACATATATCATCATGTAATATCATACTTCATGTTATCAATGAGAACAACAAGCAGATTATAATAAAGATTCATTATACTAACCAAAGTTAAGAGCACCAAGATTGAAGAGCTTCGAATGTGAAGGGGATGAGAGTTTCTCCTGTTGCCGTACGCAACTTTGAGAGAGATATAGGGTAGGGTTTGTTGTTATTATGTGATATATTGGTATTATTATACGCATCATCAAATTATATTGGTAATAACACCCTAGTGGGCCGGTTGTGCCACAATGCATAAAAATAATATAAAAGATCGTCACTGGGCCAAGGCCCATTCCTGTTTTCGTTGGCCTCCAAGTGGACGAAAACACTTGGTGTTTTCATGGGGTGTGTTTTCGTGAGGAGGGGGATTTCGGCCAAGGTTACATATTAAATTATAACACGCAAATTACCACCTAGCACATTATTAATATATACTCATATATAATGCACACCAAATATGTATAACACACGCTTTGCAAATAAGTACAAGGTTCAGTCGAATAGAGACCTTGAAAACTCGGGTTGTCACATTACCCCCAACATGAAAGAAATTTCGTCCCGAAATTTAGCACGTGGTTACTGAGGAAGCTAGTTGTGTTGTGTTGTTTACTGGTTTTCCTGGGGTGTCACATCATCCCCCCCGTTGATTTGGAATTTTGTCCCGAAATTCTGTAGTAGCTTCAGCCTCAGTAGTGGTTGCACTATTTCCGAGCAACTGGGGATACTTGAGTTTCATTTGATCTTCTCATTCCCAGGAAAACTCTGGACCACGACGGGAGTTCCAACGAACTCGAACAAGGGGTATTCTGGTGCGTTTGAGGACCTTAACATCCCGGTCCGTGATTTCAACTGGTTCCTCGACGAATCGCAACTGATCGTCGATAGTTAGCTCCTTCAAAGGAACTATGAGGGTCTCATCTGACAGACACTTCTTCTGATTTGACAAGTGAAAAAAACGTTGTGAACTGCACTGAGTTCTGCGGGCAGGTTTAGTTTGTAGGCTACTTTGCCTATCTTCTAAATGATTTCAAACGGTCCGACATATCGCGGATTGAGCTTGCCCCCTTTTTTCCAAAACGAACCACACACTTCCAGGGTGAAACTTTGAGTAGCACTCGATCCCCAACTTGGAACTCGAGTGGTTTCCGGTGCTTGTTTGCGTAGGCTTTCTGACGGTCACATGCTGCCGCCATGCGTTGCCGTATCTGAGCAATTCTTTCCGTTGTGTCCACTACAAGTTCTGGACCCGTGATCTGACTATCACCCACCTCTGCCCAACAAAGAGGTGATCGACATTTACACCCGTACAATGCCTCGAATGGAGCGGCTTGAATGCTGGTGTGGTAACTGTTGTTATACGAGAACTCTACTAACGGGAGGTGCTTTTCCCAGCCGTTGCCAAAATCGATTACGCATGCCCGAAGCATGTCTTCTAGAGTTTGGATGGTGCATTCAGACTGCCCATCTGTGCTCATGTCCAACCGAGAGCCAAAAGATTTGTCCATTGCTTGCCATAGTTCTGAAGTAAAACGTGCGTCACGATCGGAGATAATCGAGGTTGGCACCCCGTGCCTTGAAACAACTTCCTTGAGATATACGTCTGCTAGAGTAGAGAACTTGTCTGTTTCCTTGATAGCCAAGAAGTGTGCAGACTTAGTGAGTCGATCCACGATCACCCAAATAGTATCATTCCCACGTTGAGATCTAGGCAGGCCAGTAACAAAATCTATGGAAATTTGCTCCCATTTCCATTGTGGTATCTCTGGTTGTTGGAGTAGGCCCGATGGTTTCTGATATTCAGTCTTGACTCTCGCACAAGTCAAACACTTGCTGACGTATGTTGCGAAGTGAGCTTTCATGCTAGGCCACCAGTAGGTAGTCTTTAAGTCGTGGTACATCTTATCCGAACCAGGATGTACCGAGTAACGAGACTTATGCGCTTCATCCATTATAAGTTCTCATAAATTTCCATAGTGTGGGACCCAAATGCGTCCTGTTACGTAATAGGCACCGTCTTCCTTTTGTTCTAACCGTTGCCTTGAGCCGCGTAGGGCTTCAGCCCTGACATTTTCTGGTTTCAATGCTTCTACCTGAGCATCTCGTATCTGAGAAGGAAGACTAGACTGAATAGTGAGTTGCAACGCTCGTACACGCCTAGGTGTAGTATCCTTTCGACTGAGGGCGTCGGCCACCACATTGGCTTTGCCCGGATGGTACTTTATAGCACATTCGTAATCGTTTAAAAACTTGACCATCGACGCTGACGCATGTTTAATTCCTTTTTCTTGAAGATATGCTCGAGACTCCTGTGATCGGTGTAGATAGTGCACTTGGTACCGTACAGGTAATGTCTCCATATCTTGAGTGCGAAGACAACAGCTCCCAGCTCTAAATCGTGTGTAGTGTAATTCCGTTCGTGAATCTTAAGTTGGCGCGAAGCATATGCAATGACTTTATCCCGTTGCATCAACACACATCCAAGACCCTGAATAGATGCGTCGCAGTAGACTACAAAATCGTCTGTGCCTTCAAGCAATGAGAGGATAGGTGCGCTACAAAGTCTATCCTTTATGTGCTGAAATGCTGATTCCTGTGCATTTCCCCAACGATAGATAACGCCTTTCTGAGTTAGTGAGGTGAGGGGTTGTGCAATCTTGGAGAAGTCTTTGATGAACCTTCTATAGTAGCCCGCCAAACCCAAGAATTGGCGGATTTCTGTTGGTGTATGCGGTGCAGGCCAGTTCTTAATCGAGTCTACCTTAGATGGATCAACATGAATCCCATCCTTGTTTACCACGTGGCCTAGAAAGTGGACTTCACGAAGCCAGAAATCGCATTTTGAAAACTTGGCGTACAACTGTTCTGCTCGAAGGAGTTCCAAAATGAGTCGTAAATGCTGCTCGTGTTCCTCCTGACTCTTGGAGTAGATCAAAATGTCATCGATGAATACAATCACGAATTTATACAAGTAAGGCTTGCACACTCTGTTCATAAGGTCCATGAAAACCGCAGGCGCGTTTGTTAACCCGAATGGCATGACCAGAAACTTGTAATGGCCGTAGCGTGTTCTGAATGCTGCTTTGGAGACGTCCTCGTCCTGGACTCTCAGTTGATGGTAGCCTGACCTCAGATCAATCTTTGAATAGTAGCTCGACCCTTGCAGCTGGTCGATCAAGTCGTCAATGCGTCAGTAACAAGTGCTAAGATAGCGGTGTGACCCTTTCGCAAACACTTCTGGGCCTTAAGAAAGGAGATGATGCCCACTACAGCACCACTCTTGTCGCCTTGAATTTCAAGAGGTTCTTTGCCGGAACAGGGAATAGGAACAATCTTCTCTTTGCATAGGATCTCTGCTTGCTGTTGGGATAACCAATCCATCCCAATGACGATGTCGAAACTACCCAGAACTATAGGACTGAGATCGATAGAGAAAGTCTGACCATCGAGGATAAGATTACAACCCTTAACTATGTGAGTGGCCTCTAAACTTTTACCGTTTGCTAACTCTACAACATGCTTGGTGTTTAAGGGAGTTGGTGTGCGTTTTAACATTTGACTAACTTTTGGAGACACATAACTGGTATCGGCCCCATTGTTTCCATCATTGTTTCCCCCATTGTTGTTCCCATTGCCCTGATTATTGTTATTGTTGTTTTGATTCTGGTTAAACTGAGGGCAGTTCCGCTTGATGTGGCCTTCAGCACCACACTGAAAGCATCCCCTGTTACCTCGCTGTCGATGCTGGTTCTGTGGAGCTGGTGGTTGTTGCTGTTGGTTCTGATTCGCAGGTCACGAGCTCCTGCAATCCTTAGCTTCATGACCCATCTTGAGACACCTCTGGCAACGACCCCTGTTGCACTAACCACTGTGGTGCCTGTTACATGTGTTGCACTTTGGGTGATTTCCTCGATATCCACCCTGCCCTTGACTACCGGAAGATTGCTTACCAGGGCTCTGATAGTCATCAATCTTTCACTGCTGTGCCTGGGACTGAACTGAAGTCGAACCCTTGCTGGAGGTTCCTTCCCACTTTCGTTTGTTGTCACTGGGAGTAGCTGAAGTAGTAGTAGTAGTAGTACCGATACGCTTAGGCAGCCTGTTCTGTTCCACTGCCTGGTCTGTGAGACGATGAGCAAGACGAGTAACATCCTGGATAGTAGCAAGGTTAGCAGAAGTCACATGACTTTGAATCTCTGGTACTAAGCCTTTGAGGTACAACTCAATGCGTTTGATGGGAGGATCCACCATAGTTGGACATAACACTGCCAGTTCGTTGGATCGTTTCGTGTACGCTTCTATCTCTGACCCCGTCATCTTCAGGTTAAAGAACTCCACTTCCAGCTGGTGGATGTCATCATGACTACAGTATTCACGTTTGATCAGTTCCTTAAAATCATTCCATGGGGTGGCATTAGCAGCCGCCAGCCCCAGCATCTGAACTTGCGCATTCCACCAAGTTAGCGCAGTGCCTTCGAGAGTACCAGTGGCGTACTTCACCCTACGAGCCTCAGGGCATTCACATATTTCGAAGACCGATTCGAGCTTTTCAAACCAATGGAGGAGTCCAACGGCCCCTTCAGTGCCACTGAAAGTACTAGGACGACAGTCCATGAACGTCTTGAATGTGCATACAGGTGGCTGAGAGTGTTGACTTGTCGTGTGCGTAAGAGTAAACAGAATTAAGCACAAGTGTTGGTTTACGAAGGTAGGATCTAAGGATCCTAGAGTAAGTTGTGATGGCAGGTTATACCTCCTGCCTGGGCAGCTGCGAGTGCTGCAGTAACTTGTTCAGTAATCAAAGCCGCCAACTGGGCTTGAGTTAGGTTAACGCGTCCACTCATGATCTTGATATCAAAGAGAACATGAGTGAGAGAGGTTCGCGAAAGTGCGATGACAGAAGAGAGTAAGCACATAAGTGTTTCAATCAACAGTTTTTACGTTTATCTAAGCATACCATGAGCAAAGTTCTATGTAATCTAGCATGTAGGCAATGTAAACATAAATCGTATCACCTAGAATGTTGAGTCTTGCACGTGGAGCGAAGCGTCATTGTGGATCGTTGAGCACTGTACAGGTTATAGTCTGGTTTTAACAAAAAACTTTTTCCCTTTATTAAAACCAAGTTCACTATAACCAATGGCTCTGATACCAATCTGTCACACCCCCAAAATCCACACGCAGAGTATCACCGCTTGGAGGCGTGACTGACCAGGATCAAGCCACCAATCATATTGAACAATGTATGTAGTAAAAATAATTCAACCAAACAATATGAAAGGTGCTCAAAACCAAAGCATAGTTAAGTGTTTAGCGGAAGCATAAATGTAAAACCCAACATAAGTAATAAGTTTGAAATGTCATAAATGTTTAACAAGGCATCCTCGATCCATGTCCCACAACGACTGTGCCTCCCCGTGCAAGCTCCATGAGTACATAACGACCTGCAGGGCATGTAACAACGAGTCAACAACAAAGTTGAGCGAGTTCACAGTTGGTTGTTTAGTTATAGTATTCGTTTCGTAAACCGTATGTTTGTTTAGTAAACTATGTATCGTATTTGTTTGTATCGCGGCCTTCCAGGCATGTTTGCGAAGATTTGTGGGGGTTTCACATGTATTCTAGACTAGTTGTATTTGTATCGCGGCCCTCCAGGCATGTTTGCGAAGTTTAGTATTCGTATCGCTGCCATTCCAGGCATGTGTGCGAAGATTAGTATTCGTATCACGGCCATTCCAGGCATGTGTGCGAAGATTAGTAGTCGTATCGCGGCCATTCCAGGCATGTGTGCGAAGATTAGTATTCGTATCGCGGCCATTCCAGGCATGTTTGCGAAGATTAGCATTCGTATCGCGGCCATTCCAGGCATGTTTGCGAAGATTAGTGGGGGCTTCCCATGTGTTACTAGTCTAGCTGTATCTATAAGTGACCTTCTCCTAACGAGGTCAGTGGTACGTATTCCAGTAATGATGAAAGTACAAGTAATCATTTAACCCCATTCCCAACCCCGGGAATCCCATGCCTTGGTAAGAGTGTGAACTCACCTTGGTTTGCTCGGTATGCTAACTATGTGCTCACAAGTAATCAATCAAGTCCTATTGTATGCACGTATACTCAGTCAGTTCAAGTTCGTAAAGTTTCACGTACAATCCATACCACAGAGTGTTTGGCAGTTAACATCATGCACCACGTAAGCAGCTAGTAAGTTCTCATGCAATTTATGTTTCACATACATGTCCATCACAGTTTGTACTAACATGGTTATTCAATAACACACTTGAGAGAGTTAACAGTCATAACGAAGTTAGCAACTTAACAGGATTTAGATACATAATAGGAATAATAACCTAACATTGTTAATTAACTAACAGAGTTATTGTTCAGAATACTTAACTAAAACACATGCGACGAAAACACATTTTGGGCGAAAACCCTTGTCACTATATCGAGATTATATGATCGCATAATCGATTACATCTTATCAGTTTTGAAATCTTTATATTATCATACGATTAGCATCATTAGAATTTACTCAAGTAATATAAAAAATCACGTAACCACCCAGATTAATCCCAACATAACATGCAATTCATGAAAATCTAATTATTTATCAATCATGGCCGACAACTTGGAATGAGGCTTATCTAATAGCACACAATTTCATATCCCCTGACACTTCACATGCAATCACATAATACAACATCTCACATGCAATTAATTGTATTACCATCACAATTCACGAAATCAATCACCTACTGTTCAGTTAACTTAGATCGATTATTAACCAATTTGTAACACCCATTAACACCAATTCCCTAACAACAATCAATCGTAGTTATCAAGCTAATTGAGCAGTCAACATATAAAACCACATCCGTCTATACTACATCAGTGTATACAAGGTTCCTTACCATTTGTTCATGACACCTACCCACACATATATCATCATGTAATATCATACTTCATGTTATCAATGAGAACAACAAGCAGATTATAATAAAGATTCATTATACCAACCAAAGTTAAGAGCACCAAGATTGAAGAGCTTCGAATGTGAAGGGGAGGATAGTTTCTCCTGTTTCCGTACGCAGCTTTAAGAGAGATATAGGGTAGGGTTTGTTGTTATTATGTGATATATTGGTATTATTATACGCATCATCAAATTATATTGCTAGTAACACCCTAGTGGGCCGGTTGTGCCACAATGCATAACAATAATATAAAAGATCGTCACTGGGCCAAGGCCCATTCCTGTTTTCGTTGGCCTCCAAGTGGACGAAAACACTTGGTGTTTTCGTGGGGTGTGTTTTCATGAGGAGGGGGATTTCGGCCAAGGTTACATATTAAATTATAACACGCAAATTACCACCAAGCACATTATTAATATATACTCATATATAATGCACACCAAATATGTATAACACACGCTCTGCAAATAAGTACAAGGTTTAGTCGAATAGAGACCTTGAAAACTCGGGTTGTCACAGCCGAGAACCTCGATCAGAGAGTAAAAAAGGCGTAAGGTTCACAATGGTGTAAAATTAAAATGGGATATACCTGGCTAGGATTCGAGTTACAGGTACAAGGGTTAAACCAACCACCCAAGAATGGAATCGTCGAGCGAAAACACTTGACAACCTCCTAGAAGCAGCTTTTCTTGCCACCAGACCTTTCTCCATCAATTAGGAATCTGATGCAGTCACTAAAAACATTCGTTAAATTGTAGCCATTTGTTGAGTGATTTCTTTTGGTGTCTAATCCGCATATATATCACTATTTCCCTTGATTTTCTTGACTGTATATCTCTTAAATCTCAACATATACACGTGTGATTTAGTTTACGAAGATTTTTCAATGCCGAGAACCTCGATCAGAGAGTAAAAAAGGCGTAAGGTTAACAATGGTGTAAAATTAAAATGGGATATACCGGGCTACGATTCGAGTTACCGGAACAAGGGCCAACCCAACCACCCAAGAATGGAATCGTCGAGCGAAAACACTTGATAACCTCCTAGAAGCAGCTTTTCTTACCACTAGACCTTTCTGCATCAATTAGGAATCTGATGCCGTCACTAAACACATTCCTTAAATTGTAGCCGTTTGTTGAGTGTTTTTTTTTTGGTGTCTAATCCGCATATATATTACCATTGCCCTTGATTTTCTTGACTGTATATCTCTTAAATGTCAACATATACACGTGTGATTTAGTTTACGAAGATTTTTCAATGCCGAGAACTTCGATCAGAGAGTAAAAAAGGCGTAAGGTTCACAATGGTGTAAAATTAAAATGGGATATACCGGGCTAGGATTCGAGTTGCAGTAAAAAGGGCCAAACCAACCACCCAAGAATGGAATCGTCGAGCGAAAACACTTGACAACCTCCTAGAAGCAGCTTTTCTTACCACCAGACCTTTCTCCATCAATTAGGAATCTGATGCCGTCACTAAACACATTCCTTAAATTGTAGCCATTTGTTGAGTGTTTTTTTTGGTGTCTTATCCGCATATATATCACCATTGCCCTTGATTTTCTTGACTATATATCTCTTAAATGTCAACATATACACGTGTGTTTTAGTTTATGAAGATTTTTCAATGCCGAGAACCTCGATCAGAGAGTAAAAAAGACATAAGGTTCACAATGGTGTAAAATTAAAATGGGATATACCGGGCTAGGATTTGAGTTATAGTAACAAGGGCCAAACCAACCACCCAAGAATGGAATCGTCGAGCGAAAACACTTGACAACCTACTAGAAGCAGCTTTTCTTGCCACCAGACCTTTCTCCATAAATTAGGAATCTGATGCCGTCACTAAACACATTCCATAAACTGTAGCCATTTGTTGAGTGTTTTTTTTTGTGTCTAATCCGCATATATATCACCATTGCCCTTGATTTTCTTGACTGTATATCTCTTAAATGTCAACATATACACGTGTGATTTAGTTTATGAAGATTTTTCAATGCCGAGAACCTCGATCAGAGAGTAAAAAAGGCGTAAGGTTAACAATGGTGTAAAATTAAAATGGGATATACCGGGCTACGATTCGAGTTACCGGAACAAGGGCCAAACCAACCACCCAGAATGGAATCGTCAAGCGAAAACACTTGACAAACTCCTAGAAGCAGCTTTTCTTGCCACCAGACATTTTTCCATCAATTAGGAATCTGATGTCGTCACTAAACACATTCCTTAAATTGTAGCCATTTGTTGAGTGTTTTTTTTTGTGTCTAACCCGCATATATATCACCATTGCCCTTGATTTTCTTGACTGTATATCTCTTAAATGTCAACATATACACGTGTGATTTAGTTTACGAAGATTTTTCAATACCGAGAACCTCGATCAAAGAGAAAAAAAGGCGTAAGGTTCACAATGGTGTAAAATTAAAATGGGATTTACCAGGCTAGGATTCGAGTTACAGGAACAAGGGCCAAATAAACCACCCAAGAATGGAATCGTCGAGTGAAAACACTTGACAACCTCCTAGAAGCAGCTTTTCTTGCCACCAGACCTTTCTCCGTCAATTAGGAATCTGATGCCGTCACTAAACACATTCCTTAAATTGTAGCCATTTGTTGAGTGTTTTTTTTTTTTGGTGTCTAATCCGCATATATATCACCATTTCTGTAACACCTGTGCCTCCACGGCCATCAAACAAATAACGAACCAATGAAATATTATATTTCATACTTGGGATTTGTAAAAATATGTGTATCGTTTACACATATCAACTCTTGTTCAATTTCAAGCTTTAAATCGCTTTCTGGAAGGTTATACGCGCACTAATGCGTAAATATAACCAGTTTAATGCAACAAACACTCCGGAATAGTGACATAGACTTAACATACCTTAAATAACCTCTACATAACTTAGAAATAAGTTTTGAAGGCTTTGGTATGGCAAAAAAAGTTAATTCGCCTACAGGGACTAAACTTGACAAACTGCGAAAGTATTCCAATTTGAACTGTAACAGACATTCTGGAACATGGCCATAAGTTAAACATACCATAAATATCCTTTACATAGCTTAGAAATAGGCTTTGAGGGGTTCGGTATGCTAAAATAAACTTTTGAGTCATTAAGGGACTAAAAGTGTCAAAAAGTGCACAAGTTTGCACTTTTGCGCATAACTCACGTTCTGAATACATCCGGACATCCAAAAATTTATGTAATCATGACTATATTATGCTTTAGTGTTTGGCTTGCCAAAAATCCATTCGTTGCGTCATTTGGATCGTCTTTCGCGCTTATGCGCATTCCGTCGTAATTAAGCAAACATCGCGTTCGTACGACCAAACGAACTGACATCCGACATATTTTTGAGCATGTTTCATGTCCACAATGTTTAGGCATCATTTTAGGGCCTTAAAGTTGGCTTTACGGGCCTTAGAAGTGTCGGAAATGGCTTAAATACACAACAGGGACCAAAACTGTCATTTTTTAAACTTATTTTCTGATCAGAACCCCCATGCGGCCCGCATTAGTTTTGGTGTATCCTGAAGCGGGACCGCCTCAGCCTCTGCAGACCAGATTCAATGTTTAACAGCCTGTTTGCAGCTGTTTTGCACCCCCAATCCCAATTCCAAGTGTCAATTTCCTATGGTGAGTGGCAAATGAGCTACCATAAGGTTCCGACAAGTGTACAGCTTTGATCGTGCCCCCTTTTCCAAGAAACGATCTTAACGGTTCTCCGAATACTATAAATACCCAACCCACTTCACTTCTAAACTCACAAGAATTCTGATTTGAGGAGCTCTAAGTTGAAACCATTGTTTCATACCTGAGCTACTTGGATCGGGATTAGCATTCGGGGACCCTTCGTAAGTATTCTTTCGTTCTTTTATTGCTTTTCGAGTCTTTTCGAGTCTGAAAGTCAAACTTTGTTTGACTTTCTGCGTTGACCAGTAATGGTCAATGCGAAGTTCGTTTGAACTTCGCAACGTGATTGTAATCACGATGGTCATAGTCCTTTGGGACTATGCCTACTGATTACCACGTTGTCTAGGGTCGTAGGGTAAGCGATCTAATAAATCGCTTATACCTTTGAACCCGACCCATTTGGTCGATCATTAGGATCCGACCAAATACATTAGGTGACCATAGTATATAGGGAATAACCTTCCGAGGTTATACCTTATGGTCACATCGTTTGAGTAGTTGTATGATAGGTAGTTTATATGCCTTAGGTAAATTACCAGAATACCCTTTTCATGTATAATTGGTAATTAAGCATATGTAACCTAAACTTTTGTCACATAACTGATTATGTAACATGTATAGGCATATAACACTTGTCATAGGACTAGTTAGGCGGTCCGAACGCGTTTCACGCGGACGACGCGTTAAAGTAGCATAAGCTACCTAAACGGGTCGTAATGGGTCGTAAGCACTTAGGTTAAGTTTCGTTTTAGTATGTAGGGTTTGTTAAACCATATTACACGAGTTTCCATACTCGTTTGGTTTACGAAACCTCATTCTATCAGATCTTCCGATTTAGGTCCGGTTTATTAACATAGTTACCTATATTAGGTGCCGTTTGATATCCGCGATCTCTAGCATTGTTTGGTTGTTACTCAAGGACTACTGAGCAATCTCAAGTGAGTACATAGACCCCTCTTTTACTGTTTTCCAAACTGTTTTGGGGTGGAACACATGTGCCTACTTGTTACTTTCGTGCTTTCCTGTTTTCACATCATATACCAGCTATGTTCGTTAGTACATTATAGTACATTGTTTTACATTTACATTTTTATGCTATGTATATCCATTGCGTGCATACTTAGTACATCATTTTACATTTACATTTTATGCTATGTATGTCCATTGCGTGCATACTTAGTACATCGTTTTACATTTACATTTTATGCTATGTATGTCAATTGCGTGCATACTTAGTACATCGTTTTCATCACATGCTTACATTTTGTTATGACATTTGGGTTGTTTACAATGGAACAATACATTCATTAACATTAGCTACGCCGTTCGTTAGTAGGTAGTGGTACCATAGGAATTGACAACTCTCGTTCCGGACATCCTGGGTATGGGGATGAAAGGAATGACCGAATTCGATATACATAATTTAGATAAACCTTTAATTTGTTTAAGGGTTTATCGCCGCAGTCTCAAGGCTTGGATGTATGCATTTTCACAACACCGCATAGATGTTCGTATCAGTATAGCATGCATTTCCACAAGACATAGCTTTGATTTAAACCAAGTTTTACTTCAATACTATGTTCTTGTGCATATGGTTTAGTTGATACATTTCACTAGCCATACATATCATTTTGGTTACATATTACATGATTTACATTGATCATGCATTTCCACAAGACATAGCTTTGATTTAAACCAAGTTTTACTTCAATACTATGTTCTTGTGCATATGGTTTAGTTGATACATTTCACTAGCCATACATATCATTTTGGTTACATATTACATGATTTACATTGATCATGCATTTCCACAAAACATAACTTTGATTTAAACCAAGTTTTACTTCAATGCTTTGTTTTGTGCATTTCATCTATGGTTTAGTTGATGCATTTTCACTAGCCATACATATCATTTTGGTTACATATTACATGGTTTACATTTGACACATAAACACTTTTGACATTGGTTATACATTACATGATTTACATTAGACATGAACATTTTACTTTGGTAGTTTGGTTTGAGTAAGTGATTAAGTAACGAGGCGTGTGTAATATGATACAAGCATGGTGGATACGCCGCTGGTACTTCCTATATATAAGTGTTTGTATGGTATTACATATCGTAGCGTTATTTGAATCATTTCAGTTTATGACATATAACATTTTATACAAATAACATACTTTTCACAATACATTGTTTTACAAACAACTTATCTCATACAAACTCATTTTTACATGGTTATTCATTTAACTTTACATTTATTTATACATATCATCTGATCTTATCGTTTTTCAATTGATTTACAAAACAAAGCAAATTACAAGGTTCATGACTAAACATTTTCTTAAACATAAGTCATGAATCCTATTTTCATAAACCTATGTATCTCACAGGCATTTTTATGCTGACGTACCTATTTTCACATGTGTTTCAGGATATGATGCATAGGATTTATCAAGATATACTTAGGCGGACTTGGGCCTTAGCGATTGTAACTACTTTATGTTTCTTTGTTTGTCAAGACATTGTAACTACTTTAATCAATAAAACAATATTTCAATTTCCATTTGTTATGAAACAATGATTCTGTTACAACACTCCCCGATGTTTCCGCCACGTTTTGTTGTTTTACGTGGTCGGGGTGTGACAGAAAAGTTGGTATCAGAGCTCATGGTTATAGGGAATTAGGTTATTAGTAATACTTTGACCTAGTCTATAACCTTTCTAGGACCCTAACGCGAGTTTACTTGCGTTTAGTCATAAAACAATACTGTCACCTATCCTTAGGCGACAACCACAACAAGAACATAAACTTCAAAACCGCTTTGAAAACTAATCATCTGTTCTAGGATGATTGATTACTAGGTTTTGAACCCTCTATTGTAAGGTTTTGAACCCTCTATTATATGGTTTTGAACCCCTTTGAATTTTCAAAATCTCGTCAAGGTTTTGGGTTTTAAATAATGTGAACACGTGCAAACTGGAAGGGTGAATGCCTGTATTCTGGGTTTTCTGTCTAGGCAAGCACTTCGTATACATCTCATCAGACGCGAGACCAGTTGTGCTTACCTGGGAATTCTTGGGATGAGTGTTCACTTATAGGCGAGCATGTCTTCGCGATACATTATTTTTGACCCATTTACTTTGATTTGTCACCATCTCATTTGTTTGCCTTAGGTAACAAACAAATGGTCACAATTTTCATTCGTTACCATTCTGTATTGACTATCCAATAAACCTTTTACTTGTTTCTTCCTATGTCTTTCACTTTCCTCTAGAATGTCTCTTCATCACGATGACGCCCAGATATCCAAGCAGACTGCCAAATTCGCTCAGCGAATAGGCGAAGTAGTCCTGAAGACTGTTGAATTAGCTACTGCCATGTATCGTCTCCAGGATGAAGCCACTCAAGAGTCACCAAGACAGGCAGGACCTAGTCAGGTGACAGCACCACCAGCCAAGAAACCAATTGAGGAATCAAAGACCATGGATGAACGATCCCCTAAGAAGTCAAAGAAGCGAAAGGCTTCTCAGAACTTCGCCGTGGTTGCTCACAATGGTCAAGCCTTCCCCTACCAACCAGCTCAACCCCCTGCTAGGAAGCCATACAATGGAACTGCACCCTTGTGCAACCAATGTAACCTTCATCATCACCCTAGTGTGAGGTGCCGCAAATGTTAGATTTGTGGACTTATAGGTCATACAGCAAGGGTTTGCCCAACTGCAGCTGTACCAAATCAAGCTGGCGACACTCCTGCTCAAGCTCGTTTTTCACGAGGGTCTTGCTACAACTGTAGCGAGATGGGCCATTTCCAAAGAGATTGCCCAAAGCTTGCTAATGCAAATTTGACCCACGGATGAGCAGTTGGCTGAGTAGCAGATGTTGCTGTCTTATGCTTTTGTTTCTTCTATTTCTTGTAATGTGAAACAATCTGTTTTGTTTATAAATAAATTGTTGTTCACAATTCTGATATGCGAGTGTAGTTACAAGTGTGTATGACTTTTCCTATGATACCTAAATCAAGGAACTATGTGCCTTACAAACTACTCTTGTGATTCTCTCTTTCAAATGATCGCTCATGATTCCTTCAAAAATTTTTAAGTACTCGTTTCATTCTAAGATACGAAATACAAAAAAAATAAAGTGACATCATGAGTAATCATGCTTCTGCACATCTGTGCCTTTAAATCCTTGGTTAGATAACTAAGGGTATTTTCAAATCTCATACCCATTACGTTTTGATTTTTTAACATACACAGTACAAGTATTTCAAAACAATCTTCATGATTTCAAAACATTTCATATAGTTTGAAAACAATTTTTCTAGATACATTGTCTATGTTATTTCAAAAACATTGGCCATGTTATCAAAACCAACCTTTCTAATTTCAAAATATTTCATATAGTCTGAAGACAATATTAACACAATACATTTTCTTATCAAGTGCATGATTTCGAAAAGCATCATTCATGTCTTTCAAAAACCTTATACATAATTTCAAAAATTCATCTCGCATAATTTTAAAACATTTTTGTAAATATATCTATCTAATACACCTACTTTATGATTTCAAAAGTATTATATATAAGGTTTCAAAAACGTTAAACACATTTTTCTTAAAGGAACCCCATGCATAGTTTTCAAAAATATTTTCCTCATACATTGACTTAACCTTCAAATTCTGCTTCATATGTCGCCTTGACATATCAAGCATCACAACTTCATAAGCATTTTTACTTCATGTTTTGACATAAGCACGTCCAGTGCAAGGTTTCAAAACATCTTCAACTTCTAAAATCCATATGGGATCTTTTATTTTCACAATTAGATCCTTGTGGATGATTATCATTCAAATCAGAGTCCTTAATTGGATTCCTTATGTACCTTAATTCGAACATTTCGGTTCCTTAAAATCGAAATTGAATTTTCTTTTTGAATCTTTCTATCTTTATAGTTAGATTCTTGATAACATTTAAAGTACCAAATGAAATCCACGGAATGGATTCCTAGTGTGCTTTAACTGCAGGTACGCAATTAACAAAACAAATTAACAAACAATTTTGTGGTTATGTGAATATGTGTTTATTCATCTTGTGTTTTCTTTTATGCATTTTTGTGTTTTTATATACTCTGGATATTCGTTATCCAAATCCTCGCAGGATCTTTTATATCTTCATATGAGGGACTCGTAGTAGGATATTCAAAAAGGTACTACCTTAAATCCTTAATGGGCTTCTATGTAATAGTTAAGACCCTTGGATTATATAGTACTACTCCATGATTCATAAGAGACCCTTTAGTGGTCTAGTCAAAAAGATTGATTCACAATTTGGTTAAAGAACGACATCTAGCGATATAGCTGAACAGACTCCTTGATAGTCTATTTAGATCATTTATTGATTTAATTAAAAGGACTTCATGGAGGTCTAGTCACACTCATTACAGGTTTGTTCATTTGGTTTTACACTACACATTATAAAATAGACTGAGTGAACTATGCAAGGAATTGTCTAATTATGGACGTGTACATAATTATGAAATTTAGTGCACAGAAACCCAGTAAGATTTATTATGTGTAAGAACCAATAGCGACAACAATAACAAAATGAGAACGATGTAATGGAGGTTCGGTGGACGCACCAATGACGCTTCATATACTTGTATATAAGTATCCCTCTTACATTGCAAGCATGATGTTATTAATGTTACTAGAAGTTCAGAACCCTAACCAATGTTGTTCGATCTTTTCAACTTCATGTTTTCAAGCTCTCACAAGTTTCCTCTAAATAAATTTCGGGACGAAATTTCCTAAAGTATGGGAGACTGTAACACCTGTGCCTCCACGGCCATCAAACAAATAACGAACCAATGAAATATTATATTTCATACTTGGGATTTGTAAAAATATGTGTATCGTTTACACATATCAACTCTTGTTCAATTTCAAGCTCTAAATTGCTTTCTGGAAGGTTATACGCGCACTAATGCGTAAATATAACCAGTTTAATGCAACAAACACTCCGGAATAGTGACATAGACTTAACATACCTTAAATAACCTCTACATAACTTAGAAATAAGTTTTGAAGGCTTTGGTATGGCAAAAACAAGTTAATTCGCCTACAGGGACTAAACTTGACAAACTGCGAAAGTATGCCAATTTGAACTGTAACAAACATTCCGGAACATGACCATAAGTTAAACATACCATAAATATCCTTTACATAGCTTAGAAATAGGCTTTGAGGGGTTCGGTATGCTAAAATAAACTTTTGAGTCATTCAGGGACTAAAAGTGTCAAAAAGTGCACAAGTTTGCACTTTTGCGCATAACTCACGTTCTGAATACATCCGGACATCCAAAAATTTATGTAAGCATGACTATATTATGCTTTAGTGTTTGGCTTGCCAAAAATCCATTCGTTGCGTCATTTGGATCGTCTTTCACGCTTATGCGCATTCCGTCGTAATTAAGCAAACATCGCGTTCGTACGACCAAACGAACTGACATCCGACATATTTTTGAGCATGTTTCATGTCCACAATGTTTAGGCATCATTTTAGGGCCTTAAAGTTGGCTTTACGGGCCTTAAAAGTGTCGGAAATGGCTTAAATACACAACAGGGACCAAAACTGTCATTTTTGAAACTTATTTTCTGATCAGAACCCCCATGCGGCCCACATTAGTTTTGGTGTATCCTGAAGCGGGCCGCCTCTGCAGACCAGATTCAATGTTTAACAGCCTGTTTGCAGCTGTTTTGCACCCCCAATCCCAATTCCAAGTGTCAATTTCCTATGGTGAGTGGCAAATGAGCTACCATAAGGTTCCGACAAGTGTACGGCTTTGATCGTGCCCCCTTTTCCAAGAAACGATCTTAACGGTTCTCCGAATACTATAAATACCCAACCCACTTCACTTCTAAACTCACAAGAATTCTGATTTGAGGAGCTCTAAGTTGAAACCATTGTTTCATACCTGAGCTACTTGGATCGGGATTAGCATTCGGGGACCCTTCGTAAGTATTCTTTCGTTCTTTTATTGCTTTTCGAGTCTGAAAGTCAAACTTTGTTTGACTTTCTGCGTTGACCAGTAATGGTCAATGCGAAGTTCGTTTGAACTTCGCAACGTGATTGTAATCACGATGGTCATAGTCCTTTGGGACTATGCCTACTGATTACCACGTTGTCTAGGGTCGTAGGGTAAGCGATCTAATAAATAGCTTATACCTTCGAACCCGACCCATTTGGTCGATCATTAGGATCCGACCAAATACATTAGGTGACCATAGTATATAGGGAATTACCTTCTGAGGTTATACCTTATGGTCACATCGTTTGAGTAGTTGTATGATAGGTAGTTTATATGCCTTAGGTAAATTACCAGAATACCCTTTTCATGTATAATTGGTAATTAAGCATATGTAACCTAAAATTTTGTCACATAACTGATTATGTAACATGTATAGGCATATAACACTTGTCATAGGACTAGTTAGGCGGTCCGAACGCGTTTCACGCGGACGACGCGTTAAAGTAGCATAAGCTACCTAAACGGGTCGTAATGGGTCGTAAGCACTTAGGTTAAGTTTCGTTTTAGTATGTAGGGTTTGTTAAACCATATTACACGAGTTTCCATACTCGTTTGGTTTACGAAACCTCATTCTATCAGATCTTCCGATTTAGGTCCGGTTTATTAACATAGTTACCTATATTAGGTGCCGTTTGATATCCGCGATCTCTAGCATTGTTTGGTTGTTACTCAAGAACTACTGAGCAATCTCAAGTGAGTACATAGACCCCTCTTTTACTGTTTTCCAAACTGTTTTGGGGTGGAACACATGTGCCTACTTGTTACTTTCGTGCTTTCCTGTTTTCACATCATATACCAGCTATGTTCGTTAGTACATTATAGTACATTGTTTTACATTTACATTTTTATGCTATGTATATCCATTGCGTGCATACTTAGTACATCATTTTACATTTACATTTTATGCTATGTATGTCCATTGCGTGCATACTTAGTACATCGTTTTACATTTACATTTTATGCTATGTATGTCAATTGCGTGCATACTTAGTACATCGTTTTCATCACATGCTTACATTTTGTTATGACGTTTGGGTTGTTTACAATGGAACAATACATTCATTAACATTAGCTACGCCGTTCGTTAGTAGGTAGTGGTACCATAGGAATTGACAACTCCCGTTCCGGACATCCTGGGTATGGGGATGAAAGGAATGACCGAATTCGATATACATAATTTAGATAAACCTTTAAGTTGTTTAAGGGTTTATCGCCGCAGTCTCAAGGCTTGGATGTATGCATTTTCACAACACCGCATAGATGTTCGTATCAGTATAGCATGCATTTCCACAAGACATAGCTTTGATTTAAACCAAGTTTTACTTCAATACTATGTTCTTGTGCATATGGTTTAGTTGATACATTTCACTAGCCATACATATCATTTTGGTTACATATTACATGATTTACATTGATCATGCATTTCCACAAGACATAGCTTTGATTTAAACCAAGTTTTACTTCAATACTATGTTCTTGTGCATACGGTTTAGTTGATACATTTCACTAGCCATACATATCATTTTGGTTACATATTACATGATTTACATTGATCATGCATTTCCACAAAACATAACTTTGATTTAAACCAAGTTTTACTTCAATGCTTTGTTTTGTGCATTTCATCTATGGTTTAGTTGATGCATTTTCACTAGCCATACATATCATTTTGGTTACATATTACATGGTTTACATTTGACACATAAACACTTTTGACATTGGTTATACATTACATGATTTACATTAGACATGAACATTTTACTTTGGTAGTTTGGTTTGAGTAAGTGATTAAGTAACGAGGCGTGTGTAATATGATACAAGCATGGTGGATACGCCGCTGGTACTTCCTATATATAAGTGTTTGTATGGTATTACATATCGTAGCGTTATTTGAATCATTTCAGTTTATGACATATAACATTTTATACAAATAACATACTTTTCACAATACATTGTTTTACAAACAACTTATCTCATACAAACTCATTTTTACATGGTTATTCATTTAACTTTACATTTATTTATACATATCATCTGATCTTATCGTTTTTCAATTGATTTACAAAACAAAGCAAATTACAAGGTTCATGACTAAACATTTTCTTAAACATAAGTCATGAATCCTATTTTCATAAACCTATGTATCTCACAGGCATTTTTATGCTGACGTACCTATTTTCACATGTGTTTCAGGATATGATGCATAGGATTTATCAAGATATACTTAGGCGGACTTGGGCCTTAGCGATTGTAACTACTTTATGTTTCTTTGTTTGTCAAGACATTGTAACTACTTTAATCAATAAAACAATATTTCAATTTCCATTTGTTATGAAACAATGATTCTGTTACAACACTCCCCGATGTTTCCGCCACGTTTTGTTGTTTTACGTGGTCGAGGTGTGACAGAAAAGTTGGTATCAGAGCTCATGGTTATAGGGAATTAGGTTATTAGTAATACTTTGACCTAGTCTATAACCTTTCTAGGACCCTAACGCGAGTTTACTTGCGTTTAGTCATAAAACAATACTGTCACCTATCCTTAGGCGACAACCACAACAAGAACATAAACTTCAAAACCGCTTTGAAAACTAATCATCTGTTCTAGGATGATTGATTACTAGGTTTTGAACCCTCTATTGTAAGGTTTTGAACCCTCTGTTATATGGTTTTGAACCCCTTTGAATTTTCAAAATCTCGTCAAGGTTTTGGGTTTTAAATAATGTGAACACGTGCAAACTGGAAGGGTGAATGCCTGTATTCTGGGTTTTCTGTCTAGGCAAGCACTTCGTATACATCTCATCAGACGCGAGACCAGTTGTGCTTACCTGGGAATTCTTGGGATGAGTGTTCACTTATAGGCGAGCATGTCTTCGCGATAGATTATTTTTGACCCATTTACTTTGATTTGTCACCATCTCATTTGTTTGCCTTACGTAACAAACAAATGGTCACAATTTTCATTCGTTACCATTCTGTATTGACTATCCAATAAACCTTTTACTTGTTTCTTCCTATGTCTTTCACTTTCCTCTAGAATGTCTCTTCATCACGATGACGCCCAGATATCCAAGCAGACTGCCAAATTCGCTCAGCGAATAGGCGAAGTAGTCCTGAAGACTGTTGAATTCGCTCAGCGAATAGGCGAAGTGCATGATTTCGAAAAGCATCATTCATGTCTTTCAAAAACCTTATACATAATTTCAAAAATTCATCTCGCATGATTTTAAAACATTTTTGTAAATATATCTATCTAATACACCTACTTTATGATTTCAAAAGTATTATATATAAGGTTTCAAAAACGTTAAACACATTTTTCTTAAAGGAACCCCATGCATAGTTTTCAAAAATATTTTCCTCATACATTGACTTAACCTTCAAATTCTGCTGCATATGTCGCCTTGACATATCAAGCATCACAACTTCATAAGCATTTTTACTTCATGTTTCTGCTTCATTTGTCCATCAATTAGGAATCTGATGCCGTCACTAAACACATTCCTTAAATTGTAGCCATTTGTTGAGTGTTTTTTTTGGTGTCTAATCCGCATATATATCACCATTGACCTTGATTTTCTTCAATGTATATATCTTAAATGTCAACATATACACGTGTGATTTAGTTTACGACGATTTTTCAACGCCGAGAACCTCGATCAGAGAGTAAAAAAGGCGTAAGGTCAACAATGGAGTAAAATTAAAATGGGATATACCGGGCTAGGATTCGAGTTACAGGAACGAGGGCCAAACCAACCACCCAAGAATGGAATCGTCGAGCGAAAACACTTGACAACCTCCTAGAAGCAGCTTTTCTTACCACCAGACCTTTCTCCATCAATTAGGAATCTGATGCCGTCACTAAACACATTCCTTAAATTTTAGCCATTTGTTAAGTGTTTTTTTTGGTGTCTAATCCGCATATATATTACCATTGCGCTTGATTTTCTTGACTGTATATCTCTTAAATGACAACATATACACGTGTGATTTAGTTTACGAAGATTTTTCAATGCCGAGAACCTCGATCAGAGAGTAAAAAAGGCGTAAGGTTCACAATGGTGTAAAATTAAAATGGGATATACCGGGCTAGGATTCGAGTTGCAGAAACAAAGGCCAAACCAACCACCCAAGAATGGAATCATCGAGCAAAAACACTTGGCATCCTTCTAGAAGCAGCTTTTCTTACCACCAGACCTTTCTCCATCAATTAGGAATCTGATGCCGTCACTAAACACATTCCATAAATTGTAGCCATTTGTTGAGTGTTTTTTTTTTGGTGTCTAATCCGCATATATATCACCATTGCCCTTGATTTTCTTGACTATATATCTCTTAAATGTCAACATATACACGTGTGTTTAGTTTACGAAGATTTTTCAATGCCGAGAACCTCGACCAGAGAGTAAAAAAGGCGTAAGGTTCACAATGGTGTAAAATTAAAATAGGATATACCGGGCTAGGATTCGAGTTACAGTAACAAGGGCCAAACCAACCACCCAAGAATGGAATCTTCGAGCGAAAAAAATTGACAACCTCCTAGAAGCAGCTTTTCTTGCCACCAGACCTTTCTCCATCAATTAGGAATCTGATGCCGTCACTAAACACATTCCTTAAATTGTAGCCCTTTGTTGAGTGTTTTTTTGGGTGTCTAATCCGCATATATATCACCATTGCCCTTGATTTTCTTGACTGTATATCTCTTAAATGTCAACATATACACGTGTGATTTAGTTTACGAAGATTTTTCAATACCGAGAACCTCGATCAGAGAGTATAAAAGGCGTAAGGTGCACAATGGTGTAAAATTAAAATGGGATATACCGGGCTAGGATTCGAGTTGCAGGAACAAGGGCCAAACCAACCACCCAAGAATGGAATCATCGAGCAAAAACACGTGGCAACCTCCTAGAAGCAGCTTTTCTTACCACCAGACCTTTCTCCATAAATTAGGAATCTGTTGCCGTCACTAAACACATTCCTTAAATTGTAGCCATTTGTTGAGTGTTTTTTTTGGTGTCTAATCCGCATATATATCACCATTGCCCTTTATTTTCTTGACTATATATCTCTTAAATGTCAACATATACACGTGTGTTTAGTTTACGAAGATTTTTCAATGCCGAGAACCTCGATCAGAGAGTAAAAAAGGCGTAAGGTTCACAATGGTGTAAAATTAAAATAGGATATACCGGGCTAGGATTCGAGTTACAGTAACCTCCTAGAAGCAGCTTTTCTTGCCACCAGACATTTCTCCATCAATTAGGAATCTGATGTCGTCACTAAACATATTCCTTAAATTGTAGCAATTTGTTGAGTGTTTTTTTTTGGTGTCTAATCCACATATATATCACCATTGCCCTTGATTTTCTTGACTGCATATCTCTTAAATGTCAACATATACACGTGTGATTTAGTTTACGAAGATTTTTCAATGCCGAGAACCTCGATCAGAGAGTAAAAAAAGGCGTAAGGTTCACAATGGTGTAAAATTAAAATGGGATTTACCGGGCTAGGATTCGAGTTACATGAACAAGGGCCAAACCAACCACCCAAGAAGGGAATCGTCGAGCGAAAACACTTGACAACCTTCTAGAAGCAGCCTTTCTTACCACCAGACCTTTGTCCATCAATTAGGAATCTGATGCCGTCACTAAACACATTCCTTAAATTGTAGCCATTTGTTGAGTGTTTTTTTTTGGTGTCTAATCCGCATATATATCACGATTGCCCTTGATTTTCTTGACTGTATATCTCTTAAATGTCAACATATACACGTGTGATTTAGTTTACGAAGATTTTTCAACGCCGAGAACCTCGATCAGAGAGTAAAAAAGGCGTAAGGTCAACAATGGTGTAAAATTAAAATGGGATATACCGGGCTAGGATTCGAGTTACAGGAACAAGGGCCAAACCAACCACCCAAGAATGGAATCGTCGAGCGAAAACACTTGACAACCTCCTACAGCAGCTTTTCTTACCACCAGACCTTTCTCCATCAATTAGGAATCTGATGCCGTCACTAAACACATTCCTTAAATTTTAGCCATTTGTTAAGTGTTTTTTTTTGGTGTCTAATCCGCATATATATTACCATTGCCCTTGATTTTCTTGACTGTATATCTCTTAAATGTCAACATATACACGTGTGATTTAGTTTACGAAGATTTTTCAATGCCGAGAACCTCGATCAGAGAGTAAAAAAGGCGTAAGGTTCACAATGGTGTAAATTTAAATGGGATATACCGGGCTAGGATTCGAGTTGCACAAACAAGGGCCAAACCAACCACCCAAGAATGGAATCATCGAGCAAAAACACTTGGCAACCTCCTAGAAGCAGCTTTTCTTACCACCAGACCTTTCTCCATCAATTAGGAATCTGATGCCGTCACTAATTAAACACATTCCTTAAATTGTAGCCATTTGTTGAGTGTTTTTTTTGGTGTCTAATCCGCATATATATCACCATTTCCCTTGATTTTCTTGACTGTATATCTCTTAAATGTCAACATATACACGTGTGATTTAGTTTACGAAGATTTTTCAACGCCGAGAACCTCGATCAAAGAGTAAAAAAGGCGTAAGGTCAACAATGGTGTAAAATTAAAATGGGATATACCGGGCTAGGATTCGAGTTACAGGAACAAGGGCCAAACCAACCACCCAAGAATGGAATCGTCGAGCGAAAACACTTGACAACCTCCTAGAAGCAGCTTTTCTTACCACCAGACCTTTTTCCATCAATTAGGAATCTGATGCCGTCACTAAACACATTCCTTAAATTTTAGCCATTTGTTAAGTTTTTTTTTTGGTGTCTAATCCGCATATATATTACCATTGCCCTTGATTTTCTTGACTGTATATCTCTTAGATGTCAACATTTACACGTGTGATTTAGTTTACGAAGATTTTTCAATGCCGAGAACCTCGATCAGAGAGTAAAAAAGGCGTAAGGGTCACAATGGTGTAAAATTAAAATGGGATATACCGGGCTAGGATTCGAGTTGCAGAAACAAGGGCCAAACCAACCACCCAAGAATGGAATCATCGAGCAAAAACACTTGGCAACCTCCTAGAAGCAGCTTTTCTTACCACCAGACCTTTCTCAATCAATTAGGAATCTGATGCTGTCACTAAACACATTCCTTAAATTGTAGCCCTTTGTTGAGTGTTTTTTTTGGGTGTCTAATCCGCATATATATCACAATTGCCCTTGATTTTCTTGACTGTATATCTCTTAAATGTCAACATATACACGTGTGTTTAGTTTACGAAGATTTTTCAAGGCCGAGAACCTCGATCAGAGAGTAAAAAAGGCGTAAGGTTCACAATGGTGTAAAATTAAAATAGGATATACCGGGCTAGGATTCGAGTTACAGTAACAAGGGCCAAACCAACCACCCAAGAATGGAATCTTCGAGCGAAAACACTTGACAACCTCCTAGAAGCAGCTTTTCTTGCCACCAGACCTTTCTCCCTCAATTAGGAATCTGATGCCGTCACAAAACGCATTCCATAAACTGTAGCCCTTAGTTGACTGTTTTTTTGGGTGTCTAATCCGCATATATATCACCATTGCCCTTGATTTTCTTGACTGTATATCTCTTAAATGTCAACATATACACGTGTGATTTAGTTTACGAAGATTTTTCAAGGCCGAGAACCTTGATCAGAGAGTAAAATAGGCGTAAGGTTCACAATGGTGTAAAATTAAAATGGGATATACCTGGCTAGGATTCGAGTTACAGGAACAAGGGCCAAACCAACCACCCAAGAATGGAATCGTCGAGCGAAAACACTTGACAACCTCCTAGAAGCAGCTTTTCTTACCTCCAGACCTTTCTCCATCAATTAGGAATCTGATGCCGTCACTAAACACATTCCATAAATTTTAGCCATTTGTTAAGTGTTTTTTTTTTGTGTCTAATCCGCATATATATTACCATTGCCCTTGATTTTCTTGACTGTATATCTCTTAAATGTCAACATATACACGTGTGATTTAGTTTACGAAGATTTTTCAATGCCGAGAACCTCGATCAGAGAGTAAAAAAGACGTAAGGTTCACAATGGTGTAAAATTAAAATGGGATATACCGGGCTAGGATTCGCAGAAACAAGGGCCAAACCAACAACCCAAGAATGGAATCATCGAGCAAAAACACTTGGCAACCTCCTAGAAGCAGCTTTTCTTACCACCAGACCTTTCTCCATCAATTAAGAATCTGATGCCGTCACTAAACACATTCCTTAAATTGTGGCCATTTGTTGAGTGTTTTTTTTTTGGTGTCTAATCCGCATATATATCACCATTGCCCTTGATTTTCTTGACTATATATCTCTTAAATGTCAACATATACACGTGTGTTTAGTTTACGAAGATTTTTCAATGCCGAGAACCTCGATCAGAGAGTAAAAAAGGCGTAAGGTTCACAATGGTGTAAAATTAAAATAGGATATACCGGGCTAGGATTCGAGTTACAGTAACAAGTGCCAAACCAACCACCCAAGAATGGAATCTTCGAGCGAAAACACTTGACAACCTCCTAGAAGCAGCTTTTCTTGCCACCAGACCTTTCTCCATCAATTAGGAATCTGATGCTGTCACTAAACACATTCCTTAAATTGTAGCCCTTTGTTGAGTGTTTTTTTTGGGTGTCTAATCCGCATATATATCACCATTGCCCTTGATTTTCTTGACTGTATATCTCTTAAATGTCAACATATACACGTGTGATTTAGTTTACGAAGATTTTTCAATGCCGAGAACCTCGATCAGAGAGTAAAAATGGCGTAAGGTTCACAATGGTGTAAAATTAAAATGGGATATACCGGGCCAGGATTCGAGTTGCAACAACAAGGGCCAAACCAACCACCCAAGAATGGAAGCATCGAGCAAAAACACGTGGCAACCTCCTAGAAGCAGCTTTTCTTACCACCAGACCTTTCTCCATAAATTAGGAATCTGATGCCGTCACTAAACACATTCCTTAAATTGTAGCCATTTGTTGAGTGTTTTTTTTTTGTGTCTAATCCGCATTTATATCACCATTGCCCTTGATTTTCTTGACTATATATCTCTTAAATGTCAACATATACACGTGTGTTTAGTTTACGAAGATTTTTCAATGCCGAGAACCTCTATCAGAGAGTAAAAAAGGCGTAAGGTTCACAATGGTGTAAAATTAAAATAGGATATACCGGGCTAGGATTCGAGTTACAGTAACAAGGGCCAAACCAACCACCCAAGAATGGAATCTTCGAGCGAAAACACATGACAACCTCATAGAAGCAGCTTTTCTTGCCACCAGACCTTTCTCCCTCAATTAGGAATCTGATGCCGTCACAAAACGCATTCCATAAACTGTAGCCCTTAGTTGAATGTTTTTTTTGGGTGTCTAATCCGCATATATATCACCATTGCCCTTGATTTTCTTGACTGTATATCCCTTAAATGTCAACATATACACGTGTGATTTAGTTTACGAAGATTTTTCAAGGCCGAGAACCTTGATCAGAGAGTAAAATAGGCGTAAGGTTCACAATGGTGTTAAATTAAAATGGGATATACATGGCTAGGATTCGAGTTACAGGAACAAGGGCCAAACTAACCACCCAAGAATGGAATAGTCGAGCGAAAACACTTGATAACCTCCAAAAAGCAGCTTTTCTTGCCACTAGACCTTTCTCCATCAATTAGGAATCTGATGCCGTCACTAAACACATTCCAAAAATTGTAGCCATTTGTTGAGTGATTATTTTTTGGTGTCTAATCTGCATATATATCACCATTGCCCTTGATTTTCTTGACTGTATATCTCTTAAATGTCAACATATACACGTGTGATTTAGTTTACGACGATTTTTCAATGCCGAGAACCTCGATCAGAGAGTAAAAAAGGCGTAAGGTTAACAATGGTGTAAAATTAAAATGGTATATACCGTGCTACGATTCGAGTGACAGGCACAGGGGCCAAACCAACCACCCAGAATGGAATCGTCAAGCGAAAACACTTGACAACCTCCTAGAAGCAGCTTTTCTTGCCACCAGACCTTTCTCCATCAATTAGGAATCTGATGTCGTCACTAAACATATTCCTTAAATTGTAGCAATTTGTTGAGTGTTTTTTTTGGTGTCTAATCCACATATATATCACCATTGCCATTGATTTTCTTGACTGCATATCTCTTAAATGTCAACATATACACGTGTGATTTAGTTTACGAAGATTTTTCAATGCCGAGAACCTCGATCAGAGAGTAAAAAAGGCGTAAGGTTCACAATGGTGTAAAATTAAAATGGGATTTACCGGGCTAGGATTCGAGTTACATGAACAAGGGCCAAACCAACCACCCAAGAATGGAATCGTCGAGCGAAAACACTTGACAACCTCCTAGAAGCAGCTTTTCTTGCCACCAGACCTTTCTCCATCAATTCGGAATCTGATGCCGTCACTAAACACTTTCCTTAAATTGTAGCCATTTGTTGAGTGTTTTTTTTGTGTCTAATCCACATATATATCTCCATTGCCCTTGATTTCTTGACTGTATATCTCTTAAATGTCAACATATACACGTGTGATTTAGTTTACGAAGATTTTTCAACGCCGAAAACCTCGATCAGAGAGTAAAAATGGTGTAAAATTAAAAGGGGATATACCAGGCTAGGATTCGAGTTACAGGAACAAGGGCCAAACCAACCACCCAAGAATGGAATCTTCGAACGAAAACACTTGACAACCTCCTAGAAGCTGCTTTTCTTGCCACCAGACCTTTCTCCATCAACTAGGAATCTAATGCCGTCACTAAACACAATCCTTAAATTGTAGCCATTTG
This sequence comes from Helianthus tuberosus, assembly GCA_030545235.1. Lineage (NCBI taxonomy): Eukaryota > Viridiplantae > Streptophyta > Magnoliopsida > Asterales > Asteraceae > Helianthus > Helianthus tuberosus. The sequence continues at coordinate 40,593,115 of CM060385.1, read as the reverse complement.
TTGAGTGTTTTTTTTGGTGTCTAATCTGCATATATATCACCATTGCCCTTAATTTTCTTGACTGTATATCTCTTAAATGTCAACATATACACGTGTGATTTAGTTTACGAAGATTTTTCATTGACGAGAACCTCGATCAGAGAGTAAAAAAGGCGTAAGGTTCACAATGGTGTAAAATTAAAATGGGATATACCTGGCTAGGATTCGAGTTATAGGAACAAGGGCCAAACCAACCACCGAAGAATGGAATCGTCGAGCGAAAACACTTGACAACCTCCTAGAAGCAACTTTTCTTACCACCAGACCTTTCTCCATCAATTAGGAATCTGATGCCGTCACTAAACGCATTCCTTAAAATGTAGCCATTTGTTGAGTGATTTTTTTTGGTGCCTAATCCGCATATATATCACCATTTCCCTTGATTTTCTTGACTGTATATCTCTTAAATGTCAACATATACACGTGTGATTTAGTTTACGAAGATTTTTCAATGCCGAGAACCTCGATCAGAGAGTAAAAATGGCATAAGGTTATCAATGGTGTAAAATTAAAATGGGATATACCGGGCTAGGATTCGAGTTACATGAACAAGAGACAAACCAACCCCCCAAGAATGGAATCGTCTAGCGAAAACACTTGACAACCTCCTAGAAGCAGCTTTTCTTGCCACCAGACATTTCTCCATCAATTAGGAATCTGATGCCGTCACTAAACACATTCCTTAAATTGTAGCCATTTGATGAGTGTTTTTTTTGGTGTCTAATCCGCATATATATCACCATTGCCCTTGATTTTCTTGACAGTATGTCTCTAAAATGTCAACATATACAAGTGTGATTTAGTTTACGAAGATTTTTCAATGCCGAGAACCTCAATCGGAGAGTAAAAAAGGCGTAATGTTCACCATGGTGTGAAATTAAAATGGGATATACCGGGCTAGGATTCGAGTTACAGGAACAAGGGCCAAACCAACCACCCAAGAATGGAATTGTCGAGCGAAAATACTTGACAACCTCCTAGAAGCAGCTTTTCTTACCACCAGACCTTTCTCCATCAATTAGGAATCTGATGCCGTCACTAAACACATTCCTTAAATTGTAGCCATTTGTTGAGTGTTTTTTTTTTGTGTCCAATCCGCATATATATCAACATTGCCCTTGATTTTCTTGACTGTATATCTCTTAAATGTCAACATATACACGTGTGATTTAGTTTACGAATATAATTTTCGATGCCGAGAAACTCTATCGGAGAGTAAAAAAGGCGTAAGGTTCACAATGATGTAAATTTAAAATGGGATATACCTGGCTAGGATTCAAGTTACAGGAACAAGGGCCAAACCAACCACCCAAGAATGGAATCGTCGAGCAAAAACACTTGACAAACTCCTAGAAGCAGCTTTTCTTGCCACCAGATCTTTCTCCATCAATTAGGAATCTGATGCCGTCACTAAACACATTCCTTAAATTGTAGCCATTTGTTGAGTGTTTTTATTTTTGGTGTCTATTCCGTATATATATCACCATTGCCCTTGATTTACTTGACTGTATATCTCTTAATTGTCAACATATACACGTGTGATTTAGTTTACGAAGATTTTTCAATGCCGAGAACCTCGAGCAGAGAGTAAAAAAGGCGTAAGGTTCACAATGGTGTAAAATTAAAATGGGATATACCTGCCTAGGATTCGAGTTACAGGAACAAGGGCCAAACCAACCACCCAAGAATGGAATCGTCAAGCAAAAACACTTGACAGTCTCCTAGAAGCAGCTTTTCTTGCCACCAAACCTTTCTCCATCAATTAGGAATCTGATGCTGTCACAAAACACATTCCTTAAATTGTAGCCATTTGTTGAGTGTTTTTTTTTGGTGTCTAATCCGCATATATATCACCATTGCCCTTGATTTTCTTGACTGTATATCTCTTAAATGTCAACATATACACGTGTGATTTAGTTTACGAAGATTTTTCAATGCCAAGAACCTCGATCAGAGAGTAAAAAAGGCGTAAGTTTCACAATGGTGTAAAATTAAAATGTGATATACTGGGCTAGGATTCGAGTTACAGGAACAAGGGCCAAACCAGCCACCCAAGAATGGAATCGTCGAGCGAAAACACTTGACAACCTCCTAGAAGCAGCTTTTCTTGCCACCAGACCTTTCTCCATCAATTAGGAATCTGATGCCGTCACTAAACACATTCCTTAAATTGTAGCCATTTGTTGAGTGTTTTTTTTTGTGTCTATTCCACATATATATCACCATTGCCCTTGATTTTCTTGACTGTATATTTCTTAAATGTCAACATATACACGTGTGATTTAGTTTACGAAGATTTTTCAATGCCGAGAACCTCGATCAGAGAGTAAAAAAGGCGTAAGGTTAACAATGGTGTAAAATTAAAATGTGATATACAGGGCTAGGATTCGAGTTACATGAACAAGGGCCAAACCAACCATCCAAGAATGGAATCGTCGAGCCAAAACACTTGACAACCTCCTAGAAGCAGCTTATCTTGCCACCAGACCTTTCTCCATCAATTAGGAATCTGATGCCGTCACTAAACACATTCCTTAAATTGTAGCCATTTGAGGAGTGTTTTTTTTTGGTGTCTAATCCGTATATATATCACCATTGCCCTTGATTTTCTTGACTGTATATCTCTTAAATGTCAACATATACACGTGTGATTTAGTTTACGAAGATTTTTCAATGCCGAAAACCTCCATCAGAGAGTAAAAAAGGCATAAGGTTCACAATGGTGTAAAATTAAATTGGGATTTTCCGGGCTAGGATTCGAGTTACAGGAACAAGGGCCAAACCAACTACCAAAGAATGGAATCGTCGAGCGAAAACACTTGACAACCTCCTAGAAGCAGCTTTTCTTGCCACCAGACCTTTCTCCATCAATTAGGAATCTGATGCCGTCACTAAACACTTTCCTTAAATTGTAGCCATTTGTTGAGTAATTTTTTTTTGGTGTCTATTCCACATATATATCACCATTGCCCTTGATTTTCTTGACTGTATATCTCTTAAATGTTAACATATACACGTGTGATTTAGTTTACGAATATTTTTCAATGCCGAGAACCTCGATCAGAGAGTAAAAAAGGCGTAAGGTTCAAAATGGTGTAAAATTAAAATGGGAAATTCCCGGCTAGGATTCGAGTTACAGGAACAAGGGCCAAACCAACCACCCAAGAATGGAATCGTCGAGCGAAAACACTTCACAACCTCCTAAAAGCAGCTTTTCTTGCCACCAGACCTTTTTCCATCAATTAGGAATCTGATGCAGTCATTAAACACATTCCTTAAATTGTAGACATTTGATGAGTGTTTTTTTGTGTCTAATCCGATATATATCACCATTGCCCTTGATTTTCTTGACTGTATATCTCTTAAATGTCAACATATACACGTGTGATTTAGTTTACGAAGATTTTTCAATGCCGAGAACATTGATCCGAGAGTAAAAAAGGCGTAAGGTTCACAATGGTGTAAAATTAAAATGGGATATACCTGTCTAGGATTCGAGTTACAGGAACAAAGGCCAAACCAACCACCCAAGAATGCAATCGTCGAGCGAAAACACTTGACAACCCCTATAAGTAGCTTTTCTTGCCACCAGACCTTTCTCCATCAATTAGGAATCTGATGCCGTCACTAAACACATTCCTTAAATTGTAGCCATTTGTTGAGTGTTTTTTTTTTGTGTCTAATCCGCATGTATATCACCATTGCCCTTGATTTTCTTGATTGTATATCTCTTAAGTGTCAACATATACACGTGTGATTTAGTTTACGAAGATTTTTCAACGCCGAAAACCTCGATCTGAGAGTAACAAAGGCGTAAGGTTCACAATGGTGTAAAATTAAAATGGGATATACTGGGCTAGGATTCGAGTTACAGGAACAAGGGCCAAACCAACCACCCAAGAATGGAATCGTCAAGCGAAAACACTTGACAACCTCCTAGAAGCAGCTTTTATTGCCACCAGACCTTTCTCTATCAATTTGGAATCTGATGCCGTCACTAAACACATTCCTTAAATTGAAGCCATTTGTTGAGTGATTTTTTTTGGTGTCTAATCCACATATATATCATCATTGCCCTTGATTTTCTTGACTATATATCTCTTAAATGTCAACATATACACGTGTGATTTAGTTTACGAAGATTTTTCAATGCCGAGAACAATGATCAGTGAGTAAAAAAGGCTTAAGGTTCACCATGGTGTAAAATTAAAAGGGGATATACCTGGCAAGGATTCGAGTTACAGGAACAAGCGCCAAACCCACCACCAAAGAATGGAATCGTCGAGTGAAAACACTTGACAACCTCCTAGAAGCAGCTTTTCTTACCACCAGACCTTTCTCCATCAATTAGGAATCTGATGCCGTCACTAAACACATTCCTTAAATTGTAGCCATTTGTTGAGTATTTTTTTTGGTGTCTAATCCGCATATATATCACCATTGCCCTTGATTTTCTTGACTGTATATCTCTTAAATGTCAACATACACACGTGTGATTTAGTTTACGAATATTTTTCAATGCCGAGAACCTCGATCAGAGAGTAAAAAAGGCGTAAGGTTCACAATGGTGTAAAATTAAAATGGTATATACCGGGATAGGATTTGAGTTACAGGAACAATGGCCAAACCAACCACCCAAGAATGGAATCGTCGAGCGAAAACACTTGACAACCTCCTAGAAGCAGCTTTTCTTGCAACCAGACCTTTCTCCATCAATTAGGAATCTGATGCCGTCACTAAACACATTCCTAAAATTGTAGCCATTTGATGAGTGTTTTTTTTTGGTGTCTAATCCACATATATATCACCATTGCCCTTGATTTTCTTGACTGTATATATCTCTTCAATGTCAACATATACACATGTGATTTAGTTTACGAAGATTTTTCAATGCCGAAAACCTCGATCAGAGTGTAAAAAAGGCGTAAGGTTCACCATGGTGTAAAATTAAAAGGGGATATACCGTTCTAGGATTCGAGTTACAGGAACAAGGGCCAAACCAACAACCCAAGAATGGAATTGTCGAGCGAAAACACTTGACATCTTCCTAGAAGCAGCTTTTCTTACAAACAGACCATTCTCCATCAATTAGGAATCTGAGGCCGTCACTAAACACATTCCTTAAATTGTAGCCATTTGTTGAGTGTTTTTTTTTTGGTGTCTAATCCGCATATATATCACCATTACCCTTGATTTTCTTGACTGTATATCTCTTAAATGTCAACATATACACGTGTGATTTAGTTTACGGTGATTTTTCAATCCCGAGAACCTCGAGCAGAGAGTAAAAAAAGGCGTTAGGTTCACAATGGTGTAAAATTAATATGGGATATACCTGGCTAGAATTCGAGTTACAGGAACAAGGGCCAAACCAACCACCCAAGAATGGAATCGTCGAGCGAAAACACGTCACAACCTCCTAGAAGCAGCTTTTCTTGCCACCAGACCTTTCTCCATTAATTAGGAATCTGATGCCGTCACTAAACACATTCCTTAAATTGTAGCCATTTGATGAGTGTTTTTTTTTTGTGTCTAATCCGCATATATATAACCATTGCCCTTGATTTTCTTGACTGTATATCTCTTAAATGTCAACATATACACGTGTGATTTAGTTTACGAAGATTTTTCAATGCCGAGAACATTGATCAGAGAGTAAAAAAGGTGTAAGGTTCACCATGGTGTAAAATTAAAATGGGATATACCGGGCTAGGATTCGAGTTACAGGAACAAGGGCCAAACCAACCAACCAAGAAAGGAAACTTCGAGCGAAAACACTTGACAACCTCCTAGAAGCAGCTTTTCTTACCACCAGACCTTTCGCCATCAATTAGGAATCTGATGCCGTCACTAAACACATTCCTTAAATTATAGCCATTTGTTGAGTGTTTTTTTTTTGTGTCTAATGCGCATATATATCACCATTGCCCTTGATTTTCTTGATTGTATATCTCTTAAATGTCAACATATACATGTGTGATTTAGTTTACGAAGATTTTTCAATGCCGAGAACCTCGTTCAAAGAGTAAAAAAGGCGTAAGGTTCACAATGGTGTAAAATTAAAATGGGATATACCTCGCTAGGATTCGAGTTACAGGAATAAGGGCCAAACCAACCACCCATGAATGCAATCGTCGAGCGAAAACACTTGACAACCTCCTAGAAGCAGCTTTTCTTGCCACCAGACCTTTCTCCATCAAATAGGAATCAGATGCCGTCACTAAACACATTTCTTAAATTGTAGCCATTTGTTGAGTGTTTTTTTTTTGTGTCTAATCCGCATGTATATCACCATTGCCCTTGATTTTCTTGATTGTATATCTCTTAAATGTCAACATATACACGTGTGATTTAGTTTACGAAGATTTTTCAATGCCGAGAACAATGATTAGAGAGTAAAAAAGGCGTAAGGTTCACAATGGTGTAAAATTAAAATGGGAAATACCTGCCTAGGATTCGAGTTACAGGAACAAGGGCCAAACCAACCACCCAAGAATGGAATCGTCGAGTGAAAACAGTTGACAACCTCCTAGAAGCAGCTTTACTTGCCACCAGACCTTTCTCCATCAATTAGGAATCTGATGCCGTCACTAAACACATTCCTTAAATTGTAGCCATTTGTTGAGTGTTTTTTTGGTGTCTAATCCGGATATATATCACCATTGCCCTTGATTTTCTTGACTGTATATCTCTTAAATGTCAACATATACCCGTGTTTTATGAAGATTTTTCAATGCCGAAAACCTCGATCAGAGAGTAAAAATGGCGTAAGGTTCACACTGGTGTAAAATTAAAATTGGATATACCGGGCTAGGATTCAAGTTACAGGAACAAGGGCCAAACACCCAACACAAGAATGGAATCGTCAAGCGAAAACACTAGACAACCTCCTAGAAGCAGCTTTTATTGCCACCAGACCTTTCTCCATCAATTTGGAATCTGATGCCGTCACTAAACACATTGCTTAAATTGTAGCCATTTGTTGAGTGATTTTTTTTGATGTCTAATCCACATATATATCATCATTGCCCTTGATTTTCTTGACTATATATCTCTTAAATGTCAACATATACACGTGTGATTTAGTTTACGAAGATTTTTCAATGCCGAGAACAATGATTAGAGAGTAAAAAAGGCGTAAGGTTCACAATGGTGTAAAATTAAAATGGGATATACCTGCCTAGGATTCGAGTTACAGGAACAAGGGCCAAACCAACCACCCAAGAATGGAATCGTCAAGCAAAAACACTTGACAGTCTCTTAGAAGCAGCTTTTCTTGCCACCAAACCTTTCTCCATCAATTAGGAATCTGATGCCGTCACTAAACACATTCCTTAAATTGTAGCCATTTGTTGAGTGTTTTTTTTTTGGTGTCTAATCCGCATATATATCACCATTGCCCTTGATTTTCTTGACTGTATATCTCTTAAATGTCAACATATACCCGTGTTTTATGAAGATTTTTCAATGCCGAAAACCTCGATCAAAGAGTAAAAATGGCGTAAGGTTCACACTGGTGTAAAATTAAAATTGGATATACCGGGCTAGGATTCGAGTTACAGGAACAAGGGCCAAACACCCAACACAAGAATGGAATCGTCAAGCGAAAACACTTGACAACCTCCTAGAAGCAGCTTTTATTGCCACCAGACCTTTCTCCATCAATTTGGAATCTGATGCCGTCATTAAACACATTGCTTAAATTGTAGCCATTTGTTGAGTGATTTTTTTTATGTCTAATCCACATATATATCATCATTGCCCTTGATTTTCTTGACTATATATCTCTTAAATGTCAACATATACACGTGTGATTTAGTTTACGAAGATTTTTCAATGCCGAGAACAATGATTAGAGAGTAAAAAAGGCGTAAGGTTCACAATGGTGTAAAATTAAAATGGGATATACCTGCCTAGGATTCGAGTTACAGGAACAAGGGCCAAACCAACCACCCAAGAATGGAATCGTCAAGCAAAAACACTTGATAGTCTCCTAGAAGCAGCTTTTCTTGCCACCAAACCTTTCTCCATCAATTAGGAATCTGATGCCGTCACTAAACACATTCCTTAAATTGTAGCCATTTGTTGAGTGTTTTTTTTTTGGTGTCTAATCCGCATATATATCACCATTGCCCTTGATTTTCTTGACTGTATACTCTTAAATGTCAACATATACACGTGTGATTTAGTTTACGAAGATTTTTCAATGCCAAGAACCTCGATCAGAGAGTAAAAAAGGCGTAAGTTTCACAATGGTGTAAAATTAAAATGTGATATACTGGGCTAGGATTCGAGTTACAGGAACAAGGGCCAAACCAGCCACCCAAGAATGGAATCATCGAGCGAAAACACTTGACAACCTCCTAGAAGCAGCTTTTCTTTCCACCAGACTTTTCTCCATCAATTAGGAATCTGATGCCGTCACTAAACACATTCCTTAAATTGTAGCCATTTGTTGAGTGTTTTTTTTTTGTGTCTATTCCACATATATATCACCATTGCCCTTGATTTTCTTGACTGTATATTTCTTAAATGTCAACATATACACGTGTGATTTAGTTTACGAAGATTTTTCAATGCCGAGAACCTCGATCAGAGAGTAAAAAAGGCGTAAGGTTAACAATGGTGTAAAATTAAAATGTGATATACAGGGCTAGGATTCGAGTTACATGAACAAGGGCCAAACCAACCATCCAAGAATGGAATCGTCTAGCGAAAACACTTGACAACCTCCTAGAAGCAGCTTATCTTGCCACCAGACCTTTCTCCATCAATTAGGAATCTGATGCCGTCACTAAACACATTCCTTAAATTGTAGCCATTTGAGGAGTGTTTTTTTTTGGTGTCTAATCCGCATATATATCACCATTGCCCTTGATTTTCTTGACTGTATATCTCTTAAATGTCAACATATACACGTGTGATTTAGTTTACGAAGATTTTTCAATGCCGAAAACCTCCATCAGAGAGTAAAAAAGGCATAAGGTTCACAATGGTGTAAAATTAAATTGGGATTTTCCGGGCTAGGATTCGAGTTACAGGAACAAGGGCCAAACCAACTACCAAAGAATGGAATCGTCGAGCGAAAACACTTGACAACCTCCTAGAAGCAGCTTTTCTTGCCACCAGACCTTTCTCCATCAATTAGGAATCTGATGCCGTCACTAAACACTTTCCTTAAATTGTAGCCATTTGTTGAGTAATTTTTTTTTGGTGTCTATTCCACATATATATCACCATTGCCCTTGATTTTCTTGACTGTATATCTCTTAAATGTTAACATATACACGTGTGATTTAGTTTACGAATATTTTTCAATGCCGAGAACCTCGATCAGAGAGTAAAAAAGGCGTAAGGTTCAAAATGGTGTAAAATTAAAATGGGAAATTCCCGGCTAGGATTCGAGTTACAGGAACAAGGGCCAAACCAACCACCCAAGAATGGAATCGTCGAGCGAAAACACTTCACAACCTCCTAAAAGCAGCTTTTCTTGCCACCAGACCTTTTTCCATCAATTAGGAATCTGATGCAGTCACTAAACACATTCCTTAAATTGTAGCCATTTGATGAGTGTTTTTTTGTGTCTAATCCGCATATATATCACCATTGCCCTTGATTTTCTTGACTGTATATCTCTTAAATGTCAACATATACACGTGTGATTTAGTTTACGAAGATTTTTCAATGCCGAGAACATTGATCCGAGAGTAAAAAAGGCGTAAGGTTCACAATGGTGTAAAATTAAAATGGGATATACCTGTCTAGGATTCGAGTTATAGGAACAAAGGCCAAACCAACCACCCAAGAATGCAATCGTCGAGCGAAAACACTTGACAACCCCTATAAGTAGCTTTTCTTGCCACCAGACCTTTCTCCATCAATTAGGAATCTGATGCCGTCACTAAACACATTCCTTAAATTGTAGCCATTTGTTGAGTGTTTTTTTTTTGGTGTCTAATCCGCATGTATATCACCATTGCCCTTGATTTTCTTGATTGTATATCTCTTAAGTGTCAACATATACACGTGTGATTTAGTTTACGAAGATTTTTCAACGCCGAAAACCTCGATCTGAGAGTAACAAAGGCGTAAGGTTCACAATGGTGTAAAATTAAAATGGGATATACTGGGCTAGGATTCGAGTTACAGGAACAAGGGCCAAACCAACCACCCAAGAATGGAATCGTCAAGCGAAAACACTTGACAACCTCCTAGAAGCAGCTTTTATTGCCACCAGACCTTTCTCTATCAATTTGGAATCTGATGCCGTCACTAAACACATTCCTTAAATTGAAGCCATTTGTTGAGTGATTTTTTTTGGTGTCTAATCCACATATATATCATCATTGCCCTTGATTTTCTTGACTATATATCTCTTAAATGTCAACATATACACGTGTGATTTAGTTTACGAAGATTTTTCAATGCCGAGAACAATGATCAGTGAGTAAAAAAGGCTTAAGGTTCACCATGGTGTAAAATTAAAAGGGGATATACCTGGCAAGGATTCGAGTTACAGGAACAAGCGCCAAACCCACCACCAAAGAATGGAATCGTCGAGCGAAAACACTTGACAACCTCCTAGAAGCAGCTTTTCTTACCACCAGACCTTTCTCCATCAATTAGGAATCTGATGCCGTCACTAAACACATTCCTTAAATTGTAGCCATTTGTTGAGTATTTTTTTTGGTGTCTAATCCGCATATATATCACCATTGCCCTTGATTTTCTTGACTGTATATCTCTTAAATGTCAACATACACACGTGTGATTTAGTTTACGAATATTTTTCAATGCCGAGAACCTCGATCAGAGAGTAAAAAAGGCGTAAGGTTCACAATGGTGTAAAATTAAAATGGGATATACCGGGATAGGATTTGAGTTACAGGAACAATGGCCAAACCAACCACCCAAGAATGGAATCGTCGAGCGAAAACACTTGACAACCTCCTAGAAGCAGCTTTTCTTGCAACCAGACCTTTCTCCATCAATTAGGAATCTGATGCCGTCACTAAACACATTCCTAAAATTGTAGCCATTTGATGAGTGTTTTTTTTTGGTGTCTAATCCACATATATATCACCATTGCCCTTGATTTTCTTGACTGTATATATCTCTTCAATGTCAACATATACACATGTGATTTAGTTTACGAAGATTTTTCAATGCCGAAAACCTCGATCAGAGTGTAAAAAAGGCGTAAGGTTCACCATGGTGTAAAATTAAAAGGGGATATACCGTTCTAGGATTCGAGTTACAGGAACAAGGGCCAAACCAACAACCCAAGAATGGAATTGTCGAGCGAAAACACTTGACATCTTCCTAGAAGCAGCTTTTCTTACAAACAGACCATTCTCCATCAATTTGGAATCTGAGGCCGTCACTAAACACATTCCTTAAATTGTAGCCATTTGTTGAGTGTTTTTTTTTGGTGTCTAATCCGCATATATATCACCATTACCCTTGATTTTCTTGACTGTATATCTCTTAAATGTCAACATATACACGTGTGATTTAGTTTACGGTGATTTTTCAATCCCGAGAACCTCGAGCAGAGAGTAAAAAAAGGCGTTAGGTTCACAATGGTGTAAAATTAATATGGGATATACCTGGCTAGAATTCGAGTTACAGGAACAAGGGCTAAACCAACCACCCAAGAATGGAATCGTCGAGCGAAAACACGTCACAACCTCCTAGAAGCAGCTTTTCTTGCCACCAGACCTTTCTCCATCAATTAGGAATCTGATGCCGTCACTAAACACATTCCTTAAATTGTAGCCATTTGATGAGTGTTTTTTTTTTTGTGTCTAATCCGCATATATATAACCATTGCCCTTGATTTTCTTGACTGTATATCTCTTAAATGTCAACATATACACGTGTGATTTAGTTTACGAAGATTTTTTAATGCCGAGAACATTGATCAGAGAGTAAAAAAGGTGTAAGGTTCACCATGGTGTAAAATTAAAATGGGATATACCGGGCTAGGATTCGAGTTACAGGAACAAGGGCCAAACCAACCAACCAACCAAGAAAGGAAACTTCGAGCGAAAACACTTAACAACCTCCTAGAAGCAGCTTTTCTTACCACCAGACCTTTCGCCATCAATTAGGAATCTGATGCCGTCACTAAACACATTCCTTAAATTATAGCCATTTGTTGAGTGTTTTTTTTTTGTGTCTAATGCGCATATATATCACCATTGCCCTTGATTTTCTTGATTGTATATCTCTTAAATGTCAACATATACACGTGTGATTTAGTTTACGAAGATTTTTCAATGCCGAGAACCTCGTTCAAAGAGTAAAAAAGGCGTAAGGTTCACAATGGTGTAAAATTAAAATGGGATATATCTCGCTAGGATTCGAGTTACAGGAATAAGGGCCAAACCAACCACCCAAGAATGCAATCGTCGAGCGAAAACACTTGACAACCTCCTAGAAGCATCTTTTCTTGCCACCAGACCTTTCTCCATCAAATAGGAATCAGATGCCGTCACTAAACACATTTCTTAAATTGTAGCCATTTGTTGAGTGTTTTTTTTTGTGTCTAATCCGCATGTATATCACCATTGCCCTTGATTTTCTTGATTGTATATCTCTTAAATGTCAACATATACACGTGTGATTTAGTTTACGAAGATTTTTCAATGTTGAGAACCTCGAGGAGAGAGTAAAAAAGGCGTAAGGTTCACAATGGTGTAAAATTAAAATGGGATATACCTGCCTAGGATTCGAGTTACAGGAACATGGGCCAAACCAACCACCCAAGAATGGAATCGTCGAGTGAAAACAGTTGACAACCTCCTAGAAGCAGCTTTACTTGCCACCAGACCTTTCTCCATCAATTAGGAATCTGATGCCGTCACTAAACACATTCCTTAAATTGTAGCCATTTGTTGAGTGTTTTTTTGGTGTCTAATCCGGATATATATCACCATTGCCCTTGATTTTCTTGACTGTATATCTCTTAAATGTCAACATATACCCGTGTTTTATGAAGATTTTTCAATGCCGAAAACCTCGATCAGAGAGTAAAAATGGCGTAAGGTTCACACTGGTGTAAAATTAAAATTGGATATACCGGGCTAGGATTCGAGTTACAGGAACAAGGGCCAAACACCCAACACAAGAATGGAATCGTCAAGCGAAAACACTTGACAACCTCCTAGAAGCAGCTTTTATTGCCACCAGACCTTTCTCCATCAATTTGGAATCTGATGCCGTCACTAAACACATTGCTTAAATTGTAGCCATTTGTTGAGTGATTTTTTTTGATGTCTAATCCACATATATATCATCATTGCCCTTGATTTTCTTGACTATATATCTCTTAAATGTCAACATATACACGTGTGATTTAGTTTACGAAGATTTTTCAATGCCGAGAACAATGATTAGAGAGTAAAAAAGGCGTAAGGTACACCATGGTGTAAAATTAAAATGGGATATACCGGGCTAGGATTCGAGTTACAGGAACAAGGGCCAAACCAACCAACCAAGAATGGAATCTTCGAGCGAAAACACCTGACAACCTCCTAGAAGCAGCTTTTCTTACCACCAGACCTTTCTCTATCAGTTAGGAATCTGATGCCGTCACTAAACACATTCCTTAAATTGTAGCCATTTGTTGAGTGTTTTTTTTTGTGTCCAATCCGCATGTATATCACCATTGCCCTTGATTTTCTTGATTGTATATCTCTTAAATGTCAACATATACACGTGTGATTTAGTTTACGAAGATTTTTCAATGTTGAGAACCTCGAGCAGAAAGTAAAAGAGGTGTAAGGTTCACAATGGTGTAAAATTAAAATGGGATATACCTGCCTAGGATTCGAGTTACAGGAACAAGGGCCAAACCAACCACCCAAGAATGGAATCGTCGAGTGAAAACAGTTGACAACCTCCTAGAAGCAGCTTTACTTGCCACCAGACCTTTCTCCATCAATTAGGAATCTGATGCCGTCACTAAACACATTCCTTAAATTGTAGCCATTTGTTGAGTGTTTTTTTGGTGTCTAATCCGCATATATATCACCATTGCCCTTGATTTTCTTGACTGTGTATCTCTTAAATGTCAACATATACACGTGTGATTTAGTTTACGAAGATTTTTCAATGCCGAAAAACTCGATCATAGAGTAAAAAAGGCGTAAGGTTCACACTGGTGTAAAATTAAAATGGGATATACCGGGCTAGGATTCGAGTTACAGGAACAAGGGCCAAACCAACCACCCAAGAATGGAATCGTCAAGCGAAAACACATGACAACCTCCTAGAAGCAGCTTTTATTGCCACCAGACCTTTCTCCATCAATTTGGAATCTGATGCCGTCACTAAACACAATCCTTAAATTGTAGCCATTTGTTGAGTGATTTTTTTTGGTGTCTAATCCGCATATATATCATCATTACCCTTGATTTTCTTGTCTATATATCTCTTAAATGTCAACAAATACACGTGTGATTTAGTTTACGAAGATTTTTCAATGCCGAGAACAATGATCAGAGAGTAAAAAAGGCGTAAGGTTCACAACGGTGTAAAATTAAAATAGGATATACCGGGCTAGGATTCCAGTTACAGGAACAAGGGCCAAACCAACCACCCAAGAATGGAATCGTCGAGCGAAAACACTTGACAACCTCCTAGAAGCAGCTTTTCTTGCCACCAGACCTTTCTCCATCAATTAGGAATCTGATGCCGTCACTAAACACATTCCTTAAATTGTAGCCATTTGTTGAGTGTTTTTTTTTGTGTCCAATCCGTATGTATATCACCATTGCCCTTGATTTTCTTGATTGTATATCTCTTAAATGTCAACATATACACGTGTGATTTAGTTTACGAAGATTTTTCAATGTTGAGAACCTCGAGCAGAGAGTAAAAGAGGCGTAAGGTTCACAATGGTGTAAAATTAAAATGGGATATACCTGCCTAGGATTCGAGTTACAGGAACAAGGGCCAAACCAACCACCCAATAATGGAATCGTCGAGTGAAAACAGGTGACAACCTCCTAGAAGCAGCTTTACTTGCCACCAGACCTTTCTCCATCAATTAGGAATCTGATGCCGTCACTAAACACATTCCTTAAATTGTAGCCATTTGTAGCCATTTGTTGACAATTAGGAAGATTTTTCAACGCCGAGAACATTGATCAGAGAGTAAAAAAGGTGTAAGGTTCACCATGGTGTAAAATTAAAATGGGATATACCGGGCTAGGATTCGAGTTACAGGAACAAGGGCCAAACCAACCAACCAAGAATGGAATCTTCGAGCGAAAACACTTGACAACAGCTTTTCTAACCACCAGACCTTTCTCCATCAATTAGGAATCTTATGCCGTCACTAAACACATTCCTTAAATTGTAGCCATTTGTTGAGTGTTTTTTTTGGTGTCTAATGTACATATATATCACCATTGCCCTTGATTTTCTTGATTGTATATCTCTTAAATGTCAACATATACACGTGTGATTTAGTTTATGAGGATTTTTCAATGCCGAGAACCTCGTTCAAAGAGTAAAAAAGGCGTAAGGTTCACAATGGTGTAAAATTAAAATGGGATATTCCCGGCTAGGATTCGAGTTACAGGAACAAGGACCAAACCAACCACCCAAGAATGCAATCGTCGAGCGAAAACACTTGACAACCTCCTAGAAGCAGCTTTTCTTGCCACCAGACCTTTCTCTATCAATTAGGAATCTGATGCCGTCACTAAACACATTCCTAAAATTGTAGCCATTTGTTGAGTGTTTTTTTTTTTTGGTGTCTAATCCGAATGTATATCACCATTGCCCTTGATTTTCTTGATTGTATATCATTTAAATGTCAACATATACACGTGTGATTTAGTTAAAGAAGATTTTTCAATGTTGAGAACCTCGAGCAGAGAGTAAAAAAGGCGTAAGGTTCACAATGGTGTAAAATTAAATTGGGATATACCTGCCTAGGATTCGAGTTACAGGAACAAGGGACAAACCAACCACCCAAAAATGGAATCGTTGAGCGAAAATACTTGACAACCTCCTAGAAGTAGCTTTTCTTGCCACCAGACCTTTCTCCATAAATTAGGAATCTAATGCCGTCACTAAACACATTCCTTAAATTGTAGCCATTTGTTGAGTGTTTTTTTGGTGTCTAATCCGCATATATATCACCATTGCCCTTGATTTTCTTGACTGTATATCTCTTAAATGTCAACATATACAAGTGTGATTTAGTTTACGAAGATTTTTCAATGCCGAAAACCTCGATCAGAGAGTAAAAAAGGCGTAAGGTTCCCAATGGTGTAAAATTAAAATGGCATATACCGGCTAGGATTCGAGTTACAGGAACACGGGCCAAACCAACCACCCAAGAATGGAATCGTCAAGCGAAAACACTTGACAACCTCCTAGAAGCAGCTTTTATTGCCACCAGACCTTTATCCATCAATTTGGAATCTGATGCCGTCACTAAACACATTCCTTAAATTGTAGCCATTTGTTGAGTGATTTTTTTTTGGTGTCTAGTCCGCATATATATCATCATTGCCCTTGATTTTCTTGACTATATATCTCTTAAATGTTAACATATACACGTGTGATTTAGTTTACGAAGATTTTTCAATGCCGAGAACAATGATCAGAGAGTAAAAAAGGCGTAAGGTTCACCATGGTGTAAAATTAAAATGGGATATACCGGGCTAGGATTCGAGTTACAGGAACAAGGGCCAAACCAACCACCCAAGAATGGAATCGTCGAGCGAAAACACTTGACAACCTCCTAGAAGCAGCTTTTCTTACCACCAGACCTTTCTCCATCAATTGGGAAACTGATGCCGTCACTAAACACATTCCTTAAATTGTAGCCATTTGTTGAGTGTTTTTTTTTGGTGTCTAATGTGCATATATATCACCATTGCCATTGATTTTCTTGATTGTATATCTCTTAAATGTCAACATATACACGTGTGATTTAGTTTACGAGGATTTTTCAATGCCGAGAACCTCGTTCAAAGAGTAAAAAAGGCGTAAGGTTCACAATGGTGTAAAATTAAAATGGGATATACCTGGCTAGGATTCGAGTTACAGGAATAAGGGCCAAACCAACCACCCAAGAATGCATTCGTCGAGCGAAAACACTTGACAACCTCCTAGAAGCAGCTTTTCTTGCCACCAGACCTTTCTCCATCAATTAGGAATCTGATGCCGTCACTAAACACATTCCTTAAATTGTAGCCATTTGTTGAGTGTTTTTTTTTGGTGTCTAATCCGCATGTATATCACCATTGCCCTTGATTTTCTTGATTGTATATCATTTAAATATCAACATATACACGTGTGATTTAGTTTACGAAGATTTTTCAATGTTGAGAACCTCGAGCAGAGAGTAAAAAAGGCGTAAGGTTCACAATGGTGTTAAATTAAATTGGGATATACCTGCCTAGGATTCGAGTTACAGGAACAAGGGACAAACCAACCACCCAAAAATGGAATCGTTGAGCGAAAACACTTGACAACCTCCTAGAAGTAGCTTTTCTTGCCACCAGACCTTTCTCCATAAATTAGGAATCTAATGCCGTCACTAAACACATTCCTTAAATTGTAGCCATTTGTTGAGTGTTTTTTTGGTGTCTAATCCGCATATATATCACCATTGCCCTTGATTTTCTTGACTGTATATCTCTTAAATGTCAACATATACAAGTGTGATTTAGTTTACGAAGATTTTTCAATGCCAAAAACCTCGATCAGAGAGTAAAAAAGGCGTAACGTTCACAATGGTGTAAAATTAAAATGGCATATACCGGCTAGGATTCGAGTTACAGGAACAAGGGCCAAACCAACCACCCAAGAATGGAATCGTCAAGCGAAAACACTTGACAACCTCCTAGAAGCAGCTTTTATTGCCACCAGACCTTTATCCATCAATTTGGAATCTGATGCCGTCACTAAACACATTCCTTAAATTGTAGCCATTTGTTGAGTGATTTTTTTTTGGTGTCTAATCCGCATATATATCATCATTGCCCTTGATTTTCTTGACTATATATCTCTTAAATGTTAACATATACACGTGTGATTTAGTTTACGAAGATTTTTCAATGCCGAGAACAACGATCAGAGAGTAAAAAAGGCGTAAGGTTCACCATGGTGTAAAATTAAAATGAGATATACCGGGCTAGGATTCGAGTTACAGGAACAAGGGCCAAACCAACCACCCAAGAATGGAATCGTCGAGCGAAAACACTTGACAACCTCCTAGAAGCAGCTTTTCTTACCACCAGACCTTTCTCCATCAATTGGGAAACTGATGCCATCACTAAACACATTCCTTAAATTGTAGCCATTTGTTGAGTGTTTTTTTTTTGTGTCTAATGTGCATATATATCACCATTGCCATTGATTTTCTTGATTGTATATCTCTTAAATGTCAACATATACACGTGTGATTTAGTTTATGAGGATTTTTCAATGCCGAGAACCTCGTTCAAAGAGTAAAAAAGGCGTAAGGTTCACAATGGTGTAAAATTAAAATGGGATATACCTGGCTAGGATTCGAGTTACAGGAATAAGGGCCAAACCAACCACCCAAGAATGCATTCGTCGAGCGAAAACACTTGACAACCTCCTAGAAGCAGCTTTTCTTGCCACCAGACCTTTCTCCATCAATTAGGAATCTGATGCCGTCACTAAACACATACCTTAAATTGTAGCCATTTGTTGAGTGTTTTTTTTTTGGTGTCTAATCCGCATGTATATCACCATTGCCCTTGATTTTCTTGATTGTATATCATTTAAATGTCAACATATACACGTGTGATTTAGTTTACGAAGATTTTTCAATGTTGAGAACCTCGAGCAGAGAGTAAAAAAGGCGTAAGGTTCACAATGGTGTTAAATTAAATTGGGATATACCTGCCTAGGATTCGAGTTACAGGAACAAGGGACAAACCAACCACCCAAAAATGGAATCGTTGAGCGAAAACACTTGACAACCTCCTAGAAGTAGCTTTTCTTGCCACCAGACCTTTCTCCATAAATTAGGAATCTAATGCCGTCACTAAACACATTCCTTAAATTGTAGCCATTTGTTGAGTGTTTTTTTGGTGTCTAATCCGCATATATATCACCATTGCCCTTGATTTTCTTGACTGTATATCTCTTAAATGTCAACATATACAAGTGTGATTTAGTTTACGAAGATTTTTCAATGCCGAAAACCTCGATCAGAGAGTAAAAAAGGCGTAAGGTTCACAATGGTGTAAAATTAAAATGGCATATACCGGCTAGGATTCGAGTTACAGGAACAAGGGCCAAACCAACCACCCAAGAATGGAATCGTCAAGCGAAAACACTTGACAACCTCCTAGAAGCAGCTTTTATTGCCACCAGACCTTTCTCCATCAATTTGGAATCTGATGCCGTCACTAAACACATTCCTTAAATTGTAGCCATTTGTTGAGTGATTTTTTTTTGGTGTCTAATCCGCATATATATCATCATTGCCCTTGATTTTCTTGACTATATATCTCTTAAATGTTAACATATACACGTGTGATTTAGTTTACGAAGATTTTTCAATGCCGAGAACAATGATCAGAGAGTAAAAAAGGCGTAAGGTTCACCATGGTGTAAAATTAAAATGAGATATACCGGGCTAGGATTCGAGTTACAGGAACAAGGGCCAAACCAACCACCCAAGAATGGAATCGTCGAGCGAAAACACTTGACAACCTCCTAGAAGCAGCTTTTCTTACCACCAGACCTTTCTCCATCAATTAGGAATCTGATGCCGTCACGAAACACATTCCTTAAATTGTCGCCATTTGTTGAGTGTTTTTTTTGGTGTCTAATGCGCATATATATCACCATTGCCCTTGATTTTCTTGATTGTATATCTCTTAAATATCAACATATACACGTGTGATTTAGTTTACGAGGATTTTTCAATGTCGAGAACCTCGTTCAAAGAGGAAAAAAGGCGTAAGGTTCACAATGTTGTAAAATTAAAATGGGATATACCTGGCTAGGATTCGAGTTACAGGAATAAGGGCCAAACCAACCACCCAAGAATGCATTCGTCGAGCGAAAACACTTGACAACCTCCTAGAAGCAGCTTTTCTTGCCACCAGACCTTTCTCCATCAATTAAGAATCTGATGCCGTCACTAAACACATTCCTTAAATTGTAGCCATTTGTTGAGTGTTTTTTTTTTTTGGTGTCTAATCCGCATGTATATCACCATTGCCCTTGATTTTCTTGATTGTATATCATTTAAATGTCAACATATACACGTGTGAATTAGTTTACGAAGATTTTTCAATGTTGAGAACCTCGAGCAGAGAGTAAAAAAGGCGTAAGGTTCACAATGGTGTAAAATTAAAATGGGATATACCTGCCTAGGATTCGAGTTACAGGAACAAGGGACAAACCAACCACCCAAAAATGGAATCATCGAGCGAAAACACTTGATAACTTCCTAGAAGCAGCTTTTCTTGCAACAAGACCTTTCCCCATCAATTAGGAATCTGATGCCGTCAGTAAACACATTCCTTAAATTGTAGCCATTTGTTGAGTGTTTTTTTGGTGTCTAATCCGCATATATATCACCATTGCCTTTGATTTTCTTGACTGTATGTCTCTTAAATGTCAACATATACACGTGTGATTTAGTTTACGAAGATTTTTCAATGCCGAAAACCTCGATCAGAGAGTAAAAAAGGCGTAAGGTTCACAATGGTGTAAAATTAAAATGGGATATACCGGCTAGGATTCGAGTTACAGGAACAAGGGCCAAACCAACCACCCAAGAATGGAATCGTCAAGCGAAAACACTTGACAACTTCCTAGAAGCAGCTTTTATTGCCACCAGACCTTTATCCATCAATTTGGAATCTGATGCCGTCACTAAACACATTCCTTAAATTGTATCCATTTGTTGAGTGATTTTTTTTTGGTGTCTAGTCTGCATATATATCATCATTGCCCTTGATTTTCTTGACTATATATCTCTTAAATGTTAACATATACACGTGTGATTTAGTTTACGAAGATTTTTCAATGCCGAGAACAATGATCAGAGAGTAAAAAAGGCGTAAGGTTCACCATGGTGTAAAATTAAAATGGGATATACCGGGCTAGGATTCGAGTTACAGGAACAAGGGCCAAACCAACCACCCAAGAATGGAATCGTCGAGTGAAAACACTTGACAACCTCCTAGAAGCAGCTTTTCTTACCACCAGACCTTTCTCCATCAATTGGGAAACTGACGCCGTCACTAAACACATTCCTTAAATTGTAGCCATTTGTTGAGTGTTTTTTTTTGGTGTCTAATGTGCATATATATCACCATTGCCATTGATTTTCTTGATTGTATATCTCTTAAATGTCAACATATACACGTGTGATTTAGTTTACGAGGATTTTTCAATGCCGAGAACCTCGTTCAAAGAGTAAAAAAGGCGTAAGGTTCACAATGGTGTAAAATTAAAATGGGATATACCTGGCTAGGATTCGAGTTACAGGAATAAGGGCCAAACCAACCACCCAAGAATGCATTCGTCGAGCGAAAACACTTGACAACCTCCTAGAAGCAGCTTTTCTTGCCACCAGACCTTTCTCCATCAATTAGGAATCTGATGCCGTCACTAAACACATTCCTTAAATTGTTGCCATTTGTTGAGTGTTTTTTTTTTGTGTCTAATCCGCATGTATATCACCATTGCCCTTGATTTTCTTGATTGTATATCATTTAAATGTCAACATATACACGTGTGATTTAGTTTACGAAGATTTTTCAATGTTGAGAACCTCGAGCAGAGAGTAAAAAAGGCGTAAGGTTCACAATGGTGTTAAATTAAATTGGGATATACCTGCCTAGGATTCGAGTTACAGGAACAAGGGACAAACCAACCACCCAAAAATGGAATCATTGAGCGAAAACACTTGACAACCTCCTAGAAGTAGCTTTTCTTGCCACCAGACCTTTCTCCATAAATTAGGAATCTAATGCCGTCACTAAACACATTCCTTAAATTGTAGCCATTTGTTGAGTGTTTTTTTGGTGTCTAATCCGCATATATATCACCATTGCCCTTGATTTTCTTGACTGTATATCTCTTAAATGTCAACATATACAAGTGTGATTTAGTTTACGAAGATTTTTCAATGCCAAAAACCTCGATCAGAGAGTAAAAAAGGCGTAAGGTTCACAATGGTGTAAAATTAAAATGGCATATACCGGCTAGGATTCGAGTTACAGGAACAAGGGCCAAACCAACCACCCAAGAATGGAATCGTCAAGCGAAAACACTTGACAACCTCCTAGAAGCAGCTTTTATTGCCACCAGACCTTTATCCATCAATTTGGAATCTGATGCCGTCACTAAACACATTCTTTAAATTGTAGCCATTTGTTGAGTGATTTTTTTTTGGTGTCTAATCCGCATATATATCATCATTGCCCTTGATTTTCTTGACTATATATCTCTTAAATGTTAACATATACACGTGTGATTTAGTTTACGAAGATTTTTCAATGCCGAGAACAATGATCAGAGAGTAAAAAAAGGCGTAAGGTTCACCATGGTGTAAAATTAAAATGAGATATACCGGGCTAGGATTCGAGTTACAGGAACAAGGGCCAAACCAACCACCCAAGAATGGAATCGTCGAGCGAAAACACTTGACAACCTCCTAGAAGCAGCTTTTCTTACCACCAGACCTTTCTCCATCAATTAGGAATCTGATGCCGTCACGAAACACATTCCTTAAATTGTAGCCATTTGTTGAGTGTTTTTTTTGGTGTCTAATGCGCATATATATCACCATTGCCCTTGATTTTCTTGATTGTATATCTCTTAAATGTCAACATATACACGTGTAATTTAGTTTACGAGGATTTTTCAATGCCGAGAACCTCGTTCAAAGAGTAAAAAAGGCGTAAGGTTCACAATGGTGTAAAATTAAAATGGGATATACCTGGCTAGGATTCGAGTTACAGGAATAAGGGCCAAACCAACCACCCAAGAATGCATTCGTCGAGCGAAAACACTTGACAACCTCCTAGAAGCAGCTTTTCTTGCCACCAGACCTTTCTCCATCAATTTGGAATCTGATGCCGTCACTAAACACATTCTTTAAATTGTAGCCATTTGTTGAGTGATTTTTTTTTGGTGTCTAATCCGCATATATATCATCATTGCCCTTGATTTTCTTGACGATATATCTCTTAAATATTAACATATACACGTGTGATTTAGTTTACGAAGATTTTTCAATGCCGAGAACAATGATCAGAGAGTAAAAAAGGCGTAAGGTTCACCATGGTGTAAAATTAAAATGAGATATACCGGGCTAGGATTCGAGTTACAGGAACAAGGGCCAAACCAACCACCCAAGAATGGAATCGTCGAGCGAAAACACTTGACAACCTCCTTGAAGCAGCTTTTCTTACCACCAGACCTTTCTCCATCAATTAGGAATCTGATGCCGTCACGAAACACATTCCTTAAATTGTACCAATTTGTTGAGTGTTTTTTTTGGTGTCTAATGCGCATATATATCACCATTGCCCTTGATTTTCTTGATTGTATATCTCTTAAATGTCAACATATACACGTGTAATTTAGTTTACGAGGATTTTTCAATGCCGAGAACCTCGTTCAAAGAGTAAAAAAGGCGTAAGGTTCACAACGGTGTAAAATTAAAATGGGATATACCTGGCTAGGATTCGAGTTACAGGAATAAGGGCCAAACCAACCACCCAAGAATGCATTCGTCGAGCGAAAACACTTGACAACCTCCTAGAAGCAGCTTTTCTTGCCACCAGACCTTTCTCCATCAATTAGGAATATGATGCCGTCACTAAACACATTCCTTAAATTGTAGCCATTTGTTGAGTGTTTTTTTTTGGTGTCTAATCCGCATGTATATCACCATTGCCCTTGATTTTCTTGATTGTATATCATTTAAATGTCAATATATACACGTGTGATTTAGTTTACGAAGATTTTTCAATGTTGAGAACCTCGAGCAGAGAGTAAAAAAGGCGTAAGGTTCACAATGGTGTAAAATTAAATTGGGATATACCTGCCTAGGATTCGAGTTACAGGAACAAGGGACAAACCAACCTCCCAAAAATGGAATCGTTGAGCGAAAACACTTGACAACCTCCTAGAAGTAGCTTTTCTTGCCACCAGACCTTTCTCCATAAATTAGGAATCTAATGCCGTCACTAAACACATTCCTTAAATTGTAGCCATTTGTTGAGTGTTTTTTTGGTGTCTAATCCGCATATATATCACCATTGCCCTTGATTTTCTTGACTGTATATCTCTTAAATGTCAACATATACAAGTGTGATTTAGTTTACGAAGATTTTTCAATGCCGAAAACCTCGATCAGAGAGTAAAAAAGGCGTAAGGTTCACAATGGTGTAAAATTAAAATGGCATATACCGGCTAGGATTCGAGTTACAGGAACAAGGGCCAAACCAACCACCCAAGAATGGAATCGTCAAGCGAAAACACTTGACAACCTCCTAGAAGCAGCTTTTATTACCACCAGACCTTTATCCATCAATTTGGAATCTGATGCCGTCACCAAACACATTCTTTAAATTGTAGCCATTTGTTGAGTGTTTTTTTTTTGGTGTCTAATCCGCATATATATCATCATTGCCCTTGATTTTCTTGACTATATATCTCTTAAATGTTAACATATACACGTGTGATTTAATTTACGAAGATTTTTCAATGCCGAGAACAATGATCAGAGAGTAAAAAAGGCGTAAGGTTCACCATGGTGTAAAATTAAAATGAGATATACCGGGCTAGGATTCGAGTTACAGGAACATGGGCCAAACCAACCACCCAAGAATGGAATCGTCGAGCGAAAACACTTGACAACCTCCTAGAAGCAGCTTTTCTTACCACCAGACCTTTCTCCATCAATTAGGAATCTGATGCCGTCACGAAACACATTCCTTAAATTGTAGCCATTTGTTGAGTGTTTTTTTTGGTGTCTAATGCGCATATATATCACCATTGCCCTTGATTTTCTTGATTGTATATCTCTTAAATATCAACATATACACGTGTGATTTAGTTTACGAGGATTTTTCAATGCCGAGAACCTCGTTCAAAGAGTAAAAAAGGCGTAAGGTTCACAATGTTGTAAAATTAAAATGGGATATACCTGGCTAGGATTCGAGTTACAGGAATAAGGGCCAAACCAACCACCCAAGAATGCATTCGTCGAGCGAAAACACTTGACAACCTCCTAGAAGCAGCTTTTCTTGCCACCAGACCTTTCTCCATCAATTAGGAATCTGATGCCGTCACTAAACACATTCCTTAAATTGTAGCCATTTGTTGAGTGTTTTTTTTTGGTGTCTAATCCGCATGTATATCACCATTGCCCTTGATTTTCTTGATTGTATATCATTTAAATGTCAATATATACACGTGTGATTTAGTTTACGAAGATTTTTCAATGTTGAGAACCTCGAGCAGAGAGTAAAAAAGGCGTAAGGTTCACAATGGTGTAAAATTAAAATGGGATATACCTGCCTAGGATTCGAGTTACAGGAACAAGGGACAAACCAACCACCCAAAAATGGAATCGTTGAGCGAAAACACTTGACAACCTCCTAGAAGTAGCTTTTCTTGCCACCAGACCTTTCTCCATAAATTAGGAATCTAATGCCGTCACTAAACACATTCCTTAAATTGTAGCCATTTGTTGAGTGTTTTTTTGGTCTCTAATCCGCATATATATCACCATTGCCTTTGATTTTCTTGACTGTATGTCTCTTAAATGTCAACATATACACGTGTGATTTAGTTTACGAAGATTTTTCAATGCCGAAAACCTCGATCAGAGAGTAAAAAAGGGGTAAGGTTCACAATGGTGTAAAATTAAAATGGGATATATCGGCTAGGATTCGAGTTACAGGAACAAGGGCCAAACCAACCACCCAAGAATGGAATCGTCAAGCGAAAACACTTGACAACCTCCTAGAAGCAGCTTTTATTGCCACCAGACCTTTATCCATCAATTTGGAATCTGATGCCGTCACTAAACACATTCCTTAAATTGTATCCATTTGTTGAGTGATTTTTTTTTGGTGTCTAATCCGCATATATATCATCATTGCCCTTGATTTTCTTGACTATATATCTCTTAAATGTTAACATATACACGTGTGATTTAGTTTACGAAGATTTTTCAATGCCGAGAACAATGATCAGAGAGTAAAAAAGGCGTAAGGTTTACCATGGTGTAAAATTAAAATGGGATATACCGGGCTAGGATTCGAGTTACAGGAACAAGGGCCAAACCAACCACCCAAGAATGGAATCGTCGAGCGAAAACACTTGACAACCTCCTAGAAGCAGCTTTTCTTACCACCAGACCTTTCTCCATCAATTAGGAATCTGATGCCGTCACTAAACACATTCCTTAAATTGTAGCCATTTGTTGAGTGTTTTTTTTGGTGTCTAATGTGCATATATATCACCATTGCCCTTGATTTTCTTGATTGTATATCTCTTAAATGTTAACATATACACGTGTGATTTAGTTTACGAGGATTTTTCAATGCCGAGAACCTCGTTCAAAGAGTAAAAAAGGCGTAAGGTTCACAATGGTGTAAAATTAAAATGGGATATACCTGGCTAGGATTCGAGTTACAGGAATAAGGGCCAAACCAACCACCCAAGAATGCATTCGTCGAGCGAAAACACTTGACAACCTCCTAGAAGCAGCTTTTCTTGCCACCAGACCTTTCTCCATCAATTAGGAATATGATGCCGTCACAAAACACATTCCTTAAATTGTAGCCATTTGTGGAGTGTTTTTTTTTTGGTGTCTAATCCGCATGTATATCACCATTGCGCTTGATTTTCTTGATTGTATATCATTTAAATGTCAACATATACACGTGTGATTTAGTTTACGAAGATTTTTCAATGCTGAGAACCTCGAGCAGAGAGTAAATAAGGCGTAAGGTTCACAATGGTGTAAAATTAAATTGGGATATACCTGCCTAGGATTCGAGTTACAGGAACAAGGGACAAACCAACAACCCAAAAATGGAATCGTTGAGCTAAAACACTTGACAACCTCCTAGAAGTAGCTTTTCTTGCCACCAGACCTTTCTCCATAAATTCGGAATCTAATGCCGTCACTAAACACATTCCTTAAACTGTAGCCATTTGTTGAGTGTTTTTTTGGTGTCTAATCCGCATATATATCACCATTGCCCTTGATTTTCTTGACTGTATATCTCTTAAATGTCAACATATACACGTGTCATTTAGTTTACGAAGATTTTTCAATGCCGAAAACCTCGATCAGAGAGTAAAAAAGGCGTAAGGTTCACAATGGTGTAAAATTAAAATGGGATATACCGGCTAGGATTCGAGTTACAGGAACAAGGGCCAAACCAACCACCCAAGAATGGAATCGTCAAGCGAAAACACTTGACAACCTCCTAGAAGCAGCTTTTATTGCCACCAGACCTTTATCCATCAATTTGGAATCTGATGCCGTCACTAAACACATTCCTTAAATTGTAGCCATTTGTTGAGTGATTTTTTTTTGGTGTCTAATCCGCATATATATCATCATTGCCCTTGATTTTCTTGACTATATATCTCTTAAATGTTAACATATACACGTGTGATTTAGTTTACGAAGATTTTTCAATGCCGAGAACAATGATCAGAGAGTAAAAAAGGCGTAAGGTTCACCATGGTGTAAAATTAAAATGGGATATACCGGGCTAGGATTCGAGTTACAGGAACAATGGCCAAACCAACCACCCAAGATTGGAATCGTCGAGCGAAAACACTTGACAACCTCCTAGAAGCAGCTTTTCTTACCACCAGACCTTTCTCCATCAATTAGGAATCTGATGCCGTCACTAAACACATTCCTTAAATTGTAGCCATTTGTTGAGTGTTTTTTTGGGTGTCTAATGTGCATATATATCACCATTGCCCTTGATTTTCTTGATTGTATATCTCTTAAATGTCAACATATACACGTGTGATTTAGTTTACGAGGATTTTTCAATGCTGAGAACCTCGTTCAAAGAGTAAAAAAGGCGTAAGGTTCACAATGGTGTAAAATTAAAATGGGATATACCTGGCTAGGATTCGAGTTACAGGAATAAGGGCCAAACCAACCACCCAAGAATGCATTCGTCGAGCGAAAACACTTGACAACCTCCTAGAAGCAGCTTTTCTTGCCACCAGACCTTTCTCCATCAATTAGGAATCTGATGCCGTCACTAAACACATTCCTTAAATTGTAGCCATTTGTTGAGTGTTTTTTTTTTGTGTCTAATCCGCATGTATATCACCATTGCCCTTGATTTTCTTGATTGTATATCTCTTAAATGTCAACATATACACGTGTGATTTAGTTTACGAAGATTTTTCAATGTTGAGAACCTCGAGCAGAGAGTAAAAGAGGCGTAAGGTTCACAATGGTGTAAAATTAAAATGGGATATACCTGCCTAGGATTCGAGTTACAGGAACAAGGGCCAAACCAACCACCCAAGAATGGAATCGTCGAGTGAAAACAGTTGACAACCTCCTAGAAGCAGCTTTACATGCCACCAGACCTTTCTCCATCAATTAAGAATCTGATGCCGTTACTAAACACATTCCTTAAATTGAAGCCATTTGTTGAGTGTTTTTTTGGTGTCTAATCCGCATATATATCACCATTGCCCTTGATTTTCTTGACTGTATATCTCTTAAATGTCAACATATACACGTGTGATTTAGTTTACGAAGATTTTTCAATGCCGAAAACCTCGATCATAGAGTAAAAAAGACGTAAGGTTCACACTGGTGTAAAATTAAAATGGGATATACCGGGCTAGGATTCGAGTTACAGGAACAAGGGCCAAACCAACCACCCAAGAATGGAATCGTCAAGCGAAAACACTTGACAACCTCCTAGAAGCAGCTTTTATTGCCACCAGACCTTTCTCCATCAATTTGGAATCTGATGCCGTCACTAAACACATTCCTTAAATTGTAGCCACTTGTTGAGTGATTTTTTTTTGGTGCCTAATCCGCATATATATCATCATTGCCCTTGATTTTCTTGACTATATATCTCTTAAATGTCAACAAATACACGTGTGATTTAGTTTACGAAGATTTTTCAATGCCGAGAACAATGATCAGAGAGTAAAAAAGGCGTAAGATTCACAACGGTGTAAAATTAAAATGGGATATACCGGGCTAGGATTCGAGTTACAGGAGCAAGGGCCAAACCTACCACCAAAGAATGGAATCGTCGAGCGAAAACACTTGACAACCTCCTAGAAGCAGCTTTTCTTGCCACCAGACCTTTCTCCATCAATTAGGAATCTGATGCCGTCACTAAACACATTCCTTAAATTCTAGCCATTTGATGAGTGTTTTTTTTTTGGTGTCTAATCCGCATATATATAACCATTGCCCTTGATTTTCTTGACTGTATATCTCTTAAATGTCAACATATACACGTGTGATTTAGTTTACAAAGATTTTTCAATGCCGAGAACATTGATCAGAGAGTAAAAAAGGCGTAAGGTTCACCACGGTGTCAAATTAAAATGGGATATACCGGGCTAGGATTCGAGTTACAGGAACAAGGGCCAAACCAACCAACCAAGAATGGAATCTTCGAGCGAAAACACTTGACAACCTCCTAGAAGCAGTTTTTCTTACCACCAGACCTTTCTCCATCAATTAGGAATCTGATGACGTCACTAAACACATTCCTTAAATTGTAGCCATTTGTTGAGTGTTTTTTTTTGTGTCTAATCCGCATATATATCACCATTGCCCTTGATTTTCTTGACTGTATATCTCTTAAATGTCAACATACACATGTGTGATTTTGTTTACGAAGATTTTTCAATGCCGAGAACCTCGATCAGAGAGTAAAAAAGGCGTAAGGTTCACAACGGTGTAAAATTAAAATGGGATATACCGGGCTAGGATTCGAGTTACAGGAACAAGGGCCAAACCAACCTCCCAAGAATGGAATCGTCGGGCGAAAACACATGACAACCTCCTAGAAGCAGCTTTTCTTGCCACCAGACCTTTCTCCATCAATTCGTAATCTGATGCCGTCACTAAACACATTCCTTAAATTGTAGCCATTTGATGAGTGTTTTTTTTTTGTGTCTAATCCACATATATATCACCATTGCCCTTGATTTTCTTGACTGTATATCTCTTAAATGTCAACATATACAAGTGTGATTTAGTTTACGAAGATTTTTCAATGCCGAAAACCTCGATCAGAGAGTAAAAAAGGCGTAAGGTTCACCATGGTGTAAAATTAAAATGGCATATACCGGGCTAGGATTCAAGTTACAGGAACAAGTGACAAACCAACCACCAAAGAATGGAATCGTCGAGCGAAAACACTTGACAACCTCCTAGAAGCAGCTTTTCTTGCCACCAGACCTTTCTCCATCAATTCGTAATCTGATGCAGTCACTAAACACATTCCTTAAATTGTAGCCATTTGATGAGTGTTTTTTTTGGTGTCTAATCCACATATATATCACCATTGCCCTTGATTTTCTTGACTGTATATCTCTTAAATGTCAACATATACAAGTGTGATTTAGTTTACGAAGATTTTTCAATGCCGAAAACCTCGATCAGAGAGTAAAAAAGGCGTAAGGTTCACCATGGTGTAAAATTAAAATGGCATATACCGGGCTAGGATTCAAGTTACAGGAACAAGTGACAAACCAACCACCAAAGAATGGAATCGTCGAGCGAAAACACTTGACAACCTCCTAGAAGCAGCTTTTCTTACCACCAGACCTTTCTCCATCAATTAGGAATCTGGTGCCCTCACTAAACACATTCCTTAAATTGTAGCCATTTGTTGAGTGTTTTTTTTGTGTCTAATCCGCATATATATCACAATTGCCCCTGATTTTCTTGACTGTATATCTCATAAATGTCAACATATACACGTGTGATTTAGTTTACGAAGATTTTTCAATGCCGAGAACAATGATCAGAGAGTAAAAAAGGCGTAAGGTTCACAACGGTGTAAAATTAAAATGGGATATACCGGGCTAGGATTCGAGTTACAGGAACAAGGGCCAAACCAACCACCCAAGAATGGAATCGTCGAGCGAAAACACTTGACAACCTCCTAGAAGTAGCTTTTCTTGCCACCAGACCTTTCTCCATAAATTCGGAATCTAATGCCGTCACTAAACACATTCCTTAAACTGTAGCCATTTGTTGAGTGTTTTTTTGGTGTCTAATCCTCATATATATCACCATTGCCCTTGATTTTCTTGACTGTATATCTCTTAAATGTCAACATATACACGTGTGATTTAGTTTACGAAGATTTTTCAATGCCGAAAACCTCGATCAGAGAGTAAAAAAGGCGTAAGGTTCACAATGGTGTAAAATTAAAATGGGATATACCGGCTAGGATTCGAGTTACAGGAACAAGGGACAAACCAACCACCCAAGAATGGAATCGTCAAGGGAAAACACTTGACAACCTCCTAGAAGCAGCTTTTATTGCCACCAGACCTTTATCCATCAATTTGGAATCTGATGCCGTCACTAAACACATTCCTTAAATTGTAGCCATTTGTTGAGTGTTTTTTTTTGTGTCTAATCCGCATATATATCACCATTGACCTTGATTTTCTTGACTGTATATCTCTTAAATGTCAACATACACATGTGTGATTTAGTTTACGAAGATTTTTCAATGCCGAGAACCTCGATCAGAGAGTAAAAAAGGCGTAAGGTTCACAACGGTGTAAAATTAAAATGGGATATACCGGGCTAGGATTTGAGTTACAGGAACAAGGGCCAAACCAACCTCCCAAGAATGGAATCGTCGAGCGAAAACACATGACAACCTCCTAGAAGCAGCTTTTCTTGCCACCAGACCTTTCTCCATCAATTCGTAATCTGATGCCGTCACTAAACACATTCCTTAAATTGTAGCCATTTGATGAGTGTTTTTTTTGGTGTCTAATCCACATATATATCACCATTGCCCTTGATTTTCTTGACTGTATATCTCTTAAATGTCAACATATACAAGTGTGATTTAGTTTACGAAGATTTTTCAATGCCGAAAACCTCGATCAGAGAGTAAAAAAGGCGTAAGGTTCACCATGGTGTAAAATTAAAATGGCATATACCGGGCTAGGATTCAAGTTACAGGAACAAGTGACAAACCAACCACCAAAGAATGGAATCGTGGAGCGAAAACACTTGACAACCTCCTAGAAGCAGCTTTTCTTACCACCAGACCTTTCTCCATCAATTAGGAATCTGGTGCCGTCGCTAAACACATTCCTTAAATTGTAGCCATTTGATGAGTGTTTTTTTTTGGTGTCTAATCCGCATATATATCACCATTGCCCTTGATTTTCTTGAGTGTATATATCTTAAATGTCAACATATACACGTGTGATTTATTTTACGAAGAATTTTCAATGCCGAGAACCTCGATCAGAGAGTAAAAAAGGCGTAAGTTTCACAATGGTGTAAAATTAAAACGGGATGTACTGGCTAGAATTCGAGTTACAGGAACAAGGGCCAAACCAACCACCCAAGAATGGAATCGTCGAGCAAAAACACTTGACAACCTCCTAGAAGCAGCTTTTCTTGCCACCGGACCTTTCTCCATCAATTAGGAATCTGATGCCATCACTAAACACATTCCTTAAATTGTAGCCATTTGTTGAGTGTTTTTTTTGGTGTCTAATCCGCATATATATCACCATTGCCCTTGATTTTCTTGACTGTATATCTTTTATATGTCAACATATACACATGTGATTTAGTTTACGATGATTTTTCATTGCCGAGAACCTCGAGCAGAGAGTAAAAAAGGCGCAAGGTTCACAATGGTGTAAAATTAAAATGTATATAACTGGCTAGGATTCGAGTTACAGGAACAAGGGACAACCAACCACCCAAGAATGAAATCGTCAAGCGAAAACACTTGACAACCTTCTAGAAGCAGCTTTTCTTGCCACCAGACCTTTCTCCATCAATTAGGAATCTGATGCCGTCACTAAACATATTCCTTAAATTGTAGCCATTTGTTGAGTGTTTTTTTTTTTGGTGTTTAATCCGCATATATATCACCATTGCCCTTGATTTTCTTGACTGTATATCTCTTAAATGTCAACAGATACACGTGTGATTTAGTTTACGAAGATTTTTCAATGCCGAAAACCTCGATTAGAGAGTAAAAAAGGCGTAAGGTTCACCATGGTGTAAAATTTAAATGGCATATACCAGGCTAGGATTCAAGTTACAGGAACAAGTGCCAAACCAACCACCCAAGAATGGAATCGTCGAACGAAAACACCTGACAACCTCCTAGAAGCAGCTTTTCTTACCACCAGACCTTTCTCCATCAATTAGGAATCTGATGCCGTCACTAAACACATTCCTTAAATTGTAGCCATTTGTTGAGTGTTTTTTTTTAGTGTCTAATCCGCATATATATCACCATTGCCCTTGATTTTCTTGACTGTATATCTCTTAAATGTCAACATATACACGTGTGATTTAGTTTACGAAGATTTTTCAATGCCGAGAACCTCGATCAGAAAGTAAAAAAGGCGTAAGGTTCACAATAGTGTAAAATTAAAATGGGATATACCGGCTAGGATTCGAGTTACAGGAACAAGGGACAACCAACCACCCAAGAATGAAATCGTCAAGCGAAAACACTTGACAGCCTTCTAAAGCAGCTTTTCTTGCCACCAGACCTTTCTCCATCAATTAGGAATCTGATGCCGTCACTAAACACATTCCTTAAATTATAGCCATTTGTTGAGTGTTTTTTTTGGTGTCTAATCCGCATATATATCACCATTGCCCTTGATTTTCTTGACTGTATATCTCTTAAATGTCAACATATACACGTGCGATTTAGTTTACGAAGATTTTTTAATGCCGAGAACCTCGATCAGAGAGTAAAAAAGGCGTAAGGTTCACAATGGTGTAAAATTAAAATGGGATATACCGTTCTAGGATTTGAGTTACAGGAACAAGGGCCAACCCAACCACCCAAGAATGGAATCGTCGAGCGAAAACACTTGACATCCTCCTAGAAGCAGCTTTTCTTACAACCAGACCTTTCTCCATCAATTAGGAATCTGATGCCGTCACTAAACAGATTCCTTAAATTGTAGCCATTTGTTGAGGGTTTTTTTTTTGTGTCTAATCCGCATATATATCACTATCGCCCTTGATTTTCTTGACTGTGTATCCCTTAAATGTCAACATATACACTTGTGATTTAGTTTACGAAGATTTTTCAATGCCGAGAACATTGATCAGAGAGTAAAAAAGGCGTAAGGTTCACCATGGTGTAATATTAAAATGGGATATACCTGGCTAGAATTCGAGTTACAGGAACAAGGGCCAAACCAACCACCCAAGAATGGAATCGTCGAGCGAAAACACTTCACAACCTCCTAGAAGCAGCTTTTCTTGCCACCAGACCTTTCTCCATCAATTAGGAATCTGATGCCGTCACTAAACACATTCCTTAAATTGTAGCCATTTGATGAGTGTTTTTTTTGGTGTCTAATCCGCATATATATCACCATCACCCTTGATTTTCTTGACTGTATATCTCTTAAATGTCAACATATACACGTGTGATTTAGTTTACGAAGATTTTTCAATGCCGAGAACATTGATCAGAGAGTAAAAAAGGCGTAAGGTTCACCAGGGTGTAAAATTAAAATGGGATATACCGGGCTAGGATTCGAGTTACGGGAACAAGTGCCAAACCAACCAACCAAGAATGGAATCCTCGAGCGAAAACACTTGACAACCTCCTAGAAGCAGCTTTTCTTACAGCCAGACCTTTCTCCATCAATTAGGAATCTGATGCCGTCACTAAACACATTCCTTAAATTGTAGCCATTTGTTGAGTGTTTTTTTTGGTGTCTAATGCGCATATATATCACCATTGCCCTTGCTTTTCTTGATTGTATATCTCTTAAATGTCAACATATACATGTGTGATTTAGTTTACGAAGATTTTTCAATGCCGAGAACCTCGTTTAAAGAGTAAAAAAGGCGTAAGGTTCACAATGTTGTAAAATTAAAATGGGATATACCTGGCTAGGATTCGAGTTACAGGAACAAGGGCCAAACCAACCACCCAAGGATGCAATCGTCGAGCGAAAACACTTGACAACCTCCTAGAAGCAGCTTTTCTTGCCACCAGACCTTTCTCCATCAATTAGGAATCTGATGCCGTCACTAAACACTTTCCTTAAATTGTAGCCATTTGTTGAGTGTTTTTTTTTGGTGTCTAATCCGCATGTATATCACCATTGCCCTTGATTTTCTTGATTGTATATCTCTTAAATGTCAACATATACAAATGTGATTTAGTTTACAAAGATTTTTCAATGTTGAGAACCTCGAGCAGAGAGTAAAAAAGGCGTAAGGTTCACAATGGTGTAAAATTAAAATGGGATATACCGTTCTAGGATTCGAGTTACAAGTACAAGGGCCAAACCAACCACCCAAGAAAGGAATCGTCGATCGAAAACACTTGACATCCTCCTAGAAGCAGCTTTTCTTACAACCAGACCTTTCTCCATCAGTTAGGAATCTGATGCCGTCATTAAACACATTCCTTAAATTGTAGCCATTTGTTGAGTGTTTTTTTTTTGGTGTCTAATCCGCATATATATCACCATTGCCCCTGATTTTCTTGACTGTGTATCTCTTAAATGTCAACATATACACGTGTGATTTAGTTTACGAAGATTTTTCAATGCCGAGAACCTCGATCAGAGAGTAAAAAAGGCGTAAGGTTCACAATAGTGTAAAATTAAAATCGGATATACCGGATAGGATTCGAGTTACAGGAACAAGGGAGAACCAACCAACCAAGAATGAAATCGTCAAGCGAAAACACTTGACAACTTTCTAAAGCAGCTTTTCTTGCCACCAGACCTTTCTCCATCAATTAGGAATCTGATGCCGTCACTAAACACATTCCTTAAATTGTAGCCAGTTGTTGAGTGTTTTTTTTTGGTGTCTAATCCGCATATATATCACCATTGCCCTTGATTTTCTTGACTGTATATCTCTTAAATGTCAACATATACACGTGTGATTTAGTTTACGAAGATTTTTTAATGCCGAGAACCTCGATCAGAGAGTAAAAAATGCGTAAGTTCACAATGGTGTAAAATTAAAATGGGATATACCGTTCTAGGATTCGAGTTACAGGAACAAGGGCCAAACCAACCACCCAAGAATGGAATCGTCGAGCGAAAACACTTGGCATCCTCCTAGAAGCATCTTTTCTTACAACCAGACCTTTCTCCATCAATTAGGAATCTGATGCCGTCACTAAACACATACCTTAAATTGTAGCCATTTGTTGGGTGTTTTTTTTGGTGTCTAATCCGCATATATATCACTATTGCCCTTGATTTTCTTGACTGTATATCTCTTAAATGTCAACATATACACGTGTGATTTAGTTTACGATGATTTTTCAATGCCGAGAACCTCGAGCAGAGAGTAGAAAAGGCGTAAGGTTCATAATGGTGTAAAATTAAAATGGGATATACCTGGCTAGAATTCGAGTTACAGGAACAAGGGCCAAACCAACCACCCAAGAATGGAATCATCGAGCGAAAACACTTCACAACCTCCTAGAAGCAGCTTTTCTTGCCACCAGACCTTTCTCCATCAATTAGGAATCTGATGCCGTCACTAAACACATTCCTTAAATTGTAGCCATTTGATGAGTGTTTTTTTTTGGTGTCTAATCCGCATATATATCACCATTGCCCTTGATTTTCTTGACTGTATATCTCTTAAATGTCAACATATACACGTGTGATTTAGTTTACAAAGATTTTTCAATGCCGAGAACATTGATCAGAGAGTAAAAAAGGCGTAAGGTTCACCATGGTGTAAAATTAAAATGGGATATACCGGGCTAGGATTCGAGTTACAGGAACAAGGGCCAAACCAACCAACCAAGAATGGAATCTTCGAGCGAAAACACTTGACAACCTCCTAGAGGCAGCTTTTCTTACCGCCAGACCTTTCTCCATCAATTAGGAATCTGATGCCGTCACTAAACACATTCCTTAAATTGTAGCCATTCGTTGAGTGTTTTTTTTGGTGTCTAATGCGCATATATATCACCATTTCCCTTGATTTTCTTGATTGTATATCTCTTAAATGTCAACATATACACGTGTGATTTAGTTTACGAAGATTTTTCAATCCCGAGAACCTCGTTCACAGAGTAAAAAAGACGTAAGGTTCACAATGGTGTAAAATTAAAATTGGATATACCTGGCTAGGATTCGAGTTACAGGAATAAGGGCCAAACCAACCACCCAAGAATGCAATCGTCGAGCGAAAACACTTGACAACCTCCTAGAAGCAGCTTTTCTTGCCACCAGACCTTTCTCCATCAATTAGGAATCTGATGCCGTCACTAAACACATTCCTTAAATTGTAGCCATTTGTTGAGTGTTTTTTTTTTTGTGTCTAATCCGCATGTATATCACCATTGCCCTTGATTTTCTTGATTGTATATCTCCTAAATGTCAACATATACACGTGTGATTTAGTTTACGAAGATTTTTCAATGTTGAGAACCTCGAGCAGAGAGTAAAAAAGGCGTAAGGTTCACAATGGTGTAAAATTAAAATGGGATATACCTGCCTAGGATTCGAGTTACAGGAACAAGGGCCAAACCAACCACCCAAAAATGGAATCGCTGAGCGAAAACACTTGACAATCTCCTAGAAGTAGCTTTTCTTGCCACCAGACATTTCTCCATAAATTAGGAATCTAATGCCGTCACTAAACACATTCCTTAAATTGTAGCAATTTGTTGAGTGTTTTTTTTTGTGTCTAATCCGCATATATATCACCATTGCCCTTGATTTTCTTGACTGTATATCTCTTAAATGTCAACATATACACGTGTGATTTAGTTTACGAAGGTTTTTCAATGCCGAAAACCTCGATCAGAGAGTAAAAAAGGCGTAAGGTTCACAATGGTGTAAAATTAAAATGGGATATACCGGGCTAGGATTCGAGTTACAGGAACAAGGGCCAAACAAACCACCCAAGAATGGAATCGTCAAGCGAAAACACTTGACAACCTCCTAGAAGCAGTTTTTATTGCCACCAGACCTTTCTCCATCAATTTGGAATCTGATGCCGTCACTAAACACATT
This sequence comes from Helianthus tuberosus, assembly GCA_030545235.1. Classification (NCBI taxonomy): domain Eukaryota; kingdom Viridiplantae; phylum Streptophyta; class Magnoliopsida; order Asterales; family Asteraceae; genus Helianthus; species Helianthus tuberosus. The sequence goes on along the minus strand of CM060385.1, from coordinate 40,554,814 downwards.
CCTTAAATTGTAGCCATTTGTTTAGTGATTTTTTTTGGTGTCTAATCCGCATATATATCATCATTGCCCTTGATTTTCTTGACTATATATCTCTTAAATGTCAACATATACACGTGTGATTTAGTTTACGAAGATTTTTCAATGCCGAGAACAATGACCAGAGAGTAAAAAAGGCGTAAGGTTCACCATGGTGTAAAATTAAAATGGGATATACCGGGCTAGGATTCGAGTTACAGGAACAAGGGCCAAACCAACTACCCAAGAATGCAATCGACGAGCGAAAACACTTGACAGCCTCCTAGAAGTAGCTTTTCTTACCACCAGACCTTTCTCCATCAATTAGGAATCTGATGTCGTCTCTAAACACATTCCTTAAAATGTAGCCATTTGTTGAGTGTTTTTTTTTTGGTGTCTAATCCGCATATATATCACCATTGCCCTTGATATTCTTGACTGTATATCTCTTAAATGTCAACATACACACGTGTGATTCAGTTTACGAAGATTTTTCAATGATGAGAACCTCGATCAGAGAGTAAAAAAAGGCGTAAGGTTCACAATGGTGTAAAATTAAAACGGGATATATCTGGCTAGAATAAGAGTTACAGGAACAAGGGCCAAACCAACCACCCAAGAATGGAATCGTCGGGCAAAAACACTTGACAACCTCCTAGAAGCAGCTTTTCTTGCCACCGGACCCTTCTCCATCAATTAGGAATCTGATGCCGTCACTAAACACATTCCTTAAATTGTAGCCATTTGTTGAGTGTTTCTAATCCGCATATTTATCACCATTGCCCTTGATCTTCTTGACTGTATATCTTTTAAATGTCAACATATACACATGTGATTTAGTTTACGATGATTTTTCAATGCCGAGAACCTCGAGCAGAGAGTAAAAAAGGCGTAAGGTTCACAATGGTGTAAAATTAAAATGTATATAACTGGCTAGGATTCGAGTTACAGGAACAAGGGACAACCAACCACACAAGAATGAAATCGTCAAGCGAAAACACTTGACAACCTTCTAGAAGCAGCTTTTCTTGCCACCAGACCCTTCTCCATCAATTAGGAATCCGATGCCGTCACTTAACACATTCCTTAAATTGTAGCTATTTGTTGAGTGTTTTTTTTTGTGTCTAATCCGCATATATATCACCATTGCCCTTGATTTTCTTGACTGTATATCTCTTAAATGTCAACATATACACGTGTGATTTAGTTTACGAAGATTTTTTAATGCCGAGAATCTCGATCAGAGAGTAAAAAAGGCGTCAGGTTCACAATGGTGTAAAATAAAAATAGGATATACGGTTCTAGGATTCGAGTTACAGGAACAAGGGCCAAACCAACCACCCAAGAATGGAATCGTCGAGCGAAAACACCTGACATCCTCCTAGAAGCAGCTTTTCTTACAACCAGACCTTTCTCCATCAATTTGGAATCTGATGCCATCACTAAACACATTCCTTAAATTGTAGCCATTTGTTGAGTGTTTTTTTTTGGTGTGTAATCCGCATATATATCACCATTGCCCTTGATTTTCTTGACTGTATATCTCTTAAATGTCAACATATACACGTTTGATTTAGTTTACGAAGATTTTTCAATGCCGAGAACCTCGATCAGAGAGTAAAAAAGGCGTAAGGTTCACAATGGTGTAAAATTAAAACGGGATATACCTGGCTAGAATTCGGGTTACAGAAACAAGGGCCAAACCAACCACCCAAGAATGGAATCATCGAGCAAAAACACTTGACAGCCTCCTAGAAGCAACTTTTCTAACCACCAGACCTTTCTCCATCAATTAGGAATCTGATGCCGTCACTAAACATATTCCTTAAATTGTAGCCATTTGTTGAGTGTTTTTTTTTGGTGTCTAATCCGCATGTATATCACCATTGCCCTTGATTTTCTTGATTGTATATCTCTTAAATGTCAACATATACACGTGTGATTTAGTTTACGAAGATTTTTCAATGTTGAGAACCTCGAGCAGAGAGTAAAAAAGGCGTAAGGTTCACAATGGTGTAAAATTAAAATGGGATATACCTGCCTAGGATTCGAGTTACAGGAACAAGGTTCAAACCAACCACCAAAAAATGGAATCGCTGAGCGAAAACTCTTGACAACCTCCTAGAAGTAGCTTTTCTTGCCACCAGACCTTTCTCCATAAATTAGGAATCTAATGCCGTCACTAAACGCATTCCTTAAATTGTAGCCATTTGTTGAGTGTTTTTTTTTTGTGTCTAATCCGCATATATATTATCATTGCCCTTGATTTTCTTGACTATATATCTCTTAAATGTCAACATATACACGTGTGATTTAGTTTACGAAGATTTTTCAATGCCGAGAACAATGATCAGAGAGTAAAAAAGGCGTAAGGTTCACCATGGTGTAAAATTAAAATGGGATATACCGGGCTAGGATTCGAGTTACAGGAACAAGGGCCAAACCAACCACCCAAGAATGGAATCGTCGAGCGAAAACACTTGACAACCTCCTAGAAGCAGATTTTCTTACCACCAGACCTTTCTCCATCAATTAGGAATCTGATGCCGTCACTAAACACATTCCTTAAATTGTAGTCATTTGTTCAGTGTTTTTTTTTTGGTGTCTAATCCGAATATATATCACCATTGCCCTTGATATTCTTGACTCTATATTTCTTAAATGTCATCATACACACGTGTGATTTAGTTTACGAAGATTTTTCAATGCCGAGAACCTCGATCAGAGAGTAAAAAAGGCGTAAGGTTCACATCGGTGTAAAATTAAAATGGGATATACCGGGCTAGGATTCGAGTTACAGGAACAAGGGCCAAACCAACCATCCAAGAATGGAATCGTCGAGCGAAAACACTTGACAACCTCCTAGAAGCAGCTTTTCTTGCCACCAGACCTTTCTCCGTCAATTAGGAATCTGATGCCGTCACTAAACACATTCCTTAAATTGTAGCCATTTAATGAGTGTTTTTTTTTGGTGTCTAATCCACATATATATCACCATTGCCCCTGATTTTCTTGATTGTATATCTCTTAAATGTCAACATATACACGTGTGATTTACTTTACGAAGATTTTTCAATGCCGAAAACCTCGATCAGAGAGTAAAAAAGGCGTAAGATTCACCATGGTGTCAAATTAAAATGGCATATACCGGGCTAGGATTCAAGTTACAGGAACAAGTGCCAAACCAACCACCCAAGAATGGAATCGTCGAGCGAAAACACTTGACAACCTCCTAGAAGCAGCTTTTCTTACCACCAGACCTTTCTCCATCAATTAGGAATATGATTCCGTCACTAAACACATTCTTTAAATTGTAGCCATTTGTTGAGTGTTTTATTTTGGTGTCTAATCCGCATATATATCACCATTTCCCTTGATTTTCTTGACTGTATATCTCTTAAATGTCAACATATACACGTGTGATTTAGTTTACGAAGATTTTTAAATGCCGAGAACCTCGATCAGAGAGTAAAAAAGGCGTAAGGTTCACAATGCTGTAAAATTAAAACGGGATATACCTGGCTGGAATTCGAGTTACAGGAACAAGGGCCAAACCAACCACCCAAGAATGGAATCGTCGACCAAAAACACTTGACAACCTCCTAGAAGCAGCTTTTTTCTTGCCACCGGACCTTTCTCCATCAATTAGGAATCTGATGCCGTCACTAAACACATTCCTTAAATTGTAGCCATTTGTTGAGTGTATCTAATCCGCATATTTATCACCATTGCCCTTGATTTTCTTGACTGTATATCTTTTAAATGTCAACATATACACATGTGATTTAGTTTACGATGATTTTTCAATGCCGAGAACCTCGAGCAGAGAGTAAAAAAGGCGTAAGGTTCACAATGGTGTAAAATTAAAAGGTATATAACTGGCTAGGATTCGAGTTACAGGAACAAGGGACAACCAACCACCCAAGAATGAAATCGTCAAGCGAAAACACTTGACAACCTTCTAGAAGCAGCTTTTCTTGCCACCAGACCTTTCTCCATCAATTAGGAATCTGATGCCGTCACTAAACACATTCCTTAAATTGTAGCCATTTGTTGAGTGTTTTTTTTGGTGTCTAATCCGCATATATATCACCATTGCCCTTGATTTTCTTGACTGTATATCTCTTAAATGTCAACATATACACGTGTGATTTAGTTTACGAAGATTTTTTAATGCCGAGAACCTCGATCAGAGAGTAAAAAAGGCGTAAGGTTCACAATGGTGTAAAATTAAAATGGGATATACCGTTTTAGGATTCGAGTTACAGGAACAAGGGCCAAACCAACCACCCAAGAATGGAATCGTCGAGCGAAAACACTTGACATCCTCCTAGAAGAAGCTTTTCTTACAACCAGACCTTTCTCCATCAATTTGGAATCTGATGCCATCACTAAACACATTCCTTAAATTGTAGCCATTTGTTGAGTGTTTTTTTTTTTGGTGTCTAATCCGCATATATAACACCATTGCCCTTGATTTTCTTGACTGTATATCTGTTAAATGTCAACATATACGTGTGATTTAGTTTACGAATATTTTTCAATGCCGAGAACCTCGAGCAGAGAGTAAAAAAGGCGTAAGGTTCACAATGGTGTAAAATTAAAATGGGATATACCTGGCTAGAATTCGAGTTACAGGAACAAGGGCCTAACCAACCACCCAAGAATGGAATCGTAGAGCAAAAACACTTGACAGCCTCCTAGAAGCAGCTTTTCTTGCCACCGGAACTTTCTCCATCAATTAGGAATCTGATGCCGTCACTAAACACATTCCTTAAATTGTAGCCATTTGTTGAGTGTTCTTTTTTTGGTGTCTAATCCGCATATATATCACCATTGCCCTTGATTTTCTTGACTGTATATCTCTTAAATGTCAACATATACACATGTGATTTAGTTTACGATGATTTTTCAATGCCGAGAACCTCGAGCAGAGAGTAAAAAAGGCGTAAGGTTCACAATGGTGTAAAATTAAAATGTATATAATTGTCTAGGATTCGAGTTACAGGAACAAGGGACAACCAACCACCCAAGAATGGAATCGTCAAGCGGAAACACTTGACAACCTTCTAGAAGCAACTTTTCTTGCCACCAGACCTTTCTCCATCAATTTGGAATCTGATGCCGTCACTAAACACATTCCTTAAATTGTAGCCATTTGTTGAGTGTTTTTTTTGGTGTCTAATCCGCATATATATCACCATTGCCCTTGATTTTCTTGACTGTATATCTCTTAAATGTCAACATATACACGTGTGATTTAGTTTACGAAGATTTTTCAATGCCGAGAACCTCGATCAAAGAGTAAAAAAGGCGTAAGGTTCACAATGGTGTAAAATTAAAATGGGATATACCGTTCTAGGATTTGAGTTACAGGAACAAGGGCCAAACCAACCACCCAATAATGGAATCGTCGAGCGAAAACACTTGACAACCTCCTAGAAGCAGCTTTTCTTGCCACCGGACCTTTCTCCATCAATTAGGAATCTGATGCCGTCAGTAAACACATTCCTTAAATTGTAGCCATTTGTTAAGTGTTTTTTTTGGTGTCTAATCCGCATATATATCACCGTTGCCCTTGATTTTCTTGACTGTATATCTCTTAAATGTCAACATATACACGTCTGATTTAGTTTACGAAGATTTTTCAATGCCGAGAACCTCGATCAAAGAGTAAAAAAGGCGTAAGGTTCACAATGGTGTAAAATTAAAATGGGATATACCGTTCTAGGATTCGAGTTACAGGAACAAGGGCCAAACCAACCACCCAAGAATGGAATCGTCGAGCGAAAACACTTGACAACCTCCTAGAAGCAGCTTTTCTTACCACCAGAACTTTCTCCATTAATTAGGAATCTGATGCCGTCACTAAACACATTCCTTAAATTGTAGCCATTTGTTGAGTGTTTTTTATTTTGGTGTGAAGTCCGCATATATATCACCATTGCCCTTGATTTTCTTGACTGTATATCTCTTAAATGTCAACATATACACATGTGATTTAGTTTACGATGATTTTTCAATGCCGAGAACCTCGAGCAGAGAGTAAAAAAGGCGTAAGGTTCCCAATGGTGTAAAATTAAAAGGTATATAACTGGCTAGGATTCGAGTTACAGGAACAAGGGACAACCAACCACCCAAGAATGAAATCGTCAAGCGAAAACACTTGACAACCTTCTAGAAGCAGCTTTTCTTGCCACCAGACCTTTCTCCATCAATTAGGAATCTGATGCCGTCACTAAACACATTCCTTAAATTGTAGCCATTTGTTGAGTGTTTTTTTTGGTGTCTAATCCGCATATATATCACCATTGCCCTTGATTTTCTTGACTGTATATCTCTTAAATGTCAACATATACACGTGTGATTTAGTTTACGAAGATTTTTTAATGCCGAGAACCTCGATCAGAGAGTAAAAAAGGCGTAAGGTTCACAATGGTGTAAAATTAAAATGGGATATACCGTTTTAGGATTCGAGTTACAGGAACAAGGGCCAAACCAACCACCCAAGAATGGAATCGTCGAGCGAAAACACTTGACATCCTCCTAGAAGAAGCTTTTCTTACAACCAGACCTTTCTCCATCAATTGGGAATCTGATACCATCACTAAACACATTCCTTAAATTGTAGCCATTTGTTGAGTGTTTTTTTTTTGGTGTCTAATCCGCATATATATCACCATTGCCCTTGATTTTCTTGACTGTATATCTCTTAAATGTCAACATATACGTGTGATTTAGTTTACGAATATTTTTCAATGCCGAGAACCTCGAGCAGAGAGTAAAAAAGGCGTAAGGTTCACAATGGTGTAAAATTAAAATGGGATATACCTGGCTAGAATTCGAGTTACAGGAACAAGGGCCAAACCAACCACCCAAGAATGGAATCGTCGAGCAAAAACACTTGACAGCCTCCTAGAAGCAGCTTTTCTTGCCACCAGAACTTTTTCCATCATTTAGGAATCTGATGCCGTCACTAAACACATTCCTTAAATTGTAGCCATTTGTTGAGTGTTCTTTTTTTGGTGTCTAATCCGCATATATATCACCATGGCCCTTGATTTTCTTGACTGTATATCTCTTAAATGTCAACATATACACATGTGATTTAGTTTACGATGATTTTTCAATGCCGAGAACCTCGAGCAGAGAGTAAAAAAGGCGTAAGGTTCACAATGGTGTAAAAATAAAATGTATATAATTGTCTTGGATTCGAGTTACAGGAACAAGGGACAACCAACCACCCAAGAATGGAATCGTCAAGCGGAAACACTTGACAACCTTCTAGAAGCAGCTTTTCTTGCCACCAGACCTTTCTCCATCAATTAGGAATCTGATGCCGTCACTAAACACATTCCTTAAATTGTAGCCATTTGTTGAGTGTTTTTTTTGGTGTCTAATCCGCATATATATCACCATTGACCTTGATTTTCTTGACTGTATATCTCTTAAATGTCAACATATACACGTGTGATTTAGTTTACGAAGATTTTTCAATGCCGAGAACCTCGATCAAAGAGTAAAAAAGGCGTAAGGTTCACAATGGTGTAAAATTAAAATGGGATATACCGTTCTAGGATTCGAGTTACAGGAACAAGGGCCAAACCAACCACCCAAGAATGGAATCGTCGAGCGAAAACACTTGACAACCTCTTAGAAGCAGCTTTTCTTACCACCAGAACTTTCTCCATTAATTAGGAATCTGATGCCGTCACTAAACACATTCCTTAAATTGTAGCCATTTGTTGAGTGTTTTTTTTTGGTGTGAAATCCGCATATATATCACCATTGCCCTTGATTTTCTTAACTGTATATCTCTTAAATGTCAACATATACACGTGTGATTTTGTTTACGAAGATTTTTCAATGCTGAGAACCTCGATCAGAGAGTAAAAAAGGCGTAATCTTAACAATGGTGTAAAATTAAAATGGGATATGCGGGGCTAGGATTCGAGTTACAGGAACAAGGGCCAAACCAACCACCCAAGAATGGAATTGTTGAGCGAAAACACTTGACAACCTCCTAGAAGCAACTTTTCTTACACCAGACCTTTCTCCATCAATTAGGAATCTGATGCCGTCACTAAACACATTCCTTAAATTGTAGCCATTTGTTAAGTGTTTTTTTTGGTGTCTAAACCGCATATATATCACCATTGCCCTTGATTTGCTTGACTGTATATCTCTTAAATGTCAACATATACACGTGGGATTTAGTTTACGAAGATTTTTCAATGCCGAGAACCTCGATCAGAGAGTAAAAAAGGCATAAGGTTCACAATGGTGTAAAATTAAAATGGGATATACCGGTCTAGGATTCGAGTTACAGTAACAAGGGCCAAACCAACCACCCAATAATGGAATCGTCGAGCGAAAACACTTGACAACCTCCTAGAAGCAGCTTTTCTTGCCACCGGACTTTTCTCCATCAATTAGGAATCTGATTCCATCAGTAAACACATTCCTTAAATTGTAGCCATTTGTTGAGTGTTTTTTTTGGTGTCTAATCCGCATATATATCACCATTGCCCTTGATTTTCTTGACTGTATATCTCTTAAATGTCAACAAATACACATGTGATTTAGTTTACGAAGATTTTTCAATGCCGAGAACCTCGATCAGAGAGTAAAAAAGGCGTAAGGTTCACAATAGTGTAAAATTAAAATGGGATATACCGGCTAGGATTCGAGTTACAGGAACAAGGGCCAAAACAACCACCCAAGAATGGAATCGTCGAGCGAAAATACTTGACAACCTCCTAGAAGCAGCTAGGAATCTGATGCCATCACTAAACACATTCCTTAAAATGTAGCCATTTGTTGAGTGTTTTTTTTTTGGTGTCTAATCCGCATATATATCACCATTGCCCTTGATTTTCTTGACTGTATATCTCTTAAATGTCAATATATACACGTGTGATTTAGTTTACGAAGATTTTTCAATGCCGAGAACTTCGATCAGAGATTAAAAAAAGGCGTAAGGTTCACAATGGTTTAAAATTAAAATGGGATATACCGGGCAAGGATTCGAGTTACAGGAACAAGGGCCAAACCAACCACCCAAGAATGGAATCGTCGGGCGAAAACACTTGACAACCTCCTATAAGCAGCTTTTCTTACCACCAGACCTTTCTCCATCAATTAGGAATCTGATGCCATCACTAAACGCATTCCTTAAATTGTAGCCATTTGTTGAGTGTTTTTTTTGGTGTCTAATCCGCATATATATCACCATTGCCCTTGATTTTCTTAACTGTATATCTCTTAAATGTCAACATATACACGTGTGATTTTGTTTACGAAGATTTTTCAATGCTGAGAACCTCGATCAGAGAGTAAAAAAGGCGTAATGTTAACAATGGTGTAAAATTAAAATGGGATATACGGGGCTTGGATTCGAGTTACTGGAACAAGGGCCAAACCAACCACCCAAGAATGGAATTGTTGAGCGAAAACACTTGACAACCTCCTAGAAGCAGCTTTTCTGTAGGACCGTATTTGACAGTCAAGTGAGTTAATCTGAGCTAGATACTACTGATTATGCAGCGGAAATACACAATCAGTATGAATCAAAGTAAAAAACATATTAGAAATGAGTAGAAACAGATGCGAATCACTTTAATACGGTTTTCTCATTAAACTTTCTGAAAATAATCGGGCAGCAGTTCGGCTCCACACTTGACATCAACGTACATAATGAGAAAACTAACTTGGGGTATTTATAGGAGTGACAGGTTCGCTTATATGGACATGTCCATATGAGCGGACCTCTAACATGTAGATCCGCTTTTATGACATGTAACCATACAAGCGGACCTCATCCACTAACATCACAAAATTACATAATTAACCCCTGTACAATACATAATCAACCCATCTAGACCCTATACAATAATCTAACAAGACTAAGACGCATGCTTTAGACATAATGCACCAACAAACTCCCCCTTGGATACAGCCGCAGTCTTTGTCTTGTCTTTGGGTCTTCAAACAGCTCTAAACGTCTCTTCCCTTGGCTTCGGCTTCCTACTAAGAGCAATCCTTATTCTTTCATTCTCTTTCTTCCTCGCCTTTTCTTCTTCAGCTTGAATCTTCAAAAATGTACCTTTCTTTTCTTCAAGCTTTTGACGTTCATGTTTAGCTTTCCTTTTCATCTTCTCATCAAGCGACCACCAAGATGATTTCCATTTACTTTCAGAATTGATACCTTTCTGAAAGCAAAGGGCAACAACACGTTGAAACCGCTGCGCTTGTTCTCTATCTTCTGGTTGATAATGAATCTTATTGATGAAAAGACATTCAATATCCTTCGCAGAGCAATTTATAAGCCACACAGGATCATAAACATGTATTTCTCGAATCTCCCCTCCTGCTCTGTAAGTAATTATGGCTTCGGTTGAAATACAACTATAAACCCAATCCATGAAGCCTTTATAAAAGTCTTGTTCCATCTGAGGCATTGGTATTGTTTTCATCGTTCTTGGCGGTTTGACATTCAAAATAGTTTCTTCAACTCCTGTTTCAGGATCAACCCTCTGCACTTTCTTAGGATGCTGTGGCTTCCATTTACGAAAACCTTTCAATGATTCATATTTAATGTAGCCCCACATAGCAACATCATTCTTTCGAACAGTATAATCCAAACATCTAACCTTCGGTAATTCATCCACATCCCACCATGGTAATGACATGATGTCATATAAACGTTCAAAGTACTGAACTCCACACTCTCTTCGTATTGCATAAGCAATCACTTGAGGTAAGAAACCCCAACTGATGATATCACCAAGTGACACACTTCTATCACGTTGATAATACTTCAAAGGTCTCTTAAACTTTCTCTCGTGACCTTTTCTGAACCATTTTGTTCTATCTACCTTTTCCATATCTTTTTGAGTGCTTTCAAAATTCTTATCTTTTACCGCCTCAGCTACTTTTTGCCTCAATTCTTCTCTATTTTCCTCAGCAAAGAACTCCATAAGCGTAGGAAACTTAGAAGTATCTTCAACCACATCTTCATCATCCGTCCAGTCTTCTACTTCAACTCTGTCATACTTATCAGCCTCTTCAACATACTTATACGTGTATTCAGGCTGTTGATTTATGTCAAAATTATTCAACTCTTCTTCAAAATCGAACTTGAACTCATGATCCACAGTATGCATCATTTCTTTGTAAGCATCCAATCCCAAGATTAACTTCTCAGTATGTTCAACAATCTGAGTTTTACTAGACTCCCCCTTTCCACTTGCTTCCCCTGATTCTTCATTTACCAAATCATTCATCAGATCATGAACTGTTTTCTCAATGGAAGCTTCTGTAACTTTCAAACTTGTACCACCTACAGTGTCGTCATCATCATCATCAGAACCATGACTACTCGCAGAAAATACTTTCTCATCTTTTTCATCTTCCTCTTCATCCTCCTCTTCATCATCTTCATCATTATCTCCAATCAACTCATTCATAGGAGTATCATCTTCAAACAGACCAGAAATAGGCTCGGGATTATCAACCACCATAGAAGGTACTAGTGATCTTTCTAACACTGCAGAACTTCCTTCAACACCCTTACCTTTATCTTTCTCTGCCTGACGTTCTGCTCTAAGCTCTTCAAATTGCAGCTCTTCAAATCTTTGCTCTAAAGGCATACCAACTACACTTTCCAATACCTTTTTCAACATATAATTTTCGTGTTCATTTCTAGCCTTGATTGCTCGCAGTTCTTTATTTTGTTCATCACGACGAATATTTTCTTCTTCTAACTCTATAATTCTTACTTTCAAAATATCTATATATGATTGATCACTGTCAACCTTCTTCATCAATTCTTTGTTATCAACTTCCAACTTCTTTACTCGCATTTCAAGAATTCGTTCACGATCAGAAACCTTTTTATTCTCAGCAGCTAATTTCTTGTTATCATCCAACACTTCAACCATTTTCTTCTCTAACTTCTTCACTTGTTCATCGTTTATAAAGCCAAAATCTCCAACACCAAAATCTTCAAGATTGTCATGAGGAATATGAAGACCTTTGCTAGAAGAACCAGGTGTTAGTTGTATTTGTGTGCGAGGTGGTGTTTGGAAAAGTTCTCGTGATGTGAATAAGGTTTGTTGTGGAGGTGGTGAGAAATGTAATGGTGATGATGGTCTTGGTGGTGTTAATTGTTTTGGTGGTGATGAATGTTGTGGATATGTAGGTTGTCAGGGTGGAGATTGGATTGATGATTGTGGTGGTATTGGTTCATGTGGTGGTGTTGGTGATTTCTTGGTTTCTTTTGTTGATTTCTTCTTTAGTACAATCTTTGGCATTTTGATCTTCGGTGTGACTTTGCAAATCTTTGGAGAAACCACTTTCTTTCTCTTACCAGCTTTCTTTTTACCGCCTTTAGAAGATTGTGATTGAGAGACATGCTCTGGAGAAGGAATGTAAACATCATCATAGTCCTTTTCCTGTCTCTTTCTTAACAACTTTTCTTTTTCTATCTCCTCTTGAATTCTTTTTCGACGTTCAGTTTCATCTACAACCTATTCATATGAAGAACTTAAGGAACTTGTTGTATCTTTATCCACATCGTCACCCTCAATATCATCAATAACCTTTCCTTTGCCTTTCTGAGCTTCAACATTTGCTACCTGCTCAGCTTCCACCTCAACAGAAGGTCCTGTTTCTAAGACATCTGTATCAAACAACATATCAACATTAAACGGATCATCTTCAGTAGTTATAACTTGTTCTTTTTCCACAGCGACCACATGATTATCTTCTTCAGGTTCATCTATTAACAATGTTTGAGCAACTTTCTTTTGTTTCTTCTTAGGTTGTGAAGAAGATCCTTCACCTTCTCGAACAATAGGAGTTGCCATTCTACGTCTTCTTCCAGTTTCTTTCACATACCACTCATTCTTAGTAGTTTTGAAATCTTTGAGAATTTTCAGCTCGTCAGCATATCTAGCTTCTTTCATTTCCACTTCATTTCTCCAGTTCTGATGATTAACTAGATCTGGATCAACATATTTAACATCTTTAATAAAACCGAAAGGCTCGACAACAAGTGTTGGCTCTGGGTGATTCTGATGATATTTCACAAGCTGCTTCAGTGTATTATTGGTCATGTGAGATTGCACCAACAAATCATCTTTAATATCTCGATCAATTTCTGGATACGCATGGTCAATCAACATCTGTACAAACCTTAGATACAACCAGGTCTTGAGATCTGACTTACTATTCTCAGCCATATAATGGAATACTATATGTGAGAAATTATACTTTTTGTTCAACACCAATGCCGTAATCATATTCATTTGGTAATCGCGCATTGCATCAAATCCTCCTTTAGCATGACTTAATGAAATCAGTGCACAGTGAATCAAAAACTTATAAGGTTTCTGAAACTTTGACTTTAAATAATTTCCGGCATTTAAAGCTCCAGTATATCCCATTCTCAACATACACCCTTTCACCATTTTTTCTGGAAATCTCGTTGGATAATCTGGCTCGTCAGGAAAGTTAATGACTTCACGAATCAGTGTTTCTGTGACTAAAATCTTTTCTAACTTGCCATGAACTTCAACAACTGATGAAATCTCTTTGCTTTGATCGTCATAACTTGCATTGCTCCAGAAACGCTTGATGTGAGATTTGTATAAAGGCCTTTGGTCAGTCAATGCCTTCTGGATGGGAATACGACCCATAAACTCCAAAATGCTCCTGAAACTCTCCAGTTCTGGATTTTTCTCAATATCCAAATCACAACAGCTGTTGTGATTAGGATCAAATATAACATTAGAAGCCTGCACATCAAACATATACACACAATCAGATTCTTAGAAAAATTTTCAAGCAGTTACAAATGAGCGAAAACACATGATGTACATACAAGCGGATCTATAATATGCTTCTATGAGCGAACCTAAACATGTACCAATTAGCAGACCAAGAATATACACAAATAAGCGGACACATTAATTGTTCACAAAAACGGATCTAAACATGTTCATAAAAGCTTATCTATTCATGTTCAAATAAACGGACCTAAACATGATCGAATGAGCGGACCTATCATCAACCATTCAAAACTAATCAAATCTCAAAATTGAACATGTAATCAAGTTAAACTGACGATTCCGAGACTTGGGTATATTTTGATTTCATTTTTGATATCTATAAAACCCTAGATCTGAGATTGAAACTTCTGGGACTCGACTAACACTATCAATCATCAAACTCGAAACAATTAACACACACCATCATCATCTACATACTCAGACGACTACACAGACTTGTTTTATTGTACATTTTTAACAGTTAAAGTCCTATAACTACGATTCGTTCAAACTGACATGGCCGACATCTCAAAATAAGTATGAAATTTAACAAATTAAGCGAAGACTTACCTTGCCCATGATTGATAAACTAAGAAATTAACAAAAACTGGTGAAAATCGGGCAGCACAACTCCTGAAATTGGTCGTGTTATAGTTCCGCTTCAAATCGCCGGTGAGAGAGTGACAAATAAGCGAAAGGGTATAAGTGACGTAAATGCGGAGACCCGGCTTTATATATGAGAAGAAGATCCGCTTTTATGACAAATGACATATAAGCGGACCCTTATGATCAAAAAGCGAACCACTTATGTGACATAAAAGCGAACCTCGTTTGAAATGTTGACAAAAAAAAAACCTGTGATGATCTTTTTTAAAAAAAATTACAATTTTTTTATTTTTCAGATTAAACACAGTTACACCCAGCTGACCAAGTCCAAGTCAATGACCTTGGTCAACTATTTGACTCACCAAGTCCAAGTTAATGGCCTTGGATGATCAGATATATGAAGTTTGCTGACTTTTCTTTCTGAAAACAGTTCAAATGAATGAACTTTTGAACATTTCAAATTTTCAAACACATTTTAACTTTCAACCAATATACCAATCACTGTATAGCAATCTCCAGCTTACCCATCCCTCATCAAACACTGACATGTTCTGCACTTAGGCTTTGATCTTCCGATTCCCAATATCAGTTGTCGAAAATAAAAGGAAAAACTAAAATCTTTTTGGAATTTTTTAAATGAATAAACTGAAAACTGTACACACAATCTTTTTGTGAGTGTGTTAGAGGATCATATCAGCTGCCGACAAAACACAAGCACCGTTAAGCTATAATTTCATATCCAGCATTAAACAATTCGCGTAAATTGCCAATATACTGATCCACTTAAATTTTCACAAAACTATCAATCTGCTCGGGATACAGAATTAGTGTTTTAGGACTTAAACATCTACATGTGTCCCACCTCAGTATATACTCCCGTATCCAGACCCCAGTATTCAGTCTTACAGGTGAGTATACCTAGATGATATCTGTAAGGGGTTAAATGCGAGGGCCGTGAGAGCTCAGGTCGATCTTTCGATACGCAGAGAGATGACGGCTTCGACTTTTGGTGGGTCCCCTTTGGGGATCTTCTTTTCAACAACACATGATTAACCATTTTGCAATGTGTTATCATTTTTTATGCTGAGGGGAGGCTTATATTTCAAAGCAGCGTAAAGTATTCTCCGGGGACTAGGCCATTGCTTCCGCAAAATCAGAAGTCCCGGGATAATACCCCAGATATCACTAAGCATAAAGACCTAGTATCTTAGAATACGGGACCCTTCAAACAGGATTTCAGGGGTTACCTATATATCCTGGAGGTGTTCCCCACGTAGACGCAAGTAAATTTATGTTTATATCCCAAACTGATCTACTGATTTTGTGAAAACCTATCGGCACATCTTTAGCGAGACTGCTTAATTGCATTTTATACATTACAATTCTTTAGCGTACTGTGTCTGTCTAGCTGATGTGCTATCATTTCCCCTATTCTACACAACTCTTTTTTACTTTTTCAAATGTTTTTGGTTTTTGTAGTTTTTATCATGTTTTTGTATTTTTCTGCGAATTTCTCCCCCTAAAACTAAAACATATTTTTGTGTTTTTGTTTTTATCGAAAACCAGAAAATAAACTGTACAAACAAAAATGACAACACGACAAAAGTTCACGTCAGATCGCCGCCCAATTCGGCTTCACATTCAATAACCCTCCCAGATTGCAGATTTTTCATCCCGTTCAATTTTAAAAGATAATAAAATCTCTTTTTGTCAAATGGTTTTGTATAAAAATCTGCTTTCTGATCATCAGTGTGCACGTGTTCAATCCGAATTAATTTTTTCTCATGACAATCACGGATAAAATGGTGACGGATTTCAATGTGTTTTGTTTTCGAATGGTGAACCGGATTTTTAGTGATGTTAATAGCTGCTTCATTGTCCACATATATCGGAGTATCTAAGAACTGCAAACCGAAGTCTTGCATCTGCTGTTGGATCCAAAGAATCTGCGAACAACAGCTGGAGGCTGAAACGTATTCAGCCTCACAAGTAGAGAGCGCTACTACGGTTTGTTTCTTACACTGCCAGGTGACTAGTCGAGTACCAAAGAACTGACACCCGGCAGTGGTGGACTTTGCGTTTTGCTTGCAGCTCCCAAAATCAGAATCAGCAAAACCAGATAAAGTAAAGTCACCCGATCGAGGATACCACAAGCCGATGCTTGGGCAGCCTTTCAAATACCGTAAGATACGTTTTACTATGGTCAGATGTGACTGCTTTAGATTTGACTGATATCTGGCGCATAGACACGTCGGATACATGATGTCTGGACGGGAAGCCGTGAGATACATCAGAGATCCAATGATTGATCGGTATAATGTCTCGTCCATCTTCACACCATTCTCGTCTGGACAAATTCCATGATTCTGTGCAAGGGGGTGGATGCAGGACTACAATCTGTCATGTCGAACTTGTCAAGCACGTCCTTCACGTATTTCGTTTGGTGAATGAAGATTCCATCGGGCAATTGTTCCACCTGCAGCCCGAGAAAGAACTTCATCTCCCCCATTGAGCTCATCTCAAACTTTTTCTTCATCACTTTTTCAAATTCTTTGCACAGGTCGTCGTTGGTGGATCCAAAAATGATATCGTCAACATATATTTGCACAATCAACAAGTGACCTGCCTCTTCCTTGGTGAACAAAGTGCTGTCTACTGTCCCTCTTGTGAACCCGTTGTCCAGCAAGTATGTCGAAAGCGTCTCGTACCAGGCTCTCGGGGCCTGGTGAAGTCCGTACAACGCTTTGTCCAATAGATACACCTTGTTTTTGTGCAGTGGATCTGTGAACCCCGGCGGTTGCCCCACATACACTTCTTCTCTGATAGTTCCGTAAAGAAAGGCAGATTTGACGTCAAGTTGATATACTTTAAAATCTTTCCATGACGCGAAGGCTAGAAAAATCTGAATTGCCTCAAGTCTGGCAACCGGCGCGTAAACTTCATCATAATCTATTCCTTCCTGTTGACTGAAACCTTGAACCACAAGTCATGCTTTGTTTCTCACCACGACACCTCTGTCATCACGCTTGCACTTAAAAACCCATTTAGTCTTGATTAACTTCTGGTTTTGTGGCAAATTGACAAGTCTCCAGACGCCCAGCTTTTCGAACTGTTGCAGCTCCTCCTGCATTGCATTCACCCAGCTATCCTCAGTCAATGCCTCTTTGTAGGTTCTGGGCTCTATCTACGAAATAAAACATTTTAATGAGACTTCTTTCTGCATATCAGCAATAGATGAATAAAAACATGTAAGAGCTCGATCTATTTGATGTCGGGTTTTGACACCACTTTGCAAGTCGCCAATAATCTGTTCTGAAGGATGATAAGACAACGTCCGTGGCATAGCATTATCAGGCACATTCACTTCCGATTCCAAGCTTGATATGTCAAGATCAACGGTTTGATCCTCAGCTTCCGTTGGATCCTCGTCAAAAGTCAGAGCGGGTTCCGCTTCTGAGTCGTCAGATTCGTCAAACGATGGAGCTGGTTCCTCTGGTGGTTCGTGAGCTGTTCCACTTGGTCCTGCTTCATCATCGTGAGTACCCACGGTGGGTTGAGAAAATTCTAGCGGTCTAGATACTTGCTCCTGTGACACATTTTGCTGATACAGATACATAAGAGCTAGTTCCTCCTCACTCGGCTCGACCGGCAGATGAAACGACTCCCAGATCTTATCGTAGTCGATCAGGAATCTTTGTCCGGGAAGTTGTGATGATGGAGTGTGCTTCTGACAATCCACGTGTTGGACTTGAATCACCTTACCCATACATGGTACGAACACCCTCTTGAGTGGGCTAGCGTAACCTACAAAGAAACCCTCATTAGATTTAGCGCCAAATTTACCGTTTTCATCAATAAAAGTGCAAGGAGAACCGAAAGGCTCCAAAAATTCAAGATTTGGCTTATAACGGTGCAGCAACTCAAAGCAAGTCTTTTTGTACTTCTTGACAGTTAGAACTCTATTCAATGTGTAACAGGCTGCTGATACTACTTCACTCCAGAAAAAGATTGGTAGCTTGGAATCGGCTAACATTGTACGGGCTGTTTCTATCAGGGTCCGATTCTTTCGTTCAGCTACGCCGTTTTGCTGTGGTGTATACGGCGCACTGAATTCATGAAGAATTCCCTTCTCGTTGCAGAACTCGTACATCTTGTTGTTCTTGAATTCCGTTCCGTTATCGCTCCGAATCCTCTGGATTGGCAGTTTATACACCGTTTCCATTTTCTTGAAAAGCACCATCAAAGACTCAAAAGTTTGATCTTTTCGTTCCAAGCACACTACCCAAGAAAATCTCGTAAAATCATCAGTCACCACCAAGCAATATAAGTCTCCGCTGATACTCTTTACGTTGACATGCCCGAAGAGATCCATGTGCAATCTCTCAAGAGGTAACCTGATTGTATTCATCATCTTCAATGGATGTGATTTCCGAGTTTGTTTTCCTTTCTTACACGCTACACAATCATCATTTAAGTAAAAATTCTTCAAATTAACACCATCAACCAAATCATTGTGTACTAAAAAGTTCATTTTGCGAACATGAATGTGGCCCATCTTTCGATGCCACATTATCGAATCCTTTTCTGTCGCTTTAGTTTTAGACACAAAACACTGTTTCTGATGAGATGTTGGCGTTGCGACATTCATATCTAGATAATAAAGATCATTCTCCCGCGGAGCACGCAACAACACCATCTCATCAGGGATTTTAAACCCTGGTTTCAACACAACACATTCAGTTTTAGTAAAGTGTACACTAAACTCTTTATCACAGATTTGTGAAATACTGAGTAAATTGTTTGTTAACTCCACTATGTAGTTCACTTTGTCGAATGAAATCACTCCATTTGTCAGCGTTCCTTGACCAACGATCCTTCCACCTTGATTCCCGGCAAATCCAACATAGCTTCCGTTTATGGATTTGACATCATATAGCAAAGCAAGCGTCCCAGTCATATGCCTTGACGCTCCACTATCCATAATCCATTTTGACAGTATCGACTTGGGCAGCCCCTGCAAACATCATATCAAATTCATTCAAACAATGAAACCCATGGCCTTTTAACTGTTGAGATACTTCCAAACTCTACTTCACATTTCTTATCTATCTTTGGAAAAGTAAACGTCACATTTGGAACATCAGTTTTAGCTTTTGGTTTTACTTCATTTTTGATCGGGGGAAACTCTGCAAGAAATCTATCAAGTTCAAATTCAAATTCTTGTTTATCATTAGCACCCACTTTTGATGCATAAAATTCCTTTGTCCCTATGTCTTTTCTGTCAACCATTTTTTCAAAAATATTTAAAACATTTGGATTAAAGGCTTTTGAATCAAACTTTTCAATCCATGATTGATTTTCAAAAAAATGTGTTTTTGGATAAATCTTTGAAGTCTTTTGAGACTTTGAAGATTCGCCAATCTCGAATGTCGATTTCAGCTTATCTTCCGACTTCAACGATTCACCTCTCTTCAAGATACGGATTGGTGAAACCATTGGTTTTTTACCCTTTTTGTCATCTGGTGACTTAAGTCGAGGTTTTTGAACAACAGGTTTAATGACAGGTTTTTCGAAAACTTTCTTGCATTGTTTTGCCATGTGCCCGATTTCATTGCAGCGATAACAAACTCTTTTGTCATACTCGACAAAAGTTGACTTGAATGACTCTACTTTCAGTTTCTTAGCCGCATTGAAATCGTCAACTGCTTTTTGACTAAAAATGTATTCCTTCTCATCATCCACACTTGGTCCAACAACAAAAACATCATTCATTTTATGTTTTGGCTTGACAACCTTCTTAGCCATCTTTTTTTCAAAACCAATTCCTTTGTTTTTAAAGTTGTTACCATTTTTCAAAACCTTCTTAGCCATCTTTTTTCCCCGAGTTGTTGACACGTGTTGTAACAAATGACTTTTTAGGTTTCGAAAAAAATTCTTTGTTGTTTATCACATTAATGTCCATTTCAACCAATTTGAAAACTTTCTCAACATTCTGAAGAGGATACTCAAAATCAGAATAAAGCTTGTCAGTTCCAATCATAGTGTAAACCACCATAATCGGATCATCATTCGTACTCTTGTCTGATTTCGGTATGAAATGATCTAAAAAATTATCCTCGTTTTCAGAATCAGTAACAGACTTCTCAGAATGAGATTTCATAACTTCAACCTCAGAGTTATCACTCTCTTCATCTAACACCTGATCAACAACAGTCTTGATGACCTGTGACTCGTTGTCTGTGTCGGATGCAGAGAATGTAACATCAATGCTCTCAGGCAATTCATCCTCAATTGATCTCAATTTGAGATTCAAAGCAGCTTCCACCCCATCTGGATATTTCTGTGTATAATGATTCCACATTGGGGGTGGAACGCTCTTAAAGACTGGTGCAGCATTGGGCTGTTGTGGAACAATTTGTTCAAGAACATAGGACGATGCAACATAGCTCATCAATTTCTTATCAATTCGCTCATTTTCAATTTTAGTCAATTCCAATTCTTTCTTTAATGATGCGATTGTGTCAATATGAAAATTAACTTCCACTTGTTTATCAAAAAGTGTTGCTTTTGCTAGTTTTGTGGCTTTATCATTTTCAACACTTTCTTCTTTAATCATTTTAACTGATCTGGCTAGAGTATCATATGCTTCTTTGACTTGTCCTAGATCAAATTTTAACATTTCAGCATGTTCTTTCAATTCCTGAAACTTAGTGTCTTTTTCAAGACACTCCATGCACGGTTGTAAACACTTTTGGCATGGTGTTTCAGAGATTGAATCCAATTTCTCAACAACCTCTGCTTCATGAGCAGTTTTCACTTCCTGTTTACCGACATCTTTCGACTCTGACTCAGACAGTTTGACTGATTCGTTTTCCTGAACTCCAGATTCCTCTTATTTGACAGACTCACTACTGACAGACTTAGACTCCTCGGGTTCTAAGTCTACCTCTCTTAGCTTCCCCATGAGAGCTTTATCAGCTATTTCCTTCAAAGTATCTTCGGTCATTTCCTTTGTCACATCGATCATTTCTTCAACAAGTTCTTTCTTCTCCTCATATCTTGGACACAATCCGGTCCTTGGTTCTTCAAAGTAACCTGCAAAAGATTCAGAAATGTTAGGAGACAATACAGATTTCATTAAATTTCCCAAAACCTCCTGCTCAGACTGATAATAATACACTTCAGCAGCTATTTCTTCAAAATTGTCTGACTTTTCAACAGAAACCTCTTCAACAACTACAGAAACATCTTCAGTAACTGTTTCCGGTTCAGACACCATCTCAGAAATTTCAACAACTTCAGCCATCATTGCCTGTTCATCGCTACCGGGGATATATTTATCCCAACTGAAACCTGCAGCTACCTTCTCATCGTCTTGATTCACTATCATCGCTTTTTCCGGTTTTTTCTCAATTTGTGGCCTTTGAACAGTTGTCTGTTGATTTGGTCGGTGATAAATCGCTTGCCTGTAGTAGTCCTTGGTGAACGGGTTTTGATGATTGTTTACTTCACGGTTGGGACATTCTCGTTTGAAGTGACCACGTTCTTTACATTTAAAACATGTAACTTTCGACTTATCGAATCCTAACTTCTGATCAGGTCCAGAAAGGCTGTTTCTGCCAGTGATTTCCATGAAGCGCTGTGCTCTCCTCACCAGACTAGCCATGCCCCATTTAATATCTATCAGCTCAAGCTCCTCCGGATCGATCTGATCGTAATCCTCTTTGGTCATGTCAGGATTTCCGATCTTACCTGCTACTAAGCCCTCATATGCCTCAAGAACAGAAGCAAGTAATGCAATGTGTTGTTTCGCGGCTGTTTCAGTAATTTCATTTCCATTCTTAATATTCACCGTGATGTTGCAATGCACCCCAGAAACATAAGCCTGATTATTTGAACTTGTAGAGCTTTGAGGTGAAGACTGCTCTTGAGGTTTGAAGTTTGGATCATAGTTCGCGAATGGTGAAAACTTGCCAGATTGAGGAGTGTTTGAAGAAACACTTGAGGTGTTATCAGCAATGAACCCTGTCTGTATTTTTGGGCTTTGATTGGTTGAAACTGAAGGGTTGCCTTTGTAATACAAAGATACATCTTGTTGAATATTCATTGAGTTCATAAGGTAATCATCTTTTTCTCGGCTTTGAAATCATTTTGTTCTGACTCTGTCAAACTTCTAATACCCTTTTCCTGACCTCTCCCATCAACCGGTGGAACATACTTTGACTCTATCTTCATCCAACATTCAAAATGGTTTGCCTGAACCCAGTTCTTAAATCTGCTTGACCATCCCACATATTCATCTATGTTCATCAGCTTGGGAGGCTTTTGCATTGTTCCCAATTCGTTCTCCATGTTGACATTTTGTATAACACTACTCGAGGTTTGTCCTGCTACCATACCACTGCCCGAGAAGAAGTTATAAAACTCTTGGTTTTCCATTTTAGTGACAAAATTTCCAAAAATGTTTAACTTTTTGATTAACAGGTTGTTTTTATAAAAAAACTTTTAACACAAATTGAACTTCCAACACTTGATCACGTACAAAACGGACTTGAATGTTCAAAAAATGAATTTCACACACTAACAGGTCAAATAAGCGAACCTATACTATAAGTGTACGTATAAGCGGAACTGCCTAAGATCAAATAAGCGGACCTAAGTGTTGTCTGTATAAGCGAACCACAAGAACGAACCAGACAATGTCACAACAAACAATCCACACAAGCGAACCTCTACAAAGTCACAATAAGCGAACCACAAAAGCGGATCTCTTGAGCGGAACTCCAACAAATGTGACCTAAGAGCGGATCTCTAGAGCGGAACTCCAACAAATGTGACCTAAGAGCGGATCTCTAGAGCGAACCTACTACAAATATGACCTAAGAGCGGATCTCTAGAGCGAACCTACTACAAATATGACCTAATAAGCGGACCTAAAAAGCGAACCTCTAATAATGACAGAAAAGCGGAACCTATTCACGAGCAGTTTTAGGTCACTTTTAATCCGGTTTTAAGCCTGAACTTCTCAAGGGTTTGATATCTAACAGTTTTACACTATGTGACAAGTTTTCAATCCATTATGTCCGTCGGAAGTGTCAGAAACTCAAAATGTGTAGGTAAAAAGCTTTGATTCATGGAAACTAGCTCACAACTGGCTCTGATACCAATTGTAGGACCGTATTTGACAGTCAAGTGAGTCAATCTGAGCTAGATACTACTGATTATGCAGCGGAAATACACAATCAGTATGAATTAAAGTAAAAACATATTAGAAATGAGTAGAAACAGACGCGGATCACTTTAATACGGTTTTCTCATTAAACTTTCTGAAAATAATCGGGCAGCAGTTCGGCTCCACACTTGACATCAACGTACATAATGAGAAAACTAACTTGGGGTATTTATAGGAGTGACAGGTTCACTTATATGGACATGTCCATATGAGCGGACCTCTAACATGTAGATCCGCTTTTATGACATGTGACCATATAAGCGGACCTCATCCACTAACATCACAAAATTACATAATTAACCCCTGTACAATACATAATCAACCCATCTAGACCCTATACAATAATCTAACAAGACTAAGACGTAGGCTTTAGACATAATGCACCAACATTTTCTTGCCACCAGACCTTTATCCATCAATTAGGAATCTGATGCCGTTACTAAACACATTCCTTAAATTGTAGCCATTTGTTGAGTGTTTTTTTTTTGGTGTCTAATCCGCATATATATCACCATTGCCCTTGATTTTCTTAACTGTATATCTCTTAAATGTCAACATATACATGTGTGATTTAGTTTACGAAGATATTTCAATGCCGAGAACCTCGATCAGAGAGTAAAAAAGCCTAAGGTTCACAATGGTGTAAAATTAAAATGGGATACACCTGGCTAGGATTCGAGTTACAAGAACAAAGACCAAACCAACCACCCAAGAATGGAATCGTCGAGCGAAAACACTTGACAACCTCCTAGAAGCAGCATTTCTTGCCACCAGACCTCTCTCCATCAATTAGGAATCTGATGCCGTCAGCCATTTGTTGAGTGTTTTCTTTTGGGGTCTAATCCGCATATATATCACCATTTCCCTTGATTTTCTTGACAGTATATCTCTTAAATATCAACATATACACGTGTAATTTAGTTTACGAAGATTTTTTAATGCCAAGAACCTCGATCAGAGAGTAAAAAAGGCGTAAGGTTCATAATGGTGTAAAATTAAAATGGGATATATACCGGGATAGGATTCGGGTTACAGGAACAAGGGCCAAACCAACCAACCAAGAATGGAATCGTCGAGCGAAAACACTTGACACCCTCCTAGAAGCAGGTTTTCTTGCCACCAGACCTTTCTCCATCAATTAGGAATCTGATGCTGTCACTAAACACATTCCTTAAATTGTAGCCATTTGTTGAGTGTTTTTTTTTTGGTGTCTAATCCGCATATATATCACCATTGCCCTCGATTTTCTTGACTGTATATCTCTTAAATGTCAACATATACACGTGTGATTTAGTTTACGAAGATTTTTCAATGCCGAGAACCTTGATCAGAGAGTAAAAAAGGCGTAAGGTTCACAATGGTGTAAAATTAAAATGGGATATACCGGGCTAGGATTCGAGTTACAGGAACAATGGCCAAACCAACCACCCAAGAATGGAATCGTCGAGCGAAAACACTTGACAACCTCATAGAAGTAGCTTTTCTTGCCACCAGACCTTTCTCCATCAATTAGGAATCTGATGCCGTCACTAAACACATTCCTTAAATTGTAGCCATTTGTTGAGTGTTTTTGTTTTTTGGTGGCTAATCCGCATATATATCACCATTGCCTTTGATTTTCTTGACTGTATATTACTTAAATGTCAACATATACACGTGTGATTTAGTTTACGAAGATTTTTCAATGCTGAGAACCTCGACCAGAGAGTAAAAAAGGCGTAAGGTTCACAATGGTGTAAAATTAAAATGGGATATACCGGGCTAGGATTCGAGTTACAGGAACAAGAGCCAAACAACCACCCAAGAATGGAATCGTCGAGCGAAAACACTTGACAACCGCATAGAAGCAGCTTTTCTTGCCACCAGACCTTTCTCCATCAATTATGAATCTGATGCCTTCACTAAACACATTCCTTAAATTGTAGCCATTTGTTGAGTGTTTTTTTTGTGTCAAATCCGCATATATATCACCATTGCCTTTGATTTTCTTGACTGTATATCTCTTAAATGTCAACATATACACGTGTGATTTAGTTTACGAAGATTTTTCAATGCCGAGAACGTCGATCAGAGAGTAAAAAAGGCGTAAGGTTCACAATGGTGTAAAATTAAAATGGGATATATACCGGGCTAGGATTCGAGTTACAGGAACAAGGGCCAAACCAACCACCCAAGAATGGAATCGTCGAGCGAAAAAACTTGACAACCTCCTAGAAGCAGCTTTTCTTGCCACCAGACCTTTCTCCGTCAATTAGGAATCTGATGCCGTCACTAAACGCATTCCTTAAAATGTAGCCATTTTTTTTGGTGTCTAATCCGCATATATATCACAATTGCCCTTGATTTTCTTGACTGTATATCTCTTAAATGTCAACATATACACGTGTGACTTAGTTTACGAAGATTTTTCATTGCCGAGAACCTCGATCAGGGAGTAAAAAAGGCGTAAGGTTCACAATGGTGTAAAATTAAAATGGGATATACCGGGCTAGGATTCAAGTTACAGGAACAAGGGCCAAACCAACCACCCAAGAATGGAATCGTCGAGCGAAAACACTTGACAACCTCCTAGAAGCAGCTTTTCTTGCCACCAGACCTTTCTCCATTAATTAGGAATCTGATGCGGTCACTAAACACATTCCTTAAATTGTAGCCATTTGTTGAGTGTTTTTTTTTGGTGTTTAATCCGCATATATATCACCATTGCCCTTGATTTTCTTGACTGTATATCTCTTAAATGTCAAGATATACACGTGTGATTTAGTTTACGAAGATTTTTCAATGCCGAGAACCTCGATCAGAGAGTAAAAAAGGCGTAAGGTTCACAATGGTGTAAAATTAAAATGGGATATACCGTACTAGGATTCGAGTTACAGGAACAAGGGCCAAACCAACCACCCAAGATTGCAATTGTAGAGCGAAAACACTTGACAACCTCCTAGAAGCAGCTTTTCTTGCCACCAGACCTTTCTCTATCAATTAGGAATCTGATGCCGTCACTAAACACATTCATTAAATTGTAGCCATTTGTTGAGTGTTTTTTTTGGTGTCTAATCCGCATATATATCACCATTGCCCTTGATTTTCTTGACTGTATATCACTTAAATGTCAACATATACACGTGTGATTTAGTTTACGAAGATTTTTCAATGCCGAGAACCTCGATCAGAGAGTAAAAAAGGCGTAAGGTTCACAATGGTGTAAAATTAAAATGGGATATACCGGGCTAGGATTCGAGTTACAGGAACAAGGGCCAAACAACCACCCAAGAATGGAATCGTCGAGCGAAAACACTTGACAACCTCCTAGAAGCAGCTTTTCTTGCCACCAGACCTTTCTCCATCAATTAGCAATTTGATGACATCACTAAACACATTCATTAAGTTGTAGCCAATTTTTGAGTGTTTTTTTTGTGTCTAATCCACATAGATATCACTATTGCCCTTGATTTTCTTGACTGTATATCTCTTAAATGTCAACATATACACGTGTGATTTAGTTTATGAAGATTTTTCAATCCCGAGAACCTCGATCAGAGAGTAAAAAAGGCGTAACGTTCACAATGGGGTAAAATTAAAATGGGATATACCGGGCTAGGATTCGAGTTACAGGAACAAGGGCCAAACCAACCACCCAAGAAAGGAATCGTCGAGCGAAAAAACTTGACAACCTCCTAGAAGCAGCTTTTCTTGCCACCAGACCTTTCTCCGTCAATTAGGAATCTGATGCCGTCACTAAACGCATTTCTTAAAATGTAGCCATTTTTTTTGTGTCTAATCCGCATATATATCACAATTGCCCTTGATTGTCTTGACTGTATATCTCTTAAATGTCAACATATACACGTGTGACTTAGTTTACGAAGATTTTTCATTGCCGAGAACCTCGATCAGGGAGTAAAAAAGGCGTAAGGTTCACAATGGTGTAAAATTAAAATGGGATATACCGGGCTAGGATTCAAGTTACAGGAACAAGGGCCAAACCAACCTCCTAGAAGCAGCTTTTCTTGCCACTAGACCTTTCTCCATTAATTAGGAATCTGATGCGGTCACTAAACACATTCCTTAAATTGTAGCCATTTGTTGAGTGTTTTTTTTTTTGGTGTCTAATCCGCATATATATCACCATTGCCCTTGATTTTCTTGACTGTATATCTCTTAAATGTCAAGATATACACGTGTGATTTAGTTTACGAAGATTTTTCAATGCCGAGAACCTCGATCAATGCCGAGAACCTCGATCAGAGAGTAAAAAAGGCGTAAGGTTCACAATGGTGTAAAATTAAAATGGGATATACCGTACTAGGATTCGAGTTACAGGAACAAGGGCCAAACCAACCACCCAAGAATGCAATTGTAGAGCGAAAACACTTGACAACCTCCTAGAAGCAGCTTTTCTTGCCACCAGACCTTTCTCCATCAATTAGCAATTTGATGACATCACTAAACACATTCATTAAATTGTAGCCAATTTTTTAGTGTTTTTTTTTTGTGTCTAATCCACATAGATATCACTATTGCCCTTGATTTTCTTGACTGTATATCTCTTAAATGTCCACATATACACGTGTGATTTAGTTTATGAAGATTTTTCAATCACGAGAACCTCGATCAGAGAGTAAAAAAGGCATAAGGTTCACAATGGTGTAAAATTAAAATGGGATATACCGGGCTAGGATTCGAGTTACAGGAACCAGGGCCAAACCAACCACCCAAGAAAGGAATCGTCGAGCGAAAAAACTTGACAACCTCCTAGAAGCAGCTTTTCTTGCCACCAGACCTTTCTCCGTCAATTAGGAATCTGATGCCGTCACTAAACGCATTCCTTAAAATGTAGCCATTTTTTTCTGGTGTCTAATCCGCATATATATCACAATTGCCCTTGATTTTCTTGACTGTATATCTCTTAAATGTCAACATATACACGTGTGACTTAGTTTACGAAGATTTTTCATTGCCGAGAACCTCGATCAGGGAGTAAAAAAGGCGTAAGGTTCACAATGGTGTAAAATTAAAATGGGATATACCGGGCTAGGATTCAAGTTACAGGAACAAGGGCCAAACCAACCACCCAAGAATGGAATCGTCGAGCGAAAACACTTGACAACCTCCTAGAAGCAGCTTTTCTTGCCACCAGACATTTCTCCATTAATTAGGAATCTGATGCTGTCACTAAACACATTCCTTAAATTGTAGCCATTTGTTGAGTGTTTTTTTTTTGGTGTCTAATCCGCATATATATCACCATTGCCCTTGATTTTCTTGACTGTATATCTCTTAAATGTCAAGATATACACGTGTGATTTAGTTTACGAAGATTTTTCAATGCCGAGAACCTCGATCAGAGAGTAAAAAAGGCGTAAGGTTCACAATGGTGTAAAATTAAAATGGGATATACCGTACTAGGATTCGAGTTACAGGAACAAGGGCCAAACCAACCACCCAAGAATGCAATTGTAGAGCGAAAATACTTGACAACCTCCTAGAAGCAGCTTTTCTTGCCACCAGACCTTTCTCTATCAATTAGGAATCTGATGCCGTCACTAAACACATTCATTAAATTGTAGCCATTTGTTGAGTGTTTTTTTTGGTGTCTAATCCGCATATATATCACCATTGCCCTTGATTTTCTTGACTGTATATCACTTAAATGTCAACATATACATGTGTGATTTAGTTTACGAAGATTTTTCAATGCCGAGAACCTCGATCAGAGAGTAAAAAAGGCGTAAGGTTCACAATGGTGTAAAATTAAAATGGGATATACCGGGCTAGGATTCGAGTTACAGGAACAAGGGCCAAACAACCACCCTAGAATGGAATCGTCGAGCGAAAACACTTGACAACCTCCTACAAGCAGCTTTTCTTGCCACCAGACCTTTCTGCATCAATTAGCAATCAGATGTCGTCACTAAACACATTCATTAAATTGTAGCCATTTGTTGAGTGTTTTTTTTTTTGGTGTCTAATCCGCATAGATATCACCATTGCCCTTGATTTTCTTGACTGTATATCTCTTAAATGTCAACATATACACGTGTGATTTAGTTTACGAAGAGTTTTCAATGCCGAGAACCTCGATCAGAGAGTAAAAAAGGCGTAAGGTTCACAATGGTGTAAAATTAAAATGGGATATACCGGGCTAGGATTCGAGTTACAGGAACAAGGGCCAACCAACCACCCAAGAAGGGAATCGTTAGGCGAAAAAACTTCACAACCTCCTAGTAGCGGCTTTTCTTGCCACCAGACCTTTCTCCGTCAATTAGGAATCTGATGCCGTCACTAAACACATTCCTTATAATGTAGCCATTTGTTGAGTTTTTTTTTTTGGTGTCTAATCCGCATATATATCACCATTGCCCTTGATTTTCTTGACTGTATATCTCTTAAATGTCAACATATACACGTGTGATTTAGTTTACGAAGATTTTTCAATGCCGAGAACCTCGATCAGGGAGTAGAAAAGGCATAAGGTTCACAATGGTGTAAAATTAAAATGGGATATACCAGGCTAGGATTCGAGTTACAGGAACAAGTGCCAAACCAACCACCCAAGAATGGAATCGTCGTGCGAAAACACTTGACAACCTCCTAGAAGCAGCTTTTCTTGCCACCAGACCTTTCTCCATCAATTAGGAATCTGATGCCGTCACTAAACACATTCCTTAAATTGTAGCCATTTGTTGAGGGTTTGTTTTTGTGTCTAATCCGCATATATATCACCATTGACCTTGATTTTCTTGACTGTATATCTCTTAAGTGTCAACATATACACGTGTGATTTAGTTTACGAAGATTTTTCAAAGCCGAGATCCTCGATCAGTGTCACACCCCCAAAATCCACAAGCGGAGTATCACCGCAGGAGGTGTGACTGACCAGGATCTAGCCCCCAATCACATTGAACTCATAGGTATATTCAAATAAAACTCTCATTTATTAACATAAAGTGTTACAACGTTACAAATAATTCACAGTATACAGCGGAAGCATAATTCATTCGTTAAGTGTTTATAAATCACATGTAAAAACCATTAGTCTTGTGTTTTGATCCCATGTATCTCGACCCATGATCACTCCAGCCTCCCAGACAGCAAGTTCCACAATATGCACATATGGGACTACAAGGCTTGTAACAACGAATCAACAACAAAGTTGAGCGAGTTCACAGTTGGTTGTCCATTTTAAAGTTGTTCCAAAAAAAAAACCATAAGTTCATTCGAAAACCAGTAGTTAATCAGTTCCCTGTTTCCCAAACCATAACCAGTGGGGGCTACCCCATGTTGTGAACCACTAGACTCGTTATATACATTGGCGTCCTTCCCAACCGAGAACGGAGGTATGTATTCTACCCGTCCGAGAATACGCAGGTTAAATGTAGTCGTCCTTCCCAATCCGGGGACGGAGGAACGTATTCTTCCCAATCCGAGAATACGCAGGTTTAGTGTAGGCATCCTTCCCAATCCGAGGACGGAGGTACGTATTCTTCCCAATCCGAGAATACGCAGGTTTAATGTAGTCTATTAGTGGTGAATATACAGGTTTCATCTTAGCTTCTTAATCCCATTCCCAACCCACCGGGAATCCCATGCCTTAAGAGTGTGAACTCACCTTGGTTTGCTCGGTATGTTTATTCACGCATTCAAGTTGATCAACCAAATCCTAATATGGTTACCATATGACAGTCAGTTTTGAACACACATTAATCACGTATTATATCACACAGTAGTGAACAATAAAGCACCTATCATCATGCATGTCATACCAGTTAATCATGCTACCTATTAGTCCATTACCATTATACATTCACATAACATATATTTGGGTCTCATACAGGTTTGCATTTACAAGTTCATGTTTCCAATAACCACTCAACAGGTATCTAATCATCATATAAAGTACCAAGCTTGATTACCATAATTCAAATCCATTATCCTACTAACATGTGAATGACAAATAGATCTAACAACGTCAATTCAGTGTCAACAAATAATCACTTAGCACGAACTCGGTTCATAAAACAGCTTCACAATTCCAATTGAGATCATGGTATGGCACATCACAAAGTTAGTCACATACTATAGTTACACTAGTTGCTTGATATAGCTTTCCTACAAGACACGGCCCATTTGTATTCGGCCCAAATGAGTTTATCCAAAACCGATTATGAATTAATTGAATAAGGGTAATGGCTGACATACTAGTATAATCACACATGGGCCTCTCTCCTGATGTCATGAAGTAACATTATAAAAGGAATAATCTCTTGACATTAAATACAACCTGATGACTCTTACAAACATAGCCGACAACTATATTCACAGTATTATTCTATTGGACCGATTTGTTTGGTGGGCTGACAAATATATTGGGCCACTAACCTATAGGTTGACTAATGAATCCAACTAAATCACACGGTGGCCTGTTAACTTATTGAACTTCATAATCACATGCATAAGGAATCAGTGGCCGGCAAGGGTTATCGTGTATAGTAGATTGATAGTGCTTAATCAATTAACAAGACGACAAAAATCAAATCATGGATCCAAACAATAACAACAGTCACTCATTAGATGAGCCGGTGCACGGCGAAAACTACAATATGTGACGAAACATAAGTGTTTCGTCGTGATCAACGTTGGTAAAACCTAAGTTTCGTCACGAACAGTATTGACAAAACGTGATGTGCCTGCAACCCCTATCGTCTAACTGTTACATACAACAATCATCAAACCACACATAATTCACCTAAGGAAATCAATACTAGATTCATAGTAGATATGTTCTTTATGATTACAATTCACCCAACACATACACATACGCATAATCAGGATCATCATCCTTAAACAACCTAACCGAATCATACTTACAGTGATTTCCACCATTAACATGCAAATAAGTAACACACATAACCCTTTGTCATTCTGCATTGTATACTTTGTTAAATCAAGGTTACATATAAATAAGATCATTGAACATCGATTATCATAAGCATCAATCATTCACTATCACACATAAACAATACCACATAAATATGAAAATCATCAAGTCAGAACCACTAACCAGAAACTTGACTGATCAAGATGCTATCTCGAACAGGGGGAGGGGGGGTCTACCACTGCCATGTGCGATTAGAGGAGTCTAGGGTTTGGGGTATAGGTGTGTTGTCATAATACATGGCCTATGTATGTATAAATGCTAAGCCAAAGCCGGCCCCCTAATGCGAGACTCACTTGGGCTCCTCCAGGCCCAAACGCAACTACTCATGGTTCCAAGTGTGAGTGTATATCGACCCAATCATGTATGTGTTTGCTAAACAGACTTGTGGTGTAATTAGCTCAATTATATTTGGCCCAAATACCATGTGAACAAATCTAATATTAACAAGTTTGGAATGAGTAACAAGAGATTTGGATCACAAGATTAAACGACACTGACCTCGAGCGTTCGGGTTGTCACATCATCCCCAACTTGAAAGAAATTTCATCTCGAAATTTAGTATGTAGTTACTAAAGAAGCTAGTTAGGTTGTGTGGTTTTACTGGTTTTCCTGGGATGTTACATCATCCCCCCGTTGGTTTGGAATTTCATCCCGAAATTCCGCAGTAGCTTCAACCTCAGTAGTGGTTTTATTGTTCTTGAACAACTGGGGATATTTGTGATTCATTTGGTCTTCTCATTCCCAGGTAAACTCTGGGCCATGACGGGAGTTCCAACGGACTCGAACAATAGGTATCCTGGTGCGTTTGAGAATCTTGACCTCCCGGTCCAAGATTTCCACTGTTTCTTCGATAAATCACAACTGATCGTCGAGGGTGAGTTCCTTGAAAGGAACTATGAGGGTTTCATCTGACAGAAACTTCTTCAGATTCGACACATGGAATGTGTTGTGAACTCCACTGAGTTCTTCGGGTAGATTCAATCTGTAGGCAATCTTGCCAATTTTCTCCGTGATTTCGAAAGGTACAACATATCACGGGTTGAGTTTGTCTCGTATACCAAAACGAACTACACCTTCCCAAGGTGAGATTTTAAGTAGTACTCGACCCCCAACCTGGAACTCGAGTGGTTTCCAGCGCTTATCGGCGTAGCCTTCCTGACGGTCACCAGCGGCTGCCATTCGTTATCGTATCTGAGCAATTTTTCTCCATTGTGTCTACGATGAATTCTGGGCCAGTGATTCGGCTGTTTCCAACTCCTGCCCAACAAAAGGGGTGGTCGGCACTTCCGTCCGTACAATGCCTCAAACGGAGCAGTCTGAATGCTGGTGTGGTAACTGTTGTTATACGAAAACTCCACTAAAGGGAGGTGTCTTTCCCAGCCATTGCCAAAGTCGATTACACATGCTCGAAGCATGTCTTCAAGAGTTTGGATGGTGCGTTCAGTTTGCCCATCCATCTGTGGATGATATATTGTGCTCATGTCTAGACGTGAGCCAAAGGAATTGTGCATTGCTTGCTACAAATTAGATGCAAGTCGTGGGTCGCGATCAGAGATAATGGAGGTTCGCACCCCATGCCTAGCAACCACTTCTTTTAGGTAGATGATTGCAAGTGTAGAAAACTTATCTATTTCCTTGATGGCTAGAAAGTGTACTGGTTACGTGAGACAATCAACGATCATCCATGTGATATCGTTTCCGTTTTGAGTTGTAAGTAAAATAGCGACCAATTCCAAGGAAGTCTGTTCTTATTTCCATGTTGTAGGATGGTTTTGACGACCAAATGAGTTAATCAGAGACAATACACAACTGTTTGAGAGGCGGAAACAAACAAACAACTTAGAATCAGTGTAGAAATGAGTAGAAACAGAGTATATGATACTTAAAACAAGTTTCTCATTAATATTTGACTTGAAAATTGGGCAGCACTTTGTTACACCACAGCTAATTCCGTACCAAATGAGAAACAACATTTGCCTATATATAGGCTTGTGATTTCGCTTGAAATGACCACATGTCATTTCAAGCGGAATTACAACAAAATACATAAAATTACACTTTTGACCCCTGTAAACCCTATACAAACATGACCTAGACTTAAGACGTAGGCTATAGACATTATGCACCAACAAACTCCCCCTTGGATATTACCGGAGTCTTCAGTCTGGTCTTCAGCTCTTCACAGCGACTTGAACTTTTCTTCTCTTGCCTTAGGCTTTTTCCTCAATGCACTTTTCAGCTTTTCATTATCTTGAACAACTTCCTGTCTTTCTTCAGCTTGTTCTCTCATGAATTTACCACGAAGCATTCGATCTCTTTCTTCACGTTTCTTCTTTTCTTTCTCAGCTTTTAGAGCCTCTTCTTTCTCAATCTCTCTCCATTGAGTTGACCATTTACTCTCAGCATTGATACCTTTATGAAAGCATATAGAAACAACCTTATGAAATTGCATAGCCTGCTCTCTATCTTCAGCTCTAAATCCAATCTTGTTAACGAATAAGCATTCAATGTCTTTTGCCGAGCAGTTAACCAGCCACAGAGGATCAAACACAGAGATATATCTGACTTCATTTTCAACTATGTAAGTAATCACGGCTTCAGTCATCAAACAGCTGTACACCCAATACACAAAACCCTTATGGAAATCCTGCTCCATCTTAGGTAATGGTATGTTCTTGATCACTCTTGGCTTCTTGATTTTCAATATAGTCTCTTCAACACCAGTAACTAGATCTACCCTCCTTACTTTCTTTGGCTGGTGTGGCTTCCAGTGCTGAAAATCTCTAAAAGCTTCAAACTTTATCAACCCCCACATCGGTATGTCATTCTTTCTAACTGGATAATCCAAAGTTCTGACTTTGGCAAGCTCTTCAACATCCCACCAGGGCAAAGACATGATATCATGAAGAAATGCAAAATACTGAACACCATATTCTCGATGAATAGCATAAGCATTGACCTGTGGTAGAAAGCCCCAACTGATTATATCCCCCAGCGACACATCCCTGTCTCTTTTATAAAACTTGAGTGGACGTTTGAATTTTCTTTCATTACTATTTCGAAACCATTTTTTTCTTTCTTCCTTCTGTGCATCTTTCACTGTACCATCAAAGTTTTTATCTTTTAGACATTCTTCAACCTTCCATCTCAATTCATCAATATTTTCTTGACTGAAAAACTCAACCAGTGTTGGAAAGTTCGAAGTATCAACATTTTCACTTTCTTCATCGCTGCAGTCTTCAACCTCAACACGATCATAATTATCAGCTTCCTCAACATATTTATATTGATACTCTGGCTGTTGATTGATGTCGAACTGATTTAATTCATCTTCAAAATCAAACTTGAAGTTAGGATCATCAATCCACGTCATTTCAATAATATCATTCATAGTGTAAGTATGCCCGATCTCTCCTTCTTCTACATCAGGCTCCAGACGCAGAATTAACTTCTCTACTTCATCAACACTTTGATCAACATTCTCCCCCTCACCATCAGCACTTTCTGGCTCTTCATTTGCATCGTCATGCAGATAATCATCGACATTCTCTTCATTCGATGCTTCTGTAACTTTGATACCAGAACCACCTTGATCGTCGTCATTACCATCGTCATCATCACTACTACTTGCAGAAAATACATCATCTGTATCATCACTTTCAACTTTATCATCATCCTCTTCATCATCATCCTCATCTTCATCAGCTTTATTTAAATCATCAATGTCAACATCAACATCAAATACCCCAGAAACTGACGAAATTGGCAGAACAGATAATACTGGTTCTACTATAGGTTCAGATACAACCATTGCCTTTTCAGAAACTTCACCTTTAAGACCTTTGCCTTTATTTTTCATCTCAACTTCTAATTCAGCTTCTTTCTTTGCTCTCAACTCTTCCCGTACAATCTCATCAAATCTCTGTTCCAGAGGCATACCAACCACATTCTCTAATACTTTTCTCAACATATAATTTTCATGTTCATTTCGGGCCTTGATTGCTTCCAACTCTTTATTCTTCAGCATGAAGTATTCATTTTGTTGATCTTTTCGAGTTTTCTCTTCTTCCAACTCTGTAACTTTAACTTTCAGAATATCAATCTCAGCTTGATCAGATTCAACTTTCTTTAACAATGAAGAATTTTCAGCTTCGACTATCTTTACACGCTTCTCTAGTTTCTTTTCACGATCCAACAACTTCTTATTCTCAATCAATACTTCTTCAACTTTCTTTTCCAAACTCTTAACTTGCACATCCATTGCAAAATTGAAATCACCAATGTCTTCAAGAGTAATACCTTCCGGAACATTTGGAAACGTTTTGTATCCTCAAGAACCAGGTGTAGTTTGGACAGGTGGTTGTGTGGATGGTGGTGTTTGAAAGATTTGCTGAGATGTAACAACAGGTTGTTTATGTGGTGGTGAAAGATGTGGTGGTGATTGATGTGGTGGTGAAAGATGTGGTGGTGATTGATGTGGTGGTGAAAGATGTAGTGGTGATTGATGTTGTTCAGTTTGTGGTGGAGGTGATGGTGGTGGTGTAGGTTGTTTTGGTGGTGTAGGTTGTTTTGGTGGTGTAGGAGATTTTGGTTTTGGTGTACATTTAGGCAACCTGATAATCAAATTTCTCCTTGCTGCCTTTTGAGAAACCACACGCTTTCTTGCACTAACTTTCTTTTTGCCACTAGATGATGGAGGTGTTTGAGATTCTACAACATGCTCAGGAGATGCAATGTACACATCATCATCCTTCTCCTCTCTCCTCTTTCTCTTGAGCTGCTTCTCTTTTTCATTTTCAGCTTTAATTCTCTTTGCACGTTCTGTTTCATCAATTTCATCATCAAACGAACTTGATGAACTTTTATCTACGTCATCACCTTCATCACCAGCTATCTTTTCTGTTTCAGCATTAAATTCAGTAAGAGATTTCAATAGCTTTGTAGATTCAGGAGATAAATGAACTCCAGAACTTTCAACATTAACTTCTGTTTCGGCTTCAGCTTCATCTTCAGCTTCAGCTTCATCTTCTGATTCATCAACAAGCAATGTCTTAACAGCTTTCTTTTGACGCTTTTTGGGTTGAGATGATGAACCCTCCTCTACTTGACTTTTTGGAGTTGCTTTCCTACTCCTCTTCTTTTTCTCTTTCAAGAACCATTCGTTTTGAGTTTCTTTGAAGCTTTGAAGTGTTTTTAATTCATCTGCATAGCTCTTTTCTTTCATTTCTTTCTCATTTCTCCAGTTCTGATGATTGATTGGATCTGGATCTTGATAATTCTTATCTTTGATGAAACCAAAGAATTCAGCTTTTGTTGATGGCTCTGGATGGTTTGGATGATATCTGGCCAATTGTTTCACAGACTCATTATCCATGTGAGATAACACCAGCAAATCATTGTTTTCATCTCTTTCAAGATCAGGATATGCATGATCTAACATCATTTGAACAAATCGTGGATACACCCAAGTCTTATTCTTTGAAGTAATGTTCTCAACCATGTAATGAAACACAATCTTCGAAAAATTTTACTTCTTGTTTAAAACGAGAGCTGTCACCATGTTCATTTGATAATCCCTCATCGCATCATAACCTCCCTTACGATGACTTAGAGCCTGCAACACTGAGTGAATAAGAAAATTGTAAGGCTTTGAAAACTTTGATTTCAAGTAATTAGCACTGTTCAGTGCACCACTATAACCCATCCGCAACATGCAACCTTTGACCATCCTCTCTGGGTACTTTGAAGGAGAATTTTCATCATCTGGAAAATCTATCACCTCTCGTACAAGCGCCTCTGAGATAATAATTGGTTTGTTTTCACCATTCAGCTTAACAAACGAATTTATAGTTTTGTGTTCTTCGTCATACGTTGCCTTTTCCCAAAAACGTTTAATGTGTGATTTGAAAACCAGATTTTGATTTGTCAACGCTTTCTGAATCGGCAACCTTCTCATAAACTCCAGAATAATCTTGAATTCGGACAACTTTGGTATCTTTTCCTCGTCAAAATCACAACAAGTGTTGTGTAGTGCAACAAATAACACATTTGAAGGCTGAAAACAACAATATACAACCAAGTTAATCACTGTGAAATTTTTTTAAACCAAAACAACTTTCAAATGAAATAACACTCATACGAAATCACACACACAAACGGAATCACATTTCATGCGGAATATCAGTTCAAACGGAATAACATCTCATGTGAAATAACAGTTTGAAACGAAATTACTTTACAAACGGAATCATAGTTCATGCGGAATTTCATTTTGAAACGGAATCACCATTTGAAACGAAATAACCTTTTGAAACGACTGTTTCAAACGAAATTACTCAAAACTTTTCAGATGATGAAATTAAACATCTTGGTTTGTTATTCAGTGACTTCTGAGCATGCAGGTTTGTTTATTGTTCAATTATACCCAACAATCCGACCTAGATCTGAGTTCAAACTTTCAGATCTACCGTTTTCAAAAGGAATCAAGTTATTCACATCAAATTGGAACCCTAGATAAGATCTACAACATATTTCGAGCATAAGGGTATGATTATCGTTCATCAAACATCACAGATAAACCCCAGATCTATGTTCTATGTCCTGTTCATCATCGTTCAAATGAAATAAGTTCAGATCTAGGTCAAAACAACAAAATATCTCACCTTTCCCATGATTATAGTTGTGTAAACCAACTAAAATCAAGATATCAAACAACAAATGGGCAGAGTAACGGCTGGAAATCAACGATTTTATGATTTCGTTCGAAATCGTTTTGACCGGAGCTTTGAAACGAAATAACAGAAGTGGTCTGTTTAAGCGGAATCACCAACTATTTATAGACATGCTAATTTCGTGTGAAATTGGCACTGAGGTGGTTTCAAACGGAATTACCTTCAAGCGAGATTACCAATTCAAATGAAATTACCATGTTTCAAGCGGAAACACCCATTTCAAACGAAATTAATACAATTGTTTTCAATCAATTTTTTTAATTTTTTGATATTTTACCGTCGCACCCAGTTAACCAAGTCCAAGTTAATGACCTTGGTCAACTGTTTAGTCTGCCAAGTCTAAGTTAATGACCTTGGCTGACCAGTTTATGAAGATGCTGATATTCTGAAACAATTTTAAGTTCAAGTTAATGAACTTTTGAACTTTCAAGCAATTACCAATCACTATCTCAATCTTCTGCTTACCCAACCCTCATGATTCAGACTTGTTCAGTACATAAGACTTTGATCATCTGATTCCCAACATTCTTTGTCGAAAATAAGATGAAAAACAAATCTATTTAGATTTATGATTTTGATAAACAATAAACTGTACACACAATATTTTTGGTGAGTGTGTTAGGGGATCATATCAGCTGCTGACAAGCTACAAGCACCGTTAAGCTTTTATTTCATACACAGCATTAAAAAATTCACATTGATTGCCGATATACTGATCCTCTTAAATTTTCACACAAACTTCAATCTGTTCAGGATACGAATTTAGTGTTTTAAGGCTTAACTTTTACGAGTGTACCACCTCAGAATATACTCCCGTATCCAGATCCCAATATTCAGTCTTACAGGTGAGTATACCTAGATGATATCTGTAAGGGGTTAAATGCGAGGGCCGTGAGAGCTTAGGCTATTGCTTCCGCAAAATCAGAGAGATGACGGCTTCGACTTAAGGTGGGTCCCCTTTGGGGATCTTCTTTTACAACAGCACATGATTAGCATTTTTCAATGTTTCATCATTTTTTATGCTGAGGGGAGGCTTATATTTCAAGCAGCGTAAAGTATTCTCTGGGGACTAGGCCATTGCTTCCGCAAAATCAGAAGTCCCGGGATAATACCCCAGATATCACTAAGCATAAAGACCTAGTATCTCAGAAAGAAGGACCTTTCAAACAAGATTTCGGGGGTTATCCATATATCCGAGAGATGTTCCCCATGTAAAAGCGAGTAAAGATTTAGGTTTATATCCCGAACAAACCTACTAAATGTGTAAAAACCTATCGGCATATCATCTGCAAGACTGCTTAACACTTTTTAAACTTTACATTTCTTTAGCGTACTGCATCTGTCTAGCTGATGTACTATCATTTCCCCTTTTTACAGAAACTCTTTTTCAGTTTTTCAATGTTTTTGGATTTTGAAATTTTATCATGTTTTTGGATTTTCTACAAACTTTCTCCCCCTAAAAACAAAAACATATTTTTGTGTTTTTGGTTTTATCAAAAGCAGAAAATAAAACTGTACAAAAACTTGACAACACGATGTGGATCACATCAGATCGCCGTCCTCTTCGGCTTCACATTCTATAATCCTCCCAGAAAACAGATTTTTCAACCCATTTAATTTCAAAAGATAGTTAAATCTCTTTTTATCAAAAGGTTTTGTGTAAAAATCAGCCTTCTGATCATCGGTGTGAATATGTTCAATGCGAATCAATTTCTTCTCATGACAATCACGGATGAAATGATGACGAATTTCAATATGTTTAGTGTTAGAATGGTGAACCGGGTTTTTCGTTATGTTAATCGCTGCTTCATTGTCTACAAATACAGGCGTGTCCAAGAACTGCAAACCAAAGTCTCGCATCTGCTGTTGGATCCAAAGGATCTGAGAGCAACAGCTCGAGGCCGAAACGTATCCAGCCTCGCACGTAGAGAGCGCTACTGAGGTTTGTTTCTTGCACTGCCAAGTGACAAGTCGAGTTCCGAAAAACTGACAGCCTGCAGTGGTGGACTTAGCATTTTGCTTGCAACTACCAAAATCCGAATCAGGAAAACCTGTGAGAGAGAAATCGCCAGACTTAGGATACCACAAGCTGGTGCTTGGGCAGCCTTTCAAATACCGTAAAATTCGTTTCACGATCGTCAAGTGTGATTGGCGTGGGCTGGATTGATATTGGGTGCATAAACACGTCGGATACATGATGTCCAGGCGAGAATCAGTAAGATACATCAAAGATCCAATTATCGACCGGTAATACGTCTCGTCCACTTTCTCTCCACTCTCATCTGGACAGATTCCATGATTCTGAGCTAGGGGGTTGATGTTGGAGTAGATTCAGACATGTTGAACTTTTCCAGAACATCGTTCACGTATTTGGTTTGATGAATGAAGATTCCTTCGGGAATTTGCTCGACCTGTAGCCCTAGGAAGAACTTCATCTCCCCCATTGAACTCATTTCAAACTTTCTTTTCATCACCTTCTCAAACTCTTTACACAAATCATCATTTGTCGATCCAAAGATGATGTCGTCAACGTAAATCTGCACAATCAAAAGATGTCCTGCAACCTCTTTAGTGAACAAAGTGCTATCAACTGTCCCTCTGATGAATCCGTTGTCCAACAGATATTGGGAAAGCGTCTCATACCAGGCTCTCGGGGCCTGGTGAAGTCCGTAAAGCGCTTTATCCAGAAGATAGACTTTGTCTTTGTGTACTGGATCTGTGAACCCTGGCGGTTGTCCAATGATAGACTGTCGTCGGGTCTATGCAAAAACCTAAAATTACCTATAGACAGGGTAAGTCAGGTATCGAATCCAGAGGAGCATGTGGTCAGTGTAATACCATTTAACTAATCTAAACTTACTTTATGAAATTTGCTAGTTTATCTAATTTTTTTTGTAATTTTTATGAATAAGTATTGTGAAAATGAGAAAACAATGATAGGAACGTGACCACTCCGGGATTCAGATTCTGTAAACACCTAATAATCTAATTATTGTTTATTTGGATGCCACTGATTAAATGGTAAATCTGTCAAATAAACCAATTACTTATACAAGATCCTAGCATAATACCAATTGATCAGAGAGATATTAACCGCAAGCATAAATAATTATTCAATCAGCAAAGGCACAATTAGATTCAACATAAATACGTCTCTCTGGTTATCACCAGGATTTGTCTGTCACACAAATTGTATATATATATGTGAATGCAATTCGGTCAACACCTAATTACAATCTAATTCTCAAACAAAGAGAACTAAATTAAAAGTGAAATACAAGAATCATCACCCGGAGTGTTCACTGGAGGGTTAACCGCTCATGATACTCGTCCGATCAAAAGCTTGAGACACTGATGAAGGCATGGTCGAATCGGTGTTGCGGGCGATATGTGATAATGTTTCGTGACTTTTTGAGATGAGATTCCCCCCGTACGGCTGCCCAAAAATTTTGTGTATATGTTGCTCCCACCAATCGATGGTGATGATTGATTATGGGCCCCTCCTCATTCGTGATGTTGCTGCCCATTTTTGTGGATGATGTTTCTTTTAGAGCCCAAACTTATCCATGTGCTGTCGATATCTCGTGATCCAGGCCCAAAATTGTGTTATATGTGAGGCCCAAAATCGATGATGATGATGATGATTATGATTGTCTGATGTTGGCTTCGCTGTTCCCA
Organism: Helianthus tuberosus; assembly: GCA_030545235.1. Lineage (NCBI taxonomy): Eukaryota > Viridiplantae > Streptophyta > Magnoliopsida > Asterales > Asteraceae > Helianthus > Helianthus tuberosus. The sequence goes on along the minus strand of CM060385.1, from coordinate 40,511,782 downwards.
TGTCCCACTTTTGATAATGTCTACTGCCAATTAATATTTGTATCTCCCAATGCATCCATGTGCGTGTATATAATTAAGATTTTTAAACCTTTTCAAATCTTGATAACCACCTCCATGTTTAAGGTTTTTCTTTTGTTTTATTTAAAACATTAAATTCCATCTAACACTACACATATGCACCGCCTTTAAGTTCCCGTTTCATCACTAAATTCTCTAATTTCGCCGTATTATGCGTTTTCCTGTAAAATCACAAACGCACGTAGTTAACATATTCAAGGCACATTATCACTTAAATGATAATAATTCACACAAAATACGCACGTTAACACTCGGGTTTCACACCCTCCATCACATCCCCACACTTGCCTTTGATTGTCCTCAAGCAAACCGACACGGAACTACTCACCATAGTAACAACACCTCTAAACCCCTTAACCAGTTCAACAATTTAAGTCCCAAGTCATATCCGTTTCATAGACTGACACAATCAAGATTGACAGTCCGACAAGCAACTTATGCAATTTATAAAACTTAAGACTTGTCTATTCAAAACTAACATGCTTAGGATTCTTCATATGCTACACACCCTTCACAATAAACTCTCCTCTCGGCTTAATATCTGAACTAGCGTGTAATGTGCTAGTATGTGTAACACTCAAAACCAAACATGAAATTCTGTAATCATATGCTTGTATGACAATCACACCTCCACTGTATCATATAACACGGCACGTATCAAAAGGACTTTCGGTTTTGGGCTTAGGCTAAGGGTATGAAGATTTTTTGCTTATATTTTTTTTTCTTTTTCGTGGCGAACAAACAAACGACCAACCGTGACAACTTTATTTACAAACATAACATACTTTTGGGTTGGTTTCTACCCAAGAACATAAACACTATTCACAACGCTTTTATTTTTTGATCTTTTTCTTTTTCTTTATTCTCCTTTTTTTTTTCTTGATCTTTTATTTTTTTTACTTTCATAATTTGTCATTCACGGTCGGTATCAAACAACTCACATTAGGTGGACAAACGAAAGGGTAAATAGGCTCAACAGGGCAACTAGGGGTAATGGTTCGGTAAACATGAAACAAACACAGCGGGTGTACAGGATATCCTAATGCCTTTATCATGTATGTGCACATATTAAACCACAGTCTCAGCATGCATCAAATCATACAAGTTCTAACACAGAATAACATGCGGCCTGCTCTCATCAAATGAATTCATAAAGTGAATTATTCTATCATTCTACAGGCACAAAATTCTCACCAAGAAAAGGGTAAAAAGGTTGCCGACACGTAGCATATGCAATCTAAAGCATGTTACCCCTAAATAGACACCTCTTTTCAATTCTTTTATCCTAAAAACACCTGTCGGACCTACTCTCATGAAACTTAAAGGAACGAACATGACAAGGGACTATGTTAGTTTACTACCGACAAGGAACCCATTAGTGATTGAAACGTTCGGTTTTTTTATCCGTTTAGCTTATTTAAGGCGATGAAATTTTTCAAAATTTTCAATTTTTTTTTCACTTTTCATCGTTCTCAATCACTTTTAACCTCTTTCAAACCTTTCCCTTCCCGGGTTTCCCATATCCCCACACTTGGGCGACATTGTCCCCAATGTATAGTGCTTTTAAAACAAAACCCGAGAATACCAACTAACAACCCCCTGAGTGGCTATCCCTAACACAAATAACGTAAACACATTCCCTAAACATAAATAGTTCAACACCACCAAAAACAAAAATAAAAATGCAATAATAAAAGTGGAACAGACTCCCCTGGTTTAAAGCGTAGAATCCTCATGCGTCATGTTCCACCATGACCGTATAGCATTTCATTCGCGGCCGTGTCCAACAAGTACTCGGGTCAATCTCTACAATTAGTGTACAAATCATCCCCGTCCAAGTGGAGATTGAGTATGGACAGTTTTGACTGAACTCTAATCCGTGCATCGTCCGCCACTGCACTAGAACGTATTGGGACTTCACCAAACATCCCCACACTTGGACCATTGCATCCGTAAAGATTAATAACCTGGTAACCTGCAACAATAATCACGCAAAACAAAAAAAAAATAAAAAAAATACACTACTCTACATCCTCGGGCTGCCTCCCGAGAGCGCTAAGTTTATAGTCTTCAGCCAGACCGTATCTGGTTAAGCTCATGGTGGTTCATATAGTATCCCCTGTGTATGAAACACATGGTTATCATCCCACATCCATCCATCATCTCTTATGGCATCCCAATGATCCGGGTTATCTGGATCTGCATCATCGAAAGAATATAATAACTCGCCCGTACATGTCTCTATGGGATTCTTCTTGGATTTGGTTGCTTCCTTTGGTGGCTTCTTTTTTCGCTTGGCTAATTTCTTTTTAATTCTCAATTTGAGCCACCAAGGTGACTTGGCCTCTTTATCCTTCACGATCTTATCATCTTTAGACCTGTCAATCATAGCAACACTCTCTTTCGGGCCATCGTCACACACTCGAGAATAACTCGTGTTAGTAACAAAATCCCATGAACAAGTATTTATAAATGAATAATCAAAAGAATGTGAAAGGAAGTCAATAGAAAGCTTACGGATCCCGTATGTCATATCAACTGTACCTTTCCAGCAATAGATCTGAGCATCTGCAGTGGCCAGGAATGGTCTGCCAAGTATCACCCTCAGTTGTTCATTCTCTGTATATGGATCTAAGACAACAAAATCTTCAGGATAATAAAAGTCGCCTACCTTTACAGTCAATCCCTTCAAAATCCCTCGGGGCCTTCCTCGTGAGTATTCAGCTAAAACCATAGGATCATTAACCTGTTGCAATGGGCCCAAATCATACCTGTCATAAATATACCCGGGAAGAACACTCATACTAACTCCAAAATTCAATGAAGCGTTATCTGTCTTGAGATCCCCAAGTTGAATTGGGATGAGCGGTTCCCCTGGATCTCTATCTGTCTCTGATCCAGCATCCTCAACCAGGCTAACTGTAGCTTTTCTTTCTGCAAAATTGTCAAACTGATTAGTTAGTTGTTCAATTCGCTGGTTAAGTGATTCATTAATATTTTGCTGTTCCTTGAGAGACTGGGTGAGTTCCTCTACATGCTTGAGGAGGGTTTTGAATAACTCAAAAATCTTATCTTCCTCAATTGTGTTTCGATTCTGCTCGTTACCGCCTTTATCGGATTGATTGTAATTTTGATATCCTCTGGAGCCATGATCCGGGTGGTAAGAACGTGGACAATCTTGAGCCCAGTGATTGTGACTCCCGCAACATGAGCATGGTTCAACATCATAATCCCATTCCATAGTTGCTGCACAAGTAACAAACTAAAAGTAGTACTGAAAAAAAATAAATAAAAAACAATCAAATAAATGATATAACACTAAGCGCACTAGCTCCCCGGCAACGGCGCCATTTTGATAGACTGTCGTCGGGTCAATGCAAAAACCTAAAATTACCTATAGACAGGGTAAGTCAGGTATCGAATCCAGAGGAGCATGTGGTCAGTGTAATACCATTTAACTAATCTAAACTTACTTTATGAAATTTGCTAGTTTATCTATTTTTTTTTTGTAATTTTTATGAATAAGTATTGTGAAAATGAGAAAACAATGATAGGAACGTGACCACTCCGGGATTCAGATTCTGTAAACACCTAATAATCTAATTATTGTTTATTTGGATGCCACTGATTAAATGGTAAATCTGTCACACAAACCAATTACTTATACAAGATCCTAGCATAATACCAATTGATCAGAGATATTAACCGCAAGCATAAATAATTATTCAATCAGCAAAGGCACAATTAGATTCAACATAAATACGTCTCTCTGGTTATCACCAGGATTTGTCTGTCACACAAATTGTATATATATATATGTGAATGCAATTCGGTCAACACCTAATTACAATCTAATTCTCAAACAAACAGAACTAAATTAAAAGTGAAATACAAGAATCATCACCCGGAGTGTTCACTGGAGGGTTAACCGCTCATGATACTCGTCCGATCAAAAGCTTGAGACACTGATGAAGGCATGGTCGAATCGGTGTTGCGGGCGATATGTGATGATGTTTCGTGATTTTTTGAGATGAGATTCCCCCCGTACGGCTGCCCAAAAATTTTGTGTATATTTTGCTCCCACCAATCGATGGTGATGATTGATTATGGGCCCCTCCTCATTCGTGATGTTGCTGCCCATTTTTGTGGATGATGTTTCTTTTAGAGCCTAAACTTATCCATGTGCTGCCGATATCTCGTGATCCAGGCCCAAAATTGTGTTATATGTGAGGCCCAAAATCGATGATGATGATGATGATTATGATTGTCTGATGTTGGCTTCGCTGTTCCCATGTCCCACTTTTGATAATGTCTACTGCCAATTAATATTTGTATCTCCCAATGCATCCATGTGCGTGTATATAATTAAGATTTTTAAACCTTTTCAAATCTTGATAACCACCTCCATGTTTAAGGTTTTTCTTTTGTTTTATTTAAAACATTAAATTCCATCTAACACTACACATATGCACCGCCTTTAAGTTCCCGTTTCATCACTAAATTCTCTAATTTCGCCGTATTATGCGTTTTCCTGTAAAATCACAAACGCACGTAGTTAACATATTCAAGGCACATTATCACTTAAATGAAAATAATTCACACAAAATACGCACGTTAACACTCGGGTTTCACACCCTCCATCATCCAACATACACTTCTTCTTTGATTTTGCCATAAAGGAATGCAGATTTCACAACTAGCTGGTATACTTTGAATCCTTTCCATGACGCGAATGCCAGGAAGATTCTTATTGCCTCAAGTCTAGCTACAGGCACATACACTTCGGTAAAATCAATGCCTTCTTGCTGACTGAATCCCTGTACTGCCAGACGTGCTTTATTTCTCACAATCACTCCTCTATCATCTCTTTTACACTTAAAGACCCACTTTGTCTTTATCAGCTTCTGATTTTCAGGAAGATCCACTAATCTCCTTACTCCTAGCTTCTCAAACTGCTGCAGCTCTTCCTGTATAGTGTTTACCAAGCTTTCTTCAGTTAAAGCTTCTTTATATGTTTTTGGTTCAACCTACGAGATGAAACATTTTAGTCAGAAATCAACTTGTAAAGGAGCAACAGATGTATAAAAACATGTAAGAGCTCTGTTGATCTGATCCCGCATTTTTACTCCGCTCTGAAGATCACCAATAATCTACTCTGAAGGATGATACGACAAAGTTCTTGGCATAGCAGTGTCAGGCACGTTCACTTCCGATTGTAAGTTCATAATATCTTGATCACCGGTGTGATCCTCAGCTTCTGTCGTTGCAACATTTGGTTCCTCATAAAAAATCGGACCGTCTTCCGATTCTGAGTCGTCAGAATTATCAAACGTTGGAGCTGATTCCTCTGGTGGTTCGTGTGTCGTTCCACTAGGACCGGCCTCGTGATCGTTTCTACCACTTGTAGGGTCGCTTGTACCCACGTCGGGCTGAGAAACTACCAACGGTCTTGGCACCTGTTCTTGTGACATAGATTGTTGATGTTGGTATAGTAAAACGAGTTCCTCTACACTTGGCTCAGTCGGTAGTTGGAAAGACTCCCAGAGTTTATCGTAATCGAACAAAAATCTTTGTCTGGGAAGTTGTGGTGGAGCAGTATGCTTCTGACAATCAACATGCTGAACTTGAATTATCTTCCCCAGGCATGGTACGAACACCCTCTTCAGCGGACTCACATAACCTACAAAGAAACCCTCATTACTTTTAGCACCAAACTTACCATCTGGATCAATGAAAGTACAAGGTGATCCAAACGGTTCTAAAAACTTCAAATTTGGTTTGTAACGATGAAGAAGTTCAAAACAGGTTTTCTTGTATTTCTTCACTGTAAGAACGCGATTCAATGTATAACACGCTGCTGCAACTGCTTCACTCCAGAAAAATATCGGCAACTTGGAATCAGCGAGCATTGTTCGAGCTGTTTCGATCAAGGTGCGATTCTTTCGTTCAGCTACACCATTTTGCTGTGGAGTGTATGGTGCACTGAATTCATGAAGAATTCCTTTCTCATTGCAAAACTCGAGCATTCGATTGTTCTTAAACTCTGTTCCATTGTCACTCCGAATTCTTCTGATCGGTACTTTGTACAGCGTTTCCATCTTCCTAAATAGAACCAACAACGACTCAAAAGTTTGATCTTTGCTTTCCATACATACTATCCACGAAAACCTTGTGAAGTCGTCAGTGACCACAAGACAGTACAAGTCTCCGCTTACGCTTTTTACATTGACTGGCCCAAAGAGATCCACATGGTGTCTCTCGAGTGGTACTCTGATTGAATTCAGCAGCTTCTGCGGGTGTGTCTTTTTGGTCTGCTTTCCCTTCTTGCACTCTACACAATCATCATTCAAATGAAAAATTTTCAAATTTACACCTTCTACTAGATCATTGTGTACAAGAAAGTTCATTTTTCTGACATGAATGTGGCCTATCTTTCGATGCCACATTTTAGACTCTTTTTCAGTCGCTTTTGATTTTGTCACAAAACATTGTTTCTGATGATCTGTTGTTGTTGCGACACTCATATCCAGGACACACAAAGCGTTTTCCCGGGGAGCTCGCATCAACACCATGTCTTCAGGAATTTTAAAACCAGGTTTTATGATTAAACATTCATTTTTAGTAAAGTGTATTGTAAAAGACTTGTCACAGATCTGTGATATGCTCAACAGATTGTTTTCAAGTTCGATGATATAGTTCACTTTTTTCAAACGACACAACTCCATTTGTTAGAGTTCCTTTACCAACTATCCTGCCACCTTGATTCCCTGCAAACCCTACATATCATCCATTGATAGATTTAACGTCATAGAGCAATGCCAACATTCCCGTTATATGCCTTGAAGCTCCGCTGTCCATGATCCACTTCGAGATTATTGACCTCGGAAGCCCCTGGATACATGAAAGAAATTCATTCAAACAATGAGGCCCATGATTTCTTTACTGTTGGAACACTACCAAACACAAGATCACAATTCACATCAACTTTTGGAATGTTAAAGATAACATTTGGAACAACAGGTTTTGGTTTTGGTTTTGAATCTCCCTCCTTAATTGGTGGAAATTCCTCTAACAACTTGTCTAGTTCAAATTCCAATTTTCCAACATCATTTTCAAAAACTTTTGATTCAGATTTCAAATCATTTTCCATCTTCTTCTCTTCAACTGATTGTTTTGACTTTGACACCCATGATTGGTTTTCAAAAATTTTCGTCTTTGGATAAACCTTTGAAGTCTTTTGAATTTTCGAAGATTCGCCAATCTCAAATGTTGATTTCGGCTTTTCTTCGGACTTCAAAGATTCACCTCTTTTTAAAATTCTAACGGGGGCAACCATTGGTGTTTTACCCTTAACATCAGTTGGAGTTTTAGGTTTGGGTTTTTGTAAAACTGGTTTCTCAATCTTTTTCATACACTGCTTGGCCATGTGACCAATTTCATTGCAGCGGTAACAGACTCTTTTGTCATACTCAACAAAATTTGATCTGTAGGTCTCCTGTTTCAACTTCTTAGCTGCATTGAAATCGTCAATGGCTTTTTGACTGAAAATATAATCCTTTTCAGCATCAACACTAGGACCCGCAACAAACACATCACTCATCATTTCTTTTGGCTTGACATTGTTCTTAGCCATTTTCTTTTCAAATCCAATACCTTTGTTTTTGAAGTTGTTACCATTTCTTTTGTTAGACCCATTTTTACCCACCCAATCCTTTTTCCCAGGGTTGTTTGGTTGTTGTTTCACAAAAGACTTTTCAGGTTTTGAAAGAAACTCGTTATTGTTAACCTCAGAAATGTCAATCTCAACAAGTTTAAACACCTTTTCAACATTTTCAATTCTGGCATTTTGAATTGGATACTCAAAATCAGAATAAAGTTTGTCAGTTCCGGTCATTGTGTAAACCACAACGATCGAATCATCATTTTTAACTGTATCTGATTTTCATATGAACTTGTCCAAGAAGTTACCATCTTCTTCAGAATCAGAAATGGAGTTTTCAAAATGAGTTTTCACAGTATCAAACTCTGAGTTATCACTTTCTTCATCTAACACTTGGTCAACAACGGTTTTGATCACCTGTGACTCATTATTAGTGTCGGATGGAGAAACTGTAACATCAATATCATCTGGTAACTCATTCTCAACGGTTCTCAATTTGAGATTTAGTGCAGATTCCACCCCATCTGGATACTTTTGAGTGTAATGATTCCACATTGGGGGTGGAACACTTTTGAAGACAGGTTTTGCATCATGTTGTTTTGGAAGAATTTGATCAATCACATATGATGAAGCATCATAACTCATTAGTTTCTTATCAATTCTCTCAGTTTCAATTCTCATTAACTCAAGTTCTTTCTTCAAAGAAGCAATTTTGTCCAGATGGATGTTAATTTCCATTTGTTTATCCGTGACAGTAGATTTTAGCAATTTCGTGGCTTTATCATTTTCAAAACTTTCTTTTTTAATCATTTTGATTGATCGTGCCAAAGTGTCATATGCTTCTTTTACCTCACCGAGATCAAATTTTACTTCATCGGTAAATTAATTCAATTCTTGAAGTTGTTTGTCTTTTTCAAGACAATCCATGCAGGGTTTTGAATAGTTTTTGCATGGAACTTCATGAATCGAAACAACCTTTTCAGTAACCTTTTCATCTTGATCAATTTTAATATCTGTTTTACCAAAACCATCAGACTCTGACTCTGACTTTTCTGCTGATTTAATCTCCTCATTTTCTGATTTCTCGTCAGACTCCTTTTTGACTGACTCCATTTTGACAGACACATTTTCAACTGACTCTGTTTCGACCGACTCCGTTTCAACAGATTCTTTTTCTACCTCTTTTAATTTGCCCATCAACGCTTTGTCAGCAATCTCTTTTAGAGTCTCTTCATTCAGTTCTTTGGAAACGTCGATTATCTCTTCAACTGGATATGGTTCAACATAATATCTTTCTACAAAGACCAGTAGTTGGCTCACTAAAGAAACCTGCAAAAGATTCAAACATATTAGGAGGCATTATTGATTTGAAAGAACTAGCAATAATCTCCTTTTCAGATTGGTAGTAGTAGACTTCTGCAGCTACTTGTTCCAGCTCAGCTAAACTTTCTTCAGATGTCACTTCACAGACTTCTTCTGTCTCAACAACGCATTCCGGTTGTTCCACAATCTCTGCCATCATGGCCATACCCTCACTACCAGGGTTATACTTGTCCCAACTAAAACCTTCAGCAACCTTCCCATCATCTTGATTGACTAAGAGAGCTTTCTCAGGCTTGTTTTCGATCTGAGGTCTTTGGGTGATTGGTTGTTGACTTGTCTTGTGATAAATTGCTTATTTGTAATAGTCGTTTGTGAACGGGTTTTGATGGTTGTTGACTTCTCGGTTTGGGCATTCATGTTTGAAATGTCCCTTCTCTTTGCATTTGAAACATGTGACTTTTGTTTTATCAAATCTGAGCTTTTGATCTGGTCCTAAAAGACTGTTCCGACCAGTAATTTCCATAAATATTTGAGCTCTTCTTACCAAACTTGCCATTCCCCATTTGATGTCGATCAACTCTAGCTCCTCTGGATCGATCTGATCATAGTCTTCCTTTGTCATATTGGGGTTCCCAATTCTACCTGCAACCAAGCTTTCATATGATTCAAGCACTGAAGCAAGAAGTGCTATGTGCTGCTTCGCCGATGATTCAGTAAAGTCTTGAGCATTCTTTATGTTTACTGCTATGTTGCACAGAATTCCTGGACCTTGACTTTGACTGTTTGATCCTGTCGAACTTTGAGTGTAAGATTGATCCGGTGAATTTTGAACCTTTGGATTTGGTTCAAAACTTGCAAATGGTGAGTTGTTGTTGCTTGATGTGACAGATGATACTCCGAATGTTGAATCTGCACTAAAGGTTGTTTGCACTTTTGGACTTAAATTCGATGTTACTGAAGTACTTCCTTTGTAATAAAATGAGACATCTTGTTGAACACTTGAAGACTTCATCTTTCTAATCTTTGTCAACTCAAGCTCATGTGACTCAATCTTTTCAATGAATGTGCTAAGGTTGAATCCCACATACACCAAATTATTCTTCAACACCAACAAATAAGTGCCCCATTCATCATATAGCAATGCATCCGCCAATTTATCGACCCATTCCTCATCCGTCTTGGTTATGCCCAACCTCTTCATCTCAACAACTAGATGTCAATATCGTTCAATCAACTGCTTTGTTGTTTCACCCTTTTTCCCTGTAAAGATATCAAACTCTTTCTTCTTCAAAGCAGTTTTGCTTTTGATCATAGACATGCTCCCAAGAAACTTTACTTTCAACGAATTCCAAACGGACTGTGAATCACCCTGATGTTGTAGCAGAACTAAGATATCCTCTTTAATGGCTTGTTGTAGAATGCTCATCATTTTCTTTTTTGACTTGAAATCTTCTTGTTCTTGTGGTGTCAAACTTCTGATAGATTTCTCTAAACCCGAACCATTCTTTGGTGGAACATATTTAGACTCTATTTTCATCCAACATTCAAAGTGGTTAGCTTGCACCCAAGTCTTAAACCTTTCCGACCACCCAGTATACTCATCAATGTTCATCAACTTCGGAGGTTTCTGCATAGTGCCGAGTTCATTTTCCATGTTCACATTTTGCACGATACTGGCTGGTGTTTGTGTTGCTGTCATTCCCCCACCGGCAAAGAAGTTGTAAAACACTTGGTTATCCATTTTACGAAAAAAAATTTCAAGTTTTGAAAACTGGTTACTTTTTAGCGAAAACACTTTCTAGACGAAATGAACTTCAAACAAAATACCACGAACGAAATGGACTTTCACACGAAATCAGACTTTCAAGCGAAATTAGGTTTTCAAACGGAATAGGGTTTTCAAACGAAATTACTTCTCAAACGGAATCAACTTCCCAAACGAAATAGCACTTTCAAGCGAAATCAAGTGCCATTTCAAACGGAATCAGTTGTTTTCAAGAGAAATTAGCCAAACGGAATTACTTTTAAACGAAATCAGCTGTATTTCAAACGAAATTAGTAATTTCGTGTGAAATTACCTCAACTTTTCAAACGAAATCAAGATGTTCGTTCAAACAAAATTACCCTTTTGGCCCATTTTTGTCACTTTTAGTCTGATTTTAGGTCTGATTCTTTCAAGGGTTTGTTAAAACTGTATTTTACACGTTATATCAAAAGATCAGTCCATTTTGTCCATAAATTTGTTCAGAAGTCCAAAATTAAGTAGAAAAGAGCACTGATTCAAGTGTATTGACTCATCCTGAGCTCTGATACCACTTGTAGGATCGTTTTGACGACCAAATGAGTCAATCAGAGACAATACACAACTGTTTGAGAGGTGGAAACAAACAAACAGCTTAGAATCAGTGTAGAAATGAGTAGAAACAGAGTATATGATACTTAAAACAAGTTTCTCATTAATATTTCACTTGAAAATTGGGCAGCACTTCGTTACACCACAGCTAATTCCGTACCAAATGAGAAACAACACTTGCCTATATATAGGCTTGTGATTTCGCTTGAAATGACCATATGTCATTTCAAGCGGAATTACAGTTGCTAATTTCGTTTGAAATGACCATGTGTCATTTCAAGCGGAATTACAACAAAATACATAAAATTACACTTTTGACCCCTGTAAACCCTATACAAACATGACCTAGACTTAAGACGTAGGCTATAGACATTATGCACCAACACATGTGGGTATTGCTGGTTGCTGACACTTCACCTTGACTTTCCCACAAATCAATCCATCATTCATATACCTAACTAGGTAGGCCTTCTTGCCCGATCCCCAGTACAAGGTTTATAAATCCTAATGTCTCCCATCAAAACCCAGACGACTAGAATATCAAGGCCGGTGCTTTGCTCAAGATAAATTTCCTACAGTTACTGCACAATGAGATCCACACTCGTTCCTTGAGGTTTCGAATATCATCCGTCCTGCCAAAGGTTGCTTCTCCATGCCCCGCATGGGTTTAACTTGAAAATTCTCTTCCTTCTGTTCTCCAGTTTGGATAGAGCGAGTCCGATCAGGTAAGTTAGAGTTGATAGTGAGCTGCAAAGCTCGTGCACGTTCAAGTTTCATAGTTGCAATTATCCAAAAGTTCCCTCCAGCAATGCCATTAACTGATTTAGCTCTGCCGAAGCCAAGGTACACGGGAGGCCCTTGTGATCGGTCTAAATAACGCATCTCGTACCGTCCAAGTAATGCCTCCATCTAAAGTCCCAAGACCATGGTTTTCACCGCCAGTTGGGTGTCGTGCAGTTCCTCTTTGTAACTCTATCACGTAAGTCATCACTCTCTCGTGTTGCGTCGGTGTGTAACTGGGACTCTGTTTCGGACCATCATGGTATACCACTAAATCACCCGCACCCTCGGGTAAAGACGATGCTCAGTGCATTGCAGAATTGGAATTCGAAAGCTGAAAAGACGTCCTCCTGTTTCGTCTTTCACGAACACAGCACCCTGTCGTGCTAAAGAGATTTAAGCTGCGTGACCTTGGAAAATCCTGCGATTAATCTGCGATAATATCAAGCGGGTCCAAGAAATTACTGTACCCTCGAAGGACTCTTTGGTGTCGATTAGTTTCCAACCAAAACGGGTCTAAGCGAGATCCACGTACATTCCTATTTTGTTGGTTATATGACCCAAAAGGTACCTCTCGGATCCAGAAGTTACCTTTATCAAGACTTCGTGCGGTGTGGCCCCTCCCTCAGGAGCTCTCAAATAAAATACAAAGCTGTCCATGATGTTCTTTTCTCCTGGAAAGGATTTAAAACGCCATCCAATAGCATGGTCGGTTTACCTGATCCTTAAAGCTGCTGGTGTGTTGATTACCCCAAGGGTCATGGAATACAAAGTCGTATGGCCGAATTGTGTCGGATAAGCTGCTTTAAAACATCCTCCCCTTGGACTTCCATCTGGTAATAGTCCGCTCGTAAATCAACCCTCGAATGAAAACGCGTCCCTTGCAACTAGTCGACAGGTTGTCAGTACATGGTCGAGGCAAACGGTTCTCAGCTGTCGCCTTGATGAGTTCTTGAAAATCAGTACACACACAAAAAGACTTATCTTCATAGATATAACTGGGGCTTCCCAAAGCGAGAATTAGGTCCGCCAAAAATCCTGTCCAACAATTCTCGTAGTAGCTTATACAGTTCTTGCAACCCTCCTGGTGTAAAACGGTTGGAGTACGAGTATTCGGAGCTGCCTCTGTCATGAGATCAACTAAGGTTCCGACTAACAGTTGTGGAAGTAAATCTGAAAGTTCCTCGAATAGCACACTGAGATGTGTCACAAACAATTGTTGGGTCCTAGATCCTATTTTCCTTAGTCTTATCATCAGAAACGGTTGCTAGCATAGCGGGGTTATCCCTCTGTAGACACTTCTGGGCCTTCATAGCTGGACTGGCGCTAACCCTTGCACCTCTCTGACACTTTAGAATAGGCAATGGTCCTCCAGTAGGGAGAAGGATACGCAAAACTAACTTCTTATAGGGTATATCTACGCGATATCTGAATAACCAATACACCCTAACTGCTGCATCAAAATTGTCAAGGGTAGTAGAAGGAATGTCAATGTCGAACACTTATCCCGCAAGGTCGAGTTTGCATCCTAACGATCATATGAGGTTTCCATTGTCTTGCCATCAGCCGATTCCACAACAGGTTGGGTTTCAAGAAGCATCAGGGTTATAGAGAACATAGGCGAAGTGATTCGTTACCCAGAGCGTGTATGCCACCATGTTATTACAATCCTGGCGTCACCCACACCAATCCTAAATGCCCCTCCATGAGCATCATTTCCCGTGTGGTTGTACTTGTTGCGAGGATTTCCAGTATGGCCATTATTCCCTTGGTTGTTGTCGTTTTGATTTAGCAACAGCCACTCCATGTCGTAGGCACCTTCATTTCTATACTGTTGGTCGCCATTTCAAGTACCTTGATGTTGCCGTGACTGTTGCCTCCGATGCTGTTGTTTGAAACGGAGCTCTACGATCTTTCATCAACAGGGTCCATCTTTTCATATTCAGTGCCACGTTCTAAGGCGCTACTCGCTGTGCTGGAAGTTACCCACTCCACGCTTAGTCGATTGCCATTGCTTATGTCTCGATTGATTCGTAAGAGCTGACTCCCATGAGTCGTTGACAAGGGTAAGGATTCGATTAAAGCCAATTCGCTGGTGTTCGTTACCGGTAATCAGGGTCGTCAAAGTACAGAGGTCGGTAAAGTAATACGCTCATCTTCCGGTTCATCGACGTTGCAAGTTGTTTGAGTAATACACGGTATGCTACGAGAATGTTGCAGAAGTGATCGCACTTTGGGATCCAAGGCGTCAATATGTTAAGTTCCAGCAAACGAAGAAAAGTGAGAAAGATATAGACCAATCATTGTAGTTGCAACATCCAACTCGGGGATGCTCGTACAAGCACCTAACATTTTACACAGTTCGCTAGGTGTTCAGATGGGTGTTCAGGTAATACTTGATAGCGTCGAGATTCGAAAGGATACAGAGAGGAATGGAAAGTTCACGTTCGAGTAGGGGACAATCACTGCTATGACCCCTATAGGTTTGTTATGTTTCACATCGATCAAATAATCGAACGGAACCCCTTTTCCACTTGTTAAGGCTCACTGAGACTCGCATGCACCCCACATTTTTATTATGTGTGCACCCACAATAATATTGTGATTTGCCTGCTCATCTCAGTTCCTCCTTACTCATGTCAAATGGTTCCTTAAACTCAGATGTCAAACGGAGGTCGTCAAAGTAATAAGATCCCAATAATTCAAGGAATATGGCATACTATCAACGCATCATAAGGTAAGCAAGTAATCCACGCCATCATGCTATAGTGACGAGTGTGTGTTCGTATGTTTCGTCATAAACCAATGTGTACTAGTCACGTAATGTATGCAACAAGTAAGAAAGGCGAACCTTGCAATCTGGAGCTGAGTGTCATGGTTGTGTTCACGCTTTCAGAACTGTTCGGTTCTAGTCTGGTTTTATGAAAACGTTTTTCCCTTTTTAAAACCAAGTTCACTATAACCAATGGCTCTGATACCAATCTATCACACCCCCAAAATCCACAAGCGGAGTATCACCGCAGGAGGCGTGACTGACCAGGATCTAGCCACCAATCACATTGAACTCATAGGTATATTCAAATAAAACTCTCATTTATTAACATTAAGTGTTACAACGTTACAAATAATTTACAGTATACAGCGGAAGCATAATTCATTCATTAAGTGTTTATAAATCACATGTAAAAACCATTTGTCTTGTGTTTTGATCCCATGTGTCTCGACCCATGACCACTCCAGCCTCCCAGACAGCAAGTTCCAACAATATGCACAAAAGGGCATGCAAGGCATGTAACAACGAATCAACAACAAAGTTGAGCGAGTTCACAGTTGGTTGTCCATTTTAAAGTTGTTCAAAAAAAAACCATAAGTTCATTCGAAAACCAGTAGTTAATCAGTTCCCTGTTTCCCAAACCATAACCAGTGGGGGCTACCCCATGTTGTGAACCACTAGACTAGTTATATACAATGGCGTCCTTCCCAACCAAGGACGGAGGTACGTATTCTACCCGTCCGAGAATACACAGGTTAAATGTAGTCGTCCTTCCCAATCCGAGGACGGAGGTACGTATTCTTCCCAATCCGAGAATACGCAGGTTTAGTGTAGGCGTCCTTCCCAATCTGAGGACAGAGGTAGGTATTCTTCCCAATCCGAGAATACGCAGGTTTAATGTAGTCTATTAGTGGTGAATATACAGGTTTCATCTTAGCTTCTTAATCCCATTCCCAACCCACCAGGAATCCCATGCCTTAAGAGTGTGAACTCACCTTGGTTTGCTCGGTATGTTTATTCACGTATTCAAGTTGATCAACCAAATCCTAATATGGTTACCATGTGATAGTCAGTTTTGAACGCACATTAATCACGTATTATATCACACAGTAGTGAACAATAAAGCACATATCATCAACCACGTCATACCAGTTAATCATGCTACCTATTAGTCCATTACCATCATACATTCACATAACAAATATTTGGGTCTCATACAGGTTTGCATTTACAAGTTCATGTTTCCAATAACCACTCAACAGGTATCTAATCATCATACAAAGTACCAAGCTTGATTACCATAATTCAAATCCATTATCCTACTAACATGTGAATGACAAATAGATCTAACGTCAATTCAGTGTCAACAAATAATCACTTAGCATGAACTCGGTTCATAAAACAGCTTCACAATTCCAATTGACATCATGGTATGGCACATCACAAAGTTAGTCACATACTATAGTTACACTAGTTGCTTGATATAGCTTTCCTACAAGACACGGCCCATCTGTATTCGGCCCAAATGAGTTTACCCAAAACCGATGATGAATTAATTGAATAAGGGTAATGGCCGACATACTAGTATAATCACACATGGGCCTCTCTCCTGATGTCATGAAGTAACATGATAAAAGGAATAATCTCTTGACATTAAATACAACCTGATGACTCTTACAAACATAGCCGACAACTATATTCACAGTATTATTCTATTGGACCGATTTGTTTGGTGGGCTGACAAATATATTGGGCCACTAACCTATAGGTTAACTAATGAATCCAACTAAATCACATGGTGGCCTGTTAACTTATTGAACTTCACAATCACATGCATAAGGAATCAGTGGCCGGCAAGGGTTATCGTGTATAGTAGATTGATAATGCTTAATCAATTAACAAGACGACAAAAATCAAATCAAGGATCCAAACAATAATATCAGTCACTCATTAGATGAGCAGGTGCACGGAGAAAACTACTATATGTGACGAAACATAAGTGTTTCGTCGTGATCAACGTTGGCGAAACCTAAGTTTCGTCGTGAACAGTATTGACGAAACGTGATGTGCCTGCAACCCCTATCGTCTAACTGTTACATACAGCAATCATCAAACCACACATAATTCACCTAAGGAAATCAATACTAGATTCACAGTAGATATGTTCTTTATGATTACAATTCACCCAATACATACACATACGCATAATCAGGATCATCATCTTTAAACAACCTAACCGAATCATATTTACAGTGATTTCCACCATTAACATGCAAATAAGTAACACACATAACCCTATGTCATTCTACAATGTATACTTTGTTAAATCAAGGTTACGTATAAATAAGATCATTGAACAGTGATTATCATAAGCATCAATCATTCACTATCACACATAAACAATACCACATAAATATGAAAATCAACAAGTCAGAACCACTAACCAGAAATTTGACTGATCAAGATGCTATCTTGAACAGGGTGGGGGTCTACCACTGCCATGTGCGATTAGAGGAGTCTAGGGTTTGGGGTATAGTTGTGTTGTCATAATACGTGGCCTATGTATGTATAAATGCTAAGCCAAAGCCGGCCCCTAATGCGAGACTCACTTGGGCTCCTCCAGGCACAAACGCAACTACTCATGGTTCCAAGTGTGAGTGTATATCGGCACAATCATGTATGTGTTTGCTAAACAGACTTGTGGTGTAATTAGCTCAATTATATTTGGCCCAAATACCATGTGAACAAATCTAATATTAACAAGTTTGGAATGAGTAAGAAGAGACTTGGATCACAAGTTTAAACGACACTGACCTCGAGCGTTCGGGTTGTCACAATCAGAGAGTAAAAAAGGCGTAAGCTTCACAGTGGTGTAAAATTAAAATGGGATATACCGGGCTAGGATTCGAGTTACAGGAACAAGGGCCAAACCAACCACCCAAGAATGGAATCGTCGAGCGAAAACTCTTGACAACCTCCTAGAAGCAGCTTTTCTTACCACCAGACCTTTCTCCATCAATTAGGAATCTGATGCCGTCACTAAACACATTCCTTAAATTGTAGCCATTTGTTGAGTGTTTTTTTTGGTGTCTAATCCGCATATATATCACCATTGCCCTTGATTTTCCTGACTGTATATCTCTTAAATGTCAACATATACATGTGTGATTTAGTTTACGAAGATTTTTCAATGCCGAGAACCTCGATCAAAGAGTAAAAAAGGCATAAGGTTAACAATGGTGTAAAATTAAATGGGATATACGGGGCTAGGATTCGAGTTACAGGAACAAGGGCCAAAGCATCCACCCAAGAATGGAATCGTCGAGCAAAAACACTTGACAACCTCCTAGAAGCAGCTTTTCTTGCCACCAGACCTTTCTCCATCAATTAGGAATCTGATGTCGTCACTAAACACATTCCTTAAATTGTAGCCATTTGTTGAGTGATTTTTTTTTGGTGTCTAATCCGCATATATATCACCATTGCCCTTCATTTTCTTAACTGTATATCTCTTAAATGTCAACATACACACGTGTGATTTAGTTTACGAAGATTTTTCAATGCCGAGAACCTCGATCAGAGAGTAAAAAAGGCGTAAGGTTCACAATGGTGTAAAATTAAAATGGGATATACCGGGCTAGGATTCGAGTTACAGGAACAAGGGCCAAACCAACCACCCAAGAATGGAATTGTCGAGCGAAGACACTTGACAACCTCCTAGAAGCAGCTTTTCTTGCCAACAGACCTTTCTCCATCAATTCGGAATCTGATGCCGTCACTAACCAACCACCGAAGAATGGAATCGTCGAGCGAAAACACTTGACAACCTCCTAGAAGCAGCTTTTCTTGCCACCAGACCTTTCTCCATCAATTAGGAATTTGATGACGTCCCTAAACACATTCCTTAAATTGTAGCCATTTGTTGAGTGTTTTTTTTTTGGTGTCTAATCCGTATATATATCACCATTGCCCTTGATTTTCTTGACTGTATACCTTTTAAATGTCAACATATATACGTGTGATTCAGTTTACGAAGATTTTTCAATGCCGAGAACCTCGATCAGAGAGTAAAAAAGGCGTAAGGTTCACAATGATGTAAAATTAAAGTGGGATACACCTGGCTAGGATTCGAGTTACAGGAACAAGGGCCAAACCAACCACCCAAGAATGGAATCGTCGAGCGAAAACACTTGAAAACCTCCTGGAAGCAGCTTTTCTTGCCACCAGACCTCTCTCCATCAATTAGGAATCTGATGCCGTCACTAAACACATTCCTTAAATTGTAGCCATTTGTTGAGGGTTTTTTTTGGGTGTCTAATCCGCATATATATCACCATTGCCCTTGATTTTCTTGACAGTATATCTCTTAAATATCAACATATAAACGTGTGATTTAGTTTACGAAGATTTTTCAATGCCGAGAACCTCGATCAGAGAGTAAAAAAGGCGTAAGGTTCACAATGGTGTAAAATTAAAATGGGATATACCGGGCTAGGATTCGAGTTACAGGAACAAGGGCCAAACCAACCACACAAGAATGGAATCATCGAGCGAAAACACTTGATAACCTCCTAGAAGCAGCTTTTCTTGCCACCAGACCTTTCTCCATCAATTAGGAATCTGATGCCGTCACTAAACACATTCCTTAAATTGTTGCCATTTGTTTAGTGTTTTTTTTTTTGTGTCCAATCCGCATATATATCACCATTTCCCCTGATTTTCTTGACTGTATATCTCTTAAATGTCAACATATACACGTGTGATTTAGATTACGAAGATTTTTCAATGCCGAGAACCTCGATCAGAGAATAAAAAAGGCGTAAGGTTCACAATGGTGTAAAATTAAAATGGGATATACCTGGCTAGGATTCGAGTTACAGGAACAAGGGCCAAACCAACCACCCAAGAATGGAATCGTCGAGCGAAAACACTTGACAACCTCCTAGAAGCAGCTTTTCTTGCCACCAGACCATTCTCCATCAATTAGAAATCTGATGCCGTCACTAAACACATTCCTTAAATTGTAGCCATTTGTTGAGTGTTTTTTTTTTGTGTCTAATCCGCATATATTTCACCATTGCCCTTGATTTTCCTGACTGTATATCTCTTAAATGTCAACATATACACGTGTGATTTAGTTTACGAAGACTTTTCAATGCCGAGAACCTCGATCAAAGAGTAAAAAAGGCATAAGGTTAACAATGGTGTAAAATTAAATGGGTTATACGGGGCTAGGATTCGAGTTACAAGAACAAGGGCCAAAGCATCCACCCAAGAATGGAATCGTCGAGCAAAAACACTTGACAACCTCCTAGAAGCAGCTTTTCTTGCCACCAGACCTTTCTCCATCAATTAGGAATCTGATGCCATCACTAAACACATTCCTTAAATTGTAGCCATTTGTTGAGTGATTTTTTTTTGGTGTCTAATCCGCATATATATCACCATTGCCCTTCATTTTCTTAACTGTATATCTCTTAAATGTCAACATACACACGTGTGATTTAGTTTACGAAGATTTTTCAATGCCGAGAACCTCGATCAGAGAGTAAAAAAGGCGTAAGGTACACAATGGTGTAAAATTAAAATGGGATATACCAGGCTAGGATTCGAGTTACAGGAACAAGGGCCAAACCAACCACCGAAGAATGGAATCGTCGAGCGAAAACACTTGACAACCTCCTAGAAGCAGCTTTTCTTGCCAACAGACCTTTCTCCATCAAGTAGGAATCTGATGCCGTCACTAACCAACCACCCAAGAATGGAATCGTCGAGCGAAAACACTTGACAACCTCCTAGAAGCAGCTTTTCTTGCCACCACTAAACACATTCTTAAACACCTGGCCAGGATTCGACTTACAGGAACAAGGGCCGTCACTAAACACATTCCTTAAATTGTAGCTATTTGTTGAGTTTTTTTTTTTTTGGTGTCTAATCCGCTTATATTTCACCATTGCCCTTGATTTTCTTGACTTTATATCTCTTAAATGTCAACATATACACGTGTGATTTAGTTTACGAATATTTTTCAATGCCGAGAACCTCGATCAGAGAGTAAAAAAGCCATAAGGTTCACAATGGTGTAAAATTAAAATGGGATATATCGAGCTATGATTCGAGTTACAGGAACAAGGGCCAAACCAACCACCAAAGAATGGAATCGTCGAGCGAAATCACTTGACAACCTCCTAGAAGCAGCTTTTCTTGCCACCAGACCTTTCTCCATCAATTAAGAATCTGATGCCGTCACTAAACACATTCTTTAAATTGTAGCCATTTGTTGAGTGTTTTTTTTTGGTGTCTAATCCGTATATATATCACCATTACCCTGGATTTTCTTGACTGTATATCTCTTAAATGTCAACATATACACGTGTGATTTAGTTTACGAATATTTTTCAATGCCGAGAACCTCGATCAGAGGGTAAAAAGGGCGTAAGGTTCACAATGGTGTAAAATTAAAATGTGATATACCTGGCTAGGATTCGAGTTACAGGAATAAGGGCCAAACCAACCACCCAAGAATGGAATCATCGAGCGAAAACACTTGACAACCTCCTAGAAGCAGCTTTTCTTACCACCAGATCTTTCTCTATCAATTAGGAATCTGATGCCGTCACTAAACACATACCTTAAATTGTAGCCTTTTGTTGAGTGTTGTTTTTTTGGTGTCTAATCCCCATATATATCACCATTGCCCTTGATTTTCTTGACTGTATATCTCTTAAATGTCAACATATACACGTGGGATTTAGTTTACGAAGATTTTTCAATGCCGAGAACCTCGATCAGAGAGTAAAAAGGGCTTTAGGTTCACAAAGGTGTAAAATTAAAATGGGATATACCTGGCTAGGTTTTGAGTTACAGGAACAAGGGCCAAACCAGCCACCCAAGAATGGAATGGTCGAGCGAAAACTCTTGACAACCTCCTAGAAGCAGCTTTTCTTACCACAACACCTTTCTCCATCAATTAGGAATCTGATACCGTCACTAAAAACATTCCTAAATTGTAGGGCATTTGTTGAGTGTTTTTTTGTGTCTAATCCGCATATATTTCACCATTGCCCTTGATTTTCTTGACTGTATATCTCTTAAATGTCAACATATACACGTGTGATTTAGTTTACGAAGATTTTTCAATGCCGAGAACCTCGATCAGAGAGTAAAAAAGGCGTAAGGTTCACAATGGTGTAAAATGCAAATGGGATATACCGAGCTAGGATTCGAGTTACAGGAACACGGGCCAAACCAACCACCCAAGAATGGAATCGTCGAGCGAAAACACTTGACAACCTCCTAGAAGCAGCTTTTCTTGCCACCAAACCTTTCTCCATCAATTAGGAATCTGATGCCGTCACTAAACACATTCCTTAAATCGTAGCCATTTGTTGAGTGTTTTTATTTTGCCTAATCCGCATATATATTACCATTGCCCTTGATTTTCTTGACTGTATATCTCTTAAATGTCAACATATACACGTGTGATTTAGTTTACGAAGATTTTTCAATGCCGGGAACCTCGATCAGAGAGTAAAAAAGGCGTAAGGTTCACAATGGTGTAAAATTAAAATGGGATACACCGGGCTAGGATTCGAGTTACAGGAACAAGGGCCAAACCAACCACCCAAGAATGGAATCATCGAGCGAAAACACATGACAACCTCCTAGAAGTAGCTTTTCTTGCCACCAGACCTTTCTCCATCAATTAGGAATCTGATGTCGTCACTAAACACATTCCTTAAATTGTAGGCATTTGTTGAGTGTTTTTTTATTTGGTGTCTAATCTCCATATATATCACCATTGCCCTTGATTTTATTGACTGTATATCTCTTAAATGTCAACATATACACGCGTGATTTAGTTTACGAAGATTTTTCAATGCCGAGAATATCGATCAGAGAGTAAAAAAGTCGTAAGGTTCACAATGGTGTAAAATTAAAATGGGATATACCGGGCAAGGATTCGAGTTACAGGAACAAGGGCCAAACCAACCACCCAAGAATGGAATCGTCTAGCGAAAACATTTGACAACCTCCTAGAAGCAGCTTTTCTTACCACCAGACCTTTCTCCATCAATTAGGAATCTGATGCCGTCACTAAACACATTCCTTAAATTGTAGCCATTTGTTGAGTGTTTTTTTTTGTGTGTGTAATCCGCATATATATCACCATTGCCCTTGATTTTCGTGACTGTATATCTCTTAAATGTCAACATATACATGTGTGATTTAGTTTACGAAGATTTTTCAATGCCGAGAACCTTGATCAGAGAGTAAAAAAGGCGTAAGTTACACAATGGTGTAAAATTAAAATGGGATATACCTGGCTAGGATTCGAGTTACAGTAACAAGGGCCAAACCCACCACCCAAGAACGGAATCGTCGAGCGAAAACACTTGACAACCTCCTAGAAGCTGCTTTTCTTGCCACCAGACCTTTCTCCATCAATTAGGAATCTGATGCCGTCACTAAACACATTCCTTAAATTGTAGCCATTTGTTGAGTATTTTTTTTGGTGTCTAATCCGCATATATATCACCATTCCCTTGATTTCTTGACTGTATATCTCTTAAATGTCAACAAATACACGTGTGATTTAGTTTACGAAGATTTTTCAATGCCGAAAACCTCGATCAGAGAGTAAAAAGGCGTAAGGTTCACAATGGTGTACAATTAAAATGGGATATACCGGGCTAGGATTCGAGTTACAGGAACAAGGGCCAAACCAACCACCCAAGAATGTAATCATCGAGCGAAAACACTTGACAACCTCCTAGAAACAGCTTTTCATGCCACCAGACCTTTCTCCATCAATTAGGAATCTCATGTCGTCACTAAACACATTCCTTAAATTGTAGCCATTTGTTGAGTGTTTTTTTTGTGTCTAATCCGCATATATATCACCATTGCCCTTGATTTTCATGACTGTATATCTCTTAAATGTCAACATATACACGTGTGATTTAGTTTACGAAGATTTTTCAATGCCGAGAACCTCGATCAGAGAGTAAAAAAGGCGTAAGGTTCACAATGGTGTAAAATTAAAATGGGATATACCGGGCTAGGATTCGAGTTACAGGAACAAGGGCCAAACCAACCACCCAAGAATGGAATCGTCTAGCGAAAACACTTGACAACCTCCTAGAAGCAGCTTTTCTTACCACCAGACCTTTCTCCATCAATTAGGAATCTGATGCCGTCACTAAACACATTCCTTAAAT
This sequence comes from Helianthus tuberosus, assembly GCA_030545235.1. Classification (NCBI taxonomy): domain Eukaryota; kingdom Viridiplantae; phylum Streptophyta; class Magnoliopsida; order Asterales; family Asteraceae; genus Helianthus; species Helianthus tuberosus. The sequence goes on along the minus strand of CM060385.1, from coordinate 40,487,594 downwards.
TGTAGCCATTTGCTGAGTGTTTTTTTTTGTGTGTGTAATCCGCATATAAATCACCAGTGCCCTTGATTTTCTTGACTGTATATCTCTTAAATGTCAACATATACACGTGTGATTTTGTTTATGAAGATTTTTCAATGCCGAGAACCTCGATCAGAAAGTAAAAAAGGCGTAAGGTTCACAATGGTGTAAAATTAAAATGGGATATACCGGGCTAGGATTCGAGTTACAGGAACAAGGGCCAAACAAACCACCCAAGATTGGAATCGTCGAGCGAAAACACTTGACAACCTCCTAAAAGAAGCTTTTCTTTCCACCAGACCTTTCCCTATCAATTAAGAATCTGATGCCATCACTAAAAACATTCCTTAAATTGTAGCCATTTGTTGAGTGTTTTTTTTTATATCTAATCCACATATATATCACAATTGCCCTTGATTTTCTTGACTATATATCTCTTAAATGTCAACATATACACGTGTGATTTAGTTTACGAAGATTTTTCAATGCCGAGAACCTCGATCAGAGAGTAAAAAAGGCGTAAGTTTGACAATGGTGTAAAATTAAAATGGGATATACCTGGCTAGGATTCGAGTTACAGTAACAATGGCCAAACCAACCACCCAAGAACGGATTCGTCGAGCGAAAACACTTGACAACCTCCTAGAAGCTGCTTTTCTTGCCACCAGACTTTTCTCCATCAATTAGGAATCTGATGCCGACGCTAAACACATTCCTTAAATTGTAGCCATTTGTTGAGTGTTTTTTTTGGTGTCTAATCCGCATATATATCACCATTCCCTTGATTTCTTGACTGTATATCTCTTAAATGTCAACATATACACGTGTGATTTAGTTTACGAAGATTTTTCAATGCCGAGAACCTCGATCAGAGGGTAAAAAAGGCGTATGGTTCACAATGGTGTAAAATTAAAATGGGATATACCGAGCTAGGATTCGAGTTACAGGAACAAGGGCCAAACCAACCACCCAAGAATGTAATCATCGAGCGAAAACACTTGACAACCTCCTAGAAGCAGCTTTTCTTGCCACCAGACCTTTCTCCATCAATTAGGAATCTGATGTCGTCACTAAACACATTCCTTAAATTGTAGCCATTTGTTGAGTGTGTTTTTTTTTGGTGTCTAATCCGCATATATATCACCATTGCCCTTGATTTTCGTGACTGTATATCTCTTAAATGTCAACATATACACGTGTGATTTAGTTTACGAAGATTTTTCAATGCCGAGAACCTCGATCAGAGAGTAAAAAAGGCGTAAGGTTCACAATGGTGTAAAATTAAAATGGGATATACCGGGCTTGGATTCGAGTTACAGGAACAAGGGCCAAACCAACCACCCAAGAATGGAATCGTCGAGCGAAAACACTTGACAACCTCCTAGAAGCAGCTTTGCTTACCACCAGACCTTTCTCCATCAATTAGGAATCTGATGCCGTCACTAAACACATTCCTTAAATTGTAGCCATTTGTTGAGTATTTTTTTTGTGTGTGTAATCCGCATATATATCACCATTTCCCTTGATTTTCTTGACTGTATATCTCTTAAATGTCAACATATACACGTGTGATTTAGTTTATGAAGATTTTTCAATGCCGAGAACCTCGATCAGAGAGTAAAAAAGGCGTAAGGTTCACAATGGTGTAAAATTAAAATGGGATATACCAGGCTAGGATTCGAGTTACAGGAACAAGGGCCAAACGAACCACCCAAGAATGGAATCATCGAGCGAAAACACTTGACAACCTCCTAGAAGCAGCTTTTCTTGCCACCAGACCTTTCTCCATCAATTAGGAATCTGATGTCGTCACTAAACACATTCCTTAAATTGTAGCCATTTGTTGAGTGTTTTTTTTTTGTGTGTGTAATCCGCATATATATCACCATTGCCCTTGATTTTCTTGACTGTATATCTCTTAAATGTCAACATATACACGTGTGATTTAGTTTATGAAGATTTTTCAATGCTGAGAACCTCGCTCAGAGAGTAAAAAAGGCGTAAGGTTCACAACGGTGTAAAATTAAAACGGGATATATCGGGCTAGGATTCGAGTTACAGGAACAAGGGCCAAACCAACCACCCAAGAATGGAATCATCGAGCGAAAACACTTGACAACATCCTAGAAACAGCTTTTCTTGCCGCCAGACCTTTCTCCATCAATTAGGAATCTGATGCCGTCACTAAACACATTCCTTAAATTGTAGCCATTTGTTGAGTGTTTTTTTTTTTGTGTGTGTAATCCGCATATATCACCATTGCCCTTGATTTTCTTGACTATATATCTCTTAAATGTCAACATATACACGTGTGATTTAGTTTACGAAGATTTTTCAATGCTGAGAACCTCGATCAGAGAGTAAAAAAGGCGTAAGGTTCACATTGGTGTAAAATTAAAACGGGATATATCGGGCTAGGATTCGAGTTACTTGAACAAGGGCCAAACCAACCACCCAAGAATGGAATCGTCGAGCGAAAACACTTGACAACATCCTAGAAACAGCTTTTCTTGCCACAAGTCCTTTCTCCATCAATTAGGAATCTTATGCCGTCACTAAACACATTCCTTAAATTGTAGCAATTTGTTGAGTGTTTTTTTTTGTGGCTAATCCGCATATATATCACCATTGCCCTTGATTTTCTTGACTGTATATCTCTTAAATGTCTACATATACACGTGTGATTTAGTTTACGAAGATTTTTCATTGCCGAGAACCTCGATCAGAGAGTAAAAAAGGCATAAGGTTCATATTGGTGTAAAATTAAAATGGGACATACCTGGCTAGGATTCGAGTTCCAGGAACAAGGGCCAAACCAACCACCCAAGAATGGAATCGTCGAGCAAAAACACTTGACAACATCTTAGAAGCAACTTTTCTTGCCACCAGACCTTTCTCCATCAATTAGGAATCTGATGCCGTCACTAAACACATTCCTTAAATTGTAGCCATTTGTTTAGTGGCTTTTTTTGGTGTCTAATCCACATATATATCACCATTTCCCTTGATTTTCTTGACTGTATATCTCTTAAATGTCAACATATACATGTGTGATTTAGTTTACGAAGATTTTTCAATGCCGAGAACCTCGATCAGAGACTAAAAAAGGCGTAAGGTTCACAATGGTGTAAAATTAAAATGGGATACACCTGGCTAAGATTCGAGTTACAGGAACAAGGGCCAAACCAACCACCCAAGAATGGAATCGTCGAGCGAAAACACTTAACAACCCCTTAGAAGCAGTTTTTCTTGCCACCAGACCTTTCTCCATCAATTAGGAATTTGATGCCGTCACTAAACACATTCCTTAAATTGTAGCCATTTGTTTGTTGTTTTTTTTTTGTGTCTAATCCGCATATATATCACCATTGCCCTTGATTTTCTTGACTATATATCTCTTAAATGTCAGGTTCACAATGGTGTAAAATTAAAAGGGGATATATCGGGCTAGGATTCGAGTTACAGGAACAAGGGCCAAACGAACCACCCAAGAATGGAATCATCGAGCGAAAACACTTGACAACCTCCTAGAAGCAGCTTTTCTTGCCACCAGACCTTTCTCCATCAATTAGGAATCTGATGTCGTCACTAAACACATTCCTTAAATTGTAGCCATTTATTGAGTGTTTTTTTTTGTGTGTGTAATCCGCATATATATCACCATTGCCCTTGATTTTCTTGACTGTATATCTCTTAAATGTCAACATATACACGTGTGATTTAGTTTATGAAGATTTTTCAATGCTGAGAACCTCGATCAGAGAGTAAAAAAGGCGTAAGGTTCACAATGGTGTAAAATTAAAACGGGATATATCGGGCTAGGATACGAGTTACAGGAACAAGGGCCAAACCAACCACCCAAGAATGGAATCATCGAGCGAAAACACTTGACAACATCCTAGAAACAGCTTTTCTTGCCGCCAGACCTTTCTCCATCAATTAGGAATCTGATGCCGTCACTAAACACATTCCTTAAATTGTAGCCATTTGTTGAGTGTTTTTTTTTGTGTGTGTAATCCGCATATATCACCATTGCCCTTGATTTTCTTGACTGTATATCTCTTAAATGTCAACATATACACGTGTGATTTAGTTTACGAAGATTTTTCAATGCTGAGAACCTCGATCAGAGAGTAAAAAAGGCGTAAGGTTCACATTGGTGTAAAATTAAAACGGGATATATCGGGCTAGGATTCGAGTTACTTGAACAAGGGCCAAACCAACCACCAAAGAATGGAATCGTCGAGCGAAAACACTTGACAACATCCTAGAAACAGCTTTTCTTGCCACAAGTCCTTTCTCCATCAATTAGGAATCTTATGCCGTCACTAAACACATTCCTTAAATTGTAGCAATTTGTTGAGTGTTTTTTTTTTGTGGCTAATCCGCATATATATCACCATTGCCCTTGATTTTCTTGACTGTATATCTCTTAAATGTCAACATATACACGTGTGATTTAGTTTACGAAGATTTTTCATTGCCGAGAACCTCGATCAGAGAGTAAAAAAGGCATAAGGTTCATATTGGTGTAAAATTAAAATGGGACATACCTAGCTAGGATTCGAGTTCCAGGAACAAGGGCCAAACCAACCACCCAGGAATGGAATCGTCAAGCAAAAACACTTGACAACCTCTTAGAAGCAGCTTTTCTTGCCACCAGACCTTTCTCCATCAATTAGGAATCTGATACCGTCACTAAACACATTCCTTAAATTGTAGCCATTTGTTGAGTGGCTTTTTTTTGGTGTCTAATCCACATATATATCACCATTTCCCTTGATTTTCTTGACTGTATATCTCTTAAATGTCAACATATACATGTGTGATTTAGTTTACGAAGATTTTTCAATGCCGAGAACCTCGATCAGAGACTAAAAAAGGAGTAAGGTTCACAATGGTGTAAAATTAAAATGGGATACACCTGGCTAAGATTCGAGTTACAGGAACAAGGGCCAAACCAACCACCCAAGAATGGAATCGTCGAGCGAAAACACTTAACAACCTCCTAGAAGCAGTTTTTCTTGCCACCAGACCTTTCTCCATCAATTAGGAATTTGATGCCGTCACTAAACACATTCCTTAAATTGTAGCCATTTGTTGGTTTTTTTTTTTTGTGTCTAATCCGCATATATATCACCATTGCCCTTGATTTTCTTGACTATATATCTCTTAAATGTCAACATATACACATGTGATTTTATTTACGAATATTTTCAATGCCGAGAACCTCGATCAGAAAGTAAAAAATGCGTCAGGTTCACAATGGTGTAAAATTAAAAGGGGATATACCCGGCTAGGATTCGAGTTACAGGAACAAGGGCCAAACCAACCACCCAAGAATGGAATCGTCGAGCGAAAACACTTGACAACCTCCTAGAAGCAGCTTTTCTTACTACCAGACCTTTCTCCATCAATTAGGAATCTGATGCCGTCACTAAACACATTCCTTAAATTGTAGCCATTTGTTGAGTGTTTTTTTTTGTGTCTAATCCAGATATATATCACCATTGCCCTTGATTTTCTTGACTGTATATCTCTTAAATGTCAACATATACATGTGTGATTTAGTTTACGAAGATTTTTCAATGCCGAGAACCTTGATCAGTGACTAAAAAAGGCGTAAGGTTCACAATGGTGTAAAATTAAAATGGGATATACTGGGCTAGGATTCGAGTTACAGGAACAAGGGCCAAACCAACCACGCAAGAATGTAATCATCGAGCGAAAACACTTGACAACCTCCTAGAAGCAGCTTTTCTTGCCACCAGACCTTTCTCCATCAATTAGGAATCTGATGTCGTCACTAAACACATTCCTTAAATTGTAGCCATTTGTTGAGTGTTTTTTTTGGTGTCTAATCCACATATATATCACCATTCCCTTGATTTCTTGACTGTATATCTCTTAAATGTCAACATATACACGTCTGATTTAGTTTACGAAGATTTTTCAATGCCGAGAACCTCGATCAGAGAGTAAAAAAGGCGTAAGGTTCACAATGGTGTAAAATTAAAATGGGATATACCGGGCTAGGATTCGAGTTACAGGAACAAGGGCCAAACAAACCACCCAAGAATGTAATCTTCGAGCGAAAACACTTGACAACCTCCTAGAAGCAGCTTTTCTTGCCACCAGACCTTACTCCATCAACTAGGAATCTGATGTCGTCACTAAACACATTCCTTAAATTGTAGCCATTTGTTGAGTGTTTTTTTTGGTGTCTAATCCGCATATATATCACCATTGCCCTTAATTTTCGTGACTGTATATCTCTTAAATGTCAACATATACACGTGTGATTTAGTTTATGAAGATTTTTCAATGCCGAGAACCTCGATCAGAGAGTAAAAAAAGCGTAAGGTTCACAATGGTGTAAAATTAAAATGGGATATACCGGGCTAGGATTCGAGTTACAGGAACAAGGGCCAAACCAACCACCCAAGAACGGAATCGTCGAGCGAAAACACTTGACAACCTCCTAGAAGCAGCTTTTCTTACCACCAGACCTTTCCCCATCAACTAGGAATCTGATGCCGTCACTAAACACATTCCTTAAATTGTAGCCATTTGTTAAGCGTTTTTTTTTTATATAATCCTCATATATATCACCATTGCCCTTGATTTTCTTGACTGTATATCTCTTAAATGTCAACATATACACGTGTGATTTAGTTTACGAAGATTTTTCAATGCCGAAAACCTCGATCAGAGAGTAAAAAAGGCGTAAGGTTAACAATGGTGTAAAATTAAAATGGGATATACCGGGCTAGGATTCGAGTTACAGGAACAACGGCCAAACCAACCACCCAAGAATGGAATCATCGAGCGAAAACACTTGACAACCTCCTAGAAGCAGCTCTTCTTGCCACCAGACCTTTCTCCATCAATTAGGAATCTGATGCCGTCACTAAACACATTCCTTAAATTGTAACCATTTGTTGAGTGTTTTTTTTTTTGTGTGTCTAATCCGCATATATATCACCATTGCCCTTGATTTTCTTGACTGTATATCTCTTAAATGTCAACATATACACGTGTGATTTAGTTTACGAAGATTTTTCAATGCTGAGAACCTCGATCAGAGAGTAAAAAAGGCGTAAGGTTCACAATGGTGTAAAATTAAAACGGGATATATCGGGCTAGGATTCGAGTTACTGGAACAGGGGCCAAACCAACCACCCAAGAATGGAATCGTCGAGCGAAAACACTTGACAACATCCTAGAAACAGCTTTTCTTGCCCCCAGACCTTTCTCCATCAATTAGGAATCTTATGCCGTCACTAAACACATTCCTTAAATTGTAGCCATTTGTTGAGTGGTTTTTTTGGTGTCTAATCCGCATATATATATCATCATTGCCTTTGATTTTCTTGACTGTATATCTCTTAAATGTCAACATATACACGTGTGATTTAGTTTACGAAGATTTTTCATTGCCGAGAACCTCGATCAGAGAGTAAAAAAGGCATAAGGTTCATATTGGTGTAAAATTAAAATGGGACATACCTGGCTAGGATTCGAGTTACAGGAACAAGGGCCAAACCAACCACCCAAGAATGGAATCGTCGAGCGAAAACACTTGACAACCTCTTAGAAGCAGCTTTTCTTACCACCAGACCTTTCTCCATCAATTAGGAATCTGGTGCCGTCACTAAACACATTCCTTAAATTGTAGCCATTTGTTGAGTGTTTTTTTTTGTGTGTCTAATCCGCATATATATCACCATTGCCCTTGATTTTCTTGACTGTATATCTCTTAAATGTCAACATATACACGTGTGATTTAGTTTACGAAGATTTTTCAATGCTGAGAACCTCGATCAGAGAGTAAAAAAGGCGTAAGGTTCACAATGGTGTAAAATTAAAACGGGATATATCGGGCTAGGATTCGAGTTACTGGAACAGGGGCCAAACCAACCACCCAAGAATGGAATCGTCGAGCGAAAACACTTGACAACATCCTAGAAACAGCTTTTCTTGCCACCAGACCTTTCTCCATCAATTAGGAATCTTATGCCGTCACTAAACACATTCCTTAAATTGTAGCCATTTGTTGAGTGGTTTTTTTGGTGTCTAATCCGCATATATATCATCATTGCCTTTGATTTTCTTGACTGTATATCTCTTAAATGTCAACATATACACGTGTGATTTAGTTTACAAAGATTTTTCATTGCCGAGAACCTCGATCAGAGAGTAAAAAAGGCATAAGGTTCATATTGGTGTAAAATTAAAATGGGACATACCTGGCTAGGATTCGAGTTACAGGAACAAGGGCCAAACCAACCTCCCAAGAATGGAATCGTCGAGCGAAAACACTTGACAACCTCTTAGAAGCAGCTTTTCTTACCACCATACCTTTCTCCATCAATTAGGAATCTGATGCCGTCACTAAACACATTCCTTAAATTGTAGCCATTTGTTGAGTGTTTTTTTTTGTGTGTCTAATCCGCATATATATCACCATTGCCCTTGATTTTCTTGATTGTATATCTCTTAAATGTCAACATATACACGTGTGATTTAGTTTACGAAGATTTTTCAATGCTGAGTACCTCGATCAGAGAGTAAAAAAGGCGTAAGGTTCACAATGGTGTAAAATTAAAACGGGATATATCGGGCTAGGATTCGAGTTACTGGAACAAGGGCCAAACCAACCACCCAAGAATGGAATCGTCGAGCGAAAACACTTGACAACATCCTAGAAACAGCTTTTCTTGCCACCAGAACTTTCTCCATCAATTAGGAATCTTATGCTGTCACTAAACACATTCCTTAAATTGTAGCCATTTGTTGAGTGTTTTTTTTGTTGTCTAATCCGCATATATATCACCATTGCCCTTGATTTTCTTGACTGTATATCTCTTAAATGTCAACATATACACGTGTGATTTAGTTTACGAAGATTTCTCAATGCTGAGAACCTCGATCAGAGTATAAAAAAGGCGTAAGGTTCACATTGGTATAAAATTAAAAAGCGATACACCAGGCTAGGATTCGAGTTACAGAAACAAGTGCCAAACCAACCACCCAAGAATGGAATCGTCGAGCGAAAACACTTGACAACCTCCTAGAAGCAGCTTTTCTTGCCACCAGACCTTTCTGCATCAATTAGGAATCTGATGCCGTCACTAAACACATTCCTTAAATTGTAGCCATTTGTTGAGTGTTTTTTTTGTGTCTAATCCGCATATATATCACCATTGCGCTTGATTTTCTTGGCTGTATATCTCTTAAATGTCAACATATACACGTGTGATTTAGTTTACGAATATTTTCAATGCCGAGAACCTCGATCAGAAAGTAAAAAAGGCGTCAGGTTCACAATGGTGTAAAATTAGAATGGGATATACCGGGCTAGGATTCGAGTTACAGGAACAAGGGCCGAACCAACCACCCAAGAATGGAATCGCCGAGCGAAAACACTTGACAACCTCCTAGAAGCAGCTTTTCTTACCACCAGACCTTTCTCCATCAATTAGAAATCTGATGCCGTCATTAAACACATTCCTTAATTGTAGCCATTTGTTGAGTGTTTTTTTTGTGTCTAATCCGCATATTTGTCACCATTGCCCTTGATTTTCTTGACTGTATATCTCTTAAATGTCAACATATACACGTTTGATTTAGTTTACGAAGATATTTCAATGCCGAGAACCTCGATCAGAGAGTAAAAAAGGCGTAAGGTTCACAATGGTGTAAAATCAAAATGGGATATACCGGGCTAGGATTCGAGTTACAGGAACAAGGGCCAAACCAACCACTCAAGAATGTAATCATCGAGCGAAAACACTTGACAACCTCCTAGAAGCAGCTTTTCTTGCCACCAGACCTTTCTCCATCAATTAGGAATCTGATGCCGTCACTAAACACATTCCTTAAATTGTAGCCATTTGTTGAGTGTTTTTTTTTTTGTGTGTCAAATCCGCATATATATCACCATTGCCCTTGATTTCTTGACTGTATATCTCTTAAATGTCAACATATACACGTGTGATTTAGTTTACGAAGATTTTTCAATGCCGAAAACCTCGATCAGAGAGTAAAAAAGGCGTAAGTTTCACAATGGTGTAAAATTAAAATGGGATATACCGGGCTACGATTCGAGTTACAGGAACAAGGGCCAAACCAACCACTCAAGAATGTAATCATCGAGCGAAAACACTTGACAACCTCCTAGAAGCAGCTTTTCTTGCCACCAGACCTTTTTCCATTAATTAGGAATCTGATGTCGTCACTAAACACATTCCTTAAATTGTAGCCATTTGTTGAGTGTTTTTTTTTTGGTGTCTAATCCGCATATATATCACCATTGCCCTTGATTTTCGTGACTGTATATCTCTTAAATGTCAACATATACACGTGTGATTTAGTTTACGAAGATTTTTCAAAGCCGAGAACCTCGATCAGAGAGTAAAAAAGCCGTAAGGTTCACAATGGTGTAAAATTAAAATGGGATATACCGGGCTAGGTTCGAGTTACAGGAACAAGGGCCAAACCAACCACCCAAGAACGGAATCGTCGAGCGAAAACACTTGACAACCTCCTAGAAGCAGCTTTTCTTACCACGAGACCTTTCTCCATCAATTAGGAATCTGATGCCGTCACTAAACACATTCCTTAAATTGTAGCCTTTTGTTAAGCGTTTTTTTTTTATATAATCCGCATATATATCACCATTGCCCTTGATTTTGTTGACTGTATATCTCTTAAATGTCAACATATACACGTGTGATTTAGTTTACGAAGATTTTTCAATGCCGAGAACTTCGATCAGAGAGTAAAAAAGGCGTAAGGTTCACAATGGTGTAAAATTAAAATTAGATATACCGGGCTAGGATTCGAGTTACAGGAACAAGGGCCAAACCAACCACCCAAGAATGGAATCATCGAGCGAAAAAACTTGACAACCTCCTAGAAGCAGCTTTTCTTGCCACCAGACCTTTCTCCATCAATTAGGAATCTGATGCCGTCACTAAACACATTCCTTAAATTGTAGCCATTTGTTGAGTGTTTTTTTTTTGTGTGTCTAATCCGCATACATATCACCATTGCCCTTGATTTTCTTGACTGTATATCTCTTAAATGTCAACATATACACGTGTGATTTAGTTTACGAAGATTTTTCATTGCCGAGAACCTCGATCAGAGAGTAAAAAAGGCGTAAGGTTCACAATGGTGTAAAATTATAACGGGATATATCGGGCTAGGATTCGAGTTACTGGAACAGGGGCCAAACCAACCACCCAAGAATGGAATCGTCAAGCGAAAACACTTGACAACATCCTAGAAACAGCTTTTCTTGCCACCAGACCTTTCTCCATCAATTAGGAATCTTATGCCGTCACTAAACACATTCCTTAAATTGTAGCCATTTGTTGAGTGTTTTTTTTGGTATCTAATCCGTATATATATCATCATTGCCTTTGATTTTCTTCACTGTACAGCTCTTAAATGTCAACATATACACCTGTGATTTAGTTTACGAAGATTTTTCATTGCCGAGAACCTCGATCAGAGAGTAAAAAAGGCATAAGGTTCATATTGGTGTAAAATTAAAATGGGACATACCTGGCAAGGATTCGAGTTACAGGAACAAGGGCCAAACCAACCACCCAAGAATGGAATCGTCGAGCGAAAACACTTGACAACCTCTTAGAAGCAGTTTTTCTTGCCACCAGACCTTTCTCCATTAATTAGGAATCTGATGCCGTCACTAAACACATTCCTTAAATTGTAGCCATTTGTTGAGTGTTTTTTTTTTGTGTGTCTAATCCGCATATATATCACCATTGCCCTTGATTTCCTTGATTGTATATCTCTTAAATGTCAACATATACACGTGTGATTTAGTTTACGAAGATTTTTAAATGCTGAGTACCTCGATCAGAGAGTAAAAAAGGCGTAAGGTTCACAATGGTGTAAAATTAAAACGGGATATATCGGGCTAGGATTCGAGTTACTGGAACAAGGGCCAAACCAACCACCCAAGAATGGAATCGTCGAGCGAAAACACTTGACAACATCCTAGAAACAGCTTTTCTTGCCACCAGACCTTTCTCCATCAATTAGGAATCTTATGCCGTCACTAAACACAATCCTTAAATTGTAGCCATTTGTTGAGTTTTTTTTTTGTGTCTAATCCGCATATATATCACCATTGCCCTTGATTTTCTTGACTGTATATCTCTTAAATGTCAACATATACACGTGTGATTTAGTTTACGAATATTTTCAGTGCCAAGAACCTCGATCAGAAAGTAAAAAAGGCGTCAGGTTCACAATGGTGTAAAATTAGAATGGGATATACCGGGCTAGGATTCGAGTTACAGGAACAAGGGCCAAACCAACCACTCAAGAATGTAATCATCGAGCGAAAACACTTGACAACCTCCTAGAAGCAGCTTTTCTTGCCACCAGACCTTTCTCCATCAATTAGGAATCTGATGTCGTCACTAAACACATTCCTTAAATTGTAGCCATTTGTTGAGTGTTTTTTTTTTGGTGTCTAATCCGCATATATATCACCATTGCCCTTGATTTTCGTGACTGTATATCTCTTAAATGTCAACATATACACGTGTGATTTAGTTTACGAAGATTTTTCAATGCCGAGAACCTCGATCAGAGAGTAAAAAAGCCGTAAGGTTCACAATGGTGTAAAATTAAAATGGGATATACCGGGCTAGGTTCGAGTTACAGGAACAAGGGCCAAACCAACCACCCAAGAACGGAATCGTCGAGCGAAAACACTTGACAACCTCCTAGAAGCAGCTTTTCTTACCAGGAGACCTTTCTCCATCAATTAGGAATTTGATGCCGTCACTAAACACATTCCTTAAATTGTAGCCATTTGTTGAGCGTTTTTTTTTTTTGTATATAATCCGCATATATATCACCATTGCCCTTGATTTTCTAGACTGTATATCTCTTAAATGTCAACATATACACATGTGATTTAGTTTACGAAGATTTTTCAATGCCGAGAACTTCGATCAGAGAGTAAAAAAGGCGTAAGGTTCACAATGGGGTAAAATTAAAATTGGATATACCGGGCTAGGATTCGAGTTACAGGAACAAGGGCCAAACCAACCACCCAAGAATGGAATCATCGAGCAAAAACACTTGACAACCTCCTAGAAGCAGCTTTTCTTGCCACCAGACCTTTCTCCATCAATTAGGAATCTGATGCCGTCACTAAACACATTCCTTAAATTGTAGCCATTTGATGAGTGTTTATTTTTTGTGTGTCTAATCCGCATATATATCACCATTGCCCTTGATTTTCTTGACTGTATATCTCTTAAATGTCAACATATACACGTGTGATTTAGTTTATGAAGATTTTTCAATGCTGAGAACCTCGATCAGAGAGTAAAAAAGGCGTAAGGTTCACAATGGTGTAAAATTAAAACGGGATATATCGGGCTAGGATTCGAGTTACTGGAACAAGGGCCAAACCAACCACCCAAGAATGGAATCGTCGAGCGAAAACACTTGACAACATCCTAGAAACAGCTTTTCTTGCCACCAGACCTTTCTCCATCAATTAGGAATCTTATGCGGTCACTAAACACAATCCTTAAATTGTAGCCATTTGTTGAGTGTTTTTTTTTTGTGTCTAATCCGCATATATATCACCATTGCCCTTGATTTTCTTGACTGTATATCTCTTAAATGTCAACATATACACGTGTGATTTAGTTTACGAAGATTTTTCATCGCCGAGAACCTCGATCAGAGAGTAAAAAAGGCGTAAGGTTCATATTGGTGTAAAATTAAAATGGGACATACCTGGCTAGGATTCGAGATACAGGAACAAGGGCCAAACCAACCACCCAAGAATGGAATCGTCGAGCGAAAACACTTGACAACCTCTTAGAAGCAGCTTTTCTTGCCACCAGACCTTTCTCCATCAATTAGGAATCTGATGCCGTCACGAAACACATTCCTTAAATTGTAGCCATTTGTTGAGTGTTTTTTTTTTGGTGTCTAATCAACATATATATCACCATTGCCCTTGATTTTCTTGACTGTATATCTCTTAAATGTCAACATATACATGTGTGATTTAGTTTACGAAGATTTTTCAATGCCGAGAACCTCGATCAGAAACTAAAAAAGGCGTAAGGTTCACAATGGTGTAAAATTAAAATGGGATATACCTGGCTAAGATTCGAGTTACAGGAAAAAAAGCTAAACCAACCACCCAAGAATGGAATCGTCGAGGGAAAACACTTAACAACCTCCTAGAAGCAGTTTTTCTTGCCACCAGACATTTCTCCATCAATTAGGAATCCGATGCCGTCACTAAACACATTCCTTAAATTGTAGCCATTTGTTGAGTGTTTTTTTTTTTGTGTGTCTAATCCGCATATATATCACCATTGCCCTTGATTTTCTTGACTGTATATCTCTTAAATGTCAACATATACACGTGTGATTTAGTTTACGAAGATTTTTCAATGCCGAGAACGTCGATCAGAGAGTAAAAAAGGCGTAAGGTTCACAATGGTGTAAAATTAAAATTGGATATACCAGGCTAGGATTCGAGTTACAGGAAAAAGGGCCAAACCAACCACCCAAGAATGGAATCATCGAGCGAAAACACTTGACAACCTCCTAGAAGCAGCTTTTCTTGCCACCAGACCTTTCTCCATCAATTAGGAATCTGATGCCGTCACTAAACACATTCCTTAAATTGTAGCCATTTGATGAGTGTTTATTTTTTGTGTGTCTAATCCGCATATATATCACCATTGCCCTTGATTTTCTTGACTGTATATCTCTTAAATGTCAACATATACACGTGTGATTTAGTTTACGAAGATTTTTCAATGCTGAGAACCTCGATCAGAGAGTAAAAAAGGCGTAAGGTTCACAATGGTGTAAAATTAAAATGGGATATATCGGGCTAGGATTCGAGTTACTGGAACAAGGGCCAAACCAACCACCCAAGAATGGAATCGTCGAGCGAAAACACTTGACAACATCCTAGAAACAGTTTTTCTTGCCACCAGACCTTTCTCCATTAATTAGGAATCTGATGCCGTCACTAAACACATTCCTTAAATTGTAGCCATTTGTTGAGTGTTTTTTTTTTGTGTGTCTAATCCGCATATATATCACCATTGCCCTTGATTTCCTTGATTGTATATCTCTTAAATGTCAACATATACACGTGTGATTTAGTTTACGAAGATTTTTAAATGCTGAGTACCTCGATCAGAGAGTAAAAAAGGCGTAAGGTTCACAATGGTGTAAAATTAAAACGGGATATATCGGGCTAGGATTCGAGTTACTGGAACAAGGGCCAAACCAACCACCCAAGAATGGAATCGTCGAGCGAAAACACTTGACAACATCCTAGAAACAGCTTTTCTTGCCACCAGACCTTTCTCCATCAATTAGGAATCTTATGCCGTCACTAAACACAATCCTTAAATTGTAGCCATTTGTTGAGTTTTTTTTTGTGTCTAATCCGCATATATATCACCATTGCCCTTGATTTTCTTGACTGTATATCTCTTAAATGTCAACATATACACGTGTGATTTAGTTTACGAATATTTTCAGTGCCAAGAACCTCGATCAGAAAGTAAAAAAGGCGTCAGGTTCACAATGGTGTAAAATTAGAATGGGATATACCGGGCTAGGATTCGAGTTACAGGAACAAGGGCCAAACCAACCACTCAAGAATGTAATCATCGAGCGAAAACACTTGACAACCTCCTAGAAGCAGCTTTTCTTGCCACCAGACCTTTCTCCATCAATTAGGAATCTGATGTCGTCACTAAACACATTCCTTAAATTGTAGCCATTTGTTGAGTGTTTTTTTTTTGGTGTCTAATCCGCATATATATCACCATTGCCCTTGATTTTCGTGACTGTATATCTCTTAAATGTCAACATATACACGTGTGATTTAGTTTACGAAGATTTTTCAATGCCGAGAACCTCGATCAGAGAGTAAAAAAGCCGTAAGGTTCACAATGGTGTAAAATTAAAATGGGATATACCGGGCTAGGTTCGAGTTACAGGAACAAGGGCCAAACCAACCACCCAAGAACGGAATCGTCGAGCGAAAACACTTGACAACCTCCTAGAAGCAGCTTTTCTTACCAGGAGACCTTTCTCCATCAATTAGGAATTTGATGCCGTCACTAAACACATTCCTTAAATTGTAGCCATTTGTTGAGCGTTTTTTTTTTTGTATATAATCCGCATATATATCACCATTGCCCTTGATTTTCTAGACTGTATATCTCTTAAATGTCAACATATACACATGTGATTTAGTTTACGAAGATTTTTCAATGCCGAGAACTTCGATCAGAGAGTAAAAAAGGCGTAAGGTTCACAATGGGGTAAAATTAAAATTGGATATACCGGGCTAGGATTCGAGTTACAGGAACAAGGGCCAAACCAACCACCCAAGAATGGAATCATCGAGCAAAAACACTTGACAACCTCCTAGAAGCAGCTTTTCTTGCCACCAGACCTTTCTCCATCAATTAGGAATCTGATGCCGTCACTAAACACATTCCTTAAATTGTAGCCATTTGATGAGTGTTTATTTTTTGTGTGTCTAATCCGCATATATATCACCATTGCCCTTGATTTTCTTGACTGTATATCTCTTAAATGTCAACATATACACGTGTGATTTAGTTTATGAAGATTTTTCAATGCTGAGAACCTCGATCAGAGAGTAAAAAAGGCGTAAGGTTCACAATGGTGTAAAATTAAAACGGGATATATCGGGCTAGGATTCGAGTTACTGGAACAAGGGCCAAACCAACCACCCAAGAATGGAATCGTCGAGCGAAAACACTGGACAACATCCTAGAAACAGCTTTTCTTGCCACCAGACCTTTCTCCATCAATTAGGAATCTTATGCGGTCACTAAACACAATCCTTAAATTGTAGCCATTTGTTGAGTGTTTTTTTTTTGTGTCTAATCCGCATATATATCACCATTGCCCTTGATTTTCTTGACTGTATATCTCTTAAATGTCAACATATACACGTGTGATTTAGTTTACGAAGATTTTTCATCGCCGAGAACCTCGATCAGAGAGTAAAAAAGGCGTAAGGTTCATATTGGTGTAAAATTAAAATGGGACATACCTGGCTAGGATTCGAGATACAGGAACAAGGGCCAAACCAACCACCCAAGAATGGAATCGTCGAGCGAAAACACTTGACAACCTCTTAGAAGCAGCTTTTCTTGCCACCAGACCTTTCTCCATCAATTAGGAATCTGATGCCGTCACGAAACACATTCCTTAAATTGTAGCCATTTGTTGAGTGTTTTTTTTTTGGTGTCTAATCAACATATATATCACCATTGCCCTTGATTTTCTTGACTGTATATCTCTTAAATGTCAACATATACATGTGTGATTTAGTTTACGAAGATTTTTCAATGCCGAGAACCTCGATCAGAAACTAAAAAAGGCGTAAGGTTCACAATGGTGTAAAATTAAAATGGGATATACCTGGCTAAGATTCGAGTTACAGGAAAAAAAGCTAAACCAACCACCCAAGAATGGAATCGTCGAGGGAAAACACTTAACAACCTCCTAGAAGCAGTTTTTCTTGCCACCAGACATTTCTCCATCAATTAGGAATCCGATGCCGTCACTAAACACATTCCTTAAATTGTAGCCATTTGTTGAGTGTTTTTTTTTTTGTGTGTCTAATCCGCATATATATCACCATTGCCCTTGATTTTCTTGACTGTATATCTCTTAAATGTCAACATATACACGTGTGATTTAGTTTACGAAGATTTTTCAATGCCGAGAACGTCGATCAGAGAGTAAAAAAGGCGTAAGGTTCACAATGGTGTAAAATTAAAATTGGATATACCAGGCTAGGATTCGAGTTACAGGAAAAAGGGCCAAACCAACCACCCAAGAATGGAATCAAGAAGCGAAAACACTTGACAACCTCCTAGAAGCAGCTTTTCTTGCCACCAGACCTTTCTCCATCAATTAGGAATCTGATGCCGTCACTAAACACATTCCTTAAATTGTAGCCATTTGATGAGTGTTTATTTTTTGTGTGTCTAATCCGCATATATATCACCATTGCCCTTGATTTTCTTGACTGTATATCTCTTAAATGTCAACATATACACGTGTGATTTAGTTTACGAAGATTTTTCAATGCTGAGAACCTCGATCAGAGAGTAAAAAAGGCGTAAGGTTCACAATGGTGTAAAATTAAAATGGGATATATCGGGCTAGGATTCGAGTTACTGGAACAAGGGCCAAACCAACCACCCAAGAATGGAATCGTCGAGCGAAAACACTTGACAACATCCTAGAAACAGCTTTTCTTGCCACCAGACCTTTCTCCATCAATTAGGAATCTTATGCCGTCACTAAACACATTCCTTAAATTGTAGCCATTTGTTGAGTGTTTTTTTTTTTGTGTCTAATCCGCATATATATCACCATTGCCCTTGATTTTCTTGACTGTATATCTCTAAAATGTCAACATATACACGTGTGATTTAGTTTACGAAGATTTTTCAATGCTGAGAACCTCGATCAGAGAGTAAAAAAGGCGTAAGGTTCACAATGGTGTAAAATTAAAATGGGATATATCGGGCTAGGATTCGAGTTACTGGAACAAGGGCCAAACCAACCACCCAAGAATGGAATCGTCGAGCGAAAACACTTGACAACATCCTAGAAACAGCTTTTCTTGCCACCAGACCTTTCTCCATCAATTAGGAATCTTATGCCGTCACTAAACACATTCCTTAAATTGTAGCCATTTGTTGAGTGTTTTTTTTTGTGTCTAATCCGCATATATATCACCATTACCCTTGATTTTCTTGACTGTATATCTCTTAAATGTCAACATATACACGTGTGATTTAGTTTACGAAGATTTTTCATTGCCGAGAACCTCGATCAGAGAGTAAAAAAGGCGTAAGGTTCATATTGGTGTAAAATTAAAATGGGACATACCTGGCTAGGATTCGAGTTACATGAACAAGGGCCAAACCAACCACCCAAGAATGGAATCATCGAGCGAAAACACTTGACAACCTCTTAGAAGCAGCTTTTCTTGCCACCAGACCTTTCTCCATCAATTAGGAATCTGATGCCGTCACGAAACACATTCCTTAAATTGTAGCCATTTGTTGAGTGTTTTTTTTTTGGTGTCTAATCCACATATATATCACCATTGCCCTTGATTTTCTTGACTGTATATCTCTTAAATGTCAACATATACATGTGTGATTTTGTTTACGAAGATTTTTCAATGTCGAGAACCTCGATCAGAGACTAAAAAAGGCGTAAGGTTCACAATGGTGTAAAATTAAAATGGGATATACCTGGCTAAGATTCGAGTTACAGGAACAAGGGCCAAACCAACCACCCAAGAACGGAATCGTCGAGCGAAAACACTTGACAACCTCCTAGAAGCAGCTTTTCTTACCACGAGACCTTTCTCCATCAATTAGGAATCTGATGCCGTCACTAAACACATTCCTTAAATTGTAGCCATTTGTTAAGCGTTTTTTTTTTGTATATAATCCGCATATATATCACCAGTGCCCTTGATTTTCTAGACTGTATATCTCTTATATGTCAACATATACACATGTGATTTAGTTTACGAAGATTTTTCAATGCCGAGAACTTCGATCAGAGAGTAAAAAAGGCGTAAGGTTCACAATGGGGTAAAATTAAAATTGGATATACCGGGCTAGGATTCGAGTTACAGGAACAAGGGCCAAACCAACCACCCAAGAATGGAATCATCGAGCAAAAACACTTGACAACCTCCTAGAAGCAGCTTTTCTTGCCACCAGACCTTTCTCCATCAATTAGGAATCTGATGCCGTCACTAAACACATTCCTTAAATTGTAGCCATTTGATGAGTGTTTATTTTTTGTGTGTCTAATCCGCATATATATCACCATTGCCCTTGATTTTCTTGACTGTATATCTCTTAAATGTCAACATATACACGTGTGATTTAGTTTATGAAGATTTTTCAATGCTGAGAACCTCGATCAGAGAGTAAAAAAGGCGTAAGGTTCACAATGGTGTAAAATTAAAACGGGATATATCGGGCTAGGATTCGAGTTACTGGAACAAGGGCCAAACCAACCACCCAAGAATGGAATCGTCGAGCGAAAACACTTGACAACATCCTAGAAACAGCTTTTCTTGCCACCAGACCTTTCTCCATCAATTAGGAATCTTATGCGGTCACTAAACACAATCCTTAAATTGTAGCCATTTGTTGAGTGTTTTTTTTTTGTGTCTAATCCGCATATATATCACCATTGCCCTTGATTTTCTTGACTGTATATCTCTTAAATGTCAACATATACACGTGTGATTTAGTTTACGAAGATTTTTCATTGCCGAGAACCTCGATCAGAGAGTAAAAAAGGCGTAAGGTTCATATTGGTGTAAAATTAAAATGGGACATACCTGGCTAGGATTCGAGATACAGGAACAAGGGCCAAACCAACACCCAAGAATGGAATCGTCGAGCGAAAACACTTGACAACCTCTTAGAAGCAGCTTTTCTTGCCACCAGACCTTTCTCCATCAATTAGGAATCTGATGCCGTCACGAAACACATTCCTTAAATTGTAGCCATTTGTTGAGTGTTTTTTTTTTTTTGGTGTCTAATCAACATATATATCACCATTGCCCTTGATTTTCTTGACTGTATATCTCTTAAATGTCAACATATACATGTGTGATTTAGTTTACGAAGATTTTTCAATGCCGAGAACCTCGATCAGAAACTAAAAAAGGCGTAAGGTTCACAATGGTGTAAAATTAAAATGGGATATACCTGGCTAAGATTCGAGTTACAGGAAAAAAAGCTAAACCAACCACCCAAGAATGGAATCGTCGAGGGAAAACACTTAACAACCTCCTAGAAGCAGTTTTTCTTGCCACCAGACATTTCTCCATCAATTAGGAATCCGATGCCGTCACTAAACACATTCCTTAAATTGTAGCCATTTGTTGAGTGTTTTTTTTTTTGTGTGTCTAATCCGCATATATATCACCATTGCCCTTGATTTTCTTGACTGTATATCTCTTAAATGTCAACATATACACGTGTGATTTAGTTTACGAAGATTTTTCAATGCCGAGAACGTCGATCAGAGAGTAAAAAAGGCGTAAGGTTCACAATGGTGTAAAATTAAAATTGGATATACCAGGCTAGGATTCGAGTTACAGGAAAAAGGGCCAAACCAACCACCCAAGAATGGAATCATCGAGCGAAAACACTTGACAACCTCCTAGAAGCAGCTTTTCTTGCCACCAGACCTTTCTCCATCAATTAGGAATCTGATGCCGTCACTAAACACATTCCTTAAATTGTAGCCATTTGATGAGTGTTTATTTTTTGTGTGTCTAATCCGCATATATATCACCATTGCCCTTGATTTTCTTGACTGTATATCTCTTAAATGTCAACATATACACGTGTGATTTAGTTTACGAAGATTTTTCAATGCTGAGAACCTCGATCAGAGAGTAAAAAAGGCGTAAGGTTCACAATGGTGTAAAATTAAAATGGGATATATCGGGCTAGGATTCGAGTTACTGGAACAAGGGCCAAACCAACCACCCAAGAATGGAATCGTCGAGCGAAAACACTTGACAACATCCTAGAAACAGCTTTTCTTGCCACCAGACCTTTCTCCATCAATTAGGAATCTTATGCCGTCACTAAACACATTCCTTAAATTGTAGCCATTTGTTGAGTGTTTTTTTTTTGTGTCTAATCCGCATATATATCACCATTGCCCTTGATTTTCTTGACTGTATATCTCTAAAATGTCAACATATACACGTGTGATTTAGTTTACGAAGATTTTTCAATGCTGAGAACCTCGATCAGAGAGTAAAAAAGGCGTAAGGTTCACAATGGTGTAAAATTAAAATGGGATATATCGGGCTAGGATTCGAGTTACTGGAACAAGGGCCAAACCAACCACCCAAGAATGGAATCGTCGAGCGAAAACACTTGACAACATCCTAGAAACAGCTTTTCTTGCCACCAGACCTTTCTCCATCAATTAGGAATCTTATGCCGTCACTAAACACATTCCTTAAATTGTAGCCATTTGTTGAGTGTTTTTTTTTTTTGTGTCTAATCCGCATATATATCACCATTACCCTTGATTTTCTTGACTGTATATCTCTTAAATGTCAACATATACACGTGTGATTTAGTTTACGAAGATTTTTCATTGCCGAGAACCTCGATCAGAGAGTAAAAAAGGCGTAAGGTTCATATTGGTGTAAAATTAAAATGGGACATACCTGGCTAGGATTCGAGTTACATGAACAAGGGCCAAACCAACCACCCAAGAATGGAATCATCGAGCGAAAACACTTGACAACCTCTTAGAAGCAGCTTTTCTTGCCACCAGACCTTTCTCTATCAATTAGGAATCTGATGCCGTCACGAAACACATTCCTTAAATTGTAGCCATTTGTTGAGTGTTTTTTTTTGGTGTCTAATCCACATATATATCACCATTGCCCTTGATTTTCTTGACTGTATATCTCTTAAATGTCAACATATACATGTGTGATTTTGTTTACGAAGATTTTTCAATGTCAAGAACCTCGATCAGAGACTAAAAAAGGCGTAAGGTTCACAATGGTGTAAAATTAAAATGGGATATACCTGGCTAAGATTCGAGTTACAGGAACAAGGGCCAAACCAACCACCCAAGAACGGAATCGTCGAGCGAAAACACTTGACAACCTCCTAGAAGCAGCTTTTCTTACCACGAGACCTTTCTCCATCAATTAGGAATCTGATGCCGTCACTAAACACATTCCTTAAATTGTAGCCATTTGTTAAGCGTTTTTTTTTTGTATATAATCCGCATATATATCACCATTGCCCTTGATTTTCTAGACTGTATATCTCTTAAATGTCAACATATACACGTGTGATTTAGTTTACGAAGATTTTTCAATGCCGAGAACGTCGATCAGAGAGTAAAAAAGGCGTAAGGTTCACAATGGTGTAAAATTAAAATTGGATATACCAGGCTAGGATTCGAGTTACAGGAAAAAGGGCCAAACCAACCACCCAAGAATGGAATCATCGAGCGAAAACACTTGACAACCTCCTAGAAGCAGCTTTTCTTGCCACCAGACCTTTCTCCATCAATTAGGAATCTGATGCCGTCACTAAACACATTCCTTAAATTGTAGCCATTTGTTGAGTGTTTTTTTTGTGTGTCTAATCCGCATATATATCACCATTGCCCTTGATTTTCTTGACTGTATATCTCTTAAATGTCAACATATACACGTGTGATTTAGTTTACGAAGATTTTTCAATGCTGAGAACCTCGATCAGAGAGTAAAAAAGGCGTAAGGTTCACAATGGTGTAAAATTAAAATGGGATATATCGGGCTAGGATTCGAGTTACTGGAACAAGGGCCAAACCAACCACCCAAGAATGGAATCGTCGAGCGAAAACACTTGACAACATCCTAGAAACAGCTTTTCTTGCGACCAGAACTTTCTCCATCAATTAGGAATCTTATGCCGTCACTAAACACATTCCTTAAATTGTAGCCATTTGTTGAGTGTTTTTTTTGTGTCTAATCCGCATATATATCACCATTGCCCTTGATTTTCTTGACTGTATATCTCTTAAATGTCAACATATACACGTGTGATTTAGTTTACGAAGATTTTTCAATGCCGAGAACTTCGATTAGAGAGTAAAAAAGGCGTAAGGTTAACAATGGTGTAAAATTAAAATTGGATATACCAGGCTAGGATTCGAGTTACAGGAAAAAGGGCTAAACCAACCACCCAAGAATGGAATCATCGAGCGAAAACACTTGACAACCTCCTAGAAGCAGTTTTTCTTGCCACCAGACCTTTCTCCATCAATTAGGAATCTGATGCCGTCACTAAACACATTCCTTAAATTGTAGCCATTTGTTGAGTGTTTTTTTTTTTGTGTGTCTAATCCGCATATATATCACCATTGCCCTTGATTTTCTTGACTGTATATCTCTTAAATGTCAACATATACACGTGTGATTTAGTTTACGAAGATTTTTCAATGCTGAGAACCTCGATCAGAGAGTAAAAAAGGCGTAAGGTTCACAATGGTGAAAAATTAAAATGGGATATATCGGACTAGGATTCGAGTTACTGGAACAAGGGCCAAACCAACCACCCAAGAATGGAATCGTCGAGCGAAAACACTTGACAACATCCTAGAAATAGCTTTTCTTGCCACCAAACCTTTCTCCATCAATTAGGAATCTTATGCCGTCACTAAACACATTCCTTAAATTGTAGCCATTTGTTGAGTGTTTTTTTTTGTGTCTAATCCGCATATATATCACCATTGCCCTTGATTTTCTTGACTGTATATCTCTTAAATGTCAACATATACACGTGTGATTTAGTTTACGAATATTTTTCATTGCCGAGAACCTCGATCAGAGAGTAAAAAAGGCGTAAGGTTCATATTGGTGTAAAATTAAAATGGGACATACCTGGCTAGGATTCGAGTTACATGAACAAGGGCCAAACCAACCACTCAAGAATGGAATCGTCGAGCGAAAACACTTGACAACCAGTTAGAAGCAGCTTTTCTTGCCACCAGACCTTTCTCCATCAATTAGGAATCTGATGCCGTCACGAAACACATTCCTTAAATTGTAGCCATTTGTTGAGTGTTTTTTTTTTTGGTGTCTAATCCACATATATATCACCATTGCCCTTGATTTTCTTGACTGTATATCTCTTAAATGTCAACATATACATGTGTGATTTGGTTTACGAAGATTTTTGAATGTCGAGAACCTCGATCAGAGACTAAAAAAGGCGTAAGGTTCACAATGGTGTAAAATTAAAATGGGATATACCTGGCTAAGATTCGAGTTACAGGAACAAGGGCCAAACCAACCACCCAAGAATGGAATCGTCGAGGGAAAACACTTAACAACCTCCTAGAAGCAGTTTTCTTGCCACCAGACATTTCTCCATCAATTAGGAATCCGATGCCGTCACTAAACACATTCCTTAAATTGTAGCCTTTTGTTGAGTGTTTTTTTTGTGTGTCTAATCCGCATATATATCACCATTGCCCTTGATTTTCTTGACTGTATATCTCTTAAATATCAACATATACACGTGTGATTTAGTTTACGAAGATTTTTCAATGCTGAGAACCTCGATCAGAGAGTAAAAAAGGCGTAAGGTTCACAATGGTGTAAAATTAAAATGGGATATATCGGGCTAGGATTCGAGTTACTGGAACAAGGGCCAAACCAACCACCCAAGAATGGAATCGTCGAGCGAAAACACTTGACAACATCCTAGAAACAGCTTTTCTTGCCACCAGACCTTTCTCCATCAATTAGGAATCTTATGCCGTCATTAAACACATTCCTTAAATTGTAGCCATTTGTTGAGTGTTTTTTTTTTGTGTCTAATCCGCATATATATCACCATTGCCCTTGATTTTCTTGACTGTATATCTCTTAAATGTCAACATATACACGTGTGATTTAGTTTACGAATATTTTTCATTGCCGAGAGCCTCGATCAGAGAGTAAAAAAGGCGTAAGGTTCATATTGGTGTAAAATTAAAATGGGACATACCTGGCTAGGATTCGAGTTACATGAACAAGGGCCAAACCAACCACCCAAGAATGGAATCGTCGAGCGAAAACACTTGACAACCTCCTAGAAGCAGCTTTTCTTGCCACCAGACCTTTCTCCATCAATTAGGAATCTGATGCCGTCACGAAACACATTCCTTAAATTGTAGCCATTTGTTGAGTGTTTTTTTTTTGGTGTCTAATCCACATATATATCATCATTGCACTTGATTTTCTTGACTGTATATCTCTTAAATTTCAACATATACATGTGTGATTTAGTTTACGAAGATTTTTGAATGTCGAGAACCTCGATCAGAGACTAAAAAAGGCGTAAGGTTCACAATGGTGTAAAATTAAAATGGGATATACCTGGCTAAGATTCGAGTTACAAGAACAAGGGCCAAACCAACCACCCAAGAATGGAATCGTCGAGGGAAAACACTTAACAACCTCCTAGAAGCAGTTTTCTTGCCACCAGACATTTCTCCATCAATTAGGAATCCGATGCCGTCACTAAACACATTCCTTAAATTGTAGCCATTTGTTGAGTGTTTTTTTTTGTGTGTCTAATCCGCATATATATCACCATTGCCCTTGATTTTCTTGACTGTATATCTCTTAAATGTCAACATATACACGTGTGATTTAGTTTACGAAGATTTTTCAATGCCGAGAACTTCGATCAGAGAGTAAAAAAGGCGTAAGGTTCACAATGGTGTAAAATTAAAATTGGATATACCGGGCTAGGATTCGAGTTACAGGAACAAGGGCCAAACCAACCACTTGAGAATGGAATCATCGAGCGAAAACACTTGACAACCTCCTAGAAGCAGTTTTTCTTGCCACCAGACCTTTCTCCATCAATTAGGAATCTGATGCCGTCACTAAACACATTCCTTAAATTGTAGCCATTTGTTGAGTGTTTTTTTTGTGTGTCTAATCCGCATATATATCACCATTGCCCTTGATTTTCTTGACTGTATATCTCTTAAATGTCAACATATACACGTGTGATTTAGTTTACGAAGATTTTTCAATGCTGAGAACCTCGATCAGAGAGTAAAAAAGGCGTAAGGTTCACAATGGTGTAAAATTAAAACGGGATATATCGGGCTAGGATTCGAGTTACTGGAACAAGGGCCAAACCAACCACCCAAGAATGGAATCGTCTAGCGAAAACACTTGACAACATCCTAGAAACAGCTTTTCTTGCCACCAGACCTTTCTCCATCAATTAGGAATCTGATGCCGTCACTAAACACATTCCTTAAATTGTAGCCATTTGTTGAGTGTTTTTTTTTGGTGTCTAATCCGCATATATATCACCATTGCCCTTGATTTTCTTGACTGTATATCTCTTAAATGTCAAGATATACATGTGTGATTTAGTTTATGAAGATTTTTCATTGCCGAGAACCTCGATCAGAGAGTAAAAAAGGCGTAAGGTTCATATTGGTGTAAAATTAAAATGGGACATACCTGGCTAGGATTCGAGTTACAGGAACAAGGGCCAAACCGACCACCCAAGAATGGAATCGTCGAGCGAAAACACTTGACAACCTCTTAGAAGCAGCTTTTCTTGCCACCAGACCTTTCTCCATCAATTAGGAATCTGATGCCGTCACTAAACACATTCCTTAAATTGTAGCCATTTGTTGAGTGTTTTTTTTGTGTGTCTAATCCGCATATATATCACCATTGCCCTTGATTTTCTTGACTGTATATCTCTTAAATGTCAACATATACACGTGTGATTTAGTTTACGAAGATTTTTCAATGCTGAGAACCTCGATCAGAGAGTAAAAAAGGCGTAAGGTTCACAATGGTGTAAAATTAAAATGGGATATATCGGGCTAGGATTCGAGTTACTGGAACAAGGGCCAAACCAACCACCCAAGAATGGAATCGTCGAGCGAAAACACTTGACAACATCCTAGAAACAGCTTTTCTTGCCACCAAACCTTTCTCCATCAATTAGGAATCTTATGCCGTCACTAAACACATTCCATAAATTGTATCCATTTGTTGAGTGTTTTTTTTTGTGTCTAATCCGCATATATATCACCATTGCCCTTGATTTTCTTGACTGTATATCTCTTAAATGTCAACATATACACGTGTGATTTAGTTTACGAATATTTTTCATTGCCGAGAACCTCGATCAGAGAGTAAAAAAGGCGTAAGGTTCATATTGGTGTAAAATTAAAATGGGACATACCTGGCTAGGATTCGAGTTACATGAACAAGGGCCAAACCAACCACCCAAGAATGGAATCGTCGAGCGAAAACACTTGACAACCTCTTAGAAGCAGCTTTTCTTGCCACCAGACCTTTCTCCATCAATTAGGAATCTGATGCCGTCACGAAACACATTCCTTAAATTGTAGCCATTTGTTGAGTGTTTTTTTTTGGTGTCTAATCCACATATATATCACCATTGCCCTTGATTTTCTTGACTGTATATCTCTTAAATGTCAACATATACATGTGTGATTTAGTTTACGAAGATTTTTCAATGTCGAGAACCTCGATCAGAGACTAAAAAAGGCGTAAGGTTCACAATGGTGTAAAATTAAAATGGGATATACCTGGCTAAGATTCGAGTTACAGGAACAAGGGCCAAACCAACCACCCAAGAATGGAATCGTCGAGGGAAAACACTTAACAACCTCCTAGAAGCTGTTTTTCTTGCCACCAGACCTTTCTCCATCAATTAGGAATCTGATGCCGTCACTAAACACATTCCTTAAATTGTAGCCATTTGTTGAGTGTTTTTTTTTTGTGTGTCTAGTCCGCATATATATCACCATTGCCCTTGATTTTCTTGACTGTATATCTCTTAAATGTCAATATATACACGTGTGATTTAGTTTACGAAGATTTTTCAATGCCAAGAACTTCGATCAGAGAGTAAAAAAGGCGTAAGGTTCACAATGGTGTAAAATTAAGATTGGATATACCGGGCTAGGATTCGAGTTACAGGAACAAGGGCCAAACCAACCACCTGAGAATGGAATCATCGAGCGAAAACACTTGACAACCTCCTAGAAGCAGCTTTTCTTGCCACCAGACCTTTCTCCATCAATTAGGAATCTGATGCCGTCACTAAACACATTCCTTAAATTGTAGCCATTTGTTGAGTGTTTTTTTTGTGTGTCTAATCCGCATATATATCACCATTGCCCTTGATTTTCTTGACTGTATATCTCTTAAATGTCAACATATACACGTGTGATTTAGTTTACGAATATTTTTCAATGCTGAGAACCTCGATCAGAGAGTAAAAAAGGCGTAAGGTTCAAAATGGTGTAAAATTAAAACGGGATATATCGGGCTAGGATTCGAGTTACTGGAACAAGGGCCAAACCAACCACCCAAGAATGGAATCGTCGAGCGAAAACACTTGACAACATCCTAGAAACAGCTTTTCTTGCCACCAAACCTTTCTCCATCAATTTGGAATCTTATGCCGTCACTAAACACATTCCTTAAATTGTAGCCATTTGTTGAGTGTTTTTTTTTGTGTCTAATCCGCATATATATCACCATTGCCCTTGATTTTCTTGACTGTATATCTCTTAAATGTCAACATATACACGTGTGATTTAGTTTACGAATATTTTTCATTGCCGAGAACCTCGATCAGAGAGTAAAAAAGGCGTAAGGTTCATATTGGTGTAAAATTAAAATGGGACATACCTGGCTAGGATTCGAGTTACAGGAACAAGGGCCAAACCAACCACCCAAGAATGGAATCGTCGAGCGAAAACACTTGACAACCTCTTAGAAGCAGCTTTTCTTGCCACCAGACCTTTCTCCATCAATTAGGAATCTGATGCCGTCACGAAACACAATCCTTAAATTGTAGCCATTTGTTGAGTGTTTTTTTTTGGTGTCTAATCCACATATATATCACCATTGCCCTTGATTTTCTTGACTGTATATCTCTTAAATGTCAACATATACATGTGTGATTTAGTTTACGAAGATTTTTCAATGCCGAGAACCTCGATCAGAGACTAAAAAAGGCGTAAGGTTCACAATGGTGTAAAATTAAAATGGGATATACCTGGCTAAGATTCGAGTTACAGGAACAAGGGCCAAACCAACCACCCAAGTATGGAATCGTCGAGGGAAAACACTTAACAACCTCCTAGAAGCAGTTTTTCTTGCCACCAGACATTTCTCCATCAATTAGGAATCCGATGCCGTCACTAAACACATTCCTTAAATTGTAGCCATTTGTTGAGTGTTTTTTTTTGTGTGTCTAATCCGCATATATGTCACCATTGCCCTTGATTTTCTTGACTGTATATCTCTTAAATGTCAACATATACACGTTTGATTTACTTTACGAAGATTTTTCAATGCCGAGAACTTCGATCAGAGAGTAAAAAAGGCGTAAGGTTCACAATGGTGTAAAATTAAAATTGGATATACCAGGCTAGTATTCGAGTTACAGGAACAAGGGCCAAACCAACCACCCAAGAATGGAATCATCGAGCGAAAACACTTGACAACCTCCTAGAAGCAGCTTTTCTTGCCACCAGACCTTTCTCCGTCAATTAGGAATCTGATGCCGTCACTAAACACATTCCTTAAATTGTAGCCATTTGTTGAGTGTTTTTTTTTGTGTGTCTAATCCGCATATATATCACCATTGCCCTTGATTTTCTTGACTGTATAGCACTTAAATGTCAACATATACACGTGTGATTTAGTTTACGAAGATTTTTCAATGCTGAGAACCTCGATCAGAGAGTAAAAAAGGCGTAAGGTTCACAATGGTGTAAAATTAAAACGGGATATATCGGGCTAGGATTCGAGTTACTGAAACAAGGGCCAAACCAACCACCCAAGAATGGAATTGTCGAGCGAAAACACTTGACAACATCCTAGAAACAGCTTTTCTTGCCACCAGACCTTTCTCCATCAATTAGGAATCTTATGCCGTCACTAAACACATTCCTTAAATTGTAGCCATTTGTTGAGTGTTTTTTTTTTGGTGTCTAATCCGCATATATATCACCATTACCCTTGATTTTCTTGACTGTTGATCTCTTAAATGTCAACATATACACGTGTGATTTAGTTTACGAAGATTTTTCATTGCCGTGAACCTCGATCAGAGAGTAAAAAAGGCGTAAGGTTCATATTGGTGTAAAATTAAAATGGGACATACCTGGCTAGGATTCGAGTTACAGGAACAAGGGCCAAACCAACCACCCAAGAATGGAATCGTCGAGCGAAAACACTTGACAACCTCTTAGAAGCAGCTTTTCTTGCCACCAGACCTTTCTCCATCAATTAGGAATCTGATGCCGTCACGAAACACATTCCTTAAATTGTAGCCATTTGTTGAGTGTTTTTTTTTTGGTGTCTAATCCACATATATATCACCATTGCCCTTGATTTTCTTGACTGTATATCTCTTAAATGTCAACATATACATGTGTGATTTTGTTTACGAAGATTTTTCAATGCCGAGAACCTCGATCAGAGACTAAAAAAGGCGTAAGGTTCACAATGGTGTAAAATTAAAATGGGATATACCTGGCTAAGATTCGAGTTACAGGAACAAGGGCCAAACCAAACACCCAAGAATGGAATCGTCGAGGGAAAACACTTAACAACCTCCTAGAAGCAGTTTTTCTTGCCACCAGACCTTTCTCCATCAATTAGGAATCTGATGCCGTCACTAAACACATTCCTTAAATTGTAGCCATTTGTTGAGTGTTTTTTTTTTTGTGTGTCTAATCCGCATATATATCACCATTGCCCTTGATTTTGTTGACTGTATATCTCTTAAATGTCAACATATACACGTGTGATTTAGTTTACGAAGATTTTTCAATGCCGAGAACTTCGATCAGAGAGTAAAAAAGGCGTAAGGTTCACAATGGTCTAAAATTAAAATTGGATATACCGGGCTAGGATTCGAGTTACAGGAACAAGGGCCAAACCAACCACCTGAGAATGGAATCATCGAGCGAAAACACTTGACAACCTCCTAGAAGCAGCTTTTCTTGCCACCAGACCTTTCTCCATCAATTAGGAATCTGATGCCGTCACTAATCACATTCCTTAAATTGTAGCCATTTGTTGAGTGTTTTTTTTTTTGTGTGTCTAATCCGCATATATATCACCATTGCCCTTGATTTTCTTGACTGTATATCTCTTAAATGTCAACATATACACGTGTGATTTAGTTTACGAAGATTTTTCAATGCTGAGAACCTCGATCAGAGAGTAAAAAAGGCGTAAGGTTCACAATGGTGTAAAACTAAAACGGGATATATCGGGCTAGGATTCGAGTTACTGGAACAAGGGCCAAACCAACCACCCAAGAATGGAATCGTCGAGCGAAAACACTTGACAACATCCTAGAAACAGTTTTTCTTGCCACCAGACCTTTCTCCATCAATAAGGAATCTTATGCCGTCACTAAACACAATCCTTAAATTGTAGCCATTTGTTGAGTTTTTTTTTGGTGTCTAATCCGCGTATATATCACCATTGCCCTTGATTTTCTAGACTGTATATCTCTTAAATGTCAACATATACACGTGTGATTTAGTTTACGAAGATTTTTTATTGCCGAGAACCTCGATCAAAGAGTAAAAAAGGCGTAAGGTTCATATTGGTGTAAAATAAAAATGGGACATACCTGGCTAGGATTCGAGTTACAGGAACAAGGGCCAAACCAACCACCCAAGAATGGAATCGTCGAGCGAAAACACTTGACAACCTCTTAGAAGCAGCTTTTCTTGCCACCAGACCTTTCTCCATCAATTAGGAATCTGATGCCGTCACGAAACACAATCCTTAAATTGTAGCCATTTGTTGAGTGTTTTTTTTTTTTGTGTCTAATCCGCATATATATCACCATTGCCCTTGATTTTCTTGACTGTTGATCTCTTAAATGTCAACATATACATGTGTGATTTAGTTTACGAAGATTTTTCAATGCCGAGAACCTCGATCAGAGACTAAAGAAGGCGTAAGGTTCACAATGGTGTAAAATTAAAATGGGATATACCTGGCTAAGATTCGAGTTACAGGAACAAGGGCCAAACCAACCACCCAAGAATGGAATCGTCGAGGGAAAACACTTAACAACCTCCTAGAAGCAGTTTTTCTTGCCACCAGACATTTCTCCATCAATTAGGAATCCGATGCCGTCACTAAACACATTCCTTAAATTGTAGCCATTTGTTGAGTGTTTTTTTTTGTGTGTCTAATCCGCATATATGTCACCATTGCCCTTGATTTTCTTGACTGTATATCTCTTAAATGTCAACATATACACGTTTGATTTAGTTTACGAAGATTTTTCAATGCCGAGAACTTCGATCAGAGAGTAAAAAAGGCGTAAGGTTCACAATGGTGTAAAATTAAAATGGGATATACCAGGCTAGTATTCGAGTTACAGGAACAAGGGCCAAACCAACCACCCAAGAATGGAATCATCGAGCGAAAACACTTGACAACCTCCTAGAAGCAGCTTTTCTTGCCACCAGACCTTTCTCCGTCAATTAGGAATCTGATGCCGTCACTAAACACATTCCTTAAATTGTAGCCATTTGTTGAGTGTTTTTTTTTTGTGTGTCTAATCCGCATATATATCACCATTGCCCTTGATTTTCTTGACTGTATAGCTCTTAAATGTCAACATATACACGTGTGATTTAGTTTACGAAGATTTTTCAATGCTGAGAACCTCGATCAGAGAGTAAAAACGGCGTAAGGTTCACAATGGTGTAAAATTAAAACGGGATATATCGGGCTAGGATTCGAGTTACTGAAACAAGGGCCAAACCAACCACCCAAGAATGGAATCGTCGAGCGAAAACATTTGACAACATCCTAGAAACAGCTTTTCTTGCCACCAGACCTTTCTCCATCAATTAGGAATCTTATGCCGTCACTAAACACATTCCTTAAATTGTAGCCATTTGTTGAGTGTTTTTTTTTGGTGTCTAATCCGCATATATATCACCATTGCCCTTGATTTTCTTGACTGTTGATCTCTTAAATGTCAACATATACACGTGTGATTTAGTTTACGAAGATTTTTCATTGCCGTGAACCTCGATCAGAGAGTAAAAAAGGCGTAAGGTTCATATTGGTGTAAAATTAAAATGGGACATACCTGGCTAGGATTCGAGTTACAGGAACAAGGGCCAAACCAACCACCCAAGAATGGAATCATCGAGCGAAAACACTTGACAACCTCTTAGAAGCAGCTTTTCTTGCCACCAGACCTTTCTCCATCAATTAGGAATCTGATGCCGTCACGAAACACATTCCTTAAATTGTAGCCATTTGTTGAGTGTTTTTTTTTTGTGTCTAATCCACATATATATCACCATTGCCCTTGATTTTCTTGACTGTATATCTCTTAAATGTCAACATATACATGTGTGATTTAGTTTACGAAGATTTTTCAATGCCGAGAACCTCGATCAGAGACTAAAAAAGGCGTAAGGTTCACAATGGTGTAAAATTAAAATGGGATATACCTGGCTAAGATTCGAGTTACAGGAACAAGGGCCAAAGCAACCACCCAAGAATGGAATCGTCGAGGGAAAATACTTAACAACCTCCTAGAAGCAGTTTTTCTTGCCACCAGACCTTTCTCCATCAATTAGGAATCTGATGCCGTCACTAAACACATTCCTTAAATTGTAGCCATTTATTGAGTGTTTTTTTTTTTTTGTGTGTCTAATCCGCATATATATCACCATTGCCCTTGATTTTCTTGACTGTATATCTCTTAAATGTCAACATATACACGTGTGATTTAGTTTACGAAGATTTTTCAATGCCGAGAACTTCGATCAGAGAGTAAAAAAGGTGTAAGGTTCACAATGGTGTAAAATTAAAATTGGATATACCGGGCTAGGATTCGAGTTACAGGAACAAGTGCCAAACCAACCACCCAAGAATGGAATCGTCGAGGGAAAACACTTAACAACCTCCTAGAAGCAGTTTTTCTTGCCACCAGAGCTTTCTCCGTCAATTAGGAATCTGATGCCGTCACTAAACACATTCCTTAAATTGTAGCCATTTGTTGAGTGTTTTTTTTTGTGTGTCTAATCCGCATATATATCACCATTGCCCTTGATTTTCTTGACTGTATATCTCTTAAAGGTCAACATATACACTTGTGATTTAGTTTACGAAGATTTTTCAATGCCGAGAACTTCGATCAGAGAGTAAAAAAGGCGTAAGGTTCACAATGGTGTAAAATTAAAATTGGATATACCGGGCTAGGATTCGAGTTACAGGAACAAGGGCCAAACCAACCACCTAAGAATGGAATCATCGAGCGAAAACACTTGACAACCTCCTAGAAGCAGCTTTTCTTGCCACCAGACCTTTCTCCATCAATTAGGAATCTGATGCCGTCACTAAACACATTCCTTAAATTGTAGCCATTTGTTGAGTGTTTTTTTTGTGTGTCTAATCCGCATATATATCACCATTGCCCTTGATTTTCTTGACTGTATATCTCTTAAATGTCAACATATACACGTGTGATTTAGTTTACGAAGATTTTTCAATGCTGAGAACCTCGAACAGAGAGTAAAAAAGGCGTAAGGTTCACAATGGTGTAAAATTAAAACGGGATATATCGGGCTAGGATTCGAGTTACTGGAACAAGGGCCAAACCAACCACCCAAGAATGGAATCGTCGAGCGAAAACACTTGACAACATCCTAGAAACAGCTTTTCTTGCCACCAGACTTTTCTCCATCAATTAGGAATCTTATGCCGTCACTAAACACAATCCTTAAATTGTAGCCATTTGTTGAGTGTTTTTTTTTGGTGTCTAATCCGCATATATATCCCCATTGCCCTTGATTTTCTTGACTCTATATCTCTTAAATGTCAACATATACACGTGTGATTTAGTTTACGAAGATTTTTCATTGCCGAGAACCTCGATCAGAGAGTAAAAAAGGCGTAAGTTTCATATTGGTGTAAAATTAAAATGGGACATACCTGGCAAGGATTCGAGTTACAGGAACAAGGGCCAAACCAACCACCCAAGAATGGAATCGTCGAGCGAAAACACTTGACAACCTCTTAGAAGCAGCTTTTCTTGCCACCAGACCTTTCTCCATCAATTAGGAATCTGATGCCGTCACGAAACACATTCCTTAAATTGTAGCCATTTGTTGAGTGTTTTTTTTTTGGTGTCTAATCCACATATATATCACCATTGCCCTTGATTTTCTTGACTGTATATCTCTTAAATGTCAACATATACATGTGTGATTTAGTTTACGAAGATTTTTCAATGCCGAGAACCTCGATCAGAGACTAAAAAAGGCGTAAGGTTCACAATGGTGTAAAATTAAAATGGGATATACCTGGCTAAGATTCGAGTTACAGGAACAAGGGCCAAACCAACCACCAGAGAATGGAATCGTCAAGGGAAAACACTTAACAACCTCCTAGAAGAAGTTTTTCTTGCCACCAGACATTTCTCCATCAATTAGGAATCCGATGCCGTCACTAAACACATTCCTTAAATTGTAGCCATTTGTTGAGTGTTTTTTTTGTGTGTCTAATCCGCATATATGTCACCATTTCCCTTGATTTTCTTGACTGTATATCTCTTAAATGTCAACATATACAAGTGTGATTTAGTTTACGAAGATTTTTCAATGCTGAGAAACTCGATCAGAGAGTAAAAAAGGCGTAAGGTTCACAATGGTGTAAAATTAAAACGGGATATATCGGGCTAGGATTCGAGTTACTGGAACAAGGGCCAAACCAACCACCCAAGAATGGAATCGTCGAGCGAAAACACTTGACAACATCCTAGAAACAGCTTTTCTTGCCACCAGACCTTTCTCCATCAATTAGGAATCTTATGCCGTCACTAAACACATTCCTTAAATTGTAGCCATTTGTTGAGTGTTTTTTTTTGGTGTCTAATCCACATATATATAACCATTGCCCTTGATTTTCTTGACTGTATATCTCTTAAATGTCAACATAAACATGTGTGATTTAGTTTACGAAGATTTTTCAATGTCGAGAACCTCGATCAGAGACTAAAAAAGGCGTAAGGTTCACAATGGTGTAAAATTAAAATGGGATATACATGGCTAAGATTCGAGTTACTGGAACAAGGGCCAAACCAACCACCCAAGAATGGAATCGTCGAGGGAAAACACTTAACAACCTCCTAGAAGCAGTTTTTCTTGCCACCAGACCTTTCTCCATCAATTAGGAATCTGATGCCGTCACTAAACACATTCCTTAAATTGTAGCCATTTGTTGAGTGTTTTTTTTTGTGTGTCTAATCCGCATATATATCACCATTGCCCTTGATTTTCTTGACTGTATATCTCTTAAATGTCAACATATACACGTGTGATTTAGTTTACGAAGATTTTTCAATGCCGAGAACTTCGATCAGAGAGTAAAAAAGGCGTAAGGTTCACAATGGTGTAAAATTAAAATTGGATATACCGGGCTAGGATTCGAGTTACAGGAACAAGGGCCAAACCAACAACCTAAGAATGGAATCATCGAGCGAAAACACTTCAAAACCTTCTAGAAGCAGCTTTTCTTGCCACCAGACCTTTCTCCATCAATTAGGAATCTGATGCCGTCACTAAACACACATTCCTTAATTGTAGCCATTTGTTGAGTGTTTTTTTTTGTGTGTCTAATCCGCATATATATCACCATTGCCCTTGATTTTCTTGACTGTATATCTCTTAAATGTCAACATATACACGTGTGATTTAGTTTACGAAGATTTTTCAATGCTGAGAACCTCGATCAGAGAGTAAAAAAGGCGTAAGGTTCACAATGGTGTAAAACTAAAACGGGATATATCGGGCTAGGATTCGAGTTACTGGAACAAGGGCCAAACCAACCACCCAAGAATGGAATCGTCGAGCGAAAACACTTGACAACATCCTAGAAACAGCTTTTCTTGCCACCAGACCTTTCTCCATCAATTAGGAATCTTATGCCGTCACTAAACACATTCCTTAATTTGTAGCCATTTGTTGAGTGTTTTTTTTTTTGGTGTCTAATCCGCATATATATCACCATTGCCCTTGATTTTCTTGACTGTATATCTCTTAAATGTCAACATATACACGTGTGATTTAGTTTACGAAGATTTTTCATTGCCGAGAACCTCGATCAGAGAGTAAAAAAGGCGTAAGGTTCATATTGGTGTAAAATTAAAATGGGACATACCTGGCTAGGATTCGAGTTACATGAACAAGGGCCAAACCAACCACCCAAGAATGGAATCGTCGAGCGAAAAGACTTGACAACCTCTTAGAAGCAGATTTTCTTGCCACCAGACCTTTCTCCATCAATTAGGAATCTGATGCCATCACTAAACACATTCCTTAAATTATAGCCATTTGTTGAGTGTTTTTTTTTGGTGTCTAATCCACATATATATCACCATTGCCCTTGATTTTCTTCACTGTATATCTCTTAAATATCAACATAAACATGTGTGATTTAGTTTACGAAGATTTTTCAATGTCGAGAACCTCGACCAGAGACTAAAAAAGGCGTAAGGTTCACAATGGTGTAAAATTAAAATGGGATATACCTGGCTAAGATTCGAGTTACAGGAACAAGGGCCAAACCAACCACCCAAGAATGGAATCGTCGAGGGAAAACACTTAACAACCTCCTAGAAGCAGTTTTTCTTGCCACCAGACCTTTCTCCATCAATTAGGAATCTGATGCCGTCACTAAACACAATCCTTAAATTGTAGCCATTTGTTGAGTGTTTTTTTTTTGTGTGTCTAATCCGCATATATATCACCATTGCCCTTGATTTTGTTGACTGTATATCTCTTAAATGTCAACATATACACGTGTGATTTAGTTTACGAAGATTTTTCAATGCCGAGAACTTCGATCAGAGAGTAAAAAAGGCGTAAGGTTCACAATGGTGTAAAATTAAAATTGGATATACCGGGCTAGGATTCGAGTTACAGGAACAAGGGCCAAACCAACCACCTAAGAATGGAATCATCGAGCGAAAACACTTGAAAACCTCCTAGAAGCAGCTTTTCTTGCCACCAGACCTTTCTCCATCAATTACGAATATGATGCCGTCACTAAACACACATTCCTTAAATTGTAGCCATTTGTTGAGTGTTTTTTTTTTGTGTGTCTAATCCGCATATATATCACCATTGCCCTTGATTTTCTTGACTGTATATCTCTTAAATGTCAACATATACACGTGTGATTTAGTTTACGAAGATTTTTCAATGCTGAGAACCTCGATCAGAGAGTAAAAAATGCGTAAGGTTCACAATGGTGTAAAATTAAAACGGGATATATCGGGCTAGGATTGTAGTTACTGGAACAAGGGCCAAACCAACCACCCAAGAATGGAATCGTCGAGCGAAAACACTTGACAACATCCTAGAAACAGCTTTCCTTGCCACCAGACCTTTCTCCATCAATTAGGAATCTTATGCCGTCACTAAACACATTCCTTAAATTGTAGCCATTTGTTGAGTGTTTTTTTTGGTGTCTAATCCGCATATATATCACCATTGCCCTTGATTTTCTTGACTGTTGATCTCTTAAATGTCAACATATACACGTGTGATTTAGTTTACGAAGATTTTTCAATGCTGAGAATCTCGATCAGAGAGTAAAAAAGGCGTAAGGTTCACAATGGTGTAAAATTAAAACGGGATATATCGGGCTAGGATTCGAGTTACTGGAACAAGGGCCAAACCAACCACCCAAGAATGGAATCGTCGAGCGAAAACACTTGACAACATCCTAGAAACAGCTTTTCTTGCCACCAGACCTTTCTCCATCAATTAGGAATCTTATGCCGTCACTAAACACATTCCTTAAATTGTAGCCATTTGTTGATTGTTTTTTTTTTTGGTGTCTAATCCACATATATATCACCATTGCCCTTGATTTTCTTGACTGTATATCTCTTAAATGTCAACATAAACATGTGTGATTTAGTTTACGAAGATTTTTCAATGTCGAGAACCTCGATCAGAGAGTAAAAAAGGCGTAAGGTTCACAATGGTGTAAAATTAAAACGGGATATATCGGGCTAGGATTCGAGTTACTGGAACAAGGGCCAAACCAACCACCCAAGAATGGAATCGTCGAGCGAAAACACTTGACAACATCCTAGAAACAGCTTTTCTTGCCACCAGACCTTTCTCTATCAATTAGGAATCTTATGCCGTCACTAAACACATTCCTTAATTTGTAGCCATTTGTTGAGTGTTTTTTTTTTGGTGTCTAATCCGCATATATATCACCATTGCCCTT
Organism: Helianthus tuberosus; assembly: GCA_030545235.1. Taxonomy (NCBI): domain Eukaryota; kingdom Viridiplantae; phylum Streptophyta; class Magnoliopsida; order Asterales; family Asteraceae; genus Helianthus; species Helianthus tuberosus. The sequence goes on along the minus strand of CM060385.1, from coordinate 40,447,591 downwards.
GATTTTCTTGACTGTATATCTCTTAAATGTCAACATATACACGTGTGATTTAGTTTACGAAGATTTTTCATTGCCGAGAACCTCGATCAGAGAGTAAAAAAGGCGTAAGGTTCATATTGGTGTAAAATTAAAATGGGACATACCTGGCTAGGATTCGAGTTACATGAACAAGGGCCAAACTAACCACCCAAGAATGGAATCGTCGAGCGAAAAGACTTGACAACCTCTTAGAAGCAGATTTTCTTGCCACCAGACCTTTCTCCATCAATTAGGAATCTGATGCCATCACTAAACACATTCCTTAAATTATAGCCATTTGTTGAGTGTTTTTTTTTTTGGTGTCTAATCCACATATATATCACCATTGCCCTTGATTTTCTTCACTGTATATCTCTTAAATATCAACATAAACATGTGTGATTTAGTTACGAAGATTTTTCAATGTCGAGAACCTCGATCAGAGACTAAAAAAGGCGTAAGGTTCACAATGGTGTAAAATTAAAATGGGATATACCTGGCTAAGATTCGAGTTACAGGAACAAGGGCCAAACCAACCACCCAAGAATGGAATCGTCGAGGGAAAACACTTAACAACCTCCTAGAAGCAGTTTTTCTTGCCACCAGACCTTTCTCCATCAATTAGGAATCTGATGCCGTCACTAAACACATTCCTTAAATTGTAGCCATTTGTTGAGTGTTTTTTTTTGTGTGTCTAATCCGCATATATATCACCATTGCCCTTGATTTTGTTGACTGTATATCTCTTAAATGTCAACATATACACGTGTGATTTAGTTTACGAAGATTTTTCAATGCCGAGAACTTCGATCAGAGAGTAAAAAAGGCGTAAGGTTCACAATGGTGTAAAATTAAAATTGGATATACCGGGCTAGGATTCGAGTTACAGGAACAAGGGCCAACCCAACCACCTAAGAATGGAATCATCGAGCGAAAACACTTGAAAACCTCCTAGAAGCAGCTTTTCTTGCCACCAGACCGTTCTCCATCAATTACGAATATGATGCCGTCACTAAACACACATTCCTTAAATTGTAGCCATTTGTTGAGTGTTTTTTTTTTGTGTGTCTAATCCGCATATATATCACCATTGCCCTTGATTTTCTTGACTGTATATCTCTTAAATGTCAACATATACACGTGTGATTTAGTTTACGAAGATTTTTCAATGCTGAGAACCTCGATCAGAGAGTAAAAAAGGCGTAAGGTTCACAATGGTGTAAAATTAAAACGGGATATATCGGGCTAGGATTCGAGTTACTGGAACAAGGGCCAAACCAACCACCCAAGAATGGAATCGTCGAGCGAAAACACTTGACAACATCCTAGAAACAGCTTTTCTTGCTACCAGACCTTTCTCCATCAATTAGGAATCTTATGCCGTCACTAAACACATTCCTTAATTTGTAGCCATTTGTTGAGTGTTTTTTTTTGGTGTCTAATCCGCATATATATCACCATTGCCCTTGATTTTCTTGACTGTATATCTCTTAAATGTCAACATATACACGTGTGATTTAGTTTACGAAGATTTTTCATTGCCGAGAACCTCGATCAGAAAGTAAAAAAGGCGTAAGGTTCATATTGGTGTAAAATTAAAATGGGACATACCTGGCTAAGATTCGAGTTACATGAACAAGGGCAAAACCAACCACCCAAGAATGGAATCGTCGAGCGAAAAGACTTGACAACCTCTTAGAAGCAGATTTTCTTGCCACCAGACCTTTCTCCATCAATTAGGAATCTGATGCCGTCACGAAACACATTCCTTAAATTTTAGCCATTTGTTGAGTGTTTTTTTTTTTTGGTGTCTAATCCACATATATATCACCATTGCCCTTGATTTTCTTCACTGTATATCTCTTAAATATCAACATAAACATGTGTGATTTAGTTTACGAAGATTTTTCAATGTCGAGAACCTCGATCAGAGACTAAAAAAGGCGTAAGCTTCACAATGGTGTAAAATTAAAATGGGATATACCTGGCTAAGATTCGAGTTACAGGAACAAGGGCCAAACCAACCACCCAAGAATGGAATCGTCGAGGGAAAACACTTAACAACCTCCTAGAAGCAGTTTTTCTTGCCACCAGACCTTTCTCCATCAATTTGGAATCTGATGCCGTCACTAAACACATTCCTTAAATTGTAGCCATTTGTTGAGTGTTTTTTTTTTTTGTGTGTCTAATCCGCATATATATCACCATTGCCCTTGATTTTCTTGACTGTATATCTCTTAAATGTCAACATATACACGTGTGATTTAGTTTACGAAGATTTTTCAATGCCGAGAACTTCGATCAGAGAGTAAAAAAGGCGTCAAGTTCACAATGGTGTAAAATTAAAATTGGATATACCGGGCTAGGATTCGAGTTACAGGAACAAGGGCCAAACCAACCACCTAAGAATGGAATCATCGAGCGAAAACACTTGACAACATCCTAGAAGCAGCTTTTCTTGCCACCAGACCTTTCTCCATCAATTAGGAATCTGATGCCGTCACTAAACACACATTCCTTAAATTGTAGCCATTTGTTGAGTGTTTTTTTTGTGTGTCTAATCCGCATATATATCACCATTTCCCTTGATTTTCTTGACTGTATATCTCTTAAATGTCAACATATACACGTGTGATTTAGTTTACGAAGATTTTTCAATGCTGAGAACCTCGATCAGAGAGTAAAAAAGGCGTAAGGTTCACAATGGTGTAAAATTAAAACGGGATATATCGGGCTAGGATTCGAGTTACTGGAACAAGGGCCAAACCAATCACCCAAGAATGGAATCGTCGAGCGAAAACACTTGACAACATCCTAGAAACAGCTTTTCTTGCCACCAGACCTTTCTCCATCAATTAGGAATCTTATGCCGTCACTAAACACATTCCTTAATTTGTAGCCATTTGTTGAGTGTTTTTTTTGGTGTCTAATCCGCATATATATCACCATTGCCCTTGATTTTCTTGACTGTATATCTCTTAAATGTCAACATATACACGTGTGATTTAGTTTACGAAGATTTTTCATTGCCGAGAACCTCAATCAGAGAGTAAAAAAGGCGTAAGGTTCATATTGGTGTAAAATTAAAATGGGACATACCTGGCTAGGATACGAGTTACATGAACAAGGGCCAAACCAACCACCCAAGAATGGAATCGTCGAGCGAAAACACTTGACAACCTCTTAGAAGCAGATTTTCTTGCCACCAGACCTTTCTCCATCAATTAGAAATCTGATTCCGTCACGAAACACATTCCTTAAATTGTAGCCATTTGTTGAGTGTTTTTTTTTTGGCGTCTAATCCACATATATATCACCATTGCCCTTGATTTTCTTGACTGTATATCTCTTAAATATCAACATAAACATGTGTGATTTAGTTTACGAAGATTTTTCAATGTCGAGAACCTCGATCAGAGACTAAAAAAGGCGTAAGGTTCACAATGGTGTAAAATTAAAATGGGATATACCTGGCTAAGATTCGAGTTACAGGAACAAGGGCCAAACCAACCACCCAAGAATGGAATCGTCGAGGGAAAACACTTAACAACCTCCTAGAAGCAGTTTTTCTTGCCACCAGACCTTTCTCCATCAATTAGGAATCTGATGCCGTCACTAAACACATTCCTTAAATTGTAGCCATTTGTTGAGTGTTTTTTTTTTTGTGTGTCTAATCCGCATATATATCACCATTGCCCTTGATTTTCTTGACTGTATATCTCTTAAATGTCAACATATACACGTGTGATTTAGTTTACGAAGATTTTTCAATGCTGAGAACTTCGATCAGAGAGTAAAAAAGGCGTAAGGTTCACAATGGTGTAAAATTAAAATTGGATATACCGGGCTAGGATTCGAGTTACAGGAACAAGGGCCAAACCAACCACCTAAGAATGGAATCATCGAGCGAAAACACTTGACAACCTCCTAGAAGCAGCTTTTCTTGCCACCAGACCTTTCTCCATCATTTAGTAATCTGATGCCGTCACTAAACACATTCCCTAAATTGTAGCCATTTGTTGAGTGTTTTTTTTTGTGTGTCCAATCCGCATATATATCACCATTGCCCTTGATTTTCTTGACTGTATATCTCTTAAATGTCAACATATACACGTGTGATTTAGTTTACGAAGATTTTTCAATGCTGAGAACCTCGATCAGAGAATAAAAAATGCGTAAGGTTCACAATTGTGTAAAATTAAAACGGGATATATCGGGCTAGGATTGTAGTTACTGGAACAAGGGCCAAACCAACCACCCAAGAATGGAATCGTCGAGCGAAAACACTTGACAACATCCTAGAAACAGCTTTTCTTGCCACCAGACCTTTCTCCATCAATTAGGAATCTTATGCCGTCACTAAACACATTCCTTAAATTGTAGCCATTTGTTGAGTGTTTTTTTTTTTGGTGTCTAATCCGCATATATATCACCATTGCCCTTGATTTTCTTGACTGTTGATCTCTTAAATGTCAACATATACACGTGTGATTTAGTTTACGAAGATTTTTCATTGCCGTGAACCTCGATCAGAGAGTAAAAAAGGCGTAAGGTTCATATTGGTGTAAAATTAAAATGGGACATACCTGGCTAGGATTCGAGTTACAGGAACAAGGGCCAAACCAACCACCCAAGAATGGAATTGTCGAGCGAAAACACTTGACAACCTCTTAGAAGCAGCTTTTCTTGCCACCAGACCTTTCTCCATCAATTAGGAATCTGATGCCGTCACGAAACACATTCCTTAAATTGTAGCCATTTGTTGAGTGTTTTTTTTTTTTGGTGTCTAATCCACATATATATCACCATTGCCCTTGATTTTCTTGACTGTATATCTCTTAAATGTCAACATATACATGTGTGATTTAGTTTACGAAGATTTTTCAATGCCGAGAACCTCGATCAGAGACTAAAAAAGGCGTAAGGTTCACAATGGTGTAAAATTAAAATGGGATATACCTGGCTAAGATTCAAGTTACAGGAACAAGGGCCAAACCAACCACCCAAGAATGGAATCGTCGAGGGAAAACACTTAACAACCTCCTAGAAGCAGTTTTTCTTGCCACCAGACCTTTTTCCATCAATTAGGAATCTGATGCCGTCACAAAACACATTCCTTAAATTATAGCCATTTGTTGAGTGTTTTTTTTTTGTGTGTCTAATCCGCATATATATCACCATTGCCCTTGATTTTCTTGACTGTATATCTCTTAAATGTCAACATATACACATGTGATTTAGTTTACGAAGATTTTTCAATGCCGAGAACTTCGATCAGAGAGTAAAAAAGGCGTAAGGTTCACAATGGTGTAAAATTAAAATTGGATATACCGGGCTAGGATTTGAGTTACAGGAACAAGGGCCAAACCAACCACCCAAGAATGGAATCATCGAGCGAAAACACTTGACAACGTCCTAGAAGCAGCTTTTCTTGCCACCAGACCTTTCTACATCAATTAGGAATCTGATGTCGTCACTAAACACATTTCTTAAATTGTAGCCATATGTTGAGTGTTTTTTTTGTGTGTCTAATCCGCATATATATCATCATTGCCCTTGATTTTCTTGACTGTATATCTCTTAAATTTCAACATATACACGTGTGATTTAGTTTACGAAGATTTTTCAATGCTGAGAACCTCGATCAGAGAGTAAAAAAGGCGTAAGGTTCATAATGGTGTAAAATTAAAACGGGATATATCGGGCTAGGATTCGAGTTACTGGAACAAGGGCCAAACCAACCACCCAATAATGGAATCGTCGAGCGAAAACACTTGACAACATCCTAGAAACAGCTTTTCTTACCACCAGACCTTTCTCCATCAATTAGGAATCTTATGCCATCAATAAACACATTCCTTAAATTGTAGCCATTTGTTGAGTGTTTTTTTTTGGTGTCTAATCCGCATATATATCACCATTGCCCTTGATTTTCTTGACTGTTGATCTCTTAAATGTCAACATATACACGTGTGATTTAGTTTACGAAGATTTTTCATTGTCGTGAACCTCGATCAGAGAGTAAAAAAGGCGTAAGGTTCATATTGGTGTAAAATTAAAATGGGACATACCTGGCTAGGATTCGAGTTACAGGAACAAGGGCCAAACCAACCACCCAAGAATGGAATCGTCGAGCGAAAACACTTGACAACCTCTTAGAAGCAGCTTTTCTTGCCACCAGACCTTTCTCCATCAATTAGGAATCTGATGCCGTCACTAAACACATTCCTTAAATTGTAGCCATTTGTTGAGTGTTTTTTTTTGGTGTCTAATCCACATATATATCACCATTGCCCTTGATTTTCTTGACTGTATATCTCTTAAATGTCAACATATACATGTGTGATTTAGTTTACGAAGATTTTTCAAAGCCGAGAACCTCGATCAGAGACTAAAAAAGGCGTAAGGTTCACAATGGTGTAAAATTAAAATGGGATATACCTGGCTAAGATTCGAGTTACAGGAACAAGGGCCAAACCAACCACCCAAGAATGGAATCGTCGAGGGAAAACACTTAACAACCTCCTAGAAGCAGTTTTTCTTGCCACCAGACCTTTTTTCCATCAATTAGGAATCTAATGCCGTCACTAAACACATTCCTTAAATTGTAGCCATTTGTTGAGTGTTTTTTTTTTTGTGTGTCTAATCCGCATATATATCACCATTGCCCTTGATTTTCTTGACTGTATATCTCTTAAATGTCAACATATACACATCTGATTTAGTTTACGAAGATTTTTCAATGCCGAGAACTTCGATCAGAGAGTAAAAAAGGCGTAAGGTTCACAATGGTGTAAAATTAAAATTGGATTTACCGGGCTAGGATTTGAGTTACAGGAACAAGGGCCAAACCAACCACCCAAGAATGGAATCATCGAGCGAAAACACTTGACAACGTCCTAGAAGCAGCTTTTCTTGCCACCAGACCTTTCTCCATTAATTAGGAATCTGATGTCGTCACTAAACACATTTCTTAAATTGTAGCCATTTGTTGAGTGTTTTTTTTGTGTGTCTAATCCGCATATATATCATCATTGCCCTTGATTTTCTTGACTGTATATCTCTTAAATTTCAACATATACACGTGTGATTTAGTTTACGAAGATTTTTCAATGCTGAGAACCTCGATCAGAGAGTAAAAAAGGCGTAAGGTTCATAATGGTGTAAAATTAAAACGGGATATATCGGGCTAGGATTCGAGTTACTGGAACAAGGGCCAAACCAACCACCCAATAATGGAATCGTCGAGCGAAAACACTTGACAACATCCTAGAAACAGCTTTTCTTACCACCAGACCTTTCTCCATCAATTAGGAATCTTATGCCGTCAATAAACACATTCCTTAAATTGTAGCCATTTGTTGAGTGTTTTTTTTTTGTGTCTAATCCGCATATATATCACCATTGCCCTTGATTTTCTTGACTGTATATCTCTTAAATGTCAACATATACACATGTGATTTAGTTTACGACGATTTTTCATTGCCGAGAACCTCGATCAGAGAGTAAAAAAGGCGTAAGGTTCATATTGGTGTAAAATTAAAATGGGACATACCTGGCTAGGATTCGAGTTACAGGAACAAGGGCCAAACCAACCACCCAAGAATGGAATCGTCGAGTGAAAACACTTGACAACCTCTTAGAAGCAGCTTTTCTTGCCACCAGACCTTTCTCCATCAATTAGGAATCTGATGCCATCACGAAACACATTCCTTAAATTGTAGCCATTTGTTGAGTGTTTTTTTTTTGGTGTCTAATCCACATATATATCACCATTGCCCTTGATTTTCTTGACTGTATATCTCTTAAATGTCAACATATACACGTGTGATTTAGTTTACGAAGATTTTTCAATGTCGAGAACCTCGATCAGAGACTAAAAAAGGCGTAAGGTTCACAATGGTGTAAAATTAAAATGGGATATACCTGGCTAAGATTCGAGTTACAGGAATAAGGGCCAAACCAACCACCCAAGAATGGAATCGTCGAGGGAAAACACTTAACAACCTCCTAGAAGCAGTTTTTCTTGCCACCAGACCTTTCTCCATCAATTAGGAATCTGATGCCGTCGCTAAACACATTCCTTAAATTGTAGCCATTTGTTGAGTGTTTTTTTTTGTCTGTCTAATCCGCATATATATCACCATTGCCCTTGATTTTCTTGACTGTATATCTCTTAAATGTCAACATATACACGTGTGATTTAGTTTACGAAGATTTTTCAATGCCGAGAACTTCGATCAGAGAGTAAAAAAGGCGTAAGGTTCACAATGGTGTAAAATTAAAATTGGATATACCGGGCTAGGATTCGAGTTACAGGAACAAGGGCCAAACCAACCACCTAAGAATGGAATCATCGAGCGAAAACACTTGACAACCTCCTAGAAGCAGCTTTTCTTGCCACCAGACCTTTCTCCATCAATTAGTAATCTGATGCCGTCACTAAACACATTTCTTAAATTGTAGCCATTTGTTGAGTGTTTTTTTTGTGTGTCTAATCCGCATATATATCATCATTGCCCTTGATTTTCTTGACTGTATATCTCTTAAATTTCAACATATACACGTGTGATTTAGTTTACGAAGATTTTTCAATCCACATTAAAATGGGATATACCTGGCTAAGATTCGAGTTACAGGAACAAGGGCTAAACCAACCACCCAAGAATGGAATCGTCGAGGGAAAACACTTAACAACCTCCTAGAAGCAGTTTTTCTTGCCACCAGACCGTTTTTCCATCAATTAGGAATCTGATGCCGTCACTAAACACATTCCTTAAATTGTAGCCATTTGTTGAGTGTTTTTTTTTTTTGTGTGTCTAATCCGCATATATATCACCATTTCCCTTGATTTTCTTGACTGTATATCTCTTAAATGTCAACATATACACATCTGATTTAGTTTACGAAGATTTTTCAATGCCGAGAACTTCGATCAGAGAGTAAAAAAGGCGTAAGGTTCACAATGGTGTAAAATTAAAATGGGACATACCTGGCTAGGATTCGAGTTACAGGAACAAGGGCCAAACCAACCACCCAAGAATGGAATCGTCGAGTGAAAACACTTGACAACCTCTTAGAAGCAGCTTTTCTTGCCACCAGACCTTTCTCCATCAATTAGGAATCTGATGCCATCACGAAACACATTCCTTAAATTGTAGCCATTTGTTGAGTGTTTTTTTTTTGGTGTCTAATCCACATATATATCACCATTGCCCTTGATTTTCTTGACTGTATATCTCTTAAATGTCAACATATACACGTGTGATTTAGTTTACGAAGATTTTTCAATGTCGAGAACCTCGATCAGAGACTAAAAAAGGCGTAAGGTTCACAATGGTGTAAAATTAAAATGGGATATACCTGGCTAAGATTCGAGTTACAGGAATAAGGGCCAAACCAACCACCCAAGAATGGAATCGTCGAGGGAAAACACTTAACAACCTCCTAGAAGCAGTTTTTCTTGCCACCAGACCTTTCTCCATCAATTAGGAATCTGATGCCGTCGCTAAACACATTCCTTAAATTGTAGCCATTTGTTGAGTGTTTTTTTTTGTCTGTCTAATCCGCATATATATCACCATTGCCCTTGATTTTCTTGACTGTATATCTCTTAAATGTCAACATATACACGTGTGATTTAGTTTACGAAGATTTTTCAATGCCGAGAACTTCGATCAGAGAGTAAAAAAGGCGTAAGGTTCACAATGGTGTAAAATTAAAATTGGATATACCGGGCTAGGATTCGAGTTACAGGAACAAGGGCCAAACCAACCACCTAAGAATGGAATCATCGAGCGAAAACACTTGACAACCTCCTAGAAGCAGCTTTTCTTGCCACCAGACCTTTCTCCATCAATTAGTAATCTGATGCCGTCACTAAACACATTCCTTAAATTGTAGCCATTTGTTGAGTGTTTTTTTTTGTGTGTCCAATCCGTATATATATCACCATTGCCCTTGATTTTCTTGACTGTATATCTCTTAAATGTCAACATATACACGTGTGATTTAGTTTACGAAGATTTTTCAATGCTGAGAACCTCGATCAGAGAGTAAAAAATGCGTAAGGTTCACAATGGTGTAAAATTAAAACGGGATATACCGGGCTAGGATTGTAGTTACTGGAACAAGGGCCAAACCAACCACCCAAGAATGGAATCGTCGAGCGAAAACACTTGACAACATCCTAGAAACAGCTTTCCTTGCCACCAGACCTTTCTCCATCAATTAGGAATCTTATGCCGTCACTAAACACATTCCTTAAATTGTAGCCATTTGTTGAGTGTTTTTTTTTTTGTGTCTAATCCGCATATATATCACCATTGCCCTTGATTTTCTTGACTGTTGATCTCTTAAATGTCAACATATACACGTGTGATTTAGTTTACGAAGATTTTTCATTGCCGTGAACCTCGATCAGAGAGTAAAAAAGGCGTAAGGTTCATATTGGTGTAAAATTAAAATGGGACATACCTGGCTAGGATTCGAGTTACAGGAACAAGGGCCAAACCAACCACCCAAGAATGGAATCGTCGAGCGAAAACACTTGACAACCTCTTAGAAGCAGCTTTTCTTGCCACCAGACCTTTCTCCATCAATTAGGAATCTGATGCCGTCACTAAACACATTCCTTAAATTGTAGCCATTTGTTGAGTGTTTTTTTTGGTGTCTAATCCACATATATATCACCATTGCCCTTGATTTTCTTGACTGTATATCTCTTAAATGTCAACATATACATGTGTGATTTAGTTTACGAAGATTTTTCAATGCCGAGAACCTCGATCAGAGACTAAAAAAGGCGTAAGGTTCACAATGGTGTAAAATTAAAATGGGATATACCTGGCTAAGATTCGAGTTACAGGAACAAGGGCTAAACCAACCACCCAAGAATGGAATCGTCGAGGGAAAACACTTAATAACCTCCTAGAAGCAGTTTTTCTTGCCACCAGACCGTTTTTCCATCAATTAGGAATCTGATGCCGTCACTAAACACATTCCTTAAATTGTAGCCATTTGTTGAGTGTTTTTTTTTTTTGTGTGTCTAATCCGCATATATATCACCATTTCCCTTGATTTTCTTGACTGTATATCTCTTAAATGTCAACATATACACATCTGATTTAGTTTACGAAGATTTTTCAATGCCGAGAACTTCGATCAGAGAGTAAAAAAGGCGTAAGGTTCACAATGGTGTAAAATTAAAATTGGATATACCGGGCTAGGATTTGAGTTACAGGAACAAGGGCCAAACCAACCACCCAAGAATGGAATCATCGAGCGAAAACACTTGACAACGTCCTAGAAGCAGCTTTTCTTGCCACCAGACCTTTCTCCATTAATTAGGAATCTGATGTCGTCACTAAACACATTTCTTAAATTGTAGCCATTTGTTGAGTGTTTTTTTTGTGTGTCTAATCCGCATATATATCATCATTGCCCTTGATTTTCTTGATTGTATATCTCTTAAATTTCAACATATACACGTGTGATTTAGTTTACGGAGATTTTTCATTGCTGAGAACCTCGATCAGAGAGTAAAAAAGGTGTAAGGTTCACAATGGTGTAAAATTAAAACGGGATATATCGGGCTAGGATTCGAGTTACTGGAACAAGGGCCAAACCAACCACCCAATAATGGAATCGTCGAGCGAAAACACTTGACAACATCCTAGAAACAGCTTTTCTTGCCACCAGACCTTTCTCCATCAATTAGGAATCTTATGCCGTCACTAAACACATTCCCTAAATTGTAGCCATTTGTTGAGTGTTTTTTTTTGTGTGTCCAATCCGCATATATATCACCATTGCCCTTGATTTTCTTGACTGTATATCTCTTAAATGTCAACATATACACGTGTGATTTAGTTTACGAAGATTTTTCAATGCTGAGAACCTCGATCAGAGAGTAAAAAATGCGTAAGGTTCACAATTGTGTAAAATTAAAACGGGATATATCGGGCTAGGATTGTAGTTACTGGAACAAGGGCCAAACCAACCACCCAAGAATGGAATCGTCGAGCGAAAACACTTGACAACATCCTAGAAACAGCTTTTCTTGCCACCAGACCTTTCTCCATCAATTAGGAATCTTATGCCGTCACTAAACACATTCCTTAAATTGTAGCCATTTGTTAAGTGTTTTTTTTTGGTGTCTAATCCGCATATATATCACCATTGCCCTTGATTTTCTTGACTGTTGATCTCTTAAATGTCAACATATACACGTGTGATTTAGTTTACGAAGATTTTTCGTTGCCGTGAACCTCGATCAGAGAGTAAAAAAGGCGTAAGGTTCATATTGGTGTAAAATTAAAATGGGACATACCTGGCTAGGATTCGAGTTACAGGAACAAGGGCCAAACCAACCACCCAAGAATGGAATCGTCGAGCGAAAACACTTGACAACCTCTTAGAAGCAGCTTTTCTTGCCACCAGACCTTTCTCCATCAATTAGGAATCTGATGCCGTCACGAAACACATTCCTTAAATTGTAGCCATTTGTTGAGTGTTTTTTTTGGTGTCTAATCCACATATATATCACCATTGCCCTTGATTTTCTTGACTGTATATCTCTTAAATGTCAACATATACATGTGTGATTTAGTTTACGAAGATTTTTCAATGCCGAGAACCTCGATCAGAGACTAAAAAAGGCGTAAGGTTCACAATGGTGTAAAATTAAAATGGGATATACCTGGCTAAGATTCAAGTTACAGGAACAAGGGCCAAACCAACCACCCAAGAATGGAATCGTCGAGGGAAAACACTTAACAACCTCCTAGAAGCAGTTTTTCTTGCCACCAGACCTTTTTCCATCAATTAGGAATCTGATGCCGTCACTAAACACATTCCTTAAATTATAGCCATTTGTTGAGTTTTTTTTTTGTGTGTCTAATCCGCATATATATCACCATTGCCCTTGATTTTCTTGACTGTATATCTCTTAAATGTCAACATATACACATGTGATTTAGTTTACGAAGATTTTTCAATGCCGAGAACTTCGATCAGAGAGTAAAAAAGGCGTAAGGTTCACAATGGTGTAAAATTAAAATTGGATATACCGGGCTAGGATTTGAGTTACAGGAACAAGGGCCAAACCAACCACCCAAGAATGGAATAATCGAGCGAAAACACTTGACAACGTCCTAGAAGCAGCTTTTCTTGCCACCAGACCTTTCTCCATCAATTAAGAATCTGATGTCGTCACTAAACACATTTCTTAAATTGTAGCCATTTGTTGAGTGTTTTTTTTTGTGTGTCTAAGCCGCATATATACCATCATTGCACTTGATTTTCTTGACTGTATATCTCTTAAATTTCAACATATACACGTGTGATTTAGTTTACGAAGATTTTTCAATGCTGAGAACCTCGATCAGAGAGTAAAAAAGGCGTAAGGTTCATAATGGTGTAAAATTAAAACGGGATATATCGGGCTAGGATTCGAGTTACTGGAACAAGGGCCAAACCAACCACCCAATAATGGAATCGTCGAGCGAAAACACTTGACAACATCCTAGAAACAGCTTTTCTTGCCACCAGACCTTTCTCCATCAATTAGGAATCTTATGCCGTCAATAAACACATTCCTTAAATTGTAGCCATTTGTTGAGTGTTTTTTTTTTTGGTGTCTAATCCGCATATATATCACCATTGCCCTTGATTTTCTTGACTGTATATCTCTTAAATGTCAACATATACACGTGTGATTTAGTTTACGAAGATTTTTCATAGCCGAGAACCTCGATCAGAGAGTAAAAAAGGCGTAAGGTTCATATTGGTGTAAAATTAAAATGGGACATACCTGGCTAGGATTCGAGTTACAGGAACAAGGGCCAAACCAACCACCCAAGAATGGAATCGTCGAGCGACAACACTTGACAACCTCTTAGAAGCAGCTTTTCTTGCCACCAGACCTTTCTCCATCAATTAGGAATCTGATGCCGTCACGAAACACATTCCTTAAATTGTAGCCATTTGTTGAGTGTTTTTTTTTGGTGTCTAATCCACATATATATCACCATTGCCCTTGATTTTCTTGACTGTATATCTCTTAAATGTCAACATATACACGTGTGATTTAGTTTACGAAGATTTTTCAATGTCGAGAACCTCGATCAGAGACTAAAAAAGGCGTAAGGTTCACAATGGTGTAAAATTAAAATGGGATATACCTGGCTAAGATTCGAGTTACAGGAATAAGGGCCAAACCAACCACCCAAGAATGGAATCGTCGAGGGAAAACACTTTACAACCTCCTAGAAGCAGTTTTTCTTGCCACCAGACCTTTCTCCATCAATTAGGAATCTGATGCCGTCGCTAAACACATTCCTTAAATTGTAGCCATTTGTTGAGTGTTTTTTTTTTGTGTGTCTAATCCGCATATATATCACCATTGCCCTTGATTTTCTTGACTGTATATCTCTTAAATGTCAACATATACACGTGTGATTTAGTTTACGAAGATTTTTCAATGCCGAGAACTTCGATCAGAGAGTAAAAAAGGCGTAAGGTTCACAATGGTGTAAAATTAAAATTGGATATACCGGGGGCTAGGATTCGAGTTACAGGAACAAGGGCCAAACCAACCACCTAAGAATTGAATCATCGAGCGAAAACACTTGACAACCTCCTAGAAGCAGCTTTTCTTGCCACCAGACCTTTCTCCATCAATTAGTAATCTGATGCCGTCACTAAACACATTCCTTAAATTGTAGCAATTTGTTGAGTGTTTTTTTTTGTGTGTCCAATCCGTATATATATCACCATTGCCCTTGATTTTCTTGACTGTATATCTCTTAAATGTCAACATATACACGTGTGATTTAGTTTACGAAGATTTTTCAATGCTGAGAACCTCGATCAGAGAGTAAAAAATGCGTAAGGTTCACAATGGTGTAAAATTAAAACGGGATATATCGGGCTAGGATTGTAGTTACTGGAACAAGGGCCAAACCAACCACCCAAGAATGGAATCGTCGAGCGAAAACACTTGACAACATCCTAGAAACAGCTTTCCTTGCCACCAGACCTTTCTCCATCAATTAGGAATCTTATGCCGTCACTAAACACATTCCTTAAATTGTAGCCATTTGTTGAGTGTTTTTTTTGGTGTCTAATCCGCATATATATCACCATTGCCCTTGATTTTCTTGACTGTTGATCTCTTAAATGTCAACATATACACGTGTGATTTAGTTTACGAAGATTTTTCATTGCCGTGAACCTCGATCAGAGAGTAAAAAAGGCGTAAGGTTCATATTGGTGTAAAATTAAAATGGGACATACCTGGCTAGGATTCGAGTTACAGGAACAAGGGCCAAACCAACCACCCAAGAATGGAATCGTCGAGCGAAAACACTTGACAACCTCTTAGAAGCAGCTTTTCTTGCCACCAGACCTTTCTCCATCAATTAGGAATCTGATGCCGTCACTAAACACATTCCTTAAATTGTAGCCATTTGTTGAGTGTTTTTTTTGGTGTCTAATCCACATATATATCACCATTGCCCTTGATTTTCTTGACTGTATATCTCTTAAATGTCAACATATACATGTGTGATTTAGTTTACGAAGATTTTTCAATGCCGAGAACCTCGATCAGAGACTAAAAAAGGCGTAAGGTTCACAATGGTGTATAATTAAAATGGGATATACCTGGCTAAGATTCGAGTTACAGGAACAAGGGCCAAACCAACCACCCAAGAATGGAATCGTCGAGGGAAAACACTTAACAACCTCCTAGAAGCAGTTTTTCTTGCCACCAGACCTTTTTTCCATCAATTAGGAATCTGATGCCGTCACTAAACACATTCCTTAAATTGTAGCCATTTGTTGAGTGTTTTTTTTTTTTTTTTTTGTGTGTCTAATCCGCATATATATCACCATTGCCCTTGATTTTTTTAACTGTATATCTCTTAAATGTCAACATATACACATCTGATTTAGTTTACGAAGATTTTTCAATGCCGAGAACTTCGATCAGAGAGTAAAAAAGGCGTAAGGTTCACAATGGTGTAAAATTAAAATTGGATATACCGGGCTAGGATTTGAGTTACAGGAACAAGGGCCAAACCAACCACCCAAGAATGGAATCATCGAGCGAAAACACTTGACAACGTCCTAGAAGCAGCTTTTCTTGCCACCAGACCTTTCTCCATTAATTAGGAATCTGATGTCGTCACTAAACACATTTCTTAAATTGTAGCCATTTGTTGAGTGTTTTTTTTGTGTGTCTAATCCGCATATATATCATCATTGCCCTTGATTTTCTTGACTGTATATCTCTTAAATTTCAACATATACACGTGTGATTTAGTTTACGAAGATTTTTCAATGCCGAGAACTTCGATCAGAGAGTAAAAAAGGCGTAAGGTTCACAATGGTGTAAAATTAAAATTGGATATACCGGGCTAGGATTCGAGTTACAGGAACAAGGGCCAAACCAACCACCTAAGAATTGAATCATCGAGCGAAAACACATGACAACCTCCTAGAAGCAGCTTTTCTTGCCACCAGACCTTTCTCCATCAATTAGTAATCTGATGCCGTCACTAAACACATTCCTTAAATTGTAGCCATTTGTTGAGTGTTTTTTTTTTGTGTGTCCAATCCGTATATATATCACCATTGCCCTTGATTTTCTTGACTGTATATCTCTTAAATGTCAACATATACACGTGTGATTTAGTTTTCGAAGATTTTTCAATGCTGAGAACCTCGATCAGAGAGTAAAAAATGCGTAAGGTTCACAATGGTGTAAAATTAAAACGGGATATATCGGGCTAGGATTGTAGTTACTGGAACAAGGGCCAAACCAACCACCCAAGAATGGAATCGTCGAGCGAAAACACTTGTCAACATCCTAGAAACAGCTTTCCTTGCCACCAGACCTTTCTCCATCAATTAGGAATCTTATGCCGTCACTAAACACATTCCTTAAATTGTAGCCATTTGTTGAGTGTTTTTTTTTGGTGTCTAATCCGCATATATATCACCATTGCCCTTGATTTTCTTGACTGTTGATCTCTTAAATGTCAACATATACACGTGTGATTTAGTTTACGAAGATTTTTCATTGCCGTGAACCTCGATCAGAGAGTAAAAAAGGCGTAAGGTTCATATTGGTGTAAAATTAAAATGGGACATACCTGGCTAGGATTCGAGTTACAGGAATAAGGGCCAAACCAACCACCCAAGAATGGAATCGTCGAGCGAAAACACTTGACAACCTCTTAGAAGCAGCTTTTCTTGCCACCAGACCTTTCTCCATCAATTAGGAATCTGATGCCGTCACTAAACACATTCCTTAAATTGTAGCCATTTGTTGAGTGTTTTTTTTTGGTGTCTAATCCACATATATATCACCATTGCCCTTGATTTTCTTGACTGTATATCTCTTAAATGTCAACATATACATGTGTGATTTAGTTTACGAAGATTTTTCAATGCCGAGAACCTCGATCAGAGACTAAAAAAGGCGTAAGGTTCACAATGGTGTAAAATTAAAATAGGATATACCTGGCTAAGATTCGAGTTACAGGAACAAGGGCCAAACCAACCACCCAAGAATGGAATCGTCGAGGGAAAACACTTAACAACCTCCTAGAAGCAGTTTTTCTTGCCACCAGACCTTTTTTCCATCAATTAGGAATCTGATGCCGTCACTAAACACATTCCTTAAATTGTAGCCACTTGTTGAGTGTTTTTTTTTTGTGTGTCTAATCCGCATATATATCACCATTGCCCTTGATTTTCTTGACTGTATATCTCTTAAATGTCAACATATACACATCTGATTTAGTTTACAAAGATTTTTCAATGCCGAGAACTTCGATCAGAGAGTAAAAAAGGCGTAAGGTTCACAATGGTGTAAAATTAAAATTGGATATACCGGGCTAGGATTTGAGTTACAGGAACAAGGGCCAAACCAACCACCCAAGAATGGAATCATCGAGCGAAAACACTTGACAACGTCCTAGAAGCAGCTTTTCTTGCCACCAGGCCTTTCTCCATTAATTAGGAATCTGATGTCGTCACTAAACACATTTCTTAAATTGTAGCCATTTGTTGAGTGTTTTTTTTGTGTGTCTAATCCGCATATATATCATCATTGCCCTTGATTTTCTTGACTGTATATCTCTTAAATTTCAACATATACACGTGTGATTTAGTTTACGAAGATTTTTCAATGCTGAGATCCTCGATCAGAGAGTAAAAAAGGCGTAAGGTTCATAATGGTGTAAAATTAAAACGGGATATATCGGGCTAGGATTCGAGTTACTGGAACAAGGGCCAAACCAACCACCCAATAATGGAATCGTCGAGCGAAAACACTTGACAACATCCTAGAAACAGCTTTTCTTTCCACCAGACCTTTCTCCATCAATTAGGAATCTTATGCCGTCAATAAACACATTCCTTAAATTGTAGCCATTTGTTGAGTGTTTTTTTTTGGTGTCTAATCCACATATATATCACCATTGCCCTTGATTTTCTTGACTGTATATCTCTTAAATGTCAACATATACACGTGTGATTTAGTTTACGAAGATTTTTCATTGCCGAGAACCTCGATCAGAGAGTAAAAAAGGCGTAAGGTTCATATTGGTGTAAAATTAAAATGGGACATACCTGGCTAGGATTCGAGTTACAGGAACAAGGGCCAAACCAACCACCCAAGAATGGAATCGTCGAGCGAAAACACTTGACAACCTCTTAGAAGCAGCTTTTCTTGCCACCAGACCTTTCTCCAACAATTAGGAATCTGATGCCGTCACGAAACACATTCCTTAAATTGTAGCCATTTGTTGAGTGTTTTTTTTTGGTGTCTAATCCACATATATATCACCATTGCCCTTGAGTTTCTTGACTGTATATCTCTTAAATTTCAACATATACACGTGTGATTTACTTTACGAAGATTTTTCAATGCTGAGAACCTCGATCAGAGAGTAAAAAAGGTGTAAGGTTCACAATGGTGTAAAATTAAAACGGGATATATCGGGATAGGATTCGAGTTACTGGAACAAGGGCCAAACCAACCACCCAATAATGGAATCGTCGAGCGAAAACACTTGACAACATCCTAGAAACAGCTTTTCTTGCCACCAGACCTTTCTCCATCAATTAGGAATCTTATGCCGTCACTAAACACATTCCCTAAATTGTAGCCATTTGTTGAGTGTTTTTTTTTGTGTGTCCAATCCGCATATATATCACCATTGCCCTTGATTTTCTTGACTGTATATCTCTTAAATGTCAACATATACACGTGTGATTTAGTTTACGAAGATTTTTCAATGCTAAGAACCTCGATCAGAGAGTAAAAAATGCGTAAGGTTCACAATTGTGTAAAATTAAAACGGGATATATCGGGCTAGGATTGTAGTTACTGGAACAAGGGCCAAACCAACCACCCAAGAATGGAATCGTCGAGCGAAAACACTTGACAACATCCTAGAAACAGCTTTTCTTGCCACCAGACCTTTCTCCATCAATTAGGAATCTTATGCCGTCACTAAACACATTCCATAAATTGTAGCCATTTGTTAAGTGTTTTTTTTTTTGGTGTCTAATCCGCATATATATCACCATTGCCCTTGATTTTCTTGACTGTTGATCTCTTAAATGTCAACATATACACGTGTGATTTAGTTTACGAAGATTTTTCGTTGCCGTGAACCTCGATCAGAGAGTAAAAAAGGCGTAAGGTTCATATTGGTGTAAAATTAAAATGGGACATACCTGGCTAGGATTCGAGTTACAGGAACAAGGGCCAAACCAACCACCCAAGAATGGAATCGTCGAGCGAAAACACTTGACAACCTCTTAGAAGCAGCTTTTCTTGCCACCAGACCTTTCTCCATCAATTAGGAATCTGATGCCGTCACGAAACACATTCCTTAAATTGTAGCCATTTGTTGAGTGTTTTTTTTTGGTGTCTAATCCACATATATATCACCATTGCCCTTGATTTTCTTGACTGTATATCTCTTAAATGTCAACATATACATGTGTGATTTAGTTTACGAAGATTTTTCAATGCCGAGAACCTCGATCAGAGACTAAAAAAGGCGTAAGGTTCACAATGGTGTAAAATTAAAATGGGATATACCTGGCTAAGATTCAAGTTACAGGAACAAGGGCCAAACCAACCACCCAAGAATGGAATCGTCGAGGGAAAACACTTAACAACCTCCTAGAAGCAGTTTTTCTTGCCACCAGACCTTTTTCCATCAATTAGGAATCTGATGCCGTCACTAAACACATTCCTTAAATTATAGCCATTTGTTGAGTGTTTTTTTTGTGTGTCTAATCCGCATATATATCACCATTGCCCTTGATTTTCTTGACTGTATATCTCTTAAATGTCAACATATACACATGTGATTTAGTTTACGAAGATTTTTCAATGCCGAGAACTTCGATCAGAGAGTAAAAAAGGCGTAAGGTTCACAATGGTGTAAAATTAAAATTGGATATACCGGGCTAGGATTTGAGTTACAGGAACAAGGGCCAAACCAACCACCCAAGAATGGAATCATCGAGCGAAAACACTTGACAACGTCCTAGAAGCAGCTTTTCTTGCCACCAGACCTTTCTCCATCAATTAGGAATCTGATGTCGTCACTAAACACATTTCTTAAATTGTAGCCATTTGTTGAGTGTTTTTTTTGTGTGTCTAATCCGCATATATATCATCATTGCCCTTGATTTTCTTGACTGTATATCTCTTAAATTTCAACATATACACGTGTGATTTAGTTTACGAAGATTTTTCAATGCTGAGATCCTCGATCAGAGAGTAAAAAAGGCGTAAGGTTCATAATGGTGTAAAATTAAAACGGGATATATCGGGCTAGGATTCGAGTTACTGGAACAAGGGCCAAACCAACCACCCAATAATGGAATCGTCGAGCGAAAACACTTGACAACATCCTAGAAACAGCTTTTCTTTCCACCAGACCTTTCTCCATCAATTAGGAATCTTATGCCGTCAATAAACACATTCCTTAAATTGTAGCCATTTGTTGAGTGTTTTTTTTTGGTGTCTAATCCACATATATATCACCATTGCCCTTGATTTTCTTGACTGTATATCTCTTAAATGTCAACATATACACGTGTGATTTAGTTTACGAAGATTTTTCATTGCCGAGAACCTCGATCAGAGAGTAAAAAAGGCGTAAGGTTCATATTGGTGTAAAATTAAAATGGGACATACCTGGCTAGGATTCGAGTTACAGGAACAAGGGCCAAACCAACCACCCAAGAATGGAATCGTCGAGCGAAAACACTTGACAACCTCTTAGAAGCAGCTTTTCTTGCCACCAGACCTTTCTCCAACAATTAGGAATCTGATGCCGTCACGAAACACATTCCTTAAATTGTAGCCATTTGTTGAGTGTTTTTTTTTGGTGTCTAATCCACATATATATCACCATTGCCCTTGATTTTCTTGACTGTATATCTCTTAAATGTCAACATATACACGTGTGATTTAGTTTACGAAGATTTTTCAATGTCGAGAACCTCGATCAGAGACTAAAAAAGGCGTAAGGTTCACAATGGTGTAAAATTAAAATGGGATATACCTGGCTAAGATTCGAGTTACAGGAATAAGGGCCAAACCAACCACCCAAGAATGGAATCGTCGAGGGAAAACACTTAACAACCTCCTAGAAGCAGTTTTTCTTGCCACCAGACCTTTCTCCATCAATTAGGAATCTGATGCCGTCGCTAAACACATTCCTTAAATTGTAGCCATTTGTTGAGTGTTTTTTTTTGTGTGTCTAATCCGCATATATATCACCATTGCCCTTGATTTTCTTGACTGTATATCTCTTAAATGTCAACATATACACGTGTGATTTAGTTTACGAAGATTTTTCAATGCCAAGAACTTCGATCAGAGAGTAAAAAAGGCGTAAGGTTCACAATGGTGTAAAATTAAAATTGGATATACCGGGCTAGGATTCGAGTTACAGGAACAAGGGCCAAACCAACCACCTAAGAATGGAATCATCGAGCGAAAACACTTGACAACCTCCTAGAAGCAGCTTTTCATGCCACCAGACCTTTCTCCATCAATTAGTAATCTGATGCCGTCACTAAACACATTCCTTAAATTGTAGCCATTTGTTGAGTGTTTTTTTTTTTTGTGTGTCCAATCCGCATATATATCACCATTGCCCTTGATTTTCTTGACTGTATATCTCTTAAATGTCAACATATACACGTGTGATTTAGTTTACGAAGATTTTTCAATGCTGAGAACCTCGATCAGAGAGTAAAAAATGCGTAAGGTTCACAATGGTGTAAAATTAAAACGGGATATATCGGGCTAGGATTGTAGTTACTGGAACAAGGGCCAAACCAACCACCCAAGAATGGAATCGTCGAGCGAAAACACTTGACAACATCCTAGAAACAGCTTTTCTTGCCACCAGACCTTTCTCCATCAATTAGGAATCTTATGCCGTCACTAAACACATTCCTTAAATTGTAGCCATTTGTTGAGTGTTTTTTTTTTGTGTCTAATCCGCATATATATCACCATTGCCCTTGATTTTCTAGACTGTTGATCTCTTAAATGTCAACATATACACGTGTGATTTAGTTTACGAAGATTTTTCATTGCCGTGAACCTCGATCAGAGAGTAAAAAAGGCGTAAGGTTCATATTGGTGTAAAATTAAAATGGGACATACCTGGCTAGGATTCGAGTTACAGGAACAAGGGCCAAACCAACCACTCTAGAATGGAATCGTCGAGCGAAAACACTTGACAACCTCTTAGAAGCAGCTTTTCTTGCCACCAGACCTTTCTCCATCAATTAGGAATCTGATGCCGTCACTAAACACATTCCTTAAATTGTAGCCATTTGTTGAGTGTTTTTTTTTGTGTCTAATCCACATATATATCACCATTGCCCTTGATTTTCTTGACTGTATATCTCTTAAATGTCAACATATACATGTGTGATTTAGTTTACGAAGATTTTTCAATGCCGAGAACCTCGATCAGAGACTAAAAAAGGCGTAAGGTTCACAATGGTGTAAAATTAAAATGGGATATACCTGGCTAAGATTCGAGTTACAGGAACAAGGGCCAAACCAACCACCCAAGAATGGAATCGTCGAGGGAAAACACTTAACAACCTCCTAGAAGCAGTTTTTCTTGCCACCAGACCCTTTTTCCATCAATTAGGAATCTGATGCCGTCACTAAACACATTCCTTAAATTGTAGCCATTTGTTGAGTGTTTTTTTGGTGTGTCTAATCCGCATATATATCACCATTGCCCTTGATTTTCTTGACTGTATATCTCTTAAATGTCAACATATACACATGTGATTTAGTTTACGAAGATTTTTCAATGCCGAGAACTTCGATCAGAGAGTAAAAAAGGCGTAAGGTTCACAATGGTGTAAAATTAAAATTGGATATACCGGGCTAGGATTTGAGTTACAGGAACAAGGGCCAAACCAACCACCCAAGAATGGAATAATCGAGCGAAAACACTTGACAACGTCCTAGAAGCAGTTTTTCTTGCCACCAGACCTTTCTCCATCAATTAAGAATCTGATGTCGTCACTAAACACATTTCTTAAATTGTAGCCATTTGTTCAGTGTTTTTTTTGTGTGTCTAATCCGCATATATATCATCATTGCCCTTGATTTTCTTGACTGTATATCTCTTAAATTTCAACATATACACGTGTGATTTAGTTTACGAAGATTTTTCAATGCTGAGAACCTCGATCAGAGAGTAAAAAAGGTGTAAGGTTCACAATGGTGTAAAATTAAAACGGGATATATCGGGCTAGGATTCTAGTTACTGGAACAAGGGCCAAACCAACCACCCAATAATGGAATCGTCGAGCGAAAACACTTGACAACATCCTAGAAACAGCTTTTCTTGCCACCAGACCTTTCTCCATCAATTAGGAATCTTATGCCGTCACTAAACACATTCCTTAAATTGTAGCCATTTGTTGAGTGTTTTTTTTTTGGTGTCTAATCCACATATATATCACCATTGCCCTTGATTTTCTTGACTGTATATCTCTTAAATGTCAACAGATACACGTGTGATTTAGTTTACGAAGATTTTTCATTGCCGAGAATCTCGATCAGAGAGTAAAAAAGGCGTAAGGTTCATATTGGTGTAAAATTAAAATGGGACATACCTGGCTAGGATTCGAGTTACAGGAACAAGGGCCAAACCAACCACCCAAGAATGGAATTGTCGAGCGAAAACACTTGACAACCTCCTAAAAGCAGTTTTTCTTACCACCAGACCTTTTTCCATCAATTAGGAATCTGATGCCGTCACGAAACACATTCCTTAAATTGTAGCCATTTGTTGAGTGTTTTTTTTTTGTGTGTCTAATCCGCATATATATCACCATTGCCCTTGATTTTCTTGACTGTATATCTCTTAAATGTCAACATATACACGTGTGATTTAGTTGACGAAAATTTTTCGATGCCGAGAACTTCGATCAGAGAGTAAAAAAGGCGTAAGGTTCACATTGGTGTAAAATTAAAATTGGATATACCGGGCTAGGATTCAAGTTACAGGAACAAGGGCCAAACCAACCACCCAAGAATGGAATCATCGAGCGAAAACACTTGACAACGTCCTAGAAGCAGCTTTTCTTGCCACCAGACCTTTCTCCATCAATTAGGAATCTGATGCCGTCACTAAACACATTCCTTAAATTGTAGCCATTTGTTTAGTGTTTTTTTTGTGTGTCTAATCCGCATATATATCACCAATGCCCATGATTTTCTTGACTGTATATCTCTTAAATGTCAACATATACACGTGTGATTTAGTTTACGAAGATTTTTCAATGCTGAGAACCTCGATCAGAGAGTAAAAAAGGCGTAAGGTTCACAATGGTGAAAAATTAAAACGGGATATATCGGGCTAGGATTCGAGTTACTAGAACAAGGGCCAAACCAACCACCCAAGAATGGAATCGTCGAACGAAAACACTTGACAACATCCTAGAAACAGCTTTTCTAGCCACCAGACCTTTCTCCATCAATTAGGAATCTTATGCCGTCACTAAACACATTCCTTAAATTGTAGCCATTTGTTGAGTGTTTTTTTTTTGTGTCTAATCCGCATATATATCACCATTTCCCTCGATTTTCTTGACTGTATATCTCTTAAATGTCAACATATACACGTGTGATTTAGTTTACGAAGATTTTTCATTGCCGAGAACCTCGATCAGAGAGTAAAAAGGCGTAAGGTTCATATTGGTGTAAAATTAAAATGGGACATACCTGGCTAGGATTCGAGTTACAGGAACAAGGGCCAAACCAACCACCCAAGAATGGAATCGTCGAGGGAAAACACTTAACAACCTCCTAGAAGCAGCTTTTCTTGCCACCAGACCTTTCTCCATCAATTAGGAATCTGATGCCGTCACGAAACATATTCCTTAAATTGTAGCCATTTGTTGAGTGTTTTTTTTTTGTGTCTAATCCACATATATATCACCATTGCTCTAGATTTTCTTGACTGTATATCTCTTAAATGTCAACATATACAAGTGTGATTTAGTTTACGAAGATTTTTCAATGCCGAGAACCTCGATCAGAGACTAAAAAAGGCGTAAGGTTCACAATGGTGTAAAAATAAAATGGGATATAGCTGGCTAAGATTCGTGTTACAGGAACAAGGGCCAAACCAACCACCCAAGAATGGAATCGTCGAGGGAAAACACTTAACAACCTCCTAGAAGCAGTTTTTCTTGCCACCGGACCTTTCTCCATCAATTAGGAATCTGATTCCGTCACTAAACACATTCCTTAAATTGTAGCCATTTGTTGAGTGTTTTTTTTTGTGTGTCTAATCCGCATATATATCACCATTGCCCTTGATTTTCTTGACTGTATATCTCTTAAATGTCAACATATACACGTGTGATTTAGTTTACGAAGATTTTTCAATGCCGAGAACTTCGATCAGAGAGTAAAAAAGGCGTAAGGTTCACAATGGTGTAAAATTAAAATTGGATATACCGGGCTAGGATTCGAGTTACAGGAACAAGGGCCAAACCAACCACCCAAGAATGGAATCATCGAGCGAAAACACTTGACAACCACCTAGAAGCAACTTTTCTTGCCACCAGACCCTTCTCCATCAATTAGGAATCTGATGCCGTCACTAAACACATTCCTTAAATTGTAGCCATTTGTTGAGTGTTTTTTTTTTGTGTGTCTAATCCGGATATATATCACCATTGCCCTTGATTTTCTAGACTGTATATCTCTTAAATGTCAACATATACACGTGTGATTTAGTTTACGATGATTTTTCAATGCTGAGAACCTCGATCAGAGAGTAAAAAAGGCGTAAGGTTCACAATGGTGTAAAATTAAAACAGGATATATCGGGCTAGGATTCGAGTTACTTGAACAAGTGCCAAACCAACCACCCAAGAACGGAATCGTTGAGAGAAAACACTTGATAACCTCCTAGAAGCAGCTTTTCTTACCACGAGACCTTTCTCCATCAATTAGGAATCTGATGCCGTCACTAAACACATTCCTTAAATTGTAGCCATTTGTTAAGCGTTTTTTTTTGTATATAATCCGCATATATATCACCATTGCCCTTTATTTTCTTGACTGTATATCTCTTAAATGTCAACATATACACGTGTGATTTAGTTTACGAAGATTTTTCAATGCCGAGAACCTCGATCAGAGAGTAAATAAGGCGTAAGGTTCACAATGGTGTAAAATTAAAATTGGAGAAACCGGGCTAGGATTCGAGTTACATGAACAAGGGCCAAACCAACCACCCAAGAATGGAATCATCGAACGAAAACACTTAACAACATCCTAGAAACAGCTTTTCTAGCCACCAGACCTTTCTCCATCATTTAGGAATCTTATGCCGTCACTAAACACATTCCTTAAATTGTAGCCATTTATTGAGTGTTTTTTTTTGTGTCTAATCCGCATATATATCACCATTTCCCTCAATTTTCTTGACTGTATATCTCTTAAATGTCAACATATACACGTGTGATTTAGTTTACGAAGATTTTTCATTGCCGAGAACCTCGATCAGAGAGTAAAAAAGGCGTAAGGTTCATATTGGTGTAAAATTAAAATGGGACATACCTGGCTAGGATTCGAGTTACAGGAACAAGGGACAAACCAACCACCCAAGAACGGAATCGTCGAGCGAAAACACTTGACAACCTCTTAGAAGCAGCTTTTCTTGCCACCAGACCTTTCTCCATCAATTAGGAATCTGATGCCGTCACGAAACACATTCCTTAAATTGTAGCCATTTGTTGAGTGTTTTTTTTTGGTGTCTAATCCACATATATATCACCATTGCCCTTGATTTTCTTGACTGTATATCTCTTAAATGTCAACATATACATGTGTGATTTAGTTTACGAAGATTTTTCAATGCCGAGAACCTCGATCAGAGACTAAAAAAGGCGTAAGGTTCACAATGGTGTAAAATTAAAATGGGATATACCTGGCTAAGATTCGAGTTACAGGAACAAGGGCCAAACCAACCACCCAAGAATGGAATCGTCGAGGGAAAACACTTAACAACCTCCTAGAAGCAGTTTTTCTTGCCACCAGACCCTTTTTCCATCAATTAGGAATCTGATGCCGTCACTAAACACATTCCTTAAATTGTAGCCATTTGTTGAGTGTTTTTTTTTGTGTGTCTAATCCGCATATATATCACCATTGCCCTTGATTTTCTTGACTGTATATCTCTTAAATGTCAACATATACACATGTGATTTAGTTTACGAAGATTTTTCAATGCCGAGAACTTCGATCAGAGAGTAAAAAAGGCGTAAGGTTCACAATGGTGTAAAATTAAAATTGGATATACCGGGCTAGGATTTGAGTTACAGGAACAAGGGCCAAACCAACCACCCAAGAATGGAATCATCGAGCGAAAACACTTGACAACGTCCTAGAAGCAGCTTTTCTTGCCACCAGACCTTTCTCCATCAATTAAGAATCTGATGTCGTCACTAAACACATTTCTTAAATTGTAGCCATTTGTTCAGTGTTTTTTTTGTGTGTCTAATCCGCATATATATCATCATTTCCCTTGATTTTCTTGACTGTATATCTCTTAAATTTCAACATATACACGTGTGATTTAGTTTATGAAGATTTTTCAATGCTGAGAACCTCGATCAGAGAGTAAAAAAGGTGTAAGGTTCACAATGGTGTAAAATTAAAACGGGATATATCGGGCTAGGATTCTAGTTACTGGAACAAGGGCCAAACCAACCACCCAATAATGGAATCGTCGAGCGAAAACACTTGACAACATCCTAGAAACAACTTTTCTTGCCACCAGACCTTTCTCCATCAATTAGGAATCTTATGCCGTCACTAAACACATTCCTTAAATTGTAGCCATTTGTTGAGTGTTTTTTTTTGGTGTCTAATCCACATATATATCACCATTGCCCTTGATTTTCTTGACTGTATATCTCTTAAATGTCAACATATACACGTGTGATTTAGTTTACGAAGATTTTTCATTGCCGAGAATCTCGATCAGAGAGTAAAAAAGGCGTAAGGTTCATATTGGTGTAAAATTAAAATGGGACATACCTGGCTAGGATTCGAGTTACAGGAACAAGGGCCAAACCAACCACCCAAGAATGGAATTGTCGAGCGAAAACACTTGACAACCTCCTAAAAGCAGTTTTTCTTACCACCAGACCTTTTTCCATCAATTAGGAATCTGATGCCGTCACGAAACACATTCCTTAAATTGTTTCCATTTGTTGAGTGTTTTTTTTTTGTGTGTCTAATCCGCATATATATCACCATTGCCCTTGATTTTCTTGACTGTATATCTCTTAAATGTCAACATATACACGTGTGATTTAGTTGACGAAAATTTTTCAATGCCGAGAACTTCGATCAGAGAGTAAAAAAGGCGTAAGGTTCACATTGGTGTAAAATTAAAATTGGATATACCGGGCTAGGATTCGAGTTACAGGAACAAGGGCCAAACCAACCACCCAAGAATGGAATCATCGAGCGAAAACACTTGACAACGTCCTAGAAGCAGCTTTTCTTGCCACCAGACCTTTCTCCATCAATTAGGAATCTGATGCCGTCACTAAACACATTCCTTAAATTGTAGCCATTTGTTGAGTGTTTTTTTTGTGTGTCTAATCCGCATATATATCACCAATGCCCATGATTTTCTTGACTGTATATCTCTTAAATGTCAACATATACACGTGTGATTTAGTTTACGAAGATTTTTCAATGCTGAGAACCTCGATCAGAGAGTAAAAAAGGCGTAAGGTTCACAATGGTGAAAAATTAAAACGGGATATATCGGGCTAGGATTCGAGTTACTAGAACAAGGGCCAAACCAACCACCCAAGAACGGAATCGTCGAACGAAAACACTTGACAACATCCTAGAAACAGCTTTTCTAGCCACCAGACCTTTCTCCATCAATTAGGAATATTATGCCGTCACTAAACACATTCCTTAAATTGTAGCCATTTGTTGAGTGTTTTTTTTTTGTGTCTAATCCGCATATATATCACCATTTCCCTCGATTTTCTTGACTGTATATCTCTTAAATGTCAACATATACACGTGTGATTTAGTTTACGAAGATTTTTCATTGCCGAGAACCTCGATCAGAGAGTAAAAAGGGCGTAAGGTTCATATTGGTGTAAAATTAAAATGGGACATACCTGGCTAGGATTCGAGTTACAGGAACAAGGGCCAAACCAACCACCCAAGAATGGAATCGTCGAGCGAAAACACTTAACAACCTCCTAGAAGCAGCTTTTCTTGCCACCAGACCTTTCTCCATCAATTAGGAATCTGATGCCGTCACGAAACACATTCCTTAAATTGTAGCCATTTGTTGAGTGTTTTTTTTTTTTGTGTCTAATCCACATATATATCATCATTGCTCTAGATTTTCTTGACTGTATATCTCTTAAATGTCAACATATACAAGTGTGATTTAGTTTACGAAGATTTTTCAATGCCGAGAACCTCGATCAGAGACTAAAAAAGGCGTAAGGTTCACAATGGTGTAAAATTAAAATGGGATATAGCTGGCTAAGATTCGTGTTACAGGAACAAGGGCCAAACCAACCACCCAAGAATGGAATCGTCGAGGGAAAACACTTAACAACCTCCTAGAAGCAGTTTTTCTTGCCACCGGACCTTTCTCCATCAATTAGGAATCTGATTCCGTCACTAAACACATTCCTTAAATTGTAGCCATTTGTTGAGTGTTTTTTTTGTGTGTCTAATCCGCATATATATCACCATTGCCCTTGATTTTCTTGACTGTATATCTCTTAAATGTCAACATATACACGTGTGATTTAGTTTACGGAGATTTTTCAATGCCGAGAACTTCGATCAGAGAGTAAAAAAGGCGTAAGGTTCACAATGGTGTAAAATTAAAATTGGATATACCGGGCTAGGATTCGAGTTACAGGAACAAGGGCCAAACCAACCACCCAAGAATGGAATCATCGAGCGAAAACACTTGACAACCACCTAGAAGCAACTTTTCTTGCCACCAGACCCTTCTCCATCAATTAGGAATCTGATGCCGTCACCAAACACATTCCTTAAATTGTAGCCATTTGTTGAGTGTTTTTTTTTTGTGTGTCTAATCCGGATATATATCACCATTGCCCTTGATTTTCTAGACTGTATATCTCTTAAATGTCAACATATACACGTGTGATTTAGTTTACGAAGATTTTTCAATGCTGAGAACCTCGATCAGAGAGTAAAAAAGGCGTAAGGTTCACAATGGTGTAAAATTAAAACAGGATATATCGGGCTAGGATTCGAGTTACTGGAACAAGTGCCAAACCAACCACCCAAGAACGGAATCGTTGAGCGAAAACACTTGACAACCTCCTAGAAGCAGCTTTTCTTACCACGAGACCTTTCTCCATCAATTAGGAATCTGATGCCGTCACTAAACACATTCCTTAAATTGTAGCCATTTGTTAAGCGTTTTTTTTTTGTATATAATCCGCATATATATCACCATTGCCCTTTATTTTCTTGACTGTATATCTCTTAAATGTCAACATATACACGTGTGATTTAGTTTACGAAGATTTTTCAATGCCGAGAACCTCGATCAGAGAGTAAAAAAGGCGTAAGGTTCACAATGGTGTAAAATTAAAATTGGAGATACCGGGCTAGGATTCGAGTTACATGAACAAGGGCCAAACCAACCACCCAAGAATGGAATCATCGAACGAAAACACTTGACAACATCCTAGAAACAGCTTTTCTAGCCACCAGACCTTTCTCCATCATTTAGGAATCTTATGCCGTCACTAAACACATTCCTTAAATTGTAGCCATTTATTGAGTGTTTTTTTTTGTGTCTAATCCGCATATATATCACCATTTCCCTTGATTTTCTTGACTGTATATCTCTTAAATGTCAACATATACACGTGTGATTTAGTTTACGAAGATTTTTCATTGCCGAGAACCTCGATCAGAGAGTAAAAAAGGCGTAAGGTTCATATTGGTGTAAAATTAAAATGGGACATACCTGGCTAGGATTCGAGTTACAGGAACAAGGGCCAAACCAACCACCCAAGAACGGAATCGTCGAGCGAAAACACTTGACAACCTCTTAGAAGCAGCTTTTCTTGCCACCAGACCTTTCTCCATCAATTAGGAATCTGATGCCGTCACGAAACACATTCCTTAAATTGTAGCCATTTGTTGAGTGTTTTTTTTTTTGGTGTCTAATCCACATATATATCACCATTGCTCTTGATTTTCTTGACTGTATATCTCTTAAATGTCAACATATACATTTGTGATTTAGTTTACGAAGATTTTTCAATGCCGAGAACCTTGATCAGAGACTAAAAAAGGCGTAAGGTTCACAATGGTGTAAAATTAAAATGGGATATACCTGGCTAAGATTCGTGTTACAGGAACAAGGGACAAACCAACCACCCAAGAATGGAATCGTCGAGGGAAAACACTTAACAACCTCCTAGAAGCAGTTTTTCTTGCCACCAGACCTTTCTCCATCAATTAGGAATCTGATGCCGTCACTAAACACATTCCTTAAATTGTAGCGATTTGTTGAGTGTTTTTTTTGTGTGTCTAATCCGCATATATATCACCATTGCCCTTGATTTTCTTGACTGTATATCTCTTAAATGTCAACATATACACGTGTGATTTAGTTTACGAAGATTTTTCAATGCCGAGAACTTCGATCAGAGAGTAAAAAAGGCGTAAGGTTCACAATGGTGTAAAATTAAAATTGGATATACCGGGCTAGGATTCGAGTTACAGGAACAAGGGCCAAACCAACCACCCAAGAATGGAATCATCGAGCGAAAACACTTGACAACCTCCTAGAAGCAGCTTTTCTTGCCACCAGACCTTTCTCCATCAATTAGGAATCTGAGGCCGTCACTAAACACATTTCTTAAATTTTAGCCATTTGTTGAGTGTTTTTTTTTGTGTGTCTAATCCGCATATATATCACCATTGCCCTTGATTTTCTAGACTGTATATCTCTTAAATGTCAACATATACACGTGTGATTTAGTTTACAAAGATTTTTCAATGCTGAGAACCTCGATCAGAGAGTAAAAAAGGCGTAAGGTTCACAATGGTGTAAAATTAAAACAGGATATATCGGGCTAGGATTCGAGTTACTGGAACAAGTGCCAAACCAACCCCCCAAGAACGAAATCGTTGAGTGAAAACACTTGACAACCTCCTAGAAGCAGCTTTTCTTACCACGAGACCTTTCTCCATCAATTAGGAATCTGATGCCGTCACTAAACACATTCCTTAAATTGTAGCCATTTGTTAAGCGTTTTTTTTTTTGTATATAATCCGCATATATATCACCATTGCCCTTTATTTTCTTGACTGTATATCTCTTAAATGTCAACATATACACGTGTGATTTAGTTTACGAAGATTTTTCAATGCCGAGAACCTCGATCAGAGAGAAAAAAGGCGTAAGGTTCACAATGGTGTAAAATTAAAATTGGATATACCGGGCTAGGATTCGAGTTACATGAACAAGGGCCAAACCAACCACCCAAGAATGGAATCATCGAGCGAAAACACTTGACAACCTCCTAGAAGCAGCTTTTCTTGCCACCAGACCTTTCTCCATCAATTAGGAATCTGATGCCGTCACTAAACACATTCCTTAAATTGTAGCCATTTGTTGAGTGTTTTTTTTTGTGTGTCTAATCCGCATATATATCACCATTGCCCTTGATTTTCTTGACTGTATATCTCTTAAATATCAACATATACACGTGTGATTTAGTTTACGAAGATTTTTCAATGCTGAGAACCTCGATCAGAGAGTAAAAAAGGCGTAAGGTTCACAATGGTGTAAAATTAAAACGGGATATATCGGGCTAGGATTCGAGTTACTGGAACAAGGGCCAAACCAACCACCCAAGAATGGAATCGTCAAGCGAAAATACTTGACAACATCCTAGAAACAGCTTGTCTTGCCACCAGACCTTTCTCCATCAATTAGGAATCTTATGCCGTCACTAAACACATTCCTTAAATTGTAGCCATTTGTTGGGTGTTTTTTTTTGTGTCTAATCCGCATATATATCACCATTGCCCTTGATTTTCTTGACTGTATATCTCTTAAATGTCAACATATACACGTGTGATTTAGTTTACGAAGATTTTTCATTGCCGAGAACCTCGAGCAGAGAGTAAAAAAGGCGTAAGGTTCATATTGGTGTAAAATTAAAATGGGACATACCTGGCTAGGATTCGAGTTACAGGAACAAGGGCTAAACCAACCACCCAAGAATGGAATCGTCGAGCGAAAACACTTGACAACCTCTTAGAAGCAGCTTTTCTTGCCACCAGACCTTTCTCCATCAATTAGGAATCTGATGCCGTCACGAAACACATTCCTTAAATTGTAGCCATTTGTTGAGTGTTTTTTTTTTGGTGTCTAATCCACATATATATATCACCATTGCCATTGATTTTCTTGTTTGTATATCTCTTAAATGTCAACATATACGTGTGTGATTTAGTTTACGAAGATTTTTCAATGCCGAGAACCTCGAGCAGAGAGTAAAAAAGGCGTAAGGTTCATATTGGTGTAAAATTAAAATGGGACATACCTGGCTAGGATTCGAGTTACAGGAATAAGGGCCAAACCAACCACCCAAGAATGGAATCGTCGAGCGAAAACACTTGACAACCTCCTAGAAGCAACTTTTCTTACCACGAGACCTTTCTCCATCAATTAGGAATCTGATGCCGTTACTAAACACATTCCTTAAATTGTAGCCATTTGTTAAGCGTTTTTTTTTTGTATATAATCCGCATATATATCACCATTGCCCTTTATTTTCTTGACTGTATATCTCTTAAATGTCAACATATACACGTGTGATTTAGTTTACGAAGATTTTTCAATGCCGAGAACCTCGATCAGAGACTAAAAACGGCGTAAGGTTCACAATGGTGTAAAATTAAAATTGGATATACCGGGCTAGGATTCGAGTTACATGAACAAGGGCCAAACCAACCACCCAAGAATGGAATCATCGAGCGAAAACACTTGACAACCTCCAAGAAGCAGCTTTTCTTGCCACCAGACCTTTCTCCATCAATTAGGAATCTGATGCCGTCACTAAACACATTCCTTAAATTGTAGCCATTTGTTGAGTGTTTTTTTTTGTGTGTCTAATCCGCATATATATCACCATTGCCCTTGATTTTCTTGACTGTATATCTCTTAAATGTCAACATATACACGTGTGATTTAGTTTACGAAGATTTTTCAATGCTGAGAACCTCGATCAGAGAGTAAAAAAGGCGTAAGGTTCACAATGGTGTAAAATTAAAACGGGATATATCGGGCTAGGATTCGAGTTACTGGAACAAGGGCCAAACCAACCACCCAAGAATGGAATCGTCAAGCGAAAATACTTGACAACATCCTAGAAACAACTTTTCTTGCCACCAGACCTTTCTCCATCAATTAGGAATCTTATGCCGTCACTAAACACATTCCTTAAATTGTAGCCATTTGTTGAGTGTTTTTTTTTTGTGTCTAATCCGCATATATATCACCATTGCCCTTGATTTTCTTGACTGTATATCTCTTAAATGTCAACATATACATGTGAGATTTAGTTTATGAAGATTTTTCATTGCCGAGAACCTCGATCAGAGAGTAAAAAAGGCGTAAGGTTCATATTGGTGTAAAATTAAAATGGGACATACCTGGCTAGGATTCGAGTTACAGGAACAAGGGCCAAACCAACCACCCAAGAACGGAATCGTCGAGCGAAAACACTTGACAACCTCTTAGAAGCAGCTTTTCTTGCCACCAGACCTTTCTCCATCAATTAGGAATCTGATGCCGTCACGAAACACATTCCTTAAATTGTAGCCATTTGTTGAGTGTTTTTTTTTTTGGTGTCTAATCCTCATATATATCACCATTGCCCTTGATTTTCTTGACTGTATATCTCTTAAATGTCAACATATACATGTGTGATTTAGTTTACGAAGATTTTTCAATGCCGAGAACCTAGATCAGAGACTAAAAAAGGCGTAAGGTTCACAATGGTGTAAAATTAAAATGGGATATACCTGGCTAAGATTCGAGTTACAGGAACAAGGGCCAAACCAACCACCCAAGAATGGAATCGTCGAGCGAAAACACTTGACAACCTCCTAGAAGCAGCGTTTCTTACCACGAGACCTTTCTCCATCAATTAGGAATCTGATGCCGTCACTAAACACATTCCTTAAATTGTAGCCATTTGTTAAGCGTTTTTTTTTTTTGTATATAATCCGCATATATATCACCATTGCCCTTTATTTTCTTGACTGTATATCTCTTAAATGTCAACATATACACGTGTGATTTAGTTTACGAAGATTTTTCAATGCCGAGAAACTCGATCAAAGAGAAAAAAGGCGTAAGGTTCACAATGGTGTAAAATTAAAATTGGATATACCGGGCTAGGATTCGAGTTACATGAACAAGGGCCAAACCAACCACCCAAGAATGGAATCATCGAGCGAAAACACTTGACAACCTCCTAGAAGCAGCTTTTCTTGCCACCAGACCTTTCTCCATCAATTAGGAATCTGATGCCGTCACTAAACACATTCCTTAAATTGTAGCCATTTGTTGAGTGTTTTTTTTTTGTGTGTCTAATCCGCATATATATCACCATTGCCCTTGATTTTCTTGACTGTATATCTCTTAAATGTCAACATATACACGTGTGATTTAGTTTACGAAGATTTTTCAATGCTGAGAACCTCGATCAGAGAGTAAAAAAGGCGTAAGGTTCACAATGGTGTAAAATTAAAACGGGATATATCGGGCTAGGATTCGAGTTACTGGAACAAGGGCCAAACCAACCACCCAAGAATGGAATCGTCAAGCGAAAATACTTGACAACATCCTAGAAACAGCTTTTCTTGCCACCAGACCTTTCTCCATCAATTAGGAATCTTATGCCGTCACTAAAAACATTCCTTAAATTGTAGCCATTTGTTGAGTGTTTTTTTTTTGTGTCTAATCCGCATATATATCACCATTGCCCTTGATTTTCTTGACTGTATATCTCTTAAATGTCAACATATACACGTGTGATTTGGTTTACGAAGATTTTTCATTGCCGAGAACCTCGATCAGAGAGTAAAAAAGGCGTAAGGTTCATATTGGTGTAAAATTAAAATGGGACATACCTGGCTAGGATTCGAGTTACAGGAACAAGGGCCAAACCAACCACCCAAGAATGGAATCGTCGAGAGAAAACACTTGACAACCTCTTAGAAGCAGCTTTTCTTGCCACCAGACCTTTCTCCATCAATTAGGAATCTGATGCCGTCACGAAACACATTCCTTAAATTGTAGCCATTTATTGAGTGTTTTTTTTTGTGTGTCTAATCCACATATATATCACCATTGCCCTTGATTTTCTTGATTGTATATCTCTTAAATGTCAACATATACATGTTTGATTTAGTTTACGAAGATTTTTCATTGCCGAGAACCTCGATCAGAGAGTAAAAAAGGCGTAAGGTTCACAATGGTGTAAAATTAAAATGGGATATACCTGGCTAAGATTCGTGTTACAGGAACAAGGGACAAACCAACCACTCAAGAATGGAATCGTCGAGGGAAAACACTTAACAACCTCCTAGAAGCAGTTTTTCTTGCCACCAGACCTTCCTCCATCGATTAGGAATCTGATGCCGTCACTAAACACATTCCTTAAATTGTAGCCATTTATTGAGTGTTTTTTTTGTGTGTCTAATCCGCATATATATCACCATTGCCCTTGATTTTCTTGACTGTATATCTCTTAAATGTCAACATATACACGTGTGATTTAGTTTACGAAGATTTTTCAATGCCGAGAACTTCGATCAGAGAGTAAAAAAGGCGTAAGGTTCACAATGGTGTAAAATTAAAATTGGATATACCGGGCTAGGATTCGAGTTACAGGAACAAGGGCCAAACCAACCACCCAAGAATGGAATCATCGAGCGAAAACACTTGACAACCTCCTAGAAGCAGCTTTTCTTGCCACCAGACCTTTCTCCATCAATTAGGAATCTGATGCCGTCACTAAACACATTCCTTAAATTGTAGCCATTTGTTGAGTGTTTTTTTTTTGTGTGTCTAATCCGCATATATATCACCATTGCCCTTGATTTTCTAGACTGTATATCTCTTAAATGTCAACATATACACGTATGATTTAGTTTACGAAGATTTTTCAATGCTGAGAACCTCGATCAGAGAGTAAAAAAGGCGTAAGGTTCACAATGGTGTAAAATTAAAACAGGATATATCGGGCCAGGATTCGAGTTACTGGAACAAGTTCCAAACCAACCACCCAAGAACGGAATCGTTGAGCGAAAACACTTGACAACCTCCTAGAAGCAGCTTTTCTTACCACGAGACATTTCTCCATCAATTAGGAATCTGATGCCGTCACTAAACACATTCCTTAAATTGTAGCCATTTGTTAAGCGTTTTTTTTTGTATATAATCCGCATATATATCACCATTGCCCTTTATTTTCTTGACTGTATATCTCTTAAATGTCAACATATACACGTGTGATTAAGTTTACGAAGATTTTTCAATGCTGAGAACCTCGATCAGAGAGTAAAAAAGGCGTAAGGTTCACAATGGTGTAAAATTAAAACGGGATATATCGGGCTAGGATTCTAGTTACTGGAACAAGGGCCAAACCAAGCACCCAAGAATGGAATCGTCGAGCGAAAACACTTGACAACATCCTAGAAACAGCTTTTCTTGCCACCAGACCTTTCTCCATCAATTAGGAATCTTATGCCGTCACTAAACACATTCCTTAAATTCTAGCCATTTGTTGAGTGTTTTTTTTTGTGTGTCTAATCCGCATATATATCACCATTGCCCTTGATTTTCTTGACTGTATATCTCTTAAATGTCAACATATACACGTGTGATTTAGTTTACGAATATTTTTCAATGCCGAGAACCTCGATGATAGAGTAAAAAAGGCGTAAGGTTCACAATGGTGTAAAATTAAAATTGGATATACCGGGTTAGGATTCGAGTTACATGAACAAGGGCCAAACCAACCACCCAAGAATGGAATCATCGAGCGAAAACACTTGACAACCTCCTAGAAGCAGCTTTTCTTGCCACCAGACCTTTCTCCATCAATTAGGAATCTGATGCCGTCACTAAACACATTCCTTAAATTGTAGCCATTTGTTGAGTGTTTTTTTTTGTGTGTCTAATCCGCATATATATCACCATTGCCCTTGATTTTCTTGACTGTATATCTCTTAAATGTCAACATATACACGTGTGATTTAGTTTACGAAGATTTTTCAATGCTGAGAACCTCGATCAGAGAGTAAAAAAGGCGTAAGGTTCACAATGGTGTAAAATTAAAACAGGATATATCGGGCTAGGATTCGAGTTACTGGAACAAGGGCCAAACCAACCACCCAAGAATGGAATCGTCAAGCGAAAATACTTGACAA
Organism: Helianthus tuberosus; assembly: GCA_030545235.1. Classification (NCBI taxonomy): domain Eukaryota; kingdom Viridiplantae; phylum Streptophyta; class Magnoliopsida; order Asterales; family Asteraceae; genus Helianthus; species Helianthus tuberosus. Next base: position 40,408,467 of record CM060385.1, on the reverse strand, counting down.
CATCCAAGAAACAGCTTTTCTTGCCACCAGACCTTTCTCCATCAATTAGGAATCTTATGCCGTCACTAAACACATTCCTTAAATTGTAGCCATTTGTTGAGTGTTTTTTTTTGTGTCTAATCCGCATATATATCACCATTGCCCTTGATTTTCTTGACTGTATATCTCTTAAATGTCAACATATACACGTGTGATTTAGTTTACGAAGATTTTTCATTGCCGAGAACCTCGATCAGAGAGTAAAAAAGGTGTAAGGTTCATATTGGTGTAAAATTAAAATGGGACATACCTGGCTAGGATTCGAGTTACAGGAACAAGGGCCAAACCAACCACCCAAGAACGGAATCGTCGAGCGAAAACACCTGACAACCTCTTAGAAGAAGCTTTTCTTGCCACCAGACCTTTCTCCATCAATTAGGAATCTGATGCCGTCACGAAACACATTCCTTAAATTGTAGCCATTTGTTGAGTGTTTTTTTTTTGGTGTCTAATCCACATATATATCACCATTGCCCTTGATTTTCTTGATTGTATATCTCTTAAATGTCAACATATACATGTGTGATTTAGTTTACGAAGATTTTTCAATGCCGAGAACCTCGATCAGAGACTAAAAAAGGCGTAAGGTTCACAATGGTGTAAAATTAAAATGGGATATACCTGGCTAAGATTCGTGTTACAGGAACAAGGGACAAACCAACCACTCAAGAATGGAATCGTCGAGGGAAAACACTTAACAACCTCCTAGAAGCAGTTTTTCTTGCCACCAGACCTTTCTCCATCAATTAGGAATCTGATGCCGTCACTAAACACATTCCTTAAATTGTAGCCATTTGTTGAGTGTTTTTTTTTTGTGTGTCTAATCCGCATATATATCACCATTGCCCTTGATTTTCTTGACTGTATATCTCTTAAATGTCAACATATACACGTGTGATTTAGTTTACGAAGATTTTTCAATGCCGAGAACTTCGATCAGAGAGTAAAAAAGGCGTAAGGTTCACAATGGTGTAAAATTAAAATTGGATATACCGGGCTAGGATTCGAGTTACAGTAACAAGGGCCAAACCAACCACCCAAGAATGGAATCATCGAGCGAAAACACTTAACAACCTCCTAGAAGCAGCTTTTCTTGCCACCAGACCTTTCTCCATCAATTAGGAATCTGATGCCGTCACTAAACACATTCCTTAAATTGTAGCCATTTGTTAAGTGTTTTTTTTTTGTGTGTCTAATCCGCATATATATCACCATTGCCCTTGATTTTCTAGACTGTATATCTCTTAAATGTCAACATATACACGTGTGATTTAGTTTACGAAGATTTTTCAATGCTGAGAACCTCGATCAGAGAGTAAAAAAGGCGTAAGGTTCACAATGGTGTAAAATTAAAACAGGATATATCGGGCCAGGATTCGAGTTACTGGAACAAGTGCCAAACCAACCACCCAAGAACGGAATCGTTGAGCGAAAACACTTGACAACCTCCTAGAAGCAGCTTTTCTTACCACGAGACATTTCTCCATCAATTAGGAATCTGATGCCGTCACTAAACACATTCCTTAAATTGTAGCCATTTGTTAAGCGTTTTTTTTTTTGTATATAATCCGCATATATATCACCATTGTCCTTTATTTTCTTGACTGTATATCTCTTAAATGTCAACATATACACGTGTGATTAAGTTTACGAAGATTTTTCAATGCTGAGAACCTCGATCAGAGAGTAAAAAAGGCGTAAGGTTCACAATGGTGTAAAATTAAAACGGGATATATCGGGCTAGGATTCGAGTTACTGGAACAAGGGCCAAACCAACCACCCAAGAATGGAATCGTCGAGCGAAAACACTTGACAACATCCTAGAAACAGCTTTTCTTGCCACCAGACCTTTCTCCATCAATTAGGAATCTTATGCCGTCACTAAACACATTCCTTAAATTGTAGCCATTTGTTGAGTGTTTTTTTTTTGTGTGTCTAATCCGCATATATATCACCATTGCCCTTGATTTTCTTGACTGTATATCTCTTAAATGTCAACATATACACGTGTGATTTAGTTTACGAATATTTTTCAATGCCGAGAACCTCGATCAGAGAGTAAAAAAGGCGTAAGGTTCACAATGGTGTAAAATTAAAACGGGATATATCGGGCTAGGATTCGAGTTAGTGGAACTAGGGCTAAACCAACCACCCAAGAATGGAATCGTCAAGCGAAAATACTTGACAACATCCAAGAAACAACTTTTCTTGCCACCAGACCTTTCTCCATCAATTAGGAATCTTATGCCGTCACTAAACACATTCCTTAAATTGTAGCCATTTGTTGAGTGTGTTTTTTTTTGTGTCTAATCCGCATATATATCACCATTGCCCTTGATTTTCTTGACTGTATATCTCTTAAATGTCAACATATACACGTGTGATTTAGTTTACGAAGATTTTTCATTGCCGAGAACCTCGATCAGAGTGTAAAAAAGGTGTAAGGTTCATATTGGTGTAAAATTAAAATGGGACATACCTGGCTAGGATTCGAGTTACAGGAACAAGGGCCAAACCAACCACCCAAGAACGGAATCGTCGAGCGAAAACACTTGACAACCTCTTAGAAGCAGCTTTTCTTGCCACCAGACCTTTCTCCATCAATTAGGAATCTGATGCCGTCACGAAACACATTCCTTAAATTGTAGCCATTTGTTGAGTGTTTTTTTTTTTTTGGTGTCTAATCCACATATATATCACCATTACCCTTGATTTTCTTGACTGTATATCTCTTAAATGTCAACATATACATGTGTGATTTAGTTTACGAAGATTTTTCAATGCCGAGAACCTCGATCAGAGACTAAAAAAGGCGTAAGGTTCACAATGGTGTAAAATTAAAATGGGATATACCTGGCTAAGATTCGAGTTACAGGAACAAGGGCCAAACCAACCACCCAAGAATGGAATCGTCGAGGGAAAACACTTAACAACCTCCTAGAAGCAGTTTTTCTTGCCACCAGACCTTTCTCCATCAATCAGGAATCTGATGCCGTCACTAAACACATTCCTTAAATTGTAGCCATTTGTTGAGTGTTTTTTTTTTGTGTGCCTAATCCACATATATATCACCATTGCCCTTGATTTTCTTGACTGTATATCTCTTAAATGTCAACATATACACGTGTGATTTAGTTTACGAAGATTTTTCAATGCCGAGAACTTCGATCAGAGTGTAAAAAAGGCGTAAGGTTCACAATGGTGTAAAATTAAAACGGGATATATCGGGCTAGGATTCGAGTTACTGGAACAAGGGCCAAACCAACCACCCAAGAATGGAATCGTCGAGCGAAAACACTTGACAACATCCTAGAAACAGCTTTTCTTGCCACCAGACCTTTCTCCATCAATTAGGAATCCTATGCCGTCACTAAACACATTCCTTAAATTGTAGCCATTTGTTGAGTGTTTTTTTTGTTGTCTAATCCGCATATATATCACCATTGCCCTTGATTTTCTTGACTGTATATCTCTTAAATGTCAACATATACACGTGTGATTTAGTTTACGAAGATTTTTCATTGCCGAGAACCTCGATCAGAGAGTAAAAACGGCGTAAGGCTCACAATGGTGTAAAATTAAAATGGGATATACCTGGCTAAGATTCGAGTTACAGGAACAAGGGCCAAACCAACCACCCAAGAATGGAATCGTCGAACGAAAACACTTAACAACTTCCTAGAATCAGTTTTTCTTGCCACCAGACCTTTCTCTATCAATTAGGAATCTGATGCCGTCACGAAACACATTCTTTAAATTGTAGCCATTTGTTGAGTGTTTTTTTTTTTTGGTGTCTAATCCACATATATATCACCATTGCCCTTGATTTTCTTGATTGTATATCTCTTAAATGTCAACATATACATGTGTGATTTAGTTTACGAAGATTTTTCAATGCCGAGAACCTCGATCAGAGACTAAAAAAGGCGTAAGGTTCACAATGGTGTAAAATTAAAATGGGATATACCTGGCTAAGATTCGTGTTACAGGAACAAGGGACAAACCAACCACTCAAGAATGGAATCGTCGAGGGAAAACACTTAACAACCTCCTAGAAGCAGTTTTTCTTGCCACCAGACCTTTCTCCATCAATTAGGAATCGGATGCCATCACTAAACACATTCCTTAAATTGTAGCCATTTGTTGAGTGTTTTTTTTTTGTGTGTCTAATCCGCATATATATCACCATTGCCCTTGATTTTCTTGACTGTATATCTCTTAAATGTCAACATATACACGTGTGATTTAGTTTACGAAGATTTTTCAATGCCGAGAACTTCGATCAGAGAGTAAAAAAGGCGTAAGGTTCACAATGGTGTAAAATTAAAATTGGATATACCGGGCTAGGATTCGAGTTACAGTAACAAGGGCCAAACCAACCACGCAAGAATGGAATCATCGAGCGAAAACACTTGACAACCTCCTAGAAGCAGCTTTTCTTGCCACCAGACCTTTCTCCATCAATCAGGAATCTGATGCCGTCACTAAACACATTCCTTAAATTGTAGCCATTTGTTGAGTGTTTTTTTTTGTGTGTCTAATCCGCATATATATCACCATTGCCCTTGATTTTCTAGACTGTATATCTCTTAAATGTCAACATATACACGTGTGATTTAGTTTACGAAGATTTTTCAATGCTGAGAACCTCGATCAGAGAGTAAAAAAGGCGTAAGGTTCACAATGGTGTAAAATTAAAACAGGATATATCGGGCCAGGATTCGAGTTACTGGAACAAGTGCCAAACCAACCACCCAAGAACGGAATCGTTGAGCGAAAACACTTGACAACCTCCTAGAAGCAGCTTTTCTTACCACGAGACATTTCTCCATCAATTAGGAATCTGATGCCGTCACTAAACACATTCCTTAAATTGTAGCCATTTGTTAAGCGTTTTTTTTTTGTATATAATCCGCATATATATCACCATTGCCCTTTATTTTCTTGACTGTATATCTCTTAAATGTCAACATATACACGTGTGATTAAGTTTACGAAGATTTTTCAATGCTGAGAACCTCGATCAGAGAGTAAAAAAGGCGTAAGGTTCACAATGGTGTAAAATTAAAACGGGATATATCGGGCTAGGATTCGAGTTACTGGAACAAGGGCCAAACCAACCACCCAAGAATGGAATCGTCGAGCGAAAACACTTGACAACATCCTAGAAACAGTTTTTCTTGCCACCAGACCTTTCTCCATCAATTAGGAATCTTATGCCGTCACTAAACACATTCCTTAAATTGTAGCCATTTGTTGAGTGTTTTTTTTTGTGTGTCTAATCTGCATATATATCACCATTGCCCTTGATTTTCTTGACTGTATATCTCTTAAATGTCAACATATACACGTGTGATTTAGTTTACGAATATTTTTCAATGCCGAGAACCTCGATCAGAGAGTAAAAAAGGCGTAAGGTTCACAATGGTGTAAAATTAAAACGGGATATATCGGGCTAGGATTCGAGTTACTGGAACAAGGGCTAAACCAACCACCCAAGAATGGAATCGTCAAGCGAAAATACTTGACAACATCCAAGAAACAACTTTTCTTGCCACCAGACCTTTCTCCATCAATTAGGAATCTTATGCCGTCACTAAACACATTCCTTAAATTGTAGCCATTTGTTGAGTGTGTTTTTTTTTGTGTCTAATCCGCATATATATCACCATTGCCCTTGATTTTCTTGACTGTATATCTCTTAAATGTCAACATATACACGTGTGATTTAGTTTACGAAGATTTTTCATTGCCGAGAACCTCGATCAGAGAGTAAAAAAGGTGTAAGGTTCATATTGGTGTAAAATTAAAATGGGACATACCTGGCTAGGATTCGAGTTACAGGAACAAGGGCCAAACCAACCACCCAAGAACGAAATCGTCGAGCGAAAACACTTGACAACCTCTTAGAAGCAGCTTTTCTTGCCACCAGACCTTTCTCCATCAATTAGGAATCTGATGCCGTCACGAAACACATTCCTTAAATTGTAGCCATTTGTTGAGTGTTTTTTTTTTTTTGGTGTCTAATCCGCATATATATCACCATTGCCCTTGATTTTCTTGACTGTATATCTCTTAAATGTCAACATATACATGTGTGATTTAGTTTACGAAGATTTTTCAATGCCGAGAACCTCGATCAGAGACTAAAAAAGGCGTAAGGTTCACAATGGTGTAAAATTAAAATGGGATATACCTGGCTAAGATTCGAGTTACAGGAACAAGGGCCAAACCAACCACCCAAGAATGGAATCGTCGAGGGAAAACACTTAACAACCTCCTAGAAGCAGTTTTTCTTGCCACCAGACCTTTCTCCATCAATCAGGAATCTGATGCCGTCACTAAACACATTCCTTAAATTGTAGTCATTTGTTGAGTGTTTTTTTTTTGTGTGCCTAATCCACATATATATCACCATTGCCCTTGATTTTCTTGACTGTATATCTCTTAAATGTCAACATATACACGTGTGATTTAGTTTACGAAGATTTTTCAATGCCGAGAACTTCGATCAGAGTGTAAAAAAGGCATAAGGTTCACAATGGTGTAAAATTAAAACGGGATATATCGGGCTAGGATTCGAGTTACTGGAACAAGGGCCAAACCAACCACCCAAGAATGGAATCGTCGAGCGAAAACACTTGACAACATCCTAGAAACAGCTTTTCTTGCCACCAGACCTTTCTCCATCAATTAGGAATCTTATGCCGTCACTAAACACATTCCTTAAATTGTAGCCATTTGTTGAGTGTTTTTTTTTGGTGTCTAATCCGCATATATATCACCATTGCCCTTGATTTTCTAGACTGTATATCTCTTAAATGTCAACATATACACGTGTGATTTAGTTTACGAAGATTTTTCAATGCTGAGAACCTCGATCAGAGAGTAAAAAAGGCGTAAGGTTCACAATGGTGTAAAATTAAAACAGGATATATCGGGCCAGGATTCGAGTTACTGGAACAAGTGCCAAACCAACCACCCAAGAACGGAATCGTTGAGCGAAAACACTTGACAACCTCCTAGAAGCAGCTTTTCTTACCACGAGACATTTCTCCATCAATTAGGAATCTGATGCCGTCACTAAACACATTCCTTAAATTGTAGCCATTTGTTAAGCGTTTTTTTTTTGTATATAATCCGCATATATATCACCATTGCCCTTTATTTTCTTGACTGTATATCTCTTAAATGTCAACATATACACGTGTGATTAAGTTTACGAAGATTTTTCAATGCTGAGAACCTCGATCAGAGAGTAAAAAAGGCGTAAGGTTCACAATGGTGTAAAATTAAAACGGGATATATCGGGCTAGGATTCGAGTTACTGGAACAAGGGCCAAACCAACCACCCAAGAATGGAATCGTCGAGCGAAAACACTTGACAACATCCTAGAAACAGCTTTTCTTGCCACCAGACCTTTCTCCATCAATTAGGAATCTTATGCCGTCACTAAACACATTCCTTAAATTGTAGCCATTTGTTGAGTGTTTTTTTTTGTGTGTCTAATCTGCATATATATCACCATTGCCCTTGATTTTCTTGACTGTATATCTCTTAAATGTCAACATATACACGTGTGATTTAGTTTACGAATATTTTTCAATGCCGAGAACCTCGATCAGAGAGTAAAAAAGGCGTAAGGTTCACAATGGTGTAAAATTAAAACGGGATATATCGGGCTAGGATTCGAGTTACTGGAACAAGGGCTAAACCAACCACCCAAGAATGGAATCGTCAAGCGAAAATACTTGACAACATCCAAGAAACAACTTTTCTTGCCACCAGACCTTTCTCCATCAATTAGGAATCTTATGCCGTCACTAAACACATTCCTTAAATTGTAGCCATTTGTTGAGTGTGTTTTTTTTTGTGTCTAATCCGCATATATATCACCATTGCCCTTGATTTTCTTGACTGTATATCTCTTAAATGTCAACATATACACGTGTGATTTAGTTTACGAAGATTTTTCATTGCCGAGAACCTCGATCAGAGAGTAAAAAAGGTGTAAGGTTCATATTGGTGTAAAATTAAAATGGGACATACCTGGCTAGGATTCGAGTTACAGGAACAAGGGCCAAACCAACCACCCAAGAACGGAATCGTCGAGCGAAAACACTTGACAACCTCTTAGAAGCAGCTTTTCTTGCCACCAGACCTTTCTCCATCAATTAGGAATCTGATGCCGTCATGAAACACATTCCTTAAATTGTAGCCATTTGTTGAGTGTTTTTTTTTTTTTTTGGTGTCTAATCCGCATATATATCACCATTGCCCTTGATTTTCTTGACTGTATATCTCTTAAATGTCAACATATACATGTGTGATTTAGTTTACGAAGATTTTTCAATGCCGAGAACCTCGATCAGAGACTAAAAAAGGCGTAAGGTTCACAATGGTGTAAAATTAAAATGGGATATACCTGGCTAAGATTCGAGTTACAGGAACAAGGGCCAAACCAACCACCCAAGAATGGAATCGTCGAACGAAAACACTTAACAACCTCCTAGAATCAGTTTTTCTTGCCACCAGACCTTTCTCCATCAATCAGGAATCTGATGCCGTCACTAAACACATTCCTTAAATTGTAGCCATTTGTTGGTTGTTTTTTTTGTGTCTAATCCGCATATATATCACCAATGCCCTTGATTTTCTTGACTGTATATCACTTAAATGTCAACATATACACGTGTGATTTAGTTGACGAAGATTTTCAATACCGAGAACCTCGATCAGAGAGTAAAAAAGGCGTAAGATTCACAATGGTGTAAAATTAAAAGGGGATATACCGGGCCAGGATTCGAGTTACTGGAACAAGGGCCAAACCAACCACCCAAGAACGGAATCGTTGAGCGAAAACACTTGACAACCTCCTAGAAGCAGCTTTTCTTACCACGAGACATTTCTCCATCAATTAGAAATCTGATGCCGTCACTAAACACATTCCTTAAATTGTATCCATTTGTTAAGCGTTTTTTTTGTATATAATCCGCATATATATCACCATTGCCCTTTATTTTCTTGACTGTATATCTCTTAAATGTCAACATATACACGTGTGATTAAGTTTACGAAGATTTTTCAATGCTGAGAACCTCGATCAGAGAGTAAAAAAGGCGTTAGGTTCACAATGGTGTAAAATTAAAACGGGATATATCGGGCTAGGATTCGAGTTACTGGAACAAGGGCCAAACCAACCACACAAGAATGGAATCGTCGAGCGAAAACCCTTGACAACATCCTAGAAACAGCTTTTCTTGCCACCAGACCTTTCTCCATCAATTAGGAATCTTATGCCGTCACTAAACACATTCCTTAAATTGTAGCCATTTGTTGAGTGTTTTTTTTTTGTGTGTCTAATCCGCATATATATCACCATTGCCCTTGATTTTCTTGACTGTATATCTCTTAAATGTCAACATATACACGTGTGATTTAGTTTACGAAGATTTTTCAATGCTGAGAACCTCGATCAGAGAGTAAAAAAGGCGTAAGGTTCGCAATGGTGTAAAATTAAAACGAGATATATCGGGTTAGGATTCGAGTTACTGGAACAAGGGCCAAACCAACCACCCAAGAATGGAATCGTCGAGCGAAAACACTTGACAACCTCCTAGAAGCAGCTTTTCTTGCCACCAGACCTTTCTCCATCAATCAGGAATCTGATACCGTCACTAAACACATTCCTTAAATTGTAGCCATTTGTTGAGTGTTTTTTTTTGTGTCTAATCCGCATATATATCACCATTGCCCTTGATTTTCTTGACTGTATATCTCTTAAATGTCAACATATACACGTGTGATTTAGTTTACGAAGATTTTTCAATGCCGAGAACTTCGATCAGAGAGTAAAAAAGGCGTAAGGTTCACAATGGTGTAAAATTAAAATTGGATATACCGGGCTAGGATTCGTGTTATAGGAACAAGGGCCAAACCAACCACCCAAGAATGGAATCATCGAGCGAAAACACTTGACAACCTCCTAGAAGCAGCTTTTCTTGCCACCAGACCTTTCTCCATCTATTAGGAATCTGATACCGTCACTAAACACATTCCTTAAATTGTAGCCATTTGTTGAGTGTTTTTTTTGTGTGTCTAATCCGCATATATATCACCATTGCCCTTGATTTTCTTGACTGTATATTTCTTAAATGTCAACATATACACGTGTGATTAAGTTTACGAAGATTTTTCAATGCTGAGAACCTCGATCAGAGAATAAAAAAGGCGTAAGGTTCACAATGGTGTAAAATTAAAACGGGATATATCGGGCTAGGATTCGAGTTACTGGAACAAGGGCCAAACCAACCACCCAAGAATGGAATCGTCGAGCGAAAACACTTGACAACATCCTAGAAACAGCTTTTCTTGCCACCAGACCTTTCTCCATCAATTAGGAATCTTATGCCGTCACTAAACACATTCCATAAATTGTAGCCATTTGTTGAGTGTTTTTTTGGTGTCTAATCCGCATAAATATCACCATTGCCCTTGATTTTCTTGACTGTATATCTCTTAAATGTCAACATATACACGTGTGATTTAGTTTACGAAGATTTTTCATTGCCGAGAACCTCGATCAGAGAGTTAAAACGGTGTAAGGTTCACAATGGTGTAAAATTAAAATGGGATATACCTGGCTAGGATTCGAGTTGCAGGAACAAGGGCCAAACCAACCACCCAAGAATGGAATCGTCGAACGAAAACACTTAACAACCTCCTAGAAGCAGTTTTTCTTGCCACCAGACCTTTCTCCATCAATTAGGAATCTGATGTCGTCACTAAACAAATTCCTTAAATTGTAGCCATTTGTTGGTTGTTTTTTTTGTGTCTAATCCGCATATATATCACCAATGCCCTTGATTTTCTTAACTGTATATCTCTTAAATGTCAACATATACACATGTGATTTTATTGACGAATATTTTCAATACCGAGAACCTCGATCAGAAAGTAGAAAAGGCGTCAGGTTCACAATGGTGTAAAATTAAAAGGGGATATACCGGGCTAGGATTCGAGTTACAGGAACAAGGGCCAAACCAACCACCCAAGAATGGAATCGTCGAGTGAAAACACTTGACAACCTCCTAGAAGCAGCTTTTCTTACCACCAGACCTTTCTCCATCAATTAGAAATCTGATGCCGTCACTAAACACATTCCTTAAATTGTAGCCATTTGTTGAGTGTTTTTATTGGTGTCTAATCCACATATATATCACCATTGCCCTTGATTTTCTTGACTGTATATCTCTTAAATGTCAACATATACATGTGTGATTTAGTTTATGAAGATTTTTCAATGCCGAGAACCTCGATCAGTGACTAAAAAAGGCGTAAGGTTCACAATGTTGTAAAATTAAAATGGGATATACCTGGCTAGGATTCGAGTTACAGGAACAAGGGCCAAACCAACCACCCAAGAAAGGAATCGTCGAGCGAAAACACTTGACAACCTCTTAGAAGCAGCTTTTCTTGCCACCAGACCTTTCTCCATCAATTAGGAATCTGATGCCGTCACGAAACACATTCCTTAAATTGTAGCCATTTGTTGAGTGTTTTTTTTTGGTGTCTAATCCACATATATATCACCATTGCCCTTGATTTTCTTCACTGTATATCTCTTAAATGTCAACATATACATGTGTGATTTAGTTTATGAAGATTTTTCAATGCCGAGAACCTCGATCAGAGACTAAAAAAGGCGTAAGGTTCACAATGGTGTAAAATTAAAATGGGATATACCTGGCTAAGATTCGAGTTACAGGAACAAGGGCCAAACCAACCACCCAAGAATGGAATCGTCGAGCGAAAACACTTAACATCCTCCTAGAAGCAGTTTTTCTTGCCACCAGACCTTTCTCCATCAATTAGGAATCTGATGCCGTCACTAAACACATTCCTCAAATTGTAGCCATTTGTTGGTTGTTTTTTTTGTGTCTAATCCGCATATATATCACCGTTGCCCTTGATTTTCTTGACTGTATATCTCTTAAATGTCAACATATACACATGTGATTTTGTTTACGAATATTTTCAATACCGAGAACCTCGATCAGAAAGTAAAAAAGGCGTCAGGTTCACAATGGTGTAAAATTAGAAGGGGATATACCGGGCTAGGATTCGAATTACAGGAACAAGGGCCAAACCAACCACCCAAGAATGGAATCGTCGAGTGAAAACACTTGACAACCTCCTAGAAGCAGCTTTTCTTACCAGCAGACCTTTCTCCATCAATTAGGAATCTGATGCTGTCACTAAACACATTCATTAAATTGTAGCCATTTGTTGAGTGTTTTTTTTTGGTGTCTAATCCACATATATATCACCATTGCCCTTGATTTTCTTGACTGTATATCTCTTAAATGTCAACATATACATGTGTGATTTAGTTTACGAAGATTTTTCAATGCCGAGAACCTCGATCAGTGACCAAAAAAGGCGTAAGGTTCACAAAGGTGTAAAATTAAAATGGGATATACATGGCTAAGATTCGAGTTACAGGAACAAGGGCCAAACCAACCACCCAAGAATGGAATCGTCGAGCGAAAACACCTAACAACCTCCTAGAAGCAGTTTTTCTTGCCACCAGACCTTTCTCCATCAATTAGGAATCTGATGCCGTCACTACAAACATTCCTTAAATTGTAGCCATTTGTTAGTTGTTTTTTTTTGTGTCTAATCCGCATATATAACCATTGCCCCTGATTTTCTTGACTGTAAATCTCTTAAATGTCAACATATACACGTGTGATTTAGTTTACGAAGATTTTTCAATGTCGAGAACCTCGATCAGAGAGTAAAAAAGTCGTAAGGTTCACAATGGTGTAAAATTAAAATGGGATACACTGGGATAGGATTCGAGTTACAGGAACAAGGGCCAAACCAACCACCCAAGAATGGAATCGTCGAGCGAAAACACTTGACAACCTCCTAGAATCAGCTTTTCTTGCCACCAGACCTTTCTCCATCAATTAGGAACCTGATGCCGTCACTAAACACATTCCTTAAATTGTAGCCATTTGTTAAGTGTTTTTTTTCGGTGTCTAATCCGCATATATATCACCATTGCCCTTGATTTTCTTGATTGTATGTCTCTTAAACGTCAACATATACACGTGTGATTTAGTTTACGAAGAATTTTCAGTGCCGAGAACCTCGATCAGAGAGTAAAAAAGGCGTAAGGTTCACAATGGTGTAAAATTAAAATGGGATACACAGAGAGCTAGGATTCGAGGTACAGGAACAAGGGCCAAACCAACCACCCAAGAATGGAATCGTCCAGCGAAAACACTTGACAACCTCCTAGAAGCATATTTTCTTTCCACGAGACCTTTCTCCATCAATTTGGAATCTGATGCCGTCACTAAACACATTCCTTAAATTGTAGCCATTTGTTGAGTGTTCTTTTTTTGATGTCTAATCCGCATATATATCACCATTGCCCTTGATTTTCTTGACTGTATATATCTCTTAAATTTCAACATATACACGTGTGATTTAGTTTACGAAGATTTTTCAATGCCGAGAACATCAATCAGAGAGTAAAAAATGCGTAAGGTTCACAATGGTGTAAAATTAAAATGGGATATACCGGGCTAGGATTCGAGTTACAGGAACAAGGGCCAAACTAACCACACAAGAATGGAATCGTCGAGCGAAAACACTTGACAACCTCCTAGAAGCAGCTTTTCTTGCCACCAGACCTTTCTCCGTCAATTAGGAATCTGATGCCGTCACTAAACATGTTCCTTAAATTGTATCCATTTGTTGAGTGTTTTTTTTTTGTGTCTAATCCGCAAATATATCACCATTGCCCTTGATTTTCTTGACTGTATATCTCTTAAATGTCAATATATACACGTGTGATTTAGTTTACGAAGATTTTTAAATGCCGAGAACCTCGATAAGAGAGTAAAAAGGAGAAAGGTTCACAATGGTGTAAAATTAAAATGGGATATTCCGTGCTAGGATTCAAGTTACAGGAACAAGGGCCAAACTAATCACTCAAGAATGGAATCGTCGAGCGAAAACACTTGACAACCTCCTAGAAGCAGCTTTTCTTACCACCAGACCTTTCTCCATCAATTAGGAATCTGATACCGTCACTAAACACATTCCTTAAATTGTAGCCATTTGTTGAGTCTTTTTTTTTGGTGTCTAATCCTCGTATATATCTCCATTGCCCTTGATTTTCTTGACTGCATTTCTCTTAAATGTCAACATATACACGTGTGATTTAGTTTACGAAGATTTTTCAATGCCGAGAACCTCGATCAGAGAGTAAAAATGGCGTAAGGTTCATTGTGGTGTAAAATTAAAATTGGATATACCGGGCTAGGATTCGAGTTACAGGACCAAGGGCCAAACCAACCACCCAATAATGGAATCGTCGAGCAAAAACACTTAACAACCTCCTAGAAGCAGCTTTTCTTGCCACCAAACCTTTCTCCATCAATTAGGAATCTGATGCCGTCACTAAACACATTCCTGGAATTGTAGCCATTTGTTGAGTGTTTTTTTTTATGTCTAATCCGCATATATATCACCATTGCCCTTGATTTTCTTGACTGTATATCTCTTAAATGTCAACATATACACGTGTGATTTAGTTTACGAAGATTTTTCAATGCCGAGAACCTCGATCAGAGTGTAAAAAGGGCGTAAGGTTCACTATGGTGTAAAATTAAAATGGGATATATACCGGGCTGGGATTCAAGTTACAGGAACAAGGGCCAAACCAACCACCCAAGAATGGAATTGCCGAGCAAAAACACTTAACAACCTCATAGAAGCAGCTTTTCTTGCCACCAGACCTTTCTCCATCAATTAGGAATCTGATGCCGTCACTAAACACATTCCTTAAATTGTAGCCATTTGTTGAGTGTTTTTTTTTGTGTCTAATCCGCATATATATCACCATTGCCCTTGATTTTCTTGACTGTATATCTCTTAAATTTCAACATATACACGTGTGATTTAGTTTACGAAGAGTTTTCAATGCCGAGAACCTCAATCAGAGAGTAAAAAATGCGTAAGGTTCACAATGGTGTAAAATTAAAATGGGATATACCGGGCTAGGATTCGAGTTACAGGAACAAGGGCCAAACCAACCACCCAAGAATGGAATCGTCGAGCGAAAACACTTGACAACCTCCTAGAAGCAGCTTTTCTTGCCACCAGACCTTTCTCCATCAATTAGGAATCTGATGCCGTCACTAAACATGTTCTTTAAATTGTATCCATTTGTTGAGTGTATTTTTTTTGTGTCTAATCCGCAAATATATCACCGTTGCCCTTGATTTTCTTGACTGCATATCTCTTAAATGTCAACATATACACGTGTGATTTAGTTTACGAAGATTTTTCAATACCGAGAACCTCGATCAGAGAGTAAAAAAGGCGTAAGGTTCATTGTGGTGTAAAATTAAAATTGGATATACCGGGCTAGGATTCGAGTTACAGGAACAAGGGCCAAACCAACCACCCAAGATTGGAATCGTCGAGCGAAAACACTTGACAACCTCCTAGAAGCAGCTTTTCTTGCCACCAGACCTTTCTCCAACAATTAGGAATCTGATGCCGTCACTAAACACATTCCTTAAATTGTAGCCATTTGTTGAGTGTTTTTTTTTGGTGTCTAATCCGCATATATATCACCATTGCCCTTGATTTTCTTGACTGTATATCTCTTAAATGTCAACATATACATGTGTGTTTTAGTTTACGAAGATTTTTCAATGCCGAGAACCTCAATCAGAGAGTAAAAAAGGCGTAGGGTTCACAATGGTGTAAAATTAAAATGGGATACACAGAGCTAGGATTCGAGGTACAGGAACAAGGGCCAAACCAACCACCCAAGAATGGAATCGTCCAGCGAAAACACTTGACAACCTCCTAGAAGCATATTTTCTTTCCACCAAACCTTTCTCCATCAATTAGGAATCTGATGCCGTCACTAAACACATTCCTTAAATTGTAGCCATTTGTTGAGTGTTCTTTTTTTGATGTCTAATCCGCATATATATCACCATTGCCCTTGATTTTCTTGACTGTATATCTCTTAAATGTCAACATATACACGTGTGATTTAGTTTACGAAGTTTTTTTAATGCCGAGAACCTCGATCAGAGTGTAAAAAAGGCGTAAGGTTCACTGTGGTGTAAAATTAAAATGGCATATACCGGGCTAGGATTCGAGTTACAGGAACAAGGGCCAAACCAACCACCCAAGAATGGAATCGTCGAGCAAAAACACTTAACAACCTCCTAGAAGCAGCTTTTCTTGCCACCAGACCTTTCTCCATCAATTAGGAATCTAATGCCGTCACTAAACACATTCCTTAAATTGTAGCCATTTGTTGAGTGTTTTTTTTGGTGTCTAATCCGCATATATATCACCATTGCCCTTGATTTTCTTGACTGTATATATCTCTTAAATTTCAACATATACACGTGTGATTTAGTTTACGAAGATTTTTCAATGCCGAGAACATCAATCAGAGAGTAAAAAATGCGTAAGGTTCACAATGGTGTAAAATTAAAATGGGATATACCGGGCTAGGATTCGAGTTACAGGAACAAGGGCCAAACTAACCACACAAGAATGGAATCGTCGAGCGAAAACACTTGACAACCTCCTAGAAGCAGCTTTTCTTGCCACCAGACCTTTCTCCGTCAATTAGGAATCTGATGCCGTCACTAAACATGTTCCTTAAATTGTATCCATTTGTTGAGTGTTTTTTTTTTGTGTCTAATCCGCAAATATATCACCATTGCCCTTGATTTTCTTGACTGTATATCTCTTAAATGTCAATATATACACGTGTGATTTAGTTTACGAAGATTTTTAAATGCCGAGAACCTCGATAAGAGAGTAAAAAGGAGAAAGGTTCACAATGGTGTAAAATTAAAATGGGATATTCCGTGCTAGGATTCAAGTTACAGGAACAAGGGCCAAACTAATCACTCAAGAATGGAATCGTCGAGCGAAAACACTTGACAACCTCCTAGAAGCAGCTTTTCTTACCACCAGACCTTTCTCCATCAATTAGGAATCTGATACCGTCACTAAACACATTCCTTAAATTGTAGCCATTTGTTGAGTCTTTTTTTTTGGTGTCTAATCCTCGTATATATCTCCATTGCCCTTGATTTTCTTGACTGCATTTCTCTTAAATGTCAACATATACACGTGTGATTTAGTTTACGAAGATTTTTCAATGCCGAGAACCTCGATCAGAGAGTAAAAATGGCGTAAGGTTCATTGTGGTGTAAAATTAAAATTGGATATACCGGGCTAGGATTCGAGTTACAGGACCAAGGGCCAAACCAACCACCCAATAATGGAATCGTCGAGCAAAAACACTTAACAACCTCCTAGAAGCAGCTTTTCTTGCCACCAAACCTTTCTCCATCAATTAGGAATCTGATGCCGTCACTAAACACATTCCTGGAATTGTAGCCATTTGTTGAGTGTTTTTTTTTATGTCTAATCCGCATATATATCACCATTGCCCTTGATTTTCTTGACTGTATATCTCTTAAATGTCAACATATACACGTGTGATTTAGTTTACGAAGATTTTTCAATGCCGAGAACCTCGATCAGAGTGTAAAAAGGGCGTAAGGTTCACTATGGTGTAAAATTAAAATGGGATATATACCGGGCTGGGATTCAAGTTACAGGAACAAGGGCCAAACCAACCACCCAAGAATGGAATTGCCGAGCAAAAACACTTAACAACCTCATAGAAGCAGCTTTTCTTGCCACCAGACCTTTCTCCATCAATTAGGAATCTGATGCCGTCACTAAACACATTCCTTAAATTGTAGCCATTTGTTGAGTGTTTTTTTTTGTGTCTAATCCGCATATATATCACCATTGCCCTTGATTTTCTTGACTGTATATCTCTTAAATTTCAACATATACACGTGTGATTTAGTTTACGAAGAGTTTTCAATGCCGAGAACCTCAATCAGAGAGTAAAAAATGCGTAAGGTTCACAATGGTGTAAAATTAAAATGGGATATACCGGGCTAGGATTCGAGTTACAGGAACAAGGGCCAAACCAACCACCCAAGAATGGAATCGTCGAGCGAAAACACTTGACAACCTCCTAGAAGCAGCTTTTCTTGCCACCAGACCTTTCTCCATCAATTAGGAATCTGATGCCGTCACTAAACATGTTCTTTAAATTGTATCCATTTGTTGAGTGTATTTTTTTTGTGTCTAATCCGCAAATATATCACCGTTGCCCTTGATTTTCTTGACTGCATATCTCTTAAATGTCAACATATACACGTGTGATTTAGTTTACGAAGATTTTTCAATACCGAGAACCTCGATCAGAGAGTAAAAAAGGCGTAAGGTTCATTGTGGTGTAAAATTAAAATTGGATATACCGGGCTAGGATTCGAGTTACAGGAACAAGGGCCAAACCAACCACCCAAGATTGGAATCGTCGAGCGAAAACACTTGACAACCTCCTAGAAGCAGCTTTTCTTGCCACCAGACCTTTCTCCAACAATTAGGAATCTGATGCCGTCACTAAACACATTCCTTAAATTGTAGCCATTTGTTGAGTGTTTTTTTTTGGTGTCTAATCCGCATATATATCACCATTGCCCTTGATTTTCTTGACTGTATATCTCTTAAATGTCAACATATACATGTGTGTTTTAGTTTACGAAGATTTTTCAATGCCGAGAACCTCAATCAGAGAGTAAAAAAGGCGTAGGGTTCACAATGGTGTAAAATTAAAATGGGATACACAGAGCTAGGATTCGAGGTACAGGAACAAGGGCCAAACCAACCACCCAAGAATGGAATCGTCCAGCGAAAACACTTGACAACCTCCTAGAAGCATATTTTCTTTCCACCAAACCTTTCTCCATCAATTAGGAATCTGATGCCGTCACTAAACACATTCCTTAAATTGTAGCCATTTGTTGAGTGTTCTTTTTTTGATGTCTAATCCGCATATATATCACCATTGCCCTTGATTTTCTTGACTGTATATCTCTTAAATGTCAACATATACACGTGTGATTTAGTTTACGAAGTTTTTTTAATGCCGAGAACCTCGATCAGAGTGTAAAAAAGGCGTAAGGTTCACTGTGGTGTAAAATTAAAATGGCATATACCGGGCTAGGATTCGAGTTACAGGAACAAGGGCCAAACCAACCACCCAAGAATGGAATCGTCGAGCAAAAACACTTAACAACCTCCTAGAAGCAGCTTTTCTTGCCACCAGACCTTTCTCCATCAATTAGGAATCTAATGCCGTCACTAAACACATTCCTTAAATTGTAGCCATTTGTTGAGTGTTTTTTTTGGTGTCTAATCCGCATATATATCACCATTGCCCTTGATTTTCTTGACTGTATATATCTCTTAAATTTCAACATATACACGTGTGATTTAGTTTACGAAGATTTTTCAATGCCGAGAACATCAATCAGAGAGTAAAAAATGCGTAAGGTTCACAATGGTGTAAAATTAAAATGGGATATACCGGGCTAGGATTCGAGTTACAGGAACAAGGGCCAAACTAACCACACAAGAATGGAATCGTCGAGCGAAAACACTTGACAACCTCCTAGAAGCAGCTTTTCTTGCCACCAGACCTTTCTCCGTCAATTAGGAATCTGATGCCGTCACTAAACATGTTCCTTAAATTGTATCCATTTGTTGAGTGTTTTTTTTTTTGTGTCTAATCCGCAAATATATCACCATTGCCCTTGATTTTCTTGACTGTATATCTCTTAAATGTCAATATATACACGTGTGATTTAGTTTACGAAGATTTTTAAATGCCGAGAACCTCGATAAGAGAGTAAAAAGGAGAAAGGTTCACAATGGTGTAAAATTAAAATGGGATATTCCGTGCTAGGATTCAAGTTACAGGAACAAGGGCCAAACTAATCACTCAAGAATGGAATCGTCGAGCGAAAACACTTGACAACCTCCTAGAAGCAGCTTTTCTTACCACCAGACCTTTCTCCATCAATTAGGAATCTGATACCGTCACTAAACACATTCCTTAAATTGTAGCCATTTGTTGAGTCTTTTTTTTTGGTGTCTAATCCTCGTATATATCTCCATTGCCCTTGATTTTCTTGACTGCATTTCTCTTAAATGTCAACATATACACGTGTGATTTAGTTTACGAAGATTTTTCAATGCCGAGAACCTCGATCAGAGAGTAAAAATGGCGTAAGGTTCATTGTGGTGTAAAATTAAAATTGGATATACCGGGCTAGGATTCGAGTTACAGGACCAAGGGCCAAACCAACCACCCAATAATGGAATCGTCGAGCAAAAACACTTAACAACCTCCTAGAAGCAGCTTTTCTTGCCACCAAACCTTTCTCCATCAATTAGGAATCTGATGCCGTCACTAAACACATTCCTGGAATTGTAGCCATTTGTTGAGTGTTTTTTTTTATGTCTAATCCGCATATATATCACCATTGCCCTTGATTTTCTTGACTGTATATCTCTTAAATGTCAACATATACACGTGTGATTTAGTTTACGAAGATTTTTCAATGCCGAGAACCTCGATCAGAGTGTAAAAAGGGCGTAAGGTTCACTATGGTGTAAAATTAAAATGGGATATATACCGGGCTGGGATTCAAGTTACAGGAACAAGGGCCAAACCAACCACCCAAGAATGGAATTGCCGAGCAAAAACACTTAACAACCTCATAGAAGCAGCTTTTCTTGCCACCAGACCTTTCTCCATCAATTAGGAATCTGATGCCGTCACTAAACACATTCCTTAAATTGTAGCCATTTGTTGAGTGTTTTTTTTTGTGTCTAATCCGCATATATATCACCATTGCCCTTGATTTTCTTGACTGTATATCTCTTAAATTTCAACATATACACGTGTGATTTAGTTTACGAAGAGTTTTCAATGCCGAGAACCTCAATCAGAGAGTAAAAAATGCGTAAGGTTCACAATGGTGTAAAATTAAAATGGGATATACCGGGCTAGGATTCGAGTTACAGGAACAAGGGCCAAACCAACCACCCAAGAATGGAATCGTCGAGCGAAAACACTTGACAACCTCCTAGAAGCAGCTTTTCTTGCCACCAGACCTTTCTCCATCAATTAGGAATCTGATGCCGTCACTAAACATGTTCTTTAAATTGTATCCATTTGTTGAGTGTATTTTTTTTGTGTCTAATCCGCAAATATATCACCGTTGCCCTTGATTTTCTTGACTGCATATCTCTTAAATGTCAACATATACACGTGTGATTTAGTTTACGAAGATTTTTCAATACCGAGAACCTCGATCAGAGAGTAAAAAAGGCGTAAGGTTCATTGTGGTGTAAAATTAAAATTGGATATACCGGGCTAGGATTCGAGTTACAGGAACAAGGGCCAAACCAACCACCCAAGATTGGAATCGTCGAGCGAAAACACTTGACAACCTCCTAGAAGCAGCTTTTCTTGCCACCAGACCTTTCTCCAACAATTAGGAATCTGATGCCGTCACTAAACACATTCCTTAAATTGTAGCCATTTGTTGAGTGTTTTTTTTTGGTGTCTAATCCGCATATATATCACCATTGCCCTTGATTTTCTTGACTGTATATCTCTTAAATGTCAACATATACATGTGTGTTTTAGTTTACGAAGATTTTTCAATGCCGAGAACCTCAATCAGAGAGTAAAAAAGGCGTAGGGTTCACAATGGTGTAAAATTAAAATGGGATACACAGAGCTAGGATTCGAGGTACAGGAACAAGGGCCAAACCAACCACCCAAGAATGGAATCGTCCAGCGAAAACACTTGACAACCTCCTAGAAGCATATTTTCTTTCCACCAAACCTTTCTCCATCAATTAGGAATCTGATGCCGTCACTAAACACATTCCTTAAATTGTAGCCATTTGTTGAGTGTTCTTTTTTTGATGTCTAATCCGCATATATATCACCATTGCCCTTGATTTTCTTGACTGTATATCTCTTAAATGTCAACATATACACGTGTGATTTTGTTTACGAAGTTTTTTTAATGCCGAGAACCTCGATCAGAGTGTAAAAAAGGCGTAAGGTTCACTGTGGTGTAAAATTAAAATGGCATATACCGGGCTAGGATTCGAGTTACAGGAACAAGGGCCAAACCAACCACCCAAGAATGGAATCGTCGAGCAAAAACACTTAACAACCTCCTAGAAGCAGCTTTTCTTGCCACCAGACCTTTCTCCATCAATTAGGAATCTAATGCCGTCACTAAACACATTCCTTAAATTGTAGCCATTTGTTGAGTGTTTTTTTTTGGTGTCTAATCCGCATATATATCACCATTGCCCTTGATTTTCTTGACTGTATATATCTCTTAAATTTCAACATATACACGTGTGATTTAGTTTACGAAGATTTTTTAATGCCGAGAACCTCGATCAGAGTGTAAAAAAAGGCGTAAGGTTCACTGTGGTGTAAAATTAAAATGGGATATACTGGGCTAGGATTCGAGTTACAGGAACAAGGGCCAAACCAACCACCCAAGAATGGAATCGTCGAGCAAAAACACTTAACAACCTCCTAGAAGCAGCTTTTCTTGCCACCAGACTTTTCTCCATCAATTAGGAATCTGATGCCGTCACTAAACATGTTCCTTAAATTGTATCCATTTGTTGAGTGTTTTTTTTTTGTGTCTAATCCGCAAATATATCACCATTGCCCTTGATTTTCTTGACTGTATATCTCTTAAATGTCAATATATACACGTGTGATTTAGTTTACGAAGATTTTTAAATGCCGAGAACCTCGATAAGAGAGTAAAAAGGAGAAAGGTTCACAATGGTGTAAAATTAAAATGGGATATTCCGTGCTAGGATTCAAGTTACAGGAACAAGGGCCAAACTAATCACTCAAGAATGGAATCGTCGAGCGAAAACACTTGACAACCTCCTAGAAGCAGCTTTTCTTACCACCAGACCTTTCTCCATCAATTAGGAATCTGATACCGTCACTAAACACATTCCTTAAATTGTAGCCATTTGTTGAGTCTTTTTTTTTGGTGTCTAATCCTCGTATATATCTCCATTGCCCTTGATTTTCTTGACTGCATTTCTCTTAAATGTCAACATATACACGTGTGATTTAGTTTACGAAGATTTTTCAATGCCGAGAACCTCGATCAGAGAGTAAAAATGGCGTAAGGTTCATTGTGGTGTAAAATTAAAATTGGATATACCGGGCTAGGATTCGAGTTACAGGACCAAGGGCCAAACCAACCACCCAATAATGGAATCGTCGAGCAAAAACACTTAACAACCTCCTAGAAGCAGCTTTTCTTGCCACCAAACCTTTCTCCATCAATTAGGAATCTGATGCCGTCACTAAACACATTCCTGGAATTGTAGCCATTTGTTGAGTGTTTTTTTTTATGTCTAATCCGCATATATATCACCATTGCCCTTGATTTTCTTGACTGTATATCTCTTAAATGTCAACATATACACGTGTGATTTAGTTTACGAAGATTTTTCAATGCCGAGAACCTCGATCAGAGTGTAAAAAGGGCGTAAGGTTCACTATGGTGTAAAATTAAAATGGGATATATACCGGGCTGGGATTCAAGTTACAGGAACAAGGGCCAAACCAACCACCCAAGAATGGAATTGCCGAGCAAAAACACTTAACAACCTCATAGAAGCAGCTTTTCTTGCCACCAGACCTTTCTCCATCAATTAGGAATCTGATGCCGTCACTAAACACATTCCTTAAATTGTAGCCATTTGTTGAGTGTTTTTTTTTTGTGTCTAATCCGCATATATATCACCATTGCCCTTGATTTTCTTGACTGTATATCTCTTAAATTTCAACATATACACGTGTGATTTAGTTTACGAAGAGTTTTCAATGCCGAGAACCTCAATCAGAGAGTAAAAAATGCGTAAGGTTCACAATGGTGTAAAATTAAAATGGGATATACCGGGCTAGGATTCGAGTTACAGGAACAAGGGCCAAACCAACCACCCAAGAATGGAATCGTCGAGCGAAAACACTTGACAACCTCCTAGAAGCAGCTTTTCTTGCCACCAGACCTTTCTCCATCAATTAGGAATCTGATGCCGTCACTAAACATGTTCTTTAAATTGTATCCATTTGTTGAGTGTATTTTTTTTGTGTCTAATCCGCAAATATATCACCGTTGCCCTTGATTTTCTTGACTGCATATCTCTTAAATGTCAACATATACACGTGTGATTTAGTTTACGAAGATTTTTCAATACCGAGAACCTCGATCAGAGAGTAAAAAAGGCGTAAGGTTCATTGTGGTGTAAAATTAAAATTGGATATACCGGGCTAGGATTCGAGTTACAGGAACAAGGGCCAAACCAACCACCCAAGATTGGAATCGTCGAGCGAAAACACTTGACAACCTCCTAGAAGCAGCTTTTCTTGCCACCAGACCTTTCTCCAACAATTAGGAATCTGATGCCGTCACTAAACACATTCCTTAAATTGTAGCCATTTGTTGAGTGTTTTTTTTTGGTGTCTAATCCGCATATATATCACCATTGCCCTTGATTTTCTTGACTGTATATCTCTTAAATGTCAACATATACATGTGTGTTTTAGTTTACGAAGATTTTTCAATGCCGAGAACCTCAATCAGAGAGTAAAAAAGGCGTAGGGTTCACAATGGTGTAAAATTAAAATGGGATACACAGAGCTAGGATTCGAGGTACAGGAACAAGGGCCAAACCAACCACCCAAGAATGGAATCGTCCAGCGAAAACACTTGACAACCTCCTAGAAGCATATTTTCTTTCCACCAAACCTTTCTCCATCAATTAGGAATCTGATGCCGTCACTAAACACATTCCTTAAATTGTAGCCATTTGTTGAGTGTTCTTTTTTTGATGTCTAATCCGCATATATATCACCATTGCCCTTGATTTTCTTGACTGTATATCTCTTAAATGTCAACATATACACGTGTGATTTAGTTTACGAAGTTTTTTTAATGCCGAGAACCTCGATCAGAGTGTAAAAAAGGCGTAAGGTTCACTGTGGTGTAAAATTAAAATGGCATATACCGGGCTAGGATTCGAGTTACAGGAACAAGGGCCAAACCAACCACCCAAGAATGGAATCGTCGAGCAAAAACACTTAACAACCTCCTAGAAGCAGCTTTTCTTGCCACCAGACCTTTCTCCATCAATTAGGAATCTAATGCCGTCACTAAACACATTCCTTAAATTGTAGCCATTTGTTGAGTGTTTTTTTTGGTGTCTAATCCGCATATATATCACCATTGCCCTTGATTTTCTTGACTGTATATATCTCTTAAATTTCAACATATACACGTGTGATTTAGTTTACGAAGATTTTTCAATGCCGAGAACATCAATCAGAGAGTAAAAAATGCGTAAGGTTCACAATGGTGTAAAATTAAAATGGGATATACCGGGCTAGGATTCGAGTTACAGGAACAAGGGCCAAACTAACCACACAAGAATGGAATCGTCGAGCGAAAACACTTGACAACCTCCTAGAAGCAGCTTTTCTTGCCACCAGACCTTTCTCCGTCAATTAGGAATCTGATGCCGTCACTAAACATGTTCCTTAAATTGTATCCATTTGTTGAGTGTTTTTTTTTTGTGTCTAATCCGCAAATATATCACCATTGCCTTTGATTTTCTTGACTGTATATCTCTTAAATGTCAACATATACACGTGTGATTTAGTTTACGAAGATTTTTCAATGCCGAGAACCTCGATCAGAGTGTAAAAAAGGCGTAAGGTTCACTATGGTGTAAAATTAAAATGGGATATACCGGGCTAGGATTCAAGTTACAGGAACAAGGGCCAACCCAACCACCCAAGAATGGAATTGCCGAGCAAAAACACTTAACAACCTCATAGAAGCAGCTTTTCTTGCCACCAGACCTTTCTCCATCAATTAGGAATCTGATGCCGTCACTAAACACATTCCTTAAATTGTAGCCATTTGTTGAGTGTTTTTTTTTTGGTGTCTAATCCGCATATATATCACCATTGCCCTTGATTTTCTTGACTGTATATCTCTTAAATGTCAACATATACACGTGTGATTTAGTTTACGAAGATTTTTCAATGCCGAGAACCTCGATCAGAGAGTAAAAAAGGCGTAAGGTTCACAATGGTGTAAAATTAAAATGGGATACACAGAGCTAGGATTCGAGGTACAGGAACAAGGGCCAAACCAACCACCCAAGAATGGAATCGTCCAGCGAAAACACTTGACAACCTACTAGAAGCATATTTTCTTTCCACCAGACCTTTCTCCATAAATTAGGAATCTGATGCCGTCACTAAACACATTCCTTAAATTGTAGCCATTTGTTGAGTGTTCTTTTTTTGATGTCTAATCCGCATATATATCACCATTGCCCTTGATTTTCTTGACTGTATATCTCTTAAATGTCAACATATACACGTGTGATTTAGTTTACGAAGTTTTTTTAATGCCGAGAACCTCGATCAGAGTGTAAAAAAGGCGTAAGGTTCACTGTGGTGTAAAATTAAAATGGGATATACCGGGCTAGGATTCGAGTTACAGGAACAAGGGCCAAACCAACCACCCAAGAATGGAATCGTCGAGCAAAAACACTTAACAACCTCCAAGAAGCAGCTTTTCTTACCACCAGACCTTTCTCCATCAATTAGGAATCTGATGCCGTCACTAAACACATTCCTTAAATTGTAGCCATTTGTTGAGTGTTTTTTTTTTGGTGTCTAATCCGCATATATATCACCATTGCCCTTGATTTTCTTGACTGTATATCTCTTAAATTTCAACATATACACGTGTGATTTAGTTTACGAAGAGTTTTCAATGCCGAGAACCTCAATCAGAGAGTAAAAAATGCGTAAGGTTCACAATGGTGTAAAATTAAAATGGGATATACCGGGCTAGGATTCGAGTTACAGGAACAAGGACCAAACCAACCACCCAAGAATGGAATCGTCGAGCGAAAACACTTGACAACCACCTAGAAGCAGCTTTTCTTGCCACCAGACATTTCTCCATCAATTAGGTGATGCCGTCACTAAACATGTTCCTTAAATTGTATCCATTTGTTGAGTGTTTTTTTTTTGTGTCTAATCCGCAAATATATCACCATTGCCTTTGATTTTCTTGACTGTATATCTCTTAAATTTCAACATATACACGTGTGATTTAGTTTACGAAGATTTTTCAATGCCGAGAACATCAATCAGAGAGTAAAAAATGCGTAAGGTTCACAATGGTGTAAAATTAAAATGGGATATACCGGGCTAAGATTCGAGTTACAGGAACAAGGGCCAAACCAACCACCCAAGAATGGAATCGTCGAGCGAAAACACATGACAACCTCCTAGAAGCAACTTTTCTTGCCACCAGACCTTTCTCCATCAATTAGGAATCTGATGCCGTCACTAAACATGTTCCTTAAATTGTATCCATTTGTTGAGTGTATTTTTTTTGTGTCTAATCCGCAAATATATCACCGTTGCCCTTGATTTTCTTGACTGCATATCTCTTAAATGTCAACATATACACGTGTGATTTAGTTTACGAAGATTTTTCAATGCCGAGAACCTCGATCAGAGAGTAAAAAAGGCGTAAGGTTCATTGTGGTGTAAAATTAAAATTGGATACACCGGGCTAGGATTCGAGTTACAGGAACAAGGGCCAAACCAACCACCCAAGATTGGAATCGTCGAGCGAAAACACTTGACAACCTCCTAGAAGCAGCTTTTCTTGCCACCAGACCTTTCTCCATCAATTAGGAATCTGATGCCGTCACTAACACATTCCTTAAATTGTAGCCATTTGTTGAGTGTTTTTTTTTTGGTGTCTAATCCGCATATATATCACCATTGCCCTTGATTTTCTTGACTGTATATCTCTTAAATGTCAACATATACACGTGTGATTTAGTTTACGAAGATTTTTCAATGCCGAGAACCTCGATCAGAGAGTAAAAAAGGCGTAAGGTTCACAATGGTGTAAAATTAAAATGGGATACACAGAGCTAGGATTCGAGGTACAGGAACAAGGGCCAAACCAACCACCCAAGAATGGAATCGTCCAGCGAAAACACATGACAACCTCCTAGAAGCATATTTTCTTTCCACCAGACCTTTCGCCATAAATTAGGAATCAGATGCCGTCACTAAACACATTCCTTAAATTGTAGCCATTTGTTGAGTGTTCTTTTTTTGATGTCTAATCCGCATATATATCACCATTGCCCTTGATTTTCTTGACTGTATATCTCTTAAATGTCAACATATACACGTGTGATTTAGTTTACGAAGTTTTTTTAATGCCGAGAACCTCGATCAGAGTGTAAAAAAGGCGTAAGGTTCACTGTGGTGTAAAATTAAAATGGGATATACCGGGCTAGGATTCGAGTTACAGGAACAAGGGCCAAACCAACCACCCAAGAATGGAATCGTCGAGCAAAAACACTTAACAACCTCCAAGAAGCAGCTTTTCTTACCACCAGACCTTTCTCCATCAATTAGGAATCTGATGCCGTCACTAAACACATTCCTTAAATTGTAGCCATTTGTTGAGTGTTTTTTTTTTGGTGTCTAATCCGCATATATATCACCATTGCCCTTGATTTTCTTGACTGTATATCTCTTAAATTTCAACATATACACGTGTGATTTAGTTTACGAAGAGTTTTCAATGCCGAGAACCTCAATCAGAGAGTAAAAAATGCGTAAGGTTCACAATGGTGTAAAATTAAAATGGGATATACCGGGCTAGGATTCGAGTTACAGGAACAAGGACCAAACCAACCACCCAAGAATGGAATCGTCGAGCGAAAACACTTGACAACCACCTAGAAGCAGCTTTTCTTGCCACCAGACATTTCTCCATCAATTAGGAATCTGATGCCGTCACTAAACATGTTCCTTAAATTGTATCCATTTGTTGAGTGTTTTTTTTTGTGTCTAATCCGCAAATATATCACCATTGCCTTTGATTTTCTTGACTGTATATCTCTTAAATGTCAACATATACACGTGTGATTTAGTTTACGAAGATTTTTAAATGCCGAGAACCTCGATAAGAGAGTAAAAAGGCAAAAGGTTCACAATGGTGTAAAATTAAAATGGGATATACCGTGCTAGGATTCGAGTCACAGGAACAAAGGCCAAACTAATCACTCAAGAATGGAATCGTCGAGCGAAAACACTTGACAACCTCCTAGAAGCAGCTTTTCTTACCACCAGGCCTTTCTCCATCAATTAGGAATCTGATGCCGTCACTAAACACATTCCTTAAATTGTAGCCATTTGTTGAGTCTTTTTTTTTGGTGTCTAATCCGCATATATATCACCATTGCCCTTGATTTTCTTGACTGCATATCTCTTAAATGTCAACATATACACGTGTGATTTAGTTTACGAAGATTTTTCAATGCCGAGAACCTCGATTAGAGAGTAAAAAATGCGTAAGGTTCATTGTGGTGTAAAATTAAAATTGGATATACCGGGCTAGGATTCGAGTTACAGGAACAAGGGCCAAACCAACCACCCAATAATGGAATCGTCGAGCAAAAAGACTTGACAACCTCCTAGAAGCAGCTTTTCTTGCCACCAGACCTTTCTCCATCAATTAGGAATCTGATGCCGTCACTAAACATGTTCCTTAAATTGTATCCATTTGTTGAGTGTTTTTTTTTTGTGTCTAATCCGCTAATATATCACCATTGCCCTTGATTTTCTTGACTGCATATCTCTTAAATGTCAACATATACACGTGTGATTTAGTTTACGAAGATTTTTCAATGCCGAGAACCTCG
This sequence comes from Helianthus tuberosus, assembly GCA_030545235.1. Taxonomy (NCBI): domain Eukaryota; kingdom Viridiplantae; phylum Streptophyta; class Magnoliopsida; order Asterales; family Asteraceae; genus Helianthus; species Helianthus tuberosus. Next base: position 40,378,604 of record CM060385.1, on the reverse strand, counting down.
ATCAGAGAGTAAAAAAGGCGTAAGGTTCATTGTGGTGTAAAATTAAAATTGGATATACCGGGCTAGGATTCGAGTTACAGGAACAAGGGCCAAACCAACCACCCAAGAATGGAATCGTCGAGCAAAAACTTAACAACCTCATAGAAGCAGCTTTTCTTGCCACCAGACCTATCTCCAACAATTAGGAATCTGATGCCGTCACTAAACACATTCCTTAAATTGTAGCCATTTGTTGAGTGTTTTTTTTTTGTGTCTAATCCGCATATATATCACCATTGCTCTTGATTTTCTTGACTGTATATCTCTTAAACGTCAACATATACACGCGTGATTTAGTTTACGAAGATTTTTCAATGCCGAGAACCTCGATCAGAGAGTAAAAAAGGCGTAAGGTTCACAATGGTGTAAAATTAAAATGGGATACACAAAGCTAGGATTCGAGGTACAGGAACAATGGCCAAACCAACCACCCAAGAAAGAAATCGTCCAGCGAAAACACTTGACAACCTCCTAGAAGCATATTTTCTTTCCACCAGACCTTTCTCCATCAATTAGGAATCTGATGCCGTCACTAAACACATTCCTTAAATTGTAGCCATTTGTTGAGTGTTCTTTTTTAGACGTCTAATCCGCATATATATCACCATTGCCCTTGATTTTCTTGACTGTATATCTCTTAAATGTCATCATATACACGTGTGATTTAGTTTACGAACATTTTTCAATGCCGAGAACCTCGATCAGAGGGTAAAAAATGCGTAAGGTTCACTGTGGTGTAACATTAAAATGTGATATACCGGGCTAGGATTCGAGTTACAGGAACAAGGGCCTAACCAACCACCCAAGAATGGAATCGTCGAGCGAAAACACTTAACAACCTCCTAGAAGCAGTTTTTCTTGCCACCAGACCATTCTCCATGAATTAGGAATCTGATGCCGTCACTAAACACATTCCTTAAATTGTAGCCATTTTTTGGTTGTTTTTTTTTTTTTGTGTCTAATCCGCACATATAACCATTGCCCTTGATTTTCTTGACTGTAAATCTCTTAAATGTCAACATAACATATACACATGTGATTTAGTTTACGAAGATTTTTCAATGCCGAGAACCTCGATCAGAGAGTAAAAAAGGCGTAAGGTTCACAATGGTGTAAAATTAAAATGGGATACACCGGGATATGATTCAAGTTACAGGAATAAGGGCCAAACCAACCACCCAAGAATGGAATCGTCGAGCGAAAACACTTAACAACCTCCTTGAAGCAGCTTTTCTTGCCACCAGACCTTTCTCCATTAATTAGGAATCTGATGCCCTCACCAAACACATTCCTTAAATTGTAGCCATTTGTTGAGTGTTTTTTTTTGTGTCTAATCCGCATATATATCACCATTGCCCTTGATTTTCTTGACTGTATATCTCTTAAATGTCAACATATACACGTGTGATATAGTTTACAAAGATTTTTCAATGCCGAGAACCTCGATCAGAGAGTAAAAAAGGTGTAAGGTTCACAATGGTGTAAAATTAAAATGGGATATACCGGGCTCGGATTCGAGTTACAGGAACAAGGGACAAACCAACCACCCAAGAATGGAATCGTCGAGCGAAAACACTTGACAACCTCCTAGAAGCAGTTTTTCTTGCCACCAGACCTTTCTCCATCAATTAGGAATCTGATGCCGTCACTAAACACATTCCTTAAATTGTAGCCATTTGTTGAGTGTTTTTTTTTGGTGTCTAATCCGCATATATATCACCATTGCCCTTGATTTTCTTGACCGTAAATCTCTTAAATGTCAACATATACACGTCTGATTTAGTTTACGAAGATTTTTCAATGCCGAGAACCTCGATCAGAGAGTAAAAAAGGCGTATGGTTCACAGTGGTGTAAAATTAAAATGGGATACACCGGGCTAGGATTCGAGTTACAGGAACAAGGGCCAAACCAACCACCCCAGATTGGAATGGTCGAGCGAAAACACTTGACAACCTCCTAGAAGCAGCTTTTCTTGCCACCAGACCTTTCTCCATCAATTAGGAATTTGATGCCGTCACTAAACACATTCCTTAAATTGTAGCCATTTGTTGAGTGTTTTTTTTTGGTGTCTAATCCGCATATATATCACCATTGCCCTTGATTTTCTTGACTGTATGTCTCTTAAACGTCAACATATACACGTGTCATTTAGTTTACGAAGATTTTTCAATGCCGAGAACCTCGATCAGAGAGTAAAAAAGGCGTATGGTTCACAATGGTGTAAAATTAAAATGGGATACACAGAGCTAGGATTCGAGGTACAGGAACAAGGGCCAAACCAACCACCCAAGAATGGAATCGTCCAGCGAAAACACTTGACAACCTCCTAGAAGCATATTTTCTTTCCACCAGACCTTTCTCCATCAATTAGGAATTTGATGCCGTCACTAAACACATTCCTTAAATTGTAGCCATTTGTTGAGTGTTCTTTTTTTGATGTCTAATCCGCATATATATCACCATTGCCCTTGATTTTCTTGACTGTATATCTCTTAAATGTCAACATATACACGTGTGATTTAGTTTACGAAGATTTTTCAATGCCGAGAACCTCGATCAGAGTGTAAAAAAGGCGTAAGGTTCACTGTGGTGTAAAATTAAAATGGGATATACCGGGCTAGGATTCGAGTTACAGGAACAAGGGCCAAACCAACCACCCAAGAATGGAATCGTCGAGCAAAAACTTAACAACCTCCTAGAAGCAGCTTTTCTTGCCACCAGACCTTTCTCCAAGAATTAGGAATCTGATGCCGTCACTAAACACATTCCTTAAATTGTAGCCATTTGTTGAGTGTTTTTTTTTGGTGTCTAATCCGCATATATATCACCATTGCTCTTGATTTTCTTGACTGTATATCTCTTAAACGTCAACATATACACGCGTGATTTAGTTTACGAAGATTTTTCAATGCCGAGAACCTCGATCAGAGAGTAAAAAAGGCGTAAGGTTCACAATGGTGTAAAATTAAAATGGGATACACAAAGCTAGGATTCGAGGTACAGGAACAATGGCCAAACCAACCACCCAAGAAAGAAATCGTCCAGCGAAAACACTTGACAACCTCCTAGAAGCATATTTTCTTTCCACCAGACCTTTCTCCATCAATTAGGAATCTGATGCCGTCACTAAACACATTCCTTAAATTGTAGCCATTTGTTGAGTGTTCTTTTTTAGACGTCTAATCCGCATATATATCACCATTGCCCTTGATTTTCTTGAGTGTATATCTCTTAAATGTCAACATATACACGTGTGATTTAGTTTACGAAGATTTTTCAATGCCGAGATCCTCGATCAGAGTGTAAAAAATGCGTAAGGTTCACTGTGGTGTAACATTAAAATGTGATATACCGGGCTAGGATTCGAGTTACAGGAACAAGGGCCTAACCAACCACCCAAGAATGGAATCGTCGAGCGAAAACACTTAACAACCTCCTAGAAGCAGTTTTTCTTGCCACCAGACCATTCTCCATGAATTAGGAATCTGATGCCGTCACTAAACACATTCCTTAAATTGTAGCCATTTTTTGGTTGTTTTTTTTTTTTTGTGTCTAATCGGCACATATAACCATTGCCCTTGATTTTCTTGACTGTAAATCTCTTAAATGTCAACATAACATATACACATGTGATTTAGTTTACGAAGATTTTTCAATGCCGAGAACCTCGATCAGAGAGTAAAAAAGGCGTATGGTTCACAATGGTGTAAAATTAAAAAGGGATACACAGAGCTAGGATTCGAGTTACAGGAACAAGGGCCAAACCAACCACCCAAGAATGGAATCGTCCAGCGAAAACACTTGACAACCTCCTAGAAGCATATTTTCTTTCCACCAGACCTTTCTCCATCAATTAGGAATTTGATGCCGTCACTAAACACATTCCTTAAATTGTAGCCATTTGTTGAGTGTTCTTTTTTTGATGTCTAATCCGCATATATATCACCATTGCCCTTGATTTTCTTGACTGTATATCTCTTAAATGTCAACATATACACGTGTGATTTAGTTTACGAAGATTTTTCAATGCCGAGAACCTCGATCAGAGTGTAAAAAAGGCGTAAGGTTCACTGTGGTGTAAAATTAAAATGGGATATACCGGGCTAGGATTCGAGTTACAGGAACAAGGGCCAAACCAACCACCCAAGAATGGAATCGTCGAGCAAAAACTTAACAACCTCCTAGAAGCAGCTTTTCTTGCCACCAGACCTTTCTCCAACAATTAGGAATCTGATGCCGTCACTAAACACATTCCTTAAATTGTAGCCATTTGTTGAGTGTTTTTTTTTTTGGTGTCTAATCCGCATATATATCACCATTGCTCTTGATTTTCTTGACTGTATATCTCTTAAACGTCAACATATACACGCGTGATTTAGTTTACGAAGATTTTTCAATGCCGAGAACCTCGATCAGAGAGTAAAAAAGGCGTAAGGTTCACAATGGTGTAAAATTAAAATGGGATACACAAAGCTAGGATTCGAGGTACAGGAACAATGGCCAAACCAACCACCCAAGAAAGAAATCGTCCAGCGAAAACACTTGACAACCTCCTAGAAGCATATTTTCTTTCCACCAGACCTTTCTCCATCAATTAGGAATCTGATGCCGTCACTAAACACATTCCTTAAATTGTAGCCATTTGTTGAGTGTTCTTTTTTAGACGTCTAATCCGCATATATATCACCATTGCCCTTGATTTTCTTGACTGTATATCTCTTAAATGTCAACATATACACGTGTGATTTAGTTTACGAAGATTTTTCAATGCCGAGAACCTCGATCAGAGTGTAAAAAATGCGTAAGGTTCACTGTGGTGTAACATTAAAATGTGATATACCGGGCTAGGATTCGAGTTACAGGAACAAGGGCCTAACCAACCACCCAAGAATGGAATCGTCGAGCGAAAACACTTAACAACCTCCTAGAAGCAGTTTTTCTTGCCACCAGACCATTCTCCATGAATTAGGAATATGATGCCGTCACTAAACACATTCCTTAAATTGTAGCCATTTTTTGGTTGTTTTTTTTTTGTGTCTAATCCGCACATATAACCATTGCCCTTGATTTTCTTGACTGTAAATCTCTTAAATGTCAACATAACATATACACATGTGATTTAGTTTACGAAGATTTTTCAATGCCGAGAACCTCGATCAGAGAGTAAAAAAGGCGTAAGGTTCACAATGGTGTAAAATTAAAATGGGATACACCGGGATATGATTCGAGTTACAGGAATAAGGGCCAAACCAACCACCCAAGAATGGAATCGTCGAGCGAAAACACTTAACAACCTCCTTGAAGCAGCTTTTCTTGCCACCAGACCTTTCTCCATTAATTAGGAATCTGATGCCCTCACCAAACACATTCCTTAAATTGTAGCCATTTGTTGAGTGTTTTTTTTGTGTCTAATCCGCCTATATATCACCATTGCCCTTGATTTTCTTGACTGTATATCTCTTAAATGTCAACATATACACGTGTGATATAGTTTACAAAGATTTTTCAATGCCGAGAACCACGATCAGAGAGTAAAAAAGGTGTAAGGTTCACAATGGTGTAAAATTAAAATGGGATATACCTGGCTCGGATTCGAGTTACAGGAACAAGGGACAAACCAACCACCCAAGAATGGAATCGTCGAGCGAAAACACTTGACAACCTCCTAGAAGCAGTTTTTCTTGCCACCAGACCTTTCTCCATCAATTAGGAATCTGATGCCGTCACTAAACACATTCCTTAAATTGTAGCCATTTGTTGAGTGTTTTTTTTGGTGTCTAATCCGCATATATATCACCATTGCCCTTGATTTTCTTGACCGTAAATCTCTTAAATGTCAACATATACACGTCTGATTTAGTTTACGAAGATTTTTCAATGCCGAGAACCTCGATCAGAGAGTAAAAAAGGCGTAAGGTTCACAATGGTGTAAAATTAAAATGGGATACACAGAGCTAGGATTCGAGGTACAGGAACAAGGGCCAAACCAACCACCCAAGAATGGAATCGTCCAGCGAAAACACTTGACAACCTCCTAGAAGCATATTTTCTTTCCACCAGACCTTTCTCCATAAATTAGGAATCTGATGCCGTCACTAAACACATTCCTTAAATTGTAGCCATTTGTTGAGTGTTCTTTTTTTGATGTCTAATCCGCATATATATCACCATTGCCCTTGATTTTCTTGACTGTATATCTCTTAAATGTCAACATATACACGTGTGATTTAGTTTACGAAGTTTTTTTAATGCCGAGAACCTCGATCAGAGTGTAAAAAAGGCGTAAGGTTCACTGTGGTGTAAAATTAAAATGGGATATACCGGGCTAGGATTCGAGTTACAGGAACAAGGGCCAAACCAACCACCCAAGAATGGAATCGTCGAGCAAAAACACTTAACAACCTCCTAGAAGCAGCTTTTCTTGCCACCAGACCTTTCTCCATCAATTAGGAATCTGATGCCGTCACTAAACATGTTCCTTAAATTGTATCCATTTGTTGAGTGTTTTTTTTTGTGTCTAATCCGCAAATATATCACCATTGCCTTTGATTTTCTTGACTGTATATCTCTTAAATGTCAACATATACACGTGTGATTTAGTTTACGAAGATTTTTAAATGCCGAGAACCTCGATAAGAGAGTAAAAAGGCAAAAGGTTCACAATTGTGTAAAATTAAAATGGGATATACCGTGCTAGGATTCGAGTCACAGGAACAAAGGCCAAACTAATCACTCAAGAATGGAATCGTCGAGCGAAAATACTTGACAACCTCCTAGAAGCAGCTTTTCTTACCACCAGGCCTTTCTCCATCAATTAGGAATCTGATGCCGTCACTAAACACATTCCTTAAATTGTAGCCATTTGTTGAGTCTTTTTTTTTTTGGTGTCTAATCCGCATATATATCACCATTGCCCTTGATTTTCTTGACTGCATATCTCTTAAATGTCAACATATACACGTGTGATTTAGTTTACGAAGATTTTTCAATGCCGAGAACCTCGATTAGAGAGTAAAAAATGCGTAAGGTTCATTGTGGTGTAAAATTAAAATTGGATATACCGGGCTAGGATTCGAGTTACAGGAACAAGGGCCAAACCAACCACCCAATAATGGAATCGTCGAGCAAAAACACTTGACAACCTCCTAGAAGCAGCTTTTCTTGCCACCAGACCTTTCTCCATCAATTAGGAATCTGATGCCGTCACTAAACATGTTCCTTAAATTGTATCCATTTGTTGAGTGTTTTTTTTTTGTGTCTAATCCGCTAATATATCACCATTGCCCTTGATTTTCTTGACTGCATATCTCTTAAATGTCAACATATACACGTGTGATTTAGTATACGGAGATTTTTCAATGCCGAGAACCTCGATCAGAGAGTAAAAAAGGCGTAAGGTTCATTGTGGTGTAAAATTAAAATTGGATATACCGGGCTAGGATTCGAGTTACAGGAACAAGGGCCAAACCAACCACCCAAGAATGGAATCGTCGAGCAAAAACTTAACAACCTCCTAGAAGCAGCTTTTCTTGCCACCAGACCTATCTCCAACAATTAGGAATCTGATGCCGTCACTAAACACATTCCTTAAATTGTAGCCATTTGTTGAGTGTTTTTTTTTTGTGTCTAATCCGCATATATATCACCATTGCTCTTGATTTTCTTGACTGTATATCTCTTAAACGTCAACATATACACGCGTGATTTAGTTTACGAAGATTTTTCAATGCCGAGAACCTCGATCAGAGAGTAAAAAAGGCGTAAGGTTCACAATGGTGTAAAATTAAAATGGGATACACAAAGCTAGGATTCGAGGTACAGGAACAATGGCCAAACCAACCACCCAAGAAAGAAATCGTCCAGCGAAAACACTTGACAACCTCCTAGAAGCATATTTTCTTTCCACCAGACCTTTCTCCATCAATTAGGAATCTGATGCCGTCACTAAACACATTCCTTAAATTGTAGCCATTTGTTGAGTGTTCTTTTTTAGACGTCTAATCCGCATATATATCACCATTGCCCTTGATTTTCTTGACTGTATATCTCTTAAATGTCAACATATACACGTGTGATTTAGTTTACGAAGATTTTTCAATGCCGAGAACCTCGATCAGAGTGTAAAAAATGCGTAAGGTTCACTGTGGTGTAACATTAAAATGTGATATACCGGGCTAGGATTCGAGTTACAGGAACAAGGGCCTAACCAACCACCCAAGAATGGAATCGTCGAGCGAAAACACTTAACAACCTCCTAGAAGCAGTTTTTCTTGCCACCAGACCATTCTCCATGAATTAGGAATCTGATGCCGTCACTAAACACATTCCTTAAATTGTAGCCATTTTTTGGTTGTTTTTTTTTTTTGTGTCTAATCCGCATATATAACCATTGCCCTTGATTTTCTTGACTGTAAATCTCTTAAATGTCAACATAACATATACACATGTGATCTAGTTTACGAAGATTTTTCAATGCCGAGAACCTCGATCAGAGAGTAAAAGAGGCGTAAGGTTCACAATGGTGTAAAATTAAAATGGGATACACCGGGATATGATTCGAGTTACAGGAATAAGGGCCAAACCAACCACCCAAGAATGGAATCGTCGAGCGAAAACACTTAACAACCTCCTTGAAGCAGCTTTTCTTGCCACCAGACCTTTCTCCATTAATTAGGAATCTGATGCCCTCACCAAACACATTCCTTAAATTGTAGCCATTTGTTGAGTGTTTTTTTTTGTGTCTAATCCGCATATATATCACCATTGCCCTTGATTTTCTTGACTGTATATCTCTTAAATGTCAACATATACACGTGTGATATAGTTTACAAAGATTTTTCAATGCCGAGAACCTCGATCAGAGAGTAAAAAAGGTGTAAGGTTCACAATGGTGTAAAATTAAAATGGGATATACCGGGCTCGGATTCGAGTTACAGGAACAAGGGACAAACCAACCACCCAAGAATGGAATCGTCGAGCGAAAACACTTGACAACCTCCTAGAAGCAGTTTTTTTTGCCACCAGACCTTTCTCCATCAATTAGGAATCTGATGCCGTCACTAAACACATTCCTTAAATTGTAGCCATTTGTTGAGTGTTTTTTTTTTGTGTCTAATCCGCATATATATCACCATTGCCCTTGATTTTCTTGACCGTAAATCTCTTAAATGTCAACATATACACGTCTGATTTAGTTTACGAAGATATTTCAATGCCGAGAACCTCGATCAGAGAGTAAAAAAGGCGTAAGGTTCACAGTGGTGTAAAATTAAAATGGGATACACCGGGCTAGGATTCGAGTTACAGGAACAAGGGCCAAACCAACCACCCCAGATTGGAATGGTCGAGCGAAAACACTTGACAACCTCCTAGAAGCAGCTTTTCTTGCCACCAGACCTTTCTCCATCAATTAGGAATTTGATGCCGTCACTAAACACATTCCTTAAATTGTAGCCATTTGTTGAGTGTTTTTTTTTTGGTGTCTAATCCGCATATATATCACCATTGCCCTTGATTTTCTTGACTGTATGTCTCTTAAACGTCAACATATACACGTGTGATTTAGTTTACGAAGATTTTTCAATGCCGAGAACCTCGATCAGAGAGTAAAAAAGGCGTATGGTTCACAATGGTGTAAAATTAAAATGGGATACACAGAGCTAGGATTCGAGGTACAGGAACAAGGGCCAAACCAACCACCTAAGAATGGAATCGTCCAGCGAAAACACTTGACAACCTCCTAGAAGCATATTTTCTTTCCACCAGACCTTTCACCATCAATTAGGATTTTGATGCCGTCACTAAACACATTCCTTAAATTGTAGCCATTTGTTGAGTGTTCTTTTTTTGATGTCAAATCCGCATATATATCACCATTGCCCTTGATTTTCTTCACTGTATATCTCTTAAATGTCAACATATACACGTTTGATTTAGTTTACGAAGATTTTTCAATGCCGAGAACCTCGATCAGAGTGTAAAAAAGGCGTAAGGTTCACTGTGGTGTAAAATTAAAATGGGATATACCGGGCTAGGATTCGAGTTACAGGAACAAGGGCCAAAACAACCACCCAAGAATGGAATCGTCGAGCAAAAACTTAACAACCTCCTAGAAGCAGCTTTTCTTGCCACCAGACCTTTCTCCAACAATTAGGAATCTGATGCCGTCACTAAACACATTCCTTAAATTGTAGCCATTTCTTGAGTGTTTTTTTTTTTGGTGTCTAATCCGCGTATATATCACCATTGCTCTTGATTTTCTTGACTGTATATCTCTTAAACGTCAACATATACACGCGTGATTTAGTTTACGAAGATTTTTCAATGCCGAGAACCTCGATCAGAGAGTAAAAAAGGCGTAAGGTTCACAATGGTGTAAAATTAAAATGGGATACACAAAGCTAGGATTCGAGGTACAGGAACAATGGCCAAACCAACCACCCAAGAAAGAAATCGTCTAGCGAAAACACTTGACAACCTCCTAGAAGCATATTTTCTTTCCACCAGACCTTTCTCCATCAATTAGGAATCTGATGCCGTCACTAAACACATTCCTTAAATTGTAGCAATTTGTTGAGTGTTCTTTTTTAGGCGTCTAATCCGCATATATATCACCATTGCCCTTGATTTTCTTGACTGTATATCTCTTAAATGTCAACATATACACGTGTGATTTAGTTTACGAAGATTTTTCAATGCCGAGAACCTCGATCAGAGTGTAAAAAATGCGTAAGGTTCACTGTGGTGTAACATTAAAATGTGATATACCGGGCTAGGATTCGAGTTACAGGAACAAGGGCCTAACCAACCACCCAAGAATGGAATCGTCGAGCGAAAACACTTAACAACCTCCTAGAAGCAGTTTTTCTTGCCACCAGACCATTGTCCATGAATTAGGTATCTGATGCCGTCACTAAACACATTCCTTAATTTGTAGCCATTTTTTGGTTGTTTTTTTTTTTTTTTTTTTTTTTTTTTTGTGTCTAATCCGCACATATAACCATTGCCCTTGATTTTCTTGACTGTAAATCTCTTAAATGTCAACATAACATATACACATGTGATTTAGTTTACGAAGATTTTTCAATGCCGAGAACCTCGATCAGAGAGTAAAAAAGGCGTAAGGTTCACAATGGTGTAAAATTAAAATGGGATACACCGGGATATGATTCGAGTTACAGGAATAAGGGCCAAACCAACCACCCAAGAATGGAATCGTCGAGCGAAAACACTTAACAACCTCCTTGAAGCAGCTTTTCTTGCCACCAGACCTTTCTCCATTAATTAGGAATCTGATGCCCTCACCAAACACATTCCTTAAATTGTAGCCATTTGTTGAGTGTTTCTTTTGTGTCTAATCCGCATATATATCACCATTGCCCTTGATTTTCTTGACTGTATATCTCTTAAATGTCAACATATACACGTGTGATATAGTTTACAAAGATTTTTCAATGCCGAGAACCTCGATCAGAGAGTAAAAAAGGTGTAAGGTTCACAATGGTGTAAAATTAAAATGGGATATACCTGGCTCGGATTCGAGTTACAGGAACAAGGGACAAACCAACCACCCAAGAATGGAATCGTCGAGCGAAAACACTTGACAACCTCCTAGAAGCAGTTTTTCTTGCCACCAGACCTTTCTCCATCAATTAGGAATCTGATGCCGTCACTAAACACATTCCTTAAATTGTAGCCATTTGTTGAGTGTTTTTTTTTGGTGACTAATCCGCATATATATCACCATTGCCCTTGATTTTCTTGACCGTAAATCTCTTAAATGTCAACATATACACGTCTGATTTAGTTTACGAAGATTTTCCAATGCCGAGAACCTCGATCAGAGAGTAAAAAAGGCGTAAGGTTCACAGTGGTGTAAAATTAAAATGGGATACACCGGGGCTAGGATTCGAGTTACAGGAACAAGTGCCAAACCAACCACCCCAGATTGGAATGGTCGAGCGAAAACACTTGACAACCTCCTAGAAGCAGCTTTTCTTGCCACCAGACCTTTCTCCATCAATTAGGAATTTGATGCCGTCACTAAACACATTCCTTAAATTGTAGCCATTTGTTGAGTGTTTTTTTTTTTGGTGTCTAATCCGCATATATACCACCATTGCCCTTGATTTTCTTGACTGTATGTCTCTTAAACGTCAACATATACACGTGTGATTTAGTTTACGAAGATTTTTCAATGCCGAGAACCTCGATCAGAGAGTAAAAAAGGCGTATGGTTCACAATGGTGTAAAATTAAAATGGGATACACAGAGCTAGGATTCGAGGTACAGGAACAAGGGCCAAACCAACCACCCAAGAATGGAATCGTCCAGCGAAAACACTTGACAACCTCCTAGAAGCATATTTTCTTTCCACCAGACCTTTATCCATCAATTAGGAATTTGATGCCGTCACTAAACACATTACTTAAATTGTAGCCATTTGTTGAGTGTTGTTTTTTTGATGTCTAATCCGCATATATATCACCATTGCCCTTGATTTTCTTGACTGTATATCTCTTAAATGTCAACATATACACGTGTGATTTAGTTTACGAAGATTTTTCAATGCCGAGAACCTCGATCAGAGTGTAAAAAAGGCGTAAGGTTCACTGTGGTGTAAAATTAAAATGGGATATACCGGGCTAGGATTCGAGTTACAGGAACAAGGGCCAAACCAACCACCCAAGAATGGAATCGTCGAGCAAAAACACTTAACAACCTCCTAGAAGCAGCTTTTCTTGCCACCAGACCTTTCTCCATCAAGTAGGAATCTGATGCCGTCACTAAACACATTCCTTAAATTGTAGCCATTTGTTGAGTGTTTTTTTTTGGTGTCTAATCCACATATATATCACCATTGCCCTTGATTTTCTTGACTGTATATCTCTTAAATTTCAACATATACACGTGTGATTTAGTTTATGAAGATTTTTCAATGCCGAGAACCTCAATCAGAGAGTAAAAAATGCGTAAGGTTCACAATGGTGTAAAATTAAAATGGGATATACCGGGCTAGGGTTCGAGTTACAGGAACAAGGGCCAAACCAACCACCCAAGAATGGAATCGTCGAGAGAAAACACTTGACAACCTCCTAGAAGCAGCTTTTCTTGCCACCAGACCTTTCTCCATCAATTAGGAATCTGATGCCGTCACTAAACACGTTCCTTAAATTGTATCCATTTGTTCCTTAAATTATATCACCATTGCCCTTGATATTCTTGACTGTATATCTCTTAAATGTCAGCATATACACGTGTGATTTAGTTTACGAAGATTTTTAAATGCCGAGAACCTCGATAAGAGAGTAAAAAGGCGAAAGGTTCACACTGGTGTAGAATTAAAATGGGATATACCGTGCTAGGATTGGAGTTACAGGAACAAGGGCCGAACTAATCACCCAAGAATGGAATCGTCGAGCAAAAACACTTGACAACCTCCTAGAAGCAGCTTTTCTTACCACCAGAACTTTCTCCATCAATTAGGAATCTGATGCCGTCACTAAACACATTCCTTAAATTGTAGCCATTGGTTGAGTCTTTTTTTTTTTGGTGTCTAATCCGCATATATATCACCATTGCCCTTGATTTTCTTGACTGCATATCTCTTAAATGTCAACATATACACGTGTGATTTAGTTTACGAAGATTTTTCAATGCCGAGAACCTCGATCAGAGAGTAAAAAAGGCGTAAGGTTCATTGTGGTGTAAAATTAAAATTGGATATACCGGGCTAGGATTCGAGTTACAGGAACAAGGGCCAAACCAACCACCCAAGAATGGGATCGTCGAGCAAAAACACTTAACAACCTCCTAGAAGCAGCTTTTCTTGCCACCAACCCTTTCTCCATCAATTAGGAATCTGATGCCGTCACTAAACACATTCCTTAAATTGTAGCCGTTTGTTGAGTGTTTTTTTTTATGTCTAATCCGCATATATATCACCATTGCCCTTGATTTTCTTGACTGTATATCTCTTAAATGTCAACATATACACGTGTGATTTAGTTTACGAAGATTTTTAAATGCCGAGAACCTCAATCAGAGAGTAAAAAAGGCGTAAGGTTCACAATGGTGTAAAATTAAAATGGGATATACCGTGCTAGGATTCGAGTTACAGGAACAAGGGCCAAACTAATCACCCAAGAATGGAATCGTCGAACGAAAACACTTGACAACCTCCTAGAAGCAGCATTTCTTACCACCAGAATTTTCTCCATCAATTAGGAATCTGATGCCGTCACTAAACACATTCCTTAAATTGTAGCCATTTGTTGAGACTTTTTTTTTATGTCTAATCCGCATATATATCACCATTGCCCTTAATTTTCTTGACTGTATATCTCTTAAATGTCAACATATACACGTGTGATTTAGTTTACGAAGATTTTTCAATGCCGAGAGCCTCGAGCAGACAGTAAAAAAGGCGTAAGTTTTACAATGGTGTAAAATTAACATGGGATATACCGGTCTAGGATTCGATTTACAGGAACAAGGGCCAAACAAACCACCCAAGATTGGAATCGTAAAGCGAAAACACTTGACAACCTCCTAGAAGCAGCTTTTCTTGCCACCAGACCTTTCTCCATCAATTAGGAATCTGATGCCGTCACTAAACACATTCCTTAAATTGTAGCCATTTGTTGAGTGTTTTTTTTGGGTGTCTAATCCGCATATATATCAACATTGCCCTTGATATTCTTGACTGTATATCTCTTAAATGTCAACATATACACGTGTGATTTAGTTTACGAAGATTTTTCAATGCCGAGAACCTCGATCAGAGAGTAAAAAAGGCGTAGGGTTCACAATGGTGTAAAATTAAAATGGGATATACCGGGCTGGGATTCGAGTTACAGGAACAAGGGCCAAACTAATCACCCAAGAATGGAATCGTCGAGCGAAAACACTTGACAACGTCCTAGAAGCAGCTTTTCTTGCCACCAGACTTTTCTCCATTAATTAGGAATCTGATGCCCTAACTAAACACATTCCTTAAATTGTAGCAATTTGTTGAGTGTGTTTTTTTTTTTGGTGTCTAATCCGCATATATATCACCATTGCCCTTGATATTCTTGACTGTATATCTCCTAAATATCAACATATACACGTGTGATTTAGTTTACGAAGATTTTTCAATGCCAAGAACCTCGAGCAGAGAACAAAAAAGGCGTAAGGTTCACAATGGTGTAAAATTAAAATGGGTTATACCGGGCTAGGATTCGAGTTACAGGAACAAGGGCCAAACCAACCACCCAAGAATAGAATCGTCGAGCGAAAACACTTGACAACCTCCTAGAAGCAGCTTTTCTTGCCACCAGACCTTTCTCTATCAATTAGGAATCTGATGCCGTCACAAAACAAATTCCTTAAATTGTAGCTATTTGTTGAGTGTGTTTTTTTTTTGGTGTCTAATCCGCATATATATCACCACTGCCCTTGATTTTCTTGACTGTATATCTCTTAAATGACAACATATACACGTGTGATTTAGTTTACGAAGATTTTTCAATGCCGAGAACCTCGATCAGAGAGCAAAAAAGGCGTAAGGTTCACAATGGTGTAAAATTAAAATGGGTTATACCGGGCTAGGATTCGAGGTACAGGAACAAGGGCCAAACCAACCACCCAAGAATGGAATCGTCGAGCGAAAACACTTGACAACCTCCTAGAAGCAGCTTTTCTTACCACCAGACCTTTCTCCATCAATTAGGATTCTGATGCCGTCTCTAAACACATTCCTTAAATTGTAGCCATTTGTTGAGTGTTTTTTTTTGGAGACTAATCCGCATATATATCACCATTGCCCTTGATTTTCTTGACTGTATATCTCTTAAATGTCAACATATACACGTGTGATTTAGTTTATGAAGATTTTTCAATGTCGAGAACCTCGATTAGAGAGTAAAAAAGGCGTAAGGTTCACAGTGGTGTAAAAATAAAATGGGATATATCGGGCTAGGATTCGAGTTACAGGAACAAGGGCCAAACCAACCACCCAAGAATGGACTCGTCGAGCGAAAACACTTGACAACCCCCTAGAAGCAGCTTTTCTTGCCACCAGATATTTCTCCATCAATTAGGAAACTGATGCCGTCACTAAACACATTCCTTAAATTAAAGCCATTTGTTGAGTGATTTTTTTTTGGTGTCTAATCCGAATATATATCACCATTGCCCTTAATTTTCTTGACTGTATATCTCTTAAATGTCAACATATACACGTGTGATTAAGTTTACGAAGATTTTTCAATGCCGAGAACCGCGATCAGAGAGTAAAAAAGGCGTAAGGTTCACATTGGTGTAAAACTAAAATGGGATATACCGGGCTAGGATTCGAGGTACAGGAACAAGGGCCAAACCAACCACCCAAGAATGGAATCGTCGAGCGAAAACACTTGACAACCTCCTAGAAGCTGCTTTTCTTACCACCAGACCTTTCTCCATCAATTAGGAATCTGATGCCGTCTCTAAACACATTCCTTAAATTGTAGCCATTTGTTGAGTGTTTTTTTTTTTGGAGACTAATCCGCATATATATCAACATTGCCCTTGATTTTCTTGACTGTATATCTCTTAAATGTCAACATATACACGTGTGATTTAGTTTATGAAGATTTTTCAATGCCGAGAACCTCGATTAGAGAGTAAAAAAGGCGTAAGGTTCACAGTGGTGTAAAAATAAAATGGGATATACCGGGCTAGGATTCGAGGTACAGGAACAAGGGCCAAACCAAACACCCAAGAATGGAATCGTCGAGCGAAAACACTTGACAACCTCCTAGAAGTAGCTTTTCTTTCCACCAGACCTTTCTCCATCAATTAGGAATCTGATGCCGTCTCTAAACACATTCCTTAAATTGTAGCCATTTGTTGAGTGTTTTTTTTTTGGAGTCTAATCCGCATATATATCACCAATGCCCTTGATTTTCTTGACTGTATATCTCTTAAATGTCAACATATACACGTGTGATTTAGTCTACGAAGATTTTTCAATGCCGAGAACCTCGATCAGAGAGTAAAAAAGGCGTAAGGTTCACAGTGGTGTAAAATTAAAATGGGATATACCGGGCTAGGATTCGAGTTACAGGAACAAGGGCCAAACCAACCACCCAAGAATGGAATCGTCGAGCGAAAACACTTGACAACCTCCTAGAAGCAGCTTTTCTTGCCACCAGAAATTTCTCAATCAATTAGCAATCTGATGCCGTTACTAAACACATTCCTTAAATTATCGCCATTTGTTGAGTGATTTTTTTTGGTGTCTAATCCGCATATATATCACCATTGCCCTTGATTTTCTTGACTGTATATCTCTTAAATGTCAACATATACACGTGTGATTAAGTTTACGAAGATTTTTCAATGCCGAGAACCGCGATCAGAGAGTAAAAAAGGCGTAAGGTTCACAATGGTGTAAAATTAAAATGTGATATACCGGGCTAGGATTCGAGTTACAGGAACAAGGGCCAAACCAACCACTCAAGAATGGAATCGTCGAGCGAAAACACTTGACAACCTCCTAGAAGCTGCTTTTCTTGCCACCAGACCTTTCTCCATCAATTAGGAATATGATGCCGTCACTAAACACATTCCTTAAATTGTAACCATTTGTTGAGTGTTTTTTTGGTGTCTAATCCGCATATATATCACCCTTGCCCTTTATTTTCATGAATGTATATCTCTTAAATGTCAACATATACACGTGTGATTTAGTTTACGAAGATTTTTCAATGCCGAGAACCTCGATCAGAGAGTAAAAAAGGCGTAAGGTTCACAATGGTGTAAAATTAAAATATGATATACCGAGCTAGGATTCGATTTACAGGAACAAGGGCCAAGCCAACCACCCAAGAATGGAATCGTCAAGCGAAAACACTTGACAACCTCCTAGAAGCAGCTTTTCTTGCCACCAGACCTTTTCCATCAATTAGGAATCTGATGCCGTCACTAAACACATTCCTTAAATTGTAGCCATTTGTTGAGTGTTTTTTTTGGTGTCTAATCCGCATATATATCACCATTGCACTTGATTTTCTTGATTGTATATCTCTTAAATGTCAACATATACACGTGTGATTTAGTTTACGGAGATTTTTTAAGGCCAAGAACCTCGATCAGAGAGTAAAAAAGGCGTAAGGTTCACAATGGTGTAAAATTAAAATGGGATATACCGGGCTAGGATTCGAGTTACAGGAACAAGGGCCAACCCAACCACCCAAGAATGGAATCGTCTAGCAAAAACACTTGACAACCTCCTAGAAGCAGCTTTTCTTGCCACCAGACCTTTTTCCATCAATTAGGAATCTGATGCCGTCACTAAACACATTCCTTAAATTGTAGCCATTTGTTGAGTGTTTTTTTTGGTGTCTAATCCGCATATATATCACCATTGCACTTGATTTTCGTGGTTGTATATCTCTTAAATGTCAACATATACACGTGTGATTTAGTTTACGAAGATTTTTTAATGCCGAGAACCTCGATCAGAGAGTAAAAAAGGCGTAAGGTTCACAATGGTGTAAAATTAAAATGGGATATACCGGGCTAGGATTCGAGTTACAGGAACAAGGGCCAACCCAACCACCCAAGAATGGAATCGTCGAGCAAAAACACTTGACAACCTCCTAGAAGAAACTTTTCTTCCCACAGACATTTCTCCATCAATTAGGAATCTGATGCCGTCACTAAACACATTACTTAAATTGTAGCCATTTGTTGAGTGTTTTTTTTTTGTCTAATCCGCATATATATCACCATTGCCCTTGATTTTCTTAACTGTATGTCTCTTAAATGTCAACATATACACGTGTGATTTAGTTTATGAAGATTTTTCAATGCCGAGAACCTCGATCAGAGAGTAAAAAAGGCGTAAGGTTCACATTGGTGTAAAATTAAAATGGGATATACCGGGCTAGGATTCGAGTTATAGGAACAAGGGCCAATCTAACCACCCAAGATTGGAATCGTCGAGCGAAAACACTTGACAAACCTCCTAGAAGCAGCTTTTCTTGCCACCTTACCTTTCTCCATCAATTAGGAATCTGATACCGTTACTAAACACATTCCTTAAATTGTAGCCATTTGTTGAGTGTTTTTTTTTGTGTCTAATCTGCATATATATCACCATTGCCCTTGATTTACTTGACTGTATATCTCTTAAATGTCAACATATACACGTGTGATTTAGTTTACGAAGATTTTTTAATGCCGAGAACCTCGATCAGAGAGTAAAAAAGGCGTAAGGTTCACAATGGTGTAAAATTAAAATGGGATATACCGGGCTAGGATTCGAGTTACAGGAACAAGGGCCAACCCAACCACCCAAGAATGGAATCGTCGAGCAAAAACACTTGACAACCTCCTAGAAGAAACTTTTCTTCCCACAGACATTTCTCCATCAATTAGGAATCTGATGCCGTCACTAAACACATTACTTAAATTGTAGCCATTTGTTGAGTGTTTTTTTGTGTCTAATCCGCATATATATCACCATTGCCCTTGATTTTCTTAACTGTATGTCTCTTAAATGTCAACATATACACGTGTGATTTAGTTTACGAAGATTTTTTAATGCCGAGAACCTCGATCAGAGAGTAAAAAAGGCGTAAGGTTCACAATGGTGTAAAATTAAAATGGGATATACCGGGCTAGGATTCGAGTTACAGGAACAAGGGCCAACCCAACCACCCAAGAATGGAATCGTCGAGCAAAAACACTTGACAACCTCCTAGAAGAAACTTTTCTTCCCACAGACATTTCTCCATCAATTAGGAATCTGATGCCGTCACTAAACACATTACTTAAATTGTAGCCATTTGTTGAGTGTTTTTTTTTTGTCTAATCCGCATATATATCACCATTGCCCTTGATTTTCTTAACTGTATGTCTCTTAAATGTCAACATATACACGTGTGATTTAGTTTATGAAGATTTTTCAATGCCGAGAACCTCGATCAGAGAGTAAAAAAGGCGTAAGGTTCACATTGGTGTAAAATTAAAATGGGATATACCGGGCTAGGATTCGAGTTATAGGAACAAGGGCCAATCTAACCACCCAAGATTGGAATCGTCGAGCGAAAACACTTGACAAACCTCCTAGAAGCAGCTTTTCTTGCCACCTTACCTTTCTCCATCAATTAGGAATCTGATACCGTTACTAAACACATTCCTTAAATTGTAGCCATTTGTTGAGTGTTTTTTTTTTGTGTCTAATCCGCATATATATCACCATTGCCCTTGATTTACTTGACTGTATATCTCTTAAATGTCAACATATACACGTGTGATTTAGTTTACGAAGATTTTTTAATGCCGAGAACCTCGATCAGAGAGTAAAAAAGGCGTAAGGTTCACAATGGTGTAAAATTAAAATGGGATATACCGGGCTAGGATTCGAGTTACAGGAACAAGGGCCAACCCAACCACCCAAGAATGGAATCGTCGAGCAAAAACACTTGACAACCTCCTAGAAGAAACTTTTCTTCCCACAGACATTTCTCCATCAATTAGGAATCTGATGCCGTCACTAAACACATTACTTAAATTGTAGCCATTTGTTGAGTGTTTTTTTGTGTCTAATCCGCATATATATCACCATTGCCCTTGATTTTCTTAACTGTATGTCTCTTAAATGTCAACATATACACGTGTGATTTAGTTTATAAAGATTTTTCAATGCCGAGAACCTCGATCAGAGAGTAAAAAAGGCGTAAGGTTCACAATGGTGTAAAATTAAAATGGGATATACCGGGCTAGGATTCGAGTTATAGGAACAAGGGCCAATCTAACCACCCAAGATTGGAATCGTCGAGCGAAAACACTTGACAAACCTCCTAGAAGCAGCTTTTCTTGCCACCTTACCTTTCTCCATCAATTAGGAATCTGATACCGTTACTAAACACATTCCCTAAATTGTAGCCATTTGTTGAGTGTTTTTTTTTGTGTCTAATCCGCATATATATCACCATTGCCCTTGATTTACTTGACTGTATATCTTTTAAATGTCAACATATACACGTGTGATTTAGTTTACGAAGATTTTTCAATGCCGAGAACCTCGATCAGAGAGTAAAAAAGGCGTAAGGTTCAAAATGGTGTAAAATTAAAATGGGATATACCGGGCTAGGATTCGAGTTACAGGAACAAGGGCCAAACCAACCACCCAAGAATGGAATCGTCGAGCGAAAACACTTGACAACCCCCTAGAAGTAGCTTTTCTTGCCACCAGACCTTTCTCCATCAATTAGGAATCTGATGCCGTCACTAAACACATTCCTTAAATTGTAGCCATTTGTTGAGTGTTTTTTTTTTGGTGTCTAATCCGCATATATATCACCATTGCACTTGATTTTCTTGATTGTATATCTCTTAAATGTCAACATATACACGTGTGATTTAGTTTACGAAGATTTTTTAATGCCGAGAACATCGATTAGAGAGTAAAAAAGGCGTAAGGTTCACAATGGTGTAAAATTAAAATGGGATATACCGGGCTAGGATTCGAGTTACAGGAACAAGGGCCAAACCAACCACCCAAGAATGGAATCGTCGAGCAAAAACACTTGACAACCTCCTAGAAGAAACTTTTATTGCCACAGACATTTCTCCATCAATTAGGAATCTGATGCCGTCACTAAACACATTACTTAAATTGTAGCCATTTGTTGAGTGTTTTTTTTTTGTCTAATCCGTATATATATCACCATTGCCCTTGATTTTCTTAACTGTATGTCTCTTAAATGTCAACATATACACGTGTGATTTAGTTTATGAAGATTTTTCAATGCCGAGAACCTCGATCAGAGAGTAAAAAAGGCGTAAGGTTCACATTGGTGTAAAATTAAAATGGGATATACCGGGCTAGGATTCGAGTTATAGGAACAAGGGCCAAACTAACCACCCAAGATTGGAATCGTTGAGCGAAAACACTTGACAAACCTCCTAGAAGCAGCTTTTCTTGCCACCTTACCTTTCTCCATCAATTAGGAATCTGATACCGTCACTAAACACATTCCTTAAATTGTAGCCATTTGTTGAGTGTTTTTTTTTTGGTGTCTAATCCGCATATATATCACCATTGCCCTTGATTTACTTGACTGTATATCTCTTAAATGTCAACATATACACGTGTGATTTAGTTTACGAAGATTTTTCAATGCCGATAACCTCGACCAGAGAGTAAAAAAGGCGTAAGGTTCACAATGGTGTAAAATTAAAATGGGATATACCGGGCTAGGATTCGAGTTACAGGAACAAGGGCCAAACCAACCACCCAAGAATGGAATCGTCGAGCGAAAACACTTGACAACCTCCAAGAAGCAGCTTTTCTTGCCTCCAGACCTTTCTCCATCAATTAGGAATCTAATGTCGTCACTAAAGACATTCCTTAAATTGTAGCCATTTGTTGAGTGTTTTTTTTGGTGTCTAATCCGCATATATATCACCATTGCCCTTGATTTACTTGACTGTATATCTCTTAAATGTCAACATATACACGTGTGATTTAGTTTATGAAGATTTTTCAATGTCAAGAACCTTGATCAGAGAGTAAAAAAGGTGTAAGGTTCACAATGGTGTGAAATTAAAATGGGATATACCGGGCTAGGATTCGAGTTACAGGAACAAGGGCCAAACCAACCACCCAAGAATGGAATCGTCGAGCGAAAACACTTGACAACCTCCTAGAAGTAGCTTTTCTTGCCCCCAGACCTTTCTCCATCAATTAGGAATCTGATGCCGTCACTAAACACATTCCTTAAATTGTAGCCATTTGTTGAGTGTTTTTTTTGGTGTCTAATCCGTATATATATCACCATTGCCCTTGATTTTCTTGATTGTATATCTCTTAAATATCAACATATACACGTGTGATTTAGTTTACAAAGATTTTTCAATGCCGAGAACCTCTATCAGAGAGTAAAAAAGGTGTTAGGTTCACAACGGTTTAAAATTAAAATGGAATATACCGGGCTAGGATTCGAGTTACAGGAACAAGGGCCAAACCAACCACCCAAGAATGGAATCGTCGAGCGAAAACACTTGACAACCCCCTAGAAGTAGCTTTTCTTGCCACCAGACCTTTCTCCATCAATTAGGAATCTGATGCCGTCACTAAACACATTCCTTAAATTGTAGCCATTTGTTGAGTGTTTTTTTTTGGTGTCTAATCCGCATATATATCACCATTGCACTTGATTTTCTTGATTGTATATCTCTTAAATGTCAACATATACACGTGTGATTTAGTTTACAAAGATTTTTCAATGCCGAGAACCTCGATCAAAGAGTAAAAAAGGTCCAAACCAACCACCCAATAATGGAATCGTCGAGCGAAAACACTTGACAACCTCCTAGAAGAAACTTTTCTTCCCACAGACATTTCTCCATCAATTAAGAATCTGATGCCGTCACTAAACACATTACTTAAATTGTAGCCATTTGTTGAGTGTTTTTTTGTGTCTAATCCGCATATATATCACCATTGCCCTTGATTTTCTTAACTGTATGTCTCTTAAATGTCAACATATGCACGTGTGATTTAGTTTATAAAGATTTTTCAATGCCGAGAACCTCGATCAGATAGTAAAAAAGGCGTAAGGTTCACAATGGTGTAAAATTAAAATGGGATATACCGGGCTAGGATTCGAGTTATAGGAACAAGGGCCAATCTAACCACCCAAGATTGGAATCGTCGAGCGAAAACACTTGACAAACCTCCTAGAAGCAGCTTTTCTTGCCACCTTACCTTTCTCCATCAATTAGGAATCTGATACCGTTACTAAACACATTCCTTAAATTGTAGCCATTTGTTGAGTGTTTTGTTTTGTGTCTAATCCGCATATATATCACCATTGCCCTTGATTTACTTGACTGTATATCTTTTAAATGTCAACATATACACGTGTGATTTAGTTTACGAAGATTTTTCAATGCCGAGAACCTCGATCAGAGAGTAAAAAAGGCGTAAGGTTCAAAATGGTGTAAAATTAAAATGGGATATACCGGGCTAGGATTCGAGTTACAGGAACAAGGGCCAAACCAACCACCCAAGAATGGAATCGTCGAGCGAAAACACTTGACAACCCCCTAGAAGTAGCTTTTCTTGCCACCAGACCTTTCTCCATCAATTAGGAATCTGATGCCGTCACTAAACACATTCCTTAAATTGTAGCCATTTGTTGAGTGTTTTTTTTTTGGTGTCTAATCCGCATATATATCACCATTGCCCTTGATTTACTTGACTGTATATCTCTTAAATGTCAACATATACACGTGTGATTTAGTTTACGAAGATTTTTCAATGCCGATAACCTCGACCAGAGAGTAAAAAAGGCGTAAGGTTCACAATGGTGTAAAATTAAAATGGGATATACCGGGCTAGGATTCGAGTTACAGGAACAAGGGCCAAACCAACCACCCAAGAATGGAATCGTCGAGCGAAAACACTTGACAACCTCCAAGAAGCAGCTTTTCTTGCCTCCAGACCTTTCTCCATCAATTAGGAATCTAATGTCGTCACTAAAGACATTCCTTAAATTGTAGCCATTTGTTGAGTGTTTTTTTTGGTGT
This sequence comes from Helianthus tuberosus, assembly GCA_030545235.1. Classification (NCBI taxonomy): domain Eukaryota; kingdom Viridiplantae; phylum Streptophyta; class Magnoliopsida; order Asterales; family Asteraceae; genus Helianthus; species Helianthus tuberosus. Next base: position 40,353,994 of record CM060385.1, on the reverse strand, counting down.
CTAATCCGCATATATATCACCATTGCCCTTGATTTACTTGACTGTATATCTCTTAAATGTCAACATATACACGTGTGATTTAGTTTATGAAGATTTTTCAATGTCAAGAACCTTGATCAGAGAGTAAAAAAGGTGTAAGGTTCACAATGGTGTGAAATTAAAATGGGATATACCGGGCTAGGATTCGAGTTACAGGAACAAGGGCCAAACCAACCACCCAAGAATGGAATCGTCGAGCGAAAACACTTGACAACCTCCTAGAAGTAGCTTTTCTTGCCCCCAGACCTTTCTCCATCAATTAGGAATCTGATGCCGTCACTAAACACATTCCTTAAATTGTAGCCATTTGTTGAGTGTTTTTTTTGGTGTCTAATCCGTATATATATCACCATTGCCCTTGATTTTCTTGATTGTATATCTCTTAAATATCAACATATACACGTGTGATTTAGTTTACAAAGATTTTTCAATGCCGAGAACCTCTATCAGAGAGTAAAAAAGGTGTTAGGTTCACAACGGTTTAAAATTAAAATGGAATATACCGGGCTAGGATTCGAGTTACAGGAACAAGGGCCAAACCAACCACCCAAGAATGGAATCGTCGAGCGAAAACACTTGACAACCCCCTAGAAGTAGCTTTTCTTGCCACCAGACCTTTCTCCATCAATTAGGAATCTGATGCCGTCACTAAACACATTCCTTAAATTGTAGCCATTTGTTGAGTGTTTTTTTTTGGTGTCTAATCCGCATATATATCACCATTGCACTTGATTTTCTTGATTGTATATCTCTTAAATGTCAACATATACACGTGTGATTTAGTTTACAAAGATTTTTCAATGCCGAGAACCTCGATCAAAGAGTAAAAAAGGTCCAAACCAACCACCCAATAATGGAATCGTCGAGCGAAAACACTTGACAACCTCCTAGAAGAAACTTTTCTTCCCACAGACATTTCTCCATCAATTAAGAATCTGATGCCGTCACTAAACACATTACTTAAATTGTAGCCATTTGTTGAGTGTTTTTTTGTGTCTAATCCGCATATATATCACCATTGCCCTTGATTTTCTTAACTGTATGTCTCTTAAATGTCAACATATGCACGTGTGATTTAGTTTATAAAGATTTTTCAATGCCGAGAACCTCGATCAGAGAGTAAAAAAGGCGTAAGGTTCACAATGGTGTAAAATTAAAATGGGATATACCGGGCTAGGATTCGAGTTATAGGAACAAGGGCCAATCTAACCACCCAAGATTGGAATCGTCGAGCGAAAACACTTGACAAACCTCCTAGAAGCAGCTTTTCTTGCCACCTTACCTTTCTCCATCAATTAGGAATCTGATACCGTTACTAAACACATTCCTTAAATTGTAGCCATTTGTTGAGTGTTTTGTTTTGTGTCTAATCCGCATATATATCACCATTGCCCTTGATTTACTTGACTGTATATCTTTTAAATGTCAACATATACACGTGTGATTTAGTTTACGAAGATTTTTCAATGCCGAGAACCTCGATCAGAGAGTAAAAAAGGCGTAAGGTTCAAAATGGTGTAAAATTAAAATGGGATATACCGGGCTAGGATTCGAGTTACAGGAACAAGGGCCAAACCAACCACCCAAGAATGGAATCGTCGAGCGAAAACACTTGACAACCCCCTAGAAGTAGCTTTTCTTGCCACCAGACCTTTCTCCATCAATTAGGAATCTGATGCCGTCACTAAACACATTCCTTAAATTGTAGCCATTTGTTGAGTGTTTTTTTTTTGGTGTCTAATCCGCATATATATCACCATTGCACTTGATTTTCTTGATTGTATATCTCTTAAATGTCAACATATACACGTGTGATTTAGTTTACGAAGATTTTTTAATGCCGAGAACCTCGATTAGAGAGTAAAAAAGGCGTAAGGTTCACAATGGTGTAAAATTAAAATGGGATATACCGGGCTAGGATTCGAGTTACAGGAACAAGGTCCAAACCAACCACCCAATAATGGAATCGTCGAGCTAAAACCCTTGACAACCTCCTAGAAGCAGCCTTTCTTGCCACCAGACCTTTCTCCATCAATTAGGAATCTGATGCCGTCACTAAACACATTCCTTAAATTGTAGCCATTTGTTGAGTGGTTTTTTTGGTGTCTAATCCGCATACATATCACCATTGCCCTTGATTTTCTTCACTGTATATCTCTTAAATGTCAACATATACACGTGTGATTTAGTTTTCGAAGATTTTTCAATGCCGAGAACCTCGATCAGAGAGTAAAAAAGGCGTGAGGTTCACAATGGTGTAAAATTAAAATGGGATATACTGGGCTAGGATTCGAGTTACACGAACAAGGGCCAAACCAACCACCCAAGAATGAAATCGTCGAGCGAAAACACTTGACAACATCCTAGAAGCAGCTTTTCTTGCCACCAGACCTTTGTCCATCAATTAGGAATCTGATGTCATCACTAATCACATTCCTTAATTTGTAGCAATTTGTTGAGTGTTTTTTTTTTGTGTGTCTAATCCGCATATATATCACCATTGTCCTTGATTTTCTTGACTGTATATCTCTTAAATGTCAACATATACACGTGTGATTTAGTTTAAGAAGATTTTTCATTGCCGAGAACCTCGATCAGAGAGTAAAAAAGGCGTAAGGTTCACAATGGTGTAAAATTAAAATGGGATATATCGGGCTAGGATTCGAGTTACAGGAACAAGGGCCAAACCAACCACCCAAGAATGGAATCGTCTAGCAAAAACACTTGACAACCTCCTAGAAGCAGCTTTTCTTGCCACCAGACCTTTCTCCATCAATTAGGAATCTGGTGCCGTCACTAAACACATTCCTTAAATTGTAGCCATTTGTTGAGTGTTTTTATGGTGTCTTATCCGCATATATATCACCATTGCCCTTGATTTTCTTGACTGTATATCTCTTAAATGTCTACATATACACGTGTGACTTAGTTTACGAGTATTTTTCAATGCCGAGAACCTCGATCTGAGAGTAAAAAAGGCGTAAGGTTCACAATGGTGTAAAATTAAAATGGGATATACCGGGCTAGGATTCGAGTTACAGGAACAAGTTCCAAACCAACCACCCAAGAATGGAATCGTCGAGCTAAAACCCTTGACAACCTCCTAGAAGCAGCCTTTCTTGCCACCAGACCTTTCTCCATCAATTAGGAATCTTATGCCGTCACTAAACACATTCCTTAAATTGTAGCCATTTGTTGAGTGGTTTTTTTGGTGTCTAATCCGCATACATATCACCATTGCCCTTGATTTTCTTCACTGCATATCTCTTAAATGTCAACATATACACGTGTGATTTAGTTTTCGAAGATTTTTCAATACCGAGAACCTCGATCAGAGAGTAAAAAAGGCGTGAGGTTCATAATGGTGTAAAATTAAAATGGGATATACCGGGCTAGGATTCGAGTTACAGGAACAAGGGCCAAACCAACCACCCAAGAAAGAAATCGTCGAGCGAAAACACTTGACAACATCCAAGAAGCAGCTTTTCTTGCCACCAGACCTTTCTCCATCAATTAGGAATCTGATGCCATCACTAATCACATTCCTTAAATTGTAGCAATTTGTTGAGTGTTTTTTTTTTGTGTGTCTAATCCGCATATATATCACCATTGCCCTTGATTTTCTTGACTGTATATCTCTTAAATGTCAACATATACACGTGTGATTTAGTTTAAGAAGATTTTTCAATGCCGAGAACCTCGATCAGAGAGTAAAAAAGGCGTAAGGTTCACAATGGTGTAAAATTAAAATGGGATATATCGTGCTAGGATTCGAGTTACAGGAACAAGGGCCAAACCAACCACCCAAGAATGGAATCGACGAACGAAAACACTTGACAACCTCCTAGAAGCAGCTTTTCTTACCACCAGACCTTTCTCCATCAATTAGGAATCTGATGCCGTCACTAAACACATTCCTTAAATTGTTGCCATTTGTTGAGTGTTTTTTTTTTGTGTCTAATCCGCATATATATCACCATTGCCCTTGATTTTCTTGACTATATATCTCTTAAATGTCAACAAATACACGTGTGATTTAGTTTACGAAGATTTTTCAATGCCGAGAACCTCGATCATAGAGTAAAAAAAGGCGTAAGGTTAACAATGGTGTAAAATTAAAATGGATATACCGGGCTAGTATTCGAGTTACAGGAACAAGGGCCAAACCAACCACCCAAGAATGGAATCGTCGAGTGAAAACACTTAACAACCTCCTAGAAGCAGCTTTTCTTACCACCAGACCTTTCTCCATGAATTAGGAATCTTAAGCCATCACTAAACACATTCCTTAAATTGTAGTCATTTGTTGAGTGTTTTTTTTTTGTGTCTAATCCGCATATATATCACCATTTCCCTTGATTTTCTTGACTGTATATTTCTTAAATGTCAACATATACACGTGTGATTTAGTTTACGAAGATTTTTCAATCCCGAGAACCTCGATCAGAGACTAAAAAAGTGTCACCCCCGCCCCCAAAATCCACACGCGGAGTATCACCGCTTGGAGGCGTGACATGACCAGGATCCAGCCACCAATCATTTTGAACAATGTATTTAAAATAGATAAAATCCAACCACGCAATATAATTGGTGTTCAAAAACTAGTTAACCAAGTTCAAATTAAACAGCGGAAGCATAAGACGTAAAACAAAAACATAAGTTCAATAAGTTCATTAAGTTTGAATGTTTAGAACGGGATATAACAGTCCATATCCCACAACGACCTCCTCGTCGTGCAAGCTCCATAAGTATCTAACGACCTGCAAAGCATGTAGTAACGAGTCAACAACAAAGTTAAGTGAGTTCACAGTTGGTTGTCCATTTTAGAGTTTTTCCAAAAACGTAGTTTAATCTTAACCAGCTATCCAGCCGTGGGGGTTACCCGTTTCAGCCGTGGGGGCTACCCCATGTTCATAATCCCTGGCTATCCAGCCCGGCACTCCGGCCGTGGGGGCTACCCTATTTTTAAACTACCAGACTCGTTACCATATCGGCTACTAACGAAAATAAGTTGTACCCAAGCGTCGGTGTCTATCATCACCGATGTGCCATAGTCCATTAGTACACGCCTGTCCGAATGGCACGGTGTGAGGTTTGTTAAACCTAATAGCGCTATTAACTAATGACCCGCTCGCCATTGGCCTCGGCGATTAAATCGATATAAAATGAGGGACTTCGTTGATAGAGTTCTAGTCTAGTAAATCTATATCCGTCCCAACAGGACGAGGAATCCCTATTCCTTAACCCATTCCCATTCCCACCGGGAATTACCATGCTTTGTAGAAAAGTGTGAACTCACCTTGGTTTGCTCGGTTAGATTAGTTACCCTAATAATCAGGAATTAAGCACATCCTAACATGGTACAGATAACAATCAGTTTCACGTGCATGCATAATACGTATCCTACGTACGGTTTATCTACTCATTACTTCTATCACATAGCACGCACTCACGTTAACATTTCACGCCCATATAATCATCCCATCTATATCTATTCAAAAGCAAACATACGATATTGCACATAACACTTTCATTGACATATAACACGTTAGATCATTCTCAGATAACCTACCCGACATTTAGACACGCAAATTGCTACTTATGTCATTTCAGCTTTCACATTCAAAACTGGGCTGTTTTCGGGAATTTTAATAAAATAGTTAACTTACCCCAAAAATTCCCAAAATTTTACAGAAGGTTTTAAACAATTCAGATATTACTGTGCAAAAATATCGGGATTCAATTCATTACCAATATTTTATAAAAAAATCATTTACCGGACTGCAATCAGATTCATCACTTTCTGACTGCAGTCCACAGAATAATTTATTTAAAATTCATCGTAAGTCCAATTGATGAAATTCCAGTTGGAGCATTACAATGACATCAGTGGTCATCTACAGTATAAATTTCATGAGCTAATTCTGTACAGATTTCAAGTTATGACGAAAAACATAACACATATTTTCTACAGTAAAAACGCAGCTTTTGCTACTGTGAAAAAAGACCCCTTTAAAGATAGCAAACGAAGTCCAAAAATTATGATTCCAGTGCCATTAGAACCGTATTTCGAAATAACACGTTATTGACTCAAGAAAATCAATTTTTTGTTAAGTTATGACCTGGTTACAGCCGACTGAAGGCGGCTGTAACAGTTTGACAGCTTCCTGTTTTCAGCTTATAGCGCTTTAACGCAAGTTCTATTTGTTCCGTTAACATGCTTAGTGATCAACAACGAAATTTAACATCACTTTCAGCAGATTATCGTTTATTTAACTCAGATTTATCATGTCAAGTACCATCGTTCATATCAGATTTCTAGAGTACAAGTTTTCATCAAGTAACCAACATAAACAAGAAAACATCATACTAGCATTATTTCATCAAAATACATCCTTTAACTACTAAAACTAGGAAGTAACCACGAGTTAACAAGAAGCTTACAACTAGCTTTAAGCTAGGGAAGATCACTAGAGAAAATTATGAAGAAGTATAATGGATGAAAGCTAAGGATGAAGGTTCTTCAAGATCCTCAAACACCAAGCTCCATGTAACACATCCTTGAACTTTGAAATGGGTTTAAAATGGGTGATTGATGGTTGTATGGTGGTGGTGGTGGTGGTTCTAAGTAGAGCCGAGAGAGAGAGATAGAGAGTGAGAAAGATGGTGTGAAGATTGTGAAGTGTAAGAATGATATGGTGAAGATCTTATAAGTACAGAACATATCTTCTACAAGATCCTTAAAGATCACATATGATCTTAGCATATCCAAGGAAGATTATATGGAAGGATTTAGGGAGATTGTGTAATCTTGGAGTGGGGCCACTCTTTGGGCCGATTGCATCAAAGGGGGAGGGGGTCAAGTTGTAACATTTAACCATTTAGTTAGTTCATACACCAATTTCAAGTATATAGTTGCATGTGTTAGTTGATAGATATTCTAGTGGGTGTTAGGGTGTTCGGGGATCATAACTAGCCAAGAAATAATTAAACAATGTTTCTTGCAATATTTTGGTGTCCCGGGTAATGTCCGGTTGTTCGGTTAGATACTGGTTCGTTAAAGTGCTAAGTTAATCCGTATAGTGTCTTTTATGTAGCTTTTTATAACACTTTTAATTCTTAACACATAGGAAAACATTCAGGACCAAAAAGGCGTAAGGTTCACAATGGTGTAAAATTAAAATGGGATATACCGGGCTAGGATTCGAGTTACAGGAACAAGGGCCAAACCAACCACCCAAGAATGGAATCGTCGAGCTAAAACCCTTGACAACCTCCTAGAAGCAGCTTTTCTTACCACCAGACCTTTCTCCATCAATTAGGAATCTGATGCCGTCACTAAACACATTCCTTAAATTGTAGACATTTGTTGAGTGTTTTTTTTTTGGTGTCTAATCCGCATATATATCACCATTGCCCTTGATTTTCTTGACTGTATATCTTTTAAATGTCAACATATACACGTGTGATTTGGTTTACGAAGATTTTTCAATGCCGAGAACCTCGATCAGAGAGTAAAAAAGGCGTAAGGTTCACAATGGTGTAAAATTAAAATGGGATATACCAGGCTAGGATTCGAGTTACAGGAACAAGGGCCAAACCAACCACCCAAGAATGGAATCGTCAAGCGAAAACACTTGACAACCTCCTAGAAGCAGCTTTTCTTGCCACCAGACCTTTCTCCATCAATTAGGAATCTGATGCTGTCACTAAACACATTCCATAAATTGTAGCCATTTGTTGAGTGTTTTTTTTTGTGTCTAATCCGCATATATATCACCATTACCCTTGATTTTCTTGACTGTATATCTCTTAAATGTCAACATATACCCGTGTGATTTAGTTTAAGAATATTTTTCAATGCCGAGAACCTCGATCAGAGAGTAAAAATGGCGTAAGGTTCACAATGGTGTAAACTTAAAATGGGATATACCGGGCTAGGATTCGAGTTACAGGAACAAGGGCCAAACCAACCACCCAAGAATGGAATCGTCGAGCGAAAACACTTGACAACCTCCTAGATGCAGCTTTTCTTGCCACCAGACCTTTCTCCATCAATTAGGAATCTGATGCCATCACTAAACACATTCCTTAAATTGTAGCCATTTGATGAGGGTTTTTTTTTGGTGTCTAATCCGCATATATATCACCATTGCCCTTTATTTTCTTGACTGTATATCTCTTAAATGTCAACATATACACGTGTGATTTAGTTTATAAAGATTTTTCAATGCCGAGAACCTCGATCAGAGAGTAACAATGGCGTAAGGTTCACAATGGTGTAAAATTAAAATGGGATATACTGAGCTAGGATTCGAGTTACAGGAACAAGGGCCAAACCAACCACCCAAGAATGGAATCGTCAAGCGAAAACACTTGACAACCTCCTAGAAGCAGCTTTTCTTGCCACCAGACCTTTCTCCATCAATTAGGAATCCGATGCCGTCACTAAACACATTCCTTAAATTGTAGCCATTTGTTAAGTGTTTATTTTGGTGTCTAATCCGCATATATATCACCATTGCCCTTGATTTTCTTGACTGTATATCTCTTAAATGTCAATATATACCTGTGTGATTTAGTTTAAGAATATTTTTCAATGCCGAGAACCTCGATCAGAGAGTAAAAATGTCTTAAGGTTCACAATGGTGTAAACTTAAAATGGGATATATCGGGCTAGGATTCGAGTTACAGGAACAAGGGCCAAACCAACCACCCAAGAATGGAATCGTCGAGCGAAAACACTTGACAACCTCCTAGATGCAGCTTTTCTTGCCACCAGACCTTTCTCCATCAATTAGGAATCTGATGCCATCACTAAACACATTCCTTAAATTGTAGCCATTTGTTGAGGGGTTTTTTCTGGCGTCTAATCCCCATATATATCACCATTGCCCTTTATTTTCTTGACCGTATATCTCTTAAATGTCAACATATACATGTGTGATTTAGTTTATAAAGATTTTTCAATGCCGAGACCCTCGATCAGAGAGTAAAAAAGGCGTAAGGTTCACAATGGAGTAAAATTAAAATGGGATATACCGAGCTAGGATTCGAGTTACCGGAACGAGGGCCAAACCAACCACCCAAGAATGGAATCGTCGAGCGAAAACACTTGACAACCTCCTAGAAGCAGCTTTTCTTGCCACCAGACCTTTCTCCATCAATTAGAAAGCTGATGCCGTCACTAAACACATTCCTTAAATTATAGCCATTTGTTGAGGGTTTTTTTTTGTGTCTAATCCGCATATATATCACCATTGCCCTTGATTTTCTTGACTGTATATCTCTTAAATGTCAACATATACACGTGTGATTTAGTTTATGAAGATTTTTCAATGCCGAGAACCTCGATCAGAGAGTAAAAAAGGCGTAAGGTTCACAATGGTGTAAATTTAAAATGGGATATAACGGGCTAGGATTCGAGTTACAGGAACAAGGGCCAAACCAACTAACCAAGAATGGAATCGTTGAGCGAAAACACTTGACAACCTTCTAGAAGCAGCTTTTCTTGCCACCAGACCTTTCTCCATCAATTAGGAATCTGATGCCGTCACTAAACACAATCCTTAAATTGTAGCCATTTGTTGAGTGTTTTTTTTTGGTGTCTAATCCGCATATATATCACCATTTCCCTTGATTTTCTTGACTGTATATCTCTTAAATGTCAACATATACACGTGTGATTTAGTTTACGAAGATTTTTCAATGCCGATAACCTCGATCAGAGAGTAAAAAAGGCGTAAGGTTCACAATGGTGTAAAATTAAAACGGGATATACCGGGCTAGGATTCGAGTTACTGGAACAAGGGCCAAACCAACCACCCAAGAATGGAATCGTCGAGCGAAAACACTTGACAACCTCCTAGAAGCAGCTTTTCTTGCCACCAGACCTTTCTCCATCAATTAGGAATCTGATGCCGTCACTGAACACGTTCCTTAAATTGTAGCCCTTTGTTGAGTGTTTTTTTTTGTGTCTAATCCGCTAATATATCACCATTGCCCTTGATTTTCTTGACTGCATATCTCTTAAATGTCAACATATACACGTGTGATTTAGTATACGGAGATTTTTCAATGCCGAGAACCTCGATCAGAGAGTAAAAAAGGCGTAAGGTTCACAATGGTGTAAAATTAAAATGGGATATACCGGGCTAGGATTCGAGTTACAGGAACAAGGGCCAAACCAACTAACCAAGAATGGAATCGTCGAGCGAAAACACTTGACAACCTCCTAGAAGCAGCTTTTCTTGCCACCAGACCTTTCTCCATCAATTAGGAATCTGATACTGTCACTAAACACATTCCTTAAATTGTAGCCCGTTTGTTGAGTGTTTTTTTTTTTGTGTCTAATCCGCATATATATCACCATTGCCCTTGATATTCTTGACTGTATATCTCTTAAATGTCAACATATACACGTGTGATTTAGTTTACGAAGATTTTTCAATGCCGAGAACCTCGATCAGAGAGTAAAAAAGGCGTAAGGTTCACAATGGTGTAAAATTAAAATGGGATATACCGGGCTAGGATTCGAGTTACAGGAACAAGGGCCATACCAACCACCCAAGAATGGAATCGTCGAGCGAAAACACTTGACAACCTCCTAGAGGCAGCTTTTCTTGCCACCAGACCTTTCTCCATCAATTAGGAATTTGATGCCGTCACTAAACACATTCCGTAAATTGTAGCCATTTGTAGAGTGTTTTTTTGTGTCTAATCCGCATATATATCACCATTGCCCTTGATTTTCTTGACTGTATATCTCTTAAATGTCAACATATACATGTGTGATTTAGTTTACGAAAAATTTTCAATGCCGAGAACCTCGAGCAGAGAGTAAAAAAGGCGTAAGGTTCACAATGGTGTAAAATTAAAATGGGATATACCGGGCTAGGATTGGGGTTATAGGAAGAAGAGCCAAACCAACCACCCAAGAATGGAATCGTCGAGCGAAAACACTTGACAACCTCCTAGAAGCAGCTTTTCATGCCACCAGACCTTTCTCCATTAATTAGGAATTTGATGCCGTCACTAAACACATTTCTTAAATAGTAGCCATTTGTTGAGTGTTTTTTTATTTGGTGTCTAATCCGCATATTTATCACCATTGCCCTTGATTTTCTTGACTGTATATCTCTTAGATGTCAACATCTACACGTGTGATTTAGTTTACGAAGATTTTTCAATGCCGAGAACCTTGTTCAGAGAGTAAAAAAGGCGTAAGGTTCACAATGGTGTAAAACTAAAATGGGATATTCCGGGTTAGGATTCGAGTTACAGGAACAAGGGCCAAACCAACCACCCAAGAATGGAATTGTCGTGCGAAAACACTTGACAACTTCCTAGAAGCAGCTTTTCTTGCCACCAGACCTTTCTCCATTAATTAGGAATCTGATGCCGTCACTAAACACATTCCTTAAATTGTAGGCATTTGTTGAGTGATTTTTTTTGGTGTCTAATCCGCATATATATCACCATTTCCCTTTATTTTCTTAACTGTATATCTCTTAAATGTCAACATATACACGTGTGATTTAGTTTATAAAGATTTTTCAATGCCGAGACCCTCGATCAGAGAGTAAAAAAGGAGTAAGGTTCACAATGGTGTAAAATTAAAATGGGATATACCGAGCTAGGATTCGAGTTACAGGAACGAGGGCCAAACCAACCACCCAAGAATGGAATCGTCGAGCGAAAACACTTGACAACCTCCTAGAAGCAGCTTTTCTTGCCACCAGACCTTTCTCCATCAATTAGAAAGCTGATGTCGTCACTAAACACGTTCCTTAAATTGTAGCCATTTGTTGAGGTTTTTTTTTTGGTGTCTAATCCGCATATATATCACCATTGCCCTTGATTTTCTTGACTGTATATCTCTTAAATGTCAACATATACACGTGTGATTTAGTTTACGAAGATTTTTCAATGCCGATAACCTCGATCAGAGAGTAAAAAAGGCGTAAGGTTCACAATGGTGTAAAATTAAAACGGCATATACCGGGCTAGGATTCGAGTTACTGGAACAAGGGCCAAACCAACCACCCAAGAATGGAATCGTCGAGTGAAAACACTTGACAACCTCCTAGAAGCAGCTTTTCTTGCCACCAGACCTTTCTCCATCAATTAGGAATCTGATGCCGTCACTAAACACGTTCCTTAAATTGTAGCCATTTGTTGAGTGTTTTTTTTTGTGTCTAATCCACATATATATCAGCATTGCCCTGGATTTTCTTGACTGTATATCTCTTAAAGGTCAACATATACACGTGTGATTTAGCTTACGAAGATTTTTTAATGCTGAGAACCTCGATAAGAGAGTAAAAAAGGCGTAAGGTTCACAATGGTGTAAAATTAAAATGGGATATACCGGGCTAGGATTCGAGTTACAGGAACAAGGGCCAAACCAACCACCCAAGAATGGAATCGTCGAGCGAAAACACTTGACAACTTCCTAGAAGCAGCTTTTCATGCCACCAGACCTTTCTCCATTAATTAGGAATTTGATGCCGTCACTAAACACATTTCTTAAATAGTAGCCATTTGTTGAGTGTTTTTTTATTTGGTGTCTAATCCGCATATTTATCACCATTGCCCTTGATTTTCTTGACTGTATATCTCTTAGATGTCAACATCTACACGTGTGATTTAGTTTACGAAGATTTTTCAATGCCGAGAACCTTGTTCAGAGAGTAAAAAAGGCGTAAGGTTCACAATGGTGTAAAACTAAAATGGGATATTCCGGGTTAGGATTCGAGTTACAGGAACAAGGGCCAAACCAACCACCCAAGAATGGAATTGTCGTGCGAAAACACTTGACAACTTCCTAGAAGCAGCTTTTCTTGCCACCAGACCTTTCTCCATTAATTAGGAATCTGATGCCGTCACTAAACACATTCCTTAAATTGTAGGCATTTGTTGAGTGATTTTTTTTGGTGTCTAATCCGCATATATATCACCATTTCCCTTTATTTTCTTAACTGTATATCTCTTAAATGTCAACATATACACGTGTGATTTAGTTTATAAAGATTTTTCAATGCCGAGAACCTCGATCAGGGAGTAACAAAGGCGTAAGGTTCACAATGGTGTAAAATTAAAATGGGATATACCGAGCTAGGATTCGAGTTACAGGAACAAAGGCCAAACCAACCACCCAAGAATGGAATCGTCAAGCGAAAACACTTAACAACCTCCTAGAAGCAGCTTTTCTTGCCACCAGACCTTTCTCCATCAATTAGGAATCCGATGCCGTCACTAAACACATTCCTTAAATTGTAGCCATTTGTTAAGTGTTTATTTTGGTGTCTAATCCGCATATATATCACCATTTCCCTTGATTTTCTTGACTGTATATCTCTTAAATGTCAATATATACCCGTGTGATTTAGTTTAAGAATATTTTTCAATGCCGAGAACCTCGATCAGAGAATAAAATGTCGTAAGGTTCACAATGGTGTAAACTTAAAATGGGATATATCGGGCTAGGATTCGAGTTACAGGAACAAGGGACAAACCAACCACCCAAGAATGGAATCGTCGAGCGAAAACACTTGACAACCTCCTAGATGCAGCTTTTCTTGCCACCAGACCTTTCTCCATCAATTAGGAATCTGATGCCATCACTAAACACATTCCTTAAATTGTAGCCATTTCTTGAGGGGTTTTTTCTGGCGTCTAATCCCCATATATATCACCATTGCCCTTTATTTTCTTGACCGTATATCTCTTAAATGTCAACATATACACGTGTGATTTAGTTTATAAAGATTTTTCAATGCCGAGACCCTCGATCAGAGAGTAAAAAAGGAGTAAGGTTCACAATGGTGTAAAATTAAAATGGGATATACCGAGCTAGGATTCGAGTTACAGGAACGAGGGCCAAACCAACCACCCAAGAATGGAATCGTCGAGCGAAAACACTTGACAACCTCCTAGAAGCAGCTTTTCTTGCCACCAGACCTTTCTCCATCAATTAGAAAGCTGATGTCGTCACTAAACACGTTCCTTAAATTGTAGCCATTTGTTGAGGTTTTTTTTTTTGGTGTCTAATCCGCATATATATCACCATTGCCCTTGATTTTCTTGACTGTATATCTCTTAAATGTCAACATATACACGTGTGATTTAGTTTATGTAGATTTTTCAATGCCGAGAACCTCGATCAGAGAGTAAAAAAGGCGTAAGGTTCACAATGGTGTAAAATTAAAATGGGATATACCGGGCTAGGATTCGAGTTACAGGAACAAGGGCCAAACCAACCACCCAAGAATAGAATCGTTGAGCGAAAACACTTGACAACCTTCTAGAAGCAGCTTTTCTTGCCACCAGACCTTTCTCCATCAATTAGGAATCTGATGCCGTCACTAAACACAATCCTTAAATTGTAGCCATTTGTTGAGTGTTTTTTTTTGGTGTCTAATCCGCATATATATCACCATTGCCCTTGATTTTCTTGACTGTATATCTCTTAAATGTCAACATATACACGTGTGATTTAGTTTACGAAGATTTTTCAATGCCGATAACCTCGATCAGAGAGTAAAAAAGGCGTAAGGTTCACAATGGTGTAAAATTAAAACGGCATATACGGGGCTAGGATTCGAGTTACTGGAACAAGGGCCAAACCAACCACCCAAGAATGGAATCGTCGAGTGAAAACACTTGACAACCTCCTAGAAGCAGCTTTTCTTGCCACCAGACCTTTCTCCATCAATTAGGAATCTGATGCCGTCACTAAACACGTTCCTTAAATTGTAGCCATTTGTTGAGTGTTTTTTTTTTGTGTCTAATCCGCATATATATCAGCATTGCCCTTGATTTTCTTGACTGTATATCTCTTAAATGTCAACATATACACGTGTGATTTAGTTTATGTAGATTTTTCAATGCCGAGAACCTCGATCAGAGAGTAAAAAAGGCGTAAGGTTCACAATGGTGTAAAATTAAAATGGGATATACCGGGCTAGGATTCGAGTTACAGGAACAAGGGCTAAACCAACCACCCAAGAATAGAATCGTTGAGCGAAAACACTTGACAACCTTCTAGAAGCAGCTTTTCTTGCCACCAGACCTTTCTCCATCAATTAGGAATCTGATGCCGTCACTAAACACAATCCTTAAATTGTAGCCATTTGTTGAGTGTTTTTTTTTGGTGTCTAATCCGCATATATATCACCATTGCCCTTGATTTTCTTGACTGTATATCTCTTAAATGTCAACATATACACGTGTGATTTAGTTTACGAAGATTTTTCAATCCCGATAACCTCGATCAGAGAGTAAAAAAGGCGTAAGGTTCACAATGGTGTAAAATTAAAACGGCATATACCGGGCTAGGATTCGAGTTACTGGAACAAGGGCCAAACCAACCACCCAAGAATGGAATCGTCGAGTGAAAACACTTGACAACCTCCTAGAAGCAGCTTTTCTTGCCACCAGACCTTTCTCCATCAATTAGGAATCTGATGCCGTCACTAAACACAATCCTTAAATTGTAGCCATTTGTTGAGTGTTTTTTTTTGGTGTCTAATCCGCATATATATCACCATTGCCCTTGATTTTCTTGACTGTATATCTCTTAAATGTCAACATATACACGTGTGATTTAGTTTACGAAGATTTTTCAATGCCGATAACCTCGATCAGAGAGTAAAAAAGGCGTAAGGTTCACAATGGTGTAAAATTAAAACGGCATATACCGGGCTAGGATTCGAGTTACTGGAACAAGGGCCAAACCAACCACCCAAGAATGGAATCGTCGAGTGAAAACACTTGACAACCTCCTAGAAGCAGCATTTCTTGCCACCAGACCTTTCTCCATCAATTAGGAATCAGATGCCGTCACTAAACACGTTCCTTAAATTGTAGCCATTTGTTGAGTGTTTTTTTTTTGTGTCTAATCCGCATATATATCAGCATTGCCCTGGATTTTCTTGACTGTATATCTCTTAAAGGTCAACATATACACGTGTGATTTAGTTTACGAAGATTTTTTAATGCTGAGAACCTCGATACGAGAGTAAAAAAGGCGTAAGGTTCACAATGGTGTAAAATTAAAATGGGATATACCGGGCTAGGATTCGAGTTACAGGAACAAGGGCCAAACCAACTAACCAAGAATGGAATCGTCGAGCGAAAACACTTGACAACCTCCTAGAAGCAGCTTTTCTTGCCACCAGACCTTTCTCCATCAATTAGGAATCTGATACTGTCACTAAACACATTCCTTAAATTGTAGCCCGTTTGTTGAGTGTTTTTTTTTTGTGTCTAATCCGCATATATATCACCATTGCCCTTGATATTCTTGACTGTATATCTCTTAAATGTCAACATATACACGTGTGATTTAGTTTACGAAGATTTTTCAATGCCGAGAACCTCGATCAGAGAGTAAAAAAGGCGTAAGGTTCACAATGGTGTAAAATTAAAATGGGATATACCGGGCTAGGATTCGAGTTACAGGAACAAGGGCCATACCAACCACCCAAGAATGGAATCGTCGAGCGAAAACACTTGACAACCTCCTAGAGGCAGCTTTTCTTGCCACCAGACCTTTCTCCATCAATTAGGAATTTGATGCCGTCACTAAACACATTCCGTAAATTGTAGCCATTTGTAGAGTGTTTTTTTGTGTCTAATCCGCATATATATCACCATTGCCCTTGATTTTCTTGACTGTATATCTCTTAAATGTCAACATATACATGTGTGATTTAGTTTACGAAAAATTTTCAATGCCGAGAACCTCGATCAGGGAGTAACAAAGGCGTAAGGTTCACAATGGTGTAAAATTAAAATGGGATATACCGAGCTAGGATTCGAGTTACAGGAACAAGGGCCAAACCAACCACCCAAGAATGGAATCGTCAAGCGAAAACACGTAACAACCTCCTAGAAGCAGCTTTTCTTGCCACCAGACCTTTCTCCATCAATTAGGAATCCGATGCCGTCACTAAACACATTCCTTAAATTGTAGCCATTTGTTAAGTGTTTATTTTGGTGTCTAATCCGCATATATATCACCATTTCCCTTGATTTTCTTGACTGTATATCTCTTAAATGTCAATATATACCCGTGTGATTTAGTTTAAGAATATTTTTCAATGCCGAGAACCTCGATCAGAGAATAAAATGTCGTAAGGTTCACAATGGTGTAAACTTAAAATGGGATATATCGGGCTAGGATTCGAGTTACAGGAACAAGGGACAAACCAACCACCCAAGAATGGAATCGTCGAGCGAAAACACTTGACAACCTCCTAGATGCAGCTTTTCTTGCCACCAGACCTTTCTCCATCAATTAGGAATCTGATGCCATCACTAAACACATTCCTTAAATTGTAGCCATTTCTTGAGGGGTTTTTTCTGGCGTCTAATCCCCATATATATCACCATTGCCCTTTATTTTCTTGACCGTATATCTCTTAAATGTCAACATATACACGTGTGATTTAGTTTATAAAGATTTTTCAATGCCGAGACCCTCGATCAGAGAGTAAAAAAGGAGTAAGGTTCACAATGGTGTAAAATTAAAATGGGATATACCGAGCTAGGATTCGAGTTACAGGAACGAGGGCCAAACCAACCACCCAAGAATGGAATCGTCGAGCGAAAACACTTGACAACCTCCTAGAAGCAGCTTTTCTTGCCACCAGACCTTTCTCCATCAATTAGAAAGCTGATGTCGTCACTAAACACGTTCCTTAAATTGTAGCCATTTGTTGAGGTTTTTTTTTTGGTGTCTAATCCGCATATATATCACCATTGCCCTTGATTTTCTTGACTGTATATCTCTTAAATGTCAACATATACACGTGTGATTTAGTTTACGAAGATTTTTCAATGCCGATAACCTCGATCAGAGAGTAAAAAAGGCGTAAGGTTCACAATGGTGTAAAATTAAAACGGCATATACCGGGCTAGGATTCGAGTTACTGGAACAAGGGCCAAACCAACCACCCAAGAATGGAATCGTCGAGTGAAAACACTTGACAACCTCCTAGAAGCAGCTTTTCTTGCCACCAGACCTTTCTCCATCAATTAGGAATCTGATGCCGTCACTAAACACGTTCCTTAAATTGTAGCCATTTGTTGAGTGTTTTTTTTTTTTGTGTCTAATCCGCATATATATCAGCATTGCCCTGGATTTTCTTGACTGTATATCTCTTAAAGGTCAACATATACACGTGTGATTTAGCTTACGAAGATTTTTTAATGCTGAGAACCTCGATAAGAGAGTAAAAAAGGCGTAAGGTTCACAATGGTGTAAAATTAAAATGGGATATACCGGGCTAGGATTCGAGTTACAGGAACAAGGGCCAAACCAACCACCCAAGAATGGAATCGTCGAGCGAAAACACTTGACAACTTCCTAGAAGCAGCTTTTCATGCCACCAGACCTTTCTCCATTAATTAGGAATTTGATGCCGTCACTAAACACATTTCTTAAATAGTAGCCATTTGTTGAGTGTTTTTTTATTTGGTGTCTAATCCGCATATTTATCACCATTGCCCTTGATTTTCTTGACTGTATATCTCTTAGATGTCAACATCTACACGTGTGATTTAGTTTACGAAGATTTTTCAATGCCGAGAACCTTGTTCAGAGAGTAAAAAAGGCGTAAGGTTCACAATGGTGTAAAACTAAAATGGGATATTCCGGGTTAGGATTCGAGTTACAGGAACAAGGGCCAAACCAACCACCCAAGAATGGAATTGTCGTGCGAAAACACTTGACAACTTCCTAGAAGCAGCTTTTCTTGCCACCAGACCTTTCTCCATTAATTAGGAATCTGATGCCGTCACTAAACACATTCCTTAAATTGTAGGCATTTGTTGAGTGATTTTTTTTGGTGTCTAATCCGCATATATATCACCATTTCCCTTTATTTTCTTAACTGTATATCTCTTAAATGTCAACATATACACGTGTGATTTAGTTTATAAAGATTTTTCAATGCCGAGAACCTCGATCAGGGAGTAACAAAGGCGTAAGGTTCACAATGGTGTAAAATTAAAATGGGATATACCGAGCTAGGATTCGAGTTACAGGAACAAGGGCCAAACCAACCACCCAAGAATGGAATCGTCAAGCGAAAACACTTAACAACCTCCTAGAAGCAGCTTTTCTTGCCACCAGACCTTTCTCCATCAATTAGGAATCCGATGCCGTCACTAAACACATTCCTTAAATTGTAGCCATTTGTTAAGTGTTTATTTTGGTGTCTAATCCGCATATATATCACCATTTCCCTTGATTTTCTTGACTGTATATCTCTTAAATGTCAATATATACCCGTGTGATTTAGTTTAAGAATATTTTTCAATGCCGAGAACCTCGATCAGAGAATAAAATGTCGTAAGGTTCACAATGGTGTAAACTTAAAATGGGATATATCGGGCTAGGATTCGAGTTACAGGAACAAGGGACAAACCAACCACCCAAGAATGGAATCGTCGAGCGAAAACACTTGACAACCTCCTAGATGCAGCTTTTCTTGCCACCAGACCTTTCTCCATCAATTAGGAATCTGATGCCATCACTAAACACATTCCTTAAATTGTAGCCATTTCTTGAGGGGTTTTTTCTGGCGTCTAATCCCCATATATATCACCATTGCCCTTTATTTTCTTGACCGTATATCTCTTAAATGTCAACATATACACGTGTGATTTAGTTTATAAAGATTTTTCAATGCCGAGACCCTCGATCAGAGAGTAAAAAAGGAGTAAGGTTCACAATGGTGTAAAATTAAAATGGGATATACCGAGCTAGGATTCGAGTTACAGGAACGAGGGCCAAACCAACCACCCAAGAATGGAATCGTCGAGCGAAAACACTTGACAACCTCCTAGAAGCAGCTTTTCTTGCCACCAGACCTTTCTCCATCAATTAGAAAGCTGATGTCGTCACTAAACACGTTCCTTAAATTGTAGCCATTTGTTGAGGTTTTTTTTTTTGGTGTCTAATCCGCATATATATCACCATTGCCCTTGATTTTCTTGACTGTATATCTCTTAAATGTCAACATATACACGTGTGATTTAGTTTATGTAGATTTTTCAATGCCGAGAACCTCGATCAGAGAGTAAAAAAGGCGTAAGGTTCACAATGGTGTAAAATTAAAATGGGATATACCGGGCTAGGATTCGAGTTACAGGAACAAGGGCCAAACCAACCACCCAAGAATAGAATCGTTGAGCGAAAACACTTGACAACCTTCTAGAAGCAGCTTTTCTTGCCACCAGACCTTTCTCCATCAATTAGGAATCTGATGCCGTCACTAAACACAATCCTTAAATTGTAGCCATTTGTTGAGTGTTTTTTTTTGGTGTCTAATCCGCATATATATCACCATTGCCCTTGATTTTCTTGACTGTATATCTCTTAAATGTCAACATATACACGTGTGATTTAGTTTACGAAGATTTTTCAATGCCGATAACCTCGATCAGAGAGTAAAAAAGGCGTAAGGTTCACAATGGTGTAAAATTAAAACGGCATATACCGGGCTAGGATTCGAGTTACTGGAACAAGGGCCAAACCAACCACCCAAGAATGGAATCGTCGAGTGAAAACACTTGACAACCTCCTAGAAGCAGCTTTTCTTGCCACCAGACCTTTCTCCATCAATTAGGAATCTGATGCTGTCACTAAACACGTTCCTTAAATTGTAGCCATTTGTTGAGTGTTTTTTTTTTGTGTCTAATCCGCATATATATCAGCATTGCCCTGGATTTTCTTGACTGTATATCTCTTAAAGGTCAACATATACACGTGTGATTTAGCTTACGAAGATTTTTTAATGCTGAGAACCCCGATAAGAGAGTAAAAAAGGCGTAAGGTTCACAATGGTGTAAAATTAAAATGGGATATACCGGGCTAGGATTCGAGTTACAGGATCAAGGGCCAAACCAACCACCCAAGAATGGAATCGTCGAGCGAAAACACTTGACAACCTCCTAGAAGCAGCTTTTCTTGCCACCAGACCTTTCTACATCAATTAGGAATCTGATGCTGTCACTAAACACATTCCTTAAATTGTAGCCCGTTTGTTGAGTGTTTTTTTTTGGTGTCTAATCCGCATATATATCACCATTGCCCTTGATTTTCTTGACTGTATATCTCTTAAATGTCAACATATACACGTGTGATTTAGTTTACGAAGATTTTTCAACGCCGAGAACCTCGATCAGAGAGTAAAAAAGGCGTAAGGTTCACAATGGTGTAAAATTAAAATGGGATATACCAGGCTAGGATTCGAGTTACAGGAACAAGGGCCATACCAACCACCCAAGAATGGAATCGTCGAGCGAAAACACTTGACAACCTCCTAGAGGCAACTTTTCTTGCCACAGGACCTTTCTCCATCAATTAGGAATTTGATGCCGTCACTAAACACATTCCGTAAATTGTAGCCATTTGTAGAGTGTTTTTTTGTGTCTAATCCGCATATATATCACCATTGCCCTTGATTTTCTTGACTGTATATCTCTTAAATGTCAACATATACATGTGTGATTTAGTTTACGAAAAATTTTCAATGCCGAGAACCTCGAGCAGAGAGTTAAAAAGGCGTAAGGTTCACAATGGTGTAAAATTAAAATGGGATATACCGGGCTAGGATTCGAGTTATAGGAAGAAGTGCCAAACCAACCACCCAAGAACGGAACCGTCGAGCGAAAACACTTGACATCCTCCTAGAAGCAGCTTTTCTTGCCACCAGACCTTTCTCCATTAATTAGGAATCTGATGCCGTCACTAAACACATTTCTTAAATTGTAGCCATTTGTTGAGTGTTTTTTTATTTGGTGTCTAATCCGCATATTTATCACCATTGCCCTTGATTTTCTTGACTGTATATCTCTTAGATGTCAACATCTACACGTGTGATTTAGTTTACGAAGATTTTTCAATGCCGAGAACCTCGTTCAGAGAGTAAAAAAGGCGTAAGGTTCACAATGGTGTAAAACTAAAATGGGATATACCGGGTTAGGATTCGAGTTACAGGAACAAGGGCCAAACCAACCACCCAAGAATGGACTTGTCGTGCGAAAACACTTGACAACTTCCTAGAAGCAGCTTTTCTTGCCACCAGACCTTTCTGCATTAATTAGGAATCTGATGCCGTCACTAAACACATTCCTTAAATTGTAGGCATTTGTTGAGTGATTTTTTTTGGTCTCTAATCCGCATATATATCACCATTGCCCTTGATTTTCTTGACTGTATATCTCTTAAATGTCAACCTATACACGTGTGATTTAGTTTACGAAGATTTTTCAATGCCGAGAACCTCGATCACGGAGTAAAAAAGGCGTAAGGTTCACAATGGTGTAAAACAAAATTGAGATACACCTGGCTAGGATTCGAGTGACAGGAACAAGGGCCAAACCAACCACCCAAGAATGGAATCGTCGAGCGAAAACACTTGGCAACCTCCTAGAAGCAGCTTTTCTTACCACCAGACCTTTCTCCATCAATTAGGAATCTGATGCCGTCACTAAACACATTCCTTAAATTGTAGCCATTTTATGAGTGGTTTTTTTTTATGTCTAATCTGCATATATATCACCATTGCCCTTAATTTTCTTGACTGTATATCTCTTAAACGTCAACATATACACGTGTGATTTAATTTACGAAGATTTTTCCATGCCGAGAACCTCGATCAGAGAGTAAAAAAGGCGTAACGTTCACAATGGTGTAAAATTAAAATGGGATATACTGGGCTAGGATTCAAGTTACAGGAACAAGGGCCAAACCAACCACCCAAGAATGGAAACGTCGAGCGAAAACACTTGACAACCTGCTAGAAGCAGCTTTTCTTACCACCAGACCTTTCTCCATCAATTAGGAATCTGATGCCGTCACTAAACACATTCCGTAAATTGTAGCCATTTGTTGAGTGTTTTTTTTGTGTCTAATCCGCATATATATCACCATTGCCCTTGATTTTCTTGACTGTATATCTCTTAAATGTGAACATATACATGTGTGATTTAGTTTATGAAAATTTTTCAATGCCGAAAACCTCGAGCAGAGAGTAAAAAAGGCGTAAGGTTCACAATGGTGTAAAATTAAAATGGGATATACCGGGCTAGGATTCGAGTTATAGGAACAAGTGCCAAACCAACCACCCAAGAATGGAATCGTCGAGCGAAAACACTTGACAACCTCCTAGAAGCAGCTTTTCTTGCCACCAGACCTTTATCCATTAATTAGGAATCTGATGCCGTCACTAAACACATTTCTTAAATTGTAGCCATTTGTTGAGTGTTTTTTTTTTTGGTGTCTAATCCGCATATTTATCACCATTGCCCTTGATTTTCTTGACTGTATATCTCTTAGATGTCAACATCTACACGTGTGATTTAGTTTACGAAGATTTTTCAATGCCGAGAAACTCGTTCAGAGAGTAAAAAAGGCGTAAGGTTCACAATGGTGTATAACTAAAATGGGATATACCGGGTTAGGATTCGAGTTACAGGAACAAGGGCCAAACCAACCACCCAAGAATGGAATTGTCGTGCGAAAACACTTGACTACTTCCTAGAAGTAGCTTTTCTTGCCACCAGACCTTTCTCCATTATTTAGGAATCTGATGCCGTCACTAAACACATTCCTTAAATTGTAGGCATTTGTTGAGTGATTTTTTTTGGTGTCTAATCCGCATATATATCACCATTGCCCTTGATTTTCTTGACTGTATATCTCTTAAATGTCAACATATGCACGTGTGATTTAGTTTACGAAGATTTTTCAATGCCGAGAACCTCGATCACGGAGTAAAAAAGGCGTAAGGTTCACAATGGTGTAAAACTAAATTGAGATACACCTGGCTAGGATTCGAGTGACAGGAACAAGGGCCAAACCAACCACCCAAGAATGGAATCGTCGAGCGAAAACACTTGGCAACCTCCTAGAAGTAGCTTTTCTTACCACCAGACCTTTCTCCATCAATTAGGAATCTGATGCCATCACTAAACACATTCCTTAAATTGTAGCCATTTGTTGAGTGTTTATTTTTGTTGTCTAATCTGCATATATATCACCATTGCCCTTGATTTTCTTGACTGTATATCTCTTAAACGTCAACATATACACGTGTGATTTAATTTACGAAGATTTTTCAATGCCGAGAACCTCGATCAGAGAGTAAAAAAGGCGTAAGCTTCACAATGGTGTAAAATTAAAATGGGATATACCGGGCTGGGATTCGAGTTACAGGAACAAGGGCAAACCCAACCACCCAAGAATGGAATCATCGAGCGAAAACACTTGACAACCTGCTAGAAGCAGCTTTTCTTGCCAGTAGACCTTTCTCTATCAATTAGGAATCTGATGCCGTCACAAAACAAATTCCTTAAATTGTAGCCATTTGTTGAGTGTTTTTATTTGGTGGCTAATCCGCATATATATCTCCATTGCCCTTGATTTTCTTAACTGTATATCTCTTAAATGTCAACAAATACACGTGTGATTTAGTTTACGAAGATTTTTCAATGCCGAGAACCTCGATCAGAGAGTAAAAAAGGCGTAAAATTCACAATGGTGTAAAATTAAAATGGGATATACCGGGCTAGGGTTCGAGTTACAGGAACAAGGGCCAAACCAACCACCGAAGAATGGAATCGTCGAGCGAAAACACTTGACAACCTCCTAGAAGCAGCTTTTCTTACCATCAGACATTTCTCCATCAATTAGGAATCTGATGCCGTCACTAAACACATTCTTTAAATTGTAGCCATTTGTTGAGTGTTTTTTTTTGGTGTCTAATCCGCATATATATCATTATTGCCCTTGATTTTCTAGATTGTATTTCTCTTAAATGTCAACATATACACGTGTTATTTAGTTTACGAAGATTTTTCAATGCCGAGAACCTCGAGCAGAGAGTAAAAAAGGTGTAAGGTTCACAATGGTGTAAAATTAAAATGGGATATACCGGGCTAGGATTCGAGTTATAGGAACAAGGGCCAAACCAACAACCCAAGAATGGAATCGTCGAGCGAAAACACTTGACAACCTCCTAGAGGCAGCTTTTCTTGCCACCAGACGTTTCTCCATTAATTAGGAATCTGATGCCGTCACTAAACACATTCCTTAAATTGTAGGCATTTGTTGAGTGATTTTTTTTGGTGTCTAATCCGCATATATATCACCATTGCCCTTGATTTTCTTGACTGTTGATGCGTATTCTAGTGTTATATATATTAGGTGTATATTTTTAGCCCCTTTAACACTTTTTAGTCAAGTTTTAAATTTATAAAACACGATATTTACTAACACTAGACACACATATGGGCAAGTGCACCCATCGTGAGCGTAGTATAGTGTTGGTAAGATACCGAGGTCGTCCAAGGACACAAGAGCTTTTAGTACCGGTTTATCCTCAACGTCTAATCAAAATAAAAAGTTTAGGAAAATGTTTTAAACTAAGAAAAAATAAAAACTAACTAAAAATGCTGAAAAAAAAAGAAAAACAGATAGACAAGATGAATCACTTGGTTCCGACTCGTATCTAGTGTAACCTTTGATTATTTCCGCACTTTTGCACCATTTTAAGAGATTATCTTAGTTATTGTAGGTGGCCCCTCTTTTGAAGGTGACATTACCCTCACCCCAGTAGTTTGAGTCAGCAAGGATACAATCCTAAAAGGGTGGATTATTGGAAGATAATTAATTAAGTTATTAATGCAAATTATGGTAGGCCCCTCTTTTGGAGGTGACGTTACCCTCGACTAAGTAGTCTGAGTCAGCAGGGATACAGTCCTAAATAGCCGGGTTATAGTATTAATAGTAGTTAACTTATGAGGGGATCAAAGAGTTTGGACCCCCGCCATCCAATACCGTTAAGTATTGAAGGAGGTCCTACTAAATTTGACCCAGGTCCATTGCAGGACCTCTAAACGCTGAACAATGGCAAGACCTTTACCAAACCGTTCCCTTAACCCCCGACCAGGTAGCCAACATACCTCCATATAGACCGTGGAGATATGAATGGTGAAAATCTTTTATTTTATATAGACAGTAAAATAATGCCAAGACACCACGGACAAACGATAAGGAAAGATCACCTTCAACATAAGCAACTAGTTATTAAAGTCATTAATACAAAACCAAGTAAAAAGTGCAAAAGATTAGAAATAAAAAGTATTACACTAGACACTTTGTCTTCACCAAGTGATGTAAGAGACTTAGGCAAACATGGCCTTGATTGTCAAGAACTCTTACGATCAATCTTGGATCCCGAGACGACTCACACACTCTACGATGGACAATGGATGATGGTGGTGGATGATGGTGTTATGGTGGTGGTGGGTGGTGGGTGAAGTGTGAGAGAGGTGGTGTGCCAAGGGATGGTTTGAGCTTGAGCCATGCACTTCTATTTATAGGCTGAACAGAAGCTCGGGCACAGCCCCGTGTCCACATCCTTCTCTTTCTTCATTTAATGCAGTTTTGTCTTTTTAGTTGACCACGCCCCCGTGTCCGCTGAGCACGACCCCGTGGTGCAGAAGAATCTTTGTACTATGCATATTTGCTGGATTGTGCGAATCTTATAGTTGACCACGGCCCCGTGTCCGCTGAGCACGGCCCCGTGGTGGGCAATAGAAGCTTCTACCACTTTGTCTTTTCTGCTGACACTTGGGCACGCCCCCGTGCTAGCTGAGCACGGGGCGTGTTCAGTCTTCTGATATCTTGTTTTGCTTGGGAAGATACTGTCGTGGGGTCGGGCATGTCACGTCTTGTTCCTTTTCTTGTATTTATGTTAGATTTTGATGTCTTTTTGCTTCTTTTGTTAATTTGAGCTCATTTAATCATGAAAATACAAAAGGAAGACAAAAGCACACTTTTTCCAACATTAGTACTAAAAAGGGTTATTTTTATGCCTCAATTGATGAAATTTATATGTTGCATTTTTAACACATCAAATACCCCCACACTTGAATCTTTGCATGTCCTCAAGCAAAACTCTTTAATATGTGGCTATTACACTCCCAAATGGAATGGGTAGAGAAGAAGGTTTTTGGGCTTGTCGTAGAGTGTCGGGATTTCCAAGATTCTTTATTTAGTTTTATTTTTATTTATTTACAATCCTATTCGTCATGATTTATTTAAAACTTTTCATAAGACAGATTACTTATTAGGGCATAACATGCCTTTGTAAAATTCTATTTATATACAAGTTCACATACCTCACGGGGATCACTCAACACTCGGCCGAAAATGTATTTTTGTGGATCACTCGAGAGCGGCATGGAACTTTACTCCTACCATAGGCTTGCCAAGCAATCAATCCTCCTCCTTTTTAACTTATATACCTTTGTAAATATCAAGAGGACTTTGTGGGTGAAGGGTTAGGCTTGGGTTAAAGGTAGGTGGTTGGGTTGGTGGTTAGTGGTTAGTAGAAAAAGGGCTAAAAGCGTAACAAGTTTCGGTTTTCGTAAGACTTTCTATTTTTGTAATTTTTATTTGATGAAGCTATTATTCAAACAAAGTTATTTTTGATGAACTTGTTTGTTTATTTCTTTTGCTTCATCATCAACACACATTTTTTTTTTGAAAAGTCATATGAAAAATCGAAGCTGTTACTAAAACAAAGGGTTAAAAATAAAAAGGTTTTGGTGGGTAAAAGGGTGTTTGGTTTGGATTATGAAATGAAAAGGTTTAGGCTCAAAGGGGTTAACTAGGGGGATTTTGGGTAGGTGGTAAAAAAAAAAAGAAAAATAATGGTGTAGAAATAAAAAGGGTTAGTCCTAATGCCTCCATCATTTACTTACTCGGGTTTAAGTTGATAAGGACCGGGAATGTATATTCATGGCAAGTTCTAGAGTCGTAAGAACCAAGCGGCTATTCACACAAGAAACGAAAAATGAGCATTTAGTCTAATGATATGTAATTGTATGCTCAATAAAGGCTCAAAACTCACTTTTGTGGGAATGGGTTTTTATGTGATCAAGTATATATAATCAAATTTTAACTAAGTTTGTCATGCCTTTTCATAATTTTCTTATGTTGGTTCTTTTTATCACGACGCTATCGGTTGTAAATTCGTAAAAATATAACCTTTTTAGAACTTGAATTTCCCGAGTTAAACCTAGACAAGTAAAAAAAAATATGAAAATTTTTGAAAAAAATTTGGGGTGATTAGCGGTTCCAATAGAGTTTTGTGTAAGGCTTGTATTTAGGACTTGCAAGATTCAAGGTTTTAGCATCCCCCCACACTTAAATTACACATTGTCCTCAATGTGTCCCAAAAATAAGTTTTTAGGTTGATTGAATGTGTAAAAAGGTGTAAAAAGCAAAAATTTTGTGTTACTGGGCGCTGAACACGGCCCCATGTTGTCCGGGCACGGCCCCGTGTTCAAGTGCCAGTAACAAAATTGAAACAAGAGAAACAACACGCCCCCGTGTCCAGTTACCTGAACTGGGTCTTTTTCTGCAGATTGTGCAGCACGGGGCCGTGTTGGGTGGACACGGCCCGTGCCGAACTTACTGTAAATGAAGAATTTCGTCGGACGGTCCTGTTTTCCTGCATAGAGTGCTGGTTCAAGTTTCCCTTGTATCCTTTGCCATCTCAGATTTGTTTTATTCATTTCAACACCACCCAAACACCAAATTAACTAAAACCATCATTCATTTATCATAGAGAGAATTACATACTAGTCCTAAAATTGAAAAATAAAACAGAAAATAAAAATAAAAATTAAAAGTCCTAATATTAGATAGGTCAAGTGATCCGTAAAATCTTCCTAAGGAGTCCTACTTCTACGATAAGAACCAAAATTCCGGAAATAGATTCCCGGTCTAAAAGCCTTGTAGAACTCCAAGCCGAACGGTGTCCCTTAGATGTTGCTAGAGCCATTCTTCGATCTCCCTCGGGAGAAGGGAGGCGGCTTCATGTTCCTCGACATCTTGTGGAGGAGGAGCGACACCAATTGGAACCCCTTGTAGTATGTCTCGAGGAGGTTCCTGATGTAGGGCGTACCATTCGGCTGGAATGATGACTTCCGGCACCACATTCCATGCCCTTTGGGTTATAATCGGTACCAAAGGAGGAGAGGCGAGAATGTTCAACCTTTGGTGCAAAAGGTTGACCTCCCGGAGACATCCTTCTAGTCCCACCGTCAAATGATTAATGCGGTCGACCAATGCCTCTTCCACACTTGTTACTTCATCAAGGGCTTCTCTTAAGGCGTAAACATAGTTAACAAGAGAATCCTCAACCGTAGATGATCTTCTCCCCTGCCGGTTGTTTCTGGAATGCGACGAAGAGTTTCCGCTTGTTCTGCTTGTCATTCTAAGAAAACATACCGAAAAGAGTTCAGTTTTATAGACCCAGTACTTCGGACACGGCCCCGTGTTCAGCGAACACGGCCCCGTGTCCAGACATCTGCAGGATTTATGAACAAGGAATCTTGGGGTTTCAAATTGTTTTTATGAATTTTGGAGCATTTTTGAACTTAAACAACTTAAAACATTGTTATAGAACTTATTTTTGACAAGATTCCATGAACAAAAATCTAACAAACATCTCAATAAGGCTTGAGATTATGAAAAGTTCAAGCTTTAATGGAAGTATTAGGAGAATTGAAGAAGATGATAGTGGATAAAAGAGGAAAGGACAAGAATATAGTTGAGAAACATCTTTTAGAACATACCTAGGATGGTATGTGAGAATATTCCTCAAATCTCTGCCCTGGAATGGTTCAAATGTGCAGGATTCTTGGCTGCATTTATAGAAAACGACAGTACGTTGCGCACGGCCCCGTGTCGGCTGGACACGGCCCCGTGTGCAGATGGAATCCTGACGCATTTTTTCCGCATTCTGACAAAATCAGAAGGGAATCTTTGGGTGGACACGGGGGCGTGTTGACCTGGACACGGCCCCGTGTCTAGAAGCTGTCTTAAGGAATTCGTCTATTTTCAAGGAACTTTCCCGGATCGGGCGGTTCCTTACTGGATGGAACAACCCCAAAGTGCCTAAGATACCTTAATTGATCTAGACTAAGACGAGAACGCAAGAGGTTGTCGGTGAGGGTGATTCCTATGCGATATGTAGGTGGACAAGTCCAACCCTTTTCCGGGCTCTTGTTAAAGAAGGTGTATGTCGAATCGCTCAGGTCTATGTATGCATCGAACGAAGTCGATGGGGAGTCCTTCACGGCACAATCGACACAGGGACGACTATCGCTCAAGTCCTCACTAGAGTTAGGAGTACCTTCGGAAACAATGAAGTTGTTTGAATGCGGTTCCAACCCTTCTTCTTGGTTATCGTCTTGGAAAAGATTATTAAAATCTTTCCTAAGTTCTTTTAACCAATCAATAATTAGATCTTCTAGTTGAAATAATTCGTCGAGAAGCATTTCTCCTAGAAAATCCGGTTGGGAGCATTCGAGGGAGAGATAAGGATTATTTTTACTTTCGCCCCTCTTAAGGATACTAGGAAATGATGGGTCTATATAGTGGGGTTTATAATTTAGAAAAAAACATTCTAATTCTTTATGGTTACCACCACATAATTGACACCACATAGTACCATAAGAGTGCCAAAAGTAAAAAGTATCAGTATCACTCATGTTTGTGCCATAAATTACCAACCGTAGGGATCTTACGGTTCTGTTTTCAGTAACTGAAACTTGGGCACGGGGGCGTGTCGAGTGGGCACGGCCCCGTGTTCAGCTTACTGTCTGACTTAAAATAGGATTGCCAGTTCCAATGATTGGGCACGGGGCGTGTTCAGCGGGCACAGCCCGTGCTGAGTTCTGCAGAAGCTGAAAAACTAAAAAAAAAAATCCTAAAAAAATGAAAAATAAGAAAAACGATTAGGCCGTTGATTCCTAACTTTCTTAAAATCCTTGTGTCCCCGGCAACGGCGCCAAAAACTTGATGCGTATTCTAGTGTTATATATATTAGGTGTATATTTTAAGCCCCTTTAACACTTTTTAGTCAAGTTTTAAATTTATAAAACACGATATTTACTAACACTAGACACACATATGGGCAAGTGCACCCATCATGAGCATAGTATAGTGTTGGTAAGATACCGAGGTCGTCCAAGGACACAAGAGCTTTTAGTACCGGTTTATCCTCAACGTCTAATCAAAATAAAAAGTTTTGAAAAATGTTTTAAACTAAGAAAAAATAAAAACTAACTAAAAATGCTGAAAAAAAAAAAAGAAAAAGAAAAACAGATAGACAAGATGAATCACTTGGTTCCGACTCGTATCTAGTGTAACATTTGATTATTTCCGCCCTTTTGCATTATTTTAAGAGATTATCTTAGTTATTGTAGTAGGCCCCTCTTTTGAAGGTGACGTTACCCTCACCCCAGTAGTTTGAGTCAGCAAGGATACAATCCTAAAAGGGTGGATTATTGGAAGATAATTAATTAAGTTATTAATGCAAATTATGGTAGGCCCCTCTTTTGGAGGTGACGTTACCCTCGACTAAGTAGTCTGAGTCAGCAGGGATACAGTCCTAAATAGCCGGGTTATAGTATTAATAGTAGTTAACTTATGAGGGGATCAAAGAGTTTGGACCCCCGCCATCCAATACCGTTAAGTATTGAAGGAGGTCCTACTAAATTTGACCCAGGTCCATTGCAGGACCTCTAAACGCTGAACAATGGCAAGACCTTTACCAAACCGTTCCCTTAACCCCCGACCAGGTAGCCAACATACCTCCATATAGACCGTGGAGATATGAATGGTGAAAATCTTTTATTTTATATATACAGTAAAATAATGCCAAGACACCACGGACAAACGATAAGGAAAGATCACCTTCAACATAAGCAACTAGTTATTAAAGTCATTAATACAAAACCAAGTAAAAAGTGCAAAAGTTTAGAAATAAAAAGTATTACACTAGACACTTTGTCTTCACCAAGTGATGTAAGAGACTTAGGCAAACATGGCCTTGATTGTCAAGAACTCTTACGATCAATCTTGGATCCCGAGATGACTCACACACTCTACGATGGACAATGGATGATGGTGGTGGATGATGGTGTTATGGTGGTGGTGGGTGGTGGGTGAAGTGTGAGAGAGGTGGTGTGCCAAGGGATGGTTTGAGCTTGAGCCAAGCACTTCTATTTATAGGCTGAACAGAAGCTCGGGCACGGCCCCGTGTCCACATCCTTCTCTTTCTTCATTTAATGCAGTTTTGTCTTTTTAGTTGACCGCGCCCCTGTGTCCGCTGAGCACGACCCCGTGGTGCAGAAGAATCTTTGTACTATGCAGATTTGCTGGATTGTGCGAATCTTATAGTTGACCACGGCCCCGTGTCCGCTGAGTACGGCCCCGTGGTGGGCAATAGAAGCTTCTACCACTTTGTCTTTTCTGCTGACACTTGGGCACGCCCCCGTGCTGGCTGAGCACGGGGCGTGTTCAGTCTTCTGATATCTTGTTTTGCTTGGGAAGATACTGAAGTGGGGTCGGGCATGTCACGTCTTGTTCCTTTTCTTGTATTTATGTTAGATTTTGATGTCTTTTTGCTTCTTTTGTGAATTTGAGCTCATTTAATCCTGAAAATACAAAAGGAAGACAAAAGCACACTTTTTCCAACATTAGTACTAAAAAAGGGTTAGTTTTATACCTCAATTGATGAAATTTATATGTTGCATTTTTAACACATCACTGTATGTCTCTTAAATGTCAACATATACACGTGTGATTTAGTTTACGAAGATTTTTCAATGCCGAGAACCTCGATCACGGAGTAAAAAAGGTGTAAGGTTCACAATGGTGTAAAACTAAATTGAGATACACCTGGCTAGGATTCGAGTGACAGGAACAAGGCCAAAACCAACCACCCAAGAATGGAATCGTCGTGCGAAAACACTTGGCAACCTCCTAGAAGCAGCTTTTCTTACCACCAGACCTTTCTCCATCAATTAGGAATCTGATGCCGTCACTAAACACATTCTTTAAATTGTAGCCATTTGTTGAGTGTTTTTTTTGTTGTCTAATCGGCATATATATCACCATTGCCCTTGATTTTCTTGACTGTATATCTCTTAAACGTCAACATATACACCTGTGATTTAATTTACGAAGATTTTTCAATGCCGAGAACCTCGATCAGAGAGTAAAAAAGGCGTAAGGTTCACAATGGTGTAAAATTAAAATGGTATATACCGGGCTAGGATTCGAGTTACAGGAACAAGGGCTAAACCAACCACCCAAGAATGGAATCGTCGAGCGAAAACACTTGACAACCTGCTAGAAGCAGCTTTTCTTGCCACCAGACCTTTCTCTATCAATTAGGAATCTGATGCCGTCACTAAACACATTCCTTAAATTGTAGCCATTTGTTGAGTGTTTTTATTTGGGGCTAATCCGCATATATATCACCATTGCCCTTGATTTTCTTAACTGTATATCTCTTAAATGTCAACATATACACGTGTGATTTAGTTTACGAAGATTTTTCAATGCCGAGAACCTCGATCAGAGAGTAAAAAAGGCGTAAGGTTCACAATGGTGTAAAATTAAAATGGGATATAGCGGGCTAGGGTTCGAGTTACAGGAACAAGGGCCAAACCAACCACCGAAGAATGGAATCATCGAGCGAAAATACTTGACAACCTCCTAGAAGCAGCTTTTCTTGCCACCAGACCTTTCTCCATCAATTAGGAATATGTTGCCGTCACTAAACACATTCCACAAATTGTAGCCATTTGTTGAGTGTTTTTTTTTGGTGTCTAATCCGCATATATATCACCATTACCCTTGATTTTCTGGATTGTATTTCTCTTAAATGTCAACATATACACGTGTTATTTAGTTTACGAAGATTTTTCAATGCCGAGAACCTCGAGCAGAGACTAAAAAAGGCGTAAGGTTCACAATGGTGTAATATTAAAATGGGATATACCGGGCTAGGATTCGAGTTACAGGAACAAGGGCCAAATCAACCACCCAAGAATGGAATCGTCGAGCAAAAACACTTGATAGCCTCCTAGAAGCAGCTTTTCATGCCACCAGACCTTTCTCCGTTAATTAGGAAACTGATGCCATCACTAAACACATTCCTTAAATTGTAGCCATTTGTTGAGTGTTTTTTTTTTTGGTGTCTAATCCGCATATATATCACCATTGCCCTTGATTTTCTTGACTGTATATCTCCTAAATGTCAACATATACACGTGTGATTTAGTTTACGAAGATTTTTCAGTGCCGAGAACCTCGATCAGAGAGTAAAAAAGGCGTAAGTTTCACAATGGTGTAAAATTAAAATGGGATATACCGGGCTAGGATTCGAGTTACAGGAACAAGGGCCAAACCAACCACCCAAGAATGGAATCGTCGAGCGAAAACACTTGACAACCACCTTGAAGCAGCTTTTCTTGCCACCAAACCTTTCTCCATCAATTAGGAATCTGGTGCGGTCACTAAACACATTCCTTAAATTGTAGCCATTTGTTGAGTGTTTTTTTTTTTTGGTGTCTAATCCATATATATATCACCATTGCCCTTGATTTTCTTGACTATATATCTCTTAAATGTCAACATATACACGTGTGATTTAGTTTACGAAGAGTTTTCAATGTAGAGAACCTCGATCAGAGAGTTAAAAAGGCGTAAGGTTCACGATGGTGTAAAATTAAAATGAGATATATCGGGCTAGCATTCGAGTTACAGGAACAAGGGCCAAAGCAACCACCCAAGAATGGAATCGTTGAGCGAAAACACTTGACAACCTCTTAGAAGCAGCTTTTCTTGCCACTAGACCTTTCTCCATCAATTAGGAATTTGATGCCGTCACTAAACACATTCCTTAAATTGTAGCCACTTGTTTAGTTTTTTTTGGTGTCTAATCCGCATATATATCACCATTGCCCTTGATTTTCTTGACTGTATATCTCTTAAATGTCTACATATACACGTGTGATTTAGTTTAAGAAGATTTTTTCAATGCCAAGAACCTCGATCAGAGAGTAAAAAAGGCGTAAGGTTCCCAATGGTGTAAAATTAAAATGGGATATACCGGGCTAGGATTCGAGTTACAGGAACAAGGGCCAAACCAACCACCCAAGAATGGAATCGTCGAG
The DNA here is from genome assembly GCA_030545235.1 of Helianthus tuberosus. Taxonomy (NCBI): domain Eukaryota; kingdom Viridiplantae; phylum Streptophyta; class Magnoliopsida; order Asterales; family Asteraceae; genus Helianthus; species Helianthus tuberosus. The sequence continues at coordinate 40,318,891 of CM060385.1, read as the reverse complement.
CGAAAACACTTGACAACCTCCTTGAAGCAGCTTTTCTTGCCACCAAACCTTTCTCCATCAATTAGGAATCTGGTGCCGTCACTAAACACATTCCTTAAATTGTAGCCATTTGTTGACTGTTTTTTTTTTTGGTGTCTAATCCATATATATATCACCATTGCCCTTGATTTTCTTGACTATATATCTCTTAAATGTCAACATATACACGTGTGATTTAGTTTACGAAGAGTTTTCAATGTCGAGAACCTCGATCAGAGAGTTAAAAAGGCGTAAGGTTCACGATGGTGTAAAATTAAAATGAGATATATCGGGCTAGCATTCGAGTTACAGGAACAAGGGCCAAACCAACCACCCAAGAATGGAATCGTTGAGCGAAAACACTTGACAACCTCCTAGAAGCAGCTTTCCTTGCCACCAGACCTTTCTCCATTAATTAGGAATCTGATGCCGTCACTAAACACCTTCCTTAAATTGTAGCCATTTGTTAAGTGTTTTTTTTGTGTCTAATCCGAATATATATCACCATTGCCCTTGATTTTCTTGACTGCATATCTCTTAAATGTCAACATATACACGTGTGATTTAGTTTACGAAGATTTTTCAATGCCGAGAACCTCGATCAGAGAGTAAAAAAGGCGTAAGGTTAACAATGGTGTAAAATTAAAATGGGATATACTGGGCTAGTGTAACAATCCTCGGTAAAACCAACACCCTCAGTATATTTCTGACACTCTAGGATATTATAGAATGTCTCAATATGTCTTTAATTACACCCCGTATGTCAAAACCGAGCCCGAAATATGTTATAACATATAAAATAAATCAAAAAATGAAATATAGGGCTGATGCGGGCCGTGTAGACCCACCCCAACATCTTACGCGGGCGGTATCAGGGTTGAAACATGATATCGTTGATTCCTTTAGTTCAAACGGGTTGCGTAAGAGTTTTGTTTAGTTGACGCGGGCCGCGAGAGCTCATCAAACGCGGATACATCCTGAGCTGACACGTTTCGTCATCGTGTCAAGCCTAGTGGTGATCCGGGCAAGCTATGCGTTGACCGTCGGTTTGACACGGGCCGCGTAAGGCTTTGCCTTATCTTACGCGGGCCGCCTGGGAACCAGATTTCAGCAATATAAATAGAACGCATCAGTTTTCGTTTTCCGTCGCTCATTCTCAATCTCGAAATTTCTGATAATAGGCATAATTTTCAAGTATAATACCCCCTAATTAGCGAGGTTCTGCTCCGTTGTAAGTATTATAACCCTAGTTTCGTAATAGTTACGCTGCCCGATTAATTTAGGGTTCCGTAACATTTGTCGTGGTTCTGCCCGACGTAGTTGTTGGAATGCCCTCTCGGGGAGGGTATCATTAATATTTTCAAAGGGTTATGGTACTAACCAATGTACATTTGTATAAATTATAGATTATATCCAGGAAACCCTTACGAAAAGCCTAAGACAGCAATGTGAGTTTATCCTCTTTTTGTTAACCTTTTTGGAATGTTTTACGAAACCTTAATTGTTTACAAATGTGATTAAGCGGTGATTGAGTCTTTGTAGTTCTTCAATTACTGCCGGTATTATGGGGTTTTGTATACAAAATTTATTACTACGAGTAGTAGTAAGTCAGGAATGACAGTACATTACCATTGGACAACGAGTTAGCCAATGGGTAATTTGACCATAGCCATAGATCCGGTCGAGTGGCAAATACTAAATGAATAATTGTGTTGAAATAAACAATGTGATCGCTCTCAATACTGTTTTAATTGATAAAATGTTTCTTGATTAAACTGGGATTCACTCACCTGTATTTCCGACTGACAAATGTTTTTAAAACGCGTTACAGGTAACACAATGTGAACAGCCAATTAATGAAAGCCAGCTGGAGAGCACTGAAGGCTTGGGAAAAATGTGGCTATAAAGTTAATAAAATGGGGTTTGTCCCTATAAATGTATTGTAATAAAAAACTTGGGTTTTACCCATGTGATTATTAATATTAAATGAGGTGGTTTTACTCTGATAAACATTTCCTAACTACGGTCCTGATGTAAATTCCGCTGCAAGATTAAATAACACTGATACCACCGAAACTCTGAGATCGCGTCCGCCCGTTCCCGGGACAGATAGGGATCGGGGGTTGCGATAGGAGGTGGTATCAGAGCCTAGCCACTGGTCTGAGCCAAAGAAGTGTTCTGCTGACACTTAAAATTCTAAATTTTGTGTTAGGAAATAAATTATGGAAATACATGCATAACTGTATTTATTTGTTATGTGTTATTTGACTATTTGTTAGTTTACAGTATGAGTGATCAAGGACCCTCAGACATGAATCGTCTGTTGTCTGAATCACCTAAGAGTGAAGGTACCTCGTCACAGCCTGCCCTTTCTGGGTATTCTGCTGATCAGGAAGAAGGAGTGTCTGCTTTTAGAGCTCAGTCAGAAGAGCCATTCCCTAATAAGAAACGAGGATGGTTCAGTAAGGAAACTTTTGCTCGTAGGAAGAGAATGCGAAAGTTGCAACAGCAAAGAGTTTTAGCAGCCGCTAAGCGAGAGTCAGATGCCCATACACAGGATATGCTTAATAGAAGCCTAGCTAATTTTCATATCCTAGCTACAACTGCTGCTGACCCAAGTCTGGAACAACTAGTAGCCCCACAACCACAAAACCCAGATCAACCCATGGAGATAGAAAACCAGGAAAACCAAGTGGAGATGCATGACTTTAACCCAGAAGAAATCCCTAGGGTACCTGCACCAAACCCTCTAGATCCAAATTACGACCCCTGGTGGGACGATAATAGGGACTTTGTGCAACGTTACCCTATCCAGGAATACCCACCCATACAGAACATAGAAGCCTACCCAGGTATGGACCCTTTAGATCCCTATTACCAAGATGAATATATTAGGGAAATTTTAGAGGATCCTTACCGATTTCAGGAACTGTCACCCCCATATCAGGAACCCGCACCCCAGATTCCAAACCCAGTCCAAGAACCTGCACCCCCAATGAGTGCAGAAAACGTTCAAGAACTTAGGACTTTTGAGGAGGAAATTTTAGAAAGTAGTGAGAGAATGCGTCAGGTGGGAGAGCATCTCGTATGGAAATACGATGAGCGCAATATGGATTTTTGGATAAATCCATATCCATGAATGTGAGAATGAAGGAAATGGTAGTAGTAATAATATGATAAAAATAAAATAAAATAAAATATGTGTGTACGGATGCATATTACTATTAGTGTAATTTTCTTTCTGTTGGTATTGTAATCTTCATTTCTGTACTAGTGTGTAATAGACGCATAGTATATGAAAATAGAGTACAAGTCGCAATGATCGATGTTTTTGGCTAGATTACGTGTCATGTGATTAATTATATTACCTATTATTTGTGATATTAATATGGGGTAAATGTTTAAAATTCAGATGGCCGACGAAGGAAATCAAGGAAATCTGAATAATGATAACCAGAGTAACATTAACGTGGTTAATGAGAATCCATGTATCAATAACAATGGAAACCAAGTGGATAATAGTGCTATCCAACACATAGTGGCACAGGGAATTATAGATGCTATGCCATTTATACTTCAAACTGTTAAGGATGCTGATAATAAAAGTAAGCATAGCAGTAAGAGACCAAGTGAACCAGAACACAGTGTAAACAATGGACCTTTACTTTAAATGCCTATTCCCAAAAGAAGAAGAACCGTACCTTACGGTTGTTCTTATAAAGAATTTTGGTCTTGTAAACCAATGGAATTCTCGGGCAACGAAGGGGCCATTGCAACCTTACGCTGGATAGAAAAGACTGAGGCAGTCTTAAGGATAAGTAAGTGTGCTGAAGAAGATAGGATACTGTTTGCTTCTAATCTGTTTAAGAATGCAGCACTAGAATGGTGGAACACTATCCTCCAAACAAAAGGAAGTGATAGAACCTATAATATGGAATGGGAAGAATTTAAGGACAAGGTAGAAAGGAAATTCTGCCCTCCTAATGAAAAGGAACAGATAGCAAATAAATTCCTAAACCTTAGGATGACTGGTGTGGATAGTAAGGGATATACTAAAATATTCTTCGAATATGCTAGGATAGTGCCAAATCTTGCTTCACCAGAACCAGTGTTAATCTCCCGTTATATTTGGGGATTAATTGGAGAGATTAGACATGTAGTCAAGGCAGCTAGACCTCAAACCATAGAAGAAGTTGTGGAACTAGCCAATACCTTGACTGATGAGTTAGTCCGTACCCGAGAAGAGGATCAAAAGAGGAACCTAACCCAGAAGTTGACCCAAGAATTTCATTCTGGAAATTCTAACCGTGGGAAAAATATAGGTTCTACTTCTACACCCTACTGTAGGTATTGCAAAAGAAAGCATTCCGGAAGATGCTCCATATATTGTAACTTTTGCAAAATAGCGGGACACAAGGAAGAAAACTGCAGGAAGAAAGCTAACAGCAGGGTATGTTACAATTACGGAGAACAAGGTCATATCAAGCTAAATTGTCCAAAATTAGCTCCAGCTCTAGACAACAAGAATACTAAAAATGCTAGAGCATTTGTTCTGACTGCAGAAGAAGCCAAAATGATTCCAGATGTCATAGCTGGTACGTTTTTAGTTAATGATGTTTTTGCTAAAGTATTATTTGACTCTGGTGCAAACCAAAGTTTTATTAATACGTCGTTTTGCAAAATTTTAAATCAGTCATTAACTAAACTACCACAAGAATGCTTACTAGAGACAGCTAATGGGGAAACTGTTAGGATTTCTGAAATCTTGCAGGGAGCAAGCATAGAAATTTTTAATCAGAAATTTATAGTAAACCTGTATCCCATGAATTTGGCAGGATTTGATGTTGTTTTAGGAATGGATTGGTTGATAACCAATAAAGCCAGTATATTATGTGATCAAAAGTTAATTCAAGTAAATTCACCAAAAGGTAAAACGATCACAATTAAAGGAGATAAACCTTCTAGGTCCACTAAATTTATTTCTGTGATGAAAACTGCAAGTTCTATAAGAAAAGGTTCTATAGTGTATTTGATTTCCATAATCATTAACACTAAAGGAAAAGAACTAAAAGATATTCCAGTAGTATCTCAGTTTTCAGATGTCTTTCCAGAAGAATTGCCAGGGCAACCTCCGGACAGAGAAGTTGAATTCAGAATCCATTTGATACCAGGAACAGCACCGATTGCCAAAGCACCCAATCGTTTGGCACCTGCAGAAATGCAAGAATTGAAGAAACAATTAGACGAATTGTTAGAGAAGGGATTCATACAACCAAGTTCGTCGCCATGGGGAGCGCCGATACTCTTTGTTAAAAAGAAGGACGGATCAATGCGTATGTGCATTGACTACCGTGAATTAAACAAGGTCACGATTAAGAATCGGTACCCATTACCGAGAATCGATGATCTGTTTGATCAGCTACAAGGAGCTCAATTTTTCTCTAAAATCGATTTAAGGTCAGGATATCATCAATTAAAGGTACAGGAAGAGGACATTCCTAAGACCGCATTTAGAACAAGGTATGGTCATTATGAATTTACTGTCATGCCATTTGGTTTAACCAATGCCCCAGCTACATTTATGGACATGATGAACCGAATATGTAAGCCATATTTGGATAAATTCATAATTGTCTTCATAGATGATATTCTAATTTATTCTAAGAATAAAGAGGATCATGTAAAGCATTTGCACGCACTTTTAAGTTTGTTAAGAAAGGAAAAGCTTTATGCTAAGTTTTCAAAGTGCGAGTTTTGGTTAGAACAAGTACAATCCCTTGGCCATTTAGTTAATCATGAAGGAATTCATGTGGATCCAACAAAGATCGAGGCGATTACTAAATGGAAAACCCCTGAGTCACCAACTGAGGTTAGAAGTTTCTTAGGATTGGTCGGTTATTATAGAAGATTTATTCAAGATTTTTCTAGAATAGCCATTCCCTTAACTAAGCTAACCTGTAAATCTGTTAAATTTGAATGGGGAGTAAAACAAGAAGAAGCCTTTAGAAGTCTTAAGCAAAGATTAACCCATACACCCATACTAGCATTACCAGAAGGAACTGAAGACTTCGTAGTCTATTGTGATGCTTCTAAATTAGGTTATAGATGTGTGTTGATGCAACGCCAAAAGGTTATAGCTTACGCATCTAGACAACTTAAGAATCATGAAGAGAATTATTCAACCCATGATTTAGAATTAGGTATAATTTTTGCTCTTAAGATTTGGAGACATTACCTTTATGGTAGTTAGTTTACCATATTTACTGATCATAAGAGTTTAAGGTATATCTTCAAGCAGAAAGAGTTGAATATGAGACAAAGACGTTGGATGGAATTTCTTAGTGATTATGATTGTGATATCCAGTATCATGAAGGAAAAGCAAATGTAGTGGCAGATGCTTTAAGCCGAAAGTATCATGAAAAGCCAAAAAGGGTACGTTCTCTTAAATTAAATCTGCAAGTAGATTTAAATGATCAAATAAGAGAAGCACAAGAATTAGTAATCAAAGATGATTCTGAAAAATTAAAAGGTATGCTAAAAGAATTGGAACAAGGGACAGATGGAATTTGGAGATTCCATAAAAAGAGAATGTGGATACCTAAATTAGGAAACCTACGTCATCGTATATTAGAAGAGGCCCATAAGTCTAAATATACGATGCATCCAGGAACTGATAAAATGTACCAGGATTTAAGGAAAAATTTCTGGTGGATAGGAATGAAAAAGGACATAGCAGCCTATGTTTCTAAATGTTTAACTTGTTCACAAGTTAAAGCTGAACACCAGAAACCCTCAGGTTTGTTACAGCAATTAGAAATGCCAGTGTGGAAATGGGAATTAATAACAATGGATTTTGTTACTAAATTACCCAAAACTAAGAAAGGAAATGATACAATCTGGGTGATGGTAGATAGGTTAACCAAGTCAGCTCATTTCTTACCAATGAAGGAAACAATTAGTATGGAACAATTATCTAAACTATATGTAAATGAAATTGTTTCTTTACATGGTATTCCTTTATCAATTGTTTCTGATAGAGATAGCTGCTTTACTTCTCATTTTTGGTCAAGTTTCCAAAAGGCAATGGGAACCAAGTTAAAGCTAAGTACGGCTTATCACCCACAAACGGATGGACAAAGCGAAAGGACAATTCAGACAATGGAGGACATGCTTAGAGCTTGTGTAATTAATTTCAGAGGTAATTGGGACAATCACTTACCTATAATAGAATTTTCTTATAATAATAGCTATCACACAAGTATCAATGCTGCACCATTCGAAGCACTTTATGGACGAAAGTGCCGAACCCCAGTCTGTTGAGTAGAAATTGGGGAAAAACAACTATCTGGACCTGAGATAGTGCAAGAAACAACTGACAAGATTATGCAAGTCAAGGAACGACTGAAAGCAGCACGTGATCGACAAAAGAGCTATGCCGATAACCGACGCAAACCGTTGGAATTTCAATTAGGAGATAAAGTGTTATTAAAAGTCTCTCCTTGGAAAGGAATAGTAAGATTCATCAAACGGGGAAAGTTAAGTCCCAGGTATATTGGACCTTCTGAGATTATTAGAAGAATAGGACCTGTAGCCTATCAGCTACAACTGCCAGAGGAAATGGCAGGAATACATGATGTGTTTCATGTATCTAATCTCAAAAAGTGTTTAGCTGATGAATCACTAATAGTACCTCTTAAGGATATAGAGGTAAATGAACAACTCAAGTTTGTAGAAAGACCTCTACAGATTGAAGACAGGAAAGTCAAGAATCTCAAGCATAAGAGATTAGTTCTGGTCAAAGTGAAATGGGACTCCAAAAGAGGACCTGAGTACACATGGGAGCTTGAAGCAGAAATGAAAAAGAAATATCCGTATTTATTTCAGTAGATCTTGAGGACGAGCTCTAAAACAAGGTGGGGAGAATGTAACAATTCTCGGTAAAACCAACACCCTCAGTATATTTCTGACACTCTAGTATATTATAGAATGTCCCAATATGTCTTTAATTACACCCCGTATGTGAAAACCGAGCCCGAAATATGTTATAACATATAAAATAAATCAAAAACACGAAATATAGGGCTGAGGCGGGCCGCGTAGACCCACCCCAACATCTCACGCGGGCGGTATCAGGGTTGAAACCTGATATCGTTGATTCCTTTAGTTCAAACGGGCCGCGTAAGAGTTTTGTTTAGTTGACGCGGGCCGCGAGAGCTCATCAAACACGGATACATCCTGAGCTGACACGTGTCGTCATCGTGTCAAGCCTAGTGGTGATCCGGACAAGCTATGCGTTGACCCTCGGTTTGACGCGGGCCGCGTAAGGCTTCGCCTTATCTTACGCGGGCCGCCTGGGAACCAGATTTCAGCAATATAAATAGAACGCATCAGTTTTCGTTTTCCGTCGCTCATTCTCAATTCTCAATCTCAAAATCTCAGATAATAGGCATAATTTTCAAGTATAATACCCCCTAATTAGCGAGGTTATGCTCCGTTGTAAGTATTATAACCCTAGTTTCGTAATAGTTACGCTGCCCGATTGATTTAGGGTTCCGTAACAACTGTCGTGGTTCTGCCCAACGTGGTTGTTGGAATGCCGCCTCGGGGAGGGTATCATTAATATTTTCAAAGGGTTATGGTACTAACCAATGTACATTTGTATAAATTATAGATTATATCCAGGAAACCCTTACGAAAAGCCTAAGACAGCAATGTGAGTTTATCCTCTTTTTGTTAACCTTTTTGGAATGTTTTACAAAACCTTAATTGTTTACAAATGTGATTAAGCAGTGATTGAGTCTTTGTAGTTCTTCAATTACTGCCGGTATTATGGGGTTTTATATACAAAATTTATTACTACGAGTAGTAGTAAGTCAGGAATGACAGTACATTACCATTGGACAACGAGTTAGCCAATGGATACTTTGACCATAGCCATAGATCCGGTCGAGTGGCAAATACTGAATGAGTAATTGTGTAGAAATAAACAATGTGATCGCTCTCAATACTGTTTTAATTGATAAAATGTTTCTTGATTAAACTGGGATTCACTCACCAGTATTTCCGACTGACAAATGTTTTTAAAACGCGTTACAGGTAATACAATGTGATCAGCCAATTAATGAAAGCCAGCTGGAGAGCACTGAAGGCTTGGGAAAAATGTGGCTATAAAAGTTACCTAATAAACGATGTTTTAAATTCAATAAAATGGGGTTTGTCCCTATAAATGTATTGTAATAAAAAACTTGGGTTTTACCCACGTGATTATTAATATTAAATGAGGTGGTTTTACTCTGATAAACATTTCCAAACTACGGTCCTGATGTAAATTCCGCTGCAAGATTAAAAAACACTGATACCACCGACTCTGAGATCACGTCCGCCCGTTCCCGGGACAGATAGGGATCGGGGGTTGCGACAGCTAGGATTCGAGTTACAGGAACAAGGGCCAAACCAACCACCCAAGAATGGAATCGTCGAGCGAAAACACTTGACAACCTCCTAGAAGAAGCTTTTCTTACCACCAGACCTTTCTCCATCAATTAGGAATCTGATGCCGTCACTAAACACATTCCTTAAATTGTAACCATTTGTTGAGTGTTTTTTAGTGTCTAATCCGCATATATATCACCATTGCCCTTGATTTTCTTGACTGTATATCTCTTAAATGTCAACATATACACGTGTGATTTAGTTTACGAAGATTTTTCAATGCCGAGAACCTCGATTAGAGAGTAAAAAAGGCGAAAGGTTCATAATGCTGTAAAATTAAAATGGGATATACCGGGCTAGGATTCGAGTTAAAGGAACAAGGGCCAAACCAACCACCTAAGAATGGAATCGTCGAGCGAAAACACTTGACAACCTCCTAGAAGCACCTTTTCTTGCCACCAGACCTTTCTCCATCAATTAGGAATCTGATGTCGTCACTAAACACATTCCTTAAATTGTAGCCATTTGTTGAGTGTTTTTTTTTTTGTGTCTAATCCGCATATATATCACCATTGTCCTTGATTTTCTTGACTGTATATCTCTTAAATGTCAACATATACACGTGTGATTTAGTTTACGAAGATTTTTCAATGCCGAGAACCTCAATCAGAGAGTAAAAAAGGCGTAAGGTTCACAATGGTGTAAAATTAAAATGGGATATACCGGGCTAGGATTCGAGTTACAGGAACAAGGGCCAAACCAACCACCCAAGAATGGAATCGTCGAGCGAAAACACTTGACAACCTCCTAGAAGCAGCTTTTCTTGCCACCAGACCTTTCTCCATCAATTAGGAATCTGATGCCGTCACTAAACACATTTCTTAAATTGTAGCCATTTGTTGAGTGTTTTTTTTTTTGGTGTCTAATCCGCATATATATCACCATTGCCCTTGATTTTCTTGACTGTATATCTCTTATATGCGGATTAGAAAATCATGGACATCGAGTGTTCATGACGATTCCATTCTTGGGTGGTTGGTTTGGCCCTTGTTCCTGTAACTCGAATCCTAGCCCGTTATATCCAATTTTAATTTTACACCATTGTGAACCTTAAGCCTTTTTTACTCTCTGATCGAGGTTCTCGGCATTGAAAAATCTTCGTAAACTAAATCACACGTGTATATGTCGACATTTAAGAGATATACAGTCAAGAAAATTAAGTGCAATGTTGATATATATGCGGATTAAACACAAAAAAAACACTCAACAGATGGCTACAATTTAAGGAATGTGTTTAGTGACGGCATTAGATTCCTAATTGATGGAGAAAGGTCTGGTGGTAAGAAAAGCTGCTTCTAGGAGGTTGTCAAGTGTTTTCGCTCAACGATTCCATTCTTGGGTGGTTGGTTTGGCCCTTGTTCATGTAACTCGAATCCTAGCCCGGTATATCCCATTTTAATTTTACGCCATTGTGAACCTTACGCCTTTTTTACTCTCTGATCGAGTTTCTCGGCATTTTAAAAATCTTCGCAAACTAAATCACACGTTTATATGTTGACATTTAAGAGATATACAGTTAAGAAAATCAAGGGCAATGGTGATTTATATGCGGATTAGACACAAAAAAAACACTCAACAAATGGCTACAATTTAAGGAATGTGTTTAGTGACGTCATCAGATTTTTAATTGATGGAAAAAGGTCTGGTGGGAAGAAAAGCTGCTTGTAGGAGGTTGTCAAGTGTTTTCGCTTGACGATTCCATTCTTGGGTGCTTAGTTTGGCCCTTGTTCCTGTAACTCGAATCCTAGCCCGGTATATCCCATTTTAATTTTACACCATTGTGAACTTTACACCTTTTTTACTCTCTGATCGAGTTTCTCGGCATTTAAAAATCTTCGTAAACTAAATCACACGTGTATATGTTGACATTTAAGAGATATACAGTCAAGAAAATCAAGGGCAATGGTGATATATATGCGGATTAGACACCAAAAAAAACACTCAACAAATGGCTACAATTTAAGGAATGTGTTTAGTGACGGCATCAAATTCCTAATTGATGGTGAAAGGTCTGGTGGCAAGAAAAGCTGCTTCTAGGATGTTGTCAAGTGTTTTCGCTCGACGATTCCATTCTTGGGTGGTTGGTTTGGCCCTTGTTCCTGTAACTCGAATCCTAACCCGGTATATCCCATTTTAATTTTACACCATTGTGAACCTTACGCCTTTTTTACTCTCTGATCGAGGTTCTCGGCATTGAAAAATCTTCGTAAACAAATCACACGTGTATATGTTGACATTGTAAAGATATACGGTCAAGAAAATCAAGGGCAATGGGGATATATATACAGGTTAGACACCAAAGAAAAAACACTCAACAAATGGCTACAATTTAAGGAATGTGTTTAGTGACGGCATTAGATTCCTAATTGATGGAGAAAGGTCTGGTGGTAAGAAAAGCTGCTTCTAGGAGGTTGTCAAGTGTTTTCGCTCGACGATTCCATTCTTGGGTGGTTGGTTTGGCCCTTGTTCCTGTAACTCGAATCCTAGCCCGGTATATCCCATTTTAATTTTACGCCATTGTGAACCTTACGCCTTTTTTACTCTCTGATCGAGTTTCTCGGCGTTGAAAAATCTTCGTAAACTAAATCACACATTTATATGTTGACATTTAAGAGATATACAGTCAAGAAAATCAAGGGCAATGGTGATATATATGCGGATTTGACACCAAAAAAAAACACTCAACAAATGGCTGCAATTTAAGGAATGTTTTAGTGACGGCATCAGATTCCTAATTGATGGAAAAAGGTCTGGTGGTAAGAAAAGCTGCTTCTAGGAGGTTGTCAAGTGTTTTCGCTCGAAGATTCCATTCTTGGGTAGTTGGTTTGGCCCTTGTTCCTCTAACTCGAATCCTAGCCAGGTATATCCCATTCTAATTTTACACCGTTGTGAACCTTACACCTTTTTTACTCTCTGATCGAGGTTCTCGGCATTGAAAAATCTTCGTAAACTAAATCACACATGTATATGTTGACATTTAAGAGATATACAGTCAAGAAAATCAAGGGCAATGGTGATATATATGCGGATTTGACACCAAAAAAAAACACTCAACAAATGGCTACAATTTAAGGAATGTGTTTAGTGATGGCATCAAATTCCTAATTGATGGTGAAAAGTCTGGTGGCAAGAAAAGCTGCTTCTAGGAGGTTGTCAAGTGTTTTCGCTTGACGATTCCATTCTTGGGTGGTTGGTTTGGCCCTTGTTCCTGTAACTCGAATCCTAGCCCGGTATTTCCCATTTTAATTTTACACCATTGTGAACCTTACGCCTTTTTTACTCTTTGATCGAGGTTCTCGGCATTGAAAAATCTTCGTAAACAAATCACACGTGTATATGTTGACATTTAAAAGATATACTGTCAAGAAAATCAAGGGCAATGGTGATATATATGCGGATTAGACATCAAAAAAAAATAAACACTCAATAAATGGCTACAATTTAAGAAATGTGTTTAGTGACGGCATCAGATTCCTAATTGATGGAGAAAGGTCTGGTGGCAAGAAAAGCTGCTTCTAGGAGGTTGTCAAGTGTTTTCGCTCGACGATTCCATTCTTGGGTGGTTGGTTTGGCCCTTGTTCCAGTAACTCGAATCCTAGCCCGGTATATCCCATTTTAATTTTACATCATTGTGAACCTTACGCCTTTTTTACTCTCTGATCGAGGTTCTCGGCATTGAAAAATCTTCGTAAACTAAATCACACTTGTATATGTTGACATTTAAAAGATATACAGTCAAGAAAATCAAGGGCAATGGTGATATATATGCGGATTAGACACCAAAAAAAACACTCAACAAATGGCTTCAATTTAAGGAATGTGTTTAGTGACGGCATCAGATATATATCACCATTGCCCTTGATTTTTGTGACTGTATATCTCTTAATTGTCAACATATACACGTGTGATTTAGTTTACGAAGATTTTTCAATGCCGAGAACCTCGATCAGAGAGTGAAAAAGGCGTAAGGTTCACAATGGTGTAAAATTAAAATGGGATATACCGAGCTAGGATTCGAGTTACAGGAACAAGGGGTAAACCAACCACCCAAGAATGGAATTGTCGACCGAAAACACTTGACAACCACCTAGAAGCAGCTTTTCTTGCCACCAGACCTTTCTCCATCAATTAGGAATCTGATGCCGTCACTAAACACATTCCTTAAATTGTAGCCAATTGTTGAGTGTTTTTTTTTTTTTTTTGGTGTCTAATCCTCATATATATCACCATTGCCCTTGATTTTATTGACTGTATATCTCTCAAATGTCAACATATACACGTGTTATTTAGTTTACGAAGATTTTTCAATGCCGAGAACCTCGATCAGAGAGTAAAAAAGGCGTAAGGTTCACAATGGTGTAAGATTAAAATGGGATATACCGGTCTAGGATTCGAGTTACATGGACAAGGGCCAAACCAACCACCCAGGAATGGAATCGTCGAGCGAAAACACTTAACAACCTCCTAGAGGCAACTTTTCTTGCCACCAGACCTTTCTCCAGCAATTAGGAATCTGATGCCGTCACTAAACACATTCCTTAAATTGTAGCCATTTGTTGAGAGTTTTTTTTTGGTGTTTAATCCGCATAAATATCACCATTGCCCTAGATTTTCTTGACTGTACATCTCTTAAATGTCAACATATACACGTGTGATTTAGTTTACGAAGATTTTTCAATGCCGAGAACCTCTATCAGAGAGTAAAAAAGGCGTAAGGTTCACAATGGTGTAAAATTAAAATGGGATATACCGGGCTAGGATTCGAGTTACATGAATCGTTGAGCGAAAACATTTGACTACCTCCTAGAAGCAGCTTTTCTTGCCACCAGACCTTTCTCCATCAATTATGAATCTGATGCCATCACTAAACACATTCCTTAAATTGTAGCCATTAGTTGAGTGTTTTTTTGGTGTTTAATCCGCATATATATCACCATTGCCCTTGATTTTCTTGACTGTATATCTCTTAAATGTCAGGATATACACGTGTGATTTAGTTTAGGAAGATTTTTCCATGCCGAGAAACTCGATCTGAGAGTAAAAAAGGTGTAAGGTTCACAATGGTGTAAAATTAAAATGGGATATACCGGGCTAGGATTCGAGTTACAGGAACAAGGGCCAAACCAACCACCCAAGAATGGAATCGTCGAGCGAAAACACTTGACAACCTCCTAGAAGCAACTTTTCTTGCCACCAGACCTTTCTCCGTCAATTAGGAATCTGATGCCCTCACTAAACCCATTCCTTAAATTGTAGCCATTTGTTGAGTTTTTTTTTGGTGTTTAATCCGCATATATATCACCATTGCCCTTGATTTTCTTGACTGTATATCTCTTAAATGTCAACATATACACGTGTGATTTTGTTTACGAAGATTTTTCAATGCCGAGAACCTCGATCAGAGAGTAAAAAAGGTGTAATGTTCACAATGGTGTAAAATTAAAATGGGATATACCGGGCTAGGATTCGAGTTACAGGAACAAGGGCCAAACCAACCACCCAAGAATGGAATCATCGAGCGAAAACACTTGACAACCTCCTAGAAGCAGCTTTTC
Source organism: Helianthus tuberosus (assembly GCA_030545235.1). Taxonomy (NCBI): domain Eukaryota; kingdom Viridiplantae; phylum Streptophyta; class Magnoliopsida; order Asterales; family Asteraceae; genus Helianthus; species Helianthus tuberosus. Next base: position 40,303,825 of record CM060385.1, on the reverse strand, counting down.
TTGCCACCAGATCTTTCTCCATCAATTAGGAATCTGATGCCGTCACGAAACACATTCCTTAAATTGTAGCCATTTGTTGAGTGTTTTTTTTTGGTGTCTAATCCGCATATATATCACCATTGCCCTTGATTTTCTTGACTGTATATCTCTTAAATGTCAACATATACACGTGTGATTTAGTTTAGGAAGATTTTTCCATGCCGAGAAACTCGATCTGAGAGTAAAAAAGGCGTAAGGTTCACAATGGTGTAAAATTAAAATGAGATATACCGGGCTAGGATTCGAGTTACAGGAACAAGGGCCAAACCAACCACCCAAGAATGGAATTGTCGAGCGAAAACACTTGACAACCTCCTAGAAGCAGCTTTTCTTGCCACCAGACCTTTCTCCGTCAATTAGGAATCTGATGCCGTCACTAAACACATTCCTTAAATTGTAGCCATTTGTTGAGTTATTTTTTTGGTGTCTAATCCGCATATATATCACCATTGCCCTTGATTTTCTTGACTGTAGATCTCTTAAATGTCAACATATACACGTGTGATTTAGTATACGAAGATTTTTCAATGCCGAGAACCTCGATTAGAGAGTAATAAATGCGTAAGGTTCACAATGGTGTAAAATTAAAATGCGATATGCCGGGCTAGGATTCGAGTTACAGGAACAAGGGCCAAACCAACCACCCAAGAATGGAATCGTCGAGCGAAAACACTTGACAACCTCCTAGAAGCAGCTTTTCTTGCCACCAGACCTTTCTCCATCAATTAGGAATCTGATGCCGTAACTAAACACATTCCTTAAATTGTAGCCATTTGTTGAGTGTGTCTTTTTTGGTGTCTAATCCACATATATATCACCATTGCCCTTGATTTTCTTGACTGTATATCTCTTAAATGTCAACATATACACATGTGATTCAGTTTACGAAGATTTTTCAATGCCGAGAACCTTGATCAGAGAGTAAAAAAGACGTAAGGTTCACAATGGTGTAAAATTAAAATGGGATATACCGAGCTAGGATTCGAGTTACAGGAACAAGGGCTAAACCAACCACACAAGAATGGAATCGTCGAGCGAAAACATTTGACTACCTCCTAGAAGTAGCTTTTCTTGCCACCAGACCTTTCTCCATCAATTAGGAATCTGATGCCGTCACTAAACACATTCCTTAAATTGTAGCCATTTGTTGAGTGTTTTTTTTGGTGTTTAATCCGCATATATATCACCATTGCCCTTGATTTTCTTGACTGTATATCTCTTAAATGTCAACATATACACGTGTGATTTAGTTTAGGAAGATTTTTCCATGCCGGGAAACTCGATCTGAGAGTAAAAAAGGCGTAAGGTTCACAATGGTGTAAAATTAAAATGAGATATACCGGGCTAGGATTGGAGTTACAGGAATAAGGGCCAAACCAACCACCCAAGAATGGAATCGTCGAGCGAAAACACTTGACAACCTCCTAGAAGCAGCTTTTCTTGCCACCAAACCTTTCTCCGTCAATTAGGAATCTGATGCCGTCACTAAACACCTTCCTTAAATTGTAGCCATTTGTTGAGGTTTTTTTTTGGTGTCTAATCCGCATATATATCACCATTGCCCCTGATTTTCTTGACTGTATATCTCTTAAATGTCAACATATACACGTGTGATTTAGTTAACGAAGATTTTTCAATGGCGAGAACCTCAATCAGAGAGTAAAAAAGGCGTGAGGTTCACAATGGTATAAAATTAAAATGGGATATACCGGGCTAGGATTCGAGTTACAGGAACAAGGGCCAAACCAACCACCCAAGAATGGAATCATCGAGCGAAAACACTTGACAACCTCCTAGAAGCAGCTTTTCTTGCCACCAGATCTTTCTCCATCAATTAGGAATCTGATGCCGTCACGAAACACATTCCTTAAATTGTAGCCTTTGTTGAGTGTTTTTTTTTTGGTGTCTAATCCGCATATATATCACCATTTCCCTTGATTTTCTTGACTGTATATCTCTTAAATGTCAACATATACACGTGTGATTTAGTTTAGGAAGATTTTTCCATGCCGAGAAACTCGATCTGAGAGTAAAAAAGGCGTAAGGTTCACAATGGTGTAAAATTAAAATGAAATATACCGGGCTAGGATTCGAGTTACAGGAACAAGGGCCAAACCAACCACCCAAGAATGGAATTGTCGAGCGAAAACACTTGACAACCTGCTAGAAGCAGCTTTTCTTGCCACCAGACCTTTCTCCGTCAATTAGGAATCTGATGCCGTCACTAAACACATTCCTTAAATTGTAGCCATTTGTTGAGTTATTTTTTTGGTGTCTAATCCGCATATATATCACCATTGCCCTTGATTTTCTTGACTGTAGATCTCTTAAATGTCAACATATACACGTGTGATTTAGTTTACGAAGATTTTTCAATGCCGAGAACCTCGATTATAGAGTAATAAATGCGTAAGGTTCACAATGGTGTAAAATTAAAATGGGATATGCCGGGCTAGGATTCGAGTTACAGGAACAAGGGCCAAACCAACCACCCAAGAATGGAATCGTCGAGCGAAAACACTTGACAACATCCTAGAAGCAGCTTTTCTTGCCACCAGACCTTTCTCCATCAATTAGGAATCTGATGCCGTAACTAAACACATTCCTTAAATTGTAGCCATTTGTTGAGTGTGTCTAATCCACATATATATCACCATTGCCCTTGATTTTCTTGACTGTATATCTCTTAAATGTCAACATATACACATGTGATTCAGTTTACGAAGATTTTTCAATGCCGAGAACCTTGATCAGAGAGTAAAAAAGACGTAAGGTTCACAATGGTGTAAAATTAAAATGGGATATACCGAGCTAGGATTCGAGTTACAGGAACAAGGGCTAAACCAACCACACAAGAATGGAATCGTCGAGCGAAAACATTTGACTACCTCCTAGAAGTAGCTTTTCTTGCCACCAGACCTTTCTCCATCAATTAGGAATCTGATGCCGTCACTAAACACATTCCTTAAATTGTAGCCATTTGTTGAGTGTTTTTTTTGGTGTTTAATCCGCATATATATCACCATTGCCCTTGATTTTCTTGACTGTATATCTCTTAAATGTCAACATATACACGTGTGATTTAGTTTAGGAAGATTTTTCCATGCCGGGAAACTCGATCTGAGAGTAAAAAAGGCGTAAGGTTCACAATGGTGTAAAATTAAAATGAGATATACCGGGCTAGGATTGGAGTTACAGGAACAAGGGCCAAACCAACCACCCAAGAATGGAATCGTCGAGCGAAAACACTTGACAACCTCCTAGAAGCAGCTTTTCTTGCCACCAAACCTTTCTCCGTCAATTAGGAATCTGATGCCGTCACTAAACACCTTCCTTAAATTGTAGCCATTTGTTGAGGTTTTTTTTTTGGTGTCTAATCCGCATATATATCACCATTGCCCCTGATTTTCTTGACTGTATATCTCTTAAATGTCAACATATACACGTGTGATTTAGTTAACGAAGATTTTTCAATGGCGAGAACCTCAATCAGAGAGTAAAAAAGGCGTGAGGTTCACAATGGTGTAAAATTAAAATGGGATATACCGGGCTACGATTCGAGTTACAGGAATAATGGCCAAACCAACCACCCAAGAATGAAATCATCGAGCGAAAACACTTGACAACCTCCTAGAAGCAGCTTTTCTTGCCCCCAGACCTTTCTCCATCAATTAGGAAAAAAATGCCGTCACTAAACACATTCCTTAAATTGTGGCCGTTTATTGAGTGTTTTTTTTGTGTCTAATCCGCATATATATCACCATTGCCCTTGATTTTCTTGACTGTATATCTCTTAAGTGTCAACATATACACGTGTGATTTAGTTTACAAAGATTTTTCAATGCTGAGAACCACGATCTGAGAGTAAAAAAGGCGTGAGGTTCACAATGGTGTAAAATTAAAATGGGATATACTGGGCTAGGATTCGAGTTACAGGAACAAGGGCCAAACCAACCACCCAAGAATGGAATTGTCGAGTGAAAACACTTAACAATCTCCAAGAAGCAGCTTTTCTTGCCACCAGACCATTCTCCATCAATTAGGAATCTGATGTCGTTACTAAACACATTCCTTAAATTGTAGCCATTTGTTGAGTGTTTTTTTTGGTGTCTAATCCGCATATAAATATCACCATTGCCCTTTATTTTTTTACTGTATATCTCTTAAATGTCAACATATACACATGTGATTTAGTTTACGATGATTTTTCAATGCCGAGAACCTCGATCAGAGAGTAAAAAAGGCTTAAGGTTCACAATGGTGTAAAATTAAAATGGGATATACCGGGCTAGGATTCGAGTTACAGGAACAAGGGCCAAACCAACCACCCAAGAATGGAATCATCGAGCGAAAACACTTGACAACCTCCTAGAACAGCTTTTCTTGCCACCAGACCTTTCTCCATCAATTAGGAATCTGATCCCGTCACTAAACACATTCCTTAAATTGTAGCCATTTGTTGAGTGTTTTTTTTTTGTGTCTAATCCGCATATATATCACCATAGCCCTTGATTTTCTTGACTGTATATCTCTTAAGTGTCAATATATACACGTGTGATTTAGTTTACAAAGATTTGTTGGGATTGAACCCTACCAGAGGAACAGATAATGAAAGCCAAAACTGGTTCACGACAGTGGATTCACAATAAGCAGCTGTTTACATTAGGCTTTCCCCTTGAAAGAGATTATAACAGCTGATGGTCTCTATCTACTGTCCGTATACAACTGCTGCTACCCTTTAAACTGCTGATAAAGCCCTGAAGAAGTAAACACTGCTGGTCCTATCTACTGATGACAAAGCACTTACCCACTCAAGGACTGATCAACTTTGAGGAAAGCACTGATGGAAGAAGATAGCAGTAGTTTAGTGTATTACTTGTCTTATGTAGAATCAGTGGTTAACATTAGCAGTGTTTGTATAGGAACAGTTGTTACAGGTTGTTAGACGTCGCTTTCATGGTGACGTCAGCTGAGATGCCTCAGTGGTTTGGCTTGTCTATAAATGGAACAGTACTCTGTACTGTTACATTTGATCATTTTGAGTGAGTTCTTCTCCTCAATCCAATCATTTCATCTTGTGCAACCAACCATGGAGTATCAGGCTGAGGGGGAGTTTAGTTTGTAAGCATGCTTGTAATCTTTTGATTTGTTTCGTAAATCTTTCAACTTATTGTGAAGCATGTGTTTATCAAAACTATTTCTCTCTTTGATTGTGTTTACAAAGTTTGTTAATCATTTCCACTGCACTATACATTGTTTCATATTCATTCATAGTTCAAATCATACAAACAAACACAATCATGAGTGCCTCCGATCCTAACAATTGGTATTAGAGCCTGGACAGTCAAATTCGATCTAACAATCAATTTGACATAACAGTTCAGCTCAAAATTCATTGATACTAAGGTTGGTTGTATTTAGTTGAAAAACAGAGTAACGAGTGGTCAGGTTTAAAGCTATTATTCAAACACTCTGTAAAACAACCAAGATGTCATAAGACACAAAAATTTCACTCAACAAATGATGTCATGCACAAGTCGCTCATAGTTTTCAGATCTGAAAACATGTCTGCTAAACTATGGTATTATTTCTTCTTTTCAAAATTGATTTCAACTGTTGTTATGAAATTTGTAATGTTTTCATTATATTAGATGCTAAAGTATGAACCTCAGATTAACAAGAACCTATGTTCATAAAAACATTAGTGTTTTTGCTAACGTAAAAAGAGGGAAATTAAAACTTTAGTCATTTGATCTTATGTGTTGAAAAACAGGTTGGGAATCCTGTTGAAAAGGACCAAATCAACTCTGTTATAAACACATTAAGAAAATCAAGTGTTGAAATAGTCCAATTCATATGTAATGTGAGATTTGACATATGCTTGTACAAAATATGACCAGATCTCTCAAAAACATTACTGCAAAATGATTCTGGATTAAGTATTTCTTCAATAAAGACCTCCCAGTAAGTATTTCATTACTTATGATTGGGAAGGGAAAAAGGGGAAGAAGGATAATCACAAAAACTCAGAAGTGTGTTTATCTCAAATCTTTTGAAGTCAAAAGAAAAGAGTATAAATATAAAACACTTAAGAGTCCAAAAAAAAAAAAAATTGGGGTAAAAATGGTCATCAAGCAACTGTGTGCATTCATTGGGTCAGGAAAATTCAGGTAACAGTAGTATCTCCAGTGAACAAACTTAAAAGAGGACTAGACAAGCTTTCAGAATCATCACATGGTAACAAAATCTTGAACAGGGTTTTCAAAAGCTCATGTGAACATGTGTCCTCATTTTTGTTGTCAATCAATCAAACAAGAAAATGGTACCAACCAGTGGTCAAAATGTATTTAAAATTTCATACCACTGTTGTCAAACTACTGACCATTTTCATAAACTTGAGAAAGATATGATCAGGAGCTTAGGTGAAAAACTATACCAGATCCTTTTGATGATGTTTTCAGAAAATCTTTTAATTAATTTTTCTGAAAAAGGATTTTCTCAAATAAAGCAGGATATATCATCTTCATTTTTTCCCCTTTAAGAATAATATTTTTTTTTAACTTTTTACTGGTTTTTTATAGTAAAAGTTACAATCTCCTGTCAAGATATATAACCTTTATTTTTGTTGGTAATATTATCCTCAAAATGAATCAAAAGGAAATGGTACAAGTGTTAAGGTCTTGTCAAACTCAAGTTTGTTTTTACACTGAGCAAAAGATTGATTGTTAAACAGACCATGAAACACTTGGGTACTCATGTTCTAATTAAAATATTATGACACAAAATGAGTTACCTTAGTAAAAAGGTTTTTCATCATCTGGGATACTAAACCACTATCAGAAATTTATAAAAGCTTCAAAATGTGTAATTGACATGTGGCAAAACCTTGAATGAAAAGTTTTGTAAATGTTGCTGATATACTTGTCTTTCAAATCTTTACCATTACCCCTAACCACTGTTTTTCAAACATCTGCTTCCTAAATATTGTCCACTGCTGAAAGTCAACCCCTGACCTTTCATTTTCTTGGCAAGCACTGATGCTCAAAATCAGTGTCTTATCCACTGATATGCTATCCACTGATAGTGAAAATCATCCACTGCCTCCATTTGTTACCGTTGTAACCACTGATATTTGCTTCATCAGTGGCTCTCAAAACAACTGTCCTCCATAAAACATCTCTTCATCAGCGGATTGACACGTGGTCAGTTTTTAGCCTTCAGATCTTTGTAACCGCTACCACATCAGCACTTACTTTTTCCCTAAATAAAACCCTGATCAAAACCCCCAAACAGGGTTTTACACTGTCGAATTGAATTCCAAAAATTCTCTTCTCAGAGCAGTTTCCAATCTTCATTTCAAATCATTCTTCGTCTTTCTTCGTCTTTCAAACCTCCATTTCATGAAAATGACGAAATCAAAATCAAAATCAAAGCCAAAATCATCATCATCTTCCAAAGAGGTCGCTCAAATGGCCGCAGAACTCATTGAAATCCCTTACAAATCCCCGCACAACTACGTGGGTCTACTCACAAAACCCACAAACAATCACACCTTCAATTCAATCATTGATACTCTTTCAGCATCAAAGTACAAAACTTTGTTAATCGCTGATGCTCCAATTTACCAACAAACCTAGAGAGAGTTTTGGAAAAATGCTACCCTTGACAAACAAGGTGAGAAAGCTACAGCCATTAACTCTTCTATACAGGGTAAAGCGATTCAAATTACTCCACAATCAATTTCAGAAGTCTTTAAGCTCGATGATCAGAAAGGTAAAACTTCCTTTCCCAAAGACGAGATGAAAACTGATTTTCTGAAAAGAGGGTATGCAGAACAATCAAAGGTAGATACCTTACAAAAAGGTTACTTCCCTTCTGCACCAAGGTTTTTATTCCACACACCTTTGATGTGTGTTTCAAATAAAACAACAGCGTTTAACGAAATACCATTGAAGATTCAATGTCTGGGTTATGCTATTTTAAATAATGAAAATTACAACTATTCCCAGGAGATCTTTAATGATTTGGTGAAAAAATGTTGATAGCAAAGCATTTTTACTTTTTCCAAGGTTTCTAAGCTACTACTTTAAACAAAAATTTGAAAAAGAAAATGAAAATTTGCTCAAACAAGGTGTTTATTTTCAAATAAAAGGTTTAAACATTCACTAGAATGTTGACACCTATAAAAACAAAAGCAGAGGTGCCTGAGCAGAATTTAGCAGCTACTACTGCTCCTCAGACATCTGCTGCTGAGCCCACTGCTCCAGGTGATCATAGCAGCACAACCACTGCTTTGAAACCCACACCTGCCATAACCAAAAAGACCAAAAAGAAATCAAACAAGAAACCCACCAAACCCACTAAAAAGGCAACTCTGGAAGATGAGATCCCAGAGCCACTGCCAGTGACAACACAAATGTCACCACAAACCATTGCTGCTACTTCCTCACAGCAGTTGGTAGAAAGATCCCCATCCTTACCTAAAACTCCTCCTGCATCCTCACAAAAGGATCAGGTTGTAAGCACAGGGTCCCCACATTATGAAGCTGTGGAGCCAATTGGATCCATCTTCCTCAGTCCTGATCCCAAGGACATGTCTCTTTCAACTCCTTTATCTTCACCCCTCACACTACCACCATCCATATTACCCTTGTTGCATGCAGTTGATATAGCTCAGACACAAACCAGTTCCTCTCTATCACCTATCACTGAGAGTATACTCCAACAAGTGACTGGGTCTGATGCTTATACCTCTGCTATCCCAGCAACATTTGAGGAGGTTACACTGCAGGAGTTACAAGTAATTCCTGTCAGTAGTTCAAGCGGAGCAGCAACTACAAGTGTTGGATCAACAGATCTACATTTGGACAGTTGTTTCATCAATCAGACTCCCTTGAAGGCAATTTCTTCTATAGCACCTCTGGTAACCACTAGTGAAACTATTTTGACCACTGGTAAAATCAAAGGGTTTTCAAGTGCTGAAGAAAGAAGTCCCCAGTACCGAGAACAAGGGGCATCAATGGATGATTTTTGGGACTCAGTTCCTAAGTCACACATTGATACAACCACTGCTGGTGGGGATTCAGGTGATCCCATTAATTTGGGTGATGATTCAAAATATTAGGAATTGACGGGCAGAGTTGAAAAACTTGAAACATCAGTTACCGAAATAAAGGATATGGTGCAACAGCTGTTAAAAGCTCAAAAAGCACAATCCACTGCTGTTCCACCTCAAGCACCTGCTCCGCGCCAAGCACTTGCTGCAAATGAGCTCTGGAATCTTTTTCAACCCCTGCTTGAAAAACAAAAACAAATGGCTGAATAGCAGCATGCAATACATGTACAAATGCTAACAAACATGGTGGAATCAAGATTCAAAGATACTCAAGCAGACATCAAGGCTATAAAAGCCAGCATCCAAAGCACCACTGGAAAAGTCCCCCCCACCATCCTCTTCATTGATAAACCCCTTCCAGATAATGCCAAAAAGGGGGAGAAAATCAAACAATTGAAGAAGAAGGGAATTGAAGATGGTGCTTATATTGAACCGAAAAAAGATAGCCAGACTAAAGCTGCCATATCAACACACACCACTTCACCACACACCACCAAAACCACTGCCCTACCACCATCATCATCTGCAATCACATCACCACCATTACCTCTTGCCATAAAGCAAAAGACAACAGATGTTACAACATCTGTTGTAATGACAACAGTGGTTGAAACACTAGTTGTTTCAACACCTGTTTGTCAGACACTTTCCACCACTCAAACCACCACCACTGATCCACCCAAGACATCATCAGCCTCTCCTACAATAAAAAGGAGAAGGATTTTCATTCCTGATGATGACTCTCCATTACCATCACCAAAAACAACTTCATCACTTTCAACCCCTGCTCAAATGCAGAAGACATCTACTGACACATCAGTAGTTGTAATGACAACAGAGATTGAGACACCAGTTGTCTCAACAGCTGTCAGTCAACCATCCACCATTTCTCTCAACATTCCTACATCACAACCAAAACCCCCTTCTCCAAAAAGGCTTTACTCAAGAAAAAGAAAAATAACTCAGGCAGATGAAGACAAACATGATCCTAATGCTGCAAAATATCCACTGGAATTGGAAGCTGTAAAAAATGAGATGAGACAATTCTACACCGAGGATGATCCTTCAACAAGAAGATTCCCTTCTCTCATAAGCTTCATAGTCCCAGAAGATATGGATGAATATTTCAAGCTCAAAGCAAGGCAGGCTAAAATAAGAGCAAAAGTTGAATGTGAAGGTCAAAGTGACGACGCCATCTCTGAAAAATTGGAATTCTTGCTCACTAACGTCAAGCAGATGGAAGACTATGCACAAGATCTAAACAAAGAAAAGACAGATCAACGAAATAAAATGAAAAAATAATATCTTGCATATATCATGAAAGAAAAATTCTATCCTGCTGAAGAAAAACAATTTGAAGAATGGCCAATAGTTGCTTTAAAGCATGACGCAAACAGGATTGAAAGAATTAAAAATGATTCAAGAAAGAAGAAGACAGCTCCAAATTGGAACAAATACAAAAAGCTCATTGCTGACCTTACATCTGAGTATAAAAGAAAGAAGCAAGAGCTGGTGGATGCTAAGGTGGATACTGCTGAAGCCATAGCAAAATGGACAAAACAGTATACCGACGAGGCTTATGAAAGGCTTAAGAAAAGAAGGATAACAGTCTCAGACACCTCTAAGAAGCCTGACTACAAAAAGCTAGAATAGCAGATTGATGCTCTTAAAACACTGATCACATCAGCAGATAATCCTATCCTTGTGGAAAACAAAGAAAAAGGAAAACTGCTGACCAGTGAAGAAGAAAAAGAAAAGGAAGCTGAGTACTTCACGGAAGCCATCAAGAAAATGGATCTAAAAGAAGACAAATCAGCAAAGCTTCAAGACCTTGCCAAAAAGGTATTAACCAAACCTGCATCACCAAACACTTCAGACATGACAGCCATTGAGCTAGATCAAAAGAAGAGGCAAGAGCAGATTGAAAGAGAGACTGCAGAAGATATAGCTGCAGCAAATAATGTCATCGAAATGGCCTTCAAACAAATGTCTGAAAGTTTACAACTTTTCTCAAGACCAATTTCTCCAAACTCATCAGAAAATAAATCTTGCCCAAGAAACCCATTGGGTTCAAAAGTACTAAAGTGGATGTTTGATCAAAAGACCCACGTATTGACCTTGGTCAGATCCAATGGCGAAGTGAAGTACATATCAAGGAAAGAAGTACTAGGTCTTGGTGTTGAAGATTTGCAGGATCTCCTTGAACTTTCATTGTGCAGGGATGAGGATGACTTAAGTTCCAAAAACTTTGAAGAAGAATTTAAAAGACAAGCTAGTGAACTTCTGATGAGGAATAAAGATCCAAAATAATGAAGTGTTTTGGCATTATCTGTTCCAGGGGGAGATTGTTGGGATTAAACCCTACCAGGGGAACAGATAATGAAAGCCAAAACTGGTTCACAACAGTGGATTCACAATAAGCAGCTGTTTACATTAGGCTTTCCCCTTGAAAGAGATTATAACAACTGATGGTCTCTATCCACTGTCCGTATACAACTGCTGCTACCCTTTAAACTGCTGACAGAAGAAGTAAACACTGCTGGTCCTATCTACTGATGACAAAGCACTGCCCACTCAAGGACTGATCAACTTTGATGAAAGCACTGATGGAAGAAGATAGCAGTAGTTTAGTGTATTACTTGTCTTATGTAGAATCAGTGGTTAACATTAGCAGTGTTTGTATAGGAACTGTTGTTACAGGTTGTTAGACGTCGCTTTCATGGTGACGTCAGCTAAGATGCCTCAGTGGTTTGGCTTATCTATAAATGGAACAGTACTCTGTACTGTTACATTTGATCGTTTTGAGTGAGTTCTTCTCCTCAATCCAATCCTTTCATCTTGTACAACCAACCATGGAGTATCAGGCTGAGGGGGAGTTTAGTTTGTAAGCATGCTTGTAATCTTTTGATTTGTTTCGTAAATCTTTCAACTTATTGTGAAGCATGTATTTATCAAAAGTATTTCTCTCTTTGATTGTGTTTACAAAGTTTGTTAATCGTTTCCGCTGCACTATACATTGTTCCATATTCATTCATAGTTCAAATCATACAAACAAACACAATCATGAGTGCCTCCGATCCTAACAAGATTTTTCAATACCGAGAACCTCGATCACAGAGTAGAAAAGGCGTAAGGTTCACAACGGTGTAAAGTTAAAATGGGATATACCAGGCTAGGATTCGAGTTACCGGAACAAGGGCCAAACCAACCACCCAAGAATGGAATCGTCGAGCGAAAACGCTTGACAACCTGTAAAAGCAGCTTTTCTTGCCACCAGACCTTTCTCCATCATATAGGAATCTGATGCCGTCACTAAACACATTCCTTAAATTGTAGCCATTTGTTGAGTGTTTTTTTTTGGTGTCTAATCCGCATATATATCACCATTGCCCTTGAATTTCTTGACTGTATATCTCTTAAATGTCAACATATACACTTGTGATTTAGTTTACTAAGATTTTTCAATGCCGAGAACCTCGATCAGAGAGTAAAAAAGGCGTAATGTTCACAATGGTGTAAAATTAAAATGGGATATATCGGGCTAGGATTCGAGTTACAGGAACAAGGGCCAAACCAACCACCCAAGAATGGAATCGTCGAGCGAAAACACTTGAAAACCTCCTAGAAGCAGCTTTTCTTGCCACCAGACCTTTCTCCATCAGTTAGGAATCTGATGTCGTCACTAAACACATTCCTTAAATTGTAGCCATTTGTTGAGTGTTTTTTTTCCTTTGCGTCTAATCCGCATATATATCACCATTGCCCTTGATTTTCTTGACTGTATATCTCTTAAATGTCAGCATATACACGTGTGATTTAGTTTACGAAGAATTTTCAATGCCGAGAACCTCGATCAAAGAGTAAAAAAGGCGTAAGGTTCACAATGGAGTAACTTTAAAATGGGATATACCGGGCTAGGATTCGAGTTACAGGAACAAGGGCCAAACCAACCACCCAAGAATGGAATCGTCAAGCGAAAACACTTGACAACCTCCTGGAAGCAGCTTTTCTTGCCACAAGACCTTTCTCCATCAATTAGGAATCTAATGCCGTCACTAAACACATTCCTTAAATTGTAGCCATTTGTTGAGTGTTTTTTTTTTTTTGTGTCTAATCCGCATATATATCATCATTGCCTTGATTTTCTTGACTGTTAATCTCTTAAATGTCAACATATACACGTGTGATTTAGTTTACGAAGATTTTTTAATGCCGAGAACCTTGATCAGAGAGTAAAAAAGGGGTAAGGTTCACAATGGTGTAAAATTAAAATGGGATATACCGGGCAAGGATTCGAGTTACAGGAACAAGGGCCAAACCAACCACCCAAGAATGGAATCGTCAAGCGAAAACACTTGACAACCTCCTAGAAGCAGCTTTTCTTGCCACCAGACCTTTCTCCATCAATTAGGAATCTGATGCCGTCACTAAACACATTCCTTAAATTGTAGCCATTTGTTGAGTGTTTTTTTTTTGTGTCTAATCCGCATATATATCACCATTGCCCTTGATTTTCTTGACTGTATATGTGACAACTCGTACTTCAGAACCCATCTTTGTGTTTAATGTGGCGTGTATGAACACTATGCGATTAATTGATATGTTGATGTTATCGAATATGTGACACTTCGGGTTTTCCCGAGCAACCTTCTTGCATTAGCGTTTGCGTACCTATATATTATTGAATGAAAACTTGTGAATCATCTCGTTGTGCTATGTGCTCCTAGTATGTGAATGTTATAAAAAATATATATATATATATAATAATAATATAATAATAATTAAATAAGTGAATACATAATAATAGTAATTCATATTTGTTCATTATATAAATCTAAGTTGATTAAGTTTTGGTGGTGGGAAACTGTATGAAACCCCCCCCAGCCCACCTTGTCTATTCTCGGCCCACACTCAAATTCCACCGCCATCATGAACTCGTTTATAAACCCTCATAAACCCTACCCGCCGCTTCGCATAATCCGTTTTCCCTCACCCGAAACTTTACAATAACCACTGCCACTCTCTTCTCCGGCGAGTTCAAAACCCCGACGACACCGTTGCTCTCCATTCTACCTCCGGTAGCTCACAACACTCCGACTCGGAACTCCGTTCACTTCTTTTCTTAACGCACACTCTACTACGGCAACGGAATCAGGTTAGAACGGAGTCTTTGCGTGTGTGCTTAATGTTGATATAGGATAGTTCTTGAATGATGGTTGCGAAAACAATGTGATTTGTCGAATCTACTAATAATGATAAGGCCCTTGTGTGAAATTTGGTGGACACTCGATGCTTGTTAATGCACGTTTTATGTGGACAATTTGAATGTATAAGTAACGACTTTGAATGAAACAAGAAACTTGTTGTTTGGTAAACGAACACTTAATGCTCGATGCTTATTTCTGATATTTGTTAAAGTGATAAAGTTGTAGATGTATGAGTCTGTTTAGAGGTGATGGTTGCTATTTAGAAAGATGGTAATGATCCATGTTGATGCTTTGCTTTCGCTGGGTTCTTAGAAACGTACAACCATAGGTGCCCAACGTACAACCTGGTCATGCATATTTAAAAGTTTAAGGATATATAAGTGATGTCTTTTACATGTTGAATACTCATGCCTGTTGATAAGGAATGATATATATGCTGATGATTTAGTGATTTTATATATGCTGATGATTCCGTTTCTTTTTCAACATAACACCAGGTTGACTAATATTATATGAACATGTGATTGATGTTATATAAACATGTTGACTGATGGACCCCATAATCGAATAAGGAATGATAGTGTTTTGTGATTGGGCCGACTAGATGCAATTTGAACACAAGTTTTGGTAGTCTAGTAAGTATGGAATATTATGAACTATGGTTAAATGCACATGATATATGATCTGGTGTGAGTCTACTCTATGTTTAATGGAAATATACATGTGAACATGCATAAGGTACAACTTGAGTATTTTGTGATTTGAAATCATTGGATAGAAACAGTTGTTTGTCTTTTTCTGATGGATCCATAATATAGAATCGAGAAGTATGCATATATACATTCTGTGCACATTTGTCTTTAGGTCACGAGTGCTTGGGCCCAAAGCCCTCTTAGTGGGCTATGATAATAAATGGATCAGACCATGTTAATCAGTTAATGGAAAATTATATTGTCATTCTAATAAAACTATACGGCCCTAAATGATATGCCATTCTTGTAAGTGATGTTTTATAGGAATGTTAATTGTTGACAAATGATTACCGTTCAGATATATGTATTATGTGTTACTTGTTTAAGCACACTTGAAATGAGAAGTGTTGTGTCTAAATGTAATGTGTTATGATGTGAATCTAAACTGAATGCATATGCATGTTCACCATAGGCTATTACTGACTTAAGTTGGAAACGAGTAATTTATTCAAACCGAGCAAACCAAGGTGAGTTCACACCCTCTACAAAGCATGGGATTCCCTGGGTTGGGAATGGGGTTAAGGAACGTGGGTTCCTCGTCCTCCTTGGGTAGGACAGTATTGGTTCAGGAATGTAATTCCTCGTCCTTGTGGACAGATAACTCGTACTAGACCAAAACTCTATCACGAAGTCCCTCCTTTTTATATCGACTAATCGCCGGGCCAATGGCGAGCGGGTCATTAGTTAGATAGCGCTATTTAGGTCTGACAAACCTCACACCGTGCCGCAGAGGACGGGCGTGAACTAATGGATCTGGGGCACGTCAATGCTGATAGACATTGACAGTTTCAGGGCACATAAACATGACTACAGTCAGCAGTCGATATGGTAACGAGTCTAGTGTATACATGGGGTAGCCCCCACGGCCGAAATGCCAGATAACTAACATGGGGTAGCCCCCACGGCCGGAGTGCCAGAGTAACCGGGAATAAACATGTCACGTTTTTTTTTCAATTATGGGGTAACCCCCACGGCAGGATGCCAGATAAAGGAAACTGTTTTCGAAACAACATAAAACGAACACCCAACCGTGAACTCACTCAACTTGTTGTTGACTCGTTACTACATGCTTTGCAGGTCTTTAGGTACTTAGCTGGAGCTTGCATGGAAGAAGGTCATTGTGGGACATGGACAGCTGTGTGCCATGTTAAACTTTGACAATTGAACTCATGTTTTGGTTTTAAACATTATGCTTCCGCTTGCAACTTAAACTATGTTTTGTTTGAACACCAATTGTATTGGTTGGATTTTATAACTACTTATATGCTTGTTCAATATGATTGGTGGCTGGATCCTGGTCAGTCACGCCTCCAAGCGGTGGTACTCCGCATGTGGATTTTGGGGGTGTGACAGATTGGTATCAGAGCCATTGGTTATAGAGAACTTGGTTTTAATAAGGGAAAACGTTTTTGTTAAAACCAGACTATAACCTGTACAGTGCTCTACGATCCACAACGACGCTTCACTCCACGTGCAAGGCTCGACATTCTAGGTGGTATGAATTATGTTTATATTGCCTACTTGCTAGATTGCATAGAACTTTGCTCATGGTATGCTTAGATAAACGTAGCAACTATAGTTTGAAAACACATTTGTGCTTCTACTGTCACTCCACACTTACATATTCGCGACACCTTTCCTATTTGTGTTTCCTTCGATGTGAGATCATGAGGGAACGTATGAACCTAACTCAAGCCAGCTGATAGCTCTTATCAACGAACAAGTTACGGCAGCACTCGCAGCCGCTTAGGCAGGAGGTATAACCTGCCATTCCGAACCTAACCTAGGATGATAGATCCTACTCTCATGACCCAACTCTCGCGCTTAACCCTGTCGTTTCTTCCTCGCGCAACAAGGTCAGAACGCTCAGCCGCCTGTATGCACATTTAAGACGTTCATGGACTGTCGTCCTAGTACTTTCAGTAGCACTGAAGGGGCCGTTGGACTCCTCCATTGGTTTGAGAAGCACGAGCCAGTCTTCGAAATGTGTGAATCCCCTGAGGCTCGTGGGGTGAAATATGTCTCTGGTACTCTCGAAGGCACTGCGCTAACTTGGTGGAACGCGCAAGTTCAGATGCCAGGGTTGGCGGCTGCTAATGCCACCCCATGGAATGATTTTAAGGAACTGATCAAACGTGAATACTGTAGTCGTGATGACATCCACAAGCTGGAAGTGGAGTTCTTTAACCTGAAGGTGACGGAGTCAGAGATAGAAGCGTACACGAAACGATCCAACGAACTGGCAGTGTTGTGTCTAACTATAAGTGGATCCTCCCATCAAGCGCATTGAGCTGTACCTCAAAGGATTAGTACCAGAGATTTAAATCCATTTGACTGTTGCTAACCTTACAACCATTCAGGATGTTACTCGTTTTGCTCATCGTCTCACAGACCCGGCAGTGGAACAGAACAAGCTACCTAAGCGTATTGGTGCTACTACTACTACTTCTTCTACTCCCAGTGACGACAAACGGAAGTGGGATGGAACCCTAGTAAGGGTTCGACTACGGTTCAGTCCCAGGCACAACAGCGAAAGATCGATGACTACCAGAGTCCTGGTCAGCAATCTTCTGGTAGTCAAGGGCAGGGTGGAATCGATGTAATTTGCACCACAGCGGGCCGTGCAACAAAGATCGTTGTCAGAGATACAACAAGCTCGGTCATGAAGCCAAAGATTATAGAAGTTCACGTCCTGCAAACCAGAACCGACAACAACAGCCACAAGCTCCACAGAATCAGCAGCAACAACAGTGTAACAAGGGATGCTATCAGTGTGGTGCTGAAGGTCACTTCAAGAGACACTGTCCACAGTTGAACCGGAACCAGAATCAGAACCACAACCAAGGAAACGGGAACAACAATGGAGGCAACAACGGGGGTAATAACGACGGCAATGGCGCCAGGGATCGAGTGTTCGTGATTGGTCAGGATGATGCTAGGAATGACCCCAACGTTGTAATGGTTTCGACATCGTTATTGGTATGGATTGGCTACCTCAACATCGAGCAGGGATTCTTTGCAAAGAAAAGATCGTCCGTATTCCTTGTGCTGGTTAAGAACCTTTGGTAATTCATGGTGACAAGCCCCTGGAGCGACACTCATAGCTCGAGCACCATATCGTTTAGCCCCATCTGAACTGGAAGAGCTGTCTACGCAACTACAAGAACTCTTGGATAAGGGTTTTATTCGTCCTAGCTCTTCGCCCTGGGGAGCTCCAGTGCTATTTGTAAAGAAGAAAGACGGTACCTTCAGGATGTGCATCGACTACCGTGAACTCAACAAGGTGACTGTGAAGAATCGTTATCCTCTTCCACGTATTGACGACTTGTTCGACCTACTGCAAGGGTCAAGCTACTATTCAAAGATTGATCTGAGATCAGGATATCACCAGCTGAGAGTCCGAGAAGAGGACGTCTCCAAAACAACCTTTAGAACTCGATATGGCCACTATGAGTTTTTGGTCATGCCTTTTGGACTGACAAACGCACCTGCGGTCCTCATGGATTTGATGAATAGAGTGTGCAAGCCGTACCTAGACAAGTTCGTCATAGTCTTCATCGACGACATCCTGATCTATTCGAAGAGTCAGGAGGAACACGAGCAACATTTACGACTCATTTTGGAACTCCTTCGAGCAGAACAGCTATACGCCAAGTTTTCAAAATGCGACTTCTGGCTTTGTGAAGTCCATTTCTTAGGCCATGTGGTGAACAAGGATGGGATTCACGTTGATCCACCCAAGGTAGACTCGATTAAGAACTGGCCTGCACCTCGTGCACCAAAGGAAATTCGCCAATTCTTGGGTTTGGCAGGATACTACAGGAGATTCATTAAGGATTTTTCTAAGATTGCACAGCCTCTCACCTCACTAACGCAGAAAGGCGTTGTTTATCGATGGGGAAACGCACAGGAGGTAGCATTTCAGCATTTAAAGGATAGACTTTGCAGCGCACCTATCCTTTCCTTGCCGGAGGGCACAGACGACTTCGTGGTTTACTGCGACGCATCAATTCAGGGTCTGGGTTGTGTGTTGATGCAACGAGATAAAGTTATAGCCTACGCCTCACGCCAAGTTAAAGTTCATGAAAAGAACTACACTACGCATGATTTAGAGTTGGGAGCTGTTGTTTTTGCACTTAAGATATGGCGACATTACTTGTACAGTACCAAGTGCACCATTTACACCGATCACAGGAGCCTCGAGCACATCTTCAAGCAGAAGGAGCTAAACATGCGTCAACGACGATGGGTCGAGTTATTAAACGATTACGAATGTGCGATCAAGTACCATCCTGGCAAAGCCAATGTTGTGGCTGATGCCCTTAGTCGGAAGGACACTGCGCCCAAGCGCGTACGAGCTTTGCAGCTCACTATACATTCTAGCCTTCCTTCCCAAATACGAGACGCTCAGGTAGAAGCATTGAAACCAGAAAACGTCAGGGCTGAAGCCCTACATGGCTCAAGGCAACGATTAGAACATAAAGAAGACGGTGCTTATTACGTAGCGGGACGCATTTGGGTCCCACTCTATGGCAACTTACGAGAGCTTGTGATGGACGAAGCACACAAGTCTCGCTACTCGGTACATCCTGGTTCGGATAAGATGTACCACGATATCAAAACTACGTATTGGTGGCCTAGCATGAAGGCCCACATAGCAACTTACGTTAGCAAGTGCTAGACTTGTGCGAGAGTCAAGTCGGAATATCAGAAACCTTCAGGCCTACTCCAACAACCAGAGATATCACAATGGAAATGGGAGCAAATTTCCATGGATTTTGTTACTAGCCCACCTAGATCTCAACGGGGTAACGATACCATTTGGGTGATCGTGGATCGACTCACAAAGTCTGCACACTTCTTGGCTATCAAGGAAACGGATAAGTTTTCCACTCTAGCAGACGTATACCTCAAGGAAGTTGTTTCGAGGCACGGGGTACCCACCTCCATTATCTCGGATCGAGATGCGCGTTTCACTTCAGAACTGTGGCAGGCAATGCACAAATCCTTTGGCTCACGTTTAGATATGAGCACAGCGTATCACCCTCAGACGGACGGGCAGTCCGAGCGCAGTATTCAAACCTTAGAAGACATGCTCCGTGCATGTGTAATCGACTTTGGCAACAGCTGGGAAAAGCATCTGCCACTTGTGGAATTCTCGTACAATAACAGCTACCACACCAGCATTAAAGCTGCTCCGTTTGAGGCATTGTACGGACGTAAATGCCGGTCACCTCTTTGTTGGGCAGAGGTGGGGGATAGTCAGATCACTGGTCCAGAACATGTGGTAGACACAACTGAACGAATTGCTCAAATTCGGCAACGCATGGCGGCAGCTCGTGACCGTCAGAAAGTCTACGCCGATAAGGGCAGGAAACCACTTGAGCTCCAGGTTGGGGAGCGGGTACTACTCAAAGTTTCACCCTGGAAAGGTGTGGTTCGTTTTGGTAAACGAGGCAAACTTAACCCACGATACGTTGGACCTTTCGAAATCATCGAGAAAATAGGCAGGGTGGCCAACAGACTGAACTTACCAGCAGAACTCGGTGCAGTTCACAACGTTTTCCACGTGTCGAATCTGAAGAAGTGTCTGTCAGATGAGACCCACATAGTTCCTCTGAAGGAACTCACTATCGACGAGCAGTTACGATTCGTCGAGGAACCAGTTGAAATCACGGACCGGGATGTTAAGGTCCTCAAGAGCACTAGAATACCTCTCGTTCGAGTTTGTTGGAACTCACGTCGCGGCCCAGAGTTCACCTGGGAACGCGAAGATCAGATGAAACAAAAGTATCCCCAACTGTTCGCAAACAGTACAACCACTACTGAGGCTGAAGCTATGGAATTTCGGGACGAAATTCCAGATCAACGGGGGGTGGATGTGACACCCCAGGAAAACCAGGAAAACCATACAACTTAACTAGCTTCCTCAGTGAGTACTTACCAAATTTCAGGACGAAATTTCTTTCAACTTGGGGATAATGTGACAACTCGTACTTCAGAACCCATCTTTGTGTTTAATGTGGCGTGTATGAACACTATGCGATTAATTGATATGTTGATGTTATCGAATATGTGACACTTCGGGTTTTCCCAAGCAACCTTCTTGCATTAGCGTTTGCGTACCTATATATTATTGAATGAAAACTTGTGAATCATCTCGTTGTGCTATGTGCTCCTAGTATGTGAATGTTATAAAATATATATATATATATATATATATATATATATATATATATATATATAATAATATAATAATAATTAAATAAGTGAATACATAATAATAGTAATTCATATTTGTTCATTATATAAATCTAAGTTGATTAAGTTTTGGTGGTGGGAAACTGTATGAAACCCAAACCCCCAGCCCACCTTGTCTATTCTCGGCCCACACTCAAATTCCACCGCCATCATGAACTCGTTTATAAACCCTCATAAACCCTACCCGCCGCTTCGCATAATCCGTTTTCCCTCACCCGAAACTTTACAATAACCACTGCCACTCTCTTCTCCGGCGAGTTCAAAACCCCGACGACACCGTTGCTCTCCGTTCTACCTCCGGTAGCTCACAACACTCCGACTCGGAACTCCGTTCACTTCTTTTCTTAACGCACACTCTACTACGGCAACGGAATCAGGTTAGAACGGAGTCTTTGCGTGTGTGCTTAATGTTGATATAGGATAGTTCTTGAATGATGGTTGCGAAAACAATGTGATTTGTCGAATCTACTAATAATGATAAGGCCCTTGTGTGAAATTTGGTGGACACTCGATGCTTGTTAATGCACGTTTTATGTGGACAATTTGAATGTATAAGTAACGACTTTGAATGAAACAAGAAACTTGCTGTTTGGTAAACGAACACTTAATGCTCGATGCTTATTTCTGATATTTGTTAAAGTGATAAAGTTGTAGATGTATGAGTCTGTTTAGAGGTGATGGTTGCTATTTAGAAAGATGGTAATGATCCATGTTGATGCTTTGCTTTCGCTGGGTTCTTAGAAACGTACAACCATAGGTGCCCAACGTACAACCATATTGAAAGAGATTATAACAACTGATGGTCTCTATCCACTGTCCGTATACAACTGCTGCTACCCTTTAAAATGCTGACAGAAGAAGTAAACACTGCTGGTCCTATCTACTGATGACAAAGCACTGCCCACTCAAGGACTGATCAACTTTGATGAAAGCACTGATGGAAGAAGATAGCAGTAGTTTAGTGTATTACTTGTCTTATGTAGAATCAGTGGTTAACATTAGCAGTGTTTGTATAGGAACTGTTGTTACAGGTTGTTAGGTTGTTAGACGTCGCTTTCATGGTGACGTCAGCTAAGATGCCTCAGTGGTTTGGCTTATCTATAAATGGAACAGTACTCTGTACTGTTACATTTGATCGTTTTGAGTGAGTTCTTCTCCTCAATCCAATCCTTTCATCTTGTACAACCAACCATGGAGTATCAGGCTGAGGGGGAGTTTAGTTTGTAAGCATGCTTGTAATCTTTTGATTTGTTTCGTAAATATTTCAACTTATTGTGAAGCATGTATTTATCAAAAGTATTTCTCTCTTTGATTGTGTTTACAAAGTTTGTTAATCGTTTCCGCTGCACTATACATTGTTCCATATTCATTCATAGTTCAAATCATACAAACAAACACAATCATGAGTGCCTCCGATCCTAACAAGATTTTTCAATACCGAGAACCTCGATCACAGAGTAGAAAAGGCGTAAGGTTCACAACGGTGTAAAGTTAAAATGGGATATACCAGGCTAGGATTCGAGTTACCGGAACAAGGGCCAAACCAACCACCCAAGAATGGAATCGTCGAGCGAAAACGCTTGACAACCTGTAAAAGCAGCTTTTCTTGCCACCAGACCTTTCTCCATCATATAGGAATCTGATGCCGTCACTAAACACATTCCTTAAATTGTAGCCATTTGTTGAGTGTTTTTTTTTGGTGTCTAATCCGCATATATATCACCATTGCCCTTGAATTTCTTGACTGTATATCTCTTAAATGTCAACATATACACTTGTGATTTAGTTTACTAAGATTTTTCAATGCCGACCTCGATCAGAGAGTAAAAAAGGCGTAATGTTCACAATGGTGTAAAATTAAAATGGGATATATCGGGCTAGGATTCGAGTTACAGGAACAAGGGCCAAACCAACCACCCAAGAATGGAATCGTCGAGCGAAAACACTTGAAAACCTCCTAGAAGCAGCTTTTCTTGCCACCAGACCTTTCTCCATCAGTTAGGAATCTGATGTCGTCACTAAACACATTCCTTAAATTGTAGCCATTTGTTGAGTGTTTTTTTTCCTTTGCGTCTAATCCGCATATATATCACCATTGCCCTTGATTTTCTTGACTGTACATCTCTTAAATGTCAGCATATACACGTGTGATTTAGTTTACGAAGAATTTTCAATGCCGAGAACCTCGATCAAAGAGTAAAAAAGGCGTAAGGTTCACAATGGAGTAACTTTAAAATGGGATATACCGGGCTAGGATTCGAGTTACAGGAACAAGGGCCAAACCAACCACCCAAGAATGGAATCGTCAAGCGAAAACACTTGACAACCTCCTGGAAGCAGCTTTTCTTGCCATAAGACCTTTCTCCATCAATTAGGAATCTAATGCCGTCACTAAACACATTCCTTAAATTGTAGCCATTTGTTGAGTGTTTTTTTTTTGTGTCTAATCCGCATATATATCATCATTGCCTTGATTTTCTTGACTGTTAATCTCTTAAATGTCAACATATACACGTGTGATTTAGTTTACGAAGATTTTTTAATGCCGAGAACCTTGATCAGAGAGTAAAAAAGGGGTAAGGTTCACAATGGTGTAAAATTAAAATGGGATATACCGGGCAAGGATTCGAGTTACAGGAACAAGGGCCAAACCAACCACCCAAGAATGGAATCGTCAAGCGAAAACACTTGACAACCTCCTAGAAGCAGCTTTTCTTGCCACCAGACCTTTCTCCATCAATTAGGAATCTGATGCCGTCACTAAACACATTCCTTAAATTGTAGCCATTTGTTGAGTGTTTTTTTTTTGTGTCTAATCCGCATATATATCACCATTGCCCTTGATTTTCTTGACTGTATATGTGACAACTCGTACTTCAGAACCCATCTTTGTGTTTAATGTGGCGTGTATGAACACTATGCGATTAATTGATATGTTGATGTTATCGAATATGTGACACTTCGGGTTTTCCCGAGCAACCTTCTTGCATTAGCGTTTGCGTACCTATATATTATTGAATGAAAACTTGTGAATCATCTCGTTGTGCTATGTGCTCCTAGTATGTGAATGTTATAAAAAATATATATATATATATAATAATAATATAATAATAATTAAATAAGTGAATACATAATAATAGTAATTCATATTTG
Source organism: Helianthus tuberosus (assembly GCA_030545235.1). Lineage (NCBI taxonomy): Eukaryota > Viridiplantae > Streptophyta > Magnoliopsida > Asterales > Asteraceae > Helianthus > Helianthus tuberosus. Next base: position 40,279,298 of record CM060385.1, on the reverse strand, counting down.
TTCATTATATAAATCTAAGTTGATTAAGTTTTGGTGGTGGGAAACTGTATGAAACCCAAACCCCCAGCCCACCTTGTCTATTCTCGGCCCACACTCAAATTCCACCGCCATCATGAACTCGTTTATAAACCCTCATAAACCCTACCCGCCGCTTCGCATAATCCGTTTTCCCTCACCCGAAACTTTACAATAACCACTGCCACCCTCTTCTCCGGCGAGTTCAAAACCCCGACGACACCGTTGCTCTCCATTCTACCTCCGGTAGCTCACAACACTCCGACTCGGAACTCCGTTCACTTCTTTTCTTAACGCACACTCTACTACGGCAACGGAATCAGGTTAGAATGGAGTCTTTGCGTGTGTGCTTAATGTTGATATAGGATAGTTCTTGAATGATGGTTGCGAAAACAATGTGATTTGTCGAATCTACTAATAATGATAAGGCCCTTGTGTGAAATTTGGTGGACACTCGATGCTTGTTAATGCACGTTTTATGTGGACAATTTGAATGTATAAGTAACGACTTTGAATGAAACAAGAAACTTGCTGTTTGGTAAACAAACACTTAATGCTCGATGCTTATTTCTGATATTTGTTAAAGTGATAAAGTTGTAGATGTATGAGTCTGTTTAGAGGTGATGGTTGCTATTTAGAAAGATGGTAATGATCCATGTTGATGCTTTGCTTTCGCTGGGTTCTTAGAAACGTACAACCATAGGTGCCCAACGTACAACCTGGTCATGCATATTTAAAAGTTTAAGGATATATAAGTGATGTCTTTTACATGTTGAATGCTCATGCCTGTTGATAAGGAATGATATATATGCTGATGATTTAGTGATTTTATATATGCTGATGATTCCGTTTCTTTTTCAACATAACACCAGGTTGACTAATATTATATGAACATGTGATTGATGTTATATAAACATGTTGACTGATGGACCCCATAATCGAATAAGGAATGATAGTGTTTTGTGATTGGGCCGACTAGATGCAATTTGAACACAAGTTTTGGTAGTCTAGTAAGTATGGAATATTATGAACTATGGTTAAATGCACATGATATATGATCTGGTGTGAGTCTACTCTATGTTTAATGGAAATATACATGTGAACATGCATAAGGTACAACTTGAGTATTTTGTGATTTGAAATCATTGGATAGAAACAGTTGTTTGTCTTTTTCTGATGGATCCATAATATAGAATCGAGAAGTATGCATATATACATTCTGTGCACATTTGTCTTTAGGTCACGAGTGCTTGGGCCCAAAGCCCTCTTAGTGGGCTATGATAATAAATGGATCAGACCATGTTAATCAGTTAATGGAAAATTATATTGTCATTCTAATAAAACTATACGGCCCTAAATGATATGCCATTCTTGTAAGTGATGTTTTATAGGAATGTTAATTGTTGACAAATGATTACTGTTCAGATATATGTATTATGTGTTACTTGTTTAAGCACACTTGAAATGAGAAGTGTTGTGTCTAAATGTAATGTGTTATGATGTGAATCTAAACTGAATGCATATGCATGTTCACCATAGGCTATTACTGACTTAAGTTGGAAACGAGTAATTTATTCAAACCGAGCAAACCAAGGTGAGTTCACACCCTCTACAAAGCATGGGATTCCCTGGGTTGGGAATGGGGTTAAGGAACGTGGGTTCCTCGTCCTCCTTGGGTAGGACAGTATTGGTTCAGGAATGTAATTCCTCGTCCTTGTGGACAGATAACTCGTACTAGACCAAAACTCTATCACGAAGTCCCTCCTTTTTATATCGACTAATCGCCGGGCCAATGGCGAGCGGGTCATTAGTTAGATAGCGCTATTTAGGTCTGACAAACCTCACACCGTGCCGCAGAGGACGGGCGTGAACTAATGGATCTGGGGCACGTCAATGCTGATAGACATTGACAGTTTCAGGGCACATAAACATGACTACAGTCAGCAGTCGATATGGTAACGAGTCTAGTGTATACATGGGGTAGCCCCCACGGCCGAAATGCCAGATAACTAACATGGGGTAGCCCCCACGGCCGGAGTGCCAGAGTAACCGGGAATAAACATGTCACGTTTTTTTTTCAATTATGGGGTAACCCCCACGGCAGGATGCCAGATAAAGGAAACTGTTTTCGAAACAACTTAAAACGAACACCCAACCGTGAACTCACTCAACTTGTTGTTGACTCGTTACAACATGCTTTGCAGGTCTTTAGGTACTTAGCTGGAGCTTGCAAGGAAGAAGGTCGTTGTGGGACATGGACAGCTGTGTGCCATGTTAAACTTTGACAATTGAACTCATGTTTTGGTTTTAAACATTATGCTTCCGCTTGCAACTTAAACTATGTTTTGTTTGAACACCAATTGTATTGGTTGGATTTTATAACTACTTATATGCTTGTTCAATATGATTGGTGGCTGGATCCTGGTCAGTCACGCCTCCAAGCGGTGGTACTCCGCATGTGGATTTTGGGGGTGTGACAGTATATCTCTTAAATGTCAACATATACACGTGTGATTTAGTTTACAAAGATTTTTCATTGCCGAGAACCTCGATCAGAGATTAAAAAAGCCGTAAGGTTCACAATGGTGTAAAATTAAAATGGGATATACCGGGTTAGGATTCGAGTTATAGGAACAAGGGCCAAACCTACCACCCAAGAATGGAATCGTCGAGCGAAAACACTTGACAACCTCCTAGAAACAGCTTTTCTTGCCACCAGGCCATTCTCCATCAATTAGGAATCTGATGCCGTCACTAAACGCATTGCTTAAATTGTAGCCATTTGTTGAGTGTTTTTTTTTTGGTGTCTAATCCGCATATATATCACCATTGCGCTTGATTTTCTTGACTGTGTATCTCCTAAATGTCAACATATACACGTGTGATTTAGTTTACAAAGATTTTTCAATGCCGAGAACCTCGATCAGAGAGTAAAAAAGGCGTAAGGTTCACAATGGTGCAAAATTAAAATGGGATACACCGGGCTAGGATTCGAGTTACAGGAACAAGGGCCAAACCAACCACCCAAGAATGGAATCGTTGAGCGAAAACACTTGACAACCTCCTAGAAGCAGCTTTTCTTGCCACCAGGCCTTTCTCCATCAATTAGGAATCTGATGCCATCACTAAACACATTTCTTAAATTGTAGCCATTTGTTGAGTGTTTTTTTTAGTGTCTAATCCGTATATATATATCATCATTGCCCTTGATTTTCTTGACTGTATATCTCTTAAATGTCAACATATACATGTGTGATTTAGTTTACGAAGATTTTTTTATGCCGAGAACCTCGATCAAAGAGTAAAAAAGGCGTAAGGTTCACAATGGTGTAAAATTAAAATTGGGATACACCGGGCTAGGATTCGAGTTACAGGAACAAGGGCTAAACCAACCACCCAAGAATGGAATCATCAAGCGAAAACACTTGACAACCTTCTAGAAGCAGCTTTTCTTGCCACCAGACCTTTCTCCATCAATTAGGAATCTGATGCCATCACTAAACACATTCCTTAAATTGTTGGCATTTGTTGAGTGTTTTTTTTGGGTCTAATCCGCGTATATATCATCATTGCCCTTGATTTTTTTGACTGTATATCTCTTAAATGTCAACATATACACATGTGATTTAGTTTATGAAGATTTTTCAATGTCGAGAACCTCGATCAGAGAGTAAAAAAGGCGTAAGGTTTACAATGGTGTAATATTAAAATAGGATATACCGGGCTAGGATTCGAGTTACAGGAACAAGGGCAAAACCAACCACCCAAGAATGGAATCGTCGAACGAAAACACTTGACAACCTCCTGGAAGCAGCTTTTCTTGCCACCAGACATTTCTCCTTCAATTAGGAATCTGATGCCGTCACTAAACACATTCCCTAAATTGTAGCCATTTGTTGAGTGTTTTTTTTTTGTGTCTAATCTACATATATATCACCATTGCCTTTGATTTTCTTGACTGTATATCTCTTAAATGTCAACATATACACGTGCGATTTAGTTTACGAATATTTTTCAATGCCGAGAACCTCGATAAGAGAGTAAAAAAGGCGTAAGGTTCACAATGGTGTAAAATTAAAATGGGACATACCGGGCTAGGATTCGAGTTACAGGAACAAGGGCCAAACCAACCTCCCAAGAATGGAATCGTCGAGCGAAAACACTTGACAACCTCCTAGAAGCAGCTTTTCTTGCCACCAGACCTTTCACCATCAATTAGGAATCTGATGCCGTTACTAAACGCATTCTTTAAATTATAGCCATTTGTTGAGTGTTTTTTTAGTGTCTAATCCGCATATGTATCATCATTGCCCTTGATTTTCTTGACTGTGTATCTCTTAAATGTCAACATATACACATGTGATTTAGTTTATGAAGATTTTTCAATGTCGAGAACCTCGATCAGAGAGTAAAAAAGGCGTAAGGTTTACAAGGGTGTAATATTAAAATAGGATATACCGGGCTAGGATTCGAGTTATAGGAACAAGGGCCAAACCAACCACCCAAGAATGGAATCGTCGAACGAAAACACTTGACAACCTCCTGGAAGCAGCTTTTCTTGCCACCAGACATTTCTCCTTCAATTAGGAATCTGATGCCGTCACTATACACATTCCCTAAATTATAGCCATTTGTTGAGTGTTTTTTTTTTGTGTCTAATCTGCATATATATCACCATTGCCTTTGATTTTCTTGACTGTAGATCTCTTAAATGTCAACATATACACGTGTGATTTAGTTTACGAATATTTTTCAATGCCGAGAACCTCGATAAGAGAGTAAAAAAGGCGTAAGGTTCACAATGGTGTAAAATTAAAATGGGACATACCGGGCTAGGATTCGCGTTACAGGAACAAGGGCCAAACCAACCACCCAAGAATGGAATCGTCGAGCGAAAACACTTGACAACCTCCTAGAAGCAGCTTTTCTTGCCACCAGACCTTTCTCCATCAATTAGCAATCTGATGCCGTTACTAAACACATTCCTTAAACTGTGGCCATTTGTTGAGGGTTTTTTTGGTTTCTAATCCGCATATAAATCACCATTGCCCTTGATTTTCTTGACTCTATATCTCTTAAATGTCAACATATACACGTGTGATTTAGTTTACGAAGATTTTTCAATGCCGAGAACCTCGATCAGAGAGTAAAAAAGGCGTAAGGTTCACAATGGTGTAAAATTAAAATGGGATATACCTGGCTAGGATTCGAGTTACAGGAACAAGGGCTAAACCAACCACCCAAGAATGGAATCGTCGAGCGAAAACACTTGACAACCTTCTAGAAGCAGCTTTTCTTGCCACCAGACCTTTCTCCATCAATTAGGAATCTGATGCCGTCACTAAACACATTCCTTAAATTGTTGCCATTTGTTGAGTGTTTTTTTTGTGTCTAATCCGCATATATATCACCATTGCCCTTGATTTTCTTGACTGTATATCTCTTAAATGTTAACATATACACGTGTGATTTAGTTTACGAATATTTTTCAATGCCGAGAACCTCGATCAGAGATCAAAAAAGACGCAAGGTTCACAATCATGTAAAATCAAAATGGGATATACCGGGCTAGAATTCGAGTTACAGGAACAAGGGCCAAACCAACCACCCAAGAATGAAATCATCCAGCGAAAACACTTGACAACCTCCTAGAAGCAGCTTTTCTTGCCACCAGACCTTTCTCCATCAATTAGGAATCTGATGCCGTCACTAAACACATTTCTTAAAATGTAGCCATTTGTTGAGTGTTTTTTTTTTCTGTCTAATCCGCATATATATCACCATTGCCCTTGATTTTCTTGACTGTGTATCTCTTATATCTTAACAAATACACGTGTGATTTAGTTTACGAAGATTTTTCAATGCCGAGAACCTGGCTCAGAGAGTAAAAAAGGCGTAAGGTTCAAAATGGTGTAAAATTAAAATGGGATATACCGGGCTAGGATTCGAGTTGCAGGAACAAGGGCCAAACCAACCACCCAAGAATGGAATCGTCGAGCGAAAACACTTGACAACCTCCTAGAAGCAGCTTTTCTTGCCACCAGACCTTTCACCATCAATTAGGAATCTGATGCCGTTACTAAACGCATTCCTTAAATTATAGCCATTTGTTGAGTGTTTTTTTTAGTGTCTAATCCGCATATATATCATCATTACCCTTGATTTTCTTGACTGTATATCTCTTAAATGTCAACATATACACATGTGATTTTGTTTATGAAGATTTTTCAATGCCGAGAACCTCGATCAGAGAGTAAAAAAGGCGTAAGGTTTACAAGGGTGTAATATTAAAATAGGATATACCGGGCTAGGATTCGAGTTATAGGAACAAGGGCCAAACCAACCACCCAAGAATGGAATCGTCGAACGAAAACACTTGACAACCTCCTGGAAGCAGCTTTTCTTGCCACCAGACATTTCTCCTTCAATTAGGAATCTGATGCCGTCACTATACACATTCCCTAAATTATAGCCATTTGTTGAGTGTTTTTTTTTGTGTCTAATCTGCATATATATCACCATTGCCTTTGATTTTCTTGACTGTAGATCTCTTAAATGTCAACATATACACGTGTGATTTAGTTTACGAATATTTTTCAATGCCGAGAACCTCGATAAGAGAGTAAAAAAGGCGTAAGGTTCACAATGGTGTAAAATTAAAATGGGACATACCGGGCTAGGATTCGAGTTACAGGAACAAGGGCCAAACCAACCACCCAAGAATGGAATCGTCGAGCGAAAACACTTGACAACCTCCTAGAAGCAGCTTTTCTTGCCACCAGACCTTTCACCATCAATTAGGAATCTGATGCCGTTACTAAACGCATTCTTTAAATTATAGCCATTTGTTGAGTGTTTTTTTAGTGTCTAATCCGCATATGTATCATCATTGCCCTTGATTTTCTTGACTGTGTATCTCTTAAATGTCAACATATACACATGTGATTTAGTTTATGAAGATTTTTCAATGTCGAGAACCTCGATCAGAGAGTAAAAAAGGCGTAAGGTTTACAAGGGTGTAATATTAAAATAGGATATACCGGGCTAGGATTCGAGTTATAGGAACAAGGGCCAAACCAACCACCCAAGAATGGAATCGTCGAACGAAAACACTTGACAACCTCCTGGAAGCAGCTTTTCTTGCCACCAGACATTTCTCCTTCAATTAGGAATCTGATGCCGTCACTATACACATTCCCTAAATTATAGCCATTTGTTGAGTGTTTTTTTTTGTGTCTAATCTGCATATATATCACCATTGCCTTTGATTTTCTTGACTGTAGATCTCTTAAATGTCAACATATACACGTGTGATTTAGTTTACGAATATTTTTCAATGCCGAGAACCTCGATAAGAGAGTAAAAAAGGCGTAAGGTTCACAATGGTGTAAAATTAAAATGGGACATACCGGGCTAGGATTCGAGTTACAGGAACAAGGGCCAAACCAACCACCCAAGAATGGAATCGTCGAGCGAAAACACTTGACAACCTCCTAGAAGCAGCTTTTCTTGCCACCAGACCTTTCTCCATCAATTAGCAATCTGATGCCGTTACTAAACACATTCCTTAAACTGTGGCCATTTGTTGAGGGTTTTTTTGGTTTCTAATCCGCATATAAATCACCATTGCCCTTGATTTTCTTGACTCTATATCTCTTAAATGTCAACATATACACGTGTGATTTAGTTTACGAAGATTTTTCAATGCCGAGAACCTCGATCAGAGAGTAAAAAAGGCGTAAGGTTCACAATGGTGTAAAATTAAAATGGGATATACCTGGCTAGGATTCGAGTTACAGGAACAAGGGCTAAACCAACCACCCAAGAATGGAATCGTCGAGCGAAAACACTTGACAACCTTCTAGAAGCAGCTTTTCTTGCCACCAGACCTTTCTCCATCAATTAGGAATCTGATGCCGTCACTAAACACATTCCTTAAATTGTTGCCATTTGTTGAGTGTTTTTTTTTGTGTCTAATCCGCATATATATCACCATTGCCCTTGATTTTCTTGACTGTATATCTCTTAAATGTTAACATATACACGTGTGATTTAGTTTACGAATATTTTTCAATGCCGAGAACCTCGATCAGAGATCAAAAAAGACGCAAGGTTCACAATCATGTAAAATCAAAATGGGATATACCGGGCTAGAATTCGAGTTACAGGAACAAGGGCCAAACCAACCACCCAAGAATGAAATCATCCAGCGAAAACACTTGACAACCTAGTAGAAGCAGCTTTTCTTGCCACCAGACCTTTCTCCATCAATTAGGAATCTGATGCCGTCACTAAACACATTTCTTAAAATGTAGCCATTTGTTGAGTGTTTTTTTTTCTGTCTAATCCGCATATATATCACCATTGCCCTTGATTTTCTTGACTGTGTATCTCTTATATCTTAACAAATACACGTGTGATTTAGTTTACGAAGATTTTTCAATGCCGAGAACCTGGCTCAGAGAGTAAAAAAGGCGTAAGGTTCAAAATGGTGTAAAATTAAAATGGGATATACCGGGCTAGGATTCGAGTTGCAGGAACAAGGGCCAAACCAACCACCCAAGAATGGAATCGTCGAGCGAAAACACTTGACAACCTCCTAGAAGCAGCTTTTCTTGCCACCAGACCTTTCACCATCAATTAGGAATCTGATGCCGTTACTAAACGCATTCCTTAAATTATAGCCATTTGTTGAGTGTTTTTTTTAGTGTCTAATCCGCATATATATCATCATTGCCCTTGATTTTCTTGACTGTATATCTCTTAAATGTCAACATATACACATGTGATTTTGTTTATGAAGATTTTTCAATGTCGAGAACCTCGATCAGAGAGTAAAAAAGGCGTAAGGTTCACAATGGTGTAAAATTAAAATAGGATATACCGGGCTAGGATTCGAGTTACAGGAACAATGGCCAAACCAACCACCCAAGAATGGAATCGTCGAACGAAAACACTTGACAACCTCCTAGAAGCAGCTTTTCTTGCCACCAGACATTTCTCCTTCAATTAGGAATCTGATGCCGTCACTAAACACATTCCTTAAATTGTAGCCATTTGTTGAGTGTTTTTTTTTTGGTGTCTAGTCTGCATATATATCACCATTGCCTTTCATTTTCTTGACTGTATATCTCTTAAATGTCAACATATAGATGTGCGATTTAGTTTACGAAGATTTTTCAATGCCGAGAACCTCGATAAGAGAGTAAAAAAGGCGTAAGGTTCACAATGGTGTAAAATTAAAATGGGACATATCGGGCTAGGATTCGAGTTACAGGAACAAGGGCCAAACCAACCTCCCAAGAATGCAATCGTCGAGCGAAAACACTTGACAACCTCCTAGAAGCAGCTTTTCTTGCCACCAGACCTTTCTCCATCAATTAGCAATCCGATGCCGTCACAAAACATATTCCTTAAACTGTGGCCATTTGTTGATGGTTTTTTTGGTGTGTAATACGCATATAAATCACCATTGCCCTTGATTTTCTTGACTCTATATCTCTTAAATGTCAACATATACACGTATGATTTAGTTTACGAAGATTTTTCAATACCGAGAACCTCGATCAGATAGTAAAAAAGGCGTAAGGTTCACAATTGTGTAAAATTAAAATGAGATATACCGGGCTAGGATTCGAGTTACAGGAACAAGGGCCAAACCAACCACCCAAGAACGGAATCATCGAGCGAAAACACTGGACAACATCCTAGAAGCAGCTTTTCTTGCCACCAGACCTTTCTCCATTAATTAGGAATCTGATGCCGTCACTAAACAAATTCCTTAAATTGTAGCCATTTGTTGAGTGTTTTTTTTTGTGTCTATTCCGCATATATATCACCATTGCCCTTGATTTTCTTAACTGTATATCTCTTAAATGTCAACATATACACGTATGATTTAGTTTACGAAGATTTTTCAATACCGAGAACCTCGATCAGATAGTAAAAAAGGCGTAAGGTTCACAATGGTGTAAAATTAAAATGAGATATACCGGGCTAGGATTCGAGTTACAGGAACAAGGGCCAAACCAACCACCCAAGAACGGAATCATCGAGCGAAAACACTGGACAACATCCTAGAAGCAGCTTTTCTTGCCACCAGACCTTTCTCCATTAATTAGGAATCTGATGCCGTCACTAAACAAATTCCTTAAATTGTAGCCATTTGTTGAGTGTTTTTTTTTTGTGTCTATTCCGCATATATATCACCATTGCCCTTGATTTTCTTAACTGTATATCTCTTAAATGTCAACATATACAAGTGTGATTTAGTTTACGATGATTTTTCAATGCCGAGAACCTCGATCAGAGAGTAAAAAAGGCGTAAGGTTCACAATGGTGTAAAATTAAAATAGGATATACCGGGCTAGGATTCGAGTTACAGGAACAATGGCCAAACCAACCACCCAAGAATGGAATCGTCGAACGAAACACTTGACAACCTCCTAGAAGCAGCTTTTCTTGCCACCAGACATTTCTCCTTCAATTAGGAATCTGATGCCGTCACTAAACGCATTCCTTAAATTGTAGCCATTTGTTGAGTGTTTTTTTTTGGTGTCTAGTCTGCATATATATCACCATTGGCTTTCATTTTCTTGACTGTATATCTCTTAAATGTCAACATATAGAAGTGCGATTTAGTTTACGAAGATTTTTCAATGCCGAGAACCTCGATAAGAGAGTAAAAAAGGCGTAAGGTTCACAATGGTGTAAAATTAAAATGGGACATACCGGGCTAGGATTCGAGTTACAGGAACAAGGGCCAAACCAACCACCCAAGAATGGAATCGTCGAGCGAAAACACTTGATAACCTCCTAGAAGCAGCTTTTCTTGCCACCAGACCTTTCTCCATCAATTAGCAATCTGATGCCGTCACTAAACACATTCCTTAAACTGTGGCCATTTGTTGAGGGTTTTTTGGGTGTGTAATCCGCATATAAATCACCATTGCCCTTGATTTTCTTGACTCTGTATCTCTTAAATGTCAACATATACACGTGTGATTTAGTTTACGAAGATTTTTCAATACCGAGAACCTCGATCCAGGAGTAAAAAAGGCGTAAGGTTCACAATGGTGTAAAATTAAAATGGGATATACCGGGCTAGGATTCGAGTTACAGGAACAAGGGCCAAACCAACCACCCAAGAACGGAATCATCGAGCGAAAACACTGGACAACCTCCTAGAAGCAGCTTTTCTTGCCACCAAACCTTTCTCCATCAATTAGGAATCTGATGCCGTCACTAAACACATTCCTTAAATTGTAGCCATTTGTTGAGTGTTTTTTTTTTTGTGTCTATTCCGCATATATATCACCATTGCCCTTGATTTTCTTAACTGTGTTTCTCTTAAATGTCAACATATACACGTGTGATTTAGTTTACGAAGATTTTTCAATGCCGAGAACCTCGATCAGAGAGTAAAAAAGGCGTAAGGTTCACAATGGTGTAAAATTAAAATGGGATATATCGGGCTAGGATTCGAGTTACAGGAACAAGGGCCAAACCAACCACCCTAGAATGGAATCGTCGTGCGAAAAACTTGACAACCTCCTAGAAGCAGCTTTTCTTGACACCAGACGTTTCTCCATCATTTAGGAATCCGATACCGTCACTAAACACATTCATTAAATTGTAGCCATTTGTGGAGTGTTTTTTTTTTGGGTGTCTAATCCGCATATATATCACCATTGCCCTTAATTTCTTGACTGTATATCTCTTAAATGTCAACATATGCGTGTGTGATTTAGTTTACAAAGATTTTTCAATGCCGAGAACCTCGATCAGAGAGTAAAAAAGGTGCAAGGTCCACAACGCTGTAAAATTAAAATGGGATATACCGGGCTAGGATTCGAGTTACAGGAACAAGGGCCAAACCAACCACCCAAGAATGGAATCGTCGAGCGAAAACACTTGACAACCTCCTAGAAGCAGCTTTTCCTGCCACCAGACCTTTCTCCATCAATTAGGAATCTAATGCCGTCACTAAACACATTCCTTAAATTGTAGCCATTTGTTGAGTGTTTTTTTTTGTTTAATCCGAATATATATCACCATCGTCCTTGATTTTCTTGACTGTATATCTCTTAAATGTCAACATATACACGTGTGAGTTAGTTTAAGAATATTTTTCAATGCTGAGAACCTCGATCAGAGAGTAAAAAAGGCGTAAGGTTCAGAATGGTGTAAAATTAAAATGGGATATACCGGGCTAGGATTCGAGTTACAGGAACAAGGGCCAAAACCAACCGCCCAAGAATGGAATCGTCGAGCGAAAACACTTGGCAACCTCCTAGAAGCAGCTTTTCTTGCCACCAGACCTTTCTCCATCAATTAGGAATCTGATGCCGTCACTAAACACATTCCTTAAATTGTAGCCATTTGTTGAGTGTTTTTTTTTTTGGTGTCTAATCCGCATATATATCACCATTGCGCTTGATTTTCTTGACTGTGTATCTCCTAAATGTCAACATATACACGTGTGATTTAGTTTACAAAGATTTTTCAATGCCGAGAACCTCGATCAGAGAGTAAAAAAGGCGTAAGGTTCACAATGGTGTAAAATTAAAATGGGATATACCGGGCTAGGATTCGAGTTACAGGAACAAGGGCCAAACCAACCACCCAAGAATGGAATCGTCGAGCGAAAACACTTGACAACCTCCTAGAAGCAGCTTTTCTTGCTACCAGGCCTTTCTCCATCAATTAGGAATCTGATGCCGTTACTAAACACATTCCTTAAATTGTAGCCATTTGTTAAGTGTTTTTTTTTGTGTCTAATCGGCGTATATATCACCATTGCCCTTGATTTTCTTTACTGTGTATCTCTTAAATGTCAACATATACACCTTTGATTTAGTTTACGAATATTATTCAGTGCCGAGAACCTCGATCAGAGAGTAAAAAAGGCGCAAGGTTCACAATGATGTGAAATTAAAATGGGATATACCGGGCTAGAATTCGAGTTACAGGAACAAGGGCCAAACCAACCACCCAAGAATGGAATCGTTGAGCGAAAACACTTGACTACCTCCTAGAAGAAGCTTTTCTTGCCACCAGACCTTTCTTCATCAATTAGGAATCTGATGCCGTCACTAAACACATTTCTTAAATTGTAGCCATTTGTTGAGTGTTTTTTTTTTGTGTCTAATCCGCATATATATCACCATTGCCCTTGATTTTCTTTACCGTGTATCTCTTAAATGTCAATAAATACACGTGTGTTTTAGTTTACGAAGATTTTTCAATGCCGAGAACCTCGATCAGAGAGTAAAAAAGGCGTAAGGTTCACAATGGTGTAAAATTAAAATGGGATATACCAGGCTAGGATTCGAGTTACAGGAACAAGGGCCAAACCAACCACCCAAGAATGGAATCCTCAAGCGAAAACACTTGACAACCTCCTAGAAGCAGCTTTTCTTGCCACCAGACCTTTCTCCATCAATTAGGAATCTGATGCCGTCACTAAACACATTCCTTAAATTATAGCCATTTGTTGAGTGTTTTTTATTAGTGTCTAATCCGCATATATATGATCATTGCCCTTGATTTTCATGACTGTATATCTCTTAAATGTCAACATATACACGTGTGATTTAGTTTACGAAGATTTTTCAATGTCGTGAACCTCGATCAGAGAGTAAAAAAGGCGTAAGGTTCACAATGATGTAAAATTAAAATGGGATATACCGGGCTAGAATTCGAGTTACAGGAACATGGGCCAAACCAACCACCCAAGAATGGAATTATCGAGCGAAAACACTTGACAACCTCCTAGAAGAAGCTTTTCTTGCCACCAGACCATTCTCCATCAATTAGGAATCTGTTGTCGTCACTAAACAAATTTCTTAAATTGTAGCAATTTGTTGAGTGTTTTTTTGTGTCTAATCCGCATATATATCACCATTGCCCTTGATTTTCTTTACTGTGTATCTCTTAAATGTCAACAAATACAAGTGTGTTTTAGTTTACGAAGATTTTTCAATGCCGAGAACCTCGATCAGAGAGTAAAAAAGGCGTAAGGTTCACAATGGTGTAGAATTAAAATGGGATATACCGGGCTAGGATTCGAGTTACAGGAACAAGGGCCAAACCAACCACCCAAGAATGGAATCGTCGAGCGAAAACACTTGACAACCTCCTAGAAGCAGCTTTTCTTGCCAACAGACCTTTCTCCATCAATTAGGAATCTGATGCCGTCACTAAACACATTCCTTAAATTATAGCCATTTGTTGAGTGTTTTTTTTTTGTGTCTAATCCGCATATATATGATCATTGCCCTTGATTTTCATGACTGTATATCTCTTAAATGTCAACATATAAACATGTGATTTAGTTTACGAAGATTTTTCAATGCCGTGAACCTCGATCAGAGTGTAAAAAAGGCGTAAGGTTCATAGTGGTGTAAAATTAAAATGGGATATATCGGGCTAGGATTCGAGTTACAGGAACAAGGGTCAAACCAACCACCCTAGAATGGAATCGTTGAGCGAAAACGCTTGACAACCTCCTAGAAGCAGCTTTTCTTGCCACCACACCTTTCTCCATCAATTAGGAATCTGATACCGTCACTAAACATATTCCTTAAATTGTAGCCATTTGTTGAGTGTTTTTTTTGGTGCCTAATCCGCATATATATCACCATTGCCCTTGATTTTCTTAACTGTAGATCTATTAAATGTCAACATATACACGTGTAATTTAGTTTACGAAGATTTTTCAATGCCGAGAACCTCGATCAGAGAGTAAAAATGGCGTAAGGTTCACAATGGTGTAAAATTAAAATGAGATATACCGGGATAGGATTCGAGTTACTGGAACAAGGGCCAAACCAACCACCCAAGAATAGAATCGTCGATTGAAAACACTTGACAACCTTCTAGAAGCAGCTTTTCTTCCCAGCAGACATTTCTCCATGAATTAGGAATCTGATGTCGTCACTAAATACATTACTTAAATTGTAGCCATTTTTGAGTGTTTTTTTTTTGGTGTCTAATCCGCATATATATCACCATTGCCCTTGATTTTCTTGACTGTATATCTCTTAAATGTCAACATATGCATGTGTGATTTAGTTTACAAAGATTTTTCAATGCCAAGAACCTCGATCAGAGAGTAAAAAAGGTGCAAGGTCCACAACGCTGTAAAATTAAAATGGGATATACCGGGCTAGGATTCGAGTTACAGGAACAAGGGCCAAAACCAACCGCCCAAGAATGGAATCGTCGAGCGAAAACACTTGGCAACCTCCTAGAAGCAGCTTTTCTTGCCACCAGACCTTTCTCCATCAATTAGGAATCTGATGCCGTCACTAAACACATTCCTTAAATTGTAGCCATTTCTTGAGTGTTTTTTTTTTGGTGTCTAATCCGCATATATATCACCATTGCGCTTGATTTTGTTGACTGTGTATCTCCTAAATGTCAACATATACACGTGTGATTTAGTTTACGAAGATTTTTCAATGCCGAGAACCTCGATCAGAGAGTAAAAAAGGCGTAAGGTTCACAATGGTGTAAAATTAAAATGGGATATACCGGGCTAGGATTCGAGTTACAGAAACAAGGGCCAAACCAACCACCCAAGAATGGAATCGTCGAGCGAAAACACTTGACAACCTCCTAGAAGCAGCTTTTCTTGCTACCAGGCCTTTCTCCATCAATTAGGAATCTGATGCCGTTACGAAACACATTCCTTAAATTGTAGCCATTTGTTAAGTGTTTTTTTTTGTGTCTAATCGGCGTAAATATCACCATTGCCCTTGATTTTCTTTACTGTATATCTCTTAAATGTCAACATATACACGTTTGATTTAGTTTACGAATATTTTTCAGTGCTGAGAACCTCGATCAGAGAGTAAAAAAGGCGCATGGTTCACAATGATGTGAAATTAAAATGGGATATACCGGGCTAGAATTCGAGTTACAAGAACAAGGGCCAAACCAACCACCCAAGAATGGAATCGTCGAGCGAAAACACTTGACAACCACCCAAGAATGGAATCGTCGAGCGAAAACACTTGACTACCTCCTAGAAGAAGCTTTTCTTGCCACCAGACCTTTCTTCATCAATTAGGAATCTGATGCCGTCACTAAACACATTTCTTAAATTGTAGCCATTTGTTGAGTGTTTTTTTTTTTGTGTCTAATCCGCATATATATCACCATTGCACTTAATTTTCTTTACTGTGTATCTCTTAAATGTCAACAAATACACGTGTGTTTTAGTTTACGAAGATTTTTCAATGCCGAGAACCTCGATCAGAGAGTAAAAAAGGCGTAAGGTTCCCAATGGTGTAAAATTAAAATGGGATATACCAGGATAGGATTCGAGTTACAAGAACAAGGGCCAAACCAACCACCCAAGAATGGAATCGTCGAGCGAAAACACTTGACAACCTCCTAGAAGCAGCTTTTCTTGCCACCAGACCTTTCTCCATCAATTAGGAATCTGATGCCGTCACTAAACACATTCCTTAAATTATAGCCATTTGTTGAGTGTTTTTTTATTAGTGTCTAATCCGCATATATATGATCATTGCCCTTGATTTTCATGACTGTATATCTCTTAAATGTCAACATATACACGTGTGATTTAGTTTACGAAGATTTTTCAATGCCGTGAACCTCGATCAAAGAGTAAAAAAGACGTAAGGTTCACAATGGTGTAAAATTAAAATGGGATATACCGGGCTAGGATTCGAGTTATAGGAACAAGGGCCAAACCAACCACCCTAGAATGGAATCGTCGAGCGAAAACACTTGACAACCTCCTAGAAGCAGCTTTTCTTGCCACCAGACCTTTCTCCATCAATTAGGAATCTGATACCGTCACTAAACATATTCCTTAAATTGTAGCCATTTGTTGACTGTTTTTTTTGTGCCTAATCCGCAGATATATCACCATTGCCTTTGATTTTCTTAACTGTATATCTCTTAAATGTCAACATATACACGTGTGATTTAGTTTACGAAGATTTTTCAATGCCGAGAACCTCGATCAGAGAGTAAAAAAGGCGTAAGGTTCACAATGGTGTAAAATTAAATTGTGATATACCGGGATAGGATTCGAGTTACAGGAACAAGGCCAAACCAACCATCCAAGAATGGAATCGTCGAGTGAAAACACTTGACAACCTTCTAGAAGCAGCTTTTCTTGCCACCAAACCTTTCTCCATCAATTAGGAATCTGATGCCATCACTAAACACATTACTTAAATTGTGCCATTTGTTGAGTGTTTTTTTTTGTGTCTAATCCGCATATATATCACCATTGCCCTTGATTTTCTTGAATGTATATCTCTTAAATGTCAACATATACATGTGTGACTTAGTTTACGAAGATTTTTCAATGCCGAGAACCTTGATCAGAGAGTAAAAAAGGCGCAAGGTCCACAACGATGTAAAATTAAAACGGGATATACCGGGCTAGGATTCGAGTTACAGGAACAAGGGCCAAACCAACCACCCAAGAATGGAATCGTCGAGCGAAAACACTTGATAACCTCCTAGAAGCAGCTTTTCTTGCCACCAGACCTTTCTCCATCAATTAGGAATCTGATGCCGTCACTAAACGCATTCCTTAAATTGTAGCCATTTGTTGAGTGTTTTTTTTGTGCCTAGTCCGCATATATATCACCATCGTCCTTGATTTTCTTAACTGTATATCTCTTAAATGTCAACATATACACGTGTGATTTAGTTTAAGAATATTTTTCAATGCTGAGAACCTCGATCAGAGAGTAAAAAAGGCGTAAAGTTCATAATTGTTTAAAATTAAAATGGGATATACCGGGTTAGGATTCGAGTTACAGGAACTAGGGCCAAACCAACCGCCCAAGAATGGAATCGTCGAGCGAAAACACTTGGCAACCTCCTAGAAGCAGCTTTTCTTGCCACCAGACCTTTCTCCATCACTTAGGAATCTGATGCCGTCACTAAACACATTCCTTAAATTGTAGCCATTTGTTCAGTGTTTTTTTTTTTGGTGTCTAATCCGCATATATATCACCATTGCGCTTGATTTTCTTGACTGTGTATCTCCTAAATGTCAACATATACACGTGTGATTTAGTTTACGAAGATTTTTCAATGCCGAGAACCTCGATCAGAGAGGAAAAAAGGCGTAAGGTTCACAATGGTGTAAAATTAAAATGGGATATACCGGGCTAGGATTCGAGTTACAGGAACAAGGGCCAAACCAACCACCCAAGAATGGAATCGTCGAGCGAAAATACTTGAAAACCTCCTAGAAGCAGCTTTTATTGCCACCAGGCCTTTCTCCACCAATTAGGAATCTGATGCCGTCACTAAACATATTTCTTAAATTGTAGCCATTTGTTGAGTGTTTCTTTTTGTGTTTAATCCGCATATATATCACCATTGCGCTTGATTTTCTTGACTGTGTATCTCCTAAATGTCAACATATACACGTGTGATTTAGTTTACGAAGATTTTTCAATGCCGAGAACCTCGATAAGAGAGTAAAAAAAGGCGTAAGGTTCACAATGGTGTAAAATTAAAATGGGATATACTGGGCTAGGATTCGAGTTACAGGAACAAGGGCCAAACCAACAACCCAAGAATTGAATCGTCGAGCGAAAAAACTTGACAACCTACTAGAAGCAGCTTTTCTTGCCACCAGACATTTCTCTATCAATTAGGAATCTGATGCCGTCACTAAACACCTTCCTTAAATTGTAGCCATTTGTTGAGTGTTTTTTTTGTGCCTAATCGGCATATATATCACCATTGCCCTTGATTTTCTTGACTGTATATCTCTTAAATGTCAACACATACACGTTTGATTTAGTTTACGAATAATTTTCAATGCCGAGAACCTCGATCAGAGAGTAAAAAAGGCACAAGGTTCACAATGATGTAAAATTAAAATGGGATATACTGGGCTATAATTCGAGTTACAGGAACAAGGGCCAAACCAACCACCCAAGAATGGAATCGTCGAGCGAAAACACTTGACAACCTCCTAGAAGCAGCTTTTCTTGCCACCAGGCCTTTCTCCACCAATTAGGAATCTGATGCCGTCACTAAACACATTTCTTAAATTGTAGCCATTTGTTGAGTGTTTTTTTTTTTTGTGTCTAATCCGCATATATATCACCATTGCGCTTGATTTTCTTGACTGTGTATCTCTTAAATGTCAACATATACACGTGTGATTTAGTTTACGAACATTTTTCAATGCCGTGAACCTCGATCAGAGAGTAAAAAAGGCGTAAGGTTCACAATGGTGTAAAATTAAAATGGGATATACCGGGCTAGGATTCGAGTTACAGGAACAAGGGCCAAACCAACCACCCAAGAATGGAATCGTCGAGCGAAAACATTTGACAACCTCCTAGAAGCAGCTTTTCTTGCCACCAGGCCTTTCTCCACCAATTAGGAATCTGATGCCGTCACTAAACACATTTCTTAAATTGTAGCCATTTGTTGAGTGTTTTTTTTTGTGTCTAATCCGCATATATATCACCATTGCGCTTGATTTTCTTGACTGTGTATCTCCTAAAGGTCAACATATACACGTGTGATTTAGTTTACGAAGATTTTTCAATGCCGAGAACCTCGATCAGAGAGTAAAAAAGGCGTAAGGTTCACAATGGTGTAAAATTAAAATGGGATATAACGGGCTAGGATTCGAGTTACAGGAACAAGGGCCAAACCAACAACCCAAGAATGGAATCGTCGAGCGAAAACACTTGACAACCTCCTATAAGCAGCTTTTCTTGCCACCAGACATTTCTCCATCAATTAGGAATCTGATGCCGTCACTAAACACATTCCTTAAAATTATAGCCATTTGTTGAGTGTTTTTTTAGTGTCTAATCCGCATATATATGATCATTGGCCTTGATTTTCTTGACTGTATATCTCTTAAATGTCAACATATACACGTGTGATTTAGTTTACGAACATTTTTCAATGCCGTGAACCTCGATCAGAGAGTAAAAAAGGCTTAAGGTTCACAATGGTGTAAAATTAAATTGGGATATACCGGGCTAGGATTCGAGTTACAGGAACAAGGGCCAAACCAACCACCCAAGAATGGAATCGTCGAGGGAAAACACTTGACAACCTCCTAGAAGCAGCTTTTCTTGCCACCAGACCTTTCTCCATCAATTAGGAATCTGATGCCGTCACTAAACACATTTCTAAAATTGTAGCCATTTGTTGAGTGTTTTTTTTGTGTCTAATTCGCATATATATCACCATTGCGCTTGATTTTCTTGACTGTGTATCTCCTAAATGTCAACATATACACGTGTGATTTAGTTTACGAAGATTTTTCAATGCCGAGAACCTCGATCAGAGAGTAAAAAAGGCGTAAGGTTCACAATGGTGTAAAATTAAAATGGGGTATACCGGGCTAGGATTCGAGTTACAGGAACAACGGCCAAACCAACCACCCAAGAATGGAATCGTCGAGCGAAAACACTTGACAACCTCCTAGAAGCAGCTTTTCTTGCCACCAGGCCTTTCTCCACCAATTAGGAATCTGCTGCCATCACTAAACACATTTCTTAAATTGTAGCCATTTGTTGAGTGTTTTTTTTTGTGTCTAATCCGCATATATATCACCATTGCACTTGATTTTCTTGACTGTGTATCTCCTAAATGTCAACATATACACGTGTGATTTAGTTTACGAACATTTTTCAATGCCGTGAACCTCGATCAGAGAGTAAAAAAGGCGTAAGGTTCACAATGGTGTAAAATTAAAATGGGAAATACCGGGCTAGGATTCGAGTTACAGGAACAAGGGCCAAACCAACCACCCAAGAATGGAATCGTCGAGCGAAAACACTTGACAACCTCCTAGAAGCAGCTTTTCTTGCCACCAGACCTTTCTCCATCAATTAGGAATCTAATGCCGTCACTAAACACATTTCTTAAATTGTAGCCATTTGTTAAGTGTTTTTTTTTTGTGTCTAATCCGCATATATATCACCATTGCGCTTGATTTTCTTGATTGTGTATCTCCTAAATGTCAACATATACACGTGTGATTTAGTTTTCCAATATTTTTCAATGCCGAGAACCTCGATCAGAGAGTAAAAAAGGCGTAAGGTTCACAATGGTGTAAAATTAAAATGGGATATACCGGGCTAGGATTCGAGTTACAGGAACAAGGGCCAAACCAACCACCCAAGAATAGAATCGTTGAGCGAAAACACTTGACAACCTCCTAGAAGCAGCTTTTCTTGCCACCAGGCCTTTCTCCACCAATTTGGAAACTGATGCCGTCACTAAACACATTTCTTAAATTGTAGCCATTTGTTGAGTGTTTTTTTGTGTCTAATCCGCATATGTATCACCATTGCGCTTGATTTTCTTGACTGTGTATCTCCTAAATGTCAACATATACACGTGTGATTTAGTTTATGAACATTTTTCAATGCCGTGAACCTCGATCAGAGAGTAAAAAAGGCGTAAGGTTCACAATGGTGTAAAATTAAAATGGGATATACCGTGCTAGGATTCGAGTTACAGGAACAAGGGCCAAACCAACCACCCAAGAATGGAATCGTCGAGCGAAAACACTTGACAACCTCCTAGAAGCAGCTTTTCTTGCCACCAGGCCTTTCTCCACCAATTAGGAATCTGATGCCGTCATTAAACACATTTCTTAAATTGTAGCCATTTGTTGAGTGTTTTTTATGTGACTAATCCGCATATATATCACCATTGCGCTTGATTTTCTTGACTGTGTATCTCCTAAATGTCAACATATACACGTGTGATTTAGTTTCCGAACATTTTTCAATGCCGTGAACCTCGATCAGAGAGTAAAAAAGGCGTAAGGTTCACAATGGTGTAAAATTAAAATGGAATATACCGGGCTAGGATTCGAGTTACAGGAACAAGGGCCAAACCAACCACCCAAGAATGGAATCGTCGAGCGAAAACATTTGACAACCTCCTAGAAGCAGCTTTTCTTGCCACCAGGCCTTTCTCCACCAATTAGGAATCTGATGCCGTCACTAAACACATTTCTTAAATTGTAGCCACTTGTTGAGTGTTTTTTTTTGTGTCTAATCCGCATATATATGACCATTGCGCTTGATTTTCTTGACTGTGTATCTCCTAAATGTCAACATATACACGTGTGATTTAGTTTACGAAGATTTTTCAATGCCGAGAACCTCGATCAGAGAGTAAAAAAGGCGTAAGGTTCACAATGGTGTAAAATTAAAATGGGATATACCGGGCTAAGATTCGAGTTACAGGAACAAGGGCCAAACCAACCTCCCAAGAATGGAATTGTCGAGCGAAAACACTTGACAACCTCCTAGAAGCAGCTTTTCTTGCCACCAGACATTTCTCCATCAATTAGGAATCTGATGCCGTCACTAAACACATTCCTTAAATTATAGCCATTTGTTGAGTGTTTTTTTTAGTGTCTAATCCGCATATATATGATCATTGGCCTTGATTTTCTTGAGTGTATATCTTTTAAATGTCAACATATACACGTGTGATTTAGTTTACGAACATTTTTCAATGCCGTGAACCTCGATCAGAGAGTAAAAAAGGCGTAAGGTTCACAATGGTGTAAAATTAGAATGGGATATACCGGGCTAGGATTCGAGTTACAGGAACAAGGGCCAAACCAACCACCCAAGAATGGAATCGTCGAGGGAAAAAACTTGACAACCTCCTAGAAGCAGCTTTTCTTGCCACCAGACCTTTCTCCATCAATTAGGAATCTGATGCCGTCACTAAACACATTTCTTAAATTGTAGCCATTTGTTGAGTGTTTTTTTTTTGTGTCTAAGTCGCATATATATCACCAATGCGCTTGATTTTCTTGACTGTGTATCTCCTAAATGTCAACATATACACGTGTGATTTAGTTTACGAAGATTTTTCAATGCGGAGAACCTCGATCAGAGAGTAAAAAAGGCGTAAGGTTCACAATGGTGTAAAATTAAAATGGGGTATACCGGGCGAGGATTCGAGTTACAGGAACAAAGGCCAAACCAACCACCCAAGAAATTAATCGTCGAGCTAAAACACTTGACAACCTCCTAGAAGTAGCTTTTCTTGCCACCAGGCCTTTCTCCACCAATTAAGAATCTGATGCTGTCAGTAAACACATTTCTTAAATTGTAGCCATTTGTTGAGTGTTTTGTTTGTGTCTAATCCGCATATATATCACCATTGCGCTTGATTTTCTTGACTGTGTATCTCCTACATGTCAACATATACACGTGTGATTTAGTTTACGAACATTTTTCAATGCTGTGAACCTCGATCAGAGAGTAAAAAAGGCGTAAGGTTCACAATGGTGTAAAATTAAAATGGGAAACACCGGGCTAGGATTCGAGTTACAGGAACAAGGGCCAAACCAACCACCCAAGAATGGAATCGTCGTGCGAAAACACTTGACAACCTCCTAGAAGCAGATTTTCTTGCCACCAGACCTTTCTCCATCAATTAGGAATCTGATGCCGTCACTAAACACATTCCTTAAATTGTAGCCATTTCTTGAGTGTTTTTTTTTTTGGTGTCTAATCCGCATATATATCACCATTGCGCTTGATTTTCTTGACTGTGTATCTCCTAAATGTCAACATATACACGTGTGATTTAGTTTACGAAGATTTTTCAATGCCGAGAACCTCGATCAGAGAGTAAAAAAGGCGTAAGGTTCACAATGGTGTAAAATTAAAATGGGGTATACCGGGCGAGGATTCGAGTTACAGGAACAAAGGCCAAACCAACCACCCAAGAATTTAATCGTCGAGCGAAAACAGTTGACAACCTCCTAGAAGCAGCTTTTCTTGCCACCAGGCCTTTCTCCACTAATTAAGAATCTGATGCTGTCAGTAAACACATTTCTTAAATTGTAGCCATTTGTTGAGTGTTTTTTTGTGTCTAATTCGCATATATATCACCATTGCGCTTGATTTTCTTGACTGTGTATCTCCTAAATGTCAACATATACACGTGTGATTTAGTTTACGAAGATTTTTCAATGCCGAGAACCTCGATCAGAGAGTAAAAAAGGCGTAAGGTTCACAATGGTGCAAAATTAAAATGGGATATACCGGGCTAGGATTCGAGTTACAGGAACAAGGGCCAAACCAACCACCCAAGAATGGAATTGTCGAGCGAAAACATTTGACAACCTCCTAGAAGCAGCTTTTCTTGCCACCAGACATTTCTCCATCAATTAGGAATCTGATGCCGTCACTAAACAGATTCCTTAAATTGTAGCCATTTGTTGAGTGTTTTTTTTTTTTGTGTCTAATCGGCATATATATCACCATTGCACTTGATTTTCTTGACTGTATATCTCTTAAATGTCAACATATACATGTTTGATTTAGTTTACGAATATTTTTCAATGCCAAGAACCTCGATCGGAGAGTAAAAAAGGCGCAAGGTTCACAATGATGTAAAATTAAAATGGGATATACCGGGTTAGAATTCGAGTTACAGGAACAAGGGCCAAACCAACCACCCAAGAATGGAATCGTCGAGCGAAAACACTTGACAACCTCCTAGAAGAAGCTTTTCTTGCCACGAGACCTTTCTCCATCAATTAGGAATCTGATGTCGTCGCTAAACACATTTCTTAAATTGTAGCCATTTGTTGAGTGTTTTTTTGTGTCTAATCCGCATATATATCACCATTGCCTTTGATTTTCTTTACTGTGTATCTCTTAAATGTCAACAAATACACGTGTGTTTTAGTTAACGAAGATTTTTCAATGCCGAGAACCTCGATCAGAGAGTAAAAAAGGCGTAAGGTTTATAATGGTGTAAAATTAAAATGGGATACACCGGGCTAGGATTCGAGTTACAGGAACAAGGGCCAAACCAACCACCCAAGAATGGAATCGTTGAGCGAAAACACTTGACAACCTCCTAGAAGCAGCTTTTCTTGCCACCAGACATTTCTCCATCAATTAAGAATCTGATGCCGTCACTAAACACATTCCTTAAATTATAGCCATTTGTTGAGTGTTTTTTTAGTGTCTAATCCGCATATATATGATCATTGGCCTTGATTTTCTTGAGTGTATATCTCTTAAATGTCAACATATACACGTGTGATTTAGTTTACGAACATTTTTCAATGCCGTGAACCTCGATCAGAGAGTAAAAAAGGCGTAAGGTTCACAATGGTGTAAAATTAAAATGGGATATACCGGGCTAGGATTCGAGTTACAGGAACAAAGGCCAAACCAACCACCCAAGAATGGAATCGTCGAGGGAAAAAACTTGACAACCTCCTAGAAGCAGCTTTTCTTGCCACCAGACCTTTCTCCATCAATTAGGAATCTGATGCCGTCACTAAACACATTTCTTAAATTGTATCCATTTGTTGAGTGTTTTTTTTTTTTGTGTCTAATTCGCATATATATCACCATTGCGCTTGATTTTCTTGACTGTGTATCTCCTAAATGTCAACATATATACGTGTGATTTAGTTTACGAAGATTTTTCAATGCCGAGAACCTTGATCAGAGAGTAAAAAAGGCGTAAGGTTCACAATGGTGTAAAATTAAAATGGGGTATACCGGGCGAGGATTCGAGTTACAGGAACAAAGGCCAAACCAACCACCCAATAATGGAATCGTCGAGCGAAAACACTTGACAACCTCCTAGAAGCAGCTTTTCTTGCCACCAGGCCTTTCTCCACCAATTAGGAATCTGATGCTGTCAGTAAACACATTTCTTAAATTGTAGCCATTTGTTGAGTGTTTTGTTTGTGTCTAATACGCATATATATCACCATTGCGCTTGATTTTCTTGACTGTGTATCTCCTAAATGTCAACATATACACGTGTGATTTAGTTTACGAACATTTTTCAATGCCGTGAACCTCGATCAGAGAGTAAAAAAGGCGTAAGGTTCACAATGGTGTAAAATTAAAATGGGAAATACCGGGCTAGGATTCGAGTTACAGGAACAAGGGCCAAACCAACCACCCAAGAATGGAATCGTCGAGCGAAAACACTTGACAACCTCCTAGAAGCAGCTTTTCTTGCCACCAGGCCTTTCTCCACCAATTAAGAATCTAATGTCGTCACTAAACACATTTCTTAAATTGTAGCCATTTGTTGAGTGTTTTTTTTTTTTGTGTCTAATCCGCATATATATCACCATTGCGCTTGATTTTCTTGACTGTGTATCTCTTAAATGTCAACATATACACGTGTGATTTAGTTTATGAACATTTTTCAATGCCGTGAACCTCGATCAGAGAGTAAAAAAGGCGTAAGGTTCACAATGGTGTAAAATTAAAATGGGATATATCAGGCTAGGATTCGAGTTAGAGGAACAAGGGCCAAACCAACCATCCAAGAATGGAAACGTCGATCGAAAACACTTGACAACCTCCTAGAAGCAGCTTTTCTTACAACCAGGCCTTTCTCCACCAATTACGAATCTGATGCCGTCACTAAACACATTTCTTAAATTGTAGCCATTTGTTGAGTGTTTTTTTGTGTCTAATTCGCATATATATCACCATTGCGCTTGATTTTCTTGACTGTGTATCTCCTAAATGTCAACATATACACGTGTGATTTAGTTTACGAAGATTTTTCAATGCCGAGAACCTCGATCAGAGAGTAAAAAAGGCGCAAGGTTCACAATGATGTAAAATTAAAATGGGATATACCGGGTTAGAATTCGAGTTACAGGAACAAGGGCCAAACCAACCACCCAAGAATGGAATCGTCGAGCGAAAACACTTGACAACCTCCTAGAAGAAGCTTTTCTTGCCACCAGACCTTTCTCCATCAATTAGGAATCTGATGTCGTCGCTAAACACATTTCTTAAATTGTAGCCATTTGTTGAGTGTTTTTTTGTGTCTAATCCGCATATATATCACCATTGCCTTTGATTTTCTTTACTGTGTATCTCTTAAATGTCAACAAATACACGTGTGTTTTAGTTAACGAAGATTTTTCAATGCCGAGAACCTCGATCAGAGAGTAAAAAAGGCGTAAGGTTCATAATGGTGTAAAATTAAAATGGGATACACCGGGCTAGGATTCGAATTACAGGAACAAGGGCTAAACCAACCACCCAAGAATGGAATCGTCGAGCGAAAACACTTGACAACCTCCTAGAAGCAGCTTTTCTTGCCACCAGAACTTTCTCCATCAATTAGGAATCTGATGCTGTCACTAAACACATTCCTTAAATTATAGCCATTTGTTGAGTGTTTTTTTAGTGTCTAATCCGCATATATATGATCATTGGCCTTGATTTTCTTGACTGTATATCTCTTAAATGTCAACATATACACGTGTGATTTAGTTTATGAACATTTTTCAATGCCGTGAACCTCGATCAGAGAGTAAAAAAGGCGTAAGGTTCACAATGGTGTAAAATTAAAATGGGATATACCGGGCTAGGATTCGAGTTACAGGAACAAGGGCCAAACCAACCACCCAAGAATGGAATCGTCGAGGGAAAACACTTGACAACCTCATAGAAGCAGCTTTTCTTGCCACCAGACGTTTCTCCATCAATTAGGATTCTGATGCCATCACTAAACAAATTCCTTAAATTGTAGCCATTTGTTGAGTGTTTTTTTGGTGTCTAATCTGCATATATAGCACTGTAGGTCCCCTAGTTCATACGGATTATCACAGAATTGTATATCTAACCTAGAGTGCGGAATCCTCTAGATCGGATTTGTTACAGAAACGAGTAGAAATAGAATTTCATAATTAAACGGGTGTTCTATTGATTTATCCAAACTTGCAGTTTTACAATCAATTCAAGACCTCACAACCTCACAGCCTCTCTCTGTGATCTTGCCTCACACAAATTCAAAATTTATCTCTCTCTCTATGATTTCTCTGTCTAGCCTCCAAGAACTCTAACTGACTAACTCAAACCCTAATCACAAAACATGTTTATATACCACATGTTTGTGAACTGGGCTTCCAACTGGGCTAGGCCATTTTCCAAGCCCATTACAACAAATAACTCACTAACCAATATGCTAAGCCCTATTACAAAATATCCAAAGACTAAATAATCAAACTATTAAGCTGTTGTCACCGAATATGCACCAACAGACTCCCCCTTGACAATAGCTTCATAGTGTAACTTTGTCTTCAAACATCTTGTGTTCTTTTCGTCTTTGGATAGCGTCAGCTACACAGTTTCTGACATCAACAGACTCCCCCTTAGCTGATGCTTTCAATCTCCAAAACTTTCATTCGTTGTAGATCAGTTAGCTAGCAATCTTTGGTTAAGCAAGTAAGCTCCAACTCTTCCATATCACTTTCTATCTGCAATGTAGTAGATGGATCCTACCATGCATCTTCACACGTTCTTTACTTCACTCTCAATCTGCACTTTACTTGTATTCTACACTTCATTTTGATAACTGCATCAGTCTGTTTAGCAACACAAGCAAGTAACTCGAAAAACCATTAGTCTTTTTCACATTTAAAGATAAACCAATATTTTATCTCAATATGCAAAAAATAACAATCTGTCAATTCAAAATGGAAGTCTTTTAAAAAAAATCTTTTTAATACTTCTTTTTGTGAGAATCATGTGCAAGAAGATCATATCAACAAAATCAAACTGTTTCACGCTTATAGTTAATTCTTTATTTATTTTCGTGAAAAGCAGTCCAAGACGATTACCAGTATGTTTGTCCACTTAAACAAAATGCATGAACATTTCAAGTACCATTACCGTATGATACGTTAAGGTAATTTTATTCTGATATATTAGTGTGTCCCACTTCAAGATATACCCCCACAATCAAGGTATGCACAAAGATTCATCGTAGTAAGTGATTATACTGAATTCACCCGTTTTGTATTTCAACGTTTAGATAATTGGTGATCAGGTCAGTACTTCCGTACAGCAAAGAGACCAAAATATCTAACGAGGGCTATGACAAATACCATTTTTGGTACGATTTATGCATTTTGCACATTTGAATGACTCTCTAGGAGAGCTTCTTCATTTATGGGATTTGGCATTTTTTTGCTCTTTTAAGATATCCTGGTTGTGCCTAGGTCAGCATGTATCTGGATGCAGCAGAAGGACAACCCTGATATCCCCGGATAAAATAACAGTATACGGATCCAAAACCTCAGATTTTGGCAATCTATCAATGCAATATTTAAGGTCATTAAACCATACACCACTGATGTGTTCCCCACTCATACACTGTTCATTTAGGTTTATATCACATTCGTAAGTTGATTATTTCATGCTTTTTGCCTACTGGTACATCGTATGATGAAGCTGCTATCACACTTAAGCAATTTAATTTCAGTTTCAGTGTTACATTCTAACTTGCTGATGTACTATCATTTCTTCTTTTTCACACAATGAAATCTCTTTTTTTTCAATTTTTCATTTTTTTATGTTTTTGATTTTTCAATGTTTTGGATTTTAAAAACTTTTATAACTTACTCCCCCTAAACACACGCACTAACTAAACTCTTCTTGGCTTAGGGTGATTTCTCCCCCTAAATTTTTGTTTTTATGGAGTAAGATTTGAAAACACAAATTTACAAACACAAACAGACTCCCACTTCAATCTGACAATAAGTTTTTCACTTTTAAAGTTTTAGAATAATCATAACAATCACTAAAGTAAATAGTTCGTTACCAAGGTTAACCTACTATTCACCTCAGATGCTTTACAGGAATAACCACTGTTGAACACATCAACAGTCCTTCTTGGTCATCCTGCACATACTCAACAACTCAGTTAGACTTAACAACCCAAAACTGACCGGCTTTGGGTTGACCATGTAAATCCATATATGATGCTTCTAACCAATATCCATCACACCTTACTTGTGTCTTGGATGTTTTACCCGTTGTTGAACAAGATTTATAACTTCCACTAGGTCTCTGATCACGTGAGTTCCAATAAACTCTTGGATTTTCTGACCTTTGAAAATTATTATCTTGATACCTTCTTTGCCCATTATTATACCATGAATTTTGAAAAAAATTTGGATTATGTTGAACATTTGAGTGACCGAAACCCCTATATTCGTTTCTTCTTTGAAAATTCCGATTACCAAAAGTCTGGTATCGATTTTGATATCCAAAATTTCTATTTTGACTTTGAAACTGATTTGATTTACCATTATAATGACTAAATTGTGTAGAAAAACTTCGTGGTCTATCAAATCTTCCTGATGTTGAAGTCTTTGATTGAAATCTAGGTTGATTATATTGAGAATGTTGTTGAACATTATTATTCAAACCAACCCTATTCCCATCCTTAACCTCATCAACTTTTTGCTTATTTTTCTTTAAAGAACAACAACTTGCCACATGCCCTTTAGTGTGACATTTAAAACAAGGTTTTGTCTTATAAATTTTCTTTTTGTTAAATCTCTTTTTAAATGTTTTCTTCTTTTCGTTTTCAGTATCCTCATCCGATTTATGAGGTGTACTGTTAGACTCAACAGATTCTTTCAAAGAAACTGGACTATTCGGCAAGTCCGCAGCTATCGGATGCACTACAGCTGGTGTATTAGGCACAAAATCAATTAACTCATTCTCATCAGGTAAAATGAGTAATCCTGATCCTTCGAAGATGAAGCTTTACTAAACCCCACTCCTGTTCTATCATTACTCCTTTTCAACCCTTTTTGAATGTGAGTCCTAACTAATGAAGAATTTCCAAATTTGTCTAACTTTCCTTTAAGTTCAACAATTTGGTCTTGTGCAACGGCCAATTCCCTGCACTTTTCAGAAAATTCATTAGTTTTATCCTTTACAGTTTCACGAGCCAAATCAATGATCTGTAACAATTCATTGACTTTGCTTGTTAAACTGCTGATTTCTTGTTCATTTGATTTGAGTTTATCTAAACAATTTGACTCTCGTTTAATCAAAAGAACATTTGACTCTTTCAGTTTTTCCAATTCAGCTAACAGAATTTTGTTTTGCTCCGATAGTCTGTTAACTTTACCTTGTAGTTCAGTGCAATTATAACACGTATGACTTACAGGTTCTGATGTTACCTTCACCTCTGTTGTAAGTTCATTCACACCATTCATGCACTTTGAAACTTCTGCAGCCTTCTTCTCAATAGCTTTCTTCTTCTCTTCTACCACAACATCTGCATTTCCCTGATATCGCTTTTCTAATGCATCCCACATATCCTTTGAATTAGTGTACTTCGTAAAGGTATACTTGATGCCATCAGGTAAGGAAATTTTTATTGCAGCTAAAGCTTTCTTCTCAGCATCAACCACCTGTCTCTCAGATTCATCCATCTTGTCATAAGACATCACTATAACCCTTCCTTCGACATGACGTGTAGGAGCAACATATCCATCAATCATACAACACCACATTCTGAAATCCTCACTTTTCACAACCGATTCAAACTCCTCCTTCCAGACAACATATTCTTTAACATTGTAAACTTTGGCCAATTTTTAACAGTCTCACTGACCTTTTCCATTTTAACCATCTTTAAACACGTTTTTACCGTAACCGTGCGATAAAACCGTACAATATTTTTCCGAAAACTATTTTTACCAAATTATACCGTTAGAATCGTCTCGAAAAAACGAATCCAATGATATATAATGTCGAAAACCAAATTCGGGAATTTCCAGAGTCTTATTTTTTTTTCTGTCCTAAAAATCAACCGAGTCCAACCGTGCAAACGGTTTGTCGAGATGAGCTACGGATCACTTTCTATTTTTAAAAACGTTAAAACCTCTATACGTATCTAATTCCTCTACAAAAATAAATACTCCACCTTTTAATTTTGCTGGCAAACCAAGTTAATTTCGCTGTGTCACGCTAATTATGCTGGCCAACCAAGTTAAATATGCTGATAGAGTAATTATAATTATGCTGGTAGAGTAATTATAATTATGCTGGTTTTTTAATTATGCTGACTTAATTTCGCTGATCAGATTAATTTTGCTGGTTAATTTCGCTGGTCTGATCAAGTTCGCTATTACGACGACTGTTAATTTCGCCGATCACCGTAATAATGTCGCTAAGGACAATTACACGGTTACCAATGTCGCCTTTGGATTTTTAATTTCGCCGGTCACCGAGATATTAAGTCACAAATTCGTTGGTCAGTCAGTGTAGATGTTAAATTTGCTGCAAAATTGTTAATTATGCTAGTACCTTTTGGAAACTCAATCTGATCGAATTTTCTGCAGATTTTCCAGATTCTTTTAACAGTTTCCTGCAAAATCGAAACACCAAAATCAGTCCAATATATCGAAAATTATGAAGAACACGAAGAACAGTCTTCGAATCTTCAAATTTGTCTAGCCAAAATTCCTTAACCAATCAACCAGAACTATCCCGAAAACCTGTTAATCAGCAAAATCAAACACACAAACTGATCAAACACAAACAAAAATCGCAGAATTTAATCAGAAATTAAAAAATTTCGAAACCCTAATTATCACGTTAAAATTTTTTGAAATTTTCAACACTTCCACCCGAAACTGCAATCTGCAATTCTGAACCGAGCTTCTTCAAGAGCCTAAAGCTCTGATACCAATTGTAGGTCCCCTGGTTCGTACGGATTGTCACAGAATTGTATATCTAACCTAGAGTGCGGAATCCTCTAGATCAGGTTTGTTACAGAAACGAGTAGAAATAGAATTTCACAATTAAACGGGTCTTCTATTGATTTATCCAAACTTGCAGTTTTACAATCAATTCAAGACCTCACAACCTCACAGCCTCTCTCTGTGATCTTGCCTCACACAAATTCGAAATTTCTCTCTCTCTCTATGATTTCTCTGTCTAGCCTCCAAGAACTCTAACTGACTAACTCAAACCCTAATCACAAAACATGTTTATATACCACATGTTTGTGAACTGGGCTTCCAACTGGGATAGGCCATTCTCCAAGCCCATTACAACAAATAACTCACTAACCAATATGCTAAGCCCTATTACAAAATATCCAAAGACTAAATAATCAAACTATTAAGCTGTTGTCACCGAATATGCACCAACAATCACCATTGCCTTTGATTTTCTTGACTGTATATCTCTTAAATGTCAGCATATACAAGTGCGATTTAGTTTACGAAGATTTTTCAATGCCGAGAACCTCAATCAGAGAGTAAAAAAAGGCGTAAGGTTCACAATGGTGTAAAATTAAAATGGGATATACCGGGCTAGGATTCGAGTTACAGGAACAAGGGCCAAACCAACCACCCAAGAATGGAATCGTCGAGCGAAAACACTTGACAACCTCCTAGAAGCAGCTTTTCTTGCCACCAGACCTTTCTCCATCAATAAGGAATCTGATGCCGTCACTAAACACATTCCTTAAATTGTAGCCATTTGTTAAGTGTTATTTTTTTGTGTCTAATCTGCATATATATCACCATTGCCTTTGATTTTCTTGACTGTATATCTCTTAAATGTCAACATATACACGTGTGACTTAGTTTACGAAGATTTTTCAATGCCGAGAACCTCGATCAGAGAGTAAAAAAGGCGTAAGGTTCACAATAGTGTAAAAATAAATGGGATATACCGGGCTAGGATTCGAGTTATAGGAACAAGGGCCAAACCAACCACCCAAGAATGGAATCGTTGAGCGAAAACACTTGACAACCTCCTAGAAGTAGCTTTTCTCGCCACCAGACCTTTCTCCATCAATTAGCAATCTGATGGCGTCACTAAACACATTCCTTAAATTGTGGCCATTTGTTGAGTGTTTTTTTTTTTTGTGTCTAATCCGCATATAAATCACCATTGCCCATGATTTTCTTGACTCTATATCTCTTAGATGTCAACATATACACGTGTGATTTAGTTTACGAAGATTTTTCAATGCCGAAAACCTCGATCAGAGAGTAAAAAAGGCGCAACGTTCACAATGGTGTAAAATTAAAATGGGATATACCGGGCTAGGATTCGAGTTACAGGAACAAGGGCCAAACCAACCACCCAAGAACGGAATCGTCGAGCGAAAACACTGGACAACCTCCTAGAAGCAACTTTTCTTGCCACCAGACCTTTCTCCATCAATTAGGAATCTGATGCCGTCACTAAACACATTCCTTAAATTGTAGCCATTTGTTGAGTGTTTTTTTTTGTGTCTATTACGCATATATATCACCATTGCCCTTGATTTTCTTGACTGTATATCTCTTAAATGTCTACATAAACACGTGTGATTTAGTTTACGAAGATTTTTCAATGCCGAGAACCTCGATCAGAGAGTAAAAAAGGCGTAAGGTTCACAAAGGTGTAAAATTAAAATGGGATATACCGGGCTAGGATTCGAGTTACAGGAACAAGGGCCAAACCAACCACCCTAGAATGGAATCGTCGAGCGAAAACACTTGACAACCTCCTAGAAGCAGCTTTTCTTGCCACCAGACCTTTCTCCATCAACTAGGAATCTGATACTGTCACTAAACACATTCCTTAAAATGTAGCCATTTGTTGAGTGTTTTTTTTGGTGTCTAATCCACATATATATCACCATTGCCCTTGATTTTCTTCACTGTATATCACTTAAATGTCAACATATACACGTGTGATTTAGTTTACGAAGATTTTGCAATGCCGAGAACCTCGATCAGAGAGTAAAAAAGGCATAAGGTTCACAATGGTGTAAAATTAAAATGGGATATACCGGGATAGGATTCGAGTTACAGGAACAAGGGCCAAACCAACCACCCAAGAATGGAATCGTCGAGTGAAAACACTTGACAACCTTTTAGAAGCAGCTTTTCTTGCCACCAGACCTTTCTCCATCAATTAGGAATCTGATGCCGTCACTAAACACATTCCTTAAATTGTAGCCTTTTGTTGAGTGTTTCTTTTGGGTGTCTAAACCGCATATATATCACCATTCCCCTTGATTTTCTTGACTGTATATCTCTTAAATGTCAACATATACACGTGTGATTTAGTTTACGAAGATTTTTCAATGCCGAGAACCTCGATCAGAGAGTAAAAAAGGCGTAAGGTCCACAACGGTGTAAAATTAAAATGGGATATACCGGGCTAGGATTCGAGTTACAGGAACAAGGGCCAAACCAACCACCCAAGAATGGAATCATCGAGCGAAAACACTTGACAACTTCCTAGAAGCAGCTTTCCTTTCCACCAGACCTTTCTCCATCAATTAGGAATCTGATGCCGTCACTAAACACATTCCTTAAATTGTAGCAATTTGTTGAGTGTTTTTTTTTTGGTGTCTAATCCGCATATATATCACCATCGCCCTTGATTTTCTTGACTGTATATCTCTTAAATGTCAACATATACACTTGTGATTTATTTTAAGAATATGTTTCAGTGCTGAGAACCTCGATCAGAGAGTAAAAACGGCGTAAGGTTCAGAATGGTGTAAAATTAAAATGGGATATACCGGGCTAGGATTCGAGTTACAGGAACAAGGGCCAAACCAACCACCCAAGAATGGAATCGTTGAGCGAAAACACTTGACAACCTCCTAGAAGCAGCTTTTCTTGCCACCAGACCTTTCTCCATCAATTAGGAATCTGATGTCGTCACTAAACACATTCCTTAAATTGTAGCCATTTGTTGAGTGTTTTTTTTTGTGCCTAATCCGCTTATATATCACCATTGTCCTTGATTTTCTTGAATGTATATCTCTTAAATGTCAACATATACACGTGTGATTTAGTTTAGGAAGATTTTTCAATGCCGAGAACCTCGATCAGAGAGTAAAAAAGGCGTAAGGTTCACAATGGTGTAAAATTAAAATGAGATATTCCGGGCTAGGATTCGAGTTACAGGAACAAGGGCCAAACCAACCACTCAAGAATGGAATCGTCGAGCGAAAACACATGACAACCTCCTAGAAGCAGCTTTTCTTGCCACCAGACCATTCTCCATTAATTAGGAATCTGATGCCGTCACAAACACATTCCTTAAATTGTAGCCATTTGTTGAGTGTTATTTTTTTTGGTGTCTAATCCGCATATATATCACCATTGCCCTTGATTTTCTTGACTGTATATCTCTTAAATGTTAACATACACACGTGTGATTTAGTTTACGAAGATTTTTCAATGCCGAGAACCTCGATCAGAGAGTAAAAAAGGCGTAACGTTCACAACGGTGAAAAATTAAAATGGGATATATCGGGCTAGGATTCGAGTTACAGGAACAATCGCCAAACCAACCACCCAAGAATGGAATCATCGAGCGAAAACACTTGACAACCTCCTAGAAGCAGCTTTTCTTGCCACCAGACCTTTCTCCATCAATTAGGAATCTGATGCCGTCACTAAACACATTCCTTAAATTGTAGCAATTTGTTGAGTGTTTTTTTTTTGGTGTCTAATCCGCATATATATCACCATCGCCCTTGATTTTCTTGACTGTATATCTCTTAAATGTCAACATATACAGGTGTAATTTATTTTAAGAATATTTTTCAGTGCTGAGAACCTCGATCAGAGAGTAAAAACGGCGTAAGGTTCAGAATGGTGTAAAATTAAAATGGGATATACCGGGCTAGGATTCGAGTTACAGGAACAAGGGCCAAACCAACCTCCCAAGAATGGAATCGTTGAGCGAAAACACTTGACAACCACCTAGAAGCAGCTTTTCTTGCCACCAGACCTTTCTCCATCAATTAGGAATCTGATGTCGTCACTAAACACATTCCTTAAATTGTAGCCATTTGTTGAGTGTTTTTTTTAGGTGCCTAATCCGCATATATATCACCATTGCCCTTGTTTTTCTTGACTGTATATCTCCTAAATGTCAACATATACACGTGTGATTTAGTTTAGGAAGATTTTTCAATGCCGAGAACCTCGATCAGAGAGTAAAAAAGGCGTAAGGTTCACAATGGTGTAAAATTAAAATGAGATATACCGGGCTAGGATTCGAGTTACAGGAACAAGGGCCAAACCAACCACCCAAGAATGGAATCGTCGAGCGAAAACACTTGACAACCTCCTAGAAGCAGCTTTTCTTGCCACCAGACCTTTCTGCATCAATTAGGAATCTGATGCCGTCACAAACACATTCCTTAAACTGTAGCCATTTGTTGAGTGTTATTTTTTTTGGTGTCTAATCCGCATATATATCACCATTGCCCTTGATTTTCTAGACTGTATATCTCTTAAATGTCAACATATACACGTGTGATTTAGTTTACGAAGATTTTTCAATGCCGAGAACCTCGATCAGAGAGTAAAAAAGGCGTAAGGTTCACAATGGTGCAAAATTAAAATGGGATATACCGAGCTAGGATTCGAGTTACAGGAACAAGGGCCAAACCAACCATCCAAGAATGGAATCGTCGAGCGAAAACACTTGACAACCTCCTATAAGCAGCTTTTCTTGCCACCAGATCTTTCTCCATCAACTAGAAATCTGATGCCGTCACTAAACACATTCCTTAAATTGTAGCCATTTGTTGAGTGTTTTTTTTTTTTTGTGTCTAATCAACATATATATCACCATTGCCCTTGATTTTCTTGACTGTATATCTCTTAAATGTCAACGTGTACACGTGGGATTTAGTTTACAAAAATTTTTCAATGCCGAGAACCTCGATCAGATAGTAAAAAAGGCGTAAGGTTCACAATGGTGTAAAACTAAAATGGGATATACCGAGCTAGGATTCGAGTTTCAGGAACAAGGGCCAAACCAACCACCCAAGAATGGAATAGTCGAGCAAAAACACTTGACAACCTCCTAGAAGCAGCTTTTCTTTCCACGAGACCTTTCTCCATCAATTAGGAATCTGATGTCGTCACTAAACACATTCCTTAAATTGTAGCCATTTGTTGAGTGTTTTTTGTTGGTGTCTAATCCGCATATATATCATCATTGCCCTTGATTTTCTTGACTATATATCGCTTAAATGTCAACATATACACGTGTGATTTAGCTTTCGAAGATTTTTCAATGCCGAGAAACTCGATCAGAGAGTAAAAAAGGCGTAAGGTTCACAATGGTGTAAAATTAAAATGGGATATACCGGGCTAGGATTCGAGTTACAAGAACTAGGGCCAAACCAACCACCCAAGAATGGAATCGTCGAGCGAAAACACTTGACAACCTCCTAGAAGCAGCTTTTCTTGCCACCAGACCTTTCTCCATCAATTAGGAATCTGATGCCGTCACTAAACACATTCCTTAAATTGTAGCCATTTGTTGAGTGTTTTTTTTTTGTGTCTATCCGTATATATATCACCTGTGCCCTTGATTTTCTTGACTGTATATCTCTTAAATGTCAACATATACACGTGTGATTTAGTTTACGAAGATTTTTCAATGCCGAGAACCTCGATCAGAGAGTAAAAAAGGCGTAAGGTTCACAATGGTGTAAAATTAAAATGGGATATACCGGGCTAGGATTCGAGTTACAGGAACTAGGGCCAAACCAACCACCCAAGAAGGGAATCGTTGAACGAAAGCACTTGACAACCTCCTAGAAGCAGCTTTTCTTGCCACCATACCTTTCTCCATCAATTAGGAATCTGATGCCGTCACTAAACACATTCCTTAAATTGTAGCCATTTGTTGAGTGTTTTTTTTTGTCTATCCGCAAATATATCACCATTGCCCTTGATTTTCTTGACTGTATATCCCTTAAATGTCAACATATACACGTGTGATTTAGTTTACGAAGATTTTTCAATGCCCAGAACCTCGATCAGAGAGTAAAAAAGGCGTAAGGTTCACAATGGTGTAAAATTAAAATGGGATATACCGGGCTAGGATTCGAGTTACAGGAACAAGGGCCAGACCAAACACTCAAGAATGGAATCGTCGAGCGAAAACACTTGACAACCTCCTAGAAGCAGCTTTTCTTGCCACCAGACCTTTCTCCATCAATTAGGAATCTGATGCCGTCACTAAACACATTCCTTAAATTGTAGCCATATGTTGAGTGTTTTTTTTTGTGTCTAATCCGCATATATATATCACTATTGCCCTTGATTTTCTAGACTGTATATCTCTTAAATGTCAACATATACACGTGTGATTTAGTTTACGAAGATTTTTCAATGCCGAGAACCTCGATCAGAGAGTAAAAAAGGCGTAAGGTTCACAATGGTGCAAAATTAAAATGGGATATACCGGGCTAGGATTCGAGTTACAGGAACAAGGGCCAGACCAAACACCCAAGAATGGAATCGTCGAGCGAAAACACTTGACAACCTCCTAGAAGCAGCTTTTCTTGCCACCAGACCTTTCTCCATCAATTAGGAATCTGATGCCGTCACTAAACACATTCCTTAAATTGTAGCCATATGTTGAGTGTTTTTTTTTGTGTCTAATCCGCATATATATATATCACCATTGCCCTTGATTTTCTAGACTGTATATCTCTTAAATGTCAACATATACACGTGTGATTTAGTTTACGAAGATTTTTCAATGCCGAGAACCTCAATCAGAGAGTAAAAAAGGCGAAGGTTCACAATGGTGCAAAATTAAAATGGGATATACCGGGCTAGGATTCGAGTTACAGGAACAAGGGCCAAACCAACCACCCAAGAATGGAATCGTCGAGCGAAAACACTTGACAACCTCCTATAAGCAGCTTTTTTTGCCACCAGATCTTTCTCCATCAATTAGAAATCTGATGCCGTCACTAAACACATTCCTTAAATTGTAGCCATTTGTTGAGTGTTTTTTTTTTTGTGTCTAATCAACATATATATCACGATTGCCCTTGATTTTCTTGACTGTATATCTCTTAAATGTCAACGTGTACACGTGGGATTTAGTTTACAAAGATTTTTCAATGCCGAGAACCTCGATCAGATAGTAAAAAAGGCGTAAGGTTCACAATGGTGTAAAACTAAAATGGGATATACCGAGCTAGGATTCGAGTTTCAGGAACAAGGGCCAAACCAACCACCCAAGAATGGAATAGTCGAGCAAAAACACTTGACAACCTCCTAGAAGCAGCTTTTCTTTCCACCAGACCTTTCTCCATCAATTAGGAATCTGATGTCGTCACTAAACACATTCCTTAAATTGTAGCCATTTGTTGAGTGTTTTTTTTTGGTGTCTAATCCGCATATATATCATCATTGCCCTTGATTTTCTTGACTATATATCTCTTAAATGTCAACATATACACGTGTGATTTAGCTTACGAAGATTTTTCAATGCCGAGAAACTCGATCAGAGAGTAAAAAAGGCGTAAGGTTCACAATGGTGTAAAATTAAAATGGGATATACCGGGCTAGGATTCGAGTTACAAGAACTAGGGCCAAACCAACCCCCCAAGAATGGAATCGTCGAGCGAAAACACTTGACAACCTCCTAGAAGCAGCTTTTCTTGCCACCAGACCTTTCTCCATCAATTAGGAATCTGATGCCGTCACTAAACACATTCCTTAAATTGTAGCCATTTGTTGAGTGTTTTTTTTTGTGTCTATCCGTATATATATCACCTGTGCCCTTGATTTTCTTGACTGTATATCTCTTAAATGTCAACATATACACGTGTGATTTAGTTTACGAAGATTTTTCAATGCCGAGAACCTCGATCAGAGAGTAAAAAAGGCGTAAGGTTCACAATGGTGTAAAATTAAAATGGGATATACCGGGCTAGGATTCGAGTTACAGGAAAAAGGGCCAAACCAACCACTCAAGAATGGAATTGTCGAGCGAAAACACTTGACAACCTCCTAGAAGCAGCTTTTCTTGCCACCAGACCTTTCTCCATCAATTAGGAATCTGATGCCGTCACTAAACACATTCCTTAAATTGTAGCCATATGTTGAGTGTTTTTTTTTTTGTGTCTAATCCGCATATATATATCACCGTTGCCCTTGATTTTCTAGACTGTATATCTCTTAAATGTCAACATATACACGTGTGATTTAGTTTACGAAGATTTTTCAATGCCGAGAACCTTGATCAGAGAGTAAAAAAGGCGTAAGGTTCACAATGGTGTAAAATTAAAATGGGATATACCGGGCTAGGATTCGAGTTACAGGAACAAGGGCCAGACCAAACACTCAAGAATGGAATCGTCGAGCGAAAACACTTGACAACCTCCTAGAAGCAGCTTTTCTTGCCACCAGACCTTTCTCCATCAATTAGGAATCTGATGCCGTCACTAAACACATTCCTTAAATTGTAGCCATATGTTGAGTGTTTTTTTTGTGTTTAATCCGCATATATATATCACCATTGCCCTTGATTTTCTAGACTGTATATCTCTTAAATGTCAACACATACACGTGTGATTTAGTTTACGAAGATTTTTCAATGCCGAGAACCTCGATCAGAGAGTAAAAAAGGTGTAAGGTTCACAATGGTGCAAAATTAAAATGGGATATACCGGGCTAGGATTCGAGTTACAGGAACAAGGGCCAGACCAAACACCCAAGAATGGAATCGTCGAGCGAAAACACTTGACAACCTCCTAGAAGCAGCTTTTCTTACCACCAGACCTTTCTCCATCAATTAGGAATCTGATGCCGTCACTAAACACATTCCTTAAATTGTAGCCATATGTTGAGTGTTTTTTTTGTGTCTAATCCGCATATATATATCACCGTTGCCCTTGATTTTCTAGACTGTATATCTCTTAAATGTCAACATATACACGTGTGATTTAGTTTACGAAGATTTTTCAATGCCGAGAACCTCGATCAGAGAGTAAAAAAGGCGTAAGGTTCACAATGGTGTAAAATTAAAATGGGATATACCGGGCTAGGATTCGAGTTACAGGAACAAGGGCCAGACCAAACACTCAAGAATGGAATCGTCGAGCGAAAACACTTGACAACCTCCTAGAAGCAGCTTTTCTTGCCACCAGACCTTTCTCCATCAATTAGGAATCTGATGCCGTCACTAAACACATTCCTTAAATTGTAGCCATATGTTGAGTGTTTTTTTTTTTGTGTCTAATCCGCATATATATATCACTATTGCCCTTGATTTTCTAGACTGTATATCTCTTAAATGTCAACATATACACGTGTGATTTAGTTTACGAAGATTTTTCAATGCCGAGAACCTCGATCAGAGAGTAAAAAAGGCGTAAGGTTCACAATGGTGCAAAATTAAAATGGGATATACCGGGCTAGGATTCGAGTTACAGGAACAAGGGCCAGACCAAACACCCAAGAATGGAATCGTCGAGCGAAAACACTTGACAACCTCCTAGAAGCAGCTTTTCTTGCCACCAGACCTTTCTCCATCAATTAGGAATCTGATGCCGTCACTAAACACATTCCTTAAATTGTAGCCATGTGTTGAGTGTTTTTTTTGTGTCTAATCCGCATATATATATCACCGTTGCCCTTGATTTTCTAGACTGTATATCTCTTAAATGTCAACATATACACGTGTGATTTAGTTTACGAAGATTTTTCAATGCCGAGAACCTCGATCAGAGAGTAAAAAAGGCGTAAGGTTCACAATGGTGTAAAATTAAAATGGGATATACCGGGCTAGGATTCGAGTTACAGGAACAAGGGCCAGACCAAACACTCAAGAATGGAATCGTCGAGCGAAAACACTTGACAACCTCCTAGAAGCAGCTTTTCTTGCCACCAGACCTTTCTCCATCAATTAGGAATCTGATGCCGTCACTAAACACATTCCTTAAATTGTAGCCATATGTTGAGTGTTTTTTTTTTTTGTGTCTAATCCGCATATATATATCACTATTGCCCTTGATTTTCTAGACTGTATATC
The DNA here is from genome assembly GCA_030545235.1 of Helianthus tuberosus. Taxonomy (NCBI): domain Eukaryota; kingdom Viridiplantae; phylum Streptophyta; class Magnoliopsida; order Asterales; family Asteraceae; genus Helianthus; species Helianthus tuberosus. The sequence goes on along the minus strand of CM060385.1, from coordinate 40,236,627 downwards.
TCTTAAATGTCAACATATACACGTGTGATTTAGTTTACGAAGATTTTTCAATGCCGAGAACCTCGATCAGAGAGTAAAAAAGGCGTAAGGTTCACAATGGTGCAAAATTAAAATGGGATATACCGGGCTAGGATTCGAGTTACAGGAACAAGGGCCAAACCAACCACCAAAGAATGGAATCGTCCCGCGAAAACACTTGACAACCTCCCAGAAGCAGCTTTTCTTTCCACCAGACTTTTCTCCATCAATTAGGAATCTGATGCCGTCACTAAACACATTCCTTAAATTGTAGCAATTTGTTGAGTTTTTTTTTTTTGGTGTCTAATACACATATATATCACCATTGCCCTTGATTTTCTTGACTGTATATCTCTTAAATGTCAACATATACACGTGTGATTTAGTTTACGAATATTTTTCAATGCCGAGAACCTCGATCAGAGAGTAAAAAAGGCGTAAGGTTCACAATGGTGTAAAATTAAAATGGGATATAACGGGCTAGGATTCGAGTTACAGGAACAAGGGCCAAAACAAACCACCCAAGAATGGAATCGTCGAGCGAAAACACTTGACAACATCCTAGAAGCAGCTTTTCTTGCTACCAGAGTTTTCTCCATCAATTAGGAATCTGATGCCGTCACTAAACACATTCCTTAAATTGTAGCCATTTGTTAAGTGTTTTTTTTTTGTGTCTGATCCACATATATATCACCATTGCCCTTGATTTTCTTGACTGTATATTTCTAAAATGTCAACATATACACGTGTGATTTAGTTTACGATGATTTTTCAATGCCGAGAACCTCGATCAAAGATTAAAAAAGGCGTAAGGTTCATAATGGTGTAAAATTAAAATGGGATATATCGGGCTAGGATTCGAGTTACAGGAACAAGGGCCAAACCAACCACCCAAGAATGGAATCGTCGAGCGAAAACACTTGACAACCTCCTAGAAGCAGCTTTTCTTGCCACCAGACCTTTCTCCATCAATTAGGAATCTGATGCCGTCCCTAAACACATTCCTTAAATTGTAGCCATTTATTGAGTGTTTTTTTTATGTCCAATCCGCATATATATCACCATTGCCCTTGATTTTCTTAACTATATATCTCTTAAATGTCAACATATACACGTGTGATTTAGTTTACGAAGATTTTTCAATGCCGAGAACCTCGATCAGGGAGTAAAAAAGGCGTAAGGTTCACAATGGTGTAAAAAGTAAAATGGGATATATCGGACTAGGATTCGAGTTTCAGGAACAAGGGCCAAACCAACCACCCAAGAATGGAATCGTCGAGCGAAAACACTTGACAACCTCCCAGAAGCAGTTTTTCTTGCCACCAGAGCTTTCTCTATCAATTAGGAATCTGATGCCGTCACTAAACACATTCCTTAAATTGTAACCATTTCTTGAGTGTTTTTTTTTTGTCTCTAATCCGCATAAATATCACCATTGCTCTTGATTTTCTTGACTGTATATCTCTTATATGTCAACATATACATGTGTAACTTAGTTTACGATGATTTTTCAATGCCGAGAACCTCGATTAGAGATTAAAAAAGGCGTAAAGTTCACAATGGTATAAAATTAAAATGGGATATACCAGGCTAGGATTCGAGTGACAGGAAAAAGGGCCAAACCAACCACCCAAGAATGGAATCGTGGAGCAAAAACACTTGACCACCTCCTAGAAGCAATTTTTCTTGCCACCAGACCTTTCTCCATCAACTAGGAATCTGATGCCGTCACTAAACACGTTCCTAAAATTGTAGCCATTTTTTGTGTGTTTTTTTTTGTCTAATCCGCATATATATATATCACCATTGCCCTTGATTTTCTTGACTGTATATCTCTTAAATGTCAACATATACACGTATGATTTAGTTTACGAAGATTTTTCAATGCCGAGAACCTAGATCAGAGATTAAAAAAGGCGTAAGGTTCACAATGGTGTAAAATTAAAATAGGATATACCGGGCTAGGATTCGAGTTACAGGAACAAGGGTCAAACCAACCACCCAATAATGGAATCGTCGAGCGAAACACTTGACAACCTCCTAGAAGCAGCTTTTCTTGCCACCAGACCTTTCTCTATCAATTAGAAATCTGATGCCGTAACTAAACACATTCCTTAAATTTTAGCAATTTTTTGAGTGTTTTTTTTTGTGTGTGTCTAATCCGCATATATATCACCATTTCCCTTTATTTTCTTAACTGTATATCTCTTAAATGTCAACATATACACGTGTGATTTAGTTTACGAAGATTTTTCAATGCCGAGAAACTCGATCAGAGAGTAAAAAAGGCGTAAGGTTCACAATGGTGTAAAATTAAAATGGGATATACCGGGCTAGGATTCGAGTTACAGGAACAAGGGCCAAACCAACCACCCAAGAATGGAATCGTCGAGCGAAAACACTTGACAACCTCCTAGAACCAGCTTTTCTTGCCAACAGAGCTTTCTCCATCAATTAGGAATCTGATGCCGTCACTAAACACATTCCTTAAATTGTAGCCATTTGTTGAGTGTTTTTTTTTTGTGTATAATCCGCATATATATCACCATTGCCCTTGATTTTCTTGACTGTATATCACTTAAATGTCAACATATACACGTGTGATTTAGTTTACGAAGATTTTTCAATGCCGAGAACCTCGATTAGAGAGTAAAAAATGCGTAAGGATCACAATGGTGTAAAATTAAAATGGGATATACCGGGCTAGGATTCGAGTTACAGGAACAAGGGCCAAACCAACCACCCAAGAATGGAATCGTCGTGCGAAAACACTTGACAACCTCCTAGAAGCAGCTTTTCTTGCCACTAGACCTTTCTCCATCATTTAGGAATCTGATGCCGTCACTAAACACATTCCTTAAATTATAGCCATTTGTTGAGTGTTTTTTTGGTGTCTAATCCGCATATATATCACCATTGTCCTTTATTTTCTTGATTGTATATCTCTTAAATGTCAACATATACACGTGTGATTTAGTTTACGAAGATTTTTCAATGCCGAGAACCTCGATCAGAGAGTAAAAAAGGCGTAAGGTTCACAATGGTGTAAAATTAAAATGGGATATATCGGGCTAGGATTCGAGTTTCAGGAACAAGGGCCAAACCAACCACCCAAGAATGGAATCGTCGAGCGAAAACACTTGACAACCTCCCAGAAGCAGTTTTTCTTGCCACCAGACCTTTCTCCATCAATTAGGAATCTGATGCCGTCACTAAACACATTCCTTAAATTGTAGCCATTTGTTAAGTGTTTTTTTTTTGTGTCTGATCCACATATATATCCCCATTGCCCTTGATTTTCTTGATTGTATATCTCTTAAATGTCTACATATACACGTGTGATTTAGTTTACAAAGATTTTTCGATGCCGAGAACCTCGATCAAAGAGTAAAAAAGGCGTAAGGTTCACAATGGTGTAAAATTAAAATGGGATATACAGGGCTAGGATTCGAGTTACAGGAACAAGGGCCAAACCAACCACCCAAGAATGGAATCGTCGAGCGAAAACACTTGACAACCTCCTAGAAGCAGCTTTTCTTGCTACCAGAGCTTTCTCTATCAATTAGGAATCTGATGCCGTCACTAAACACATTCCTTAAATTGTAACCATTTCTTGAGTGTTTTTTTTTTGTCTCTAAGCCGCATAAATATCACCATTGCTCTTGATTTTCTTGACTGTATATCTCTTATATGTCAACATATACATGTGTAACTTAGTTTACGATAATTTTTCAATGCCGAGAACCTCGATTAGAGATTAAAAAAGGCGTAAAGTTCACAATGGTGTAAAATTAAAATGGGATATACCAGGCTAGGATTCGAGTGACAGGAAAAAGGGCCAAACCAACCACCCAAGAATGGAATCGTGGAGCAAAAACACTTGACCACCTCCTAGAAGCAGTTTTTCTTGCCACCAGACCTTTCTCCATCAACTAGGAATCTGATGCCGTCATTAAACACGTTCCTAAAATTGTAGCCATTTTTTGAGTGTTTTTTTTTTGTGTCTAATCCGCATATATATCAGCATTGCCCTTGATTTTCTTGACTGTATATCTCTTAAATGTCAACATATAAACGTGTGATTTAGTTTACGAAGATTTTTCAATGCCGAGAACCTCGATCATAGTGTAAAAAAGGCGTAAGTTTCACAATGGTGTAAAATTAAAATGGGATATACCGGTCTAGGATTCGAGTTACAGGAACAAGGGCCAAACCAACCACCCAAGAATGGAATCGTCGAGCGAAAACAATTGACAACCTCCAAGAAGCAGCTTTTCTTGCCACCAGACCTTTCTCCATCAATTAGGAATCTGATGTCGTCACTAAACACATTCCTTAAATTGTAGCCATTTATTGAGTGTTTTTTTTTGTGTCTATTCCGCATATATATATCACCATTGCCCTTGATTTTCTTGACTTTATATCTCTTAAATGTCAACATATACACGTATGATTTAGTTTACGAGGATTTTTCAATGCCGAGAACCTAGATCAGAGAGTAAAAAAGGCGTAAGGTTCACAATGGTGTAAAATTAAAATAGGATATACCGGGCTAGGATTCGAGTTACAGGAACAAGGGTCAAACCAACCACCCAAAAATGGAATCGTCGAGCGAAAACACTTGACAACCTCCTAGAAGCAGCGTTTCTTGCCACTAGACCGTTCTCCATCAATTAGGAATCTGATGCCGTCACTAAATTGTAGCCATTTGTTGAGTGTTTTTTTTTTGGTGTCTAAGCCGCATATATATCACCATTGCCCTTTATTTTCTTAACTGTATATCTCTTAAATGTCAACATATACACGTGTGATTTAGTTTACGAAGATTTTTCAATGCCGAGAACCTCGATCAGAGAGTAAAAAAGGTGTAAGGTTCACAATGGTGTAAAACTAAAATGGGATATACCGGGCTAGGATTCGCATTACAGGAACAAGGGCCAAACCAACCACCCAAGAATGGAATCGTCGAGCGAAACACTTGACAACCTCCTAGAAGCAGCTTTTCTTGCCACCAGACCTTTCTCCATCAATTAGGAATCTGATGCCGTCACTAAACATATTCCTTAAATTTTAGTCATTTGTTGAGTGTTTTTTTTGTGTGTGTCTAATCCGCATATATATCACCACTTCCCTTTATTTTCTTAACTGTATATCTCTTAAATGTCAACATATACACGTGTGATTTAGTTTACGAAGATTTTTCAATGCCAAGAAACTCGATCAGAGAGTAAAAAAGGCGTAAGGTTCACAATGGTGTAAAATTAAAATGGGATATACCGGGCTAGGATTCTCGTTACAGGAATAAGGGCCAAACCAACCACCCAAGAATGGAATCGTCGAGCGAAAACACTTGACAACCTCCTAGAACCAGCTTTTCTTGCCAACAGAGCTTTCTCCATCAATTAGGAATCTGATGCCGTCACTAAACACATTCCTTAAATTGTAGCCATTTGTTGAGTGTTTTTTTTGTGTATAATCCGCATATATATCACCATTGCCCTTGATTTTCTTGACTGTATATCACTTAAATGTCAACATATACACGTGTGATTTAGTTTACGAAGATTTTTCAATGCCGATAAACCTCGATTAGAGAGTAAAAAATGTGTAAGGTTCACAATGGTGTAAAATTAAAATGGGATATACCGGGCTAGGATTCGAGTTACAGGAACAAGGGCCAAACCAACCACCCAATAATGGAATCGTCGTGCGAAAACACTTGACAACCTCCTAGAAGCAGCTTTTCTTGCCACTAGACCTTTCTCCATCATTTAGGAATCTGATGCCATCACTAAACACATTCCTTAAATTGTAGCCATTTGTTGAGTGTTTTTTTTGGTGTCTAATCCGCATATATATCACCATTTTCCTTTATTTTCTTGATTGTATATCTCTTAAATGTCAACATATACACGTGTGATTTAGTTTACGAAGACTTTTCAATGCCGAGAAACTCGATCAGAGAGTAAAAAAGGCGTAAGGTTCACAATGGTGTAAAATTAAAATGGGATATATCGGGCTAGGATTCGAGTTTCAGGAACAAGGGCCAAACCAACCACCCAAGAATGGAATCGTCGAGCGAAAACACTTGACAACCTCCCAGAAGCAGTTTTTCTTGCCACCAGACCTTTCTCCAGCAATTAGGAATCTGATGCCGTCACTAAACACCTTCCTTAAATTGTAGCCATTTGTTAAGTGTTTTTTTTGTGTCTGAGCCACATATATATCACCATTGCCCTTGATTTTCTTGATTGTATATCTCTTAAATGTCAACATATACACGTGTGATTTAGTTTACAAAGATTTTTCGATGCCGAGAACCTCAATCAGAGAGTAAAAAAGGCGTAAGGTTCACAATGGTGTAAAATTAAAATGGGATATACCGGGCTAGGATTCGAGTTACAGGAACAAGGGCTAAACCAACGACCCAAGAATGGAATCGTCGAGCGAAAACACTTGACAACCTCCTAGAAGTAGCTTTTCTTGCTACCAGAGCTTTCTCTATCAATTAGGAATCTGATGCCGTCACTAAACACATTCCTTAAATTGTAACCATTTCTTGAGTGTTTTTTTTGTCTCTAATCCGCATAAATATCACCATTGCTCTTGATTTTCTTGATTTTCTTGACTGTATATCTCTTATATGTCAACATATACATGTGTAACTTAGTTTACGATGATTTTTCAATGCCGAGAACCTCGATTAGAGATTAAAAAAGGCGTAAAGTTCACAATGGTGTAAAATTAAAATGGGATATACCAGGCTAGGATTCGAGTGACAAGAAAAAGGGACAAACCAACCACCCAAGAATGGAATCGTGGAGCGAAAACACTTGACCACCTCCTAGAAGCAGTTTTTCTTGCCACCAGACCTTTCTCCATCAACTAGGAATCTGATGCCGTCACTAAACACGTTCCTAAAATTGTAGCCATTTTTTGAGTGTTTTTTTTTTGTGTCTAATCCGCATATATATCAGCATTGCCCTTGATTTTCTTGACTGTATATCTCTTAAATGTCAACATATACACGTGTGATTTAGTTTACGAAGATTTTTCAATGCCGAGAACCTCGATCAGAGAGTAAAAAAGGTGTAAGGTTCACAATGGTGTAAAACTAAAATGGGATATAACGGGCTAGGATTCGCATTACAGGAACAAGGGCCAAACCAACCACCCAAGAATGGAATCGTCGAGCGAAACACTTGACAACCTCCTAGAAGCAGCTTTTCTTGCCACCAGACCTTTCTCCATCAATTAGGAATCTGATGTCGTCACTAAACACATTCCTTAAATTTTAGCAATTTGTTGAGTGTTTTTTTTTTTTTGTGTGTCTAATCCGCATATATATCACCATTTCCCTTTATTTTCTTAACTGTATATCTCTTAAATGTCAACATATACACGTGTGATTTAGTTTACGAAGATTTTTCAATGCCGAGAAACTCGATCAGAGAGTAAAAAAGGCGTAAGGTTCACAATGGTGTAAAATTAAAATGGGATATATCGGGCTAGGATTCGAGTTACAGGAACAAGGGCCAAACCAACCACCCAAGAATGGAATCGTCGAGCGAAAACACTTGACAACCTCCTAGAAGCAGCTTTTCTTGCCAACAGAGCTTTCTCCATCAATTAGGAATCTGATGCCGTCACTAAACACATTCCTTAAATTGTAGCCATTTGTTGAGTGTTTTTTTTTTGGTGTATAATCCGCATATATATCACCATTGCCCTTGATTTTCTTGACTGTATATCACTTAAATGTCAACATATACACGTGTGATTTAGTTTACGAAGATTTTTCAATGCCGAGAACCTCGATTAGAGAGTAAAAAATGCGTAAGGTTCACAATGGTGTAAAATTAAAATGGGATATACCGGGCTAGGATTCGAGTTACAGGAACAAGGGCCAAACCAACCACCCAATAATGGAATCGTCGTGCGAAAACACTTGACCACCTCCTAGAAGCAGCTTTTCTTGCCACTAGACCTTTCTCCATCATTTAGGAATCTGATGCCGTCACTAAACACATTCCTTAAATTGTAGCCATTTGTTGAGTGTTTTTTTTGGTGTCTAATCCGCATATATATCACCATTGTCCTTTATTTTCTTGATTGTATATCTCTTAAATGTCAACATATACACGTGTGATTTAGTTTACGAAGATTTTTCAATGCCGAGAACCTCGATCTGAGAGTAAAAAAGGCGTAAGGTTCACAATGGTGTAAAATTAAAATGGGATATACCGGGCTAGGATTCAAGTTACAGGAACAAGGGCCAAACCAACCACCCAAGAATGGAATCGTCGAGCGAAAACACTTGACAACCTCCTAGAAGCAGCTTTTCTTGCCACCAGTTATTTCTCCATCAATTATGAATCTGATGCCATCCCTAAACACATTCCTTAAATTGTACCCATTTGTTGAGTGTTTTTTTTGGTGTCTAATCCGCATATGTATCACCATTGCCCTTGATTTTCTTGACTGTATATCTCCTAAATGTCAACATATACACGTGTGATTTAGTTTACAAGGATTTTTCAATGCCGAGAACCTCGATCAGAGAGTAAAAAAGGCGTAAGGTTCACAATGGTGTAAAATTAAAATGGGATATACCGGACTAGGATTCGAGTTACAGGAACAAGGGCCAAACCAACCACCCAAGAATGGAATCGTCGAGCGAAAACACTTGACAACCTCTTAGAAGCAGCTTTTCTTGCCACCAGACCTTTCTCCATCAATTACGAATCTAATGCCGTCACTAAACACATTCCTTAAATCGTAGCCATATGTTGAGTGTTTTTTTTTGGTTTGGTGTCTAATCCACATATATATCACCATTGCCAATGATTTTCTTGACTGTATATCTCTTAAATGTCAACATATACACGTGTAATTTAGTTTACGAAGATTTTTCAATGCCGAAAGCCTCGATCAGTGAGTAAAAAAGGCGTAAGGTTCACAATGGTGTAAAATTAAAATAGGATATACCGGGCTAGGATTCGAGTTACATGAACAGGGGCCAAACCAATCACCTAAAAATGGAATCGTCGAGCGAAAACACTTGACAACCTCCTAGAAGCAGCTTTTCTTGCCACTAGACCTTTCTCCATCAATTATGAATCTGATGCCGTCACTAAACACATTCCTTAAATTGTAGCCATTCGTTGAGTGTTTTTATTTTGGTGTCTAATCCGCATATATATCACCATTGCCCTTTACTTTCTTGACTGTATATCTCTTAAATGTCAACATATACACGTGTGATTTAGTTTACAAGCATTTTTCAATGCCGAGAACCTTGATCAGAGAGTAAAAAAGGCGTAAGGTTCACAATGGTGTAAAATTAAAATGGGATATACCGGGCTAGGATTCGAGTTACAGGAACAAGGGCCAAACCAACCACCCAAGTTTGGAATCGTCGAGCGAAAACACTTGACAACCTCCTAGAAGCAGCTTTTCTTGCCACCAGACCTTTCTCCATCAATTAGGAATCTGATGCCGTCACTAAACACCTTCCTAAAATTGTAGCCATTTGTTGAGTGTTTTTTTTTTTTTTTGGTTTCTAATCCGCATATATATCACCATTGCCCTTGATTTTCTTGACTGTATATCTCTTATTTGTCAACATATACACGTGTGATTTAGTTTTCGATGATTTTTCAATGCCGAGAACCTCGATCAGAGATTAAAAAAGGCGTAAGGTTCACAATGGTGTAAAATTAAAATGGGATATACCGGGCTAGGATTCGAGTTACAGAAACAAGGGCCAAACCAACCACCCAAGAATAGAATCGTCGAGCGAAAACACTTGACAACCACCTAGAAGCAGCTTTTCTTGCCACCAGACCTTTCTCCATCAATTAGGAATCTGATGCCGTCAATAAACACATTCCTTAAATTGTAGACATTTGTTGAGTGTTTTTTTTTGTGTCTAATCCGCATATGTATCACCATTGCCCTTGATTTTCTTGACTGTATATCTCTTAAATGTCAACATATACACATGTCATTTAGTTTACGAAGATTTTTCAATGCCGAGAACCTCGCTCAGAGTGTAAAAAAGGCGTAATGTTCACAATGGTGTAAAATTAAAATGGGATATACCGGGCTAGGATTCTCGTTACAGGAATAAGGGCCAAACCAACCACCCAAGAATGGAATCGTCGAGCGAAAACACTTGACAACCTCCTTGAAGCAGCTTTTCTTGCCACCAGACCTTTCTCCATCAATTAGGAATCTGATGCCATCACTAAACACATTCCTTAAATTGTAGCTATTTGTTGAGTGTTTTTTTTTTGTCTAATCCGCATATATATCATTATTGTGTAACACCCTTAATATTTGGACGTAAATTAATTAATACATATATTAATTAAATACAAATCAGAGTTTACAAAAACTTTTAAAGTTTAAAGACCATACATACTTGTTGAAGTACCCCAAAACAATGTAAGATAGTGCATAACCAGTTTAAAGTTTACCCTTGCTAGTCAACTAACAACTAGTTTAAAGGATTCAAACAGGATTAACTAAAGCATTTACAACATGATTAAAGTTTAGACAAGATTAAGTCTGGTGCGGAAGCTTCAAAATGCGTGTTCGGTTCTTGACTACGTACTTGATCACCATCCGAGAGGGTCTCATCTATACCTATGGTCAAACAACTAAAAACATTAGCTTTAACATTATTAAAGCATATTGTATACAAGTTTCGGCATCAAAAGTAATTAAAATTTCAGGTTTTTCAGGGCTCCACCGTAACTTACGGTGTCTACCGTAAGTTACGGTAGACCCTGAATGACCCTGGTTCTGCCGTAAAACAGTATAGGTTCACCGTAAGTCATTTATCTCCACCGTAAATTACGGTGGATACCGTAATTTACGGTGGACGCTGTAACATTTTCCTTTGGCTATTTTATGGATTTCGCCCTTAACCACATACCGTTTTAGGCTATTCCTTCCCCGTATGTCCGTAATTTCATTACGGAGATGTTTACTTCGATTATTATACCAACAATTATCTAACCGATCAGTCGGTTACGAGTTTCTGTACTTGCATTTGCTCGATGCATACTAACTATAAGTATATAATTTGACTTTCTTATTCTAACCCTTTAGATGCCTTTACCCCAGTTCCCGGGTTAGTACATCTTGGTATGTTTACGTTAATCGTGGCTTTATGTTGCATTGGAACTAAAAGCCCGTTTTCCTCGGAATTTAACATTCCGTTCCAAACGACGCATTTTATTAACCTTAGTGTTTGACCCGTTAACACGGGTTCGTAAATTTAAATTACCATAACCAATATATTGGTGTGGCACCATCCATCACCTAGCGAGGTATGAAACTTTCAAGTCTCTACTCTCATGATTCCTTTAAAATCTTTATTTTGACCCATTTGGCTATCTAGTGAAGACCATCACTTTATCGACAACCAAACCAAATTCCAAATCTTTGTTTTGACCCGTTTGGCTATCTAGTGAAGACCATCACTTTATCGACAACCAAACCAAATTCCAAATCTTTGTTTTGACCCGTTTGGCTATCTAGTGAAGACCATCACTTTATCGACAACCAAACCAAATTCCAAATCTTTGTTTTGACCCGTTTGATAGTCTAGTGAACTTCGCCACTTTAACAACGCATCAAACGCGTCCTTTATACTACGATATCATTATTACACAAAAAACCAAACATATACATAATCTAACGAGACTGAAGTCATGCACCTTTAAAGCCCACCTTTTCCGCGAGTATCACTTCCGGCGTGTCCACTTGACGTTCCAGATTCCTTGCCTAAAGAGTTCAATTCATAACAAGATTAGAACTCTTTCATAAGCTTTAACGCATTATTTCTTAACATATTTAAATCTGCGTTTTACCCAACTTTTAACATTTTAACCCTCTTTTAGGCATTTTATCAAACACCTAGCGGGTCAGATTTTTACATGATCTACACCAAATTCATGACTTGAGTTTATCACCCTAATTAACTTCAATTAGACTACATGTCTATATGTTAACATCAACAGCTTAGAGTTTTCCTCATAATTTCAGTTTACACTAGAACAAGAGTTTTAATCCTAGTGTTCATCAAGTTCTACTAACATAAAAATCACCCACTATGGTGATTTTGATCTATACAATTATCATGCAAGAAATTGACAAGAAATCGTCTAGGGTTTGTCCCTAAACCTTATATTACTTCCAATTTCATGTTTACAACACATAATCAAGCTCTACATTCGATTTCAATCACATGCATGAACTTTGAATCGAATGAAAATGACCTAATTCAACATACCTTATGATCCCCTTGACGAGGTGATCACGATTCCATGTTCAGATTTCGATTTTAGCTTGATTTAGGCCTTCAATTAAGAGTTTTAGTGGAAGTTAGGGTTTTTGAGAGTGAGGGTGTCGCCCCCTGTTGTTCTTGATCGACCAGAGCCCTCTAATGGGGTATTTGGTTTTGTTTTTATCAAATATTAGTAATACATGATTCAATTTTGACAACCTAGGCCCCTCCACTCTTATTTAGTTTATATTCTTTGGCTTTTTAACTCATTCATGTGTTACTACAAGACTCCTAACTAACTGGGTTATTTATCCTAGTTAGCTTATTCTTGTTTATTTTACACTTTATAATTCTAATATAAAGTTTTGTATTTTCGGGATGTTACACATTGCCCTTGATTTTCTTGACTGTATATCTCTTAATGTCAACATATACACGTGTGATTTAGTTTAAGTAGATTTTTCAATGCCGAGAACCTTGTTCAGAGAGTAAAAAAGGCGTAAGGTTCACAATGGTGTAAAATTAAAATGGGATATACCGGGCTAGGATTCGAGTTACAGGAACAAGGGCCACACCAACCACCCAAGAATGGAATCGTCGAGCGAAAACACTTGACAACCTCCTAGAAGCAGCTTTTCTTGCCACCAGAGCTTTCTCCATCAATTAGGAATCTGATGCCGTCAATAAACACATTCCTTAAATTGTTGCCATTTGTTGAGTGTTTTTTTGTGTATAATCCGCATATATATCACCATTGCCCTTGATTTTCTTGACTGCATATCTCTTAAATGTCAACATATACACGTGTGATTTAGTTTACAAGGATTTTTCAATGCCGAGAACCTCGATCAGAGAGTAAAAAAGGTGTAACGTTCACAATGGTGTAAAATTAAAATGGGACATACCGGGATATGATTCGAGTTACAGGAACAAGGGCCAAACCAACCACCCAAGAATGGAATCGTCGAGCGAAAACACTTGACAACCTCCTAGAAGCAGCTTTCCTTGCCACCAGACCTTTCTCCATCAATTACGAATCTGATGCCGTCACCAAACACATTCCTTAAATTGTAGCCATTTGTTGAGTGTTTTTTTTGGTGTCTAATCCACATATATATCATCAGTGCCCTTGATTTTCTTGATCGTATATCTCTTAAATGTCAACATATACACGTGTGATTTAGTTTACAAATATTTTTCAATGCCGAGAACCTCGATCAGAGAGTAAAAAAGGCGTAAGGTTCACAATGGTGTAAAATTAAAATGGGATATACCGGGATAGGATTCGAGTTACAGGAGCAAGGGCCGAACCAACCACCCAAGAATGGAATCATCTAGCGAAAACACTTGACAACCTCCTAGAAGCAGGTTTTCTTGCTACCAGAGCTTTCTACATTAATTTGGAATTTGATGCCGTCACTAAACGCATTCCTTAAATTGTAGCCATTTGTTGAGTGTTTTTTTTGTGTCTAATCCGCATGTATATCACCATTGCCCTTGATTTTCTTGACTGTATATCTCTTAAATGTCAACATATACACGTGTGATTTAGTTTACGAAGATTTTTCAATGCCGAGAACCTCAATCAGAGAGTAAAAAAGGTGTAAGGTTCACAATGGTGTAAAACTAAAATGGGATATACCGGGCTAGGATTCGCATTACAGGAACAAGGGCCAAACCAACCACCCAAGAATGGAATCGTCGAGCGAAACACTTGACAACCTCCTAGAAGCAGCTTTTCTTGACACCAGACCTTTCTCCATCAATTAGGAATCTGATGTCGTCACTAAACACATTCCTTAAATTGTAGCCATTTGTTGAGTGTGTTTTTTTTGTGTGTGTCTAATCCGCATATATATCACCATTGCCCTTTATTTTCTTAACTGTATATCTCTTAAATGTCAACATATACACGTGTGATTTAGTTTACGAAGATTTTTCAATGCCAAAAAACTCGATCAGAGAGTAACAAAGGCGTAAGGTTCACAATGGTGTAAAATTAAAATGGGATATACCGGGCTAGGATTCGAGTTACAGGAACATGGTCCAAACCAACCACCCAAGAATATAATCGTCGAGCGAAAACACTTGACAACGTCCTAGAATCAGCTTTTCTTGCCACCAAACCTTTCTCCATCAATTAGGAATCTGATGCCGTCAATAAACACGTTCCTTAAATTGTAGCCATTTGTGGGGTTTTTTTTGTTTTTTTTTTGTGTCTAATCCGCATATATATCACCATTGCCCTTGATTTTCTTGACTGTATATCTCTTATATGTCAACATATACACGTGTGATTTAGTTTACGATGATTTTTCAATGCCGAGAACCTTGATCAGAGATTAAAAAAGGCATAAGGTTCATAATGGTGTAAAATTAAAATGGGATATATCGGGCTAGGATTCGAGTTACAGGAACAAGGGCCAACCCAAGCACCCAAGAATGGAATCGTCGAGCGAAAACACTTGACAACCTCCTAGAAGCAGCTTTTCTTGCCACCAGACCTTTCTCCATCAATTAGGAATCTGATGCCGTCACTAAACACATTCCTTAAATTATAGCCATTTGTTGAGTGTTTTTTTTTTGTGTGTCTAATCCGCATATATATCACCATTTCCCTTGATATTCTTGACTGTATATCTGTTAAATGTCAACATATACACGTGTGATTTAGTTTACGAAGATTTTTCAATGCCGAGAACCTGGATCAGAGAGTAAAAAAGGCGTAAGGTTCACAATGGTGTAAAACTAAAATGGGATATACGGGGCTAGGATTCGCATTACAGGAACAAGGGCCAAACCAACCACCCAAGAATGGAATCGTCGAGCGAAACACTTGACAACCTCCTAGAAGCAGCTTTTCTTGCCACCAGACCTTTCTCCATCAATTAGGAATCTGATGCCGTCACTATACACATTTGCTTAAATTGTAGCCATTTGTTGAGTGTTTTTTTTTTGTGTGTCTAATCCGCATATATATCACCATTGCCCTTTATTTTCTTAACTGTATATCTCTTAAATGTCAACATATACACGTGTGGTTTAGTTTACGAAGATTTTTCAATGCCGAGAAACTCGATCAGAGAGTAAAAAAGGCGTAAGGTTTACAATGGTGTAAAATTAAAATGGGATATACCGGGCTAGGATTCGAGTTACAGGAACAAGGTCCAAACCAACCACCCAAGAATGGAATCGTCGAGCAAAAACACTTGACAACCTCCTAGAAGCAGCTTTTCTTGCCACCAGACCTTTCTCCATCAATTAGAAATCTGATGCCGTCAATAAACACATTCCTTAAATTGTAGCCATTTGTTGAGTGTTTTTTTTGTGTCTAATCCGCATATATATCACCATTGCCCTTGATTTTCTTGACTGTATATCTCTTATAAGTCAACATATACACGTGTGATTTAGTTTACGATGATTTTTCAATGCCGAGAACCTCGATCAGAGAATAAAAAAGGCGTAAGGTTCACAATGGTGTAAAATTAAAATGGGATATATCGGGCTAGGATTCGAGTTACGGGAACAAGGTCCAAACCAACCACCCATGAATGGAATCGTCGAGCGAAAACACTTGACAACCTCCTAAAAGCAGTTTTTCTTGCCACCAGACCTTTCTCCATCAATTAGGAATCTGATGCCGTCAATAAACACATTCCTTAAATTGTAGCCATTTATTGAGTGTTTTTTTTTTGTGTCTAATCCGAATATATATCACCATTGCCCTTGATTTTTTTGACTGTATATCTGTTAAATGTCAACATATACACATGTGATTTAGTTTACGAAGATTTTTCAATGCCGAGAACCTCGATCAGAGAGTAAAAAAGGCTTAAGGTTCACATTGGTGTAAAATTAAAATGGGATATACCGGGCTAGGATTCTCGTTACAGGAACAAGGGCCAAACCAACCACCCAAGAATGGAATCGTCGAGCGAAAAAACTTGACAACCTCCTAGAAGCAGCTTTTCTTGCTACCAGAGCTTTCTCCATCAATTAGGAATCTGATGCCGTGACTAAACACATTCCTTAAATTGTAGCCATTTGTTGAGTGTTTTTTTTGGTGTCTAATCCGCATGTATATCACAATTGCCCTTGATTTTCTTGACTGTATATCTCTTAAATGTCAACATATACACGTGTGATTTAGTTTACGAAGATTTTTCAATGCCGATAAACCTCGATCAGAGAGTAAAAAAGGCGTAAGGTTCACAATGGTGTAAAACTAAAATGGGATATACCGGGCTAGGATTCGCATTACACGAACAAGGGCCAAACCAACCACCCAAGAATGGAATCGTCGAGCAAAACACTTGACAACCTCCTAGAAGCAGCTTTTCTTGCCACCAGACCTTTCTCGATCAATTAGGAATCTGATACCGTCACTAAACACATTCCTTAAATTGTAGCCATTTGTTGAATGTTTTTTTTTGTGTGTCTAATCCGCATATATATCACCATTGCCCTTTATTTTCTTAACTGTATATCTCTTAAATGTCAACATATACACGTGTGATTTAGTTTATGAAGATTTTTCAATGCCGAGAAACTCGATCAGAGAGTAAAAAAGGCGTAAGGTTCACAATGGTGTAAAATTAAAATGGGATATACCGGGCTAGGATTCGAGTTACAGGAACAAGGTCCAAACCAACCACCCAAGAATGGAATCGTCGAGCAAAAACACTTGACAACCTCCTAGAAGCAGCTTTTCTTGCCACCAGACCTTTCTCCATCAATTAGGAATCTGATGCCGTCAATAAACACATTCCTTAAATTGTAGCCATTTGTTGAGTGTTTTTTTTTGTGTCTAATCCCCATATATATCACCATTGCCCTTGATTTTCTTGACTGTATATCTCTTATATGTCAACATATACACGTGTGATTTAGTTTACGATGATTTTTCAATGCCGAGAACCTCGATCAGAGAATAAAAAAGGCGTAAGGTTCACAATGGTGTAAAATTAAAATGGGATATATCGGGCTAGGATTCGAGTTACAGGAACAAGGGCCAAACCAACCACCCATGAATGGAATCGTCGAGCGAAAACACTTGACAACCTCCTAGAAGCAGCTTTTCTTGCCACCAGACCTTTCTCCGTCTATTAGGAATCTGATGCCGTCACTAAACACATTCCTTAAATTGAAGCCATTTGTTGAGTGTTTTTTTTTTTTTGTGTCTAATCCGCATATATATCACCATTGTGTAGGTCCCCTTGATGTATGGATCTTTCACAGAATTGTCTTTCCAATCAAGAGTGCGGAATCCTCTGATCAGAATATAGCAGAAAACGTCTAGGAACAGAAATCAGCAATTCACTTTCAAACCGGATCTTTATTGATTAACTATCAAAATGATTACAATCAATCAAGATCCCTAACCACACACAATTTCGTCCAAGCCTAAAGTCACTCACGAAATTGCTCTCACACACACTGTTTTGGCTGATTAACCTAAACCCTAAAGCCTAACCTTGTTTATATAACACAAGGTTTGCTATTTGGGCTAAGGGTTCCTACATGGGCAAGCCCATTTCGTCCCCCTAGACCCAATATGGGTTTTGTTTAGCCCAAACTCTATTATTTCACTAATACAAAGCTAAACCCGCTAACTATTTATCGTTTAACTAATTACAAGATATCCAAAGACCAAATCTAAGCTGTTGTCACAAACATGCACCAACACATTGCCCTTGATTTTCTTGACTGTATATCTCTTAAATGTCAAAATATACACGTGTGATTTAGTTTACGAAGAGTTTTCAATGCCGAGAACCTCGATCAGAGAGTAAAAAAGGTGTAAGGTTCACAATGGTGTAAAATTAAAATGGGATATACCGGGATAGGATTCGAGTTATCTTGCAATCTTCATGTAATCTTGCACTGTCTTTGGTCTTTGGATAGCTTCAGCTTCAATAGCCTCTGTCAGCAGCAACAGACTCCCCCTAAGCTGATGCATCCAATCACCAAATCTTCAAAAACTTTAGCGTTTGAGTAAACTCCAGTTCCGCATTTGTATCGCAATCTTCAAACTCTTCAACTTGTATGCAATATAGAAAGGAGGTTCTACCATGCATCCAATCAAACTCTCATCTTCACAGCAACTTCTCACTTTAACTTCTCAGCAACACACTGCTTCAATCTATATACTATAAAATAAACATCTCGAGAAACCATAAGAATTTTTCAACAAAGTTAAATAAATTATTATTATTCAAGAGATTATATCACAGATTAAGCATTTTCAACTTATCACAAACACGCAAAACTTTTTAATCACACCCTATAACCCGCATGATTTAAAATTTTGAACGCACTTTCCAACACCGTCTCCCCCTATCAGTAACAATTCCTCCAAGAATAACAGTTTTCCGTACGTTAAGAATTTTAAACAGAAAAATAACACTATTTTGGATTTTTATATTTTCTGAAAGCAAGTAAATACAAAAGCAATAAACACTCTATTTTAGTGAGAATCACTGATAAGAAGATCATATCAGCACAATCAAACTGTTTTCACACTATTAGAGAATTCTTTATTTAATTTTTCGTGAAAAGCAATCCAAGACGATTACCAGTATGTTTGTCCTCTTAAACAAAATGCATGAACATTTCAAGTACCTTTACCGTATGATACATTAAGGTAATATTATTACTGATATATTAGTGTGTCCCACTTCAGGATATACCCCCGCGATCAAGGTATGCACAAAGATTCATCGTAGTAGGTGAGTATACTGAATTCTTCCGTTTTATTTTTCAACGTTTAGATACTTGGTGAACAGGTCAGTACTTCCGTACAACAAAGAGACCAAAATATCTAACGAGGGCTATGACAAATACCATTTTTGGTACGATTTATGCATTTTGCACATTTTTTAATAACTCTCTATGAGAGCTTCTTCATTTATGGGTTTTGGCATTTTTTGCTCTTTTAAGATATCCTGGGTGTGCCTAGGTCAGCATGTATCTGGATGCAGCAGAAGGACACCCCTGATATCCCCAGATGAAATAACAGTATAAAGACCCAAAACTTCAGATTTTGGCAATCTATCAACGCAAGATTTAAGGTCATTAAACCATACACCATTGATGTGTTCCCCACTCATACCCAGTTGTATTTAAGTTTATATCACATTGGTACGTTGATTATTTCATGCTTTTTGCCTACTGGTACATCATATGATGAAGCTGCTATCACACTTAAGCAATTTAATTCATTTTCAGTGTGACAGTCTAACTTGCCGATGTACTATCATTTCTCCTTTTTCACACAGTGAACTCATTTTTGATTTTCTATTTATTTTTAAGTTTTTGATTTTTCAATGTTTTTGTATTTTTGATTTTTAAGAAAGCAGTAAACTATTTACAAAAATTCTTCTGAAAAACCAGTTATTCAGGATTCCTCATCCCGTTGAGTTCGACTAAATGTTCAAAGCGAGCCCTGTCAAAAGCTTTAGTATAAAGATCTGCCAGGTTATCTAGTGTGTCAACTCGATGTAACTCAATTAGTCTATTTTCAGCACAATCACGTATAAAATGATGACGTATGTCAATATGTTTTGTGCGACTGTGTTTCACGGGATTATTTGTTATAGAAATTGTGGCATTATTGTCTATCATAATAGGAGTACGAGTGAAATCCAAACCGTAATCGCGCATCTGCTGTTGTATCCAGAGAACCTCAGAGCAGCAGCTACCCGCAGCAATATATTCAGCTTCACACGTAGAGGTAGACACACAAGATTGCTTCTTGCATTACCAAGACATAATCCTGCCTCCTAAGAACTGACAACCACCTGTTGTAGACTTCATGTTTGACTTACATCCTCCAAAGTCTGAGTCAGTGTAAGCAACAAAATTCATATCACTATCAGCTGGATACCACAACCCAAGTTTAGGTTTCCCCTTCAAGTAACGAAGAATACGCTTCGCTGCTTTCATGTGTGACTCTTTTGGATTAGCCTGATATCTGGCACACAAGCATACGGCAAACATGATGTCAGGTCTTGAAGCAGTCAAGTACATTAGAGAACCAATCATCGCCCTGTATTGAGTAGGATCAACATCTTCAGTACTTTCATGATCTGGGCCAAGATTGTGATTTTCACATATGGGTTTGTTGAAAGTAGAGCAATCATTCATCTTGAACCGACTCAAAATGTCATACACATACTTTGTTTGATGAATAAACATCCCATCCTCCTTCTGTTCAACTTGTAATCCCAGAAAGTAAGACAGCTCACCCATAGCGCTCATTTCGAACTTACTCTTCATCACCTGCTCGAACTCTTTACACATGTTTTCATCTGATGACCCAAAGATGATGTCATCCATGTACACCTGTACTAGCAGAAAATCTTCCTTCTTCCTCTTGATGAACAGTGTACTATCAATCTGACCTCTTTCAAAACCATTCTTAATCAGATGTGTAGACAGTGTCTCGTACCACGCCCTGGGAGCTTGATGTAATCCATACAAAGCCTTATCAAGTTTGTAAACCCGATCTGGATAGTCTGGATCAACGAACCCATTTGGTTGTGAGACATACACCACTTCTTGGACTTTCCCATAAAGAAACGCACTCTTCACGTCTAGTTGATAAACTTTGAAGCCCTTGAATGTTGCGAAAGCTAGAAACAAACGAATTGCCTCCAACCTTGCCACTGGTGCAAACACTTCATTGTAATCAATCCCTTCTTGCTGATTAAAACCTTTTACCACCAATCGAGCCTTGTTTCGCGTCACTATCCCTCTGTCATCCTTCTTGCACTTAAACACCCACTTAGTGCCTATCTCTCTTTCACCTTTAGGAAGGTCAACTAACTCCCAAACCTTCAACTTCGCAAACCTGGCCAATTCTTCTTGCATAGCTTCAACCCATGAATTGTCTTTAAGAACCATATGAATGTTCTTCGGCTCCTCTTGGGAAATAAAGCAACTATACAAGCACTCGTTCACTATCCCAGTCTTCTCAATCGAAACAAATAATCCAGAATTCGCTGCTATGCTCCTTCTTGTCTGAACACCTGCAGTAGGATCTCCAAGTGTCATATCAACTGGATGATCTATATTTGCTCGTGTAGTAGCAACAGTATCCATTTCTAAATTATCACCCAGGTTTGATCCAACCTCCCCATGAATATTCTGATTCGCAAATGGATTAATGAAATCCTCCCCCTCGATGGGTTCAGAGTCACAATCACTTGAATCAGGATCAGCAGCACCTTGGGAAGTTTCTGGAGCATCTGTCATATCAACATTCGATCTAGGCATGAACTCGCCTTCATCGTCTCCACTTATCACTGTTTGAATCAGCTGAGATTCATCTGCATCAGAAAACTAAGGAATATTAAATGATTTAAAAGTGCTTTCATAATCATATAATATAGCAGGTCCACTCGTTGATTGTCGAGGTTTGTAGGAAGTAATTTCCACATTAAACACAACCTCAATTTTACCAGTTTTTAGATTAAAAACCCTTTTATTCGGTGTGCCAGGCACGTAACCTAGAAAGTAGCCATCGTCAGCCACCTCACCGAATTTTTGTTTATCTTTATTTCGCACAATGGTGTAGGGTAATCCAAATGGTTCAAAGCCTTCTAAGTTTGGTTTCTTGTTAAACATCAATTCATGACAAGTTTTATTAAAATGTTTAACAGTCAAAACTTTGTTTAGGACGTAGCAAGCTGTATTCACAGCTTCTCCCCAGAAAAGAACTGGTAGCTTTGAATCTGAAAGCATCGTCCTAGCGGCTTCAATCAACGTCCTGTTTTTCCTCTCAGCGACTCCATTTTGTTGAGGTGTATAAGGAGCAGAATATTGATGTTCAATTCCCTTTCGAAGACAGTAGAGATCCAGAATTTGATTCTTGAACTCCGTGCCATTATCACTCCTTATCCTCTTGATCTTTGCATCATGGACGTTTTCCAATTTCGTAAAAAGATCTATCAACATTTCTGCTGTCTCATCTTTTGTACCTAAAAAGAAAACCCATGAATACCGTGAGTAATCATCAGTGACAACTAAACAATAGTACTTTCCACCTATGCTCCTCACATTCACTGGACCGAACAAATCCATGTGAAGTAATTCATAAGGGGCATCTATGGAATTTACTGTTTTTGATTTGTGAGGTTTCTTATGTTGTTTTCCCTTTTGACATGGAAGACATTTATCTTCCACATGAAACCTCTGCATTGGCACCCCTTTCACTAGCTCATTTTTAACAAGGTAATTCATTTTTCGATAGTGAATATGGGCCATGCGTCTATGCCACAACATCGATTCAGCTTCAGATGCTTTTGATAGTAAACACGCCACCACAGCAGTTGGATCCTTAGCACCCATGTCCATGACATAAGTGTCATTTCTCCTTGGCGCTCTCATCACTATCCAATCGTCCGGAATCTTCAAACCTGGTTTCAACACTAATGCTTCATTCTTGGTAAAATGGACCGAGTAACCCTTGTCGCAGACTTATGACACACTCATCAGATTGTGTTTAAGCTGCTCCATATAGTTCACTTTGTCCAGTGTGATCTTCCCATTGGTCACTTTTCCTCGTCCTGTAATTCTACCACCTTTAGCACCCGCAAAATTCACATTTCCACCATCATAATCTTCAAATTCAGTCAACAATCTCGCATCCCCCGTCATGTGCCTGGAGCAGCCACTATCAAGATACCATAAGTTGATAATCCTCCTTAGCAGCTCCTGCACACACCAACCAAGAAATTAGTTAGATTGGGGGACCCAAGCCTTAATGGTCTTGGGTCGTCCAAATTCACCAACCACTGGAACATCCATCCAATATCCATTACTCCTAACTGGAGTCTTGGATCTCAGACCTGTTGATGGAATTTGATTTTGATTTCCACTAGGTCTATGGTCCTGAGGGTTCCTATATGTATTTGGACTATTTGACCTTTGAAAATTTTGTTTTGATACCTTGAATTTTGATTCCAAGAAGCATTATTGTTGTAATTTCGAAAGCCATTGTTATAAAAAGTTCGACCACCATCATTTTGGTATCGATTTTGATATTGACCTTGACTTCTGAAATTATTTGAATTATTATTGTTCATTCTTGGTGAACTGCTTCTAGGTCTCTCATATCTGCCTGGTGGAGATCTAGGCTGAAATCTTGGTTGATTTCTTTGAAAACGAGGAACTTGTTGAGTTCCTTTTTCAGCCTTATCTTCACCAACAGCAACATTTTCTGGTTGCTTAGGAGCAGATTTCTTTGGAGAGTTGGACTCCTTCTCCTGTTTATCACCACTATTCTCTGGTGACTTCTCTCTCTTCCTCTCACTCACTTGTGCTTCACTCTTTTTGTTAGGACAGCAGCTTGCTACATGTCCCTTGGTGTGACATTTGAAGCACAATCTCTTTTTCGAAGACTTCTTCTCAGAAGCCTTTGAACTAGATTCGGGATTTGATGATGATGCCTTAGAAGGATTTTCTTTAGTTTGCTTAATTTCAGCTTTTTCAATGTTCTTATTTTTAGCAAACTCTACATTAGATTCGTTTTCAATAACAGTTGTTTCGTCTTTCATGTCACCTCCTTGAACAAAATTAACACTTTTAACAAAAGTTGGATTTTTATTCTTAGGATGTGATGTTTTCTTTTTCAAAACAGGTTTGCTATTATTATCCTTCTTAGCATCAGCAGTCTCAAACACATTTCCTTGACTTGATGTGGAACTACTTGGTGATGTTGACCCAAAGTTCATGAGCTCATCTTTATTAGGCAAGAAAGAATAGTCATGACTAACAGGAGGTGGAACTTCATTGAAACCATGGAATCCCACACTGGTTTTGTCATTACTTTTCTTCAAGCCACCCATCATGTGTTTCATAACAAAAGTAGAGTCCCTGAATTGACCTAATTTCTTTTCAAGTTCTACAATTTTGAGTTGTGCATCTGACAACTCTTTGCATTTTTCAGAAATCTCTTTTGTTTTCTCAGCCATCATTTCATGAGCTAAGTCTATGACTTGAAGTTTTTCATTTAATTTGCAGGTTACAACTTCAATTTTACTTTCATGACCTTTTATTTTCTTCAAGTATGAGGATTCATTTCTTTTAGCAAAAAAGTTTGCTTCTTTTATGTTAGACATCTCGCTCACCAGACTTTGGTTTTGTGTTGACAACCTGTCAACCTCACCCTGTAGTTCACGACATTTTAAACACACAGAATTAGATTGTACCTCTCCTGTTTGTTTGTCAAGATTGGCCATGAGGGCCGCAAGCTGAGCTTTCACTCTGTGGTATTCAGCTTCCTTTTCATAGTCAGACTTTAGCTTTTCTTCTTCAGCATCCTGTGTCTGATCACCCTTCTTCTCTTCAGCTTTACTCTCTATTTTCACCTCAGCCTCAGCATCACTTTTCTTCTCAACTTTAACATCATCTACTGTAGCTTCACCATCATCAATTGGCGTTATCTCTGCCATGAATGCCTGAGTGACATTGTCATCATTCTCCAAGTGAACACTCCAGTCATATGAACCTTCTCTAGCAGTAGATATCAGCGCTCTCGAGTTAGAGTTGTTTGAAGCATTCCTATTATTTGAACTCTGACTCGAAGTCTCCTGCTTTTGTTTTTGACATTCCCTAGCAAAATGCCCATAACTTTGACAGTTGAAGCATCTCACTTTGGTCTTATCCAAACCAACCGTCTTTCCTATAAACTTCCTTCCTATTCGGTTCATAAATCTCTTCACTCTTCTAGTAATCATGGCCATTTGCCACTGCAAATCCATATCTTCAAGATCATCAGGGTCAATCTGATCGTAATCTTCATCTAAAGTGGCAGGATCAGATATCTTCCCCTGAATGTAGTTTTCATAGGAAGCAACAAATGAAGCAAGTAGAGCTAGATGCTCTTCAGCAGACTTCACACTCATTGGCATCGACTTAACACCACTACTATGCTTAGAACCTGATGTTCTCTTGGCTCCTGATGATCCTCCTGAAGCAGCTACAAAACACACATCACCATCTTCATTCAATGTGACCTGCTCATTCTCACACGAAAGAAAAGCAGTAGCAGAGTCGCTAGAAGCGTTGTGAGATGAAGAAGATGTAAGCCCATTGTAAATCGCTAGATCTTGAACCTGATCATATCCAGTGTCTTTCTTCTTCATACTGAGCTCATAAGCTCTCAGCTTGCCAACTACTTCTTCAAGCTCTTTTGTCTCATAATCTGCTTCTCCCTTGATCATGAGAGTGTAGATATCCCACTTGGTAGGTAAGGCATCGAGCAGCTTGTCATTCTTTTCAACGTCAGTATAGCACTCTATCTCATAATTATCCATTTCCGACATCAGATGGTAGTATCGAGTGATGATGTCCTCAAGTGACTCATGTTTCATGAACTTGAAAACAACAAACTGCTTCTTCAGTAGATCAACTTTGTTTTTCTTAACATTTTCATTTCCAGCATATCTTTTCTCTAATGCATCCCACATATCCTTTGAGTTTGTGTACTTCTTGAAAGTATGCTTGATGCTATCAGTTAAGGACATTTTGATTGCATCCAAGGCTCTCTTTTCAGCCTCATACATCTTTTTATCAGCATCTTCCATGTTCACATAAGCAGTTCTACGAGGTCTGCCCTCAAAGTCGTGTGTAGGGTTTGTGTACCCATCTTCAATACAAATCCACATTCATGTGTCTTGATATTCAATGAAGGATTGAAAACGATCCTTCCATGTCAAATAATTCTCCACCTTCATCATCTTAGGTGGTTTGTTGGTAGTGCCAACCTCATGCTCCATCTTCAACAGCTCATTCAAAGTAGACATGTTCGACATTTTAACGTAAACAGACTGTTAAAACCGTAAATAATATCTCCGAAAACAGTGGTTACCAAATTACACCGTTAGAATCATCTCGAAAAGACGAATCCAATGATATCTAAGGTGGTTTTTTTTTCTAAAAATGCAAGGAATTCGACGGTGCAAACGGTTCTGTCAAACGAGCTACTGATCAATTTCAATTTTCGAAAACGTGAATTATTTCTTACGCTTGCCAGAAAATTTTCCACCACTTTAAATATGTTGTTAATTTCGCTGGGTTAAGTTCGCTAGTTAGTCAATTAAATTCGCTGGTCTGTTACTAGTTCAATTTCGCTGGTCCAGGTTCGCTGGTCAAATTCACTGCCAAATTCGCGGTCTATTTTCTCTATTACGACGACCAGTAAAGTCGCCGAAAACCGTAATAATTTCGTTGTGGAAAATTATACGGTTACCAAAGTCGCCTTTGGATTTAACTTCGCCGATAAATTTGCTGGTCTCAGTTAATTTCGCAGGTCTATCAAATTCGCGGGTTCTGTAAAATTGGAAACTTAATCTTCTCAGAATTCAGCAGATTTCGTATCAATTTCCTGCAAAATCGAACAAGCAAATTAGCAGACTTTTGGCAAAAAATTGATGAGCCTAATGAAGAACACGAAGACAGTCTTCGAATCTTCAAGGAAATCAGCCAAAACTTTTTCCAGAATCAACAAAGTTTTCACAGAAATCCTGCAAAATAGCAAAATCAAACACACAAACTGATCAAACACAAATAAATTCGCAGAAGATTATCAAAAACTCAAAAATTTCAAAAACCCTAATTTTTCAGTTTCAAAATTTTTTGAAAAACTTCCTGTTTCTGCAGCAACCAATTCTGAACCGAGCCTTCAAGAGCCTAATGCTCTGATACCAATTGTAGGTCCCCTTGATGTATGGATCTTTCACAGAATTGTCCTTCCAATCAAGAGTGCGGAATCCTCTTGATCAAAATATAGCAGAAAACGTGTAGGAACAGATATCAGCAATTCACTTTCAAACCGGATCTTTATTGATTAACTATCAAACTGATTACAATCAATCAAGATCCCTAACCACACACAATTTCGTCCAAGCCTAAAGTCTCTCACGAAATTGCTCTCACACACACTGTTTTGACTGATTAACCAAAACCCTAAAGCCTAACCTTGATTATATAACACAAGGTTTGCTATTTGGGCTAAGGGTTCCTATGTGGGCAAGCCCATTTCGTCCCCCTAGACCCAATATGGGTTTTGTTTAGCCCAAACTCAATTATTTCACTAATACAAAGCTAAACCCGCTAACTATTTATCGTTTAACTAATTACAAGATATCCAAAGACCAAATCTAAGCTGTTGTCACAAACATGCACCAACACATTGCCCTTGATTTTCTTGACTGTATATCTCTTAAATGTCAAAATATACACGTGTGATTTAGTTTACGAAGAGTTTTCAATGCCGAGAACCTCGATCATAGAGTAAAAAAGGCGTAAGGTTCACAATGGTGTAAAATTAAAATGCGATATACCGGGCAAGGATTCGAGATACAGAACAAGGGCCAAACCAACCACCCAAGAAAGGAATCGTGGAGCGAAAACACTTGACAACCTCCTAAAAGCAGCTTTTCTTGACACCAGACCTTTCTCCATCAATTAGGAATCTGATGTCGTCACTAAACACATTCCTTAAATTGTACCCATTTGTTGAGTGTTTTTTTTGTCTAATCCGCATATATATCACCATTGCCCTTGATTTTCTTGATTGTATATCTCTTAAATGTCAACATATATACGTGTGATTTAGTTTATGAAGAGTTTTCAATGCCGAGAACCTCGATCCGAGAGTAAAAAAGACGTAAGGTTCACAATGGTGTAAAATTAAAATGGGATAGACCGGGCTAGGATTCGAGTTACAGGAACAAGGGCCAACCCAACCATCCAAGAATGGAATCGTCGAGCGAAAACACTTGACAACCTCCTAGAAGCAGCTTTTCTTCCCACCAGACCTTTCTCCATCAATTAGGAATCTGATGCCGTCACTAAACACATTCCTTAAACTGTAGCAATTTGTTGAGTGTTTTTTTTTGGTGTCTAATCCACATATATATCACCATTGCCCTTGATTTTCTTGATTGTATATCTCTTAAATGTCAACATATACACGTGTGATTTAGTTTACGGATATTTTTCAATGCCGAGAACCTCGATCAGAGAGTAAAAAAGGCGTAAGGCTCACAATGCTGTAAAATTAAAATGGGATATACCGGGCTAGGATTCAAGTTACAGGAACAAGGGCCAAACCAACCACCCAAGAATGGAATCGTCGAGCGAAAACACTTAACAACCTTATAGAAGCAGCTTTTCTTGCTACCAGAGCTTTCTCCATCAATTAGGAATCTGATGCCGTCACTAAACATATTCCTTAAATTGTAGCCAAATGTTGGGTGTTTTTTTTTGTGTCTAATCCGCATATATATCACCATTTCAATTGATTTTCTTGACTGTATATCTCTTAAATGTCAACACATACACGTGTGATTTAGTTTACGATGATTTTTCAATGCCGAGAACCTCGATCAGAGATTAAAAAAGGCGTAAGGATCACAATGGTGTAAAATTAAAATGGGATATATCGGGCTAGGATTTGAGTTACAGGAACAAGGGCAAAACCAACCACCAAGAATGGAATCGTTGAGCGAAAACACTTGACAACCTCCTAGAAGCTGCTTTTCTTGCCACCAGACCTTTTTCCATCAATTAGGAATCTGATGCCGTCACTAAACACATTCCTTCAATTGTAGCCATTTGTTTAGTGTTTTTTTTATGTCTAATCCGCATATATATCACCATTGTCCTTGATTTTCTTGACTGTATATCTCTTAAATGTAAACATATACACATGTGATTTAGCTTACAAAGATTTTTGAATGCCGAGAACCTCGATCAGAGAGTAAAAATGGCGTAAGGTTCACAATGGTGTAAAATTAAAATGGGATATACCGGGCTAGGATTCGCGTTACAGGAACAAGGGCCAAACCAACCACCCAAGAATGGAATCGTCGAGCGAAAACACTTGACAACCTCCTAGAAGCAGCTTTTCTTGCCACCAGACCTTTCTCCATCAATTAGGAATCTGATGCCGTCACTAAACACATTCCTTAAATTGTAGCCATTTGTTGAATGTTTTTTTTTTGGTGTCTAATCCGCATATATATCACCATTGTCCTTGATTTTCTTGGTTGTATATCTCTTAAATGTCAACATATACACGTGTGATTTAGTTTACGAAGAGTTTTCAATGCTGAGAACCTCGATCAGAGAGTAAAAAAGGCGTAAGGTTCACAATGGTGTAAAATTAAAATGGGATATACCGGGCTAGGATTCGAGTCACAGTGTTGGGATTGAACCCTACCAAAGGAACAGATAATTAAAGCCAAAACTGGATCAGAGCAGTGGATCCAGAATAAGCAGATGTTATATATATAAATCTCTCCCCCTGACATCTGCTGGCCTCCTATCTACTGATCGTACAAACTTCTGACCTACAAACTGCTGATCAAGTAAAAGACTGATGAAAGATTAAAGCTCTGTTGTTCAATCTACTTACTTGAGTCAAGCTCTGCTGATCATTACAAGTACTGCTGAATTCACATCAGTGGAAGGATGCAGTAGTAGTTTAGATGTCTTTATGTAATGAAATGTAATAACAGTAGTTAGCATAGCAGAGGTTGTATAGATCAGAGGTTAGAGTTTGTTAGGAGGTTAGATGTCACTTTAATTGTGACGTCAGCTTAGATGCTTCAGTGGTTTGCTCGTGCCTATAAATAGAACAGTGCTCTGTACTGTTCTATTAGCTCTTTCACTATCTTCTTCCGGCACGAACAAATACTGTCAGCTCAGGCTGAGGGGGAGTTTGTTGCATACGTGCAAATTGTAATCGTTGTTGAAATTAAATTCAAACATTCGGTTCAATGTTAAACTTGTATGTTAAAAGCAATTCTCCTGTTTGATTGTGAAAAGTCTGCTTCCATCTTAATTCCGCTGCACAACTCATTCATCTTCATTTTAATTCAAACCTAAAACACAATCAAAACCAAACTCAGATCCTAACAATTGGTATCAGAGCTTGGACAGTCAAATTTGATTTAACAATCATTTTGACATAAATAGTTCAGCTCATAATCGTTGATACTGATAGTTTGTTCGTTTGTTGAAAAACAGAGTAAGGTTTAATCACCATCAAAGTTGATTAATCAGTACATGTAAAACAACCAGGATGACGTCACAATCACAAGATGATAAGAATAACATTGGCTCTCTTTTCAAACCACCTATGCTTAAACGAAATGAATACAACATCTGGCAGAGAAGGATGGGTCACATCCTTGCTCAACAGAACACTGGATGTTGGAGGTCTGTTGTTTTTGGTCCCCATATTCCTATGGTGCCAAGTGCTGAGGATGTAAAGAAGTTCATACCTAAACCATCTGAAAACTATATTGAAACTGATTTTCAAAAGTTTGAACTCGATGCCAAAGCATTTAGCATCATAGCATCCGCATTACCCAATGAGATCTATGCTGGACTGTTACATTGTAACAGTGCCAAAGAGCTATGGGATGCACTGATGGAACATTTTGGGGGAACAGAAGTCATTGAAAACAACAGGGTAATTCTGAATCAGCAGTATGAAACATTTTGTCACATTAAGGGTGAATCATTGACTCAGCAGTTTAAACGGTTCAGTTGTCTCATTAGTGAACTAAGGCTTGTTAAAGTAACATTTCCAAATTCAACTCAAAATAGCAGGTTCCTTAGATCACTACCAGAAAATTGGGATACCATTGCATTTGTTACTAGAAACTCTGCTGAGTTCAAAGATCTGACCCTGGCCCAACTTCATGGTAGACTCCTGACCTATGAAAGGGAGTTAAACCAGAAAAACAAGTTGCAAGAGTCTGGCAAAGTTTCTGATGATTATTCATTTGGTAGCACATCTCTTTTTGGTCAGGAAGAATCTGGTAGCAGTAGTAAGGATCAGGGTTATGATCACTTTATTGATATAACTGCTGGTGGAAATTTCAACAACCCTGATTCTCACTCTGCCAATTATGCTTTTACTGCAAATTGTGAAAACCAGATGTCAGATAACTTGTGTTTTGAACTCAATGATTTGCAACACTTTGATCCCACTGACTTAGAAGAAATGGACATTTTGCATCAATTGGCTTTGCTTAGTGTAAGAACAAGCAAATTCTATAAAAGAACAGGGAGAAAATTCCCAGGGTTACATGGGAATTTAAAAGTGGGGTTGGATAAGTCAAAAATTAAGTGCTATAAGTGCAATAGGCTAGGTCATTTTGCTAGGGAATGCAGGAGTCAAACCACTGGTCCAATAATCACTCATCCCAGCTCAAACCCTAGACCACAATAGCAAAGCACTGTGCACTATACCCAATATACCCCTGCTGCCCATGTTAACACTACTCACTATGCTGCAACCCCTGTGCCTATACATTATGTTCAAACCACTGTTCCACAAATTCAGTATGTTCAAACCCCTGTCCCTCAGGCACAAGTGCAACCTGTTGCACCTCAACAAGCTGTTCCAACAGTGGTACAACCAGATCAACAAATCTTTTTCACCCAAGGTTTTGTTGACTGGAGCAGCATGCCTGATGAGCTTGGTGATGAAAATTTTGCACTCAATACTTTTAATGATCCTTCTAATGATGAATTTTGTTTGATGGCATTAGAGTCAATACCAGAAGGGGTAGAAACTGATGGTGAACAGCTAAGGGATGAAACAGTGGATAAAGTGGCTGAAGCAGTGGTTACTGCAGTTGCTGGTGAACTACTGCTGGGAGAAAAATCAGAAACCCTGATTGAACCACTGTCTGACCCCTGGTCAAAAGATGACAAAGAAGAAAAGGAAGAGAAGAGAGCTGATGAAGAAGGTGATTATAAATGTGATTGTGCCATGATGGCTGCTGCTAAGGTAACGCCTCAAGTTCTTGAAAAACTGTGTTCACACCAATGCATTATTGCATTTGCTAACATCAAAGAGGTAAATGAAAACCTTAGGGATAAAGTCTTATCTGATGAAGTCAAATTTGAAAAGTCATTAAAAGAACTTAGAAACAAATTGGCTGAAAAAGATAAAGAAATCAGCGGTCTCAAAGAAGAGCAAAGCATAACCAAGACTCAACTTCAAACTATGGTAGAAAAATATCAAGTTTGCAAAAAGGAGTTGGAGTCTACCCAGATCACCTGTGAAAGATGGGTTGAATCTTGTAAAGGGTACGAGGTTATGCTTGAGAAACAGCTTGAAAGCAATGTCAAGTTTGGTGTAGGATATAGAAAATATGATAATCTTGTAAACACTGCTTGAAAACAAGCTGGTTCATATGAAACTAAACCAACAAACAAGAATGGCCAAGAAGTGAAAATCACTGATAAACTTGGTAACAAAATCACACTTGAGAGACCAGTGGGATCCTCTACTTTTGAGGAAATTGAGAAATACCAATTTAAACCCACATGGTCTGACGAGTATGACATTCTTGAAAATTTTAAACCCATGGATTTCACAACCACTGATGGTGTTAAAGCTCCAAAGGCAAAAGTCATTCCTCTCAAGGACATCCCAGCAGAGGTTAAAAACTCTGTTGCAAAGGAGTCTGAAAAGAGAAAGAAGAGAGAAAAAATCAAAAACCTGTTTTGTGAATTTTGTGAAAAAAGGAATCATCTAACAAAAGATTGTTTCCATTTAAAAGCATATGACTTAAACAAAACAAGTGTCATTGAACCTGCTGAAAGCTGCATCATCTGTGGTAAACCAAACCACAAAACTCAAGAATGTGTGTATCTTAAAAACTTTGATGTAAAAGAGAATGATTACACTGCTAAAACATCCTTAAGTCCATCAACATCATCTGTCAAATTCACCAAAAATCAACCACTGTTTGTGCCAGTCCGTCCAAACAGCTGAATCAAGCATCTGTCCAAAGAGATGTTCAAGTGACTGATGCCCCCCTGCCAACCAATTCAGAAAAGGCAAGGGACAATCATCTTACCAAAGGATTCCACACGTTTATGAGACCTACAAAAGGCCCTCTAAACCTAGAGTGAACAGGCATCCTTTTGGGTATCAACAGGTGATTGGTCAAAACCCACAACAGTGGTTAGAAAGAAATAGTCCTAAAACTGTCCAAACCCCTGACCTAACCACTGTCCATCAATTTGCATCTATACCAGACACTGTTGAGACCCCATCAAAAGCCTTATTGGCTTTGGAGACCCTAATGAACTAATCCTTTTACTTCATGTGCAGGGAGCTTCTACATGCTTAGATAGTCTTTGGTATGTAGATAGTGGAGGCTCCAGGCACATGACAGGATGTAAAGCCCTTCTCAAAGATTTCAAAATTCATGGAGGGGGTGATATATCCTTTGGTAATAATAGTAAAGGGAAAGTTCTGGGGTCTGGTACAGTACAGTCTGGAAATGTAAAATTTGAAAATGTCAATCTGATAGACAATCTAAAATTCAACCTCCTAAGTGTTTCACAAATGAGTGATAAGGGGTATGGGTCATTCTTCACAAAGGAGTGTTGTAGGATTGTTAGACCAGAAATGGTTGAAAAGATTGAAGCGATAATAAAAGCTGGAAAAACAAAACTTGTTGCTCAAAGAAGTGGCAATGTTTATGTTGTTGATATGTCAAAAGAGTGTCCCAGAACTGATGCCTGTCTGTTCTCAGCTGCCTCTAACAAAGAGACAGAACTTTGGCACAGAAGATTGGGGCACACAAATCTCATGACAATCACTGAAATTTCAAAAAATGGCTTGGTAAGAGGCTTACCACAAAAATTGTTTTCATGTCCTGAGCATTGTGTTTCCTGTTTAAAAGGAAAACAGCATAAAAGCTCCTTTAAGTCCATTGAAGAGTCCAAAACAACCCAGTGTTTGCAAATGCTGCACATGGATTTGTTTGGCCCAGTTCAAGTCATGAGTCTTAAGAAAAACAGACATTGTTTGGTTATTATTGATGACTTCTCTAGATTTGCATTGACTTTCTTTTTACACTCTAAAGATGAGACTGCAGGCATTTTTCAAGACTTTGTGACACAGGTTGAAAAGCAATTTGACCTTCCAGTAAAAGTCTTCAGAAGTGACAATGGCACAGAATTCAAAAATAAGGAGTTGGATGCCTTCTGTGTGAAGAAAGGGATTGTAAGGTAGTACAGCATCCCTAGAACACCAGAGGAAAATGAGGTAGTTGAGAGAAAGAACAGGACACTGATTGAAGCAGCTAGGACCATGCTTGCTGACTCAGGTTTGCCATTAAATTTTTGGGCAGAGGTAGTAAACACTGCTTGCTATGTCCAAAACAGAGTTTTAATCAACCCCAGGCACAAAAAGACTGCTTATGAAATTCTGTATAAAATCAAACCACTTATCTCATACTTTAAAGTATTTGGCTGCCCATGCTTTATTTTGAATTTGAAAGATTCTATCTTAAAATTTACAGCCAAAGTAGATTGTGGCTATTATCTGGGATACTCAACCACTGCCAAAGCCTACAAAGTGTTTAATACACGGACCAAAGCAGTGGAGGAGACCTTGAATGTAAAGTTCAATGAACTTTCATCAATGAAAATCCCAGCAAATCCTGCAGATTTGTTTGATCTTGATAAATTCACTTTTGAAAACACTGCTGTCAAGACTAACAGTGCAGGTCCATCAGAGGATTCAACACCAGACTATGGGTATGAAATCATCATCCCTCAAAAGTCTGTCAAAATGGGAAGAGCAGCAGATGTTCAAAACAACTGAAAAAAGCTCAACCACTGCTACATCAATAGTTGTTGACCAAAGTAGCCCCTTAACCACTGCTTCCACATCATCAAGCACTGTTGATAAAAGTCCTCAAATAGTGGATAAAAGTCAGCATGTGTCCACACCATTACCTCCTATTCCACCACCTTTTGAAGCCACTGCTGGATCATCAAAGTCACCAGCAGTGGTTAGCTCAGATGATACACATTTGCAGCCTTCACCAACAAATGCCATCATACCATAACAAGGAGATTTAATCTTCTTGAGATCTCATCCACCTAATCAAATCATTGGCAACATCAATGAAGGGGTGCTCACAAGAAGCCAAACCCAAAACATTTATCTTTTTGCTGGTTTTCTATCACTCCATCAGCCAGTCAAGTACCAAGAGGCACTGAAAGAAAACTGCTGGGTAGAAGCTATGCAAGAAGAGCTCCAACAGTTTAAAAGACAACAAGTATGGGAGCTTATACCACTGCCAAAAGATGTAAGTCTCATCGGCACAAAGTGGGTCTTCAAAAACAAAACTGATGAAAGGGGCATTGTTGTCAAGAATAAAGCCAGGCTTGTGATTCAAGGTTACAGATAGGAAGAGGGGAGATTGATTATAATGAAAAATTCACCCCTATAGCAAGATTAGAAGCTATAAGACTATTCCTGGCCTTTGTTGTCAACCACAACATGAAGGTGTTCCAAATGGATATCAAAAGTGCTTTCCTCTATGGTACAATTCAAGAAGAGGTGTATGTTTGTCAACCTCCACGTTTTGAGGATCCATTTTGTCCAGATCATGTCTACAGGCTAAACAAAGCCTTGTATGGCCTGAAACAAGCACCTAGGGCCTGGAATGAAACTCTTTCCATCTTTCTACTCTCAAATGGTTTCAAAAGAGGTACCATTGATAAAACACTGTTTCTAAAATGGAGAGGGAAGGATTTAATGATTGTCCAAATTTATGTGGATGACATTATTTTTGGAAGCACATGTAATAAAATGTGTGAAGAGTTTAGGGAACTCATGACAACTGAGTTTGAAATGAGTGCAATGGGTGAGCTGCAATGCTTTCTTGGTCTCCAAGTTCAGCAAATGCAAAATGGAACCTTCATTCATTAAAGCAAATATGCTAAAGAACTTTTAAACAAATTTGATATGAATGATTGTAAACCATGCAGCACACCCATGGCAACAAATAAGCTTGTCATGTCCGATGAAAAGGATAAGCTGATTGACCAAACTTTATATAGAAGCATGATTGGGTCTCTTTTGTACCTAACTGCATCTAGGCCAGACATCATGTTTGCAACATGTGTATGTGCAAGGAGTCAATCAGCCCCTAGAAAATCCAACCTTATTGCTGTAAAAAGGATATTCAGATACATAAAAAGTGCTCCCAGACTTGGTATCTGGTATCCAGCTAATGGGAATATCAAGCTTTCAGGATTTTCAGACAGTGACTTTCCTGGATGTAACACCACAAGGAAATCCACATCAGGAGGGTGCCAGTTTCTAGGTGATTACTTTGTTTCACGGCAAAGCAAAAAGCAAGCAGCTGTTTCAACATCCACTGCTGAAGCTGAATACATTGCTGCTGCAAGCTGTACAGCCCAACTCCTGTGGCTTCAAAATCAGTTATTGGATTTTGGTATCACTACCTTAAAGACACCACTCATGTTGGATAGCCAGGCAGCAGAAAATATCATCAAAAATCCAGTTTCCCACTCAACCACCAAACATATCGACATCAGACATCACTTTGTGAGGGATTGCTATGAAAAAGGTTTGATTTCTCTGCATCATGTTCCAACTAAAGACCAGCTGGCAGATGCGCTCACAAAAGCATTAGATACATCCACCTTTGAAAGCTTAGTCTCTAGGATTGGCATGCTAAACATGGAATAACAAGCAAAATCTTGTTTTTCTATGAATAAAAGCATTAAAATGTTTTCAAAAAATCAAAAATCCATCCTTAAAAATAGCTAAAAATGAAGTTTTCATTAAAATCCTTAAAAGTCTGCCATAACCACTGATTGTTCAAAAGTCTGCTCTACTTCAAAGTCTGTCCACTGCTGAAAGTCAACCCCTGTTCTCTCATTTTCCTGATAAGAACTGATGCTCAAAATCAGTGTTTTATCCACTGATGTGCTATCTACTGATAGTGAAAATCACCCACTGCTTCCATTTGTTACCGTTGTAACCACTACCTTTCATCAGTAGTTTTCATAAAAGTACTGTCCTTCATTTCATCAGGGGTTGGCACATGGACAGTACATAGCGGTCAGACCTTTTGTAACCGCTGCCACGTCAGCATTCACTTTTTCTCCAAAAAACCCCTTTCAAAACCCCAAACAGGGTTTTACTGTCGAATTGAATTCTTAAAAATTCCTTTCTCAAAGCAGTTTTCATCCTATTTCCATAAATTTCTTCACAACTTTCTTCGATCATCATCTCCAAAATGACAAAATCGAAGCCATCTGCAAAACCCATTTCCAAATCATCTTCAAAAGAGGCCTCTCAAAAGGCTAAACCCATCGAAATCCCACACAAACCATCTCACAACCTTCTGGGTCTTCTTACAAAACCCGGCACCACCGATGCTTTTGATTCTATCATTGATCTCATGTCTGCGTCAAAGTACAAAACTTTGCTTACAGCAGATGCTCCCATTTACCTGAAAACCCAGAGAGAATTTTGGAAAAATTTTACCCTTGACAAACAAGGAAAAAATGTCATAGCCATTAACTCTACTCTACAGGGAAAAGCAGTTCAAATCACACCACAATCCATATCAGAAGTCTTTCCACTCGATGATCAGAAAGGTATCACTTCTTTTCCTAAAAACGAGTTAAAAATTGACTTTATTGAAAGAGGGTATGCAGATACAATGATGAAAAGGGATACCTTACAAAAAGGTTTCTTCCCCCCTGCAACAAGATTTTTATTCCATACCCTCCTAATGTGTGTTTCAAACAAAACCACTACTTTTAATGAAATACCATTAAAGATTCAAAACCTGGGGTTTGCTATTCTTCAAGAAGAAAATTTTAATTATTCTAAGGTAATCTTTAATGATCTAGTTAAAAATGTTGAAACAAAGGCATTCTTACTGTTTCCAAGATTTCTAAGTTATTATTTTGAAAAGAAACTTGGTAAGACTGATGCTTCTGCAATAAAACAAGGTGAATCTCTTCAAATACACAGCTTAACTGCTGAAACTTTTACAAGAATGTCAACACCTTGCAAAACACAAGCAGAGGTGCCTGAACAGAATTTAGCAGCTACCACTGCTCCTCAGGTATCTGCTGCTGAGCCCACTGCTCAAGGTGATCAAAGTAGCAAAACAACTACTTTGAAACCCACACCTTTAATCACCAAAAAGCCAAACAAAAAGAAAACTCAAAAAGCCCCCAAACCTATCAAAAAGGCAACTCTGGAGGATGAGATACCAGAGCAACTGCAAGTGACAACACAAAAGTCACAAGAAACCACTGCTGCTACTTCCTCACAGCAGTTGGTACAAATATCTCAACCCATAACTGAAACTCCTCCTGCTTCTTCTCAAAAAGAACAGGTTGTACACATAGGGACTCCAGAATATGATGCTCTGGAATCACTTGCTTCCATCATCCACAGCCCAATGCCCGGG
This sequence comes from Helianthus tuberosus, assembly GCA_030545235.1. Taxonomy (NCBI): domain Eukaryota; kingdom Viridiplantae; phylum Streptophyta; class Magnoliopsida; order Asterales; family Asteraceae; genus Helianthus; species Helianthus tuberosus. The sequence continues at coordinate 40,198,008 of CM060385.1, read as the reverse complement.
GCAAATTCTCTTTCTACACCTAACCTCACATCCACAATTCCCCCACCAACTAAATTATTGTTGGATGCTATTGATCTGAACCAGGCACAAACCAGTCCTTCTCAGTCACCTATCAATGAGAATATACTTCAACAAATGACTGGGTCTAATGTATCAATCATAGCTAACCCACCAACAAGACCTGAGGAGGTTACACCCCTTGAGTTACAAGTAACTCTTGGTGGTAGTCCAAGTGAAGCAGCCACTACAAATGTTGAACCCACTGGTTTACATTTGGACAATGGTTACATTAATAAGACTTCCTTGGAGGCAATTCCTTCCATAGCACCTCTGATATCCACCAGTGAGTTTATTTTACCTTCTGGTAACATCAAAAGGCTATCAAGTGTTGAAGGAAGAAGACCCCAGTACCAAGAAAAAGGGGCATCAGTGGTTAATGTTTGGAGTACACTCCCTACCTCAACCACTGATAAAACCACTGCTAGTGGGAAATCAGATGATCCCATTAAATTGGGTGATGGTTTAAAGTACCTGGAATTGACAGAACGTGTTGACAAACTGGATACTTCGGTTGCAGAAATCAAAGAAATGCTGCAACAGTTGTTAAAAGTACAAAAGGTGCAATCCACTGTTGTTCCACCTCAAGCACCTACTCCACCACAAGCATCTGCTGCAAATGAGATATGGAACCTCTTCCAACCTTTTCTCCAACAACAAAAACAAATGGCTGACCAGCAACATGCAAAACATGTCCAAGAGCTGAGAAACACAATGGAGTCTAGGTTCAAGAACACACAAGCTGACATCAAGGCTATAAAGCACATCTATTGAAAACCACTGGCACTGCTCCACCAACTGTTCTCTTTATTGATCAACTACCCCCAGATAATGCCAAAAAGGGGGGAGAAAATTCAGGAGTGGAAAAAGAAGGGAAAAGATGATGGTCTTTACATTGAACCAGAAATGGATGCTATGACCAGAAAAATTCCTTTCCCAGATGGTAGCAAGAAGGTTGATGTTACCCAAAATGCACTTGATGAAGGAGTAGTAAGTGTAAAAAGGGATAGAGAGGCAAAGGATATGTCAAGGTGGAATGAGGAGAAAAGAGCTTACATGGAGCTGAATGCGCAGGGTTGTTCTGGGCTAAAGGATGTCCAAAATCCTGTTCCAAAAAGAAATCCCACTAGAAAAGTGAGGGAACCCAAGTCCACACCATCCAGACTCACAAAGCATACTCCAAAACCACCATCCAAAAGCCCCCAACAACAAACCTCCACCCAAACAGTTGTTGTAACTCCTGCTGTATCAACATCTGCTGGTACTCCAGTTGTTTTAAGCTATCACTTCAACACACACCACTTCAACACACACCACAACCACTGCCTTACCACCACCATCATCACCACCAAAAACACCATCACCACCATCGCCTCCTGCCAAAAAGCAGAAGACAGCAGATGTTACAACATCTGTTGTAATGACAACAGTGGTTGAAACACCAGTTATTTCAACAGCTGTTAGTCAATCACAATTCACTGCCACTCAAATCACCACCACTGATCCACCCAAAACATCATCTGCCTCTCCTACAATAAAAAGGAGAAGGATTTTCATACCAGATGATTCTCCATCACCACCACCAACATCTTCAGAATCTCTATCACTTGTTATAATACCAAAGCCTGTTCCTCTCTCATCAGCTTAAATTCAAAAACCATTAGCTCCTGCAGGTGTTCAATTTCCTCTTGAACTCATAGCAGTCAGAGAAGAAATAAAATCTTTCTACTATGAGGATGATCCTGCTAAAAGGAGTTTGCCATCTGTTGAAGGATATCCAAGGCCAAATAATATTGAAAAATATCTGAAAGTCAAAGCTAAACAAGCAGAGGATATCTCAAAAAGAAATTCACAAGGGAAATCTAATACAGAAATTCAGCAGAACTATCAATACTTGCTCACACAAGTCAGATGTTTGGAACAATTTGCAAAGAATGTGTGCCAGCAAGTATCAGAAAAGGCAGATGAATCCCTGAGAAAAGATTATGTTGAAAACATCATGGCCCACAAGAAATACAAAGGAGAAAAACACATGTATAAAGACTGGACCATTCCTGAGCTGGAAAGTGAAGCAGCGAGGATTCAAGACATAATCAAGAATAAAGTGAAACATACTCCTCCAGATTGGGCAAAGTTCAAAAAGAATGTACCTGATAAAAAGGTAGAGCTAAGGAGAATGAAAGAGGAATTAGCTGCTGCTGATTATGGGTCTTTGAATCAAGTGTTGAGATGGAAAGAAGATAGGGTCAAGGCTACCTACAAAAGTTTGGAGAAATTAGGAAAGACAGATCCTACTGCTCCGCAAAAGCCTGACTATCCTGAAGCAGAGGTTTCAAAAAGACCATCAAAACTGCAAATCAGGAGATCCACTACTCCAGCTGGTGCAGCCATCTTTAAAAGAAGGCCACAAAAACAGTTGGGTGCTGAAACAATCCAAGAGCTAATAGAAGGTGATGACCTTGTAAAAGAAGGTATAAAGAAAATGATTGTAGAAACTCTTGGATTGGATCAAACTGCAAGTACTGCTCAGTCAGTCATCAATAGGCCAGCTTCACCAAACGCCTCGTCTAATAAAAATCTCCCAAGAAACCCACTAGGCTCAAAAGTACTAAAGTGGAAAACTGATAAATAGAACCATGTACTGACTGTGTTCAAGCCTAGTGGTGAAGTGAAGAAAATAACAAGGGAACAAGCACTTGACCTAAGTCTTGAAGATTTGCATGATCTCCTTGATCTTCCACTTAGCAGTGATGATGATGACACAGATGCCTTAACCTTTGAGTTAAAACTCAAAGGGCAAATAAGGAAACTGTTGATGAGGCAATAAAGATCTACAAATAATGAAGAGGTTTGGCATTATCTGTTCCAGGGGGAGATTGTTGGGATTGAACCCTACCAAAGGAACAGATAATTAAAGCCAAAACTGGATCAGATCAGTGGATCCAGAATAAGCAGATGTTATGAATACAAATATCTCCCCTTGAAAGTGGTTTCAACATCTGCTGACCTCCTATCTACTGATCGTACAAACTGCTGACCTACAAACTGCTAATCAAGTAAAAGACTGACGAAAGATTAAAGCTTTGCTGTTCAATATACTGCCTTGAGTCAAGCTCTGCTGATCATGACAAGTACTGCTGGATTCATATCAGTGGAAGGATGCAGCAGTAGTTTAGATGTCTTTATGTAATGAAATGTAATAACAGTAGTTAGCATAGCAGAGGTTGTATAGATCAGAGGTTAGAGTTTGTTAAGAGGTTAGATGTCACTTTCATGGTGACGTCAGCTTAGATGCTTCAGTGGTTTGCTCGTGCCTATAAATAGAACAGTGCTCTGTACTGCTCTATTAGCTCTTTCACTATCTTCTTCCTGCACGAACAAATACTGTGAGCTCAGGCTGAGGGGGAGTTTGTAGCATACTTGCAAATTGTAATCATTGTTGAAATTAAATTCAATCATTTGGTTCAATGTTAAACTTGTATGTTAAAAGCAATTCTCCTGTTTGATTATGAAAAGTTTGCTTCCATCTTAATTCCGCTGCACAACTCATTCATCTTCATTTTAATTCAAATGTAAAACACAATCAAAACCAAACTCAGATCCTAACACACAGGAACAAGGGCCAAACCAACCACCCAAGAATGGAATCGTCGAGCGAAAACACTTGACAACCTCCTAGAACCAGCTTTTCTTGCCACCAGACCTTTCTCCATTAATTAGGAATCTGATGCCGTTACTAAACACATTCCTTAAATTGTAGCCATTTGTTGAGTGTTTTTTTTTTGGTGTCTAATCCACATATATATCACCATTGCCCTTGATTTTCTTGACTGTATATCTCTTAAATGTCAACATATACACGTGTGATTTAGTTTACGAAGATTTTTCAATGCCGAGAACCTCGGTCTGAGAGTAAAAAAGGCGTAAGGTTCACAATGGTGTAAAATTAAAATGGGATATACCGGGCTAGGATTCGAGTTACAGGAACAAGGGCCAAACCAACCACACAAGAATGGAATCGTCGAGCGAAAACACTTGACAACCTCCTAGAAGCAGCTTTTCTTGATACCAGAGCTTTCTCCATCAAGTCGGAATCTGATGCCGTCACTAAACACATTCCTTAAATTGTAGCCATTTGTTGAGTTTTTTTTTTGGTGTCTAATCCGCATATATATCACCATTGCCCTTGATTTTCTTGACTGTATATCTCTTAAATGTCAACATATACACGTGTGATCTAGTTTACGATGATTTTTCAATGCCGAGAACCGCGATCAGAGATTAAAAAAGGCGTAACAATGGTGTAAAATTAAAATGGGATATATCGGGCTAGGATTCGAGTTACAGGAACAAGGGCCAAACCAACCACCCAAGAATGGAATCGTCAAGCGAAAACACTTGACAACCTCCTTGAAGCTGCTTTTCTTGCCACCAGACCTTTCTCCATCAATTAGGAATCTGATGTCGTCACTAAACACATTCCTTAAATTGTAGCCATTTGTTGAGTGTTTTTTTTTTTTTTTTTTGTGTCTAATCCGCATATATATCACCATTGCCCTTGATTTTCTTGAATGTATATCTCTTAAATGTCAACATATACACGTGTGATTTAGTTTACGAAGATTTTTCAATGCCGAGAACCTCGACCAGAGAGTAAAAAAGGCGTAAGGTTCACAATAGTGTAAAATTAAAAAGGGATATATCGGGCTAGGATTCGCGTTACAGGAACAAGGGCCAAACCAACCACCCAAGAATGGAATTGTCGAGCGAAAACACTTGACAACCTCCTAGAAGCAGCTTTTCTTGCCCCCAGACCTTTCTCCATCAATTAGGAATCTGATGCCTTCACTAAACACGTTCCTTAAATTGTAGCCATTTGTTGAGTGTTGTTTTTTTTTGGTGTCTAACCCGCATATATATATCACCATTGCCCTTGATTATCTTAACTGTATATCTCTTAAATGTCAACATATACACGTGTGATTTAGTTTACAAAGATTTTTCAATGTCGAGAACCTTGATCAGAGAGTAAAAAAGGCGTAAGGTTCACAATGGTGTAAAATTAAAATGGGCATACCGGGCTAGGATTCGAGTTACAGGAACAAGGGCCAAACCAACCACCCAAGAATGGAATCGTTGAGCGAAAACACTTGACAACTTCCTAGAAACAACTTTTCTTGCCACAAGACCTTTCTCCATCAATTAGGAATCTGATGTCGTCACTAAACACATTCCTTAAATTGTAGCCATTTGTTGAGTGTTTTTTTTTTTTTTGTTGTCTAACCCGCATATATATCACCATTGCCCTTGATTTTCTTAACTGTGTATCTCTTAAATGGCAACATATACACGTGTGATTTAGTTTACAAAGATTTTTCAATGCCGAGAACCTCGACCAGGGAGTAAAAAATGCGTAAGGTTCACAATGGTGTAAAATTAAAAAGGGATATATCGGGCTAGGATTCGTGTTACAGGAACAAGGGCCAAACCAATCACCCAAGAATGGAATCGTCGAGCGAAAACACTTGACAACCTCCTAGAAGTAGCTTTTCTTGCCACCAGACCTTTCTCCATCAATTAGGAATCTGATGCCTTCACTAAACACATTCCTTAAATTGTAGCCATTTGTTGAGTGTTGTTTTTTTGGTGTCTAACCCGCATATATATCACCATTGCCCTTGATTATCTTAACTGTATATCTCTTAAATGTCAACATATACACGTGTGATTTAGTTTACAAAGATTTTTCAATGTCGAGAACCTTGATCAGAGAGTAAAAAAGGCGTAAGGTTGACAATGGTGTAAAATTAAAATGGGACATACCGGGCTAGGATTCGAGTTAAAGGAACAAGGGCCAAACCAACCACCCAAGAATGGAATCGTTGAGCGAAAAGACTTGACAACCTCCTAGAAACAACTTTTCTTGCCACCAGACCTTTCACCATCAATAAGGAATCTGATGCCGTCACTAAACACATTCCTTAAATTGTTGCCATTTGTTGAGTGTTTTTTTTTTTTTTGGTGTCAAATCCGCATATATATCACCATTGCCCTTGATTTTCTTGATGGTATATCTCTTAAATGTCAACATATACACGTGTGATTTAGTTTACGAAGATTTTTCAATGCAGAGAACCTCGACCAGAGAGTAAAAAAGGCGTAAGGTTCACAATGGTGTAAAATTAAAATGGGATATACCGGGCTAGGATTCGAGTTACAGGAACAAGTGCCAAACTAAACACATTCCTTAAATTATAGTCATTTGTTGAGTGTTTTTTTTTTGCGTCTAATCCGCATATATATCACCATTGCCCTTGATTTTCTTGACTGTATATCTCGTAAATGTCAACAGATACACGTGTGATTTAGTTTACGAAGACTTTTGAATGCCGAGAACCTCGATCAGAGAGTAAAAAGGCGTAAGGTTCACAATGGTGTAAAATTAAAATGGGATATACCGGGCTAGGATTCGAGTTACAGGAACAAGTGCCAAACCAACCACCCAAGAATGGAATCGTCGAGCGAAAACACTTGACAACCTCCTAGAAGCAACTTTTCTTGCCACCAGACCTTTCTACATCAATTAGGAATCTGATGCTGTCACTAAACACTTTCCTTAAATTGTAGCCATTTGTTGAGTGTTTTTTTTTTGTGTCTAATCCGCATATATATCACCATTGCCATTGATTTTCTAGACTGTATATCTCTTAAATGTCAACATATACACGTGTGATTTAGTTTACGAAGATTTTTCAATGCCGAGAACCTCGATTAGAGAGTAAAAAAGGCGTAAGGTTCACAATGGTGTAAAATTAAATTGGGATATACCGGGCTAGGATTCGAGTTACAAGAACAAGGGCCAAACCAACCACCCAAGAATGGAATCGTCGATCGAAAACACTTGACAACCTCCTAGAAGCGGCTTTTCTTGCCACCAGACCTTTCTCCAACAATTAGGAATCTGACGCCGTCACTAAACACATTCCTTAAATTGTAACCATTTGTTGAGTGTTTTTTTTTTTTTTGGTGTCTAATCCGTATATATATCACCATTGCCCTTGATTTTCTTAACTGTGTATCTCTTAAATGGCAACATATACACATGTGATTTAGTTTATGAAGATTTTTCAATGCCGAGAACCTCGATCAGAGTGTAAAAAAGGCGTAAGGTTCACAATGGTGTAAAATTAAAATGGGATATACAGGGCTAGGATTCGAGTTACAGGAACAAGGACCAAACCAACCACCCAAGAATGGAATCGTCGAGCGAAAACACTTGACAACCTCCTAGAAGCAGCTTTTCTTGCCACCAGACCTTTCTCCATCAATTAGGAATCTGATGTCGTCACTAAACACATTCCTTAAATTGTAGCCATTTGTTGAGTGTTTTTTTTGTGTCTAATCCGCATATATACCACCATTGCCCTTGATTTTCTTGACTGTATATCTCTTAAATGTCAATATATACACGTGTGATTTAGTTTACGAAGAGTTTTCAATGCCGAGAACCTCGATCAGAGAGTAAAAAAGGCGCAAGGTTCACAATGGCGTAAAATTAAAATGTGATATACCGGGCTAGGATTCGAGTTGCAGGAACAAGGGCCAAACCAACCACCCAAGAATGGAATCGTCGAGCGAAAACACTTGACAACCTCCTAGAAGCAGCTTTTCTTGCCACCAGACCTTTCCCCATCAATTAGGAATCTGATGCCGTCACTAAACACATTCCTTAAATTGTAGCCATTTGTTGAGTGTTTTTTTTTTGTGTCTAATCCGCATATATATCACCATTGCCCTTGATTTTCTTGACTGTATATCTCTTAAATGTCAATATATACACGTGTGATTTAGTTTATGAAGATTTTTCAATGCCGAGAACCTCGTGCAGAGAGTAAAAAAGGCGTAAGGTTCACAATGGTGTAAAATTAAAAAGGGATATACCGGGCTAGGATTCGTGTTACAGGAACAAGGGCCAAACCAACCACCCAAGAATGGAATCATCGAGCGAAAACACTTGACAACCTCCTAGAAACAGCTTTTCTTGCCACCAGACCTTTCTCAATCAATTAGGAATCTGATGCCATCACTAAACACATTCTTTAAATTGTAGCCATTTGTTGAGTGTTTTTTTTGTCTAATCCGCATATATATCACCATTGCCCTTGATTTTCTTGACGGCATATCTCTTAAATGTCAACATATACACGTGTGATTTAGTTTACGAAGATTTTTCAATGCCGAGAACCTCGATTAGAGAGTAAAAAAGGCGTAAGGTTCACAATGGTGTAAAATTAAATTGGGATATACCGGGCTAGGATTCGAGTTACAAGAACAAGGGCCAAACCAACCACCCAAGAATGGAATCGTCGATCGAAAACACTTGACACCCTCCTAGAAGCAGCTTTTCTTGCCACCAGACCTTTCTCCAACAATTAGGAATCTGATGCCGTCACTAAACACATTCCTTAAATTGTAACCATTTGTTGAGTGTTTTTTTTTTTTGGTGTCTAATCCGCATATATATCACCATTGCCCTTGATTTTCTTGACTGTGTATCTCTTAAATGGCAACATATACACATGTGATTTAGTTTACGAAGATTTTTCAATGCAGAGAACGTCGACCAGAGAGTAAAAAAGGCGTAAGGTTCACAATGGTGTAAAATTAAAATGGGATATACCGGGCTAGGATTCGAGTTACGGGAAAAAGGCCCAAACCAACCACCAAAGAATGGAATCGTCGAGCGAAAACACTTGACAACCTACTAGAAACAGCTTTTCTTGCCACCAGACCTTTCACCATCAATTAAGAATCTGATGCCGTAACTAAACACATTCCTTAAATTATAGCCATTTGTTGAGTGTTTTTTTTTTGCGTCTAATCCGCATATATATCACCATTGCCCTTGATTTTCTTGACTGTATATCTCTTAAATGTCAACAGATACACGTGTGATTTAGTTTACGAAGACTTTTCAATGCCGAGAACCTCGATCAGAGAGTAAAAAAGGCGTAGGGTTCACAATGGTGTAAAATTAAAATGGGATATACCGGGCTAGGATTCGAGTTACAGGAACAAGTGCCAAACCAACCACCCAAGAATGGAATCGTCGAGCGAAAACACTTGACAACCTACTAGAAGCAACTTTTCTTGCCACCAGACCTTTCTACATCAATTAGGAATCTGATGCTGTCACTAAACACTTTCCTTAAATTGTAGCCATTTGTTGAGTGTTTTTTTTTTTTTTGTGTCTAATCCGCATATATATCACCATTGCCCTTGATTTTCTAGACTGTATATCTCTTAAATGTCAACATATACACGTGTGATTTAGTTTACGAAGACTTTTCAATGCCGAGAACCTCGATCAGAGAGTAAAAAGGGAGTAAGGTTCACAATGGTGTAAAATTAAAATGGGATATACCGGGCTAGGATTCGAGTTACAGGAACAAGGGCCAAACCAACCATCCAAGAATGGAATCGTCGAGCGAAAACACTTGACAACCTCCTAGAAGCAGCTTTTCTTGCCACCAGACATTTCTCCATCAATTAGGAATCTGATGCCGTCACTAAACACATTCTTTAAATTGTAGCCAGTTGTTGAGTGTTTTTTTTTGTCTAATCCGCATATATATCACCATTGCCCTTGATTTTCTTGACGGTATATCTCTTAAATGTCAACATATACACGTGTGATTTAGTTTACGAAGATTTTTCAATGCCGAGAACCTCGATCAGAGAGTAAAAAAGGCGTAAGGTTCACAATGGTGTAAAATTAAATTGGGATATACCGGGCTAGGATTCGAGTTACAAGAACAAGGGCCAAACCAACCACCCAAGAATGGAATCGTCGATCGAAAACACTTGACAACCTCCTAGAAGCAGCTTTTCTTGCCACCAGACATTTCTCCAACAATTAGGAATCTGATGCCGTCACTAAACACATTCCTTAAATTGTAACCATTTGTTGAGTGTTTTTTTTTTTTTTTTGGTGTCTAATCCGTATATATATCACCATTGCCCTTGATTTTCTTAACTGTGTATCTCTTAAATGGCAACATATACACATGTGATTTAGTTTATGAAGATTTTTCAATGCCAAGAACCTCGATCAGAGAGTAAAAAAGGCGTAAGGTTCACAATGGTGTAAAATTAAAATGGGATATACAGGGCTAGGATTCGAGTTACAGGAACAAGGAACAAACCAACCACCCAAGAATGGAATCGTCGGGCGAAAACACTTGACAACCTCCTAGAAGCAGCTTTTCTTGCCACCAGACCTTTCTCCATCAATTAGGAATCTGATGTCGTCACTAAACACATTCCTTAAATTGTAGCCATTTGTTGAGTGTTTTTTTGTGTCTAATCCGCATATATACCACCATTGCCCTTGATTTTCTTGACTGTATATCTCTTAAATGTCAATATATACACGTGTGATTTAGTTTACGAAGAGTTTTCAATGCCGAGAACCTCGATCAGAGAGTAAAAAAGGCGCAAGGTTCACAATGGCGTAAAATTAAAATGGGATATACCGGGCTAGGATTCGAGTTGCAGGAACAAGGGCCAAACCAACCACCCAAGAATGGAATCGTCGAGCGAAAACACTTGACAACCTCCTAGAAGCAACTTTTCTTGCCACCAGACCTTTCCCATCAATTAGGAATCTGATGCCGTCACTAAACACATTCCTTAAATTGTAGCCATTTGTTGAGTGTTTTTTTTTTGTGTCTAATCCGCATATATATCACCATTGCCCTTGATTTTCTTGACTGTATATCTCTTAAATGTCAATATATACACGTGTGATTTAGTTTATGAAGAGTTTTCACTGCCGAGAACCTCGAGCAGAGAGTAAAAAAGGCGTAAGGTTCACAATGGTGTAAAATTAAAAAGGGATATACCGGGCTAGGATTCGTGTTACAGGAACAAGGGCCAAACCAACCACCCAAGAATGGAATCATCGAGCGAAAACACTTGACAACCTCCTAGAAGCAGCTTTTCTTACCACCAGACCTTTCTCCATCAATTGGGAATCTGATACCGTCACTAAACACATTCCTTAAATTGAGCCATTTGTTGAGTGTTTTTTTTTTTTTTTTGGTGTCTAACCCACATATATATCACCATTGCCCTTGATTTTCTTAACTGTATATCTCTTAAATGTCAACATATACACGTGTGATTTAGTTTACAAAGATTTTTCAATGCCCAGAACCTTGATCAGAGAGTAAAAAAGGCGTAAGGTTCGCAATGGTGTAAAATTAAAATGGGATATACCGGGCTAGGATTCGAATTACAGGAACAAGGGCCATACCAACCACCCAAGAATGGAGTCATCGAGCGAAAACACTTGACAACCTCGTAGAAACACCTTTTCTTGCCACCAGACCTTTCACCATCAATTAGGAATCTGATGCCGTCACTAAACACATTCCTTAAATTGTAGGCATTTGTTGAGTGTTTTTTTTGGTGTCTAATCCGCATATATATCACCATTGCCCTTGATTTTCTTGACTGCATATCTCTTAAATGTCAACATATACATGTGTGATTTAGTTAACGAAGATTTTTCAATGCCGAGAACCTCGGTTAGAGAGTAAAAAAGGCGTAAGGTTCACAATGGTGTAAAATTAAAATGGGATATACCGGGCTAGGATTTGAGTTACAGGAACAAGGCCCAAACCAACCACCCAAGAATGGAATCGTCGAGCGAAAACACTTGACCACCTCCTAGAAGTAGCTTTTCTTGCCACCAGACATTTCTCCATCAGTTAGGAATCTGATGCTGTCACTAAACACATTCCTTAAATTGTAGCCATTTGTTGAGTGTTTTTTTTTTTTGGTGTCTAATCCGCATATATATCACCATTGCTCTTGATTTTCTTGACTGTATATCTCTTAAATGTCAACATATACACGTGTGATTTAGTTTACGATGATTTTTCAATGCCGAGAATCTCGATCAGAGAGTAAAAAAGGCGTAAGGTTCACAATGGTGTAAAATTAAAATGGGATATATCGGGCTAGGATTCGAGTTACAGGAACAAGGGCCAAACCAACCACCCAAGAATGGAATCGTCGAGCGAAAACACTTGACAACCTCCTAGAAGCAGCTTTTCTTGCCACCAGACCTTTCTCCATCAATTAGGAATCTGATGTCGTCACTAAACACATTCCTTAAATTGTAGCCAATTGTTTGAGTGTTTTTTTTTTTGTGTCTAATCCGCATATATATCACCATTGCCCTTGATTTTCTTGACTGTATATCCCTTAAATGTCAATATATACACGTGTGATTTAGTTTATGAAGAGTTTTCAATGCTGAGAACCTCGACCAGAGAGTAAAAAAGGCGTAAGGTTCTCAATGGTGTAAAATTAAAAAGGGATATACCGGGCTAGGATTCGTGTTACAGGAACCAGGGCCAAACCAACCACCCAAGAATGGAATCATCATCGAGCGAAAACACTTGACAACCTCCTAGAAGCAGCTTTTCTTGCCACCAGACCTTTCTCCATCAATTAGGAATCTGATGTCGTCACTAAACACATTCCTTAAATTGTAGCCATTTGTTGAGTGTTTTTTTTTGGTGTCTAACCCACATATATATCACTATTGCCCTTGATTTTCTTAACTGTATATCTCTTAAATGTCAACATATACATGTGTGATTTAGTTTACACAGATATTTCAATGCCGAGAACCTTGATCAGAGAGTAAAAAAGGCGTAAGGTTCACAGTGGTGTAAAATTAAAATGGGATATACCGGGCTAGGATTCGAAATACAGGAACAAGGGCCAAACCAACCACCCAAGAATGGAGTCGTCGAGCGAAAACACTTGACAACCTCCTAGAAACAGCTTTTCTTGCCACCAGACCTTTCATCATCAATTAGGAATCTGATGCCGTCACTAAACACATTCCTTAAATTGTAGGCATTTGTTGAGTGTTTTTTTTTTTTGGTGTCTAATCCGCATATATATCACCATTGCCCTTGATTTTCTTGACTGTATATCTCTTAAATGTCAACATATACACGTGTGATTTAGTTTACGAAGATTTTTCAATGCCGAAAACCTCGATCCGAGAGTAAAAAAGGAGTAAGGTTCACAATGGTGTAAAATTAAAATGGGATATACTGGGCTAGGATTCGAGTTACAGGAACAAGGCCCAAACCAACCACCCAAGAATGGAATCGTCGAGCGAAAACACTTGACAACCTCCTAGAAACAGCTTTTCTTGCCACCAGAACTTTCTCCTTCAATTAGGAATCTGAGGCCGTCACTAAACACATTCCTTAAATTGTAGCCATTTGTTGAGTGTTTTTTTTAGTCTAATCCGCATATATATCACCATTACCCTTTATTTTCTTGACTGTATATCTCTTAAATGTCAATATATACACATGTGATTTAGTTTATGAAGAGTTTTCAATGATGAGAACCTCGACCAGAGAGTAAAAAAGGCGTAAGGTTCACAATGGTGTAAAATTAATAAGGGATATAACGGGCTAGGATTCGCGTTACAGGAACAAGGGCCAAACCAACCACCCAAGAATGGAATCGTAGAGCGAAAACACTTGACAACCTCCTAGAAGCAGCTTTTCTTGCCACCAGACCTTTCTCCATCAATTAGGAATATGATGCCGTCACTAAACACATTCCTTAAATTGTAGCCATTTGTTGAGTGTTTTTTTTTGGTGTCTAATCCGCATATATATCACCATTGCCCTTGATTTTCTTGACTGTATATCTCTTAAATGTCAACATATACACGTTTAATTTAGTTTATTAAGATTTTTCAATGCCGAGAACCTCGATCAGAGAGTAAAAAAGGCGTAAGGTTCACAATGGTGTAAAATTAATAAGGGATATACCGGGCTAGGATTCGCGTTACAGGAACATGGGCCAAACCAACCACCCAAGAATGGAATCGTCGAGCGAAAACACTTGAAAACCTCCTAGAAGCAGTTTTTCTTGCCACCAGACCTTTCTCCATCAATTAGGAATCTGATGTCGCCACTAAAAACATTCCTTAAATTGTAGCCATTTGTTCAGTGTTTTTTTTTTGTGTCTAATCCGCATATATATCACCGTTGCCCTTGATTTTCTTGACTGTATATCTCTTAAATGTCAACATATACACGTGTGATTTAGTTTACGAAGATTTTTCAATGCCGAGAACCACGATCAGAGAGTAAAAAAGGCGTAAGGTTCACAATGGTGTAAAATTAAAATGGGATATACCGGGCTAGGATTCGAGTTACAGGAACAAGGGCCAAACCAACCACCCAAGAATGGAATCGTCAAGCGAAAACACTTGACAACCTCCTAGAAGCACCTTTTCTTGTCACTAGACCTTTCTCTATCAATTAGGAATCTGATGCCGTCACTAAACACATTCCTTAAATTGTAGCCATTTGTTGAGTGTTTTTTTTTTGTGTGTCAAATGCGCATATATATCACCATTGCCCTTGATTTTATTGACTGTATATCTCTTAAATGTCAACATATACACGTGTGATTTAGTTTACCAAGATTTTTCAATGCCGAGAACCTCGATCAGAGAGTAAAAAAGGCGTAAGGTTCACGATGGTGTAAAACTAAAATGGGATATACCGGGCTAGGATTCGAGTTACAGGAACAAGGGCCAAACCAACCACCCAAGAATGGAATCGTCAAGAGAAAACACTTGAGAACCTCTTTGAAGCAGCTTTTCTTGCCACCAGAACTTTCTCCATCAATTAGGAATCTGATGCGGTCACTAAACACATTCCTTAAATTGTAGCCATTTGTTGAGTGTTTTTTTTGGTGTCTAATCCGCATATATATCACCATTGCCCTTGATTTTCTTGACTGTATATCTCTTAAATGTCAACATATACACGTGTGATTTAGTTTACAAAGATTTTTCAATGCCGAGAACCTCGATCAGAGAGTAAAAAAGGCAAAAGATTCACAATGGTGTAAAATTAAAATGTGATATACCGGGGTAGGATTCGAGTTACAGGAACAAGGGCTAAACCAACCACCCAAGAATAGAATCGTCGAGCGAAAACACTTGATAACCTCCTAGAAGTAGCTTTTCTTGCCACCAGACCTTTCTCCATCAATTAGGAATCTGATGCCGTCACTAAGCACATTCCTTAAATTGTAGCCATTTGTTGAGTGTTTTTTTTGTGTCTAATCCGCATATATATCACCATTGCCCTTGATTTTCATGACTGTATATCTCTTAAATGTCAACATATACACGTGTGATTTAGTTTACGAAGATTTTTCAATGCCGAGAACCTCGATCAAAGAGTAAAAAAGGCGTAAGGTTCACAATTGTGTAAAATCAAAATGGGACATACCAGGCTGGGATTCGAGGTACAGGAACAAGGGCCAAACCAACCACCCAAGAATGGAATCGTCGAGCGAAAACACTTGACAACCTCCTAGAAGCAGCTTTTTTGTCGCCAGACCTTTCTCTATCAATTAGGAATCTGATGCCGTCACAAAACACATTCCTTAAATTGTTGCCATTTGTTGAGTGTTTTTTTTTGTGTCTAATCCGCATATATATCACCATTGCCCTTGATTTTCTTGACTGTATATCTCTTAAATGTCAACATATACACGTGTGATTTAGTTTACCAAGATTTTTCAATGCCGAGAACCTCGATCAGAGAGTAAAATAGGCGTAAGGTTCACAATAGTGTAAAATTAAAATGGGATATACCGGGCTAGGATTCGAGTTACAGGAACAAGGGCCAAACCAACCACCCAAGAATGGAATCGTCGAGCGAAAACACTTGACAACCTCCTAGAAGTAGCTTTTCTTGCCACCAGACCTTTCTCCATCAATTAGGAATCTGGTGCCTTCACTAAATACATTCCTTAAATTGTAGCCATTTGTTGAGTGTTTTTTTTTTGTTTCTAATCCTCATATATATCACCATTGCCCTTGATTTTCTTGATCGTATATCTCTTAAATGTCAACATATACACGTGCTATTTAGTTTAAAAAGATTTTTCAAAGCCGAGAGCCTCGGTCTGAGAGTAAAAAAGGCGTAAGGTTCACAATAGTGTAAAATTAAAATGGGATACACCGAGCTAGGATTCGAGTTATAGGAACAAGGGACAAACCAACCACACAAGAATGGAATCGTCGAGCGAAAACACTTGACAACCTCCTAGAAGCAGCTTTTCTTGATACCAGAGCTTTCTCCATCAATTAGGAATCTGATGTCGTCACTAAACACATTCCTTAAATTGTAGCCATTTGTTGAGTGTTTTTTTTTTTGTGTCTAATCCGCATATATATCACCATTGCCCTTGATTTTCTTGAATGTATATCTCTTAAATGTCAACATATACACGTGTGATTTAGTTTACGAAGATTTTTCAATGCCGAGAACCTCGACCAGGGAGTAAAAAATGCGTAAGGTTCACAATGGTGTAAAATTAAAAAGGGATATATCGGGCTAGGATTCGCGTTACAGGAACAAGGGCCAAACCAATCACCCAAGAATGGAATCGTCGAGCGAAAACACTTGACAACCTCCTAGAAGTAGCTTTTCTTGCCACCAGACCTTTCTCCATCAATTAGGAATCTGATGCCTTCACTAAACACATTCCTTAAATTGTAGCCATTTGTTGAGTGTTGTTTTTTTGGTGTCTAACCCGCATATATATCACCATTGCCCTTGATTATCTTAACTGTATATCTCTTAAATGTCAACATATACACGTGTGATTTAGTTTACAAAGATTTTTCAATGTCGAGAACCTTGATCAGAGAGTAAAAAAGGCGTAAGGTTGACAATGGTGTAAAATTAAAATGGGACATACCGGGCTAGGATTCGAGTTAAAGGAACAAGGGCCAAACCAACCACCCAAGAATGGAATCGTTGAGCGAAAAGACTTGACAACCTCCTAGAAACAACTTTTCTTGCCACCAGACCTTTCACCATCAATAAGGAATCTGATGCCGTCACTAAACACATTCCTTAAATTGTTGCCATTTGTTGAGTGTTTTTTTTTTTTGGTGTCAAATCCGCATATATATCACCATTGCCCTTGATTTTCTTGATGGTATATCTCTTAAATGTCAACATATACACGTGTGATTTAGTTTACGAAGATTTTTCAATGCAGAGAACCTCGACCAGAGAGTAAAAAAGGCGTAAGGTTCACAATGGTGTAAAATTAAAATGGGATATACCGGGCTAGGATTCGAGTTACAGGAACAAGTGCCAAACTAAACACATTCCTTAAATTATAGTCATTTGTTGAGTGTTTTTTTTTTGCGTCTAATCCGCATATATATCACCATTGCCCTTGATTTTCTTGACTGTATATCTCGTAAATGTCAACAGATACACGTGTGATTTAGTTTACGAAGACTTTTGAATGCCGAGAACCTCGATCAGAGAGTAAAAAGGCGTAAGGTTCACCATGGTGTAAAATTAAAATGGGATATACCGGGCTAGGATTCGAGTTACAGGAACAAGTGCCAAACCAACCACCCAAGAATGGAATCGTCGAGCGAAAACACTTGACAACCTCCTAGAAGCAACTTTTCTTGCCACCAGACCTTTCTACATCAATTAGGAATCTGATGCTGTCACTAAACACTTTCCTTAAATTGTAGCCATTTGTTGAGTGTTTTTTTTTGTGTCTAATCCGCATATATATCACCATTGCCATTGATTTTCTAGACTGTATATCTCTTAAATGTCAACATATACACGTGTGATTTAGTTTACGAAGATTTTTCAATGCCGAGAACCTCGATTAGAGAGTAAAAAAGGCGTAAGGTTCACAATGGTGTAAAATTAAATTGGGATATACCGGGCTAGGATTCGAGTTACAAGAACAAGGGCCAAACCAACCACCCAAGAATGGAATCGTCGATCGAAAACACTTGACAACCTCCTAGAAGCGGCTTTTCTTGCCACCAGACCTTTCTCCAACAATTAGGAATCTGACGCCGTCACTAAACACATTCCTTAAATTGTAACCATTTGTTGAGTGTTTTTTTTTTTTTTGGTGTCTAATCCGTATATATATCACCATTGCCCTTGATTTTCTTAACTGTGTATCTCTTAAATGGCAACATATACACATGTGATTTAGTTTATGAAGATTTTTCAATGCCGAGAACCTCGATCAGAGTGTAAAAAAGGCGTAAGGTTCACAATGGTGTAAAATTAAAATGGGATATACAGGGCTAGGATTCGAGTTACAGGAACAAGGACCAAACCAACCACCCAAGAATGGAATCGTCGAGCGAAAACACTTGACAACCTCCTAGAAGCAGCTTTTCTTGCCACCAGACCTTTCTCCATCAATTAGGAATCTGATGTCGTCACTAAACACATTCCTTAAATTGTAGCCATTTGTTGAGTGTTTTTTTTGTGTCTAATCCGCATATATACCACCATTGCCCTTGATTTTCTTGACTGTATATCTCTTAAATGTCAATATATACACGTGTGATTTAGTTTACGAAGAGTTTTCAATGCCGAGAACCTCGATCAGAGAGTAAAAAAGGCGCAAGGTTCACAATGGCGTAAAATTAAAATGTGATATACCGTGCTAGGATTCGAGTTGCAGGAACAAGGGCCAAACCAACCACCCAAGAATGGAATCGTCGAGCGAAAACACTTGACAGCCTCCTAGAAGCAGCTTTTCTTGCCACCAGACCTTTCCCCATCAATTAGGAATCTGATGCCGTCACTAAACACATTCCTTAAATTGTAGCCATTTGTTGAGTGTTTTTTTTTGTGTCTAATCCGCATATATATCACCATTGCCCTTGATTTTCTTGACTGTATATCTCTTAAATGTCAATATATACACGTGTGATTTAGTTTATGAAGAGTTTTCAATGCCGAGAACCTCGAGCAGAGAGTAAAAAAGGCGTAAGGTTCACAATGGTGTAAAATTAAAAAGGGATATACCGGGCTAGGATTCGTGTTACAGGAACAAGGGCCAAACCAACCACCCAAGAATGGAATCATCGAGCGAAAACACTTGACAACCTCCTAGAAACAGCTTTTCTTGCCACCAGACCTTTCTCAATCAATTAGGAATCTGATGCCATCACTAAACACATTCTTTAAATTGTAGCCATTTGTTGAGTGTTTTTTTTGTCTAATCCGCATATATATCACCATTGCCCTTGATTTTCTTGACGGCATATCTCTTAAATGTCAACATATACACGTGTGATTTAGTTTACGAAGATTTTTCAATGCCGAGAACCTCGATTAGAGAGTAAAAAAGGCGTAAGGTTCACAATGGTGTAAAATTAAATTGGGATATACCGGGCTAGGATTCGAGTTACAAGAACAAGGGCCAAACCAACCACCCAAGAATGGAATCGTCGATCGAAAACACTTGACACCCTCCTAGAAGCAGCTTTTCTTGCCACCAGACCTTTCTCCAACAATTAGGAATCTGATGCCGTCACTAAACACATTCCTTAAATTGTAACCATTTGTTGAGTGTTTTTTTTTTTTGGTGTCTAATCCGCATATATATCACCATTGCCCTTGATTTTCTTGACTGTGTATCTCTTAAATGGCAACATATACACATGTGATTTAGTTTACGAAGATTTTTCAATGCAGAGAACGTCGACCAGAGAGTAAAAAAGGCGTAAGGTTCACAATGGTGTAAAATTAAAATGGGATATACCGGGCTAGGATTCGAGTTACGGGAAAAAGGCCCAAACCAACCACCAAAGAATGGAATCGTCGAGCGAAAACACTTGACAACCTACTAGAAACAGCTTTTCTTGCCACCAGACCTTTCACCATCAATTATGAATCTGATGCCGTAACTAAACACATTCCTTAAATTATAGCCATTTGTTGAGTGTTTTTTTTTTGCGTCTAATCCGCATATATATCACCATTGCCCTTGATTTTCTTGACTGTATATCTCTTAAATGTCAACAGATACACGTGTGATTTAGTTTACGAAGACTTTTCAATGCCGAGAACCTCGATCAGAGAGTAAAAAAGGCGTAGGGTTCACAATGGTGTAAAATTAAAATGGGATATACCGGGCTAGGATTCGAGTTACAGGAACAAGTGCCAAACCAACCACCCAAGAATGGAATCGTCGAGCGAAAACACTTGACAACCTACTAGAAGCAACTTTTCTTGCCACCAGACCTTTCTACATCAATTAGGAATCTGATGCTGTCACTAAACACTTTCCTTAAATTGTAGCCATTTGTTGAGTGTTTTTTTTTTTTTTTTGTGTCTAATCCGCATATATATCACCATTGCCCTTGATTTTCTAGACTGTATATCTCTTAAATGTCAACATATACACGTGTGATTTAGTTTACGAAGACTTTTCAATGCCGAGAACCTCGATCAGAGAGTAAAAAGGGAGTAAGGTTCACAATGGTGTAAAATTAAAATGGGATATACCGGGCTAGGATTCGAGTTACAGGAACAAGGGCCAAACCAACCATCCAAGAATGGAATCGTCGAGCGAAAACACTTGACAACCTCCTAGAAGCAGCTTTTCTTGCCACCAGACATTTCTCCATCAATTAGGAATCTGATGCCGTCACTAAACACATTCTTTAAATTGTAGCCAGTTGTTGAGTGTTTTTTTTTTGTCTAATCCGCATATATATCACCATTGCCCTTGATTTTCTTGACGGTATATCTCTTAAATGTCAACATATACACGTGTGATTTAGTTTCCGAAGATTTTTCAATGCCGAGAACCTCGATCAGAGAGTAAAAAAGGCGTAAGGTTCACAATGGTGTAAAATTAAATTGGGATATACCGGGCTAGGATTCGAGTTACAAGAACAAGGGCCAAACCAACCACCCAAGAATGGAATCGTCGATCGAAAACACTTGACAACCTCCTAGAAGCAGCTTTTCTTGCCACCAGACCTTTCTCCAACAATTAGGAATCTGATGCCGTCACTAAACACATTCCTTAAATTGTAACCATTTGTTGAGTGTTTTTTTTTTTTTTTGGTGTCTAATCCGTATATATATCACCATTGCCCTTGATTTTCTTAACTGTGTATCTCTTAAATGGCAACATATACACATGTGATTTAGTTTATGAAGATTTTTCAATGCCAAGAACCTCGATCAGAGAGTAAAAAAGGCGTAAGGTTCACAATGGTGTAAAATTAAAATGGGATATACAGGGCTAGGATTCGAGTTACAGGAACAAGGAACAAACCAACCACCCAAGAATGGAATCGTCGGGCGAAAACACTTGACAACCTCCTAGAAGCAGCTTTTCTTGCCACCAGACCTTTCTCCATCAATTAGGAATCTGATGTCGTCACTAAACACATTCCTTAAATTGTAGCCATTTGTTGAGTGTTTTTTTGTGTCTAATCCGCATATATACCACCATTGCCCTTGATTTTCTTGACTGTATATCTCTTAAATGTCAATATATACACGTGTGATTTAGTTTACGAAGAGTTTTCAATGCCGAGAACCTCGATCAGAGAGTAAAAAAGGCGCAAGGTTCACAATGGCGTAAAATTAAAATGGGATATACCGGGCTAGGATTCGAGTTGCAGGAACAAGGGCCAAACCAACCACCCAAGAATGGAATCGTCGAGCGAAAACACTTGACAACCTCCTAGAAGCAACTTTTCTTGCCACCAGACCTTTCCCATCAATTAGGAATCTGATGCCGTCACTAAACACATTCCTTAAATTGTAGCCATTTGTTGAGTGTTTTTTTTTTTGTGTCTAATCCGCATATATATCACCATTGCCCTTGATTTTCTAGACTGTATATCTCTTAAATGTCAACATATACACGTGTGATTTAGTTTACGAAGACTTTTCAATGCCGAGAACCTCGATCAGAGAGTAAAAAGGGAGTAAGGTTCACAATGGTGTAAAATTAAAATGGGATATACCGGGCTAGGATTCGAGTTACAGGAACAAGGGCCAAACCAACCATCCAAGAATGGAATCGTCGAGCGAAAACACTTGACAACCTCCTAGAAGCAGCTTTTCTTGCCACCAGACATTTCTCCATCAATTAGGAATCTGATGCCGTCACTAAACACATTCTTTAAATTGTAGCCAGTTGTTGAGTGTTTTTTTTTGTCTAATCCGCATATATATCACCATTGCCCTTGATTTTCTTGACGGTATATCTCTTAAATGTCAACATATACACGTGTGATTTAGTTTCCGAAGATTTTTCAATGCCGAGAACCTCGATCAGAGAGTAAAAAAGGCGTAAGGTTCACAATGGTGTAAAATTAAATTGGGATATACCGGGCTAGGATTCGAGTTACAAGAACAAGGGCCAAACCAACCACCCAAGAATGGAATCGTCGATCGAAAACACTTGACAACCTCCTAGAAGCAGCTTTTCTTGCCACCAGACCTTTCTCCAACAATTAGGAATCTGATGCCGTCACTAAACACATTCCTTAAATTGTAACCATTTGTTGAGTGTTTTTTTTTTTTTTGGTGTCTAATCCGTATATATATCACCATTGCCCTTGATTTTCTTAACTGTGTATCTCTTAAATGGCAACATATACACATGTGATTTAGTTTATGAAGATTTTTCAATGCCAAGAACCTCGATCAAAGAGTAAAAAAGGCGTAAGGTTCACAATGGTGTAAAATTAAAATGGGATATACAGGGCTAGGATTCGAGTTACAGGAACAAGGAACAAACCAACCACCCAAGAATGGAATCGTCGGGCGAAAACACTTGACAACCTCCTAGAAGCAGCTTTTCTTGCCACCAGACCTTTCTCCATCAATTAGGAATCTGATGTCGTCACTAAACACATTCCTTAAATTGTAGCCATTTGTTGAGTGTTTTTTTGTGTCTAATCCGCATATATACCACCATTGCCCTTGATTTTCTTGACTGTATATCTCTTAAATGTCAATATATACACGTGTGATTTAGTTTACGAAGAGTTTTCAATGCCGAGAACCTCGATCAGAGAGTAAAAAAGGCGCAAGGTTCACAATGGCGTAAAATTAAAATGGGATATACCGGGCTAGGATTCGAGTTGCAGGAACAAGGGCCAAACCAACCACCCAAGAATGGAATCGTCGAGCGAAAACACTTGACAACCTCCTAGAAGCAACTTTTCTTGCCACCAGACCTTTCCCATCAATTAGGAATCTGATGCCGTCACTAAACACATTCCTTAAATTGTAGCCATTTGTTGAGTGTTTTTTTTTTTTGTGTCTAATCCGCATATATATCACCATTGCCCTTGATTTTCTTGACTGTATATCTCTTAAATGTCAATATATACACGTGTGATTTAGTTTATGAAGAGTTTTCACTGCCGAGAACCTCGAGCAGAGAGTAAAAAAGGCGTAAGGTTCACAATGGTGTAAAATTAAAAAGGGATATACCGGGCTAGGATTCGTGTTACAGGAACAAGGGCCAAACCAACCACCCAAGAATGGAATCATCGAGCGAAAACACTTGACAACCTCCTAGAAGCAGCTTTTCTTACCACCAGACCTTTCTCCATCAATTGGGAATCTGATACCGTCACTAAACACATTCCTTAAATTGAGCCATTTGTTGAGTGTTTTTTTTTTTTTTTGGTGTCTAACCCACATATATATCACCATTGCCCTTGATTTTCTTAACTGTATATCTCTTAAATGTCAACATATACACGTGTGATTTAGTTTACAAAGATTTTTCAATGCCCAGAACCTTGATCAGAGAGTAAAAAAGGCGTAAGGTTCGCAATGGTGTAAAATTAAAATGGGATATACCGGGCTAGGATTCGAATTACAGGAACAAGGGCCATACCAACCACCCAAGAATGGAGTCATCGAGCGAAAACACTTGACAACCTCGTAGAAACACCTTTTCTTGCCACCAGACCTTTCACCATCAATTAGGAATCTGATGCCGTCACTAAACACATTCCTTAAATTGTAGGCATTTGTTGAGTGTTTTTTTTGGTGTCTAATCCGCATATATATCACCATTGCCCTTGATTTTCTTGACTGCATATCTCTTAAATGTCAACATATACATGTGTGATTTAGTTAACGAAGATTTTTCAATGCCGAGAACCTCGGTTAGAGAGTAAAAAAGGCGTAAGGTTCACAATGGTGTAAAATTAAAATGGGATATACCGGGCTAGGATTTGAGTTACAGGAACAAGGCCCAAACCAACCACCCAAGAATGGAATCGTCGAGCGAAAACACTTGACCACCTCCTAGAAGTAGCTTTTCTTGCCACCAGACATTTCTCCATCAGTTAGGAATCTGATGCTGTCACTAAACACATTCCTTAAATTGTAGCCATTTGTTGAGTGTTTTTTTTTTTTGGTGTCTAATCCGCATATATATCACCATTGCTCTTGATTTTCTTGACTGTATATCTCTGAAATGTCAACATATACACGTGTGATTTAGTTTACGATGATTTTTCAATGCCGAGAATCTCGATCAGAGAGTAAAAAAGGCGTAAGGTTCACAATGGTGTAAAATTAAAATGGGATATATCGGGCTAGGATTCGAGTTACAGGAACAAGGGCCAAACCAACCACCCAAGAATGGAATCGTCGAGCGAAAACACTTGACAACCTCCTAGAAGCAGCTTTTCTTGCCACCAGACCTTTCTCCATCAATTAGGAATCTGATGTCGTCACTAAACACATTCCTTAAATTGTAGCCAATTGTTTGAGTGTTTTTTTTTGTGTCTAATCCGCATATATATCACCATTGCCCTTGATTTTCTTGACTGTATATCCCTTAAATGTCAATATATACACGTGTGATTTAGTTTATGAAGAGTTTTCAATGCTGAGAACCTCGACCAGAGAGTAAAAAAGGCGTAAGGTTCTCAATGGTGTAAAATTAAAAAGGGATATACCGGGCTAGGATTCGTGTTACAGGAACCAGGGCCAAACCAACCACCCAAGAATGGAATCATCATCGAGCGAAAACACTTGACAACCTCCTAGAAGCAGCTTTTCTTGCCACCAAACCTTTCTCCATCAATTAGGAATCTGATGCCGTCACTAAACACATTCCTTAAATTGTAGCCATTTGTTGAGTGTTTTTTTTTGGTGTCTAACCCACATATATATCACTATTGCCCTTGATTTTCTTAACTGTATATCTCTTAAATGTCAACATATACATGTGTGATTTAGTTTACACAGATATTTCAATGCCGAGAACCTTGATCAGAGAGTAAAAAAGGCGTAAGGTTCACAGTGGTGTAAAATTAAAATGGGATATACCGGGCTAGGATTCGAAATACAGGAACAAGGGCCAAACCAACCACCCAAGAATGGAGTCGTCGAGCGAAAACACTTGACAACCTCCTAGAAACAGCTTTTCTTGCCACCAGACCTTTCATCATCAATTAGGAATCTGATGCCGTCACTAAACACATTCCTTAAATTGTAGGCATTTGTTGAGTGTTTTTTTTTTTTGGTGTCTAATCCGCATATATATCACCATTGCCCTTGATTTTCTTGACTGTATATCTCTTAAATGTCAACATATACACGTGTGATTTAGTTTACGAAGATTTTTCAATGCCGAAAACCTCGATCCGAGAGTAAAAAAGGAGTAAGGTTCACAATGGTGTAAAATTAAAATGGGATATACTGGGCTAGGATTCGAGTTACAGGAACAAGGCCCAAACCAACCACCCAAGAATGGAATCGTCGAGCGAAAACACTTGACAACCTCCTAGAAACAGCTTTTCTTGCCACCAGAACTTTCTCCATCAATTAGGAATCTGAGGCCGTCACTAAACACATTCCTTAAATTGTAGCCATTTGTTGAGTGTTTTTTTTAGTCTAATCCGCATATATATCACCATTACCCTTTATTTTCTTGACTGTATATCTCTTAAATGTCAATATATACACATGTGATTTAGTTTATGAAGAGTTTTCAATGCTGAGAACCTCGACCAGAGAGTAAAAAAGGCGTAAGGTTCACAATGGTGTAAAATTAATAAGGGATATAACGGGCTAGGATTCGCGTTACAGGAACAAGGGCCAAACCAACCACCCAAGAATGGAATCGTAGAGCGAAAACACTTGACAACCTCCTAGAAGCAGCTTTTCTTGCCACCAGACCTTTCTCCATCAATTAGGAATATGATGCCGTCACTAAACACATTCCTTAAATTGTAGCCATTTGTTGAGTGTTTTTTTTTGGTGTCTAATCCGCATATATATCACCATTGCCCTTGATTTTCTTGACTGTATATCTCTTAAATGTCAACATATACACGTTTAATTTAGTTTATTAAGATTTTTCAATGCCGAGAACCTCGATCAGAGAGTAAAAAAGGCGTAAGGTTCACAATGGTGTAAAATTAATAAGGGATATACCGGGCTAGGATTCGCGTTACAGGAACATGGGCCAAACCAACCACCCAAGAATGGAATCGTCGAGCGAAAACACTTGAAAACCTCCTAGAAGCAGTTTTTCTTGCCACCAGACCTTTCTCCATCAATTAGGAATCTGATGTCGCCACTAAAAACATTCCTTAAATTGTAGCCATTTGTTCAGTGTTTTTTTTTTGTGTCTAATCCGCATATATATCACCGTTGCCCTTGATTTTCTTGACTGTATATCTCTTAAATGTCAACATATACACGTGTGATTTAGTTTACGAAGATTTTTCAATGCCGAGAACCACGATCAGAGAGTAAAAAAGGCGTAAGGTTCACAATGGTGTAAAATTAAAATGGGATATACCGGGCTAGGATTCGAGTTACAGGAACAAGGGCCAAACCAACCACCCAAGAATGGAATCGTCAAGCGAAAACACTTGACAACCTCCTAGAAGCACCTTTTCTTGTCACTAGACCTTTCTCTATCAATTAGGAATCTGATGCCGTCACTAAACACATTCCTTAAATTGTAGCCATTTGTTGAGTGTTTTTTTTTGTGTGTCAAATGCGCATATATATCACCATTGCCCTTGATTTTATTGACTGTATATCTCTTAAATGTCAACATATACACATGTGATTTAGTTTACCAAGATTTTTCAATGCCGAGAACCTCGATCAGAGAGTAAAAAAGGCGTAAGGTTCACGATGGTGTAAAACTAAAATGGGATATACCGGGCTAGGATTCGAGTTACAGGAACAAGGGCCAAACCAACCACCCAAGAATGGAATCGTCAAGAGAAAACACTTGAGAACCTCTTTGAAGCAGCTTTTCTTGCCACCAGAACTTTCTCCATCAATTAGGAATCTGATGCGGTCACTAAACACATTCCTTAAATTGTAGCCATTTGTTGAGTGTTTTTTTTGGTGTCTAATCCGCATATATATCACCATTGCCCTTGATTTTCTTGACTGTATATCTCTTAAATGTCAACATATACACGTGTGATTTAGTTTACAAAGATTTTTCAATGCCGAGAACCTCGATCAGAGAGTAAAAAAGGCAAAAGATTCACAATGGTGTAAAATTAAAATGTGATATACCGGGGTAGGATTCGAGTTACAGGAACAAGGGCTAAACCAACCACCCAAGAATAGAATCGTCGAGCGAAAACACTTGATAACCTCCTAGAAGTAGCTTTTCTTGCCACCAGACCTTTCTCCATCAATTAGGAATCTGATGCCGTCACTAAGCACATTCCTTAAATTGTAGCCATTTGTTGAGTGTTTTTTTTGTGTCTAATCCGCATATATATCACCATTGCCCTTGATTTTCATGACTGTATATCTCTTAAATGTCAACATATACACGTGTGATTTAGTTTACGAAGATTTTTCAATGCCGAGAACCTCGATCAAAGAGTAAAAAAGGCGTAAGGTTCACAATTGTGTAAAATCAAAATGGGACATACCAGGCTGGGATTCGAGGTACAGGAACAAGGGCCAAACCAACCACCCAAGAATGGAATCGTCGAGCGAAAACACTTGACAACCTCCTAGAAGCAGCTTTTTTTGTCGCCAGACCTTTCTCTATCAATTAGGAATCTGATGCCGTCACAAAACACATTCCTTAAATTGTTGCCATTTGTTGAGTGTTTTTTTTTGTGTCTAATCCGCATATATATCACCATTGCCCTTGATTTTCTTGACTGTATATCTCTTAAATGTCAACATATACACGTGTGATTTAGTTTACCAAGATTTTTCAATGCCGAGAACCTCGATCAGAGAGTAAAATAGGCGTAAGGTTCACAATAGTGTAAAATTAAAATGGGATATACCGGGCTAGGATTCGAGTTACAGGAACAAGGGCCAAACCAACCACCCAAGAATGGAATCGTCGAGCGAAAACACTTGACAACCTCCTAGAAGTAGCTTTTCTTGCCACCAGACCTTTCTCCATCAATTAGGAATCTGGTGCCTTCACTAAATACATTCCTTAAATTGTAGCCATTTGTTGAGTGTTTTTTTTTTTTGTTTCTAATCCTCATATATATCACCATTGCCCTTGATTTTCTTGACTGTATATCTCTTAAATGTCAACATATACATGTGTGATTTAGTTTACGAAGATTTTTCAATGCCGAGAACCTTGATCAGAGAGTAAAAAAGGGGTAAGGTTCACAATTGTGTAAAATTAAAATGGGATATATCGGGCTAGTATTCGAGTTACAGGAACAAGGGCCAAACCAACCACCCAAGAATGGAATCGTCGAGCGAAAACACTTGAAAACCTCCTAGAAGCAGTTTTTTTTGCCACCAGACCTTTTTCCATCAATTAGGAATCTGATGCCGTCACTAAACACATTCCTTAAATTGTAGCCATTTGTTGAGTGTTTTTTTTTCGTGTCTAGTCCGCATATATATCACCATTGCACTGGATTTTATTAACTGTATATCTCTTAAATGTCAACATATACACGTGTGATTTAGTTTACGAAGATTTTTCAATGCCGAGAACCACGATCAGAGAGTAAAAAAGGCGTAAGGTTCACAATGGTGTAAAATTAAAATGGGATACACCGGGCTAGGATTCGAGTTACAGGAACAAGGGCCAAACCAACCACCCAAGAATGGAATCGTCAAGCGAAAACACTTGACAACCTCCTAGAAGCACCTTTTCTTGTCACTAGACCTTTCTCTATCAATTAGGAATCTGATGCCGTCACTAAACACATTCCTTAAATTGTAGCCATTTGTTGAGTGTTTTTTTTTTGTGTGTCAAATGCGCATATATATCACCATTGCCCTTGATTTTATTGACTGTATATCTCTTAAATGTCAACATATACACGTGTGATTTAGTTTACCAAGATTTTTCAATGCCGAGAACCTCGATCAGAGAGTAAAAAAGGCGTAAGGTTCACGATGGTGTAAAACTAAAATGGGATATACCGGGCTAGGATTCGAGTTACAGGAACAAGGGCCAAACCAACCACCCAAGAATGGAATCGTCAAGAGAAAACACTTGAGAACCTCTTTGAAGCAGCTTTTCTTGCCACCAGAACTTTCTCCATCAATTAGGAATATGATGCGGTCACTAAACACATTCCTTAAATTGTAGCCATTTGTTGAGTGTTTTTTTTGGTGTCTAATCCGCATATATATCACCATTGCCCTTGATTTTCTTGACTGTATATCTCTTAAATGTCAACATATACACGTGTGATTTAGTTTACAAAGATTTTTCAATGCCGAGAACCACGATCAGAGAGTAAAAAAGGCAAAAGATTCACAATGGTGTAAAATTAAAATGGGATATACCGGGCTAGGATTCGAGTTACAGGAACAAGGGCTAAACCAACCACCCAAGAATGGAATCGTCGAGCGAAAACACTTGATAACCTCCTAGAAGTAGCTTTTCTTGTCACCAGACCTTTCTCCATCAATTAGGAATCTGATGCCGTCACTAAGCACATTCCTTAAATTGTAGCCATTTGTTGAGTGTTTTTTTTGTGTCTAATCCGCATATATATCACCATTGCCCTTGATTTTCATGACTGTATATCTCTTAAATGTCAACATATACACGTGTGATTTAGTTTACGAAGATTTTTCAATGCCGAGAACCTCGATCAAAGAGTAAAAAAGGCGTAAGGTTCACAATGGTGTAAAATCAAAATGGGATATACCAGGCTGGGATTCGAGGTACAGGAACAAGGGCCAAACCAACCACCCAAGAATGGAATCGTCGAGCGAAAACACTTGACAACCTCCTAGAAGCAGCTTTTTTTGTCGCCAGACCTTTCTCTATCAATTAGGAATCTGATGCCGTCACAAAACACATTCCTTAAATTGTTGCCATTTGTTGAGTGTTTTTTTTTGTGTCTAGTCCGCATATATATCACCATTGCCCTTGATTTTCTTGACTGTATATCTCTTAAATGTCAACATATACACGTGTGATTTAGTTTACCAAGATTTTTCAATGCCGAGAACCTCGATCAGAGAGTAAAATAGGCGTAAGGTTCACAAGAGTGTAAAATTAAAATGGGATATACCGGGCTAGGATTCGAGTTACAGGAACAAGGGCCAAACCAACCACCCAAGAATGGAATCGTCGAGCGAAAACACTTGACAACCTCCTAGAAGTAGCTTTTCTTGCCACCAGACCTTTCTCCATCAATTAGGAATCTGGTGCATTCACTAAATACATTCCTTAAATTGTAGCCATTTGTTGAGTGTTTTTTTTTTTGTTTCTAATCCTCATATATATCACCATTGCCCTTGATTTTCTTGACTGTATATCTCTTAAATGTCAACATATACATGTGTGATTTAGTTTACGAAGATTTTTCAATGCCGAGAACCTTGATCAGAGAGTAAAAAATGGGTAAGGTTCACAATTGTGTAAAATTAAAATGGGATATATCGGGCTAGTATTCGAGTTACAGGAACAAGGGCCAAACCAACCACCCAAGAATGGAATCGTCGAGCGAAAACACTTGAAAACCTCCTAGAAGCAGTTTTTTTTGCCACCAGACCTTTTTCCATCAATTAGGAATCTGATGCCGTCACTAAACACATTCCTTAAATTGTAGCCATTTGTTGAGTGTTTTTTTTTTGTGTCTAATCCGCATATATATCACCATTTCCCTTGATTTTCTTGACTGTATATCTCTTAAATGTCAACATATACACCCGGGCTAGGATTTGAGTTACAGGAACAAGGGCCAAACCAACCACCCAAGAATGGAATCGTCAAGCGAAAACACTTGATAACCTCCTAGAAGCTGTTTTTCTTGCCACCAGACCTTTCTCAATCAATTAGGAATCTGATGCCGTCACTATACACATTCCTTAAATTGTAGCCATTTGTTGAGTGTTTTGTTTTTTTGTGTCTAATCCGCATATATATCACCATTGCCCTTGATTTTCTTGACTGTATATCTCTTAAATGTCAACATATAAACGTGTGATTTAGTTTACCAATATTTTTCAATGCCGAGAACCTCGATCAGAGAGTAAAAAAGGCGTAAGGTTCACAATAGTGTAAAATTACAATGGGATATACCGGGCTAGTATTCGAGTTACAGGAACAAGGGCCAAACCAACCACCCAAGAATGGAATCGTCGAGCGAAAACACATGAGAATCTCCTAGAAGCAGCTTTTCTTGCCACCAGACCTTTCTCCATCAATTAGGAAATTAGGAGTCTGATGCCGTCACTAAACACATTCCTTAAATTGTAGCCATTTGTT
This sequence comes from Helianthus tuberosus, assembly GCA_030545235.1. NCBI lineage: Eukaryota > Viridiplantae > Streptophyta > Magnoliopsida > Asterales > Asteraceae > Helianthus > Helianthus tuberosus. The sequence goes on along the minus strand of CM060385.1, from coordinate 40,166,319 downwards.
GATGTTTTTTTTGGTGTCTTTTCCGCATATATATCACCATTGCCCTTGATTTTCTTGACTGTATATCTCTTAAATGTCAACATATACACGTGTGATTTAGTTTACGAAGATTTTTCAATGCCGAGAACCTCGATTAGTGAGTAAAAAAAGCGTAAGGTTCACAATGGTGTAAAATTAAAATGTGATATAACGGGCTAGGATTCGAGTTACAGGAACTAGGGCCAAACCAGCCACCCAAGAATGGAATCGTCGAGCGAAAACACTTGACAACCTCCTAGAAGCAACTTTTCTTGCACCCAGACCTTTCTCCATCAATTAGGAATCTGATGCCGTCACTAAAAACATTCCTTAAATTGTAGCCATTTGTTCAGTGTTTTTTTTGTGTCTAATCCGCATATATATCACCATTGCGCTTGATTTTCTTGACTGTATATCTCTTAAATGTCAACATATAAACATGTGATTTAGTTTACCAAGATTTTTCAATGCCGAAAACCTCGATAAGAGAGTAAAAAAGGCGTAAGTTCACAATAGTGTAAAATTAAAATGGGATATACCGGGCTAGGATTCAAGTTACAGGAACAAGGGCCAAACCAACCACCCAAAAATGGAATCGTCGAGCGAAAACACTTGAGAACCTCCTAGAAGCAGCTTTTCTTGCCACCAGACCTTTCTCCATCAATTAGGAATTTGATGCCCTCACTAAACACATTCCTTAAATTGTAGCCATTTGTTGAGTGTTTTTTTTGGTGTCTAATACGCATATATATCACCATTTCCCTTGATTTTCTTGACTGTATATCTCTTAAATGTCAACATATACACGTGTGATTTAGTTTACGAAGACTTTTCAATGCCGAGAACCTCGATCAGAGAGTAAAAAGGGAGTAAGGTTCACAATGGTGTAAAATTAAAATGGGATATACTGGGCTAGGATTCGAGTTACAGGAACAAGGGCCAAACCAACCATCCAAGAATGGAATCGTCGAGCGAAAACACTTGACAACCTCCTAGAAGCAGCTTTTCTTGCCACCAGACATTTCTCCATCAATTAGGAATCTGATGCCGTCACTAAACACATTCTTTAAATTGTAGCCAGTTGTTGAGTGTTTTTTTTGTCTAATCCGCATATATATCACCATTGCCCTTGATTTTCTTGACGGTATATCTCTTAAATGTCAACATATACACGTGTGATTTAGTTTACGAAGATTTTTCAATGCCGGAAACCTCGATCAGAGAGTAAAAAAGGCGTAAGGTTCACAATGGTGTAAAATTAAATTGGGATATACCGGGCTAGGATTCTTGTTACAAGAACAAGGGCCAAACCAACCACCCAAGAATGGAATCGTCGATCGAAAACACTTGACAACCTCCTAGAAGCAGCTTTTCTTGCCACCAGACCTTTCTCCAACAATTAGGAATCTGATGCCGTCACTAAACACATTCCTTAAATTGTAACCATTTGTTGAGTGTTTTTTTTTTTTTGGTGTCTAATCCGTATACATATCACCATTGCCCTTGATTTTCTTAACTGTGTATCTCTTAAATGGCAACATATACACATGTGATTTAGTTTATGAAGATTTTTCAATGCCGAGAACCTCGATCAGAGAGTAAAAAAGGCGTAAGGTTCACAATGGTGTAAAATTAAAATGGGATATACAGGGCCAGGATTCGAGTTACAGGAACAAGGACCAAACCAACCACCCAAGAATGGAATCGTCGGGCGAAAACACTTGACAACCTCCTAGAAGCAGCTTTTCTTGCCACCAGACCTTTCTCCATCAATTAGGAATCTGATGTCGTCACTAAACACATTCCTTAAATTGTAGCCATTTGTTGAGTGTTTTTTTTGTGTCTAATCCGCATATATACCACCATTGCCCTAGATTTTCTTGACTGTATATCTCTTAAATATCAATATATACACGTGTGATTTAGTTTACGAAGAGTTTTCAATGCCGAGAACCTCGATCAGAGAGTAAAAAAGGCGCAAGGTTCACAATGGCGTAAAATTAAAATGGGATATACCGGGCTAGGATTCGAGTTGCAGGAACAAGGGCTAAACCAACCACCCAAGAATGGAATCGTCGAGCGAAAACACTTGACAACCTCCTAGAAGCAACTTTTCTTGCCACCAGACCTTTCCCATCAATTAAGAATCTGATGCCGTCACTAAACACATTCCTTAAATTATAGCCATTTGTTGAGTGTTTTTTTTTGTGTCTAATCCGCATATATATCACCATTGCCCTTGATTTTCTTGACTGTATATCTCTTAAATGTCAATATATACACGTGTGATTTAGTTTATGAAGAGTTTTCACTGCCGAGAACCTCGAGCAGAGAGTAAAAAAGGCGTAAGGTTCACAATGGTGTAAAATTAAAAAGGGATATACCGGGCTAGGATTCGTGTTACAGGAACAAGGGCCAAACCAACCACCCAAGAATGGAATCATCGAGCGAAAACACTTGACAACCTCCTAGAAGCAGCTTTTCTTACCACCAGACCTTTCTCCATCAATTGGGAATCTGATACCGTCACTAAACACATTCCTTAAATTAAGCCATTTGTTGAGTGTTTTTTTTTTTTTTTGGTGTCTAACCCACATATATATCACCATTGCCCTTGATTTTCTTAACTGTATATCTCTTAAATGTCAACATATACACGTGTGATTTAGTTTACAAAGATTTTTCAATGCCCAGAACCTTGATCAGAGAGTAAAAAAGGCGTAAGGTTCGCAATGGTGTAAAATTAAAATGGGATATACCGGGGGCTAGGATTCGAATTACAGGAACAAGGGCCAAACCAACCACCCAAGAATGGAGTCATCGAGCGAAAACACTTGACAACCTCCTAGAAACACCTTTTCTTGCCACCAGACCTTTCACCATCAATTAGGAATCTGATGCCGTCACTAAACACATTCCTTAAATTGTAGGCATTTGTTGAGTGTTTTTTTTGGTGTCTAATCCGCATATATATCACCATTGCCCTTGATTTTCTTGACTGCATATCTCTTAAATGTCAACATACACATGTGTGATTTAGTTAACGAAGATTTTTCAATGCCGAGAACCTCGGTTAGAGAGTTAAAAAGGCGTAAGGTTCACAATGGTGTAAAATTAAAATGGGATATACCGGGCTAGGATTTGAGTTACAGGAACAAGGCCCAAACCAACCACCCAAGAATGGAATCGTCGAGCGAAAACACTTGACCACCTCCTAGAAGTAGCTTTTCTTGCCACCAGACATTTCTCCATCAGTTAGGAATCTGATGCTGTCACTAAACACATTCCTTAAATTGTAGCCATTTGTTGAGTGTTTTTTTTTTTGTGTCTAATCCGCATATATATCACCATTGCTCTTGATTTTCTTGACTGTATATCTCTTAAATGTCAACATATACACGTGTGATTTAGTTTACGATGATTTTTCAATGCCGAGAATCTCGATCAGAGAGTAAAAAAGGCGTAAGGTTCACAATGGTGTAAAATTAAAATGGGATATATCGGGCTAGGATTCGAGTTACAGGAACAAGGGCCAAACCAACCACCCAAGAATGGAATCGTCGAGCGAAAACACTTGACAACCTCCTAGAAGCAGCTTTTCTTGCCACCAGACCTTTCTCCATCAATTAGGAATCTGATGTCGTCACTAAACACATTCCTTAAATTGTAGCCAATTGTTTGAGTGTTTTTTTTTTGTGTCTAATCCGCATATATATCACCATTGCCCTTGATTTTCTTGACTGTATATCCCTTAAATGTCAATATATACACGTGTGATTTAGTTTATGAAGAGTTTTCAATGCTTAGAACCTCGACCAGAGAGTAAAAAAGGCGTAAGGTTCTCAATGGTGTAAAATTAAAAAGGGATATACCGGGCTAGGATTCGTGTTACAGGAACCAGGGCCAAACCAACCACCCAAGAATGGAATCATCATCGAGCGAAAACACTTGAAAACCTCCTAGAAGTAGCTTTTCTTGCCACCAGACCTTTCTCCATCAATTAGGAATCTGATGTCGTCACTAAACACATTCCTTAAATTGTAGCCATTTGTTGAGTGTTTTTTTTTGGTGTCTAACCCACATATATATCACTATTGCCCTTGATTTTCTTAACTGTATATCTCTTAAATGTCAACATATACATGTGTGATTTAGTTTACACAGATATTTCAATGCCGAGAACCTTGATCAGAGAGTAAAAAAGGCGTAAGGTTCACAGTGGTGTAAAATTAAAATGGGATATACCGGGCTAGGATTCGAAATACAGGAACAAGGGCCAAACCAACCACCCAAGAATGGAGTCGTCGAGCGAAAACACTTGACAACCTCCTAGAAACAGCTTTTCTTGCCACCAGACCTTTCATCATCAATTAGGAATCTGATGCCGTCACTAAACACATTCCTTAAATTGTAGGCATTTGTTGAGTGTTTTTTTTTTGGTGTCTAATCCGCATATATATCACCATTGCCCTTGATTTTCTTGACTGTATATCTCTTAAATGTCAACATATACACGTGTGATTTAGTTTACGAAGATTTTTCAATGCCGAAAACCTCGATCAGAGAGTAAAAAGGGAGTAAGGTTCACAATGGTGTAAAATTAAAATGGGATATACTGGGCTAGGATTCGAGTTACAGGAACAAGGCCCAAACCAACCACCCAAGAATGGAATCGTCGAGCGAAAACACTTGACAACCTCCTAGAAACAGCTTTTCTTGCCACCAGAACTTTCTCCATCAATTAGGAATCTGAGGCCGTCACTAAACACATTCCTTAAATTGTAGCCATTTGTTGAGTGTTTTTTTTTAGTCTAATCCGCATATATATCACCATTACCCTTTATTTTCTTGACTGTATATCTCTTAAATGTCAATATATACACATGTGATTTAGTTTATGAAGAATTTTCAATGCCGAGAACCTCGACCAGAGAGTAAAAAAGGCGTAAGGTTCACAATGGTGTAAAATTAATAAGGGATATAACGGGCTAGGATTCGCGTTACAGGAACAAGGGCCAAACCAACCACCCAAGAATGGAATCGTAGAGCGAAAACACTTGACAACCTCCTAGAAGCAGCTTTTCTTGCCACCAGACCTTTCTCCATCAATTAGGAATATGATGCCGTCACTAAACACATTCCTTAAATTGTAGCCATTTGTTGAGTGTTTTTTTTTTTGTGTCTAATCCGCATATATATCACCATTGCCCTTGATTTTCTTGACTGTATATCTCTTAAATGTCAACATATACACGTTTAATTTAGTTTATTAAGATTTTTCAATGCCGAGAACCTCGACCAGAGAGTAAAAAAGGCGTAAGGTTCACAATGGTGTAAAATTAATAAGGGATATACCGGGCTAGGATTCGCGTTACAGGAACATGGGCCAAACCAACCACCCAAGAATGGAATCGTCGAGCGAAAACACTTGAAAACCTCCTAGAAGCAGTTTTTCTTGCCACCAGACCTTTCTCCATCAATTAGGAATCTGATGTCGCCACTAAAAACATTCCTTAAATTGTAGCCATTTGTTCAGTTTTTTTTTTTTGTGTCTAATCCGCATATATATCACCGTTGCCCTTGATTTTCTTGACTGTATATCTCTTAAATGTCAACATATACACGTGTGATTTAGTTTACGAAGATTTTTCAATGCCGAGAACCACGATCAGAGAGAAAAAAAGGCGTAAGGTTCACAATGGTGTAAAATTAAAATGGGATATACCGGGCTAGGATTCGAGTTACAGGAACAAGGGCCAAACCAACCACCCAAGAATGGAATCGTCAAGCGAAAACAATTGACAACCTCCTAGAAGCACCTTTTCTTGTCACTAGACCTTTCTCTATCAATTAGGAATCTGATGCCGTCACTAAACACATTCCTTAAATTGTAGCCATTTGTTGAGTGTTTTTTTTTTTGTGTGTCAAATGCGCATATATATCACCATTGCCCTTGATTTTATTGACTGTATATCTCTTAAATGTCAACATATACACGTGTGATTTAGTTTACCAAGATTTTTCAATGCCGAGAACCTCGTTCACAGAGTAAAAAAGGCGTAAGGTTCACGATGGTGTAAAACTAAAATGGGATATACCGGGCTAGGATTCGAGTTACAGGAACAAGGGCCAAACCAACCACCCAAGAATGGAATCGTCAAGAGAAAACACTTGAGAACCTCTTTGAAGCAGCTTTTCTTGCCACCAGAACTTTCTCCATCAATTAGGAATCTGATGCGGTCACTAAACACATTCCTTAAATTGTAGCCATTTGTTGAGTGTTTTTTTTGGTGTCTAATCCGCATATATATCACCATTGCCCTTGATTTTCTTGACTGTATATCTCTTAAATGTCAACATATACACGTGTGATTTAGTTTACAGAGATTTTTCAATGCCGAGAACCTCGATCAGAGAGTAAAAAAGGCAAAAGATTCACAATGGTGTAAAATTAAAATGGGATATACCGGGCTAGGATTCGAGTTACAGGAACAAGGGCTAAACCAACCACCCAAGAATAGAATCGTCGAGCGAAAACACTTGATAACCTCCTAGAAGTAGCTTTTCTTGCCACCAGACCTTTCTCCATCAATTAGGAATCTGATGCCGTCACTAAGCACATTCCTTAAATTGTAGCCATTTGTTGAGTGTTTTTTTTGTGTCTAATCCGCATATATATCACCATTGCCCTTGATTTTCATGACCGTATATCTCTTAAATGTCAACATATACACGTGTGATTTAGTTTACGAAGATTTTTCAATGCCGAGAACCTCGATCAAAGAGTAAAAAAGGCGTAAGGTTCACAATGGTGTAAAATCAAAATGGGATATACCAGGCTGGGATTCGAGGTACAGGAACAAGGGCCAAACCAACCACCCAAGAATGGAATCGTCGAGCGAAAACACTTGACAACCTCCTAGAAGCAGCTTTTTTTGTCGCCAGACCTTTCTCTATCAATTAGGAATCTGATGCCGTCACAAAACACATTCCTTAAATTGTTGCCATTTGTTGAGTGTTTTTTTTTTTTTTGTGTCTAATCCGCATATATATCACCATTGCCCTTGATTTTCTTGACTGTATATCTCTTAAATGTCAACATATACACGTGTGATTTAGTTTACCAAGATTTTTCAATGCCGAGAACCTCGATCAGAGAGTAAAATAGGCGTAAGGTTCACAATAGTGTAAAATTAAAATGGGATATACCGGGCTAGGATTCGAGTTACAGGAACAAGGGCCAAACCAACCACCCAAGAATGGAATCGTCGAGCGAAAACACTTGACAACCTCCTAGAAGTAGCTTTTCTTGCCACCAGACCTTTCTCCATCAATTAGGAATCTGGTGCCTTCACTAAATACATTCCTTAAATTGTAGCCATTTGTTGAGTTTTTTTTTTTTTTGTTTCTAATCCTCATATATATCACCATTGCCCTTGATTTTCTTGACTGTATATCTCTTAAATGTCAACATATACATGTGTGATTTAGTTTACGAAGATTTTTCAATGCCGAGAACCTTGATCAGAGAGTAAAAAAGGGGTAAGGTTCACAATTGTGTAAAATTAAAATGGGATATATCGGGCTAGTATTCGAGTTACAGGAACAAGGGCCAAACCAACCACCCAAGAATGGAATCGTCGAGCGAAAACACTTGAAAACCTCCTAGAAGCAGTTTTTTTTGCCACCAGACCTTTTTCCATCAATTAGGAATCTGATGCCGTCACTAAACACATTCCTTAAATTGTAGCCATTTGTTGAGTGTTTTTTTTTTGTGTCTAATCCGCATATATATCACCATTTCCCTTGATTTTCTTGACTGTATATCTCTTAAATGTCAACATATACACCCGGGCTAGGATTTGAGTTACAGGAACAAGGGCCAAACCAACCACCAAAGAATGGAATCGTCAAGCGAAAACACTTGATAACCTCCTAGAAGCTGCTTTTCTTGCCACCAGACCTTTCTCAATCAATTAGGAATCTGATGCCGTCACTATACACATTCCTTAAATTGTAGCCATTTGTTGAGTGTTTTGTTTTTTTGTGTCTAATCCGCATATATATCACCATTGCCCTTGATTTTCTTGACTGTATATCTCTTAAATGTCAACATATAAATGTGTGATTTAGTTTACCAATATTTTTCAGTGCCGAGAACCTCGATCAGAGAGTAAAAAAGGCGTAAGGTTCACAATAGTGTAAAATTACAATGGGATATACCGGGCTAGTATTCGAGTTACAGGAACAAGGGCCAAACCAACCACCCAAGAATGGAATCGTCGAGTGAAAACACATGAGAATCTCCTAGAAGCAGCTTTTCTTGCCACCAGACCTTTCTCCATCAATTAGGAAATTAGGAATCTGATGCCGTCACTAAACACATTCCTTAAATTGTAGCCATTTGTTGATGTTTTTTTTTGGTGTCTTTTCCGCATATATATCACCATTGCCCTTGATTTTCTTGACTGTATATATCTTAAATGTCAACATATACACGTGTGATTTAGTTTACGAAGATTTTTCAATGCCGAGAACCTCGATCAAAGAGTAAAAAAGGCGTAAGGTTCACAATGGTGTAAAATTAAAATGTGATATACTGGGCTAGGATTCGAGTTACAGGAACTAGGGCCAAACCAACCACCCAAGAATGGAATCGTCGAGCGAAAACACTTGACAACCTCCTAGAAGCAACTTTTCTTGCCCCAGACCTTTCTCCATCAATTAGGAATCTGATGCCGTCACTAAAAACATTCCTTAAATTGTAGCCATTTGTTCAGTGTTTTTTTTGTGTCTAATCCGCATATATATCACCATTGCCCTTGATTTTCTTGACTGTATATCTCTTAAATGTCAACATATAAACATGTGATTTAGTTTACCAAGATTTTTCAATGCCGAAAACCTCGATAAGAGAGTAAAAAAGGCGTAAGTTCACAATAGTGTAAAATTAAAATGGGATATACCGGGCTAGGATTCGAGTTACAGGAACAAGGGCCAAACCAACCACCCAAAAATGGAATCGTCGAGCGAAAACACTTGAGAACCTCCTAGAAGCAGCTTTTCTTGCCACCAGACCTTTCTCCATCAATTAGGAATTTGATGCCCTCACTAAACACATTCCTTAAATTGTAGCCATTTGTTGAGTGTTTTTTTTGGTGTCTAATACGCATATATATCACCATTTCCCTTGATTTTCTTGACTGTATATCTCTTAAATGTCAACATATACACGTGTGATTTAGTTTATGAAGATTTTTCAATGCCGAGAACCTCGATCAGAGAGTAAAAAAGGCGTAAAGTTCACAATGGTGTAAAATTAAAATGTGATATACTGGGCTAGGATTCGAGTTACAGGAACTAGGGCCAAACCAGCCACCCAAGAATGGAATCGTCGAGCGAAAACACTTGACAACCTCCTAGAAGCAACTTTTCTTGCACCCAGACCATTCTCCATCAATTAGGAATCTGATGCCGTCACTAAAAACATTCCTTAAATTGTAGCCATTTGTTCAGTGTTTTTTTTGTGTCTAATCCGCATATATATCACCATTGCCCTTGATTTTCTTGACTGTATATCTCTTAAATGTCAACATATAAACATGTGATTTAGTTTACCAAGATTTTTCAATGCCGAAAACCTCGATTTGAGAGTAAAAAAGGCGTAAGTTCACAATAGTGTAAAATTAAAATGGGATATACCGGGCTAGGATTCGAGTTACAGGAACAAGGGCCAAACCAACCACCCAAAAATGGAATCGTCGAGCGAAAACACTTGAGAACCTCCTAGAAGCAGCTTTTCTTGCCACCAGACCTTTCTCCATCAATTAGGAATTTGATGCCCTCACTAAACACATTCCTTAAATTGTAGCCATTTGTTGAGTGTTTTTTTTGGTGTCTAATACGCATATATATCACCATTTCCCTTGATTTTCTTGACTGTATATCTCTTAAATGTCAACATATACACGTGTGATTTAGTTTACGAAGATTTTTCAATGCCGAGAACCTCGATCAGAGAGTAAAAAAGGCGTAAAGTTCACAATGGTGTAAAATTAAAATGTGATATACTGGGCTAGGATTCGAGTTACAGGAACTAGGGCCAAACCAACCACCCAAGAATGGAATCGTCGAGCGAAAACACTTGACAACCTCCTAGAAGCAACTTTTCTTGCCCCAGACCTTTCTCCATCAATTAGGAATCTGATGCCGTCACTAAAAACATTCCTTAAATTGTAGCCATTTGTTCAGTGTTTTTTTTTTGTGTCTAATCCGCATATATATCACCATTGCCCTTGATTTTCTTGACTGTATATCTCTTAAATGTCAACATATACACGTGTGATTTAGTTTACGAAGATTTTTCAATGCCGAGAACCTCGATCAGAGAGTAAAAAAGGTGTAAGGTTCACAATGGTGTAACATTAAAATGGGATATACCGGGCTAGGACTCGAGTTACAGGAATAAGGGCCAAACCAACCACCCAAGAATGGAATCGTCCAGCGAAAACACTTGACAACCTCCTAGAAGCAGCTTTTCTTATCACCAGACCTTTCTCCGTCAATTAGGAATCTGATGCCGTCACAAAACACATTCCTTAAATTGTAGCCATTTGTTGCGTGTTTTTTTTTTGTGTCTAATCCGCATATATATCACCATTGCCCTTGATTTTCTTGACAGTAAGTCTCTTAAATGTCAACATATACACGTGTGATTTAGTTTACCAAGATTTTTCAATGCCGAGAACCTCGATCAGAGAGTAAAAAGGGCGTAAGGTTCACAATGGTGTAAAACAAAAATGGGATATACCGGGCTAGGATTCGAGTTACAGGAACAAGGGCCAAACCAACCACCCAATAATGGAATCGTCAAGCGAAAACACTTGAGAACGTCCCAGAAGCAGCTTTTCATGCCACCAGACCTTTCTCCATCAATTAGGAATCTGATGCCATCACTAAACACATTCCTTAAATTGTAGCCATTTGTTAAGTGTTTTTTTTTGTGTCTAATCCGCATATATATCACCATTGCCCTTGATTTTCTTGATTGTATATCTCTTAAATGTCAGCATATACACGTGTGATTTAGTTTACGAAGATTTTTCAATGCTGAGAACCTCAATCAGAGAGTAAAAAAGGCGAAAGGTTTACAATGGTGTAAAATTAAAATGGGATATACCGGGCTAGGATTCGAGTTACAGAAACAAGGGCCAAACCAACCACCCAAGAATGGAATCGTCGAGCGAAAACACTTGACAACCTCCTAGAAGCAGCTTTTCTTGCCACCAGACCTTTCTCCATCAATTAGGAATCTGATGCCGTCACTAAACACATTCCTTAAATTGTAGCCATTTGTTGAGTGTTTTTTTTGTGTCTAATCCGCATATATATCACCATTGCCCTTGATTTTCTTAACTGTATATCTCTTAAATGTCAACATATACACCTGTGATTTAGTTTACGAAGATTTTTCAATGCCGAGAACCTCGATCAGAGAGTAAAAAAGGCGTAAGGTTCACAATAGTGTAAAATTAAAATGTGATATACTGGGCTAGGATTCGAGTTTCAGGAACTAGGGCCAAACCAACCACCCAAGAATGGAATCATCGAGCGAAAACACTTGACAACCTCCTAGAAGCAGCTTTTCTTGCCACCAGACCTTTCTCCATCAATTAGGAATCTGATGTCGTCACTAAAAACATTCCTTAAATTGTAGCCATTTGTTGAGTGGTTTTTTTTTTGGTGTCTAATCCGCATATATATCACCATTGCCCTTGATTTTCTTGACTGTATGTCTCTTCAATGTCAACATATACACGTGTGATTTAGTTTACGAAGATTTTTCAATGCCGAGAACCTCGATCAAGGAGTAAAAAAGGCGTAAGGTTCACAATGGTGTAAAATCAAAATGGGATATACCAGGCTGGGATTCGAGGTACAGGAACAAGGGCCAAACCAACCACCCAAGAATGAAATCGTCGAGCGAAAACACTTGACAACCTCCTAGAAGCAGCTTTTCTTTCCCCCAGAACTTTCTCCATCAATTAGGAATCTGATGGCGTCACTAAAAACATTCCTTAAATTGTAGCGATTTGTTGAGTGTATTTTTTTTTGTGTCTAATCCGCATATATATCACCATTGCCCTTGATTTTCTTGACTGTATATCTCTTAAATGTCAATATATACACGTGTGATTTAGTTTACGAAGATTTTTCAATGCCGAAAACCTCGATCAGAGAGTAAAAAGGAGTAAGGTTCAAAATGCAGTAAAATCAAAATGGGATATACCAGGCTAGGATTCGAGTTACAGGAATAAGGGCCAAACCAACCACCCAAGAATGGAATCGTCGAGCGAAAACACTTGACAACCTCCTAGAAGCAGCTTTTCTTGTCACCAGACCTTTCTCTATCAATTTGGAATCTGATGTCGTCACTAAACACATTCCTTAAATTGTAGCCATTTGTTGAGGGTTTTTTTTTATGTCTAATCCGCATATATATCACCATTGCCCATGATTTTCTTGACTGTATATCTCTAAAATGTCAACATATACACGTGTGATTTAGTTTACGAAGATTTTCAATGCCGAGAACCTCGATCAGAGAGTAAAAAAGGCGTAAGGTTCACAATGGTGTAAAATTAAAATGTGATATACTGGGCTAGGATTCGAGTTACAGAAACTAGGGCCAAACCAACCACCCAAGAATGGAATCATCGAGCGAAAACACTTGACAACCTCCTAGAAGCAGCTTTTCTTGCCACCAGACCTTTCTCCATCAATTAGGAATCTGATGTCGTCACTAAAAACATTCCTTAAATTGTAGCCATTTGTTGAGTGGTTTTTTTTTTGGTGTCTAATCCGCATATATATCACCATTGCCCTTGATTTTCTTGACTGTATGTCTCTTCAATGTCAACATATACACGTGTGATTTAGTTTACGAAGATTTTTCAATGCCGAGAACCTCGATCAGAGAGTAAAAAATGCATGAGGTTCACAATGCTGTACAATTAAAATGGGATATACTGCGCTAGGATTCGAGTTACAGGAACTAGGGCCAAACCAACCACCCAAGAATGTAATCGTCGAGCGAAAATACTTGACAACCTCCTAGAAGCAGCTTTTCTTTCCCCCAGAACTTTCTCCATCAATTAGGAATCTGATGGCGTCACTAAAAACATTCCTTAAATTGTAGCGATTTGTTGAGTGTTTTTTTTTGTGTCTAATCCGCATATATATCACCATTGCCCTTGATTTTCTTGACTGTATATCTCTTAAATGTCATTATATACACGTTTAATTTAGTTTACCAAGATTTTTCAATGCCGAGAACCTCGATTAGAGAGTAAAAAAGGCGTAAGTTTCACAATGGTGTAAAATTAAAATGTGATATACCAGGCTAGGATTCGAGTTACAGAAACAAGGGCCAAACCAACCACCCAAGAATGGAATCGTCGAGCGAAAACACTTGACAACCTCCTAGAAGCAGCTTTTCTTGCCACCAGACCTTTCTCCATCAATTAGGAATCTGATGTCGTCACTAAACACATTCCTTAAATTGTAGCAATTTGTTAAGTGTTTTTTTTTGGTGTCTAATCCGCATATATATCACCATTGCCCTTGATTTTCTTGACTGTATATCTCTTAAATGTCAACATATACACGTGTGATTTAGTTTACGAAGATTTTTCAATGCCGAGAACCTCGAAGCAGAGAGTAAAAAAGGCGTAAGGTTCACAATGGTGTAAAATTAAAATGTGATATACTGGGCTAGGATTCGAGATACCGGAACTAGGGCCAAACCAACCACCCAAGAATGGAATCATCGAGCGAAAACACTTGACAACCTCCTAGAAGCAGCTTTTCTTGCCACCAGACCTTTCTCCGTCAATTAGGAATCTGATGTCGTCACTAAAAACATTCCTTAAATTGTAGCCATTTGTTGAGTGTTTTTTTTTGTGTCTAATCCGCATATATATCACCATTGCCCTTGATTTTCTTGACTGTATATCTCTTAAATGTCAATATATACACGTTTAATTTAGTTTACCAAGATTTTTCAATGCCGAGAACCTCGATTAGAGAGTAAAAAAGGCGTAAGTTTCACAATGGTGTAAAATTAAAATGTGATATACCAGGCTAGGATTCGAGTTACAGAAACAAGGGCCAAACCAACCACCCAAGAATGGAATCGTCGAGCGAAAACACTTGACAACCTCCTAGAAGCAGCTTTTCTTGCCACCAGACCTTTCTCCATCAATTAGGAATCTGATGTCGTCACTAAACACATTCCTTAAATTGTAGCCATTTGTTAAGTGTTTTTTTTGGTGTCTAATCCACATATATATCACCATTGCCCTTGATTTTCTTGACTGTATGTCTCTTCAATGTCAACATATACACGTGTGATTTAGTTTACGAAGATTTTTCAATGCCGAGAACCTCGATCAGAGAGTAAAAAAGGCGTGAGGTTCACAATGCTGTACAATTAAAATGGGATATACTGCGCTAGGATTCGAGTTACAGGAACTAGGGCCAAACCAACCACCCAAGAATGGAATCGTCGAGCGAAAATACTTGACAGCCTCCTAGAAGCAGCTTTTCTTTCCCCCAGAACTTTCTCCATCAATTAGGAATCTGATGGCGTCACTAAAAACATTCCTAAAATTGTAGCGATTTGTTGAGTGTTTTTTTTTGTGTCTAATCCGCATATATATCACCATTGCCCTTGATTTTCTTGACTGTATATCTCTTAAATGTCAATATATACACGTGTGATTTAGTTTACCAAGATTTTTCAATGCCGAGAACCTCGATTAGAGAGTAAAAAAGGCGTAAGGTTCACAATGGTGTAAAATTAAAATGTGATATACTGGGCTAGGATTCGAGTTACAGGAACTAGGGCCAAACCACCCACCCAAGAATGGAATCGTCGAGCGAAAACACTTGACAACCTCCTAGAAGCAGCTTTTCTTGCCCCCAGACTTTTCTCCATCAGTTAGGAATCTGATGCCGTCACTAAACACATTCCTTAAATTGTAGCCATTTGTTGAGTGTTTTTTTTTTGGTGTCTAATCCGCATATATATCACCATTGCTCTGGATTTTCTTGACTGTGTATCTCTTAAATGTCAACATATACACGTGTGATTTAGTTTATCAAGATTTTTCAATGCCGAGAACCTCGATCAGAGAGTAAAAAAGGCGTAAGGTTCACAATGGTCTAAAATTAAAATGTGATATACTGGGCTAGGATTCGAGTTACAGGAACTAGGGCCAAGCCAACCACCCAAGAATGGAATCGTCGAGCGAAAACACTTGATAACCTCCTAGAAGCCGCTTTTCTTGCCCCCAGACCTTTCTCCGTCAATTAGGAATCTGATGCCGTCACTAAAAACATTCCATAAATTGTAGCCATTTGTTCAGTGTTTTTTTTTGGTGTCTAATCCGCATATATATCACCACTGCCCTTGATTTTCATGACTGTATATCTCTTAAATGTCAACATATACACGTGTGATTTAGTTTACGAAGATTTTTCAATGCCGAAAACCTCGATCAGAGAGTAAAAAAGGCGTAAGGTTCACAATGGTGTAAAATTAAAATGTGATATACTGGGCTAGGATTCGAGTTACAGGAACTAGGGCCAAGCCAACCACCCAAGAATGGAATCGTCGAGCGAAAACACTTGATAACCTCCTAGAAGCCGCTTTTCTTGCCCCCAGACCTTTCTCCGTCAATTAGGAATCTGATGCCGTCACTAAAAACATTCCATAAATTGTAGCCATTTGTTCAGTGTTTTTTTTTTGGTGTCTAATCCGCATATATATCACCACTGCCCTTGATTTTCATGACTGTATATCTCTTAAATGTCAACATATACACGTGTGATTTAGTTTACGAAGATTTTTCAATGCCGAGAACCTCGATCAGAGAGTAAAAAAGGCGTGAGGTTCACAATGCTGTACAATTAAAATGGGATATACTGCGCTAGGATTCGAGTTACAGGAACTAGGGCCAAACCAACCACCCAAGAATGGAATCGTCGAGCGAAAATACTTGACAGCCTCCTAGAAGCAGCTTTTCTTTCCCCCAGAACTTTCTCCATCAATTAGGAATCTGATGGCGTCACTAAAAACATTCCTAAAATTGTAGCGATTTGTTGAGTGTTTTTTTTTTGTGTCTAATCCGCATATATATCACCATTGCCCTTGATTTTCTTGACTGTATATCTCTTAAATGTCAATATATACACGTGTGATTTAGTTTACCAAGATTTTTCAATGCCGAGAACCTCGATTAGAGAGTAAAAAAGGCGTAAGGTTCACAATGGTGTAAAATTAAAATGTGATATACTGGGCTAGGATTCGAGTTACAGGAACTAGGGCCAAACCAACCACCCAAGAATGGAATCGTCGAGCGAAAACACTTGACAACCTCCTAGAAGCAGCTTTTCTTGCCCCCAGACTTTTCTCCATCAGTTAGGAATCTGATGCCGTCACTAAACACATTCCTTAAATTGTAGCCATTTGTTGAGTGTTTTTTTTTTGGTGTCTAATCCGCATATATATCACCATTGCTCTGGATTTTCTTGACTGTGTATCTCTTAAATGTCAACATATACACGTGTGATTTAGTTTATCAAGATTTTTCAATGCCGAGAACCTCGATCAGAGAGTAAAAAAGGCGTAAGGTTCACAATGGTCTAAAATTAAAATGTGATATACTGGGCTAGGATTCGAGTTACAGGAACTAGGGCCAAGCCAACCACCCAAGAATGGAATCGTCGAGCGAAAACACTTGATAACCTCCTAGAAGCCGCTTTTCTTGCCCCCAGACCTTTCTCCGTCAATTAGGAATCTGATGCCGTCACTAAAAACATTCCATAAATTGTAGCCATTTGTTCAGTGTTTTTTTTTGGTGTCTAATCCGCATATATATCACCACTGCCCTTGATTTTCATGACTGTATATCTCTTAAATGTCAACATATACACGTGTGATTTAGTTTACGAAGATTTTTCAATGCCGAAAACCTCGATCAGAGAGTAAAAAAGGCGTAAGGTTCACAATGGTGTAAAATTAAAATGTGATATACTGGGCTAGGATTCGAGTTACAGGAACTAGGGCCAAGCCAACCACCCAAGAATGGAATCGTCGAGCGAAAACACTTGATAACCTCCTAGAAGCCGCTTTTCTTGCCCCCAGACCTTTCTCCGTCAATTAGGAATCTGATGCCGTCACTAAAAACATTCCATAAATTGTAGCCATTTGTTTAGTGTTTTTTTTTTGGTGTCTAATCCGCATATATATCACCACTGCCCTTGATTTTCATGACTGTATATCTCTTAAATGTCAACATATACACGTGTGATTTAGTTTACGAAGATTTTTCAATGCCGAGAACCTCGATCAGAGAGTAAAAAAGGCGTGAGGTTCACAATGCTGTACAATTAAAATGGGATATACTGCGCTAGGATTCGAGTTACAGGAACTAGGGCCAAACCAACCACCCAAGAATGGAATCGTCGAGCGAAAATACTTGACAGCCTCCTAGAAGCAGCTTTTCTTTCCCCCAGAACTTTCTCCATCAATTAGGAATCTGATGGCGTCACTAAAAACATTCCTAAAATTGTAGCGATTTGTTGAGTGTTTTTTTTTTTGTGTCTAATCCGCATATATATCACCATTGCCCTTGATTTTCTTGACTGTATATCTCTTAAATGTCAATATATACACGTGTGATTTAGTTTACCAAGATTTTTCAATGCCGAGAACCTCGATTAGAGAGTAAAAAAGGCGTAAGGTTCACAATGGTGTAAAATTAAAATGTGATATACTGGGCTAGGATTCGAGTTACAGGAACTAGGGCCAAACCAACCACCCAAGAATGGAATCGTCGAGCGAAAACACTTGACAACCTCCTAGAAGCAGCTTTTCTTGCCCCCAGACTTTTCTCCATCAGTTAGGAATCTGATGCCGTCACTAAACACATTCCTTAAATTGTAGCCATTTGTTGAGTGTTTTTTTTTTTGGTGTCTAATCCGCATATATATCACCATTGCTCTGGATTTTCTTGACTGTATATCTCTTAAATGTCAACATATACACGTGTGATTTAGTTTATCAAGATTTTTCAATGCCGAGAACCTCGATCAGAGAGTAAAAAAGGCGTAAGGTTCACAATGGTGTAAAATTAAAATGTGATATACTGGGCTAGGATTCGAGTTACAGGAACTAGGGCCAAGCCAACCACCCAAGAATGGAATCGTCGAGCGAAAACACTTGATAACCTCCTAGAAGCCGCTTTTCTTGCCCCCAGACCTTTCTCCGTCAATTAGGAATCTGATGCCGTCACTAAAAACATTCCATAAATTGTAGCCATTTGTTCAGTGTTTTTTTTTTGGTGTCTAATCCGCATATATATCACCACTGCCCTTGATTTTCATGACTGTATATCTCTTAAATGTCAACATATACACGTGTGATTTAGTTTACGAAGATTTTTCAATGCCGAAAACCTCGATCAGAGAGTAAAAAAGGCGTAAGGTTCACAATGCAGTAAAATCAAAATGGGATATACCAGGCTAGGATTCGAGTTACAGGAACAAGGGCCAAACCAACCACCCAAGAATGGAATCGTCGAGCGAAAATTCTTGACAACCTCCTAGAAGCAGCTTTTCTTTCCCCCAGAACTTTCTCCATCAATTAGGAATCTGATGGCGTCACTAAAAACATTCCTTAAATTGTAGCGATTTGTTGAGTGTTTTTTTTTTGTGTCTAATCCGCATATATATCACCATTGCCCTTGATTTTCTTGACTGTATATCTCTTAAATGTCAATATATACACGTGTGATTTAGTTTACCAAGATTTTTCAATGCCGAGAACCTCGATTAGAGAGTAAAAAAGGCGTAAGGTTCACAATGGTGTAAAATTAAAATGTGATATACCAGGCTAGGATTCGAGTTACAGAAACAAGGGCCAAACCAACCACCCAAGAATGGAATCGTCGAGCGAAAACACTTGACAACCTCCTAGAAGCAGCTTTTCTTGCCACCAGACCATTCTCCATCAATTAGGAATCTGATGTCGTCACTAAACACATTCCTTAAATTGTAGCCATTTGTTGAGTGTTTTTTTTGGTGTCTAATCCGCATATATATCACCATTGCCCTTGATTTTCTTGACTGTATATCTCTTAAATGTCAACATATACACGTGTGATTTAGTTTACGAAGATTTTTCAATGCCGAGAACCTCGAAGCAGAGAGTAAAAAAGGCGTAAGGTTCACAATGGTGTAAAATTAAAATGTGATATACTAGGCTAGGATTCGAGTTACAGGAACTAGGGCCAAACCAACCACCCAAGAATGGAATCGTCGAGCGAAAACACTTGATAACCTCCTAGAAGCCGCTTTTCTTGCCCCCAGACCTTTCTCCGTCAATTAGGAATCTGATGCCGTCACTAAAAACATTCCATAAATTGTAGCCATTTGTTCAGTGTTTTTTTTTTGGTGTCTAATCCGCATATATATCACCATTGCCCATGATTTTCTTTACTGTATATCTCTTAAATGTCAACATATACACGTGTGATTTAGTTTACGAAGATTTTCAATGCCGAGAAACTCGATCAGAGAGTAAAAAAGGCGTAAGGTTCACAATGGTGTAAAATTAAAATGTGATATACTAGGCTAGGATTCGAGTTACAGGAACTAGGGCCAAGCCAACCACCCAAGAATGGAATCGTCGAGCGAAAACACTTGACAACCTCCTAGAAGCAGCTTTTCTTTCCCCCCAGAACTTTCTCCATCAATTAGGAATCTGATGGCGTCACTAAAAACATTCCTTAAATTGTAGCGATTTGTTGAGAGTTTTTTTTTTTGTGTCTAATCCGCATATATATCACCATTGCCCTTGATTTTCTTGACTGTATATCTCTTAAATGTCAATATATACACGTGTGATTTAGTTTACCAAGATTTTTCAATGCCGAGAACCTCGATTAGAGAGTAAAAAGGCATAAGGTTCACAATGGTGTAAAATTAAAATGTGATATACTGGGCTAGGATTCGAGTTACAGGAACTAGGGCCAAACCAACCACCCAAAAATGGAATCGTCGAGCGAAAACACTTGACAACCTCCTAGAAGCAGCTTTTCTTGCCCCCAGACCTTTCTCCATCAGTTAGGAATCTGATGCCGTTACTAAACACATTCCTTAAATTGTAGCCATTTGTTGAGTGTTTTTTTTTGGTGTCTAATCCGCATATATATCACCATTGCTCTTGATTTTCTTGACTGTATATCTCTTAAATGTCAACATATACACGTGTGATTTAGTTTACGAAGATTTTTCAATGCCGAGAACCTCGATCAGAGAGTAAAAAAGGCGTAAGGTTCACAATGGTGTAAAATTAAAATGTGATATACTAGGCTAGGATTCGAGTTACAGGAACTAGGGCCAAGCCAACCACCCAAGAATGGAATCGTCGAGCGAAAACACTTGATAACCTCCTAGAAGCCGCTTTTCTTGCCCCCAGACCTTTCTCCGTCAATTAGGAATCTGATGCCGTCACTAAAAACATTCCATAAATTGTAGCCATTTGTTCAGTGTTTTTTTTTTGGTGTCTAATCCGCATATATATCACCATTGCCCATGATTTTCTTTACTGTATATCTCTTAAATGTCAACATATACACGTGTGATTTAGTTTACGAAGATTTTCAATGCCGAGAAACTCGATCAGAGAGTAAAAAAGGCGTAAGGTTCACAATGGTGTAAAATTAAAATGTGATATACTGGGCTTGGATTCGAGTTAGAGGAACTAGGGCCAAACCAACCACCCAAGAATGGAATCATCGAGCGAAAACATTTGACAACCTCCTAGAAGCAGCTTTTCTTGCCACCAGACCTATCTCCATCAAATAGGAATCTGATGCCATCACTAAACACATTCCTTAAATTATAGCCATTTGTTCAGTGTTTTTTTTGTGTGTCTAATCCGCATATATATCACCATTGCCCTTAATTTTCTTAACTGTATATCTCTTAAATGTCAAGATATACACGTGTGATTTAGTTTACGAAGATTTTTCAATGCTGAGAACCTCAATCAGAGAGTAAAAAAGGCGTAAGGTTCACAATGGTGTAAAATTAAAATGGGATATACCGGGCTAGGATTCGAGTTACAGGAACAAGGGCCAAACCAACCACCCAAGAATGGAATCGTCGAGCGAAAACACATGACAACCTCCTAGAAGCAGCTTTTCTTGTCAGCAGACCTTTCTCTATCAATTAGGAATCTGTGATCGTCACTAAACACGTTCCTTAAATTGTAGCCATTTGTTGAGTGTTTTTTTTTTGTGTTTAATCCGCATATATATCACCATTGCCCTTGATTTTCTTGACTGTATATCTCTTAAATGTCAACATATACACGTGTGATTTAGTTTACGAAGATTTTTCAATGCCGAGAACCTTGATCAGAGAGTAAAAAAGTTGTAAGGTTCACAATGGTGTAAAACTAAAATGGGATATACCGGGCTAGGATTCGAGTTACAGGAACAAGGGCCAAACCAACCACCCAAGAATGGAATCGTCAAGCGAAAACACTTGATAACCTCCTAGAAGCAGCTTTTCTTGTCACCAGTCCTTTGTCCATCAATTAGGAATCTGTTGCCGTCACTAAACACATTCCTTAAATTGTAGCCTTTTGTTGAGTGTTTTTTTTTTGTCTAATCCGCATATATATCGCCATTGCCCTTGATTTTCATGACTGTATATCTCTTAAATGTCACATATACACGTGTGATTTAGTTTACGAAGATGTTTCAATGCCGAGAACCTCGATCAGAGAGTAAAAAAGGCGAAAGGTTCACAATTGTGTAAAATTAAAATGGGATATACCGGGCTAGGATTCGAGTTACAGGAACAAGGGCCAAACCAACCACCCAAGAATGGAATCGTCGTGCGAAAACACTTGACAACCTCCAAGAAGCAGCTTTTCTTGCCACCAGACTTTTCTCCATCAATTAGGAATCTGAAGCCGTCACTAAACACATTCCTTAAATTGTAGCCATTTGTTGAGTGTTTTTTTTTGTGTCTAATCCGCATATAAATCACCAATGCCCTTGATTTTCTTGATTGTATATCTCTTAAATGTCAACATATACACGGGTGATTTAGATTACGAAGATTTTTCAATGCCGAGAACCTCGAGCAAAGAGTAAAAAAGGCGTAAGGTTCACAATGGTGTAAAATTAAAATGTGATATACTGGGCTAGGATTCGAGTTACAGGAACCAGGGCCAAACCAACCACCCAAGAATGGAATCATCGAGCGAAAACACTTGACAACCTCCTAGAAGCAGCTTTTCTTGCCACCAGACCTTTCTCCATCAATTAGGAATCTGATGTTGTCACTGAAAACATTCCTTAAATTGTAGCCATTTGTTGAGTGGATTTTTTTTTGGTGTCTAATCCGCATATATATCACCATTGCCCTTGATATTCTTGGTTGTATATCTCTTAAATGTCATCATATACACGTGTGATTTAGTTTACGAAGATTCTTCAATGCCGAGAACCTCGATCAGAGAGTAAAAAAGACGTAATGTTCACAATGGTGTAAAGTTAAAATGGGATATACCGGGCTAGGATTCGAGTTACAAGAACAAGGGCCAAACCAACCACCCAAGAATGGAATCCTCGAGCGAAAACACTTCATAACCTCCTAGAAGCAGCTTTTCTTGCCCCCAGGCCTTTCTCCATCAATTAGGAATCTAATGCCATCACTAAACACATTCCTTAAATTGTAGCCGTTTGTTGAGTGTTTTTTTTCTGTCTAATCCGCATATAAATCACCAATGCCCTTGATTTTCTTGACTGTATATCTCTTAAATGTCAACATATACACGAGTGATTTAGATTACGAAGATTTTTCAATGCCGAGAACCTCGATCAGAGAGTAAAAAAGGGGTAAGGTTCACAATGGAATAAAATTAAAATGGGATATACCGGGCTAGGATTCGAGTTACAGGAACAAGGGCCAAACCAACCACCCAAGAATGGAATCGTCGAGTGAAAACACTTCACAACCTCCTAGAAGCAGCTTTTCTTACCACCAGACCTTTCTCCATCAATTAGGAATTAGGAATCTGATGTCGTCACTAAACACATTCCTTAAATTGTAGCCATTTGTTGAGTGGTTTTTTTTGGTGTCTAATCCGCATATATATCACCATTGCCCTTGATTTTCTTGATTGTATATCTCTTAAATGTCAACATATACACGTGTGATTTAGTTTACGAAGATTTTTCAATGCCGAGAGCATCGATCAGAGAGTAAAAAAGGCTTAAGATTCACAATGGTGTAAAATTAAAATGGGATATATTGTGCTAGGATTCGAGTTACAAGAACAAGGGCCAAACCAACCACCCAAGAATGGAATCGACGAGCGAAAACACTTGACAACCTCCTAGAAGCAGCTTTTCTTACCACCAGACCTTTCTCCATCAACTAGGAATCTGATGCCGTCACTAAACGCATTCCTTAAATTGTATCCATTTGGTGAGTGTTTTTTTTTTGTGTCTATTCCGCATATATATCACCATTCCCTTGATTTTCTTGACTTTTTATCTCTTAAATGTCAACATATACACGTGTGATCTAGTTTCCGAAGATTTTTCAATGACGAGAACCTCGATCAGAGAGTAAAAAAGGCGTAAGGTTCACAATGGTGTAAAATTAAAAGGGGATATACCGGGCTAGGATTCGAGTTACAGGAACAAGGGCCAAACCAACCACCCAAGAATGGAATCGTCGAGCGAAAACACATGACAACCACCTAGAAGCAGATTTTCTTGCCACCAGACCTTTCTCCATCAATTAGGAATCTGATGCCGTCACTAAACACATTCCTTAAATTGTAGCCATTTGTTGATTGCTTTTTTTTGGTGTCTAATCCGCATATATATCACCATTGCCCTTGATTTTCTTGACTGTATATCTCTTAAATGTCAACATATACACGTGTGATTTAGTTTACGAAGATTTTTCAATGCCGAGAACCTCGATTAGAGAGTAAAAAAGGCGTTAGGTTCACAATGGTGTAAAATTAAAATGGGATATACCGGGCTAGGATTCGAGTTACAGGAACAAGGGCCAAACCAACCACCCAAGAATGGAATTGTCGAGCGAAAACACTTGACAACCTCCCTGAAGTAGCTTTTCTTGCTACCAGACCTTTCTCCATCAATTCGGAATATGATGCCGTCACTAAGCACATTCCTTAAATTGTAGCCATTTGTTGAGTGTTTTTTTGGTGTCTAATCCGCATATATATCACCATTGCCCTTGATTTTCTTGACTGTATATCTCTTAAATGTCAACATATGCACGTGTGATTTGGTTTACGAAGATTTTTCAATGCCGAGAACCTCGATCAGAGAGTAAAAAAGGCGTAAGGTTCACAATGGTGTAAAATTAAAATGGGATATACCATGCTAGGATTCGAGTTACCAGAACAAGGGCCAAACGAGCAACCCAAGAATGGAATCGTCAAGCGAAAACACTTGACAACCTCCTAGAAGCAGCTTTTCTTGCCACCTGACATTTCTCCATCAATTAGGAATCTGATGCCGTCACTAAACACATTCCTTAAATTATAGCCATTTGCTGAGTGTTTTTTTTTTGTGTCTAATCCGCATATATATCACCATTGCCCTTGATTTTCTTAACTGTATATCTCTTAAATGTCAACATATACACGTGTGATTTAGTTTACGAAGATTTTTAAATTTCGAGAACCTCGACCAGACAGTAAAAAAGGCGTAAGGTTCACATTGGTGTAAAATAAAAATGGTTATACCGGGCTAGGATTCGAGTTACAGGAACAAGGGCCAAACCAACCACCCAAGAATGGAATCGTCGAGCGAAAACACTTGACAACCACCTAGAAGCAGCTTTTCTTGCCACCAGACCTTTCTCCATCAATTAGGAATCTGATGCCGTCACTAAACACATTCTTAAATTGTAGCCATTTGTTGAGCGTTTTTTTTGGTGTCTAATCCGCATATATATCACCATTGCCCTTGATTTTCTTCATTGTATATCTCTTAAATGTCAACATATACACATGTGACTTAGTTTACGAAGATTTTTCAATGCCGAGAACCTCGATCAGAGACTAAAAAGGCGTAAGGTTCACAATGGTGTAAATTAAAATGGGATATACCGGGCTGGGATTCGAGTTACAGGAACAAGGGCCAAACCAACAAACCAAGGATGGAATCGTCGAGCGAAAAAACTTCACAACCTCCTATAAGCAGCTTTTCTTGCCACCAGACCTTTCTCCATCAATTAGGAATCTGATGCCGTCACTAAACACATTCCTTAAATTATAGCCATTTGTTGAGTGTTCTTTTTTTGTGTCTAATCCGCATATATATCAGCATTGCCCTTGATTTTCTTGACTGTATATCTCTTAAATGTCAACATATACACGTGTGATTTAGTTAACGTAGATTTTTCAATGCCGAAAACCTCGATCAGAGAGTAAAAAGGGCGTAAGGTTCACAATGGTGTAAAATTAAAATGGGATATACCAGGCTAGGATTCGAGTTACAGGAACAAGGGCCAAACCAACCACCCAAGAATGGAAACATCAAGCGAAAACACTTGACAACCTCCTAGATACAGCTTTTCTTGCCACCAGACCTTTCTCCAGCAATTAAGAATCTGATGCCGTCACTAAACACATTTCTTAAATTGTAGCCATTTGTTGAGTGTTTTTTTTTTGTGTCTAATCTGCATATATATCACCATTGCCCTCGATTTTCTTGACTGTATATCTCTTAAATGTCAACATATACATGTGTGATTTAGTTTACGAAGATTTTTCAATGCCGAGAACCTCGATCAGAGAGTTAAAAAGGGGCAAGGTTCACAATGGTGTAAAATTAAAATGGGATATACCGGGCTAGGATTCGAGTTACCGGAACAAGGGCCAGACCAACCACCCAAGAATGGAATCGTCGAGCGAAAACACTTGACAACCTCATAGAAGCAGCTTTTCTTGCCACCTGACCTTTTTCCATGAACTAGGAATTTGATGCCGTCACTAAACACATTCCTTAAATTGCAGCCATTTGTTGAGTGTTTTTTTTGGTGTCTAATCCGCATATATATCAACATTCCCCTTGATTTTCTTGACTGTATATCACTTAAATGTCAACATATACATGTGTGATTTAGTTTACGAAGAATTTTCAATGCCGAGAACCTTGATCAGAGAGTAAAAAAGGCGTAAGGTTCACAATGGTGTAAAATTAAAATGGGATATATCGGGCTAGGATTCGATTTACAGGAACAAGGGCCAAACCAACAACCCAAGAATGGAATCGTCGAGCGAAAACACTTGACAACCTCCTAGAAGCAGCTTTTCTTGCCACCAGACCTTTCTCCATCAATTAGGAATCTGATGCCGTCACTAAACACATTCCTTAAATTGTAGCCATTTGTTGAGTGTTTTTTTTTTGTGTCTAATCCGCATATATATCACCATTGCCCTTGATTTTCTTGGTTGTATATCTCTTAAATGTTAACATATACACGTGTGATTTAGTTTACGAAGATTTTTCAATGCCGAGAACCTCGGTCAGAGAGTAAAAAAGGCGTTAGGTTCACAATGGTGTGAAATTAAAATGGGATATAACCGGGCTAGGATTCGAGTTACAGGAACAAGGGCCAAACCAACCACCCAAGAATGGAATCGTCGAGCGAAAACACTTGACAACCTCCTAGAAGCAGCTTTTCTTGCTACCAGACCTTTCTCCATCAATTAGGAATCTGATGCCGTCACTAAACACATTCCTTAAATTGTAGCCATGTGTTGTGTAACAACTCGTATCAAAAGTCCTATTCATTAATTTAATTTGTTCAATAGGAAACCCTAATTAAGACACCCAAAGGATTCTGCATAAACCCTAAAATTTTCAGAACAATCGGAATCAGGATCAAGGCCCCTAAAACTCTGGGGGGGTATTTCCTGTTAACGATTATCCTTATAAAATGCTGTCAAAATTGAAATTTCATGCAACGTCGACTCATCAGGGCTAGATAGGTGACGAAGCAGGCCTAGCCTATTTTGGGTTTTCCCGCGAGTCACGACAGGTGCAGGTGATCCTGTCGCGACACTCGGGAGGTGCCAAATTTGGGTATAAATAGTAGTGTCTGGGACTTGATTTCTGACTTCAGTTCGACGTAAAAATTCAAATTGTACATTGTATTATAGCATAAACAGTCCCACAACACACACGATTCACTAATTGCTGCCGCAAAACAGGGTAATAACTCTATCGCTATTACGATTCATTGTCCGATCGATCAATATATCCAATGGATGTTTAAGTGCTGCCCACATTAGGGTTATGCTTTGTCATTCGTCGTTAATTCGATGGATGTTTAAGTATCGTACTTTGTCATTCGTTGTGAGGGTTTGATCTCGTGAGTTATCGTAAATGCTGTATTGATTACTAACCCAGTTTTGTGTGCATTGTTATTTAAACTAGGTTAACAAGGCTAATTCATAAACTAGACTCTGCTCGTGTTAAATCTACAATGTGAGTCATTCTCTTTTTATCAAATTAAATTTCAAAAGCATGTTTATTTTCAAGGTTATAATTACAGGGATTAAGTCTTTGTAATCACCAAATTACAGCCGGTATGTGGGGTATTGTATACATTACTTTTTCCCGCCACCATTAGACAACGAGTTAGCCAATGGGTGGTCTGACCACAGTCACAGAAATAAGTCGAGTGACAAATACTGTGGGTAGTTGGTTGATATAGAAACAATGTAATCACCCTTAATACTGTAAATTATAACAAACAGGTCTGTTTTATTAAATAGAATGATTCACCAGTATTTTCCGCTGACAAAACCTTTTTCAAACATGTTTCAGGTGATCTGTTGTGATTCAGGAAAGGTGTTGTGGAGCACTGCAAGCTTAAGAAAGTGGCTCATTATAAAATAAAGAAATATGTTTTGTAAAATAAAGATTTCTCCGTGAAATCATAGTATTGTAAATTACCGGGGTTTTATCCCGAGTTGTGAAATAAAATAATCGGGAAAATTTTAGCTTTAAAAAGATCCTGATGATAAACTTCCGCTGTTAAACTCAATTAAATAAATACCACGGGATTTCTGTCCCGCGGCTCCTGAAACGGGTCAAACTGGGTCGGGGGCCGTGACAGAAAAAGGTGGTATCAGAGCCACTGAGTTAAGCTAATTAAGTATTTAGAAATACTTAATTTTTCCTGATTACTATTATGTGATTATGTGTTTTATTAACTGACTATTTGTTAGTTACAGTATGGGTAAGCAAAAGCTTTCAAACATCTATCTTAAATTAGATAGGTCATCAAATGAGAAGGGAAGTTCATCACAAACTCTTGAAGAAGGAATATTCGTTCGAAAAGCCCAATACGAGGAACCACTTTCTCCTGATAAAAGAAGTTTAATTATTAGAAAAAGTCAGGAGAAATTAAGGAAATCCCGAGAAAAGAAAGTTAAAAAGGAAACCCAGGAATTAATCCGTAAATCACCTTGGGAAGACAAGTTAGACGAAAAATGGGCAGATCTTTATATGTTAGCTACAGTAGTCGTAAATGCAGATCTCTAAATAAATTGATTAGCAAACCATATCACCTACAAGCTAGAAAATCCATCCAGTAAATAAATAAATTTACAATAAAACATAAGTGTGTTTTAAATTTCAGTTGTTTTGTAATAATATGGTATGCAATAATATGTGAAGGTTATTTTTGAAAATTTGTTATAAAATTTTAACTTATTATTTTACATAAACAGCATGAATGAGTTATCTGGAGCCCTAGAGAATCTCAATCTTTACCCCGTAAACATAAAGTTTCTAAAGAATTTACTGGGTACTTTCCTGATATGGAACAACCAATAGAATTCAACGCTCCACCTCTAAAAAAGCCAAAACCAAAGAAAAGAAGGAGATACGTGTGGGGGAGTCGTATACGTAGGAAAAAGCCAGCTAATAGACTTCCTAAAATAAATAATCCCTTAGAAAAAGGAAAAGAAATTGAAACCAGGGAAAGTTCTAGACAGAAGGAATTGGAGACTGAAGTCAAGGAAGATTCTAGGCAAATGGGTATACAGTTTGAGGAATATTTTAAGGAAATAGAAATGGAGGTTGGAAAAGATTCTAGACAAACTCAGATGGAAATTGGAGAAAGCTCTAAACAAAACCAGGAAATGACATTTCAGGAGGAAATAGATTTTATATTGGCAAGCTGTGATACTATTCAGCCTGTCAATACAAATGTTTTTACTCGTCCTATTAAAACTCAAATCCCTATAAATCTTGAACCAGCAATCCCAGAACCAATAATCCATACCCAACCTTTAGGTATGGATGAATGGTGGACAAATGATTGGCAATTCCAAAACATTATCAACAGTCCTTATTCCTTTCTCCCACAATTCGATCCAGAACCCCTACCAAATCCACCGATGAGTAACGAGAATATGGCTGAACTTCGCCATTTTGGTGAAGAGCTGATGGATGCTGGGAATAGGATCCGAGAGATAGGAGGACAAATTGCCTGGAAATATGATGAAAGGGAGCTTCGTTTTTAGGAAAACAAGTGACGAGAAAGAAGTGGGTAGTGAGTCTGTGTTGTATAATAGTAATATTAATGAAAATCAGTATGTGTAAAATAAATAATAAAACGGTTGTATATAGAAGCATGATATAATTTATAAAACAAATTTTAGAAAATTTACAATTTTGTTTGTATATTCGTTTTCGTGATTATGTGCAATTAATTATGACATTGGATTATTTCTTTTATACTAATTATTTATCTATAAATTAATTATCAGATGGCAAACATTGGTAATGAACCAGTAAATGAAGTAAATCAATCTGAGCAAATTCAGGAAGAACAATTGTTAAATAGGCAAGATATAGAGGATATCGTTGCACAAGGAATAGCCAATGCTATTCCAGCAATTGTTGCTGCTATTCAAAAACCTGTTAAACCTCAATCAATCATTCCTAGTAAACGTACTCAAGGCGACAACTTTAGTAACAGTATAAACGGAGGCGGAAATCATGTTAATAACAATAATGATCTGCAAGCCCCAATGTTCAAGAAAATGAAAGCTGCAACACCTGGTTGCACTTACAAAGAATTCCTTGCATGTAAACCAACTGAGTTTGCAGGTAACGAAGGGGCTATTGCAGCATTACGTTGGTTAGAGAAAACTGAGGCAGTAATTGCTATAAGTAAATGTGTGGAGGAAGATCAAGTTATGTATGCTTCCAATCTTTTTAAAGAAGGGGCGTTAGAATGGTGGAACACAGTATTACAAGCTAAAAGAAGGATTGTGGCCTATGCCATGAACTAGGAAGAATTTAAGAGTCTTGTAGAAAGAAAATTCTGTCCCGAGTATGAAAAAGATCAAATGGCAAATAAGTTCCTAAACCATCGGATGGTTAATGTGGACTGTCGAGGATATACTTCGACATTCTTCGAATATGCTAGGGTGGTACCAACACTGGCTTCGCCAGAACCGGTACTCATTTCTCGCTACATTTGGGGATTAATTAGCGAAATCCGCAACATTGTTAAGGCTGCGAGACCACGCACTATTGACGATGCGGTGGAATTAGCTAATACCCTAACTGATGAACTAGTACGCACAAGAGATGAAAACAGGAAAAAGGAACTAGCTCAGAAAATTACCCAAGGATTTCGGGTGGGTAATAATAGCAACTTCAAAAGAAGAGGAACAGGGCAATCTTCAACTTTGCCATTTTGCAGAAATTGCAAAAAGAAACATTATGGAAGATGTAATGTAATCTGCAACTTTTGCAAAGCCATAGGACATCGTGAAGAAGACTGCCGGAAGAAAATCAGAATCTGCTATAACTGTGGAGAAACAGGACATTTTAAGCCCGAATGTCCTAAATTGGTCAAACCTGCAGACAACAAAACCAAGGCAACTGACGGAGCTACTAAGAAGAATGTCAGAGCATTCCAGCTGACCACTCAAGAAGCAGAACTCATTCCAGATGTGATAGCTGGTACGTTCCTAGTTCACAACGTATACGCAAAAGTATTATTTGACTCTGGTGCAAACCAAAGTTTTATAAATACTTTATTCTATCAAGCTCTTAAGTTACCTTTAACCAACATTAGGCAGATTTTTACAGTCGAAACCGCAGATGGGAATTCAGTTAAAATAGATCAGATTTTGCAAAAAGTAGAAATAGAACTTTCAGGTCATAAATTTTCTGCAAACCTATTACCTATGAAATTAGCTGAATTCGATGTTGTGTTAGGAATGGATTGGTTAATAGCCAACCATGCTCGAATTCTTTGTGATAAGAATTCTATAGAAATTCAGGCACCTACTGGAGAAGTAATCATGATTACAGGAGATAAACCGCGTAAACCCATGAAGTTCATATCAGTAATGAAAGTTGCTAGTTATGAACGAAAGCAAGGAATAGTATATATGATTTCAGTAATCATTAATACTAAGAACAAAGAACTTAAGGAAATTCCTGTAGTCTCAGAATACCCAGATGTATTCCCAGAAGAGTTACCAGGGTTACCACCAGATAGGGAGGTAGAATTTAGGATTCATCTAATTCCTGGAACTACACCGATAGCTAAGGCACCTTATCGGTTAGCTCCTACCGAAATGCCAGAACTAAAAACACAATTAGATGAATTACTAAGTAAAGGATTCATACAACCTAGCTCATCTCCTTGGGGAGCGCCAGTGTTGTTCGTAAAGAAGAAGGATGGTTCGATGAGGATGTGTATTGATTATAGAGAATTGAATAAGGTTACAATTAAGAATCGATACCCATTACCTAGGATTGATGATCTATTCAATCAACTTCAAGGAGCTATATATTTTTCTAAGATCGACTTACGTTCCGGATATCATCAATTAAAGGTACAAGAAGAATATATACCTAAAACTGCTTTCAGGACTAGGTATGGTCATTACGAGTTTACAGTCATGCCCTTTGGGTTAACGAATGCTCCTGCCACATTCATGGACATAATGAATAGAATCTGTAAACCGTACTTGGATAAATTTGTAATTGTCTTTATAGACGATATACTTATTTATTCAAAAAGTCAGACTGAACATTGTGAGCACTTACATGCACTCTTAACTTTGTTAAGAAAAGAAAAGCTTTATGCCAAATTCTCGAAGTGTGAATTTTGGCTACAAGAAGTGCAATTCTTAGGACACATGGTGAATCATGAAGGTATTCATGTAGATCCTGCTAAGATAGAGGCAATTACCAATTGGAGGGTTCCGCAAACCGCAAAGGAAATTAGAAGTTTTATAGGTTTAGCTGGATATTATAGACGATTTATTAAGGATTTTTCCAAAATAGTTGTACCATTAACTAAGCTAACCTGTAAAACCATTAAGTTTGAATGGGGACCTAAACAAGAAGAAGCCTTTAGAATTTTAAAGCAGAGATTAACCAATGCTCCAATCTTAGCCTTACCAGAAGGAACTGAAGATTTTGAAATATATTGTGATGCTTCAAAACTAGGATTTGGATGCGTGCTGATGCAACGCAAGAAGGTAATTGCGTATGCTTCAAGACAGTTGAAAAAGCACGAGGAAAATTATACAACTCATGACTTAGAGTTAGGCTCCATAATTTTTGCCCTTAAGATTTGGAGACATTATCTTTACGGAAGTACATTTACTGTCTATACGGACCACAAAAGTTTAAAATATATTTTTGGGCAAAAAGAGTTAAACATGAGACAAAGAAGATGGATGGAAATCCTAAGTGATTACGACTGTGATATTCAATATCACGAAGGAAAAGCAAATGTAGTAGCAGATGCTTTAAGTCGTAAGTACTATGAAAAACAACGACGAGTTCGTGCTCTCAGATTAAATCTACAGTTAGATTTAATGGAACAGATAAAGAATGTTCAGGAAACAGCAATCAAAGAAGATGCTGAAGGAATGAAAGGAAGAATAAAAGAATTAGAACAAGGAGCTGATGGAATTTGGAGATTCCATAAGAAAAGGATTTGGGTACCAAAGCAGGGAGAATTAAGAAATAAGATACTAGAGGAAGCTCATAAATCTAGGTATACCATACACCCTGGAAACAATAAAATGTACCAAGATTTAAGAAATAATTTCTGGTGGATAGGCATGAAAAAGGATATAGCTCGATATGTTTCTAAGTGTCTTACTTGTTCACAAGTTAAGGCAGAACACCAGAAACCTTCAGGTCTACTACAACAATTAGAAATGCCTGTATGGAAATGGGAACTTATAACAATGGATTTTGTTACTAAGTTACCCAAAACCAGAAAAGGTAATGATGCGATTTTGGTAGTTGTGGATCGATTAACCAAATCAGCTCACTTTCTACCTATGAAAGAAACCTTTAGCATGGAAAGATTGGCAAGGTTGTACGTAGACGAAGTTGTATCCTTACATGGAGTTCCACTCTCCATTGTATCAGATAGAGATAGTCGGTTCACTTCTCATTTTTGGACAAGTTTCCAAAAAGCAATGGGAACTCGACTAAACTTAAGCACTGCATATCATCCACAAACAGCCGGGCAAAGTGAAAGGACAATCCAAACTCTAGAAGACATGCTCCGAGCATTTGTAATAGATTTTGGTGGAAATTGGGATGATCACTTACCATTAATTGAATTTTCCTATAACAATAGTTATCATTCAAGTATTGAAACTGCCCCATTTGAAGCACTGTATGGAAGAAAGTGTAGAACTCCAGTTTGTTGGGCAGAAATAGGAGAAAGTCAATTGTCAGGTCCTGAAATAGTGCAAGAAACGACCGACAAGATTACTCAAATCAAGGAAAGACTGAAGACGGCTCGAGATCGCCAGAAGAGTTATGCAGACAATAGATGCAAGCCATTAGAATTCCAAGTAGGAGACAGAGTATTGTTGAAAGTTTCACCTTGGAAAGGAGTTGTTAGATTTGGTAAGAAAGGAAAGCTAAGTCCCAGATACGTAGGACCATTTCCAATGATCCAACGTATAGGACCAGTTGCTTATCGTTTACAACTACCAAAAGAATTAGCCGGAGTACATGATGTATTTCATGTATCCAACCTCAAGAAATGTTTATCAGACGAATCTTTGGTAGTACCTCTCCAAGATATAGAGGTAAACGAAAAGTTAAAATTTGTAGAGAAACCTCTTCAGATAGAAGACATAAAAGTAAAGTTTCTCAAACACAAACGACTAATATTGGTCAAAGTCAAGTGGGATTCAAGGAGAGGACCTGAATACACTTGGGAGCTGGAATCCGAAATGAAGAAAAAGTATCCTCAATTATTCCAGTAAATCTCGAGGACGAGATTTTTATTAAGGTGGGTAGGATGTAACAACTCGTATCAAAATTCCTATTCATTAATTTAATTTGTTCAATAGGAAACCCTAATTAAGACACCCAAAGGATTCTGCATAAACCCTAAAATTTTTAGAACAATCGGAATCAGGATCAGGGCCCCTAAAACTCAGGGGGGGTATTTCCTATTAACGATTATCCTTATAAAATGTTGTCAAAATTGAAATTTCATGCAACGTCGACTCATCAGGGCTAGATAGGTGACGAAGCAGGCCTAGCCTATTTTGGGTTTTCCCGCGAGTCACGACAGGTGCAGGTGATCCTGTCGCGACACTCGGGAGGTGCCAAATTTGGGTATAAATAGTAGAGTCTGGGACTTGATTTCTGACTTCAGTTCGACGTAAAAATTCAAATTGTACGTTGAATTATAGCATTAACAGTCCCACAACACACACGATTCACTAATTGCTGCCACAAAACAGGGTAATAACTCGATCACTATTACGATTCATTGTCCGATCGATCAATATATCCAATGGATGTTTAAGTGCTGCCCACATTAGGGTTATGCTTTGTCATTCGTCGTTAATTCAATGGATGTTTAAGTATCGCACTTTGTCATTCGTTGTGAGGGTTTGATCTCGTGAGTTATCGTAAATGCTGTATTGATTACTAACCCAGTTTTGTGTGCATTGTTATTTAAACTAGGTTAACAAGGCTAATTCATAAACTAGACTCTGCTCGTGTTAAATCTACAATGTGAGTCATTCTCTTTTTATCAAATTAAATTTCAAAAGCATGTTTATTTTCAAGGTTATAATTACAGGGATTAAGTCTTTGTAATCACCAAATTACAGCCGGTATGTGGGGTATTGTATACATTACTTTTTCCCGCCACCATTGGACAACGAGTTAGCCAATGGGTGGTCTGACCACAGTCACAGAAGTAAGTCGAGTGACAAATACTGTGGGTAGTTGGTTGATATAGAAACAATGTAATCACCCTTAATACTGTAAATCATAACAAACAGGTCTGTTTTATTAAATAGAATGATTCACCAGTATTTTCTGCTGACAAAACCTTTTTCAAACATGTTTCAGGTGATCTGTTGTGATTCAGGAAAGGTGCTGTGGAGCACTGCAAGCTTAAGAAAGTGGCTCATTATAAAATAAAGAAATATGTTTTGTAAAATAAAGATTTCTCCGTGAAATCATAGTATTGTAAATTACCGAGGTTTTATCCCGAGTTGTGAAATAAAATAATCGGGAAAATTTTAGCTTTAAAAAGATCCTGATGATAAACTTCCGCTGTTAAACTCAATTAAATAAATACCACGGGATTTATGTCCCACGGCTCCTGAAACGGGTTAAACTGGGTCGGGGGCCGTGACATGTTGAGTGTTTTTTTTGGTGTCTAATCCGCATATATATCACCATTGCCCTTGATTTTCTTGACTGTATATCTCTTAAATGTCAACATATACACGTGTGATTTAGTTTGCGAAGATTTTTCAATGCCAAGAACCTCGATCAGAGAGTAAAAAAGGCGTAAGGTTAACAATGGTGTAAAATTAAAATGGGATATAACCGGGCTAGGATTCGAGTTACAGGAACAAGGACCAAACCAACCACCCAAGAATGGAATCGTCGAGCGAAAACACTTGACAACCTCCTAGAACCAGCTTTTCTTGCCACCAGACCTTTCTCCATCAATTAGAAATCTGATGCCGTCACAAAACACATTCGTTAAATTGTAGCCATTTGTTGAGTGTTTTTTTTTTTGTGTCTAATCCGCATATATATCACCATTGCCCTTGATTTTCTTGACTGTAAATCTCTTAAATGTCAACATATACACGTGTGATTTAGTTTGCGAAGATTTTTCAATGCCGGGAACCTTGATCAGAGAGTAAAAAATGAGTAAGGTTAACAATGGTGTAAAATTAAAATGGGATATAACCGGGCTAGGATTCGAGTTACAAGAACAAGGGCCAAACCAACCACCCAAGAATGGAATCGTCGATCGAAAACACTTGACAACCTCCTAGAAGCAGTTTTTCTTGTCACCAGACCTTTCTCCATCAATTAGGAATCTGATGCCGTCACTAAACACATTCCTTAAATTGTAGCCATTTGTTGAGTGTTTTTTTTTTTTGTGTCAAATCCACATATATATCACCATTGCCCTTGATTTTGTTGACTGTATATCTCTTAAATGTCAAAATATACACGTGTGATTTAGTTTACGAAGATTTTTAAATGCCGAGAACCTCGATCAGAGAGTAAAAAAGGCGTAAGATTCACAATGGGGTAAAATTAAAATGGGATATAACCGGGCTAGGATTCGAGTTACAGGAACAAGGGCCAAACCAACCACCCAAGAATGGAATCGTCGAGTGAAAACACTTAACAACCTCCTAGAAGCAGCTTTTCTTTCCACCAGACCCTTCTCCATCATTTAGGAATCTGATGCCGTCACTAAACACATACCTTAAATTGTAGCCATTTGTCGAGTGTTTTTTTTTTGTGTCGAATTCGCATATATATCACCATTGCCCTTGATTTTGTTGACGGTATATCTCTTAAATGTTAACATATAAACATGTGATTTAGTTTACGAAGATTTTTCAATGCCGAGAACCTCGATCAGAGAGTAAAAAAGGCATAAGGTTCACAATGGTGTAAAATTAAAATGGGATATAACTGGGCTTGGATTCGAGTTACAGGAACAAGGGCTAAACCAACCACCCAAGAATGGAATCGTTGAGCGAAAACACTTGACAACCTCCTAGAAGCAGCTTTTCTTACCACCAGACCTTTCTCCATCAATTAGGAATCTGATGTCGTCACTAAACACATTCCTTAAATTGTAGCCATTTGTTCAGTTTTTTTTTTTTTTGGTGTCTAATCCGCATATGTATCACCATTGCCCATGATTTTCTTGACTGTATATCTCCTAAATTTCAACATATACACGTGTGATTTAATTTATGAAGATTTTTCAATGCCGAGAACCTCGATCCGAGAGTAAAAAAGGCGTAAGGTTCACAATGGTGTAAAATTAAAATGGGATATAACCGGGCTTGGATTCGAGTTACAGGAACAAGGGCCAAACCAACCACCTAAGAATGGAATCGTCCAGCGAAAACAGTTGACAACCTCCTAGAAGCAGCTTTTCTTGCCACCAGACCTTTCTCCATCAATTAGGAATCTGATGACGTCACTAAACACATTCCTTAAATTGTAGCCATTTGTTGACTGTTTTTTTGGTGTCTAATCCGTATATATAAATCACCATTGCCCTAGATTTTCTTGACTGTATATCTCTTAAATGTCAACATATACACGTGTGATTTAGTTTACGAAGATTTTTCAATGCGAAGAACCTCGATCATAGAGTAAAAAAGGAGTAAGGTTCACAATGGTGTAAAATTAAAATGGGATATACCGGGCTAGGATTCGAGTTACAGGAACAAGGGCCAAACCAACCACCCAAGAATGGAATCGTCCAGCGAAAACAGTTGACAACCTCGTAGAGGCAGCTTTTCTTGCCACCAGACCTTTCTCCATCAATTAGGAATCTGATGCCGTCACTAAACACATTCCTTAAATTGTAGCCAATTGTAGAGTGTTTTTTTTGGTGTCTAATCCGCATATATATCACCATTGCCCTTCATTTTCTTGACTGTATATCTCTTAAATGTCAACATATATACGTGTGATTTAGTTTACGAAGGCTTTTCAATGCCGAGAACCTCGATCAGAGAGTAAAAAAGGCGTAAGGTTCACAATGGTGTAAAATTAAAATGGGATATATCGGGCTAGGATTCGAGTTACAGGAACAAGGGCCAAACCAACCACCCAAGAATGGAATCGTCGAACGAAAACACTTGACAACCTCCTAGTAGCAGCCTTTCTTGCCACCAGGCCTTTCTCCATCAATTAGGAATCTGATGCTGTCACTAAACACATTCCTTAAATTGTAGCGATTTGTTGAGTGTTTGTTTTTTGGTGTCTAATCCGCATATATATCACCATTGCCCTTTATTTTCTTGACTGTATATCTCTTAAATGTCAACATATACACGTGTGATTTAGTTTACGAAGATTTTTCAATGCCGAGAACCTAGATCAGAGAGTAAAAAAGGCGTAAGGTTCACAATGGTGTAAAATTAAAATGGGATATAACCGGGATAGGATTCGAGTTACTTGAACAAGGGCCAAACCAACCACCCAAGAATGGAATTGTCGAGCGAAAACACTTGACGACCTCCTAGAAGCAGCTTTTCTTGCCACCAGACCTTTGTCCATCAATTAGGAATCTAATGCCGTCACTAAAGACAATCCTTAAATTGTAGCCATTTGTTGAGTGTTTTTTTGGTGTCTAATCCGCATATATATCACCACTGCCCTTGATTTTTTTACTGTATATCTCTTAGATGTCAACATATACACGTGTGATTTAGTTTACGAAGATTTTTCAATGCCGAGAACCTCGATCAGAGAGTAAAAAAGGCGTAAGGTTCACAATGGTGTAAAATTAAAATGGTTTATAACCGGGCTAGGATTCGAGTTACAGGAACAAGGGCCAAACCAACCACCCAAGAATGGAATCGTCGAGCGAAAACACTTGACAACCTCCTAGAAGCAGCTTTTCTTACCACCAGACCTTTCTCCATCCATTAGGAATTTGATTCCGTCACTAAACACATTCCTTTCATTGTAGCCATTTGTTGAGTGTTTTATTTTTGTTGTCTAATCCGCATATATATCACAATTGCCCTTGATTTTGTTGACTGCACATCTCTTAAATGTCAACATATACACGTGTGATTTAGTCTACGAAGATTTTTCAATGCCGAGAACCTCGATCAGAAAGTAAAAAAGGCGTAAGGTTCACAATGGTGTATAATTAAAATGGGATATAACCGGGCTAGGATTCGAGTTACAGGAACAAGGGCCAAAACAACCACCCAAGAATGGAATCGTTGAGCGAAAACACTTGACAACCTCCTAGAAACAGCTTTTCTTGCTACCTGACCTTTCTCCATCAATTAGGAATCTGATGCTGTCACTAAACACATTCCTTAAATTGTAGCCATTTGTTGAGTGTTTTTTTTGGTATCTAATCCGTATATATATCACCATTGCCCTTGATTTTCTTGACTGTATATCTTTTAAATTTCAACATATACACGTGTGATTTAGTTTACGAAGATTTTTCAATGCCGAGAACCTCGATCAGAGAGTAAAAAAGACGTAAGGTTCACAATGGTGTGAAATTAAAAAAGGATATACCGGGCTAGGATTCGAGTTACAGGAATAAGGGCCAAACCAACCACCCAAGAATGGAATCGTCGAGCGAAAACACTTGACAACCTCCTAGAAGCAGCTTTTCTTTCCACCAGACCTTTCTCCATCAATTCGGAATCTGATGCCGTCACTAAACACATTCCTTAAATTGTAGCCATTTTTTGAGTGTTTTTTTTGTTTTGTTGTCTAATCCGCATATAAATCACCATTGCCCTTGATTTTGTTAACTGTATATCTCTTAAATGTCAACATATACACGTGTGATTTAGTTTACGAAGATTTTTCAATGCCGAGAACCTCGATCAGAGAGTAAAAAAGGACTAAGGTTCACAATGGTGTAAAATTAAAATGGGATATACCGGGCTAGGATTCGAGTTACAGGAACAAGGGCCCAACCAACCACCCAAGAATGGAATTGTCGAGCGAAAACACTTGACAACCTCCTAGAAGTAGCTTTTCTTGCCACCAGACCTTTGTCCATCAATTAGGAATCTGTGGCCGTCACTAAACACATTCCTTAAATTGTAGCCATTTGTTGAGTGTTTTTTTTGTGTCTAATCCGCATATATATCACCATTGCCCCTTGATTTTCTTGACAGTATATCTCTTAAATGTCAACATATACAAGTGTGATTTAGTTTACGAAGATTTTTCAATGCCAAGAACCTTGATCAGAGAGTAAAAAAGGCGTAAGGTTCACAATGGTGTAAAATTAAAATGGGATATACCGGGCTAGGATTCGAGTTACAGGAACAACGGCCAAACCAACCACCCAAGAATGGAATCGTCGAGCGAAAACACTTGACAACCTCCTAGAAGCAGCTTTTCTTGCCACCATACCTTTGTCCATCAATTAGGAATCTGATGCCGTTACTAAACACATTCCTTAAATTGTAGCCATTTGTTGAGTGTTTTTTTTTTTGTGTCTAATCCGCATATATATCACCATTGCCCTTGATTTTGTAGACTGTATATCTCTTAAATGTCAACATATACACGTGCGATTTAGTTTATGAAGATTTTTCAATGCCGAGAACCTCGATCAGAGAGTAAAAAGGCGTAAGGTTCACAATGGTATAAAATTAAAATGGGTTATAACTGGGCTAGGATTCGAGTTACAGGAACAAGGGCCAAACCAACCACCCAAGATTGTAATCGTCGAGCG
The DNA here is from genome assembly GCA_030545235.1 of Helianthus tuberosus. NCBI lineage: Eukaryota > Viridiplantae > Streptophyta > Magnoliopsida > Asterales > Asteraceae > Helianthus > Helianthus tuberosus. The sequence goes on along the minus strand of CM060385.1, from coordinate 40,125,396 downwards.
AAAACACTTGACAACCTCCTAGAAGCAGCTTTTCTTGCCACCAGGCCTTTCTCCATCAATTAGGAATCTGATGCCGTCACTAAACACATTCCTTAAATTGTAGCCATTTGTTGAGTTTTTTTTGTGTCTAATCCGCATATATATCACCATTGCCCTTGATTTTCTTGACTGTATATTTTTTAAATTTCAACATATAAACGTGTGATTTAGTTTACGAAGATTTTTCAATGCCGAGAACCTCGATCAGAGAGTAAAAAAGGCGTAAGGTTCACAATGGTGTAAAATTAAAATGGGATATACCGGGCTAGGATTTGAGTTGCAGGAGTAAGGGCCAAACCAACCACCCAAGAATGGAATCGTCGAGCGAAAACACATAACAATCTCCTAGTAGTAGCTTTTCTTGCCACCACACCTTTCCCCATCAATTAGGAATCTGATGCCGTCACTAAACACAATCCTTAAATTGTAGCCATTTGTTGAGTGTTTTTTTTTTTTTGGTGTCTAATCCACATATATATCACCATTGCCCTTAATTTTGTTGACTGTATATCTCTTAAATGTCAACATATACACGTGTGATTTAGTTTACGAAGATTTTTCAATGCCGAGAACCTCGATCAGAGAGTAAAAAACGTGTAAGGTTCACAATGGTGTAAAATTAAAATGGGATATACCGGGCTAGGATTCGAGTTACTGGAACAAAGGCCAAACCAACCACCCAAGAATGGAATCGTCGAGGGAAAACACTTGACAACCTCCTAGAAGCAGCTTTTCTTGCCACCAGACCTTTCTCTATCAATTCAGAATCTGATGTCGTCACTAAACACATTCCTTAAATTGTAGCCATTTGTTGAGTGTTTTTTTTTGTGTCTAATCCGCATATATATCACCATTGCCCTTGATTTTGTTGACTGTATAACTCTTAAATGTCAACATATACACGTGTGATTTAGTTTACGAAGATTTTTCAATGCCGAGAACCTCGATCAGAGAGTAAAAAAGGTGTAAGGGTCACAATGGTGTGAAATTAAAATGGGATATACCGGGTTAGGATTCGAGTTACAGGAACAAGGGCCAAACCAACCACCGAAGAATGGAATCGTCGAGCGAAAACACTTGACAACCTCCTAGAAGCAGCTTTTCTTGCCACCAGACCTTTCTCCATCAATTCGGAATCTGATGCCGTCACTAAACACATTCCTTAAATTGTAGCCAATTGTAGAGTGTTTTTTTTGGTGTCTAATCCGCATATATATCACCATTGGCCTTTATTTTCTTGATTGTATATCTCTTAAATGTCAACATATATACGTGTGATTTAGTTTACGAAGACTTTTCAATGCCGAGAACCTCGATCAGAGAGTAAAAAAGGCGTAAGGTTCACAATGGTGTAAAATTAAAATGGGATATATCGGGCTAGGATTCGAGTTACAGGAACAAGGGCCAAACCAACCACCCAAGAATGGAATCGTCGAGCGAAAACACTTGACAACCTCCTAGAAGCAGCCTTTCTTGCCACCAGGCCTTTCTCCATCAATTAGGAATCTGATGCCGTCACTAAACACATTCCTTAAATTGTAGCCATTTGTTGAGTGTTTGTTTTTTGGTGTCTAATCCGCATATATATCACCATTGCCCTTTATTTTCTTGACTGTATATCTCTTAAATGTCAACATATACACGTGTGATTTAGTTTACGAAGATTTTTCAATGCCGAGAACCTAGATCAGAGAGTAAAAAAGGCGTAAGGTTCACAATGGTGTAAAATTAAAATGGGATATAACCGGGATAGGATTCGAGTTACATGAATAAGGGCCAAACCAACCACCCAAGAATGGAATTGTCGAGCGAAAACACTTGACGACCTCCTAGAAGCAGCTTTTCTTGCCACCAGACCTTTGTCCATCAATTAGGAATCTGATGCCGTCACTAAAGACATTCCTTAAATTGTAGCCATTTGTTGAGTGTTTTTTTTGGTATCTAATCCGCATATATATCACCACTGCCCTTGATTTTTTTAGTGCATATCTCTTAGATGTCAACATATACACGTGTGATTTAGTTTACGAAGATTTTTCAATGCCGAGAACCTCGATCAGAGAGTAAAAAAGGCGTAAGGTTCACAATGGTGTAAAATTAAAATGGTATATAACCGGTCTAGGATTCGAGTTACAGGAACAAGGGCCAAACCAACCACCCAAGAATGGAATCGTCGAGCGAAAACACTTGACAACCTCCTAGAAGCAGCTTTTCTTACCACCAGACCTTTCTCCATCCATTAGGAATTTGATGCCGTCACTAAACACATTCCTTTAATTGTAGCCATTTGTTGAGTGTTTTATTTTTGTTGTCTAATCCGCATATATATCACAATTGCCCTTGATTTTGTTGACTGCACATCTCTTAAATGTCAATATATACACGTATGATTTAGTTTACGAAGATTTTTCAATGCCGAGAACCTCGATCAGAAAGTAAAAAAGGCGTAAGGTTCACAATGGTGTAAAATTAAAATGGGATATAACCGGGCTAGGATTCGAGTTACAGGAACAAGGGCCAAACCAACCACCCAAGAATGGAATCGTTGAGCGAAAACACTTGACAACCTCCTAGAAGCAGCTTTTCTTGCTACCAGACCTTTCTCCATCAATTAGGAATCTGATGCTGTCACTAAACACATTCCTTAAATTGTAGCCATTTGTTGAGTGTTTTTTTTTGTATCTAATCCGTATATATATCACCATTGCCCTTGATTTTCTTGACTGTATATCTTTTAAATTTCAACATATACACGTGTGATTTAGTTTACGAAGATTTTTCAATGCCGAGAACCTCGATCAGAGAGTAAAAAAGACGTAAGGTTCACAATGGTGTGAAATTAAAAAAGGATATACCGGGCTAGGATTCGAGTTACAGGAATAACGGCCAAACCAACCACCCAAGATTGGAATCATCGAGTGAAAACACTTGACAACCTCCTAGAAGCAGCTTTTCTTGCCACCAGACCTTTCTCCATCAATTAGGAATATGATGCCGTTACTAAACACATTCCTTAAATTGTAGCCATTTGTTTAGTGTTTTTTTTTGTGTCTAATCCACATATATATCACGATTTCCCTTGATTTTCTTGATTGTATCTCTCTTAAATGTCAGCATATACACATGTGATTTAGTTTACGAAGATTTTTTATCAGAGAGTAAAAAAGGCGTAAGGTTCACAATGGTGTAAAATTAAAATGGGATATACCGGGCTAGGATTCTAGTTACAGGAACAAGGGCCAAACCAACAACCCAAGAATGGAATCGTCGAGCGAAAACACTTGACAACCTCCTAGAAGCAGCTTTTCTTTCCACCAGACCTTTCTCCATCAATTCGGAATCTGATGCCGTCACTAAACACATTCCTTAAATTGTAGCCATTTGTTGAGTGTTTTTTTTTTTTGTTTTGTTGTCTAATCTGCATATAAATCACCATTACCCCTGATTTTGTTAACTGTATATCTCTTAAATGTCAACATATACACGTGTGATTTAGTTTACGAAGATTTTTCAATGCCGAGAACCTCGATCAGAGAGTAAAAAAGGACTAAGGTTCACAATGGTGTAAAATTAAAATCCGATATACCGGGCTAGGATTCGAGTTACAGGAACAAGAGCCAAACCAACCACCCAAGAATGGAATTGTCGAGCGAAAACACTTGACAACCTCCTAGAAGTAGCTTTTCTTGCCACCAGACCTTTGTCCATCAATTAGGAATATGTTGCCATCACTAAACACAATCCTTAAATTGTAGCCATTTGTTGAGTGTTTTTTTTTGGTGTCTAATCCGCATATATATCACCATTGCCCTTGATTTTCTTGACAGTATATCTCTTAAATGTCAACATATACAAGTGTGATTTAGTTTACGAAGATTTTTCAATGCCAAGAACCTTGATCAGAGAGTAAAAAAGGCGTAAGGTTCACAATGGTGTAAAATTAAAATGGGATATACCGGGCTAGGATTCGAGTTAAAGGAACAACGGCCAAACCAACCACCCAAGAATGGAATCGTCGAGCGAAAACACTTGACAACCTCCTAGAAGCAGCTTTTCTTGCCACCATACCTTTGTCCATCAATTAGGAATCTGATGCCGTCACTAAAGACATTCCTTAAATTGTAGCCATTTTTTAAGTGTTTTTTTTGGTGTCTAATCCGCATATATATCACCACTGCCCTTGATTTTTTTACTGTATATCTCTTAGATGTCAACATATACACGTGTGATTTAGTTTACCAAGATTTTTCAATGCCGAGAACCTAGATCAGAGAGTAAAAAAGGCGTAAGGTTCACAATGGTGTAAAATTAAAATGGTATATAACCGGGCTAGGATTCGAGTTACATGAACAAGGGCCAAACCAACCACCCAAGAATGGAATCGTCGAGCGAAAACACTTGACAACCTCCTAGAAGCAGCTTTTCTTACCACCAGACCTTTCTCCATCCATTAGGAATTTGATGTCGTCACTAAACACATTCTTTTAATTGTAGCCATTTGTTGAGTGTTTTATTTTTGTTGTCTAATCCGCATATATATCACAATTGCCCTTGATTTTGTTGACTGCACATCTCTTAAATGTCAACATATACACGTGTGATTTAGTTTACGAAGATTTTTCCATGCCGAGAACCTCGATCAGAGAGTAAAAAAGGCGTAAGGTTCACAATGGTGTAAAATTAAAATGGGATATAACCGGTCTAGGATTCGAGTTAGAGGAACAAGGGCCAAACCAACCACCCAAGAATGGAATCGTCGAGCGAAAACACTTGGCAACCTCCTAGAAGCAGCTTTTCTTGCCACCAGACCTTTCTCCATCAATTAGGAATCTGATGCTGTCACTAAACTCATTCCTTAAATTGTAGCCATTTGTTGAGTGTTTTTTTTTGGTATCTAATCCGTATATATATCACCATTGCCCTTTATTTTCTTGACTGTATATCTCTTAAATTTCAACATATACACGTGTGATTTAGTTTACGAAGATTTTTCAATGCCGAGAACCTCGATCAGAGAGTAAAAAAGACGTAAGGTTCACAATGGTGTGAAATTAAAAAGGGATATACCATGCTAGGATTCGAGTTACAGGAATAAGGGCCAAACCAACCACCCAAGATTGGAATCATCGAGCGAAAACACTTGACAACCTCCTAGAAGCAGCTTTTCTTGCCACCAGACATTTCTCCATCAATTAGGAATCTGATGCCGTTACTAAACACATTCCTTAAATTGTAGCCATTTGTTTAGTGTTTTTTTTTTTGTGTCTAATCCGCGTATATATCACCATTGCCCTTGATTTTCTTGATTGTATATCTCTTAAATGTCAGCATATACACGTGTGATTTAGTTTACGAAGATTTTTTATCAGAGAGTAAAAAAGGCGTAAGGTTCACAATGGTGTAAAATTAAAATGGGATATACCGGGCTAGGATTCGAGTTACAGGAACAAGGGCCAAACCAACCACCCACGAATGGAATCATCGAGCGAAAACACTTGACAACCTCCTAGAAGCAGCTTTTCTTGCTACCAGACCTTTCTCCATCAATTAGGAATCTGATGCTGTCACTAAACACATTCCTTAAATTGTAGCCATTTGTTGAGTGTTTTTTTTTGTATCTAATCCGTATATATATCACCATTGCCCTTGATTTTCTTGACTGTATATCTTTTAAATTTCAACATATACACGTGTGATTTAGTTTACGAAGATTTTTCAATGCCGAGAACCTCGATCAGAGAGTAAAAAAGACGTAAGGTTCACAATGGTGTGAAATTAAAAAAGGATATACCGGGCTAGGATTCGAGTTACAGGAATAACGGCCAAACCAACCACCCAAGATTGGAATCATCGAGTGAAAACACTTGACAACCTCCTAGAAGCAGCTTTTCTTGCCACCAGACCTTTCTCCATCAATTAGGAATATGATGCCGTTACTAAACACATTCCTTAAATTGTAGCCATTTGTTTAGTGTTTTTTTTTGTGTCTAATCCACATATATATCACGATTTCCCTTGATTTTCTTGATTGTATCTCTCTTAAATGTCAGCATATACACATGTGATTTAGTTTACGAAGATTTTTTATCAGAGAGTAAAAAAGGCGTAAGGTTCACAATGGTGTAAAATTAAAATGGGATATACCGGGCTAGGATTCTAGTTACAGGAACAAGGGCCAAACCAACAACCCAAGAATGGAATCGTCGAGCGAAAACACTTGACAACCTCCTAGAAGCAGCTTTTCTTTCCACCAGACCTTTCTCCATCAATTCGGAATCTGATGCCGTCACTAAACACATTCCTTAAATTGTAGCCATTTGTTGAGTGTTTTTTTTTTTTTGTTTTGTTGTCTAATCTGCATATAAATCACCATTACCCCTGATTTTGTTAACTGTATATCTCTTAAATGTCAACATATACACGTGTGATTTAGTTTACGAAGATTTTTCAATGCCGAGAACCTCGATCAGAGAGTAAAAAAGGACTAAGGTTCACAATGGTGTAAAATTAAAATGGGATATACCGGGCTAGGATTCGAGTTACAGGAACAAGGGCCAAACCAACCACCCAAGAATGGAATTGTCGAGCGAAAACACTTGACAACCTCTTAGAAGCAGCTTTTCTTGCGACCAGACCTTTGTCCATCAATTAGGAATCTGTTGTCGTCACTAAACAAATTCCTTAAATTGTAGCCATTTGTTGAGTGTTTTTTTTTTGGTGTCTAATCCGCATATATATCACCATTGCCCTTGATTTTCTTGATAGTATATCTCTTAAATGTCAACATATACAAGTGTGATTTAGTTTACGAAGATTTTTCAATGCCAAGAACCTTGATCAGAGAGTAAAAAAGGCGTAAGGTTCACAATGGTGTAAAATTAAAATGGGATATACCGGGCTAGGATTCGAGTTACAGGAACGAGGGCCAAACCAACCACCTAAGAATGGAATCGTCGAGCGAAAACACTTGACAAACTCTTAGAAGCAGCTTTTCTTGCCACCATACCTTTGTCCATCAATTAGGAATTTGATGCCGTTACTAAACACATTCCTTAAATTGTAGCCATTTGTTAAGTGTTTTTTTTTCTGTCTAATCCGCATATATATCACCATTGCCCTTGATTTTGTAGACTGTATATCTCTTAAATGTCAACATATACACGTGTGATTTAGTTTACGAAGATTTTTCAATGCCGAGAACCTCGATCAGAGAATTAAAAAGGCGTAAGGTTCACAATGGTATAAAATTAAAATGGGTTATAACCGGGCTAGGATTCGAGTTACAGGAACAAGGGCCAAGCCAACCACCCAAGATTGGAATCGTCGAGCGAAAACACTTGACAACCTCCTAGAAGCAGCTTTTCTTGCCACCAGACCTTTCTCCATCAATTAGGAATCTAATGCCGTCACTAAACACATTGCTTAAATTGTAGCCATTTGTTGAGTGTTTTTTTTGTGACTAATCCGCTTATATATCACCATTGCCCTTGATTTTCTTGACTGTATATTTCTTAAATTTCAACATATACACGTGTGATTTAGTTTACGAAGATTTTTCAATGCCGAGAACCTCGATCAGAGAGTAAAAAAGGTGTAAGGTTCACAATGGTGTAAAATTAAAATGGGATATACCGGGCTAGGATTTGAGTTGCAAGAATAAGGGCCAAACCAACCACCCAAGAATGGAATCGTCGAGCGAAAACACATAACAACCTCCTAGAAGTAGCTTTTCTTGCCACCAGACCTTTCTCCATCAATTAGGAATCTGATGCCGTCACTAAACACATTCCTTAAATTGTAGCCATTTGTTGAGTGTTTTTTTTTTGTGTCTAATCCACATATACATCACCATTGCCCTTGATTTTGTTGACTGTATATCTCTTAAATGTCAACATATACACGTGTGATTTAGTTTACGATGATTTTTTAATGCCGAGAACCTCGATCAGAGAGTAAAAAAGGTGTAAGGTTCACAATGGTGTAAAATTAAAATGGGATATACCGGGCTAGGATTCGAGTTACAGGAACAAGGGCCAAACCAACCACCCAAGAATGGAATCGTCGAGGGAAAACACTTGACAACCTCCTAGAAGCAGCTTTTCTTGCCACCAGACCTTTCTCTATCAATTCTGAATCTGATGTCGTCACTAAACACATTCCTTAAATTGTAGCCATTTGTTGAGTGTTTTTTGTTGTGTCTAATCCGCATATATATCACCATTGCCCTTGATTTTGTTGACTGTATAACTCTTAAATGTCAACATATACACGTGTGATTTAGTTTACGAAGATTTTTCAATGCCGAGAACCTCGATCAGAGAGTAAAAAAGGCGTAAGGTTCACAATGGTGTAAAATTAAAATGGGATATACCGGGCTAGGATTCAAGTTACAGGAACAAGGGCCAAACCAACCACCCAAGAATGGAATCGACGAGCGAAAACACTTGACAACCTCCTAGAAGCAGCTTTTCTTGCCACCAGACCTTTCTCCATCAATTAGAAATCCGATGCCGTCACTAAACACATTCCTTAAATTGTAGCCATTTGTTGAGTGTGTTTTTTTTGTGTCTAATCCGCATATATATCACCCTGGCCCTTGATTTTCTTGACTGTATATCTCTTAAATGTCAACATATACACGTGTGATTTAGTTTACGAAGATTTTTCAATGCCAAGAACCTCGATCGGAGAGTAAAAAAGGTGTATGGTTCACAATGGTGTAAAATTAAAATGGGATATACCGGGCTAGGATTCGAGTTACAGGAACAAGGGCCAAACCAACCACCCAAGAATGCAATCGTCGAGCGAAAACACTTGACAACCTCCTAGAAGCAGTTTTTCTTGCCACCGGACCTTTCTCAATCAATTAAGATTCTGATGCCGTCACTAAACACATTCCTTTAATTGTAGCCATTTGTTGAGTGTTTTTTTTTGTGTCTAATCTGCATACATATCACCATTGCCCTTGATTTTCTTGACTGTATATCTCCTAATTGTCAACATATACACGTGTGATTTAGTTTACGAAGATTTTTCAATGCCGAGAAACTCGATCAGAGAGTAAAAAAGGCGTAAGGTTCACAATGGTGTAAAATTAAAATGGGATATACCGGGCTAGGATTTGAGTTTCAGGAATAAGGGCCAAACCAACCACCCAAGAATGGAATCGTCGAGCGAAAACACATAACAACCTCCTAGAAGTAGCTTTTCTTGCCACCAGACCTTTCTCCATCAATTAGGAATCTGATGCTGTCACTAAACACATTCCTTAAATTGTAGCCATTTGTTGAGTGTTTTTTTTTTTTGGTGTCTAATCCACATATACATCACCATTGCCCTTGATTTTGTTGACTGTATATCTCTTAAATGTCAACATATACCCGTGTGATTTTGTTTACGATGATTTTTTAATGCCGAGAACCTCGATCAGAGAGTAAAAAAGGTGTAAGGTTCACAATGGTGTAAAATTAAAATGGGATATACCGGGCTAGGATTCGAGTTACAGGAACAAGGGCCAAACCAACCACCCAAGAATGGAATCGTCGAGGGAAAACACTTGACAACCTCCTAGAAGCAGCTTTTCTTGCCACCAGACCTTTCTCTATCAATTCAGAATCTGATGTCGTCACTAAACACATTCCTTATATTGTAGCCATTTGTTGAGTGTTTTTTTATTGTGTCTAATCCGCATATATATCACCATTGCCCTTGATTTTGTTGACTGTATAACTCTTAAATGTCAACATATACACGTGTGATTTAGTTTACGAAGATTTTTCAATGCCGAGAACCTCGATCAGATAGTAAAAAAGGCGTAAGGTTCACAATGGAGTAAAATTAAAATGGGATATACCGGGCTAGGATTCAAGTTACAGGAACAAGGGCCAAACCAACCACCCAAGAATGGAATCGTCGAGCGAAAACACTTGACAACCTCCTAGAAGCAGCTTTTCTTGCCACCAGACCTTTCTCCATCAATTAGAAATCTGATGCCGTCACTAAACACATTCCTTAAATTGTAGCCATTTGTTGAGTGTGTTTTTTTTGTGTCTAATCCGCATATATATCACCCTGGCCCTTGATTTTCTTGACTGTATATCTCTTAAATGTCAACATATACACGTGTGATTTAGTTTACGAAGATTTTTCAATGCCAAGAACCTCTATCGGAGAGTAAAAAAGGTGTAAGGTTAACAATGGTGTAAAATTAAAATGGGATATACCGGGATAGGATTCGAGTTACAGGAACAAGGGCCAAACCAACCACCCAAGAATGGAATCGTCGAGCGAAAACACTTGACAACCTCCTAGAAGCAGTTTTTCTTGCCACCGGACCTTTCTCAATCAATTAAGATTCTGATGCCGTCACTAAACACATTCCTTAAATTGTAGCCATTTGTTGAGTGTTTTTTTGGTGTCTAATCCGCATACATATCACCATTGCCCTTGATTTTCTTGACTGTATATCTCCTAATTGTCAACATATACACGTGTGATTTAGTTTACGAAGATTTTTCAATGCCGAGAAACTCGATCAGAGAGTAAAAAAGGCGTAAGGTTCACAATGGTGTAAAATTAAAATGGCATATACCGGGCTAGGATTCGAGTTACAGGAACAAGGGCCAAACCAACCACCCAAGAATGGAATCGTCGAGCGAAAACACTTGACAACCTCCTAGATGCAGTTTTTCTTGCCACCAGACCTTTCTCCATCAATTAGGAATCTGATGCCGTCACTAAACACATTCCTTAAATTGTAGCCATTTGTTGAGTGTTTTTTTATTTTGGTGTCTAATCCGCATATATATCATCATTGCCCTTGATTTTCTTGATTGTATATCTCTTAAATGTCAACATATACACGTGTGATTTAGTTTACGAAGATTTTTCAATGCCGAGAACCTCGATCAGAGAGTTAAAAATGCGTAAGGTTCACAATGGTGTAAAATTATCATGGGATATACCGGGCTAGGATTCGAGTTACAGGAACAAGGGCCAAACCAACCACCCAAGAATGGAATCGTCGAGCGAAAACACTTGACAACCTCCTAGATGCAGTTTTTCTTGCCACCAGACCTTTCTCCATCAATTAGGAATCTGATGCCGTCACTAAACACATTCCTTAAATTGTAGCCATTTGTTGAGTGTTTTTTTATTTTGGTGTCTAATCCGCATATATATCATCATTGCCCTTGATTTTCTTGATTGTATATCTCTTAAATGTCAACATATACACGTGTGATTTAGTTTACGAAGATTTTTCAATGCCGGGAACCTCGATCAGAGAGTTAAAAATGCGTAAGGTTCACAATGGTGTAAAATTATCATGGGATATACCGGGCTAGGATTCGAGTTACAGGAACAAGGGCCAAACCAACCACCCAAGAATGGAATCGTCGAGCGAAAACACTTGACAACCTCCTAGAAGCAGTTTTTCTTGCCACCAGACCTTTCTCAATCAATTAAGATTCTGATGCCGTCACTAAACACATTCCTTAAATTGTAGCCATTTGTTGAGTGTTTTTTTTTTTTTTGGTGTCTAATCCACATATACATCACCATTGCCCTTGATTTTCTTGACTGTATATCTCCTAATTGTCAACATATACACGTGTGATTTAGTTTACGAAGATTTTTCAATGCCGAGAAACTCGATTAGAGAGTAAAAAAGGCGTAAGGTTCACAATGGTGTAAAATTAAAATGGCATAAACCGGGCTAGGATTCGAGTTACAGGAACAAGGGCCAAACCAACCACCCAAGAATGGAATCGTCGAGCGAAAACACTTGACAACCTCCTAGATGCAGCTTTTCTTGCCACCAGACCTTTCTCCATCAATTAGGAATCTGATGCCGTCACTAAACACATTCCTTAAATTGTAGCCATTTGTTGAGTGTTTTTTTTATTTTGGTGTCTAATCCGCATATATATCACCATTGCCCTTGATTTTCTTGACTGTATATGTCTTAAATGTCAACATATACACGTGTGATTTAGTTTACGAAGATTTTTCAATGCCGAGAACCTCGATCAGAGAGTTAAAAATGCGTAAGGTTCAAAATTGTGTAAAATTAAAATGGGATATACCGGGCTAGGATTCGAGTTACAGGAACAAGGGCTATACCAACCACCCAAGAATGGAATCGTCGAGCGAAAACACTTGACAACCTCCTAGAAGCAGCTTTTCTTGCCACTAGACCTTTCTCCATCAATTAGGAATCCGATGCCGTCACTAAACACATTCCTTAAATTGTAGGCATTTGTTGAATGTTTTTTTTTGTGTCTAATCCGCATATATATCACCATTGCCCATGATTTTATTGACTGTATATCTATTAAATATCAACATATACACGTGTGATTTAGTTTACGAAGATTTTTCAATGCCAAGAACCTCGATCAGAGAGTAAAAAATGCGTAAGGTTCACAATGGTGTAAAATTAAAATGGGATATAACGGGCTAGGATTCGAATTACAGGAACAAGGGCCAAACCAACCACCCAAGAATGGAATCGTCGTGCAAAAACACTTGATAACCTCCTAGAAGCAGCTTTTCTTGCCACCAGACTTTTCTCCATCAAATAGGAATCTAATGCCGTCACTAAACACATTCCATAAATTGTAGCCATTTGTTGAGTGTTTTTTTTTTGGTGTCTAATCCGCATAAATATCACCATTGCCCTTGATTTTCTTAACTGTATATCTCTTAAATGTCAACATATACACGTGTGATTTAGTTTACGAAGATTTTTCATTGCCGAGAACCTCGATCAGAGTGTAAAAAAGGCGTAAGGTTCACAATGGTGTAAAATTATAGTGGGATATACCGGGCTATGATTCGAGTTACATGAACAAGGGCCAAACCAACCACCCTAGAATGGAATCGTCGAGCGAAAACACTTGACAACCTCCTAGAAGCAGCTTTTCTTGCCACCAGACCTTTCTCCATAAATTAGGAATCTGATGCCGTCACTAAACACATTTCTTAAATTGTAGCCATTTGTTGAGTGTTTTTTTTTTGTCTAATCCGCATATATATCACCATTGCCCTTGATTTTCTTGACCGTATATCTCTTAAATGTCAACATATACACGTGTGATTTAGTTTACGAAGATTTTTCAATGTCGAGAACCTCGATCAGAGTGTAAAAAAGGCGTAAGGTTCACAATGGAGTAAAATTAAAATGGGATGTACCGTGCTAGGATTCGAGTTACAGGAACAAGGGCCAAACCAACAACCCAAGAATGGAATCGTAGAGCGAAAACACTTGACAACCTCCTAGAAGTAGCTTTTCTTGCCACCCGACCTTTCTCCATCAATTAGGAATCTGATGCCGTCACTAAACACATTCCTTAAATTGTAGCCATTTGTTGAGGCTTTTTTGGTGTCTAATCCGCATATATATCACCATTGCCCTTGATTTTCTTGACTGTATATCTGTTAAATCTCAACATATACACGTGTGATTTAGTTTACGAAGATTTTTCAATGCCGAGAACCTCAGTCAGAGAGTAAAAAAGGCGTAAGGTTCACAATGGTGTAAATTTAAAATGGGATATACCGGCCTAGGATTGGAGTTACAGGAACAAGGGCACCAACCATCCAAGAATGGAATCGTCGAGCGAAAACACTTGACAAACTTCTTGAAGCAGCTTTTCTTGACACCAGACCTTTCTCCATCAATTAGGAATCTGAAGCCGTCAACAAACACTTTCCTTAAATTGTAGCCATTTGTTGAGAGTTTTTTTTTTGTGTCTAATCCGCATATATATCATCATTGCCCTTGATTTTCTTGACTGTATATCTCTTAAATGTCAACATATACACGTGTGATTTAGTTTACGAAGATTTTTCAATGCTGAGAACCTCGATCAGAGAGTAAAAAGGGCATCAGGTTCACAATGGTGTAAAATTAAAATGGGATATAACGGGCTAGGATTCGAGTTACAGGAACAAGCGCCAAACCAACCACCAAAGAACGGAATCGTCGGGCGAAAACACTTGACAACCTCCTAGAAGCAGCTTTTCTTACCACCAGACCTTTCTCCATCAATTAGGAATCTGATGCCGTCACTAAACACATTCCTTAAATTGTAGCCATTTGTTGTTTGTTTTTTTTTTTGGTGTCTAATCCGCATATATATCACCATTGCCCTTGATTTTTTGACTGTATATCTCTTAAATGTCAACATATACACGTGTGATTTAGTTTACGAAGATTTTTCAATGCCGAGAACCTCGATCAGAGATTAAAACAGGCATATGGTTCACAATGGTGTAAAATTAAAATGGGTTATATCGGGCTAGGATTGGAGTTGCAGGAACAAGGGCCAAACAAACCACCAAAGAATGGAATCTTCGAGCGAAAACACTTGACAACCTCCTAGAAGCAACTTTTATTGCCACCAGATCTTTCTCCATCAATTAGGAATCTGATTCCGTCACTAAGCACATTCCTTAAATTGTAGCCATTTGTTGAGTGTTTTTTTTGTGTCTAATCCGCATATATATCACCATTGCCCTTGATTTCCTTGACTGTATATCTCTTAAATGTCAACATATACACGTGTGATATAGTTTACGAAGATTTTTCAATGCCGAGAAGCTCGATCAGAGAGTAAAAAAAGGCATATGGTTCACAATGGTGTAAAATTAAAATGGGTTATATCGGGCTAGGATTGGAGTTACAGGAACAAGGGCCAAACCAACCATCCAAGAATGGAATCGTCGAGCGAAAACACTTGACAAACTTCTTGAAGCAGTTTTTCTTGACACCAGACCTTTCTCCATCAATTAGGAATCTAATGCCGTCAATAAACACATTCCTTAAATTGTAGCCATTTGTTGAGGGTTTTTTTTTGTGTCTAATCCGCATATATATCATCATTGCCCTTGATTTTCTTGACTGTATATCTCTTAAATGTCAACATATACACGTGTGATTTAGTTTACGAAGATTTTTCAATGCTGAGAACCTCGATCAGAGAGTAAAAAGGGCGTCAGGTTCACAATGGTGTAAAATTAAAATGGGATATACCGGGCTAGGATTCGAGTTACAGGAACAAGGGCCAAACCAACCACCCAAGAACGGAATCGTCGGGTGAAAACACTTGACAACCTCCTAGAAGCAGCTTTTCTTGCCACCAGACCTTTCTCCATCAATTAGGAATCAGATGCCATCACTAAACACATTCCTTAAATTGTAGCCATTTGTTGTTTTTTTTTTGTCTAATCCGCATATATATCACCATTGCCCTTGATTTTCTTGACTGTATATCTCTTAAATGTCAACATATACATGTGTGATTTTGTTTACGAAGATTTTTCAATGCCGAGAACCTCGATCAGAGAGTAAAAAATGTGTAAGGTTCACAATGGTGTAAAATTAAAATGGGATATACCGGGCTAGGATTCGAGTTACAGGAACAAGGGCCAAACCAACCACCCAAGAATGGAATCGTCGAGCGAAAATCCTTGACAACCTCCTAGAAGCAGCTTTTCTTACCACCAGACCTTTCTCCATAAATTAGGAATCTGATGCCGTCACTAAACACATTCCTTAAATTGTAGCCATTTGTTGAGTGGTTTTTTTGGTGTCTAATCCGCATATATATCACCATTGCCCTTGATTTTCTTGACTGTATATCTCTTAAATGTCAACATATACACATGTGATTTAGTTTACGAAGATTTTTCAATGCCGAGAACCTCGATCAGAGTGTAAAAAAGGCGTAAGGTTCACAATGGTGTAAAATTAAAATGGGATATACCGTTCTAGGATTCGAGTTACAGGAACAAGGGCCAAACCAACAACCCAAGAATGGAATCGTCGAGCGAAAACACTTGACAACCTCCTAGAAGAAGCTTTTCTTGCCACCAGACCTTTCTCCATCAATTAGGAATCTGATGCCGTCACTAAACACATTCCTTAAATTGTAGCCATTTGTTGAGTGTTTTTTTTTTGTGTTGAATCCGCATATATGTAACACCTGTGCCTCCACGGCCATCAAACAAATACCGAACCAATGAAATATTGTATTTCATACTTTGGATTTGTATTAATATGTGTATCATTTGCACATATCGATTCTTATTCGATTTCAAACTCTAAATCGCTTTCTGGAAGGTTATACGCGCACCAATGCGTAAATATAACCAGTTTAATGCAACAAACACTCCGGAATAGTGAAATAGGCTTAACATACCTTAAATAACCTTTACATAACTTAGATATAAGTTTTGGAAGGTTTGGTGTGGTGAAATCAAAGTTTAATCGCTTACAGGGACTAAAGTTGACAAACTGCGAAAGTATGCCAATTTGAACTGTAACAGACATTCCGGAACATGACAATAAGTTAAAAATACCATAAATATCCTTCACATAGCTTAGAAATAGGCTTTGAGGTGTTCGGTATGCTAAAATAAACTTTTGTGTCATTCAGGGACTAAAAGTGTCAAAAAGTGCACAAGTTTGCATTTTCGCGCATAACTTACGTTCTGAATACATCCGGACATCCAAAAATTTATGTAAGCACTAAAATATTTTATTTTAGTGTTCGGCATAAGAAAAATCCATTCGTCGCGTCATTTGGATCGTTTTTCGCGCTTGTGCGCATTCCGTCGTAATTAAGCGAACATCGCGTTCGTACGACCAAACGAACCATCATCCGACATATTTCTGAGCATGTTTCATGTCCACAATGTTTAGGAAACATTTTAGGGCCTTAAACTTGGCTTTACGGGCCTTAGAAGTGTCGGAAATGGCCTTAAACACGTGCAGGGACCTAAACTGTCATTTCTGAAACATATGTGCAGATCAGAGGCCCCAAGCGGCCCGCATTGTGTTTGCCTAAATCTAAAGCGGGCCGCATTAGCCCTTCTGACCAGATTAAATGAATCAGACAGCTGGTTGCAGCTGTTTTGCACTTCTAATCCCCCTTCCACATGTCAATTCCTTATGGTGGTGAGCATTTTGAGGCACCGTAACTTCCCGACAAGTGTACGGCCTTGATCGTTTCCCCTTTTCCAAGAAACGATCTCAACGGTGGACCGAATACTATAAATACCCCACCCCCCATTGCTTTAAAACTTACAAGAATTCTGATTTGAGAACTCTAAGTTGAAACCATTGTTTCATACCTGAGTTCTTGAGTCGGGATTAGCATTCGGGGACCCTGGGTAAGTATTCTTTCGTTCTTTTCCTTATTTTATTGCTTTTAGAGTCAGAAAGTCAAACTTTGTTTGACTTTCAGCGTTGACCAGTAATGGTCAATGCGAAGTTCGTTTGAACTTCGCAACGTGAGTGTAATCACGTTGGTCATAGTCCCTTGGGACTATGCCCACTGATTACCACGTTGTCTAGAGTCGTAGGGTAGGCGATCTAATAAATCGCCTATACCTTCGAACTCGACCCATTTGGTCGATCATTAGGATCCGACCAAATACATTAGGTGACCATAGTAGGTAGGGAATAACCTTCCGAGGTTATACCCTATGGTCACATTGTTTAAGTAGTTGTATGATAGGTAGTTTATATGCCTTAGGTAAATTACCAGAATACCCTTTTCATGTATAATTGGTAATTAAGCATATGTAACCTAAAATTTTGTCACATAACTGATTAAGTAACATGTTTAGGCATATAACACTTGTCATAGGACTAGTTAGGCGGTCCGAACGCGTTTCACGCGAACGACGCGTTAAAGTAGCATAAGCTACCTAAACGGGTCGTAATGGGCCGCGATGGGTCGATAGCACTTAGGTTTGGTTTCATTGTAGTATGTAGGTCTTGTTAAACCATATCATATGAGTTCCAAAACTCGTTTGGTTTACCAAGCCTCATCCTATCCGATCTCCCGATTTAGGTCCGGTTTATTTATATAGTTTTAGATTGCCGATTGATTCCGTGCTCCCTCAAGCTTTGTTTGGTTGTTGTTCAAAGACCTCCAAGCATTCTCAGGCGAGTACATTATTCCCCTATTTTACTGCTTTCAATTGTTTTGGGGTGACTCATATGTGCTAAATGTTTTCGATGTTATAACGATGGTTTCAAAAACAATTAAGACGATTTATACAAAACTAATAACGATTTCAATAAAGTGAATAAACTTGTTGGTTGTAGTTACATAACAAATGACATTCATTAGCAATGATCAAGCCGACCAGTATTAGGTTATGGTACCATAGGATCTGACAAATCCCGTTATTTACTGCACCCGTGGTTATGTGTGGGTGTTGTGGGTAGCGACTGAATCTGTAAGTGTCAACTTACCCTATGGAGGTTTGTTAATGCGAATACGAGAAGCGACGAAATCGAGAAGCGACGAAATCGAGAAGCGACGAAAGTCAAGAAGGTTTGAATGTTATTAGCGAGACGACCACATAAGTAGTTTCACGACCTAAAACGAATTAAACAATTAACGATTGGGTTTCACACGATGTTTTAACGATTGGGTAACGATTGGGTAACGATTGGGTTTTCACACAATGTTTTAACGATTGGGTAACGATTGGGTAACGATTGGGTTTTCACACGATGTTTTAACAATTACTTTGGTGGTTTGGTTTGGATTAAATGATTAAGTAACAATGCGTGTGGAATATGATACAAGCATGGTGGATACGCCGCTGGTACTTCCTATATATAAGTGTTTGTATGGTATTACATATTGTAGTGTTATTTGAATCATTTCAGCTCGAGACATAGAACATTTTATACAAGTAACATACTTTTCACAAGACATTTATTTACAAACAACTTATCTTATACAAACTCATATTACATGGTTATTCATTTAATCATGCTTTATTTTCTTATTTATACATATCACCTGAACTTATCATTGTTTTTCCAAATAATTTACTAAAACAAATGTTTTTGGGTTAAGAGTCATGGCTACGAGGTTTTACAAATTATAACCCGCTTGATTTGAGTTGGTTAATTGAGTTGCAATATTATACTCTTTTCAAAACAAGGTTTTTAAATAAAGTATTGCAACATCTAAACTAGCCATGATTTCGACACTCCTACAAAACCTATGTGCTCGCCAGCATTTCTTTGCTGACCTCATTTTCACATATGTTTCAGGTATTGTTGAATGTTATCGATTGATAAGATGCATGCTCACATAGGATTGGACGAGGCCTTAGTGACTCAATAACAATGATAGACTATGTTTAAAATTGTGTATTTAGATTTCCAGACAATGTAATTATTCAATGATTAATAAAACGAAACACTTTTTGGTATCCATGGTTATGAAACATTAATTCTGTTGCAACACGCCTCGATGTTTCCGCCGCGATCTGTTGTTTTACGCGGTCGGGGTGTGACAGAAAAGATGGTATCAGAGCCAATGGTTATAGGGAATTAGGTTATTAGTAATTAGTAATGCTTTGACCTAGTCTATAACCTTCTTAGGACCCTAACGCGAGTTTACTTGCGTTTAGTCATAAAACAATACCGTCACCTATCCTTAGGCGACGACCACAACAAGAACATAAATTTCAAAACCGCTTTGAAAACTAATCATCTGTTCTAGGATGATTGATTACTAGGTTTTGAACTCTCTATTATATGGTTTTGAACCCCTTTGAGTTTTCAAAATCTCGTCAAGGTTTTAGGTTTTAAATAATGTGAACACGTGCAAACTGGAAGGGTGAATGCCTGTATTCCGAGTTTTCTGTCTAGGCAAGCACTTCGTATACATCTCATCAGACGCGAGACCAGTTGTGCTTACCTGGGAATTCTTGGGGTGAGTGTTCACTTATAGGCGAGCATGTCTTCGCGATACATTATTTTTGACCCATTTACTTTGATCAGTCACCGTCTCATTTGTTTGCCTTAGGTAACAAACAAATGATCGCAATCTTCATGCGTAATCATTCTGTTTTGATTGTCCAATAACCTTTCACCTGTTTCTCCCTATGCCTTTCTTTTCCTTCAAGAATGTCTCTTCATCACGATGACGCCCAGATATCTGAGCAAGCAGCCAAAATTCGCTCAGCGAATAGGCGAAGTAGTCCTGAAGACTGTTGAATTAGCTACTGCCATGTATCCTCTCCAGGATGAAGCCACTCAAGAGTCACCAAGACAGGTAGGACCTAGTCAGGTGATAACACCATCAGCCAATGAACCAATCGGGGAATCAAAGACCATGGATGAACGATTCCCTAAGAAGTCAAAGAAACGAAAGGCTTCTTAGAAATTCGCTGTGGTCACTCACAATGGTCGAACCGTTCCCAACCAACCAACTCAACCCCCTGCTAGGTGTGTATGGTTTTTCCTATGATACCTACATCAAGGAACTATGTACCTTACAAACTACTCTTGTGATTTCTCTCTTTCAAATGATTGCTCATGATTCCCTCGAAAATTTTAAGTACTCGTTTCACTCTAAGAAACAAAGTACAGAAAATTAAGAGATATTATGAGTAATCGTGCCTTTCGCACATCTGTGCCTTTAAATCCTTGGTTAGATAACTAAGGGTATCTTCAAATCTCATACCCATTACGTTTTGATTTTTCAAACATACACAGTACCAGTATTTCAAAACAATCTTCATGATCTCAAAACATTTCATATAGTTTGAAAACAATTTTTCTAGATGCATTGTCTATGTTATTTCAAAAACATTGGCCATGTTATCAAAACCAACCTTTCTAATTTCAAAATATTTCATATAGTCTGAAGACAATATTAACACAATACATTTTCTTATCAAGAGCATGATTTCGAAAAGCATCATTCATATTTTCAAAAACCTTATACATAATTTCAAAATTCATCTCGCATGATTTTAAAATATTTTTGTAAAAAATATCTATCTAATACACCTACTTTATGATTTCAAAATATTATATATATAAGGTTTCAAAAACATTTTTTTAACCCATGCATAGTTTTCCAAATATATTTTCCTCACACATTTACATAACCTTCAAATTCTGCTTCATATGTCGCCTTGACATATCTAGCATCTCAACTTCATAAGCATTTCAACTTCATGTTTTGACTTAAGCACATCCCGTGCGAGATTTCAAAACATCTTCAACTTCTAAAATCCATATGGGATCTTTTTTATCTCCACAATTAGACCCTTGTGGATAATCATCATTCAAATCAGAGTCCTTAATCGGATTCCTTATGTACCTTAATTCGAACACTTCGGTTCCTAGTAATCGAAATCGAATTTTCTTTTTGAATCTTTCTATCTTTATAGTTGGATTCTTGATAACGTTTAAAGTACCAAATGAAATCCACGGAATGGATTCCTAGTGTGCCTTAAATGCATGTACGCAATTTACAAGACAAATTAACGAACAATTTTGTGGTTATATGATATGTGTTTATGTGTTCTCCTCTATGTTTTTGTGTGTTACGATTTTCCAAATCCTCATAGAATCTTTCATATCTTCATATGAGAGATTCATAGTAGGATATTCAAAAGGTACTACCTTAAATCCTTATGGGCTTCTACCAGGTAGTTAAGACCCTTGGGTTATATAGTACCACTCCATGATTCATAAGAGACCCTCTTAGTAGTCTAGTCAAAAAGATTGATTCACAATTTGGTTAGAGAACGACATCTAGTGATGTAGCTGAACAGACTCCTTGATAGTCTATTTAGATCATTTATTGATTTAATTTAAAGGACTCAATGGCGGTCTAGTTACACTCATCACAGGATTGTTCATTTGGTTTTACCCTACACATTATCAAAGGCACTGTGTGGACTATGCAAGGAAGTACGTAGTTATGGATGCATACATAAACTATGAAATTCCATGCGCAGAAACCACAGTAAGATTTATTATGTGTAAGAGCCGATAGTGACAACAATAACGAAATGAGAACGATGTAATGGAGGTACGGTGGACGCACCAATGACGCTTCATATACTTGTATATAAGTATCCCTCTTACATTGCAACCATGATGTTATTAAAGTTACTAGAAGTTCATAACCCTAATCAATATTGTTCGATCTTTTCAACTTCATGTTTCAAGCTCTCACAAGTTTCCTCTAAATAAATTTCGGGACGAAATTTCCTAAAGTAGGGGAGACTGTAACACCTGTGCCTCCACGGCCATCAAACAAATACCGAACCAATGAAATATTGTATTTCATACTTTGGATTTGTATTAATATGTGTATCATTTGCACATATCGATTCTTATTCGATTTCAAACTCTAAATCGCTTTCTGGAAGGTTATACGCGCACCAATGCGTAAATATAACCAGTTTAATGCAACAAACACTCCGGAATAGTGAAATAGGCTTAACATACCTTAAATAACCTTTACATAACTTAGATATAAGTTTTGGAAGGTTTGGTGTGGTGAAATCAAAGTTTAATCGCTTACAGGGACTAAAGTTGACAAACTGCGAAAGTATGCCAATTTGAACTGTAACAGACATTCCGGAACATGACCATAAGTTAAACATACCATAAATATCCTTCACATAGCTTAGAAATAGGCTTTGAGGTGTTCGGTATGCTAAAATAAACTTTTGTGTCATTCAGGGACTAAAAGTGTCAAAAAGTGCACAAGTTTGCATTTTCGCGCATAACTTACGTTCTGAATACATCCGGACATCCAAAAATTTATGTAAGCACTAAAATATTTTATTTTAGTGTTCGGCATAAGAAAAATCCATTCGTCGCGTCATTTGGATCGTTTTTCGCGCTTGTGCGCATTCCGTCGTAATTAAGCGAACATCGCGTTCGTACGACCAAACGAACCATCATCCGACATATTTCTGAGCATGTTTCATGTCCACAATGTTTAGGCAACATTTTAGGGCCTTAAAATTGGCTTTACGGGCCTTAGAAGTGTCGGAAATGGCCTTAAACACGTGCAGGGACCTAAACTGTCATTTCTGAAACATATGTGCAGATCAGAGGCCCCAAGCGGCCCGCATTGTGTTTGCCTAAATCTAAAGTGGGCCGCATTAGCCCTTCTGACCAGATTAAATGAATCAGACAGCTGGTTGCAGCTGTTTTGCACTTCTAATCCCCCTTCCACATGTCAATTCCTTATGGTGGTGAGCATTTTGAGGCACCATAACTTCCCGACAAGTGTACGGCCTTGATCGTTTCCCCTTTTCCAAGAAACGATCTCAACGGTGGACCGAATACTATAAATACCCCACCCCCCATTGCTTTAAAACTTACAAGAATTCTGATTTGAGAACTCTAAGTTGAAACCATTGTTTCATACCTGAGTTCTTGAGTCGGGATTAGCATTCGGGGACCCTGGGTAAGTATTCTTTCGTTCTTTTCCTTATTTTATTGCTTTTAGAGTCAGAAAGTCAAACTTTGTTTGACTTTCAGCGTTGACCAGTAATGGTCAATGCGAAGTTCGTTTGAACTTCGCAACGTGAGTGTAATCACGTTGGTCATAGTCCCTTGGGACTATGCCCACTGATTACCACGTTGTCTAGAGTCGTAGGGTAGGCGATCTAATAAATCGCCTATACCTTTGAACTCGACCCATTTGGTCGATCATTAGGATCCGACCAAATACATTAGGTGACCATAGTAGGTAGGGAATAACCTTCCGAGGTTATACCCTATGGTCACATTGTTTAAGTAGTTGTATGATAGGTAGTTTATATGCCTTAGGTAAATTACCAGAATACCCTTTTCATGTATAATTGGTAATTAAGCATATGTAACCTAAACTTTTGTCACATAACTGATTAAGTAACATGTTTAGGCATATAACACTTGTCATAGGACTAGTTAGGCGGTCCGAACGCGTTTCACGCGAACGACGCGTTAAAGTAGCATAAGCTACCTAAACGGGTCGTAATGGGCCGCGATGGGTCGATAGCACTTAGGTTTGGTTTCATTGTAGTATGTAGGTCTTGTTAAACCATATCATATGAGTTCCAAAACTCGTTTGGTTTACCAAGCCTCATCCTATCCGATCTCCCGATTTAGGTCCGGTTTATTTATATAGTTTTAGATTGCCGATTGATTCCGTGCTCCCTCAAGCTTTGTTTGGTTGTTGTTCAAAGACCTCCAAGCATTCTCAGGCGAGTACATTATTCCCCTATTTTACTGCTTTCAATTGTTTTGGGGTGACTCATATGTGCTAAATGTTTTCGATGTTATAACGATGGTTTCAAAAACAATTAAGACGATTTATACAAAACTAATAACGATTTCAATAAAGTGAACAAACTTGTTGGTTGTAGTTACATAACAAATGACATTCATTAGCAATGATCAAGCCGACCAGTATTAGGTTATGGTACCATAGGATCTGACAAATCCCGTTATTTACTGCACCCGTGGTTATGTGTGGGTGTTGTGGGTAGCGACTGAATCTGTAAGTGTCAACTTACCCTATGGAGGTTTGTTAATGCGAATACGAGAAGCGACGAAATCGAGAAGCGACGAAATCGAGAAGCGACGAAATCGAGAAGCGACGAAAGTCAAGAAGGTTTGAATGTTATTAGCGAGACGACCACATAAGTAGTTTCACGACCTAAAACGAATTAAACAATTAACGATTGGGTTTCACACGATGTTTTAACGATTGGGTAACGATTGGGTAACGATTGGGTTTTCACACAATGTTTTAACGATTGGGTAACGATTGGGTAACGATTGGGTTTTCACACGATGTTTTAACAATTACTTTGGTGGTTTGGTTTGGATTAAATGATTAAGTAACAATGCGTGTGGAATATGATACAAGCATGGTGGATACGCCGCTGGTACTTCCTATATATAAGTGTTTGTATGGTATTACATATTGTAGTGTTATTTGAATCATTTCAGCTCGAGACATAGAACATTTTATACAAGTAACATACTTTTCACAAGACATTTATTTACAAACAACTTATCTTATACAAACTCATATTACATGGTTATTCATTTAATCATGCTTTATTTTCTTATTTATACATATAACCTGAACTTATCATTGTTTTTCCAAATAATTTACTAAAACAAATGTTTTTGGGTTAAGAGTCATGGCTACGAGGTTTTACAAATTATAACCCGCTTGATTTGAGTTGGTTAATTGAGTTGCAATATTATACTCTTTTCAAAACAAGGTTTTTAAATAAAGTATTGCAACATCTAAACTAGCCATGATTTCGACACTCCTACAAAACCTATGTGCTCGCCAGCATTTCTTTGCTGACCTCGTTTTCACATATGTTTCAGGTATTGTTGAATGTTATCGATTGATAAGATGCATGCTCACATAGGATTGGACGAGGCCTTAGTGACTCAATAAAAATGATAGACTATGTTTAAAATTGTGTATTTAGATTTCCAGACAATGTAATTATCCAATGATTAATAAAACGAAACACTTTTTGGTATCCATGGTTATGAAACATTAATTCTGTTGCAACACGCCTCGATGTTTCCGCCGCGATCTGTTGTTTTACGCGGTCGGGGTGTGACAATATATATCACCATTGCCCTTGATTTTCTTGACTGTATATCTCTTAAATATCAACACATACACGTGTGATTTTGCTTACGAAGATTTTTCAATGCCGAGAACCTCGATCAGAGGGTAAAAAAGGCGTAAGGTTCACAATGGTGTAAAATTAAAATGGGATATACCGGGCTAGGATTCGAGTTACTGGAACAAGGGCCAAACCAACCACCCAAGAATGGAATCGTCAAGTGAAAACACTTGACAACCTCCTAGAAGCAGCTTTTCTTACCACCAGACCTTTCTCCATCAATTAGGAATCTGATGCCGTCACTAAACACATTCCATAAATTGTAGCCATTTGTTGAGTTTTTTTTTTTGGTGTCTAATCCGCATATATATCACCATTTCCCTTGATTTTCTTGACTGTATGTCTCTTAAATCTCAACATATACACGTGTGATTTAGTTTACTAAGATTTTTCAATGCCAAGAACCTCGGTCAGAGAGTAAAAAAGGCGTAAGGTTCACAATGCTGTATAATTAAAATGGGATATACCGGGCTAGGATTAGAGTTACAGGAACAAGGGCCAAACCAACCACCCAAGAATGGAATCTTCGATCGAAAACACTTGACAACCTCCTAGAAGCAGCTTTTCTTGACACCAGACCTTTCTCCATCAATTAGGAATCTGATGCCGTCACTAAACGCATTCCTTAAATTGTAGCCATTTGTTGAGTGTTTTTTTTTTGTGTCTAATCCGCATATATATCACCATTGCCGTTGATTTCCTTGACTGTATATCTCTTAAATGTCAACATATACACGTGTGATATAGTTTACGAAAATTTTTCAATGCCGAGAATCGATCAGAGAGTAAAAAATGCATATGGTTCACAATGGTGTAAAATTAAAATGGGTTATACCAGGCTTGGATTGGAGTTACAGGAACAAGGGCCAAACCAACCACCCAAGAATAGAATCGTCGAGCGAAAACACTTGACAACCTTCTTGAAGCAGCTTTTCTTGACACCAGACCTTTCTCCATCAATTAGGAATCTGATGCCGTCAATAAACACATTCTTTAAATTGTAGCCATTTGTTGAGTGTTTTTTTTTTGTCTAATCCGCATATATATCATCATTGCCCTTGATTTTCTTGACTGTATATATCTTAAATGTCAACATATACACGTGTGATTTAGTTTACAAAGATTTTTCAATGCTGAGAACCTCGATCAGAGAGTAAAAAGGGCGTCAGGTTCACAATGGTGTAAAATTAAAATGGGATATACCGGGTTAGGATTCGAGTTACAGGAACAAGGGCCAAACCAACCACCCAAGAACGGAATCGTCAGGCGAAAACACTTGACAACCTCCTAGAAGCAGCTTTTCTTGCCACCAGACCTTTCTCCATCAATTAGGAATCTGATGCCGTCACTAAACACATTCCTTAAATTGTAGCCATTTGTTGAGTGGTTTTTTTTGGTGTCTAATCCGCATATATATCACCATTGCCCTTGATTTTCTTGACTGTATATCTCTTAAATGTCAACATATACACGTGTGATTTAGTTTACGAAGATTTTTCAATGCCGAGAACCTCAATCAGAGAGTAAAAAAGGCGTAAGGTTCACAATGGTGTAAAATTAAAATGGGATATACCGGGCTAGGATTCAAGTTACAGGAACAAGGGCCAAACCAACCACCCAAGAATGGAAATGTCAAGCGAAAACCCTTGACAACCTCCTAGAAGCAGCTTTTCTTACCACCAGACCTTTCTCCATAAATTAGGAATCTGATGCCGTCACTAAACACATTCCATAAATTGTAGCCATTTGTTGAGTGTTTTTTTTTTGGTGTCTAATCCGCATATATATCACCATTGCCCTTGATTTTCTTGACTGTATATCTCTTAAATGTCAACATATACACGTGTGATTTAGTTTACGAAGATTTTTGTAACACCTCGAAAATTTACGTCCTATAATGTGTTGACACGTGTCATAGGTTTGAACGTGTGAAAGAATGTTCTTGAAGGACTAAAGTTGATAAGCATAGAAACTATGTAAATATAAGGGTTCAAAATGTCAACAATGAATAAATATACTTTACAGTAACCCTACATGATGTTTATAACCTTAAACGAATAAATCATGGATCATACGTAGCCAATTGTGAGAGATTACAAACTACAGGGGTTAAATGTGTCAACATGTTTAAGTTATACCTCTGAGTGACCTTTTAGCAAACCCGAAGCCTTGTAACGATTAATTATGCTCACTAGAATGCACCATAAAAATTTCACCAAGTTTCGTTACCGTATGAGAAAGTTAGGATAAAATTCGTGAGTGTGGGTTAGAATCGTCAACATTGAAATTTAGGGTTTTTCGGGTGATCACAAAGTTACCCGAGGACTTGACAAAGATGGTATAAGCCTTAAAGCCCCCATATGTCAATATTAAAGCCTCTTAATGCAAGAAAACTTTAGAAAATGACCTTTCGGGGGACCAAGGGCCAAAAGTGCAATTAAAGGAAACATTGTAACCTGGTACGGGGGCTGAGACGGGCCGCGTAAGGTCATGAAGACCTTTACGCGGGCCGCGTGACAGGTACAGCGACAGAAACTAACAGACAGCTGTCTGTTGATGTTTTAACCGACTCAAATGCCATTTTGGCATACCATGGGCTTTCCTATACTGGTATTTAGTCTCTAGATGGCACTTGTAATCATCCTTGAGCATTGGTAGCCTTGCATGGCAACAATCTATGAAGATCAAAGTTCATATATAAGGCTTATGTTGCAACATGCAACCACACTTCAACTTCTGATCATTAGAGGAGCACAACAGCAGACCAAGACCTTCCTAATCATCCATTAGACAAGTGTAAGTATGTTTAACCTTCTTGTTTTGAGTTTAGCTTAGTTATTTAGCTAAAAGTCAAACCGTCGTAACTACGGTTTGACTTCGAGATTATTTATAATTGGCTCAGTCTTATCTCGATTTAAAAGTACCGTTAAGTAGGTAATTATATGGGTATTAAACCCTTATAAGGGTACTTACTGATTCCAATCCTAACTATGTCGTTTGTCGAGTCAAACGTTGTCCGAAAAAGTCAACAGAAATGCTAAACTTTGATTAAACACGTAATTAACGATATAGAAGGCGTGTAACCTGTTTTATCATTCATATAACTTGGCAATAAGTGTACGGACTTGTCTAAATTTGTTTGATTCGACAACTTTCTGTTTTGGAACCGATTCGGAACCGAAAGACGCAAAAGTTTGACTTTTGCTTTGACTTCAGTTCTGACCCGGTTTTGATAGGTTTAGACATGCCTTAAAGTTCCATTTGGACCTAGTTACATGTGTGTATAACCCTCTGCGTTTATACCACTTAAATCCTCGATTGTCCGGCGTTTCCGTTAAGTGCTTAAAATTGACCATAATGCCCTTTTCGACCATAAAACGAGATTTTTGATAATATGAGTGGACAAGAACCTTGTCTACTAACTTATAAACATGCCCTCAAAATTTGGCATCAATTCGAGGTCTAGATTAGGAGTTATGCGTAATAGCATAATTAGAAAGCTTTTTTGTTAATTAAACGACGCAATTAGCGCATAGCCTATCTAAACCCGATTTTTGACACCAAACCTATTACCCACTGATGTAATATAATATTTTAGGATTTTTACAGATTTTTAATTATTTTTAAACTGATCATAAGCTAGATTTATCGCCTTGATTCGGTTAATACCGAATATACCCTTTTCGGTTATAAAATGAGTTATACAAAGTATTTTGACGCCAATCCAAATGCTACTGATTTTAAATAATAAATGAAGTGTTTTGAACCTGGTGAACTGATCAGAAAACTCAGAATCCTATTTTTACCCGGAAATCGCTTAAAACGGTTATTTAAGCGTATTAAACACCTAGTTTATGTTTAAAACCATTTTGTGATATAAGACTTTTCACCAACTGTTATAACCTGCTAAATTAAGTTATTTAACTGATGTATTCAGACCCGAATCTCAGGAACTTAAATAATCTCTTTTATAACCTTTAAAATGACCAAAATACCCCTACGGGGCATAACTAAGGATTAAACTCGTTTTGGGCATAATGGAAGGTATCTTATTGATATCACAACATATTTAAAGCATATTAACTTAGGAAACCTTTTCGTGACCTATTCGGTTACCCGTTATGCGTTATTCGCGTTCGGTTCGGTTTATGTAACTAGTTTACCTAAATTAGCCGAAACGGGTCAAACCTTATCGGTTTTATCTCAAAATCCAGAATGTGTATGAAACACCCATATTATACAAGTATTCAAACTTGTCGGGTCTAAATCACATTCTATTCTGGTCTTCGCTTTATCATGCGTTTGAACCGTATCTTCCTTTTGGAAAACTAATCGGTCTAAGTCAAGGCTTAATTAAAGACCCATTAGGATTCTAATAGGTTATTAAAAACCTTCGTTCCAGATTTAGGAGCCCAGTAAAAGCTATATGTACTTGCTGATTTGATACGGCTGGGATTGAATCTATATTTAGCTCAGGTAAATACTTTTAACTTATTTTCCCTATACGGGCTTGGGGTACGGTATGTAAAATACCGCTTGGTCGGGCATTGAATCTTTAATTCTATGATGGTTAAAGTATTGAGATGTCTCGTTTAATTTGTTTTGTTTGCTTAAAGCCTTTGGGGGGTTAATGACCGTGTCCCGGATATTCCTGGCATCATTTTACGAAATGGCCACGACCTTAGCACACAGGTGTAGGCGTACACCTGTCAGTGTCTCATATACATAATGTGGTGTGTCTATTGATCTTTAACCCGGCACGAACCAGGCTACTGAACGCATAAGTAACATGTAAATCCTTTACAAGTTTATATACTCAAATAAGCATCCCAAGTTATAAAATAGTATTTGTGCCATGTGCATTAAATCAATCATTTTTAAACCCTTTTCAAAATGAGTCGGTTGATTGTATTTACCAGTGTAAACGGACGTATTTTCCCAAAAAAGGCTAAGTGCAGGTACTAATCGGAATTGGCTGGCTACTCCTAGCATCAATAAAGAGTCTCGCAAGCTTAGATGCCTAAAGTCTGTTGAACAGTGTTATTTTATTTTCGATCCGCCTGTGGATCCTTCAATTCCATTGTAATACTTTGATGTTACATTATTTCGGATTATAATATATTTATCCTTTTGCTTCCGCTGTACATTTATATATTGTGTTGTTTGACTATGATGTTGCCAACCACGTCACGTTACTCCCCTACCGGGCTCACCGGTAAAGTGTGGAAATATTGGGGTGTGACATTTTTCAAAGCCGAGAACCTCGATCAGAGAGTAAAAAAGGCGTAAGGTTCACAATGATGTAAAATTAAAATGGGATATACCGGGCTAGGATTCGAGTTACAGGAACAAGGGCCAAACCAACCACCCAAGAATAGACTCGTCGAGCGAAAACACTTGACAACCTCCTAGAAGCAGCATTTCTTGCCACCAGACCTTTCTCCATAAATTAGGAATCTGATGCCGTCACTAAACACATTCCTTAAATTGTAGCCATTTGTTGAGTGTTTTTTTTGGTGTCTAATCCGCATATATATCACCATTGCCCTTGATTTTCTTGACTGTATATCTCTTAAATGTCAACATATACACGTGTGATTTAGTTTACGAAGATTTTTCAATGCCGAGAACCTCGATCAGAGTGTAAAAAAGGCGTAAGGTTCACAATGGTGTAAAATTAAAATGGGATATATCGTGCTAGGATTCGAGTTACATGAACAAGGGCCAAACCAACAACCCAAGAATGGAATCGTCGAGCGAAAACACTTGACAACCTCCTAAAAGTAGCTTTTCTTGCCACCAGACCTTTCTCCATCAATTAGGAATCTGATGCCATCACTAAACACATTCCTTAAATTGTAGCCATTTGTTGAGTGTTTTTTTTTTGTGTCGAATCCGCATATATATCACCATTGCCCTTGATTTTCTTGACTGTATATCTCTTAAATGTCAACACATACACGTGTGATATTGTTTACGAAGATTTTTCAATGCTGATAACCTCGATCAGAGGGTAAAAAAGGCATAAGGTTCCCAATGGTGTAAAATTAAAATGGGATATACCGGGCTTGGATTCGAGTTACTGGAACAAGGGCCAAACCAACCACCAAAGAATGGAATCGTCGAGTGAAAACACTTGACAACCTCCTAGAAGCAGCTTTTCTTGCCACCAGACCTTTCTCCATCAATTAGGAATCTGATGCCGTCACTAAACACATTCCTTAAATTGTAGCCATTTGTTGAGTTTTTTTTGGGTGTCTAATCCGCATATATATCACCATTTCCCTTTATTTTCTTGACTGTATATCTCTTAAATCTCAACATATACACGTGTGATTTAGTTTACGAAGATTTTTCAATGCCGAGAACCTCGGTCAGAGAGTAAAAAAGGCGTAAGGTTCACAATGGTGTAAAATTAAAATGGGATATACCGGGCTAGGATTAGAGTTACAGGAACAAGGGCCAAACCAACCACCCAAGAATGGAATCTTCGAGCGAAAACACTTGACAACCTCCTAGAAGCAGCTTTTCTTGCAACCAGACCTTTCTCCATCAATTTGGAATCTGATGCCGTCACTAAACACATTACTTAAATTGTAGCCATTTGTTGAGTGTTTTTTTTTTTTGTGTCTAATCGGCATATATATCACCATTGCCCTTGATTTCCTTGACTGTATATCTCTTAAATGTCAACATATACACGTGTGATATAGTTCACGAAAATTTTTCAATGCCGAGAAGCTCGATCAGAGAGTAAAAAAGGCATATGGTTCACAATGGTGTAAAATTAAAATGGGATATACCGGGCTAGGATTCGAGTTATAGGAACAAGGGCCAAACCAACCACCCAAGAACAGAATCGTCGGGCGAAAACACTTGATAACCTCCTAGAAGCAGCTTTTCTTGCCACCAGACCTTTCTCCATCAATTAGGAATCTGATGCCGTCACTAAACACATTCCTTAAATTGTAGCCATTTGTTGAGTGTTTTTTTTTGTGTCTAATCCGCATATATATCACCATTGCCCTTGATTTTCTTGACTGTATATCTCTTAAATGTCAACATATACACGTGTGATTTAGTTTACAAAGATTTTTGAATGCCGAGAACCTCTGAGTTCACAATGGTGTAAAATTAAAACGGGATACACCGGGCTAGGGTTCGAGTTACAGGAACAAGGGCCAAACCAACCACCCAAGAATGGAATCTTCGAGCGAAAACACTTGACAACCTCCTAGAAGCAGCTTTTCTTGCCCCCAGACCTTTCTCCATCAATTAGGAATCTGATCCCGTCACTAAACACATTCCTTAAATTGTAGCCATTTGTTGAGTGTTTTTTTTTTGGTGTCTAATCCGCATATATATCACCATTGCCCTTGATTTCCTTGACTGTATATCTCTTAAATGTCAACATATACACGTGTGATATAGTTTACGAAGATTTTTCAATGCCGAGAAGCTCGATCAGAGAGTAAAAAATGCATATGGTTCACAATGGTGTAAAATTAAAATGGGTGATACCGGGCTAGGATTGGAGTTACAGGAATAAGGGCCAAACCAACCACCCAAGAATGGAATCGTCGAGCGAAAACACTTGACAACCTTCTTGAAGCAGCTTTTCTTGACACCAGACCTTTCTCCATCAATTAGGAATCTGATGCCGTCAATAAACACATTCCTTAAATTGTAGCCATTTGTTGAGTGTTTTTTTTTATTTTTGTGTCTAATCCGTATATATATCATCATTGCCCTTGATTTTCTTGACTGTATATATCTTAAATGTCAACATATACACGTGTGATTTAGTTTACAAAGATTTTTCAATGCTGATAACCTCGATCAGAGAGTACAAAAGGGCGTCAGGTTCACAATGGTGTAAAATTAAATGGGATATACCGGGCAAGGATTCGAGTTACAGGAACAAGGGCCAAACCAACCAACCACCCAAGAACGGAATCGTCGGGCGAAAACACTAGACAACCTCCTAGAAGCAGCTTTTCTTGCCACCCGACCATTTCTCCATCAATTAGGAATCTGATGTCGTCACTAAACACATTCCTTAAATTGTAGCCATTTGTTGAGTGTTTTTTTTTTTTTGGTGTCTATTCCGCATATATATCACCATTGCCCTTGATTTTCTTGACTGTATATCTCTTAAATGTCAACATATACACGTGTGATTTAGTTTACGAAGATTTTTCAATGCCGAGAACCTCGATCAGAAAGTAAAAAAGGCGTAAGGTTCACAATGGTGTAAAATTAAAATGGGATATTCCGGGCTAAGATTCGAGTTACAGGAACAAGGGCCAAACCAACCACCCAAGAATGGAATCGTCGAGCGAAAACCCTTGACAACCTCCTAGAAGCAGCTTTTCTTACCACCAGACCTTTCTCCATAAATTAGGAATCTGATGCCGTCAATAAACACATTCCTTAAATTGTAGCCATTTGTTGAGTGTTTTTTTTTATTTTGGTATCTAATCCGCATATATATCACCATTGCCCTTGATTTTCTTGACTGTATATCTCTTAAATGTCAACATATACACGTGTGATTTAGTTTACGAAGATTTTTCAAAGCCGAGAACCTCGATCAGAGAGTAAAAAAGGCGTAAGGTTCACAATGATGTAAAATTAAAATGGGATATACCAGGCTAGGATTCGAGTTACAGGAACAAGGGCCAAACCAACCAACCAAGAATGGAATCTTCGAGCGAAAACACTTGACAACCTCCTAGAAGCAGCTTTTCTTGCCACCAGACCTTTCTCCATAAATTAGGAATCTGATCCTGTCACTAAACACATTCCTTAAATTGTAGCCATTTGTTGAGTGTTTTTTTTGGTGTCTAATCCGCATATATATCACCATTTCCCTTGATTTTCTTGACTGTATATCTCTTAAATGTCAACATATACACGTGTGATTTAGTTTACGAAGATTTTTCAATGCCGAGAACCTCGATCAGAGTGTAAAAATGGCGTAAGGTTCACAATGGTGTAAAATTAAAATGGGATATACCGTGCTAGGATTCGAGTTACGTGAACAAGGGCCAAACCAACAACCCAAGAATGGAATCGTCGAGCGAAAACACTTGACAACCTCCTAGAGTTAGCATTTCTTGCCACCAGACCTTTCTCCATCAATTAGGAATCAGATGCCGTCACTAAACACATTCCTTAAATTGTAGCCATTTGTTGAGTGTTTTTTTGTGTCGAATCCGCATATATATCACCATTGCCCTTGATTTTCTTGATTGTATATCTCTTAAATGTCAACACATACACGTGTGATTTTGTTTACGAAGATTTTTCAATGCCGAGAACCTCGATCAGAGGGTAAAAAAGGCGTAAGGTTCACAATGGTGTAAAATTAAAATGGGATATACCTGGCTAGGGTTTGAGTTACAGGAACAAGGGCCAAACCAACCACCCAAGAATGGAATCGTCGAGCGAAAACACTTGACAACCTCCTAGAAGCAGCTTTTCTTGCCACCAGACCTTTCTCCATAAATTAGGAATCTGATGCCATCACTAAACACATTCCTTAAATTGTAGCCATTTGTTGAGTGTTTTTTTTTGTGTCTAATCCGCATATATATCACCATTGCCCTTGATTTTCTTGACTGTATATCTCTTAAATGTCAACATATACACGTGTGATTTAGTTTACGAAGATTTTTCAATGCCGAGAACCTCGATCAGAGTGTAAAAAAGGCGAATGGTTCACAATGGTGTAAAATTTAAATGGGATATACCGTGCTAGGATTCGAGTTACATGAACAAGGGCCAAACCAACAACCCAAGAATGGAATCGTCGAGCGAAAACACTTGACAACCTCCTAGAAGCAGCTTTTCTTGCCACCAGACCTTTCTCCATCAATTAGGAATCTGATGCCGTCACTAAACACATTCCTTAAATTGTAGCCATTTGTTGAGTGTTTTTTTTGTGTCGAATCCGCATATATATCACCATTGCCCTTGATTTTCTTGACTGTATATCTTTTAAATGTCAACACATACACGTGTTATTTTGTTTACGAAGATTTTTCAATGCCGAGGACCTCGATCAGAGGGTAAAAAAGGCGTAAGGTTCACAATGGTGTAAAATTAAAATGGGATATACCGGGCTAGGATTCGAGTAACTGGAACAAGGGCCAAACCAACCACCCAAGAATGGAATCGTCGAGTTAAAACACTTGACAACCTTCTAGAAGCAGCTTTTCTTGCCACCAGACCTTTCTCCATCAATTAGGAATCTGATGCCGTCACTAAACACATTCCTTAAATTGTAGCCATTTGTTGAGTGTTTTCTTTTTGTGTCTAATCTGCATATATATCACGATTGCCCTTGATTTTCTTGACTGTATATCTCTTAAATGTCAATGTATACACGTGTGATTTAGTTTACGAAGATTTTTCAATGCCGAGAACCTCGATCAGAGAGTAAAAAAGGCGTAAGGTTCACAATTGTGTAAAATTAAAATGGGATATACCGGGCTAGGATTGGAGTTACAGGAACAAGGGCCAAACCAACCACCCAAGAATGGAATCGTCGAGCGAAAACACTTGACAACCTTCTTGAAGCAGCTTTTCTTGACACCAGACCTTTCTCCATCAATTAGGAATCTGATGCCGTCAATAAACACATTCCTTAAATTGTAGACATTTGTTGAGTGTTTTTTTTTTTTGTGTCTAATCCGCATATATATCATCATTGCCCTTAATTTTCTAGACTGTATATCTCTTAAATGTCAACATATACACGTGTGATTTAGTTTACGAAGATTTTTCAATGCTGAGAACCCCGATCAGAGAGTAAAAAGGGAGTCAGGTTCACAATGGTGTAAAATTAAAATGGGATATACCGGGCTAGGATTGGAGTTACAGGAACAAGGGCCAAACCAACCACCCAAGAATGGAATCGTCGAGTGAAAACACTTAACAACCTCCTAGAAGTAGCTTTTCTTGCCACCAGACCTTTCTCCATTAATTAGGAGTCAGATGCCATCACTAAACACATTTCTTAAATTGTAGCCATTTGTTGAGCGCTTTTTTTTTGTGTCTAATCCGCACATATATCACCATTTCCCTTGATTTTCTTGACTGTATATCTCTTAAATGTCAACATATACACGTGTGATTTAGTTTACAAAGATTTTTCAATGCCGAGAACCTCGATCAGAGAGTAAAAAAGGCGTAAGATTCACAATGGTGTAAAATTAAAACGGGATATATCGGGCTAGGGTTCGAGTTACAGGAACAAGGGCCAAACCAACCACCCAAGAATGGAATCTTCGAGCGAAAACACTTGACAACCTCCTAGAAGCAGCTTTGCTTGCCACCAGACCTTTCTCCATCAATTAGGAATCTGATGCCGTCACTAAACACATTCCTTAAATTGTAGCCATTTGTTGAGTGTTTTTTTTTTGGTGTCTAATCCGCATATATATCCCCATTGCCCTTGATTTTCTTGACTGTTTAGCTGTTAAATGTCAACATATACACGTGTGATTTAGTTTACGAAGATTTTTCAATGCTGAGAACTTCGATCAGAGAGTAAAAAAGAGATATGGTTCACAATGGTGTAAAATTAAAATGGGATATACGGGCTAGGATTCGAGTTACAGGAACAAGGGCCAAAACAACCACCCAAGAATGGAATTGTAGAGCGAAAACAATTGACAACCTCCTAGAAGCAGCTTTTCTTGCCACCAGACCTTTCTCCATCAATTAGGAATCTGATGCCGTCACTAAACACATTCCTTAAATTGTAGCCATTTGTTGAGTGTTTTTTTTTTGTGTGTCTAATCCGCATATATATCACCATTTCCCTTGATTTTCTTGACTGTATATCTCTTAAATTTCAACATATACACGTGTGATTTAGTTTACGAAGATTTTTCAATGCCGAGAACCTCGATCTGAGAATAAAAAAGGCGTAAGGTTCACA
The DNA here is from genome assembly GCA_030545235.1 of Helianthus tuberosus. Lineage (NCBI taxonomy): Eukaryota > Viridiplantae > Streptophyta > Magnoliopsida > Asterales > Asteraceae > Helianthus > Helianthus tuberosus. The sequence goes on along the minus strand of CM060385.1, from coordinate 40,087,904 downwards.
ATGGTGTAAAATTAAAATAGGATATACCGGGCTACGATTCGAGTTACAGGAATAAGGGCCAAGCCTACCACCCAAGAATGGAATCGTCGAGCGAAAACACTTGACAACCTTTTATGACAACTCGAGTCTTCAAGGTCTTTACTCGACGCTTTACTTGTTACTATTCTGTTTTTATAATCTGCTTGTGTTATCTGTTGGTGTTGCAATATGTGAAGTATTGGTTAAAATAGTGTAATTCTTGGTTGATATGAAAACTAGGATTAATTTATATTGCATAATATTTATCTTTGCTTTACTTTGACGAAACTCAACTCGACGAAACCTCAGGGTTTCATCACCACTTCTACACGATGAAACATTGAAGTTTCAAGGGAAGGAGTTTCGCCGTAATGGTCTTGGCCCAAACGAAACCAAATCACGCTGCCTTCACTATTTAATGTAAGCCGCTCAACCCTAGACCCTCATTTTCAATTGTAAACCTCGACAGCAGACAACACCCTATCGGAACTCTTCGAATTGCGAAGCATCTCCTCTCGAGTCCCTGTATTTGATTGGTATGTTAACTTGTTATTCTTGATCGTTGATTGTGTATATGCATAGTGACCAAGATGCCAGGGTTTGAGTGTTGACTGCTAGTTTTATTATTATATGATGATGACTAGTTTTAATATTATATTATTGATTCGATTTAATTGGGTTCATGTTAAATGTGGATAACACTTGAATCATTAGTAAAAGTTCATGAGTACCATGAGGAATTACGTATGTGATAGGGATTAACCAGTTACATGATTAGATCTTGTGCGCTAAATAATGGCTTTGATAAACCTCGATTAGTGTGTTGCCATAAATTGATAAGTGTTGCACATGATGATAATAATTGGTATACTAGTGTGTTGCCATAAATCTTGTGCACATGATGATAATAATTGATATCTGTTATCAATTTTTTTGATAATTACGATGTGCAAAAATTCATGAATGATGATTAGTGGGTGTGGTTGATTAGAGAATTTAATTGAGTAATTGTTAGAATCATATTACGTGTAACAGTATGTTAAACTTGTGATTGATTATGAGTTATGTTCTAATAGGTTGTTTTGCATGGGGAGGGGATCGATTTGGATTAAGGTGCATGAGGGTGATTATTTGTTAACTGGGATCATGTTATAAAAATCTGTTGTTTAATATTCTTGTTGTCGATATTGTTAAAAAGCATTTAGTGGTCTTGCACATCTTACATAACATCCTTGCTTTCAATAATGATTAGGGTAACAATCGTTGCTAACGATTAGAGATGTTAGGATTTAGCATGGTTATATATTGATAAAGACGATATGATATATGTTAATCTGAGTAAATGGAATATTGAGTATGTTTATTAACAGTATCATTAAGTGTTGCATGATGCTTCTTAGGAAACAAAGAGATTAGATATAATATGTGACAACCAGATTTGCTGAATGGGCCTTGATAACTAGCGGGCACCTCAAGTGGGCCACACCTAGTTTGGGCCACTCACACAACCTGATTTGTGTTGGGCTGAACATTATTTTAAGGACCCTAGTGGGTGGTAGTGAATAATTAATCTTTTAATGGGTTGGGCCATAGGGGTAACCGGGCTGCTTATGTTAATAATTAGATAGGGGATCCACCTAAAACCTTTTGGGCCGTGGTTTTTTCGGCAAGGCTGAAACAGTCGTATGGGCAGGACCTTTATGGGCTACCCACACACACATACACTCGTTAGATGATATGTTGCTTTGGGCCGCACCCCTCGGGTTTAAGTAAACGAGTCACACAATTAATCCAAATCACACATTGGGCCTCGTGAGTATATGTAAACAATGTATGAATGCGTATGTTAAGTTTTGGGCTGTAAATATGGAGCCGAGCATATTATGGATACGTGTATAAATTGTGTGTACATGGTTGCGTGGTGTGTCTAACTGATGAGTAATAGGTGAACTAAAGGTGCATCGCATATGTTTTATGGTAATTCTCGTGTGTGATGACGTGATCAACTTGGATGTAAACTGATTGTTGTATATATGCACATCATAGGCTTTGATTGACTAAGTGTGATCAAGAAACTAATCTATACCAAGCAAACCAAGGTGAGTTCACACTTTCTACAAGTCATGGGATTCCCGGTGGTTTGGGAATGGGTTAAGAAGCTAAAACGAAACCTACATATTCACCTCTAACAGAATATGTACCTTCGTCCTCGGTTGGGAAGGACGACTACATTTAACTTGCGTATTCTCGGTTGGGTAGAGTACGTACCTTCGTCCTCGGTTAGGAAGGACGACTACATTTAACCTGCGTATTCTCGGTTGGGTAGAGTACATACCTCCGTCCTCAGTTGGGAAGGACGCCAACTTATAAGTGGTTAACATGGGGTAGCCCCCATTGGTTATGGTTTGGGAAACAAGGAAATGGGTTAACACATGGTTTTCGAAAGAACTTTTAGTTTTTGGAACAACTTTAAAATGGACAACCAACTGTGAACTCGCTCAACTTTGTTGTTGATTCGTTGGTACATGCCTTGCAGGCCTTTAGGTGCATATCGTTGGAACTTGCTGTCTGAGAGGCTGGAGTGGTCATGGGTCGAGATACATGGAATCGCAAACACAAGATTAATGGTTTTTACATGTGGTTTATGAAACACTTTACAGTGAGTTATGCTTCCGCTGTATACAACGAATTATATGTAATCTTTTGTAACACTTGATGTTAATGAAAGAAAGTTTTATTTAAACATAACTATGAGTTCAATGTGATTGGTGGCTAAGATCCTGGTATGTCACACACCCCGCGGTGATTCCGCATGTGGTATTTTGGGGGTGTGACAGATTGGTATCAGAGCCATTGGTTATAGTGAACTTGGTTTTAAAAGGGGAAAATTGTTTTTTTATAAAACCAGACTATAACCGAACAGTTCTGAAAACGTGAATACGACCATGACACTCAGCTCCAGATTGCAAGGTTCGTCCCTCTTACTTGTTGTATACATTACGTAACTAGTACACATTTGTTTATGACGAAACATACGAACACACCCTCGTCACTATAGCATGATGGCATGGATTGCTTGCTTACCTTATGATGCGTTGATAGTATGCCATAGTCCTTAGATTTTTGTGATCTTATTACCTTGACGACCTCCGTTTGACATCTGAGTTTGAGGAATCATTTTACATGAGTTAGGAGGAACTGAGATGAACATACAAATCACAATATTATTGTGGGTGCACACATAATAATAATATGGGGTGCATGCGAGTCCCAGTGAGCCTTAACAAGTGGAAAAGGGGTTCCGTTCCGTTATTTGACTGATGTGAAACATAACAAACCTATAGGGGTCATAGCAATGACTGTCTCCTACTCGAACGTGAACTTTTCATTCATCTCTGAATCCTTTCGAATCTCGATGCTATCGAGTATTACCTGAACACCCATCTGAACACCTAGCGAACCGTGTAGAATGTTAGGTTCTTATGCGAACGTCCCTGAGTTGGATGTCGTAGCGCCGAATGATTGATCGATACCTTTCTTACTCCTTTTCATTTGCTGGAACTCATGTATTGATGTCTTAGATCCCGAGGTGTGATCACTTCTGCAACACTCCCGCAACATACTGTGTATTACTCAAACAACTTGCAACATTGATGGATAGGAGGTGGAGCGTAGTACTTTACCGACCTCAGTACTATGACGACCCTGATTACCGGCAATGAGCACCAGCGAATTGGCTTCAATCGAATCCTTAACCCTTGTCAGCGACTCATGGGAGTCAACTCTTACGAATCAATCAGGACATAAGCAATGACAATCGACTATAACGTGGAATGTGTAACTGCCAGCAAAGTGAGTAGCACTTTAGGACATAGCTCTGAATGTGAAAAGATGGACCTTGGTGGTGAAGAATCGTAGGGCTTCGACATTAGGAGCAACAGTCACAGCGACAACAAGGTATTCGTAACCCTAGCCTTCAGTATGGAAATAAAGTTGCCTACAACATGGATCGGTCGTGGTTAAGTTAAGTAGACAAAGACCAAAGGACCTACGATAGTACTTGAAATCCTTGTAATGAAAACAGCAACACTGGAAATGATGCTCATGGAATGGGCATTTAGAGTTGACGTGGGTGACGCAAGGATGGTAACAATTTGGAAGCTTGTACGGGTAGCTAATCACTTCGTCTCTGTCCTGTTTAACCCTGATTCTTCTCGAAAGGTTGATAGCAAGCCAATCGAAGCATCATATATTTGTAGGGATGCAAGTTCAACCGTGAGGGACAAGTTTTCGATATCAATCTTCCTTCTACTACCCATAATGGTGTTAATGCAGTAGTCAGTATGGGTTGGTTAACCAGACATCGCGCAGTTATACCCTGTGAGGGGAAGGTTGTCGCCTGTCATAAAGTATCCGAGTGGAGCAGAGGTTAGCATCAATTCGGCAGTAAAGGCCAGAAGTGCCCACGGAAGGATTACCCTGCCATGATAGCACTCGTTACTAATGTCAAGGCTAAGGAAAGGAGGATCGAGGATCCTCCAATTGTTCGTGATTTCTCCCTAAGTGCTACCAGAAGAACTATCAGGAAGGTTGCAAGAACTGCCTAATCAACTTCAGGAACTATTGGACATGAGTTTCATCGAATCTAGTATTTCGCTTTGGGGAGCCCAGTTATACCAGTGAAGATAAGCCTTTTCGTATGTGTACCGATTACTGAGAACGTAAAAAGGTGATAGTTAGGAACCGCTCGTCTCGACCATGTATTGGCCACCTGTCGACCCATTGCGAGGAACAAGCTTTCATTCGGGGATTGGCTAGCAAACGAACTATCATCAGATGGAAGTCCAAGAGGAGAATTCTCTTAGAACAGCACATCGAACGCAATGCAGCCATTTCAACTTTATACACCAGGATTATTGAGTTTATCAACACACCAACAGCTTCAGGGATCACATGAATCAACCTTATTTGTCGACGACGTTCTGAATCATGACCAGGAGAAAGGAACACCATGGGTGGCATATGTATCCGATCTCAGCGCTTCTGTGGGAGGAGCCATTACGTGTGAAGTCTTGTTAAATGCCTCAACTAGATTCGAGAGATGCATTTTGATCACGTAACCAACGGAGTGGGAATACACGTGGACCTCACTGACATAGAAACTGATCGACACCAAAGATTCCATCAGGGATGCAGCAATTACTCGTTTTCGCCAGACACCATCGCAGCTTACCCACGGGGTATTCGAAGATCGCGCAGCTTAACTCCCTTAAGCAGAGCAGGGTGTTGTGTTCGTGGGAGACCAAGACAGGAGGACCTCTTTTAAGCTTTCGAATCCCAACACTGCAATGCACTGAGCATCGTCTTTACCCGAGGGTGCGGGTGATTTATTGGTATACCATGATGGTCCGAATCAGAGTCCCAGTTACACGCCGACGCAACACGAGAGAGTGATGACTTACGTGACGGAGTTACAAAGAGGAACTGCATGACACACAACTGGCAGTGAAAACCGTGGCCTTGGATTTTAGATGGAGGCATTACTTGGACGGTACCAGATGCGTTACTTAGACCGATCGCAAGGGCCTCCCGTGTACCTTGGCTTCGTTGGAGTTAAATCAACTAATGGCCTTGTAGGTCCCCTAATCCGTATGGATCGTAACAGAATCGTCTATCCAACCTAGAGTGCGGAATCCCCTAGATCAGATTTCACAGAAAATGTGTAGAAACAGAATCAAGAACACGATACACTTTCAATCCGGTCTTCTATTGATTATCCAACACCAAGTTTACAATCAAATCAAGACCCACAAGAAATCTCTCAGCCATTCTCTGTAGATTTCACTAACTCTCTCTCAATTCCTCTGAATGTCTCCAAATGTCTCCTCAACTGGCTAACCTAAACCCTTATGCCAAGCCTTTTTTATATAGGACAAGGTTTGCACATGGGCTTTGGTCTGGGCTAGGCCATTCTCCAAGCCCATTACACTAAATAACTCCCTAACCAATAATGCTAAGCCCAATACAAAATATCCAAAGACTAAATAATCAAAGTATTAAGCTGTTATCACAGAATATGCACCAACAAACTCCCCCTTGACAATAGCTTCATAGTGTAACTTTGTCTTCAAACATCTTGCAGTCTTTTGGTCTTTGGATAGCGTCAGCTACACAGTTTCTGACATCAACAAACTCCCCCTTAGCTGATGCTTCCAATCTCCAAAACTTTCATTCGTTGTAGATCAGTGAACTAGCAATCTTTGGTTAAGCAAGTAAGCTCCAACTCTTCATATCTCTTTCTCTCTGCAATGTAGTAGAAGGATCCTACATTGCATCTTCACACATCTTCACTTCACTCACAATCTGCACTTTACTTGTATTTTGCACTTCATTTTGATAATTGCATCAATCTGTTTAGAAACACAAGCAAGTATCTTGAAAAACCATTAGTCATTTTCACATTTAAAGATAAACCAATATTTTATCTTATCATGCAAAAACAACTACCTGTCAGTTCAAAATGGAAGTCTTTTAAAAAGAAATCTTTTTGGATTTTGATATTTCTCAAAACAACTAGACAACCTAACCTAAACTCAAAAATATTTACAACACTTCTTTTTGTGAGTATCATGTGCAAGAAGATCATATCAGCAAAGTCAAACTGTTTCACACCATTAGATAATTCTTTATGTAATTTTTCGTGAAAAGCAGTTCAAGACGATTACCAGTATGTTTGTCCACCTAAACAAAATGCATGAACATTTCAAGTACCATTACCGTATGATACGTTAAGGTAATTTTATTTCTGATATACTAGTGTGTCCCACTTCAGGATATACCCCCACGATCAAGGTATGCACAAAGATTCATCGTATTAAGTGAGTATACTGAATTTATCCGTTTTGTTTTTCAACGTTTAGATAATTGGTGATCAGGTCAGTACTTCCGTACAGCAAAGAGACCAAAATATCTAATGAGGGCTAAGACAAATACCATTTTTTGGTACGAATTATGCATTTTGCACTTTATGAATGACTCTCTATGAGAGCTTCTTCATTTTCAGGGTTTTGGAATTTTTAGCTCTTTTAAGATATCCTGGTTGTGCCTAGGTCAGTATGTATTTGGATGTAGCAGAAGGACAACCCTGATATCCCCAGATGAAATAACAGTATAAAGACCCAAAACTTCAGATTTTGGCAATCTATCAACGCAAGATTTAAGGTCATTAAACCATACACCACTGATGTGTTCCCCACTCATACTCAGTGCATTTAGGTTCATATCACATTGGTAAGTTGATTATTTCATGCTTTTTGCCTACTGGTACATCATATGATGAAGCTGCTATCACTCATAAGCAATTTAATTCAGATTGAGTATAACAGTCTAACTTGTTGATGTACTATCATTTCTTCTTTTTCACACAGTGAAAACTCATTTTTGAATTTCTCCTTTTTTTATGTTTTTGATTTTTCAATGTTTTTGGATTTTGAAATTTAATAACTTACTCCCCCTAAACACACTCACTAACTAAAGTCTTTTTAGCTTAGAGGAATTTCTCCCCCTAAATTTTTGTTTTTATGGAGTAAGTTTCAAAAAAACACAAATTTAAACACAAACAAACTCCCCCTTTAACCTGACAAAAGTTTTTCAATGTTAAAGGCTAAAATAAACAAGACAATCACAAAAGTAAATAGTTCGTTACCCATGTTAACCTACTATTCACCTCGAATGCATTACAGGAATAACCACTGTCGAACACATCAACAGTCCTTCTTGGTCATCCTGCATTCACTCAACAACTCAGTTAGACTTTAGAACCCAAGCCCTGATAGTCTTGGGTTTTCCAAATTCATCCATTACAGGAACATCCATCCAATATCCATCACTCCTCAGTGGAGTCTTGGATTGCTTTCCCATTGTTAAACAAGATTGATAATTTCCACTAGGTCTTTGATTGCGAGAGTTCCAATAACCTCTCAGATTTTCTGACCTTTGAAAATTATTACCTTGATACCTTCTTCTCCCATTCTCATACCACGAATTTTGGAAAAATTTTGGATGTTGTTGAACATTTGAGTTACTGAAACTCCTATGTTCGTTTCTTCTTTGAAAATTTCGATTACCAGATGTCTGGTATCGATTTTGATATCCAAAATTTCTATTTTGACTTTGAAACTGATTTGATTTACCATTATAATGACTAAATTGTGGAGAAATACTTCTTGGTCTATCAAATCTTTTCGAAGTTGAAGGTTTTGATTGAAATTCAGGTATCTTTGTCTGACAACTTGGTTTTACACTATTGCTTGACCCAACCTGATTCCCATCCTTAACCTCATCAACCTTTTGTTTACCTTTCTTCAAAGGACAACAACTCGCCACGTGCCCTTTGTTGTGATATCTAAAACAGGATCTTTTCTTATAAGTTTTCTTTTTGTTTGATCCCTTTTTAAATGTGTTGGCCTTTTTGTCTTCAGTATCCTCATCCACTTTATGAGGTGTACTGTTAGACCCAACAGATTCTTTCAAAGAAACTGGACTATTTGGCAAGTCCACAGCTACCGGATCCACTACCACTTGTGCAGTGGTTACAAAATCAGTTAGCTCATCTTCAGTTGGTAAAAATGAGTAGTCTTGATGTTTAGAAGATGAAGCTTTACTAAACCCCACCCCTGTTTTATCATTACTCCTTTTTAAACCTTTTTGAATATGAGTCCTGACTAACGAAGAATTTCCAAATTTGTCTAACTTACCCTGAAGTTCTACAATTTTGGCTTGTGCATCAGCCAATTCTGTGCACTTTTCTGAAAGCTCGTTAGTCTTTTCTTTCAGAGTTTCACGAGCCAAATCAATGATCTGTAACGGTTCATTGACTTTGCTTGTTAAACTGCTAATTTCTTGTTCATTTGATTTGAGTTTATCTAAACAATTTAACTCTCTTTTAATCAAAAGAACATTTAACTCTTTTCGGTTTTCCAAATCAGCTAACAGAATTTTGTTTTGCTCCGATAGTCTGTTAATTTTACCCAGTAGTTCAGTGCAATTAAGACATGTATGACTTACAGATTCTGATGATACCTTCACCTCTGATGTAAGTCCATTCACATCCTTCAAGCCCTTTGAAACTTCTGCATCCTTCTTCTCAGTAGTTTCCTTTTTCTCAGCATTCTCTTCATCAGCTTTCTTTTTCTCTTCTACATCAGCAGCTACTTCACCAATCTTCACAGCTGCAAACTCAGCTACCAATGTTTGATCACATGTATTCGAACTTGAAGAGATCTGATAACGTTTTTCCAAGGCTTCCCACGGCTCTCTAGAAGTCCCATACTTCTTAAAAGTATGTTTAATACCCTCAGGCAATGACATCTTTATTGTTGCTAAAGCTTTCTTCTCAGCATCTACCAACTGTTTCTCAGATTCATTCATTTTCTCATAAGAAATCACTATAACTCTTCCATCAACTCGTCGTGTGGGAGCAATGTATCCATCTATCATACACGTCCACATTTCAGTATCTTCACTTTTCATAAACAACTCAAAATTCTTTTTCCAGTCAGCATATTCTTTGACGTTTGTAAGCTTTGGCCAATTCTTAACAGTCTCCCTAACCTTATCCATTTTGGCCATCAAAAGTTCAAATGGATTTTGGTAACCTAAATCAAAATCCAAATCTAACTTCTCTACTGGTCCTTTTCAAGCTTTTACCGTAAGCGAACTGATAAAACCGTACAAAATTTTTTTTTTTCGAAATCGGTTTTTACCAAATTATACCGTTAGATTCGTCTCGAAAACCTATTTCAGGATTTTCCAGAGTTTTTTTTTTTTTTTGTCCTAAAAATCCAAGGATTCCAACGGTGCAAACGGTTTCCTGAGATTAGTTACGGATGATTTCCTAAACGCGAAACATTGAAATTTTTCTTAGGCAAGCCAAGAAAAATTCCACCTTGTTCGAAATGATCAGAAAAGGTCCGAAATGGTCAAAAATGTTGAAGATTATCCGGAATGGTTTGAAATGGTTACGATTATCCGAAATGAACACCTTTTAATCCGAAATGCATTAGTCTGATCTGAAATGATATTGTCTGATCCGAAATCAATACCCTCAAATCCAAAATGAAACTCTCTTAATCCGAAATGGAACTGTCTAATCCGAAATGCAAGTGTGAGGATCCGAAATGCAGACTTGAAGATCCAAAATGAAAGTTTCTTATCCGAAATGGATCCGAAATCCTTGATTTCTTATCCGAAATGGTCAGAAATTGATGTTGTTTTGTCCGAAATCCAAGCAGTTTATCCGAAATGACTGATTTTTGGTCCGAAATGGATCCGAAAAGCAGTTTTTCTATCCGAAATCCCTGCAGCTAATTCGAAATCAGTAGCAGAACACGAACACAGCCTCCAAAAACGTCCAAAAACACCGATTTTCTGCAGAAACGATTCTGAACCAAGCCAATCAAGAGCCTAACACTTTGATACCAATTATAGGTCCCTTAACCTGTATGGATCGTAACAGAATCGTCTATCCAACCTAGAGTGCGGAATCCCCTATATATCAGATTTCACATAAAATGTGTAGAAACAGAATCAAGAACACGATACACTTTCAATCCGGTCTTCTATTGATTATCCAACACCAAGTTTACAATCAAATCAAGACCCATAAGAAATCTCTCAGCCACTCTCTGTAGATTTCTCTAACTCTCTCTCAATTCCTCTAAATGTCTCCAAATGTCTCCTCTACTGGCTAACCTAAACCCTTATGCCAAGCCTTGTTTATATAGGACAAGGTTTGCACATGGGCTTTGGTCTGGGCTAGGCCATTCTCCAAGCCCATTACACTAAATAACTCCCTAACCAATAATGCTAAGCCCAATACAAAATATCCAAAGACTAAATAATCAAACTATTAAGCTGTTGTCACAGAATATGCACCAATAGGCCTCGCTGGAGGGAACTTTTTGGATGATTACGACTGTGAACTTGAATGTGCACGAGCTTTGCAGCTTACCATCGACTCTAACTTACCTGATCAGACTCACTCTGTCCAAACTGGAGAACAGAAGGAAGAAGACTTTCAAGTCGGACCCATGCAGGGGATGGAGAAGCAACCTCAGGCAGGGCGGATGATATTCACTACCTCAGGAACGAGTGTGGACCTCATTATACGGCAACTGTAGGGAACTCGTGTTGAGCAAAGTGCACCGGCTTCGATATCCTAGTCGTCTGGGTTTTGATGAGAGACATTAGGATTTATAAACCTTGTACTGGTAATCGGGTATGAAGGCCCACCTAGCTTGGTATGGGAATGATGTTTGACTTGTGGGAAAGTCAAGGAGAAGTGTTAGCAACCAGAAACACCTATATGGAAAGCAAAAACAGACTGCCATGGATTTGGTCGCTAGTCTACTTACAACTCGAAACGGAAACAATATTACCTGGATGATCGTGGATTGTCTCACACAACTAGCACACTTTCTAGCCATCAAGGAAACGGATAAGTTTTCTACACTTGCAGTCGTCTACCTGGAAGAAGTGGTTGCTAGGCACGGGGTGCCAACCTCCATTATCTCTTATCGCGACCCACGATTTGCATCTGATTTGTGGCAAGCGATGCACAAATTCTTTGACTCACGTCTAGACATGAGCACAGCATATCATCCGCAGACGGATGGGCAAACTGAACGCACCATCCAAACTCTTGAAGACATGCTTCGGGCATGTGTAATCGACTTTGGTAACGGCTGGGAGCGGCATCTACCTTTAGTAGAGTTTTCGCATAACAACAGTCACCACACCAACATCCAGGCTACTCCATTCGAGGCATTGTACGGACGGAAGCGTCGATCACCTCTTTGTTGGGCAGAGGTTGGCGACAGCCAAATCTCTGGTCCAGAACTCATCGTAGACACAACAGAGAAGATTGCTCTGATACGACAACGAATGGCAGCAGCTCGTGACCGTCAGAAAAGCTATGTTGATAAGCGCAGGAAAACACTCGAGTTCCAGGTTGGGGATCGAGTACTACTTAACGTCCCACCTTGGAAAGGTGTAGTTCGTTTTGGTAAACGAGGCAAACTCAACCTGATGGTACGTTGGACCTGTCGAAACCACGAAGAGAATTGGCAAGGTGGCCTACAGATTGAATCTACCCGAAGAACTCAGTGGAGTTCACGACGTATTCCATGTGTCGAATCTGAAGAAGTGTCTGTCAGATGAAACTCTCATAGTTCCTTTCAAGGAGCTCACCATCGACGATCAGTTGCGATCCATCGAAGAACCAATGGAAATCTTGAACCGGGAGGTCAAGATTCTAAAACGCACCAGGATACCTATTGTTCGAGTTCGTTGGAACTCCCGTCGTGGCCCAGAGTTTACCTGGGAACGAGAAGACCAAATGAAACGCAAATATCCCCAGTTGTTCCAGAACAATGAAACCATTACTGAGGCTGAAGTTACTGCTGAATTTCGGGACGAAATTCTAAACCAATGGGGGGATGATGTGACACCCCAGGAAAACCAGGAAACCACGCAACTTAACTAGCTTCCTCAGTAACCACGTGCTAAATTTCGGGACGAAATTTCTTTTAAGTTGGGGATGATGTGACAACTCGAGTCTTCAAGGTCTTTACCCGACGCTTTACTTGTTACTATTCTGTTAATATAATCTGCTTGTGTTATCTGTTGGTGTTGCAATATGTGAAGTATTGGTTAAGATAGTGTAATTCTTGGTTGATATGAAAACTTGGATTAATTTATATTGCATAGTATTTATCTTTTCTTGACTTTGATGAAACTAAACTCTACAAAACCTCAGGGTTTCGTCACCACTTCAACACGAAGAAACATTGAAGTTTCGTGGGAAGGAGTTTCGCCATAATGGGCTTTGGCCCAAACGAAACCCAATCACGCTGCCTTCACTATTTAATGTAAACCGCTCAACCCTAGACCCTCATTCTCAATCGTAAACCTCGATGGCAGACAACACCCTATCGGAACTCTTCGAATTGCGAAGCATCTCCTCTCGAGTCCCAGTATTTGATCGGTATGTTAACTTGTTATTCTTGATCGTGGCTCTTGATTGTGTATATGCATAGTGACCAAGATGCCAGGGTTTGAGTGTTGACTGCTAGTTTTATTATTATATGATGATGACTAGTTTTAATATTATATTATTGATTCGATTTAATTGGGTTCATGTTAAATGTGGATAACACTTGAATCATAAGTAAAAGTTCATGAGTACCATGAGGAATTACGTATGTGATAGGGATTAACCAGTTACATGATTAGATCTTGTACGCTAAATAATGGCTTTGATAAACCTCGATTAGTGTGTTGCCATAAATTGATAAGTGTTGCACATGATGATAATAATTGGTATACTAGTGTGTTGCCATAAATCTTGTGCACATGATGATAATAATTGATATCTGTTATCAATGTTTTTTATACTTACGATGTGTAAAAATTCGTGAATGATGATTAGTGGGTATGGTTGATTAGAGAATTTAATTGAGTAATTGTTAGAATCATATTACGTGTAACAGTATGTTAAACTTGTGATTGATTATGAGTTATGTTCTAATAGGTTGTTTTGCATGGGGAGGGGATCGATTTGGATTAAGGTGCATGAGGGTGATTATTTGTTAACTGGGATCATGTTATAAAAATCTGTTGTTTAATATTCTTGTTGTCGATATTGTTAAAAAGCATTTAGTGGTCTTGCACATCTTACATAACATCCTTGCTTTCAATAATGATTAGGGTAACAATCGTTGCTAACGATTAGAGATGTTAGGGTTTAGCATGGTTATATATTGATAAAGATGATATGATATATGTTAATCTGAGTAAATGGAATATTGAGTATGTTTATTAACAATATCATTAAATGTTGCATGATGCTTCTTAGGAAACAAAGAGATTAGATATAATATGTGACAATCGGATTTGCTGAATGGGCCTTGATAACTAGCGGGCACCTCAAGTGGGCCACACCTAGTTTGGGCCGCTCACACAACCTGATTTGTGTTGGGCCGAACATTATTTTAAGGACCCTATTGGGTGGTAGTGAATAATTAATCTTGTAATGGGTTGGTCCAAAGGGGTAACCGGGCTGCTTATGTTAATAATTAGATAGGGGATCCACCTAAAACCTTTTGGGCCTCGGTTGTTTCGGCAAGGGTGAAACAGCTGTATGGGCTGGACCTTTATGGGCTACCCACACACACATACACTCGTTAGATGATATGTTGCTTTGGGCCGCACCCCTCGGGTTTAGGTAAACGAGTCACACAATTAATCCAAATCACACATTGGGCCTCGTGAGTATATGTAAACAATGTATGAATGCGTATGTTAAGTTTTGGGCTGTAAATATGGAGCCGAGCATATTATGGATACGTGTATAAATTATGTGTACATGGTTGCGTGGTGTGTCTAACTGATGAGTAATAGGTGAACTAAAGGTGCATCGCATATGTTTTATGGTAATTCTCTTGTGTGATGACGTGATCAACTTGGATGTAAACTGATTGTTGTATATATGCACATCATAGGCTTTGATTGACTAAGTGTGATCAAGAAACTAATCTATACCGAGCAAACCAAGGTGAGTTCACACTTTCTACAAGGCATGGGATTCCCGGTGGTTTGGGAATGGGCTAAGAAGCTAAAACGAAACCTACATATTAACCTCTAACAGAATATGTACCTTCGTCCTCGGTTGGGAGGGACGACTACATTTAACCTGCATATTCTTGGTTGGGTAGAGTACGTACCTTTGTCCTCGGTTGGGAAGGACGACTACATTTAACCTGCGTATTATCGGTTGGGTAGAGTACGAACCTCCATCCTCGGTTGGGAAGGACGCCAACTTATAAGTGGTTAACATGGGGTAGCCCCTACTGGTTATGGTTTGGGAAACAAGGAAATGGGTTAACACATGGTTTTCGAAAGAACTTTTAGTTTTTGGAACAACTTTAAAATGGACAACCAACTGTGAACTCGCTCAACTTTGTTGTTGATTCGTTGGTATATGCCTTGCAGGCCTTTAGGTGCATATCGTTGGAACTTGCTGTCTGGGAGGCTGGAGTGGTCATGGGTCGAGATACATGGAATCGCAAACACAAGATTAATGGTTTTTACATGTGGGTTATGAAACACTTTACAGTGAGTTATGCTTCTGCTATATACAACGAATGATATGTAATCTTTTCTAACACTTTATGTTAATGAAAGAAAGTTTTATTTAAACATAACTATGAGTTCAATGTGATTGGTGGCTAAGAACCTGGTATGTCACACACCCCGCGGTAATTCCGCATGTGGTATTTTGGGGGAGTGACACCTTTCTCCATCAACTAGGAATCTGATGCCGTCACTAAACACATTTCTTAAATTGTAGCCATTTGTTGAGTGTTTTTTTTTTTGGTGTCTAATCCGCATATATATCACCATTGCCCTCGATTTTCTTGACTGTATATCTCTTAAATGTCAACATATACACGTGTGATTTAGTTTACGAAGATTTTTCAATGCCGAGAACCTCGATCAGAGAGTAAAAAAGGCGTAAGGTTCACAATAGTGTAAAATTAAAATGGAATATACCGGGCTAGGATTCGAGTTACAGGAACAAGGGCCAAACTAACCACCCAAGAATGGAATCGTCGAGCGAAAACACTTGACAACCTCCTAGAAGCAGCTTTTCTTGCCACCAGACATTTCTCCATCAATTAGGAATCTGATGTCGTTAATAAACATATTCCTTATATTATAGCCATTTTTTAGTGTTTTTTTTGGTGTCTAATCCACATATATATCACGATTGCCCTTGATTTTCTTGACTGTATATCTCTTAAATCTCAATATATACACGTGTGATTTAGTTTACGAAGATTTTTCAATGCTGAGAACCTCGATCAGAGAGTAAAAAAGGCGTAAGGTTCACAATGGTGTAAAATTAAAATGGGATATACCGGGCTAGGATTGGAGTTACACGAACAAGGGCCAAACCAACCACCCAAGAATGGAATCGTCGAGTGAAAACACTTGACAACCTCCTAGAAGCAGGTTTTCTTGCCACCAGAGCTTTCTCCAACAATTAAGAATCTGATACCGTCACTAAACACATTCCTTAAATTGTAGCCATTTGTTGAGTGTTTTTTTTTTTGTCTAATCCACATATATATCACCATTGCCCTTGATTTTCTTGACTGTACATCTCTTAAATGTCAACATATACACGTGTGATTTAGTTTACAAAGATTTTTCAATGCCGAGAACCTCGATCAGAGAGTAAAAAAGGCGTAAGATTCACAATGGTGTAAAATTAAAATGGGATAGACCGGGCTAGGGTTCGAGTTACAGGAACAAGGGCCAAACGAACCACCCAAGAATGAAATCTTTTAGCGAAAACACTTGACAACCTCCTAGAAGCAGCTTTTCTTGCCACCAGACCTTTCTCCATCAATTAGGAATCTGATGCCGTCACTAAACACATTCCTTACATTGTAGCAATTTGTTGAGTGTTTTTTTTTTTGGTGTCTAATCCGCATATATATCACCATTGCCCTTGATTTTCTTGACTGTATATCTCTTAAATGTCAACATATACACGTGAGATATAGTTTACAAAGATTTTTCAATGCCGAGAAACTCGATCAGAGAGTAAAAAAGGCATATGGTTCACAATGGTGTAAAATTAAAATGGGATATACCGAGCTAGGATTCGAGTTACAGGAACAAGGGCCAAACCAACCACCCAAGAATGGAATCGTCGAGTGAAAACACTTGACAACCTCCAAGAAGCAGCTTTTCTTGCCACCAGACCTTTCTCCATCAATTAGGAATCTGATGCCGTCACTAAACACATTCCTTAAATTGTAGCCATTTTTGAGTGTGTTTTTTTGGTGTCTAATCCGCATATATATCACCATTGCCCTTGATTTTCTTGACTGTATAACTCTTAAATGTCAACATATACACGTGTGATTTAGTTTACGAAGATTTTTCAATGCCGAGAACCTGGATCAGAGAGTAAAAAAGGCGTAAGGTTCACAATGGTGTAAAATTAAAACGGGATATACCGGGCTAGGTTTCGAGTTACAGAAACAAGGGCCAAACCAACCACCCAAGAACGGAATCATCGAGCGAAAACACTTGACAACCTCCTAGAAGCAGCTTTTTTCTTGCCACCAGACCTTTCTCCATCAATTAGGAATCTAATGCCGTCACTAAACACATTCCTTAAATTGTAGCCATTTGTTGAGTGTTTTTTTGTTGTGTCTAATCCGCATATATATCACCATTTCCCCTAATTTTCTTTACTGTATATCTCTTAAATGTCAACATATACACGTGTGATTTAGTTTACGAAGATTTTTCAATGCCGAGAACCTCGATCAGAGAGTAAAAAGGCGTAAGGTTCACAATGGTGTAAAATTAAAATGGGATATACCAGGCTAGGATTCGAGTTACAGAAACAAGGGCCAAACCAACCACCCAAGAATGGAATCGTCGAAAGAAAACACTTGACAACCTCCTAGAAGCAGCTTTTCTTGCCACTAGACCTTTCTCCATCAATTAGGAATCTGATGCCGTCACTAAACACATTCCTTAAACTGTAGCCATTTGTTGAGTGTTTTTTTTTGTGTCTAATCCACATATATATCACGATTGCCCTTGATTTTCTTGACTGTATACCTCTTAAATTCAATATATACATGTGTGATTTAGTTTACGAAGATTTTTCAATGCTGAGAACCTCGATTAGAGAGTAAAAAAGGCGTAAGGTTCACAATGGTGTAAAATTAAAATGGGATATACCGGGCTAGGATTGGAGTTACACGAACAAGGGCCAAACCAACCACCCAAGAATGGAATCGTCGAGTGAAAACACTTGACAACCTCCTAGAAGCAGGTTTTCTTGCCACCAGACCTTTCTCCAACAATTAAGAATCTGATGCCGTCACTAAACACATTCCTTAAATTGTAGCCATTTGTTGAGTGTTTTTTTTTGTCTAATCCGCATATATATCACCATTGCCCTTGATTTTATTGACTGTATATCTCTTAAATGTCAACATATACACGTGTGATTTAGTTTACAAAGATTTTTCAATGCCGAGAACCTCGATCAGAGAGTAAAAAAGGCGTAAGATTCACAATGGTGTAAAATTAAAATGGGATATACCGGGCTAGGGTTCGAGTTAGGCCATACGAACCACCCAAGAATGGAATCTTTGAGCGAAAACACTTGACAGCCTCTTAGAAGCAGCTTTTCTTGCCCCCAGACCTTTCTCCATCAATTAGGAATCTGATGCCGTCACTAAACACATTCCTTACATTGTAGCAATTTGTTGAGTGTTTTTTTTTTGGTGTCTAATCCGCATATATATCACCATTGCCCTTGATTTTCTTTACTGTATATCTCTTAAATTTAAATATATACACGAGAGATATAGTTTACGAAGATTTTTCAATGCCGAGAAACTCGATCAGAGAGTAAAAAAGGCATATGGTTCACAATGGTGTAAAATTAAAATGGGATACACCGGGCTAGGATTCGAGTTACAGGAACAAGGGCCAAACTAACCACCCAAGAATGGAATCGTCAAGCGAAAACACTTGACAACCTCCAAGAAGCAGCTTTTCTTGCCACCAGTCCTTTCTCCATCAATTAGGAATCTGATTCAGTCACTAAACACATTCCTTAAATTGTAGCCATTTGTTGAGTGTTTTTTTTTTTTGAGTCTTATCCGCATATATATCACCATTGCCCTTGATTTTCTTGACTGTATATCTCTTGAATGTCAACATATACACGTGTGATTTAATTTACGAAGATTTTTCAATGCCGAGAACCTCGATCAGAGAGTAAAAAAGGCGTAAGGTTCACAGTAGTGTAAAATTAAAATGGGATATACCGGGTTAGGATTCGAGTTACAGGAACAAGGGCCAAACCAACCACCCAAGAATAGAATCGTCGAGAGAAAACACTTGACAATCTCCTAGAAGCAGTTTTTCTAGCCACCAGACCTTTCTCCACAATTAGGAATCTGATGCCGTCACCAAACACATTCCTTAATTTGTAGCCATTTGTTGAGTGTTTTTTTTTTGGCTGTCTAATCCGCATATATATCACCATTGCCCTTGATTTTCTTGACTGTATAACTCTTAAATGTCAACATATACACATGTGATTTAGTTTACAAATATTTTTCAATGCCGAGAACCTCGATAAGAGAGTAAAAAAGGCGTAAGGTTCACAATGGTGTAAAATTAAAACGGGATATACCGGGCTAGGATTCGAGTTACAGGAACAAGGGCCAAACCAACCACCCAAGAATGGAATCGTCGAGCAAAAACACTTGACAACCTTCTAGAAGCAGCTTTTCTTGCCACCAGACCTTTCTCCATCAATTAGGAATCTGATGCCGTCACTAAACACATTCCTTAAATTGTAGCCATTTGTTGAGTTTTTTTTTTTTTTGTGTCTTATCCGCATATATATCACCATTGCCCTTGATTTTCTTGACTGTATATCTCTTTAATGTCAACATATACACGTGTGATGTAGTTTACGAAGATTTTTCAATGCCGAGAACCTCGATCAGAGAGTAAAAAAGGCGTAAGGTTCACAATGGTGTAAAATTAAAATGGGATATACTGGGCTAGGATTCGAGTTACAGGAACAAGGGCCAAACCAACCACCCAAGAATGGAATCGTCGAGCGAAAACACTTGACAACCTCCTAGAAGAAGCTATTCTAGCCACCAGACCTTTCTCCATCAATTAGGAATCTGATGTCATCACTAAACACATTCCTTAAATTGTAGCCATTTGTTGAGTGTTTTTTTTTTTGGTGTCTAATCCGCATATATATCACCATTGCCTTTGATTTTCTTGACTGTATATCTCTTAAATGTCAACATATACACGTGTGATTTAGATTACGAAGATTTTTCAATGCCGAGAACCTCGATCAGAGAGTAAAAAAGGCGTAAGGTTCACAATGGTGTAAAATTTAAATGGGATATACCGGGGCAGGATTCGAGTTACAGGAACAAGAGCCAAACCTACCACCCAAGAATGGAATCGTCGAGCGAAAACACTTGACAACCTCCTAGAAGCAGCTTTTCTTGCTGTAACACCTCGAAAATTTACGTCCTATAATGTGTTGACACGTGTCATAGGTTTGAACGTGTGAAAGAATGTTCTTGAAGGACTAAAGTTGACAAACAGTGAAACTGTGTAAATATAAGGGTTCAAAGTGTCAACAATGAATAAATATACTTTACAATAACCCTACTTGATGTTTATAACCTTAAACGAATGGATCATGGATCATACGAAGCGAATTGTGAAAGAAAGTGAGAGATTACAAACTACAGGGGTTAAATGTGTCAACATGTTAAGTTATACCTCTGAGTGACCTTTTAGCAAACCCGAAGCCTTGTAACGATTAATTATGCTCACTAGAATCTACCATAAAAATTTCACCAAGTTTCGTTACCGTATGAGAAAGTTGTGATAAAATTCGTGTGTGAGGGTTAGAATCGTTAACATTGAAATTTAGGGCTTTTCGGGTGATCACAAAGTTACCCGAGGACTTAACAAAGATGGTATAAGCCCTAAAGCCCCCATATGTTAATATTGAAGCCTCATAATGCAAGAATTGTAGTGAAAACGACCTTTCGGGGGACCAAGGACCAAAATGCAATAACGAAAAACATGTGTAACCTGATCTGAAGGGCCATGCGGCCCGCCTCCCATATAACAAAAGCCCAAGCGGGCCGCCTACGACTGCCAGATGCAGAAAAGAATGGCAGGTGGCTGTTTTCAGCTCCTAACCGACTTACATGCAAGTTTTTCGATACCTTGGGCTGCCTAAGGTGGTTTATAGCTTGTAGGACACATGTTGGTGATTTGGTAACACTCCTAGACTTATGTGTTGATGATCTAAGATGTTTGAATTCATATAAAAGACCCACATTCTTTGCATTCATCTTACATTCACTTCCTGGTCATTTCTGGAGCATTCAAGCAGATCCCAAGCATTCCAAATCATCCATTAGACAAGTGTAAGTACCCTTGATCTTCTCTATTTCAGTTATGCTTAGTTTATAGCCTAGAAATCAAACCGTCGTAACTACGGTTTGACTTCACGATAAAACACAAATGGTCCAGGGTTTTGTCGAATCGAAAGTTGTTATAAGTTGGTAATCATGTGGGCTTTAAACCCTTAAAAGGGCACCCACTGATTCCAATCCTAACTAGGTCGTTTGTCGAGTCAAACGTTGTCCGAAAAAGTCAACAGAAATGGTATTTTCAATTTAACGCATGATTAACGATGTAAAAGGCGTATCACCTATTTTATCATTCTTATAAACTGATAATAAGTATAAAAACTTGTCTACGCTTGTTTGATTCGACAACTTTCTGTTTTGAACCGATTCGGAACCGAAAGACGCAAAAGTTTGACTTTTGCTTTGACCTCAGTTCTGACCTGGTTTTGATAGGTTTAGACATGCCTTAAAGTTCCATTAGGACCTAGTTACATGTGTGTATAACCCTCTGCGTTTATACCACATAAATCCCTAATTGTCCGACGTTTCCGTTAATCGCCTAAATATTGACCGTAATGCCCTTATGACCATAAAACAAGAATTTTGGAAATGTGAAAGTAAAATAATCTTAGTTACTGATTATTTAAAATGTCTATAAATTTTCACATCAATCGGAGGTCTAGATTAGGAGTTATGCTTAATGACGTAATTATAGCGATTCTTAGTAATTAAATGACGTCATTAGCGTAAAACCTATCTAAACCCAATTTTCGACACCAAACCTTTTACCCACTGATGTAATATAATATTTTGGGATTTTTTAAGATTTTTAATTATTTTTAAACTGATCATAAGCTAGGATTATCGCCTTAATTCAGTAAATACCGAATATGCCCTTTTCGGCCATAAAATGAGTTTTACAAATCATTTTGATGCCAATCCAATTGCTACTGATTTTAAATATTAAATGGAGTGTTTTGAACCTGTTTAACTGATCAGGAAACTCAGAATCCTATTTTAACCCGTACGTCGCTTAAAACGGCTTTATACGCGTATTATACGCATAGTTAGGGTTTAAAACTATTTTGGCATATAAGACTTATAACCAAATGTTATAACCTGTTAAAATAAACCATTTTACTGATTTAATCAGACCCGGATCACAGAAGATAAATTAATTCCTTTTATAACCTTTAAAATGACCAAAATACCCCTACGGGGCTTATTATGAGATTAAACTCGTTTTGGGCATAACGGAAGGTATCCTACTGATATCACAACATATTTAAGGCATGTTAACTTAGAAAACCTGTTTAGGACTCTTATGGTTACCCGTTACGCTTCATACGCGTTCGGTTCGGTTTATGTAACTAGTTTACATAAATTAGCCGAAACGGGTCAAACCTTATCGGTTTGATCTCTAAATACAGAATGTGTATAATATACCCATATTAAGCAAGTCTTCAAACTTGTCGGGTCTAAATCATATTCTATCCGGTCTTCGCTTAATCGTGCGTACGAACCATATCTTTAAAACTAACCGGTCTAAGCTTAAGCTTAACTAAAGACCCGTTAGGATTCTAATAGGTTATTATAAACCTTCGTTCCAGATTAGGAGAACCGGTAAAAGATACTTGCACTTGCTGATTTTGATTTATACTTGCTCAGGTAAATACTTTTAACTTATTTTCCCTATACGGGCTTGGGGTACGGTATATAAAATACCGCTTGGTCGGACATTGAATCTTTAATTGTATATGGTTAAAGTATTGAGATGTTTCGTTTAAATTGTTTTGTTTGCTTAAAGCCTTTGGGGGTTAATGACCGTGTCCCGGATATCCCTGGCATCATTTTACGAAATGGCCACGACCTTAGCACTCAGGTGTAGGTGTAGGCGTACACCTGTCAGTGTCTCATTAATTAAAGTGGTGTGTCTATTGATCTTTAACCCGGCTCGATCCGGGCTACTGAACGCATAAGGAACATGTAAATCCTTTACAAGTTTATATATTTAAATAATTATCCCAAGTTATAAAATATTATTTGTGCCTTGTGCCTTAAATGCATTTTCTTAAACTCTTTTCAAAATGAGTCGGTTGATTGTATTTACCAGTGTAAACTGACGTATTTTTCCTAAAAAGGTTAAGTGCAGGTACTACGCGAAATAGGCTGGCTTGTCTCCTAGCATCCACAATAAGTCTCGCCAGCTTGGATGTCATAAACTGTTGAACATTTGTTTCCTTTTTATTTTGATCTACCTGTGGATTTATATTCGACTATTTGTGATACTTAATATTACAATATCTTTTGGTTGAAATAAATCTATACTTTGCTTCCGCTGTGCATTTAAATATTGTGTTGTTTGACTATTATGTTGCCAACCACGTCACGATACTCCCCTACCGGGCCCACCGGTAACACGTGGAAATTCGGGGTGTGACAGGTTGGTATCAGAGCCAACACTGAGTGAATTAAACACTAGCCTTTTGTGTTTAATCTCAGTTACACAATTGCACATTCCTAAATCTCCGAGTCTAGACAAAGAACTTAGGAATAATCCAAAATGTTTTTATTTTAATTTAAATTTTGTCCTTTATTTTTCCTTGTCATTACCTTTGTTATATTAACAGGTTTAGCAATGCCGCCAAGATTCAGACGAGGAGATCGAGGAAAGGTGCCAATCAGCGCCCCTAACGACCATGAGGCCGGGCCTTCAGGCCGGCGAACTCCTTCTGCTACAAGGAGTATAGATCCGCGAGAACCTTGGAGGATCTATGAGGAGCCTGCCAGACAATCCACGTCACATAGCTCCACGCCTCCACATTATCACTCTTTTGGGCCTCAGTCCGAGAATGAGCCCAACAACCCGCAACCTTCATACATACCGTTACAGCGATCCTCATCGCAAGATTCCTTCCGCGACCCTACTCCCGTTTTTCGGGGTCAGTTTAACCCAGTGGAGTACCTACCAGAGCAAGTGGGCTTTAACCCACTAGGACCGGAGGATCACTTTTCTGGTGATCAAGATATGGACGAGGACACAGATCCCGTCGAAGCTTCAACCGGATCCTTGAACCATCCTTTTGTGATCTCAGACGGTTCGTCTTTTCACGGAACACCATACCAAGGTCCGGATAGTCACATGGCACGGTTCGAACGATGTGAGTGGTACTATACACCATCTGAACACTCATCACCTCACCAGCAGCCATCACAGCAGCAGCAGCAAAATCCCTCTGGGGATCCACGTTTCGAGCAGCAGCAAAATCCCTCTGGGGATCCACGTTTCGTGCAGCAAAATCCCTCTGGGGATCCACGTTTCGTGCAGCAAAATCCCTCTGGGGATCCACGTTTCGAGCAGCAGCAAAATCCCTCTGGGGATCCACGTTTCGTGCAGCAAAATCCCTCTGGGGATCCACGTTTCGAGGCAGTCACGCCACCGCCTCCACCGCCGCCAGTTCATCTAGAGCCTCCAGAACCACCAAGACGTAGGAGGACTGGCGCACGGATATCAGCACGAGGAGTGGATTTTCATCTCAACTCCCCTCAACACTCTAGCGGCAGCCACTACCCGCCTATATATGAAGGCCCACAAATGGGTGGACCTTCAGTTCCAGTTTCAGAGGTGAATTCGGCACCTATTGCACCGCCGTCACCGGGTTTTGGCCACCCTATCCCTGCTTATACTGCGCCGGCAGCTTATAACCCTTACGGACCACCATCATACCATAACTATAATTATGCCGAGGCCGACCCATACCTAGTGGCAGCAAACTACCTTGCCCAAAATCCTGAGGGACCATATGGAACCCCTTGGGGAATAGGACATCCAGCTCGAGGGTATCAAGTACCTGCTCAGCCGCCGCCACAGTACCAGCCACCATGGTTTTCTCCACCAGAGCAGGAGAATCTCCGTCAAAGACTGGATAAGGTTGAGTGAGACCTCCAAAAAGAGCGTAAGAAGAATGAGGGATTTATGAGTGGTTTGGCAAATTTGCTGAAGGGAAAGAAGAAACGGGATCGTTAAATCCCAATATATATTATTGTATTTCCTTGTTTAAATCAAGTCCCTACGTGGACATTTATTAATGTGTGTATGTAGTCCCTGCGTGGACATCTACCTTTGTACTTAGTCCCTACGTGGACTTGTCTTTATTAGTCCCTGCGTGGACACTTATTTTAGCAAACAGTCCCTGCGAGGACTTGTATTGCCAGTATAGCTCCTGTGTGGGCAAGTGTTTCTGTGAAAAGTCCCGTTTAGGGCAAAATGTATTACTTTTAGTTTTAATGGAATGTAAGTTTATAAATTTCATCTTTACTATCTTATGCATAATTAAATTATATATGAAATAAATAAATCGGAATCATTCCTTTTAAAATCTATCTGCCTATGTTATTTTTAATTTAGGATCTTAAAGGTGCAACCTAGCCTGCATGTCATTTTAAGACCTGGCCAAGATGGTAAAACCCGTTAAAAAGATTCAAATCCCTGTTAACATCTGAAAACATGTTAACACTCCTGGCAGATTTGATTCATTAAAAACACACGTGTTATTATTATATATGGATCTTTTCAAAGATTCCAAACCCAATTAAATGATCTCTGAATCAGGTGTTAAATCATTAATAGATATGATCAGTTCTTTTTACCATCCATTGGTAATGGAATGCCTACAGGCCCTTCTCATTTTCATATGAGACAAAAGACAGTATTAGTTTGTGACCCTGTCTGATAAAGGTAATGAACTTTGTTCAAACCTTCATGCTTTGATTCTCTGAAATCATAGCTTATAATTTAAATTGTCCCTGTGACTAGGCCTTATGTGCTAATAAAACTGTTATTGTTTTATATTAGGATAAATTATATTAGAAATCCTAAATAAATGTGAATAATAAATTAACCATATATGGTCTATGTTACCACGGTTAATAAAATTGCCATAAAAGACAATTCTATAATAAACTCACCAATAAATTATTGTCGATATGTTACAGTTCAAGCTACATGGCAGACTCAAACGAGGTCAACAGTCACCCAGGGATAGTGCATGATAATGCCCGAGTAAATGTAGCGGGTGCAGAATTGCAGGCAATGATAGATAATGCCGTAAATCGAGCTATGGTTAGACAGCTCCATGAGTTCAGTGGTACCCGTGCAAGGACCCAATCTGCACCACACTCTAGAACACCCTCCAGGACCCACACTGCCCACAACAGTAATTCTCACCACTCGTCAAACCGAAGGAGTGTTCCATCCCAAAGAGTCATACAGGATCAAGAACCCCGTAATAGGGGTTGCACCTATAAGTACTTCGTTTCGTGCAAACCCAGGGACTTCACTGGGGAAAAAGGAGTTGTTGATTGCATGACTTGGTTAGACGAGATGGATACTGTGGTGGATATCAGTGGTTGCCATAATAGGGATATTGTGAAGTTTGTCTCACAGTCTTTCAAGGGAGAAGCATTAGCTTGGTGGAGATCTTTGATCCAGGCTACGGGGAAAATTCTGTTGTATAATATGACCTGGGAAGAGTTCATTGCACTGATCAAGGAAAACTTCTGCCCTCAACACGAGGTTGAGAGAATTGAATCTGACTTCTTGGCGTTGGTCATGAGAAACCTAGACTGTCAGGCCTACCTTACCAGTTTCAACACTTTGTCAAGGTTGGTTCCATATTTGGTAACTCCGGAGCCTAAACGTATAGCTCGTTTTATCGGGGGTTTGGCCCCGGAGATCAAAGCAAGTGTGAAGGCCTCCAGACCAACCACTTTTCGGTCAGTAGCGGACATATCGTTGTCCCTTACCTTAGATGCTGTCAGGCTGAGGTCGCAGAGGAACACTGATACTGAAAAGAGGAAGCGTGAGGATGACAACTCACGACGTTCAGACAAGAAGCAGAAGGGAAACAATGACCATAAGAAGGGGTCAGGATTTAGGAAGGATGGTCAGCAGTCGGGTGAAAAACCCAGATGTAAAATCTGCAAGAGGCAGCACTTTGGGAAGTGCAGGTATGAATCAAATTCGAATTCACAATCGAAAGCGTTTGCATGTGGGTTGTGCAAGTCCAAGGAACACAAAACCTTGGATTGCAAAAAGATAAAGGATGCGACCTGCTACGGTTGCAATGAAAAGGGGCACATCAAGAGTAATTGCCCAAAATACGCCAAGAAGCCCGAAGAGGCTAAGAAGACCAATGCTAGGGTCTTCAGGATGGATGCTAAGGAAGCCGTCAAGGACGACAATGTGATAACAAGTACCTTTCTCGTAAATGATGTTTATGCGAGAGTGTTATTTGATTCAGGCGCTGATAAGTCGTTCGTAGATAATAAGTTTTGTGAATCGTTGAAATTACCTGTTAAGACTTTAAGAGTGAAGTATGAGGTGGAACTAGCTGATGGCACTTTAGAAACCGCTTCAACCTTATTAGATGGATGTTTCATATCCATTAAGAACCACTCTTTTCCTTTGTCCCTACTTTCTTTAAAACTAGCCGGTTTCGACATAGTTTTGGGTATGGACTGGTTATCTCATAACCAGGCCCAGATTATTTGCAATAAGAAGCAAGTGATGATCAAGACTCCGTCTGGTGAATCACTTACTATCCAGGGAGATACCCAGTATGGGCTGCCCGAGAAAATGTCTATACTCAAAGACTCTAAGTGTTTGAAGAAGGGTTGTGTCATCTACATGGCACAAGTGATAATTGATGAGCCAAAGCCCAAGATTGGAGATATCCCCGTCATTTCTGAATACCCTGAAGTATTTCCTGAAGAACTACCTGGTTTGCCACCAAATAGGCAAGTAGAATTCAGAATTGACATTATTCCTGGATCAGCACCAGTAGCAAGGGCGCCTTATAGGTTGGCACCAACAGAGATGAAGGAATTGAGAACGCAGCTAGATGATTTACTAGCCAAAGGTTTCATCAAACCTAGTTCGTCTCCTTGGGGAGCACCAGTTTTATTTGTCAAGAAGAAGGATGGATCGATGCATCTGTGCATCGACTACCGTGAGCTTAATAAAGTTACTATCAAGAATAGGTATCCTTTGCCCAGAATCGACGATCTGTTTGATCAACTTCAAGGGGAAAGTTTCTTCTCGAAGATTGACTTGAGGTCGGGCTACCATCAATTGAAGGTTAGAGATGAAGACGTGAACAAAACAGCATTTAGGACTCGTTATGGTCATTACGAGTTCCTAGTGATGCCTTTTGGGCTCACTAATGCACCAGCCGCGTTCATGGATCTCATGAATCGCGTTTGCAAGCCGCACTTAGATAAATTCGTCATCGTTTTCATCGACGACATTCTCATCTACTCAAAGAACCAAGCTGACCATGAGAAGCATCTTCACTGCATTTTGGAATTACTTCATAAAGAAAAGCTCTATGCCAAGTTCTCGAAGTGTGAGTTCTGGCTTCGAGAAGTCCAATTTCTTGGACATGTTGTTAGTGAGCGTGGTGTCCAAGTAGATCCCGCTAAAGTTGAAGCTGTCATGAATTGGCATGAGCCAAAGACGCCTACAGAAATACGTAGCTTCCTAGGTTTGGCAGGATACTATAGGCGATTCATTGAAAACTTCTCAAGGATTGCTGCACCCCTGACTTCGCTGACACGTAAGAAGATTAAGTTTGACTGGGGTCCTAAGCAGCAGGAATCCTTTGATATTCTGAAACAAAAGTTGAGCAATGCTCCAGTACTGACATTACCTGATGGAATAGAGGAGTTTGTAGTTTATTATGATGCATCACACACAGGGATGGGATGTGTGCTTATGCAGAAAGGCAAAGTCATTGCCTATGCTTCACGCTAGTTAAAGGTGCACGAAAATAATTACACCACCCATGACTTGGAATTGGGTGCCGTTGTATTCGCACTAAAACTATGGAGGCACTACTTATATGGAATAAAATGTGTGATTTATTCTGATCACAAAAGCCTTCAACATATGTTCAACCAGAAGGACTTGAACATGAGGCAACGCCGTTGGATGGAAACTCTGAATGATTACGATTGTGAAATAAGATACCATCCCGGCAAGGCGAAATATTCTGTTCAACATCTGTTCAACCAGAAGGACTCCGAGATGTTATCCTCCAGGAAGCCCACAGCTCTAAATATTCTGTTCATCCTGGAGCTGATAAAATGTACCAGGATCTAAGGGCAAACTATTGGTGGATAGGCTTGAAGAAGTCTGTAGCTACCTATGTAGCTAAATGCTTGACGTGTGCGCAAGTCAAGGCAGAACATCAAAAACCATCAGGTTTGCTACAACAGCCTGAACTTCCTACTTGGAAGTGGGAAATGGTAACTATGGATTTTATCACCAAGTTACCCAAGACAAGGAAAGGAAATGACACCATCTGGGTGATAGTTGACCGACTGACTAAGTCAGCACATTTCCTGCCCATTAAGGAGACCTACAGCTCCGATATGTTAGCCCAACTGTACGTAGATAAGATTGTAGCTTTACATGGCATACCTGTGTCTATTATCTCTGACCGAGATACTAGATACACGTCACATTTTTGGAAAAGCTTCCAACAATCTTTGGGCACACGTTTGAACTTTAGTACGGCTTACCATCCACAGACAGACGGTCAGAGTGAGCGTACTATTCAAACGTTGGAAGACATGCTTCGTGCATGTGCAATTGACTTGGGTGGTAGCTGGGATAAGCACCTACCATTAGTTGAGTTCTCCTACAACAATAGCTACCATACCAGCATTAAGGCTGCGCCTTTTGAGGCATTATACGGTAGAAAGTGTAGATCGCCCATTTGTTGGGCAGAAGTTGGAGATGTCCAGTTATCTGGACCAGAGATAGTGTTCGAGACGACGGACAAGATTGTCCAGATTAGTGATCGTCTCAAAGCTGCCCGGGATAGGCAGAAGAGTTACGCTGATCCAAGTCGTAAGGATTTTCACTTCGAAGTAGGTGACAAAGTCCTACTTAAAGTGTCACCCTGGAAGGGAGTGATGCGATTTGGTAAGAAAGGCAAGCTAAGCCCGAGATACATAGGACCTTTCGAGGTTATCGAACGTGTCGGGTCAGTTGCCTATAAGTTAAACTTACCTGAAGAGCTCAGTAGTATACACAATGTGTTCCACATCTGCAATCTGAAGAAGTGTTTCGCTGACGAATCACTGGTTATACCCCATACAGATGTGCATATAGATGAGAGCTTGAAATTTGTGGAAAAACCATTGTCGATCAAGGATCGACAGGTTAAGAAGCTTCGAAGGAAGCAAGTACCGATTGTAAAGGTCAAATGGGATGCCCGTAGAGGTCCCGAGTATACGTGGGAGGTTGAGTCCACAATGAAAGAAAAGTACCCTTATCTGTTTCAGTAAATCTCGAGGTCGAGATTTCTTTTAAGGGGGTGAGGATGTAACACCTCGAAAATTTACGTCCTATAATGTGTTGACACGTGTCATAGGTTTGAACGTGTGAAAGAATGTTCTTGAAGGACTAAAGTTGACAAACAGTGAAACTGTGTAAATATAAGGGTTCAAAGTGTCAACAATGAATAAATATACTTTACAATAACCCTACTTGATGTTTATAACCTTAAACGAATGGATCATGGATCATACGAAGCGAATTGTGAAAGAAAGTGAGAGATTACAAACTACAGGGGTTAAATGTGTCAACATGTTAAGTTATACCTCTGAGTGACCTTTTAGCAAACCCGAAGCCTTGTAACGATTAATTATGCTCACTAGAATCTACCATAAAAATTTCACCAAGTTTCGTTACCGTATGAGAAAGTTGTGATAAAATTCGTGTGTGAGGGTTAGAATCGTTAACATTGAAATTTAGGGCTTTTCGGGTGATCACAAAGTTACCCGAGGACTTAACAAAGATGGTATAAGCCCTAAAGCCCCCATATGTTAATATTGAAGCCTCATAATGCAAGAATTGTAGTGAAAACGACCTTTCGGGGGACCAAGGACCAAAATGCAATAACGAAAAACATGTGTAACCTGATCTGAAGGGCCATGCGGCCCGCCTCCCATATAACAAAAGCCCAAGCGGGCTGCCTACGACTGCCAGATGCAGAAAAGAATGGCAGGTGGCTGTTTTCAGCTCCTAACCGACTTACATGCAAGTTTTTCGATACCTTGGGTTGCCTAAGGTGGTTTATAGCTTGTAGGACACATGTTGGTGATTTGGTAACACTCCTAGACTTATGTGTTGATGATCTAAGATGTTTGAATTCATATAAAAGACCCACATTCTTTGCATTCATCTTACATTCACTTCCTGGTCATTTCTAGAGCATTCAAGCAGATCCCAAGCATTCCAAATCATCCATTAGACAAGTGTAAGTACCCTTGATCTTCTCTATTTCAGTTATGCTTAGTTTATAGCCTAGAAATCAAACCGTCGTAACTACGGTTTGACTTCACGATAAAACACAAATGGTCCAGGGTTTTGTCGAATCGAAAGTTGTTATAAGTTGGTAATCATGTGGGCTTTAAACCCTTAAAAGGGCACCCACTGATTCCAATCCTAACTAGGTCGTTTGTCGAGTCAAACGTTGTCCGAAAAAGTCAACAGAAATGGTATTTTCAATTTAACGCATGATTAACGATGTAAAAGGCGTATCACCTATTTTATCATTCTTATAAACTGATAATAAGTATAAAAACTTGTCTACGCTTGTTTGATTCGACAACTTTCTGTTTTGAACCGATTCGGAACCGAAAGACGCAAAAGTTTGACTTTTGCTTTGACCTCAGTTCTGACCCGGTTTTGATAGGTTTAGACATGCCTTAAAGTTCCATTAGGACCTAGTTACATGTGTGTATAACCCTCTGCGTTTATACCACATAAATCCCTAATTGTCCGACGTTTCCGTTAATCGCCTAAATATTGACCATAATGCCCTTATGACCATAAAACAAGAATTTTGGAAATTTGAAAGTAAAATAATCTTAGTTACTGATTATTTAACATGTCTGTAAATTTTCACATCAATCGGAGGTCTAGATTCGGAGTTATGCTTAATGACGTAATTATAGCGATTCTTAGTAATTAAATGACGTCATTAGCGTAAAACCTATCTAAACCCAATTTTCGACACCAAACCTTTTACCCACTGATGTAATATAATATTTTGGGATTTTTTAAGATTTTTAATTATTTTTAAACTGATCATAAGCTAGGATTATCGCCTTAATTCGGTAAATACCGAATATGCCCTTTTCGGCCATAAAATGAGTTTTACAAATCATTTTGATGCCAATCCAATTGCTACTGATTTTAAATATTAAATGGAGTGTTTTGAACCTGTTTAACTGATCAGGAAACTCAGAATCCTATTTTAACCCGTACGTCGCTTAAAACGGCTTTATACGCGTATTATACGCATAGTTAGGGTTTAAAACTATTTTGGCATATAAGACTTATAACCAAATGTTATAACCTGTTAAAATAAACCATTTTACTGATTTAATCAGACCCGGATCACAGAAGATAAATTAATTCCTTTTATAACCTTTAAAATGACCAAAATACCCCTACGGGGCTTATTATGAGATTAAACTCGTTTTGGGCATAACGGAAGGTATCCTACTGATATCACAACATATTTAAGGCATGTTAACTTAGAAAACCTGTTTAGGACTCTTATGGTTACCCGTTACGCTTCATACGCGTTCGGTTCGGTTTATGTAACTAGTTTACATAAATTAGCCGAAACGGGTCAAACCTTATCGGTTTGATCTCTAAATACAGAATGTGTATAATATACCCATATTAAGCAAGTCTTCAAACTTGTCGGGTCTAAATCATATTCTATCCGGTCTTCGCTTAATCGTGCGTACGAACCGTATCTTTAAAACTAACCGGTCTAAGCTTAAGCTTAACTAAAGACCCGTTAGGATTCTAATAGGTTATTATAAACCTTCGTTCCAGATTAGGAGAACCGGTAAAAGATACTTGCACTTGCTGATTTTGATTTATACTTGCTCAGGTAAATACTTTTAACTTATTTTCCCTATACGGGCTTGGGGTACGGTACATAAAATACCGCTTGGTCGGACATTGAATCTTTAATTGTATATGGTTAAAGTATTGAGATGTTTCGTTTAAATTGTTTTGTTTGCTTAAAGCCTTTGGGGGTTAATGACCGTGTCCCGGATATCCCTGGCATCATTTTACGAAATGGCCACGACCTTAGCACTCAGGTGTAGGCGTACACCTGTCAGTGTCTCATTAATTAAAGTGGTGTGTCTATTGATCTTTAACCCGGCTCGATCCGGGCTACTGAACGCATAAGGAACATGTAAATCCTTTACAAGTTTATATATTTAAATAATTATCCCAAGTTATAAAATATTATTTGTGCCTTGTGCCTTAAATGCATTTTCTTAAACTCTTTTCAAAATGAGTCGGTTGATTGTATTTACCAGTGTAAACTGACGTATTTTTCCTAAAAAGGTTAAGTGCAGGTACTACGCGAAATAGGCTGGCTTGTCTCCTAGCATCCACAATAAGTCTCGCCAGCTTGGATGTCATAAACTGTTGAACATTTGTTTCCTTTTTATTTTGATCTACCTGTGGATTTATATTCGACTATTTGTGATACTTAATATTAAAATATCTTTTGGTTGAAATGAATCTATACTTTGCTTCCGCTGTGCATTTAAATATTGTGTTGTTTGACTATTATGTTGCCAACCACGTCACGATACTCCCCTACCGGGCCCACCGGTAACACGTGGAAATTCGGGGTGTGACACTTGCCACCAGACCTTTCTCCATCAATTAAGAATCCGATGCCGTCACTAAACACATTCCTTAAATTGTAGCCATTTGTTGAGTTTTTTTGTTGGTGTCTCGTCTGCATATATATCAACATTGCCCTTGATTTTCGTGACTGTATATCTCTTAAATGTCAACATGTACACGCGTGATTTAGTTTACGAAGATTTTTCAATGTCTAGAACCTCGATCAGAGAGTAAAAAAGGCGTAAAGTTCACAATAGTGTAAAATTAAAATGGGATATACCGGGCTAGGATTCGAGTTACAGGAACAAGGGCCAAACCAACCACCCAAGAATGGAATCGTCGAGCGAAAACACTTGACAATCTCCTAGAAGAAGTTTTTCTAGCCACCAGACCTTTCTCCACAATTAGGAATCTGATGTCGTCACTAAACACATTCCTTAATTTGTAGCCATTTGTTGAGTGTTTTTTTTTGTGTCTAATCCGCATATATATCACCATTGGCCTTGATTTTCTTGCTTGTATATCTCTTAAATGTCAACATATACACGTGTGATTTAGTTTACGAATATTTTTCAATGCCGAGAACCTCGATCAGAGAGTAAAAAAGGCGTAAGGTTCACAATGGTGTAAAATTAAAATGGGATATACCGGGTTAGGATTCGAGTTACAGGAACAAGGGCCGAACCAACCACCCAAGAATGAAATCGTCGAGCGAAAAAACTTGACAATCTCCTAGAAGCAGTTTTTCTTGCCACCGGACTTTTCTCCATAAATTAGGAATCTGATGCCGTCACTAAACACATTCCTTAATTTGTAGCCATTTGTTGAGTGTTTTTTTTTTGGTTGTCTAATCCGCATATATATTCACCACTGCCCTTGATTTTCTTGACTGTATATCTCTTAAATGTCAACATATACACGTGTGATTTAGTTTACGAAGATTTTTCAATGCCGAGAACCTCGATCAGAGAGTAAAAAAGGCGTAAAGTTCACAATAGTGTAAAATTAAAATGGGATATACCGGGCTAGGATTCGAGTTACAGGAACAAGGGCCAAACCAACCACCCAAGAATGGAA
Organism: Helianthus tuberosus; assembly: GCA_030545235.1. Lineage (NCBI taxonomy): Eukaryota > Viridiplantae > Streptophyta > Magnoliopsida > Asterales > Asteraceae > Helianthus > Helianthus tuberosus. The sequence continues at coordinate 40,052,999 of CM060385.1, read as the reverse complement.
TCGTCGAGCGAAAACACTTGACAATCTCCTAGAAGAAGTTTTTCTAGCCACCAGACCTTTCTCCACAATTAGGAATCTGATGTCGTCACTAAACACATTCCTTAATTTGTAGCCATTTGTTGAGTGTTTTTTTTTTTGTGTCTAATCCGCATATATATCACCATTGGCCTTGATTTTCTTGCTTGTATATCTCTTAAATGTCAACATATACACGTGTGATTTAGTTTACGAATATTTTTCAATGCCGAGAACCATGATAAGAGAGTAAAAAAGGCATAAGGTTCACAATGGTGTAAAATTAAAATGGGATATACCGGGCTAGGATTCGAGTTACAGGAACAAGGGCCAAACCAACCACCCAAGAATGTAATCGTCGAGTGAAAACACTTGACAACCTCCTAGAAGCAGCTTTTCTTGCCACCGGACTTTTCTCCATAAATTAGGAATCTGATGCCGTCACTAAACACATTCCTTAAATTGTAGCCATTTGTTGAGTGTTTTTTTTTTGTCTTATCCGCATATATATCACCATTGCCCTTGATTTTCTTGACTGTATATCTCTTAAATGTCAACATATACACGTGTGATTTAGTTTACGAAGATTTTTCAATGCCGAGAACCTCGATCAGAGAGTAAAACAGGCGTAAGTTTCACATTGGTGTAAAATTAAAATGGGATATACCGGGCTAGGATTCGAGTTACAGGAACAAGGGCCAAACCAACCTCCTAGAAGCAGCTTTTCTTGCCACCAGACCTTTCTCCATCAATTACGAATCTGATGCTGTCACTAAACACATTCCTTAAATTGTAGCCATTTGTTGAGTGTTTTTTTTTTTTGTGTCTTATCCGCATATATATCACCATTGCCCTTGATTTTCGTGACTGTATATCTCTTAAATGTCAACATATACACGCGTGATTTAGTTTACGACGATTTTTCAATGTCTAGAACCTCGATCAAAGACTAAAAAAGGCGTATGGTTCACAATGGTGTAAAATTAAAATGGGATATACCGGGCTAGGATTCGAGTTACAGGAACAAGGGCCAAACCAACCACCAAAGAATGGAATCGTCGAACGAAAACACATGACAACCTCCTAGAAGCAGCTTTTCTTGCCACCAGACCTTTCTCCATCAATTAGGAATCTGATGCCGTCACTAAACACGTTCCTTAAATTGTAGCCATTTGTTGAGTGTTTTTTTTTTGTGTCTTAACCGCATATATATCACCATTGCCCTTGATTTTCTTGACTGTATATCTCTTAAATGTCAACATATACACGTGTGATTTAGTTTACGAAGATTTTTCAATGCCGAGAACCTCGATCAGAGAGTAAAAAAGGCGTAAGGTTCACAATAGTGTAAAATTAAAATGGGATATACCGGGTTAGGATTCGAGTTACAGGAACAAGGGCCGAACCAACCACCCAAGAATGAAATCGTCGAGCGAAAACACTTGACAATCTCCTAGAAGCAGTTTTTCTAGCCACCAGACCTTTCTCCACAATTAGGAATCTGATGCCGTCACTAAACACTTTCCTTAATTTGTAGCCATTTGTTGAGTGTTTTTTTTTTGGTTGTCTAATCCGCATATATATTCACCACTGCCCTTGATTTTCTTGACTGTATATCTCTTAAATGTCAACATATACACGTGTGATTTAGTTTACGAAGATTTTTCAATGCCGAGAACCTCGATCAGAGAGTAAAAAAGGCGTAAGGTTCACAATGGTGTAAAATTAAAATGGGATATACCGGGCTAGGATTTGAGATACTGGAACAAGGGCCAATTTATGGAGGACTCCGAGATGTTATCCTCCAGGAAGCCCACAGCTCTAAATATTCTATTCATCCTGGAGCTGATAAAATGTACCAGGATCTAAGGGCAAACTATTGGTGGATAGGCTTGAAGAATTCTGTAGCTACCTATGTAGCTAAATGCTTGACGTGTGCGCAAGTCAAGGCAGAACATCAAAAACCGTCAGGTTTGCTACAACAGCCTGAACTTCCTACTTGGAAGTGGGAAATGGTAACTATGGATTTTATCACCAAGTTACCCAAGACAAGGAAAGGAAATGACACCATCTGGGTGATAGTTGACCGACTGACTAAGTCAGCACTTTTCCTACCCATTAAGGAGACCTACAGCTCCGATATGTTAGCTCAACTGTACGTAGATAAGATTGTAGCTTTACATGGCATACCTGTGTCTATTATCTCTGACCGAGATACTAGATACACGTCACATTTTTGGAAAAGCTTCCAACAATCTTTGGGCACACGTTTGAACTTTAGTACGGCTTACCATCCACAGACAGACGGTCAGAGTGAGCGTACTATTCAAACGTTGGAAGACATGCTTCGTGCATGTGCAATTGACTTGGGTGGTAGCTGGGATAAGCACCTACCATTAGTTGAGTTCTCCTACAACAATAGCTACCATACCAGCATTAAGGCTGCGCCTTTTGAGGCATTATACGGTAGAAAGTGTAGATCGCCCATTTGTTGGGCAGAAGTTGGAGATGTCCAGTTATCTGGACCAGAGATAGTGTTCGAGACGACGGACAAGATTGTCCAGATTCGTGATCGTCTCAAAGCTGCCCGGGATAGGCAGAAGAGTTACGCTGATCCAAGTCGTAAGGATTTTCACTTCGAAGTAGGTGACAAAGTCCTACTTAAAGTGTCACCCTGGAAGGGAGTGATGCGATTTGGTAAGAAAGGCAAGCTAAGCCCGAGATACATAGGAACTTTCGAGGTTATCGAACGTGTCGGGTCAGTTGCCTATAAGTTAAACTTACCTGAAGAGCTCAGTAGTATACACAATGTGTTCCACATCTGCAATCTGAAGAAGTGTTTCGCTGACGAATCACTGGTTATACCCCATACAGATGTGCATATAGATGAGAGCTTGAAATTTGTGGAAAAACCATTGTCGATCAAGGATCGACAGGTTAAGAAGCTTCGAAGGAAGCAAGTACCGATTGTAAAGGTCAAATGGGATGCCCGTAGAGGTCCCGAGTATACGTGGGAGGTTGAGTCCACAATGAAAGAAAAGTACCCTTATCTGTTTCAGTAAATCTCGAGGTCGAGATTTCTTTTAAGGGGGTGAGGATGTAACACCTCGAAAATTTACGTCCTATAATGTGTTGACACGTGTCATAGGTTTGAACGTGTGAAAGAATGTTCTTGAAGGACTAAAGTTGACAAACAGTGAAACAGTGTAAATATAAGGGTTCAAAGTGTCAACAATGAATAAATATACTTTACAATAACCCTACTTGATGTTTATAACCTTAAACGAATGGATCATGGATCATACGAAGCGAATTGTGAAAGAAAGTGAGAGATTACAAACTACAGGGGTTAAATGTGTCAACATGTTAAGTTATACCTCTGAGTGACCTTTTAGCAAACCCGAAGCCTTGTAACGATTAATTATGCTCACTAGAATCTACCATAAAAATTTCACCAAGTTTCGTTACCGTATGAGAAAGTTGTGATAAAATTCGTGTGTGAGGGTTAGAATCGTTAACATTGAAATTTAGGGCTTTTCGGGTGATCACAAAGTTACCCGAGGACTTAACAAAGATGGTATAAGCCCTAAAGCCCCCATATGTTAATATTGAAGCCTCATAATGCAAGAATTGTAGTGAAAACGACCTTTCGGGGGACCAAGGACCAAAATGCAATAACGAAAAACATGTGTAACCTGATCTGAAGGGCCATGCGGCCCGCCTCCCATATAACAAAAGCCCAAGCGGGCTGCCTACGACTGCCAGATGCAGAAAAGAATGGCAGGTGGCTGTTTTCAGCTCCTAACCGACTTACATGCAAGTTTTTCGATACCTTGGGTTGCCTAAGGTGGTTTATAGCTTGTAAGACACATGTTGGTGATTTGGTAACACTCCTAGACTTATGTGTTGATGATCTAAGATGTTTGAATTCATATAAAAGACCCACATTCTTTGCATTCATCTTACATTCACTTCCTGGTCATTTCTGGAGCATTCAAGCAGATCCCAAGCATTCCAAATCATCCATTAGACAAGTGTAAGTACCCTTGATCTTCTCTATTTCAGTTATGCTTAGTTTATAGCCTAGAAATCAAACCGTCGTAACTACGGTTTGACTTCACGATAAAACACAAATGGTCCAGGGTTTTGTCGAATCGAAAGTTGTTATAAGTTGGTAATCATGTGGGCTTTAAACCCTTAAAAGGGCACCCACTGATTCCAATCCTAACTAGGTCGTTTGTCGAGTCAAACGTTGTCCGAAAAAGTCAACAGAAATGGTATTTTCAATTTAACGCATGATTAACGATGTAAAAGGCGTATCACCTATTTTATCATTCTTATAAACTGATAATAAGTATAAAAACTTGTCTACGCTTGTTTGATTCGACAACTTTCTGTTTTGAACCGATTCGGAACCGAAAGACGCAAAAGTTTGACTTTTGCTTTGACCTCAGTTCTGACCCGGTTTTGATAGGTTTAGACATGCCTTAAAGTTCCATTAGGACCTAGTTACATGTGTGTATAACCCTCTGCGTTTATACCACATAAATCCCTAATTGTCCGACGTTTCCGTTAATCGCCTAAATATTGACCATAATGCCCTTATGACCATAAAACAAGAATTTTGGAAATTTGAAAGTAAAATAATCTTAGTTACTGATTATTTAACATGTCTGTAAATTTTCACATCAATCGGAGGTCTAGATTCGGAGTTATGCTTAATGACGTAATTATAGCGATTCTTAGTAATTAAATGACGTCATTAGCGTAAAACCTATCTAAACCCAATTTTCGACACCAAACCTTTTACCCACTGATGTAATATAATATTTTGGGATTTTTTAAGATTTTTAATTATTTTTAAACTGATCATAAGCTAGGATTATCGCCTTAATTCGGTAAATACCGAATATGCCCTTTTCGGCCATAAAATGAGTTTTACAAATCATTTTGATGCCAATCCAATTGCTACTGATTTTAAATATTAAATGGAGTGTTTTGAACCTGTTTAACTGATCAGGAAACTCAGAATCCTATTTTAACCCGTACGTCGCTTAAAACGGCTTTATACGCGTATTATACGCATAGTTAGGGTTTAAAACTATTTTGGCATATAAGACTTATAACCAAATGTTATAACCTGTTAAAATAAACCATTTTACTGATTTAATCAGACCCGGATCACAGAAGATAAATTAATTCCTTTTATAACCTTTAAAATGACCAAAATACCCCTACGGGGCTTATTATGAGATTAAACTCGTTTTGGGCATAACGGAAGGTATCCTACTGATATCACAACATATTTAAGGCATGTTAACTTAGAAAACCTGTTTAGGACTCTTATGGTTACCCGTTACGCTTCATACGCGTTCGGTTCGGTTTATGCAACTAGTTTACATAAATTAGCCGAAACGGGTCAAACCTTATCGGTTTTATCTCTAAATACAGAATGTGTATAATATACCCATATTAAGCAAGTCTTCAAACTTGTCGGGTCTAAATCATATTCTATCCGGTCTTCGCTTAATCGTGCGTACGAACCGTATCTTTAAAACTAACCGGTCTAAGCTTAAGCTTAACTAAAGACCCGTTAGGATTCTAATAGGTTATTATAAACCTTCGTTCCAGATTAGGAGAACCGGTAAAAGATACTTGCACTTGCTGATTTTGATTTATACTTGCTCAGGTAAATACTTTTAACTTATTTTCCCTATACGGGCTTGGGGTACGGTACATAAAATACCGCTTGGTCGGACATTGAATCTTTAATTGTATATGGTTAAAGTATTGAGATGTTTCGTTTAAATTGTTTTGTTTGCTTAAAGCCTTTGGGGGTTAATGACCGTGTCCCGGGTATCCCTGGCATCATTTTACGAAATGGCCACGACCTTAGCACTCAGGTGTAGGCGTACACCTGTCAGTGTCTCATTAATTAAAGTGGTGTGTCTATTGATCTTTAACCCGGCTCGATCCGGGCTACTGAACGCATAAGGAACATGTAAATCCTTTACAAGTTTATATATTTAAATAATTATCCCAAGTTATAAAATATTATTTGTGCCTTGTGCCTTAAATGCATTTTCTTAAACTCTTTTCAAAATGAGTCGGTTGATTGTATTTACCAGTGTAAACTGACGTATTTTTCCTAAAAAGGTTAAGTGCAGGTACTACGCGAAATAGGCTGGCTTGTCTCCTAGCATCCACAATAAGTCTCGCCAGCTTGGATGTCATAAACTGTTGAACATTTGTTTCCTTTTTATTTTGATCTACCTGTGGATTTATATTCGACTATTTGTGATACTTAATATTACAATATCTTTTGGTTGAAATGAATCTATAGTTTGCTTCCGCTGTGCATTTAAATATTGTGTTGTTTGACTATTATGTTACCAACCACGTCACGATACTCCCCTACCGGGCCCACCGGTAACACGTGGAAATTCGGGGTGTGACACTTGCCACCAGACCTTTCTCCATCAATTAAGAATCCGATGCCGTCACTAAACACATTCCTTAAATTGTAGCCATTTGTTGAGTTTTTTTGTTGGCGTCTTGTCCGCATATATATCAACATTGCCCTTAATTTTCGTGACTGTATATCTCTTAAATGTCAACATGTACACGCGTGATTTAGTTTACGAAGATTTTTCAATGTCTAGAACCTCGATCAGAGAGTAAAAAAGGCGTAAAGTTCACAATAGTGTAAAATTAAAATGGGATATACCGGGCTAGGATTCGAGTTACAGGAACAAGGGCCAAACCAACCACCCAAGAATGTAATCGTCGAGCGAAAACACTTGACAATCTCCTAGAAGAAGTTTTTCTAGCCACCAGACCTTTCTCCACAATTAGGAATCTGATGCCGTCACTAAACACATTCCTTAATTTGTAGCCATTTGTTGAGTGTTTTTTTTTGTGTCTAATCCGCATATATATCACCATTGGCCTTGATTTTCTTGCTTGTATATCTCTTAAATGTCAACATATACACGTGTGATTTAGTTTACGAATATTTTTCAACGCCGAGAACCTTGATAAGAGAGTAAAAAAGGCATAAGGTTCACAATGGTGTAAAATTAAAATTGGATATACCGGGCTAGGATTCGAGTTACAGGAACAAGGGCCAAACCAACCACCCAAGAATGTAATCGTCGAGTGAAAACACTTGACAACCTCCTAGAAGCAGCTTTTCTTGCCACCGGACCTTTCTCCATAAATTAGGAATCTGATGCCGTCACTAAACACATTCCTTAAATTGTAGCCATTTGTTGAGTGTTTTTTTTTGTCTTATCCGCATATATATCACCATTGCCCTTGATTTTCTTGACTGTATATCTCTTTAATGTCAACATATACACGTGTGATTTAGTTTACGAAGATTTTTCAATGCCGAGAACCTCGATCAGAGAGTAAAACAGGCGTAAGTTTCACATTGGTGTAAAATTAAAATGGGATATACCGGGCTAGGATTCGAGTTACAGGAACAAGGGCCAAACCAACCTCCTAGAAGCAGCTTTTCTTGCCACCAGACCTTTCTCCATCAATTACGAATCTGATGCTGTCACTAAACACGTTCCTTAAATTGTAGCCATTTGTTGAGTGTTTTTTTTTGTGTCTTATCCGCATATATATCACCATTGCCCTTGATTTTCGTGACTGTATATCTCTTAAATGTCAACATATACACGCGTGATTTAGTTTACGACGATTTTTCAATGTCTAGAACCTCGATCAGAGACTAAAAAAGGCGTATGGTTCACAATGGTGTAAAATTAAAATGGGATATACCGGGCTAGGATTCGAGTTACAGGTACAAGGGCCAAACCAACCACCGAAGAATGGAATCGTCGAACGAAAACACATGACAACCTCCTAGAAGCAGCTTTTCTTGCCACCAGACCTTTCTCCATCAATTAGGAATCTGATGCCGTCACTAAACACGTTCCTTAAATTGTAGCCATTTGTTGAGTGTTTTTTTTTTTTGTGTCTGAACCGCATATATATCACCATTGCCCTTGATTTTCTTGACTGTATATCTCTTAAATGTCAACATATACACGTGTGATTTAGTTTACGAATATTTTTCAATGCCGAGAACCTCGATCAGAGAGTAAAAAAGGCGTAAGGTTCACAATAGTGTAAAATTAAAATGGGATATACCGGGTTAGGATTCGAGTTACAGGAACAAGGTCCGAACCAACCACCCAAGAATGAAATCGTCGTGCGAAAACACTTGACAATCTCCTAGAAGCAGTTTTTCTAGCCACCAGACCTTTCTCCACAATTAGGAATCTGATGCCGTCACTAAACACTTTCCTTAATTTGTAGCCATTTATTGAGTGTTTTTTTTTTGGTTGTCTAATCCGCATATATATTCACCACTGCCCTTGATTTTCTTGACTGTATATCTCTTAAATGTCAACATATACACGTGTGATTTAGTTTACGAAGATTTTTCAATGCCGAGAACCTCGATCAGAGAGTAAAAAAGGCGTAAGGTTCATAATGGTGTAAAATTAAAATGGGATATACCGGGCTAGGATTTGAGATACTGGAACAAGGGCCAAACCAACCACCCAAGAATGGAATCGTCGAGCGAAAACACTTAACAACCTCCAAGAAGCAGCTTTTCTTGCCACCAGACCTTTCTCCATCAAGTAGGAATCTGATGTCGTCACTAAACACATTCTTTAAATTGTAGCCATTTGTTGAGTGTTTTTTTTAGTGTCTAATCCACATATATATCACCGTTGCCCTTGATTTTCTTGACTGTATGTCTCTTAAATGTCAACATATACACGTGTTATTTAGTTTACGAAGATTTTTCAATGCCGAGAACCTCGATAAGAGAGTAAAAAAGACGTAAGGTTCACCATAGTGTAAAATTAAAATGGGATATACCGGGCTAGGATTCGAGTTTCAGGAACAAGGGCCAAACCAACCACCCAAGAATGGAATCGTCGAGTGAAAACACTTCACAACCTCCTAGATGCAGCTTTTCTTGCCACCAGACCTTTCTCCATCAATTAGGAATCTGATGCCATCTCTAAACCGATTCCTTAAATTGTAGCCATTTGTTGAGTGTTTTTTGTTTCGGTGTCTATTCCACATATATATCACCATTGCCCTTAATTTTCTTGACTGTATATCTTTTAAATGTCAACATATACACGTGTGATTTAGTTTACGAAGCTTTTTCAATGCTGAGAACCTCGATCAGAGAGTAAAAAAGGCATAAGGTTCACAATGGTGTAAAATTAAAATGGGATATACTAGGCTAGAATTTGAGTTACAGGAACAAGGGCCAAACCAACCACCCAAGAATGGAATCATCGAGCGAAAACACTTGACAACCTCCTAGAAGCAGCTTTTCTTGCCACCAGACCTTTCTCCATCAATTTGGAATCTGATGCCGTCACTAAACACATTCCTTAAATTGTAGCCATTTGTTGAGTGTTTTTTTAGTGTCTAATCCGCATATATATCACCATTGCCCTTGATATTCTTGACTGTATATCTCTTAAATGTCAACATATACACGTGTGATTTAGTTTACGAAGATTTTTCAATGCCGAGAACCTCGATCGGAGAGCAAAAAAGGCGTAAGGTTCACAATGGTGTTAAATTAAGATGGGATATACCGGGCTAGGATTCGAGTTACGGGAACAAGGGCCAAACCAACCACCCAAGAATGGAGTCGTCGAGCGAAAACACTTGACAACCTCCTAGAAGCAGCTTTTCTTGCCACCAGACCTTTCTCCATCAATTAGGAATCTGATGCCGTCACTAAACACATTCCTTAAATTGTAGCTATTTGTTGAGTGTTTTTTTAGTGTCTAATCCACATATATATCACCATTGCCCTTGATTTTCTTGACAGTATATCTCTTAAATGTCAACATATACACGTGTGATTTAGTTTACGATGATTTTTCAATGCTTTGAACCTCGATCAGAGAGTAAAAAAGGCGTAAGGTTCACATTGGTGTAAAATTAAAATGGGATATACCGGGCTAGGAATCGAGTTACAGAAACAAGGGCCAAACCAACCACCCAAGAATGGAATCGTCGAGCGAAAACACTTGACAAACTCCTAGAAGCAGCTTTCCTTGCCACCAGACCTTTCTCCATCAATTAGGAATCTGATGCTGTCACTAAACACATTCCTTAAATTGTAGCCATTTGTTAAGTGTTTTTTTTTTTTTGTTGTCTTATCCGCATATATATCACCATTGCCCTTTATTTTCTTGACTGTATATCTCTTAAATGTCAACATATACACGTGTGATTTAGTTTACGAAGATTTTTCAATGCTGAGAACCTCGATCAGAGAGCAAAAAAGGCGTAAGGTTCATAATGGTGTAAAATTAAAATGGGATATACCTGGCTAGGATTCGAGTTACAGGAACAAGGGCCAAACCAACCACCAAAGAATGGAATCGTCGAGCGAAAACACTTGACAACCTCCTAGAAGCGGCTTTTCTTGCCACCGGACCTTTCTCCGTCAATTTGGAATCTGATGCCGTTACTAAACACATTCCTTAAATTGTTGCCATTTGTTGAGTGGTTTTCTTTGGTGTCTAATCCGCATATATATCCCCATTGCCCTTGATTTTCTTGACTGTATATCTCTTAAATGTCAACATATACACGTGTGATTTAGTTTACGAAGATTTTTCAATGCCGAGAACCTCGTTCAGAGAGTAAAAAAGGCGTAAGGTTCACAATGGTGTAAAATTAAAATGGGATATACCGGGCTAGGATTCGAGTTACAGGAACAAGGGACAAACCAACCACCCAAGATTGGAATCGTAGAGCGAAAACACTTGACAACCTCCTAGAAGTAACTTTTCTTGCCACCACACCTTTCTCCATCAATTAAGAATCTGATGCCGTCACTAAACACATTCCTTAAATTGTAGCCATTTGTTGAGTGATTTTTTTTTTGCGTCTAATCCTCATATATATCACCATTGCCCTTGATTTTCTTGACTGTATATCTCTTAAATGTCAACATATACACGTGTGATTTAGTTTACGAAGATTTTTCAATGCCGAGAACCTCGATCAGAGAGTTAAAAAGGCGTAAGGTTCACAATGGTGTTAAATTAAAATGGGATATACCGGGCTAGGATTCGAGTTACAGGAACAAGGGCCAAACCAACCACCAAAGAACGGAATCGTCGAGCGAAAACACTTGTCAACCACCTAGAAGCAGCTTTTCTTGCCACCAAACCTTTCTCCATCAATTAGGAATCTGATGCCATCTCTAAACCGATTCCTTAAATTGTAGCCATTTGTTGAGTGTTTTTTGTTTCGGTGTCTATTCCACATATATATCACCATTGCCCTTAATTTTCTTGACTGTATATCTTTTAAATGTCAACATATACACGTGTGATTTAGTTTACGAAGCTTTTTCAATGCTGAGAACCTCGATCAGAGAGTAAAAAAGGCATAAGGTTCACAATGGTTTAAATTAAAATGGGATATACCGGGCTAGGATTCGAGTTACAGGAACAAGGGCTAAACCAACCACCCAAGAATGGAATCGTCGAGCAAAAACACTTGACAAACTCCAAGAAGCAGCTTTTCTTGCCACCAGACCTTTCTCCATCAATTAGGAATCTGATGTCGTCACTAAACACATTCCTTAAATTGTAGCCATTTGTTGAGTGTTTTTTTTTTGTCTAATCCGCATATATATCACCATTGCCCTTGATTTTCTTGACTTTATATCTCTTAAATGTCAACATATACACGTGTGATTTAGTTTACAAAGATTTTTCAATGCTAAGAACCTCGATCAGAGAGTAAAAAAGGCGATAGGTTCACAATGGTGTAAAATTAAAAAGGGATATACCGGGCTAGCATTTGAGTTACTGGAACAAGGGCCAAACCAACCACCCAAGAAAGGAATCGTCGAGCGAAAACACTTGACAACCTACTAGAAGCAGCTTTTCTTGCCACCAGACCTTTCTCTATTAATTAGGAATCTGATGCCGTCACTAAACACATTCCTTAAATTGTAGCCATTTGTTTAGTGTTTTTTTTAGTGTCTAATCCGCATATATATCAACATTGCCCTTGATTTTCTTGACTGTATATCTCTTAAATGTCAACATATACACTTGTGATTTAGCTTACGAAGATTTTTCAATGCCGAGAACCTCGATCAGAGAGTAAAAAAGTCGTAAGGTTCACAATGGTGCAAAATTAAAATGGGATATACCGGGCTAGGATTCGAGTTACAGGAACAAGGGCCAAACCAACCACCCAAGAATGGAATCGTCGAGCGAAAACACTTGACAACCTCCTAGAAGCAGCTTTTCTTGCCACCAGACCTTTCTCCATCAATTAGTAATCTGATGCCGTCACTAAACACATTCCTTAAATTGTAGCCATTTGTTGAGTGTTTTTTTTTCGGTGTCTAATCCACATATATATCACCATTGCCCTTGATTTTCTTGAATGTATATCTTTTAAATGTCAACATATACACGTGTGATTTAGTTTACGAAGCTTTTTCAATGCCGAGAAACTCGATCAGAGAGTAAAAAAGGCGTAAGGTTCACAATGGTGTAAAATTAAAATGGGATATACCGAGCTAGGATTCGAGTTACAGGAATAAGGGCCAAACCAACCACCCAAGAATGGAATCGTTGAGTGAAAACACTTGATAGCCTCCTTGAAGTAGCTTTTCTTGCCACCAGACCTTTCTCCATCAATTAGAATCTGATGCCGTCACTAAGCACATTCCTTAAATTGTAGCCATTTGTTGAGTGTTTTTTTTTTGTATCTAATCCGCATATATATCACCATTGCCCTTGATTTTCTTGATTGTATATCTCTTAAATGTCAACATATACACGTGTGATTTAGTTTACGAAGATTTTTCAATGCCGAGAACCTCGATCAGAGAGTTAAAAAGGCGTAAGGTTCACAATGATGTAAAATTAAAATGGGATATACCGGACTAGGATTCGAGTTACAGGAACAAGGGCCAAACCAACCACCCAAGAATGGAATCGTCGAGCAAAAACACTTGACAACCTCCTAGAAGCAGCTTTTCTTGCCACCAGACCTTTCTCCATCAATTAGGAATCTGATACCGTCACTAAACACATTTCTTAAATTGTAGCCATTTGTTGAGTGTTTTTTTTTTTTTTTGTGTGTCTAATCCGCATATATATCACCATTGCCCGGGACTTTCTTGACTGTATATCTCTTAAATGTCAACATATATACGTGTGATTTAGTTTACGAAGATTTTTCAATGCCGAGAACCTCGATCAGAGAGAAAAAAAGGCGTAAGGTTCACAATGGTGTAAAATTAAAATTGGATATACCTGGCTAGGATTCGAGTTACTGGAACAAGGGCCAAACCAACCACCCAAGAATGGAATCGTCGAGCGAAAACACTTGACAACCTCCTAGAAGCAGCTTTTCTTGCCACCAGACCTTTCTCCATCAATTAGGAATCTGATGCCGTCACTAAACACATTCCTTAAATTGTAGCCATTTGTTGAGTGTTTTTTTTTTGTGTCTAATTCGCATATATATCACCATTGCCCTTGATTTTCTTGACTGTATATGTCTTAAATGTCAACATATACACGTGTGATTTAATTTACGAAGATTTTTCAATGCCGAGAACCTCGATCAGAGAGTAAAAAAGGCGTGAGGTTCACAATGGTGTAAAATTAAAATGGGATATACCGGGCTAAGATTCGAGTTACAGGAACAAGGGCCAAACCAACCACCCAAGAATGGAATCGTCGAGCGAAGACACTTGACAACCTCCTAGAAGCAGCTTTTCTTGCCACCAGACCTTTCTCCATCAATTAGGAATCTGATGTCGTCACTAAACACATTCCTTAAATTGTAGCCATATGTTGTGTGTTTTTTTTGGTGTCTAATCCGCATATATATCACCATTGCCCTTGATTTTCTTGATTGTATATCTCTTAAATGTCAACATATACACGTGTGATTTAGTTTACGAAGATTTTTCAATACCGAGAACCTCGATCAGAAAGTAAAAAAGGAGTAAGGTTCACAATGGTGTAAAATTAAAATGGGATATACCGGGCTAGGATTCGAGTTACAGGAACAAGGGCAAACCAACCACCCAAGAATGGAATCGTCGAGCGAAAACACTTGACAACCTCCTAGAAGCAGCTTTTCTTACCACCAGACCTTTCTCCATCAATTAGGAATCTGATTCCGTCACTAAACACATTCCTTAAATTGTAGCCATTTGTTGAGTGTTTTTTTTTGTGTGTTTAATCCGCATATATATCACCATTACCCTTAATTTTCTTGACTGTATATCTCTTAAATGTCAACATATACACGTGTGATTTAGTTTACGAAGATTTTTCAATGCCGAGAACCTCCATCAGAGAGTAAAAAAGGCGTAAGGTTCACAATTGTGTAAAATTAAAATGGAATATACGGGGCTAGGATTCGAGTTACAGGAACAAGGGCCAAACCTGTCACACCCTGAAATATCAGAGCATTGGCGTGACTGGACTGGTATCTTCATTGCACAGCAGAAGCAAATAAGCTAAGTCTTTTATAAAATGAACGCCCACTAAGTACTCGACTTCACATGGTTCTCCTATTCCAACCGTTCCATAATTTGAGAAAGTAACCTGAGAAAGAAACATGCGAAAAAGTCAACATAAAGTTGAGCTAGTTCATAGTTTGTCTGTAAAGATTTGAAATAAATCTTTTTGAATAACCGGTTTTTGAAGTATTGTTGAGAAAACGAATTGAAAATCATTTTCTTGTCATGTTATACGGAAACTTTGTATTTGTAACGCATTATGTATGTGAACTCTTGTATTTGTAAAGTTTGTATAACCGTCAATCAAGTATTTCTGTATGTATCGTGTATAAATCAAGTATTTCTGTATGTATCATGTATAAATCAAGTATTTCTGTATGTATCTTGTATAAATCAAGTATTTCTGTATGTATCTTGTTGTTAATGGGTTACAAGGCCATTAACATGTGACACGACATAGGAAGCAACCAAACCATAGGCATTTTTCTAGTTGGCATATTCTGAGACACAAAAGCACTACTCGGTACTAGTTTTCACCAAGAGTGTGGCTGCCCGGACACCCGTTAGATCTAACCTTTTGTTCTGCGGTCTAAGTATGTACACGATTAATGGTGCTTATGGTACCCTATTCGTGACACGATTTCTCGTATCATTCCTTAAACGCATCATACTTGGTACTAGTTATCTCCAAGAATGCTTCTTGTTTTTGTATCAATCATATCATAACACATGTATTGTAAGCTCTTGTATTTTTATTTTCCCGTAGTTTAGAAAACTAGACTTTGTGTGTATGCATATTTCGAAAAATACGCTTGTTTGAAAAACCGGTATAAAACATAAGCTTTTCGTAAACCATTTGTGTCTGTTAAAACTTGCTTGTAAAATGGTTTATGAATATGTAACTCTTGTATGCGTTGCAAAAAGTGCATGTCTTTCCACCCCGAAAAACATTTAGAAAAATGTAAAACCGTTAAAGGTGGGGTTATGAACTCACCTGAATATTCCTGTGCAAAGTTAGCTAATTACGACTTCGTGATGTCGTTTCCAAGACGAGACTCGCTAGCGTGCATTCTACAATATTCCTAACACGGAATATCTTATAAGTTTCTAAATAAAAGCGGTTACTAAACTACGTGTCACCGAGCTCCACCAAATCGTTAACTGAACGATTCGATGATAAGTTAATAACTTAATAGTAACGACTAAGTTATACTCGTTAAGTTTCGTCTTGAGAAGTCGTTGTGTATGTATCGAGTAATCGTATGAAAATAATATATAATAAACTTGTATTATATGTCGTAGGCCGTTTTGGCGTTTGAAATAAATATAAAAGTTATATTTATTTTATAAAAGAATCGTCGACTTGTCGTGTTTGAAAATAAATATATAACTATATTTATTTTTATAAGAGAATCGATTTGTTTGCGTCGGAAATAAATATGTAACGATATTTATTTATAAAGAGGATTCGAGTTTAATGTTTGAAATATAAATATAAGAAATTATATTTATTTTGTAAAATAGTTTGCGTCATCGTCGTCTTTTGTAAGTTATAAAGTGTCGTCGAAATAACATGCATTTGTATCTAGTTTTATAAAAGTCGTTTGAATCCGATTTGTTTTCGTTATATAATAAAACGCGTGTTGTTTTACGGATTTTCTCGAAAAACGGGCAGAGTTTCCTCTGTTTTTGGACGCCCCCGACAACACAGGTTGTCGTTATTTCATCAAAATTCAACAATATTTCAATCGATTCAATCAATATATAATAGATGTTCGACAAATAAAACATAGATAAACACTAGAGGTATCGGTCGAGTTCGGTTTCACGTAATAGTAACAAATGAGTGTAAATGATAATTGTCATAAATCCTTTACCGAGCCTTCGCGTGTCGAAATATCGAACCGTTTGACTGAGTTGACCGGGTCAACTGAGTTGACCAGCTGAGTTGACTGAGTCAACTTGCTGTGTCGACCAGGGTTGACGGAGTCGACTCGGTTTGACCGAGTCGGCCCGAACCAAAACTGAAGCTTCTGTTGGCCATCTTTGATTGAATGTGACCCGAACCGAAGGCGTTGACCACTGTTGACCGAACCAGAACTTGACCTGAAACCCGAGACCCGAACTGAAACTAAACCGAGCCACCACCCTATTTCTTTGTTGAACTGAAACTTGAAGCATAACAACTCAAATCATTTGAAACATAACAGAAATACTTCATCATCGTTAATCTTCATCAGGAAGGTAAAAGAATCGAGAGAATAGAGACGTATGCTTACCGGGAACTTGCCGGGCAGAACCATAGATCACCGCCATGCCGCCACTGCCGCCGCCGTGAGCAGCGGGGCCGCTCCTTCTCCTTCGTTCTTCCTCTCTCTCTTCCAACTCTCTCCGATCTCTATCTCTCTCTCCTGATTCATCATCGTGTAACAGGGTGGGGGTGGGTGTTGCCGTCATTCAGAGCCACCACCGTCGCCGGTCATCCTCTACCACTCTGTCACTCTCTCTCTCTCCTCCCCACACTCTTTTCTTATCGATCCGCCGCTCACCACCACCCAACAGTGGTGGTGGTGGTGGTCCGTCTTGCTGCTCGAAGAGGGGGGTGCTCGTCGGCTGCCAGTTAACCGGTACCGGCCGGTTGTTTCATCGAAGGTGAGAGGGGGTGGGGTTGACAGGTGTGGTTGGGCTGGGTCTTGTTTGTGAGGAGTTGATTCCTCTGTGTTTGTTTATGTAATAGAGAGAGACAGGGTATTTTATGTGTGTGTATTGTTCTTGTGTGTGTATTATGAGCAAGGAGAGGAGAGTGGATGATTATGTTGTCTGCCTAATTGAAATCGAGAGAGAGAGGCAGACTTCATTGAGTGTTTAATTTAGTTGCACATAAGTGAGGGTGTGGGGGTAAACAAGGAGGTGAGGGTATTTTATAGGCATGTTTGAGATCTCTAAAGATCTTGTTGAAATCTTGAAAGGATTTTGTAAAGATTTTATATAGATTTACTAAGATTTGTGAATCTTAGTAAGATTTTATAGAATCTTGATAAGATTTTGCATTATGTGCAGGTTTAGGCTTGTGGGTTTTGGGCTTGGGCCCAGGGCCCACAAGCCCATCTCATGTGTAAGTGGCCCGTAATTCCTACGAGACCCGATATCGCGACCCAGACTCCATAAGCATAAAATATTCATGTGACATCCATATTTGTCGGCGTTGTCAGTATTGTCGTACGGTTTCAGTTCGTCGTCGTTTGATGTTCTGCAGATTCCACGCGAATCTCCATACGCGTACTACAAAGTCATATAGACGTTCCTAGGCAATCCAAAGGCCTAATTAAGTTAATTTGCATCGTAAACATTATTTGTTGTCGCGTTAATCGCTTGTTAATCAGATAATTAAGGGCGTAAATTACCGGTTGTCGCATTCCCCCCCTGTTAATAAAATTTCGTCCTCGAAATTTAGACTACATTAACTCCTTAGAGTTACGTTATGCGTAAGTAAATACGAATAATGTCAAAGGAAATGAGACATACTGATACAGTCACCAATGTGACCAAGTTAACAGGGGTCCAATAGAAAAGGAATTTCAATCAATAGAATTTCAAGTGGACGTTTACAATATGCAAATGAATGTTAGAAACAATAACATCCACTAAATGGAACTTAGAATCAACAAGTTTAATGAAATAGTTTTGCATGAAACGCTCGATCGTGATCAGCGCAAGCTGCAAGTTCTACTGACGCCACAAGGTGTCGTAGTGACTGAAACAATTCAAATATAGCGGTGATCGAACAAGTATCACCTGTGTTTTGCATAAAACGCTCAATCATGATTAGCCCAAGCTACAAGTCTGTACTGACACCACAAGGTGTCGTAGTGATTTAAATAATTCAATAATAGCGGTGATCAAACAAATCCATCGTGTTTGAAGTCAAATGAAAGCGTAATAAAGTGAATCTGAAGGTTTGTTTCAAATGACATCATAGGATTCTCAATTGAAAATGGAACATCAAAGAAATAATGTTTTCGATCGAAGACGAAGAAGCAATGAATATCGCAAAACATTCGATCGATAATGAAAGAATCGTTAGGTGGTACACAGGAATATAATATGAATTTGTGTACCATTATCTTAACACACGATTGTGTTATGACATGCTTTAATATGATAACCCGAAGCGAATTTAAAACAAGTCAAAATCCGGCAATAAATACATGTATCGACAAGGAAATCTCGACATGGTCACAACGAAAAATCATGTGTGTAATTTCAAGAAAATGTGTTGACTTGATAACAAAGAAGCTAACAATTACAATAATGCGGGTCATTCGAATCACAAATTAATAATTAGATTTAGCGAAATAATATTTGAACTTTGATGAAACGCTTATTCAAAACGAAACCACATTCGTAACAAGCAATGCATGCGTAACATATGAATTTTCAAGAAATGAAGCAAATGAGTATTCGCTATACTGAAAGAAATGATCGTGATACAATGACCATTAAGAGGAGTAGGGATACGAAAATCTACTCAATAAGTGCAAAAGTCAGAATTTCAATAAAAGAAATTTAAGGACTTTACCTGGGGTTGCATGTGATAACCGGTTGTTGGGTGACATTACCATGAAATGTCGAACATAGCGTATTCGTCGTTAACAAGATAGGGGGAATGCGGAGACATACGTCTTCTCCTTGGCGTGATTCATGTCGTTGCAGGACCGTGTGACAAGTTGCCGCATCATCGTGTCTTCTTAAAGACCTTGCCTCGATATTCGTATATGACATACTTCAACCGCCGCTGTTGTATGGATTGAGTTTCGTGAAATCTTGCACGCCCGTGCTTTGTTTTGCGTAGGTTACCTGCTCGGTTACTTAAAATAGTATGGACGACATAATAATGGCGTTTTCCCAAGTTAATAAATGTGGTTCCTACGTGATGACCTTTAATGAACTTCAACATGAGTTTCCGAAGGTCTTAAATGCATGTTTCCTAAACTCTCAGTGTTTTGTGTACTGTATGCAACTGTTTTGTGTACCGTGTATAAAACACCACAATAGTGTATGTTTGAAAACAAAATCTTGACTGTTTGTTTTTCGGCAATGGTTGGAGACCATATTCGAGTACTAGGCGTTCTGTATGTATTCAGATTTTAAGTTCCCAGAGGAAATTGAGGTTAGAGACTAGGTGTCTCTACAGAAACCTAATTTGCTGTAACCTATAGCTCTTATACCAATCTGTCACACCCCGAAATATCAGAGCATTGGCGTGACTGGACTGGTATCTTCATTGCACAGCGGAAGCAAATAAGGTAAGTCTTTTAGAAAATGAACGCCCACTAAGTACTCGACTTCACATGGTTCTCCTATTCCAACCGTTCCATAATTTGAGAAAGTAACCTGAGAAAGAAACATGTGAAAAAGTCAACATAAAGTTGAGCGAGTTCATAGTTTGTCTGTAAAGATTTGAAATAAATCTTTTTGAATAACCGGTTTTTGAAGTATTGTTGAGAAAACGAATTGAAAATCATTTTCTTGTCATGTTATACGGAAACTTTGTATTTGTAACGCATTATGTATGTGAACTCTTGTATTTGTAAAGTTTGTATAACCGTCAATCAAGTATTTCTGTATGTATCGTGTATAAATCAAGTATTTATGTATGTATCATGTATATATCAAGTATTTATGTATGTATCTTGTATAAATCAAGTATTTCTGTATGTATCTTGTTGTTAATGGGTTGCAAGGCCATTAACATGTGACACGACATAGGAAGCAACCAAACCAACAGGGGTGGTGGTGGTGGTCTGTCTTGCTGCTCGAAGAGGGGGGTGCTCGTCGGCTGCCAGTTAACCGGTACCGGCCAGTTGTTTCATCGAAGGTGAGAGGGGATGGGGATGACAGGTGTGGTTGGGCTGGGTCTTGTTTGTGAGGAGTTGATTCCTCTGTGTTTGTTTATGTAATAGAGAGAGAGAGAGAGAGAAAGGGTATTTTATGTGTGTGTATTGTTCTTATGTGTGTATTATGAGCAAGGAGAGGAGAGTGGATGATTATGCTGTCTGCCTAATTGAAATCGAGAGAGAGAGGCAGACTTTATTGAGTGTTTAATTTAGTTGCACACAAGTGAGGGTGTGGGTGTAAACAAGGAGGTGAGGGTATTTTATAGGCATGTTTGAGATCTCTAAAGATCTTGTTGAAATCTTGAAAGGATTTTATAAAGATTTTATATAGATTTAAATCTTAGTAAGATTTTATAGAATCTTGATAAGATTTTGCATTATGTGCAGGTTTAGGCTTGTGGGTTTTGGGCTTGGGCCCAGGGCCCACAAGCCCATCTCATGTGTAAGTGGCCCGTAATTCCTACGAGACCCGATATCCCGACCCAGACTCCATAAGCATAAAATATTCATGTGACATCCATATTTTTCGGCGTTGTCAGTATTGTCGTACGGTTTCAGTTCGTCGTCGTTTGATGTTCTGCCGATTCCACGCAAATCTCCATACGCGTACTGTAAAGTCGAATAGACGTTCCTAGGCACTCCAAAGGCCTAATTAAGTTAATTTACGTCGTAAACATTATTTGTTGTCGCGTTAATCGCTTGTTAATCAGGTAATTAAGGGCGTAAATTACCGGTTGTCACAAAACCAACCACCCAAGAAAGTAATCGTCGAGCGAAAACACTTGACAACCTCCTAGAAACAGCTTTTCTTGCCACCAGACCTTTCTCCATCTATTAGGAATCTGATGCCGTACCTAAACTCATTCCTAAAATTGTAGCCATTTGTTGAGTGTTTTTTTTTTTGGTGTCTAATCCGCATATATATCACCATTGCCCTTGATTTTCTTGACTGTATATCTCTTAAATGTCAACATATACACGTGTGATTTAGCTTACGAAGATTTTTCAATGCCGAGAACCTCGATCAAAGAGTAAAAAAGGTGTGAGGTTCACAATGATGTAAAACTAAAATGGGATATACCGGGCTAGGATTCGAGTTACAGGAACAAAGGCCAAACCAACCACCCAAGCATGCAATCGTCGAGCGAAAACACTTGACAACCTCCTGGAAGCAGCTTTTCTTGCCCCCGGAACTTTCTCTATCAATTAGGAATCTGATGCCGTAACTAAACACATTCCTTAAATTGTAGCCATTTTTTAGTGTTTATTATTTGGTGCTAATTCGCCTATATATCACCATTGCTCTTGATTTTCTTGACTGTGTATCTCTTAAATGTCAACATATACACGTGTGATTTAGTTTACAAAAATTTTTCAATGCCGAGAACCTCGATCAAAGAGTAAAAAAGGCGTGAGTTCACAATGGTGTAAAACTAACATGGGATATATCGGGCTAGGATTCGAGTTACAGGAACAAGGGCCAAAACAACCACCTAATAAAAAAATTGTCGAGCGAAAACACTTGACAACCTCCTGGAAGCAGCTTTTCTTGCCACCAGACCTTTCTCCATCAATTAGGAATCTGATGTCGTCACTAAACACTTTCCTTAAATTCTAGACATTTTTGAGTGTTTATTTTTTGGTGTCTAATCTGCATATATATCACCATTGCTCTTGATTTCTTGACTGTATATCTCTTAAATGTCAACATATATATGTGTGATTTAGTTTACGAAGATTTTTCAATGCCGAAAACCTCGATCAGAGAGTAAAAAAGACGTAAGGTTCACAATGGTGTTAAACTAAAATGAGATATATCGGGCTAGGATTCGAGTTACAGGAACAAGGGCCAAACCAACCACCCAAGAATAGAATCGTCGAGCGAAAACACTTGACAACCTCCTGGAAGCAGCTTTTCTTGCCACCAGACCTTTCTCCATCAATTAGGAATCTGATGTCGTCACTAAACACTTTCCTTAAATTCTAGACATTTTTGAGTGTTTATTTTTTGGTGTCTAATCCGCATATATATCACCATTGCTCTTGATTTTCTAGACTGTATATCTCTTAAATGTCAATATATACATGTGTGATTTAGTTTACGAAGATTTTTTCAGTGCCGAGAACCTCGATCAGAGAGTAAAAAAGGCGTGAGGGTCACAATGGTATAAAACTACAATGGGATATACCAGGCTAGGATTCGAGTTACAGGAACAAGGGCCAAACCAACCACCCAAGAATGGAATCGTCGAGCGAAAACACTTGACAACCTCCTGGAAGCAGCTTTTCTTGCCACCAGACCTTTCTCCATCAATTAGGAATCCGATGCCGTCACTAAATACATTCCGTAATTTGTAGCCACTTTTTAGTGTTTATTTTTTAGTGTCTAATCTGTATATATATCACCATTGTTCTTGATTTTCTTGACTGTATATCTCTTAAATGTCAATATATACACGTGTGATTTAGTTTACGAAGATATTTCAATGCCGAGAATCTCGATCTGAGAGTAAAAATGGCGTGAGGTTTACAATGGTATAAAACAACAATAGGATATACCGGGCTAGGATTCGAGTTACAGGAACAAGGGCCAAACCAACCACCCAAGAATTGAATCGTCGAGCGAAAACACTTGACAACCTCCTGGAAGCAGCTTTTCTTGCCACCAGACCTTTCTCCATCAATTAGGAATCTGATGTCGTCACTAAACACTTTCCTTAAATTCTAGACATTTTTGAGTGTTTATTTTTTGGTGTCTAATCCGCATATATATCACCATTGCTCTTGATTTTCTAGACTGTATATCTCTTAAATGTCAACATATACACGTTTGATTTAGTTTACGAAGATTTTTCAATGCCGAAAACCTCGATCAGAGAGTAAAAAAGACGTAAGGTTCACATTGGTGTAAAACTAAAATGGGATATACCGGGCTAGGATTCGAGTTACAGGAACAAGGGCCAAACCAACCACCCAAGAATGGAATCGCCGAGCGAAAACACTTGACAACCTCCTGGAAGCAGCTTTTCTTGCCACCAGACCTTTCTCCATCAATTAGGAATCTGATGCCGTCACTAAATACATTCCTTAAATTGTAGCCACTTTTTAGTGTTTATTTTTTAGTGTCTAATCCGTATATATATCACCATTGTTCTTGATTTTCTTGACTGTATATCTCTTAAATGTTATTATATACACGTGTGATTTAGTTTACGAAGATTTTTCAATGCCGAGAACCTCGATCTGAGAGTAAAAATGGCGTGAGGTTTACAATGGAATAAAACAACAATAGGATATACCGGGCTAGGATTCGAGTTACAGGAACAAGGGCCAAACAAACCACCCAAGAATTGAATCGTCGAGCGAAAACACTTGACAACCTCCTGGAAGCAGCTTTTCTTGCCACCAGACTTTTCTCCATCAATTAGGAATATGATGCCGTCACTAAACACATTCCTTAAATTGTAGCCATTTTTTGAGTGTTTATTTTTTGGTGTCTAATCCGCATATATATCACCATTGCTCTTGATTTTCTAGACTGTATATCTCTTAAATGTCAACATATACACGTGTGCTTTAGTTTACGAAGATTCTTCAATGCCGATCACCTCGATCAGGGAGTAAAAAAGGCGTAAGGTTCACAATGGTGTAAAACTAAAATGGGATATATTGGGCTATGATTTGAGTTACAGGAACAAGGGCCAAACCAACCACCCAAGAATAGAATCGTCAAGCGAAAACACTTGACAACCTCCTGGAAGCAGCTTTTCTTGCCACCAGACCTTTCTCCATCAATTAGAAATCTGATGCCGTCACTAAACACATTCCTTAAATTTTAGCCATTTTTAAGTGTTTATTTTTTGGTGTCTAATCCGCATATACATCACCATTGCTCTTGATTTTCTTGACTGTATATCTCTTAAATGTCAACATATACACGTGTGATTTAGTTTACGAAGATTTTTCAATGCCGAGAACCTCGATCAAAGAGTAAAAAAGGTGTGCGGTTCACTATGGTCTAAAACTAAAATGGGATATACCGGGCTAAGATTCGAGTTACAGGAACAAGGGCCAAACCAACCACCCAAGAATGGAATCGTCGAGCGAAAACACCTGACAACCTCCTGGAAGCAGCTTTTCTTTCCACTAGACCTTTCTCCATCAATTAGGAATCTCTTGCCGTCACTAAACACATTCCGTAAATTGTAGCCATTTTTTGAGTGTTTGTATTTTGGTGTCTAATCCGCATATATATCACCATTGCTTTTGATTTTCTTGACTGTATATCTCTTAAATGTCAACATATACACGTGTGATTTAGTTTACGAGGATATTTCAATGCCGAGAACTTCGATCAGAGAGTAAAAAAGGCGTAAGGTTCACAATGGTGTAAAATTAAAATGGGATATACCGGGCTAGGATTCGAGTTACAGGAACAAAGGCCAAACCAACTACCCCAGAATGGAATCGTCGAGCGAAAACACCTGACAAACTCCTGAAAGCAGCTTTTCTTGCCACCAGACCTTTCTCCATCAATTAAGAATCTGATGTCGTCACTAAACACATTCCTTAAACTGTAGCCATTGTTTGAGTGTTTATTTTTTGGTGTCTAATCTGCATATACATCACCATTGCTCTTGATTTTCTTGGTTGTATATCTCTTAAATGTCAATATATACACGTGTGACTTAGTTTACAAAGATTTTTCAAGGCCGAGAACCTCGATCAGAGTGTAAAAAAGGCGTGAGGTTCACAATGGTATAAAACTACAATGGGATATACCGGGTTAGAATTCGAGTTACAGGAACAAGGGCCAAACCAACCACCCAAGAATGGAATCGTCGAGCGAAACACTTGACAACCTCCTGGAAGCAGCTTTTCTTGCCACCAGACCTTTCTTCATCAATTAGGAATCTAATGTCGTCACTAAACACGTTCCCTAAATTGTAGCCATTTTTTTAGTGTTTATTTTTTGGTGTCTAATCCGCATATATATCACCATTGCACTTGATTTTCTTGACTGTGTATCTGTTAAATGTCAACATATACATGTGTGATTTAGTTTACGAAGATTTTTCAATGCCGAGAACCTCGATCAAAGAGTAAAAAAGGTGTGAGGTTCACAATGGTGTAAAACTAAAATGGGATATACCGGGCTAGGATTCGAGTTACAGGAACAAAGGCCAAACCAACCACCCAAGCATGCAATCGTCGAGCGAAAACACTTGACAACCTCCTGGAAGCAGCTTTTCTTGCCCCCAGAACTTTCTCCATCAATTAGGGATTTGATGCCGTCACTAAACACAATCCTTAAATTGTAGCCATTTTTTAGTGTTTATTATTTGGTGTCTAATTCGCATATATATCACCATTGCTCTTGATTTTCTTGCCTGTATATCTCTTAAATGTCAACATATACACGTGTGATTTAGTTTACAAAAATTTGTCAATGCCGAGAACCTCGATCAAAGAGTAAAAAAGGCGTGAGGTTCACAATGGTGTAAAACTAAAATGGGATATATCGGGCTAGGATTCGAGTTACAGGAACAAGGGCCAAAACAACCACCCAATAAAAAAATTGTCGAGCGAAAACACTTGACAACCTCCTGGAAGCAGCTTTTCTTCCCACCAGACCTTTCTCCATCAATTAGGAATCTAATGTCGTCACTAAACACTTTCCTTAAATTCTAGAAATTTTTGAGTGTTTATTTTTTGGTGTCTAATCCGCATATATATCACCATTGCTCTTGATTTCTTGACTGTATATCTCTTAAATGCCAACATATATATGTGTGATTTAGTTTACGAAGATTTTTCAATGCCGAAAACCTCGATCAGAGAGTAAAAAAGACGTAAGGTTCACAATGGTGTAAAACTAAAATGAGATATATCGGGCTAGGATTCGAGTTACAGGAACAAAGGTCAAACCAACCACCCAAGAATAGAATCGTCGAGCGAAAACACTTGACAACCTCCTGGAAGCAGCTTTTCTTGCCACCAGACCTTTCTCTATTAATTAGGAATCTGATGCTGTCACTAAATACATTCCTTAAATTGTAGCCATTTTTTTAGTGCTTATTTTTTGGTGTCTAATCCGCATATATATCACCATTGCTCTTGATTTTCTTGACTGTATATCTCTTAAATGTCAATATATACACGAGTGATTTAGTTTATGAAGATTTTTTCAGTGCCGAGAACCTCGATCAGAGAGTAAAAAAGGCGTGAGGGTCACAATGGTATAAAACTACAATGGGATATACCAGGCTAGGTTTCGAGTTACAGGAACAAGGGCCAAACCAAGCACCCAAGAATGGAATCGTCAAGCGAAAACACTTGACAACCTCCTGGAAGCAGCTTTTCTTGCCACCAGACCTTTCTCCATTAATTAGGAATCTGATACCGTCACTAAACACATTCCTTAAATTGTAGCCATTTTTTGAGTGTTTATTTTTTGGTGTCTAATCCGCATATATATCAGCATTGCTCTTGATTTTCTTGACTGTATATCTCTTAAATGTCAACATATACACGTTTGATTTAGTTTACGAAGATTTTTCAATGCCGAGAACCTCGATTAAAGTGTAAAAAAGGCGTGAGGTTCACAATGGTGTAAAACTAAAATTGGATATACCGGGCTAGGATTCGAGTTACTGGAACAAGGGCCAAACCAACCACCCAAGAATGCAATCGTCGAGCGAAAAGACTTGCCAACCTCCTGGAAGCAGCTTTTCTTGCCACCAGACCTTTCTCCATCAATTAGGAATCTGATGTCGTCACTAAACACTTTCCTTAAATTCTAGACATTTTTGCGTATTTATTTTTTGGTGTCTAATCCGCATATATATCACCATTGCTCATGATATCTTAACTGTATATCTCTTAAATGTCAACATATACATGTGTGATTTAGTTTACGAAGATTTTTCAATGCCGAAAACCTCGATCAGAGAGTAAAAAAGACGTAAGGTTCACATTGGTGTAAAACTAAAATGGGATATACCGGTTTAGGATTCGAGTTACAGGAACAAGGGCCAAACCAACCACCCAAGAATGGAATCGTCGAGCGAAAACACTTGACAACCTACTGGAAGCAGCTTTTCTTCCCACCAGACCTTTCTCCATCAATTAGGAATCTGATGCCGTCACTAAATACATTCCTTAAATTGTAGCCACTTTTTAGTGTTTATTTTTTAGTGTCTAATCCGTATATATATCACCATTGTTCTTGATTTTCTTGACTGTATATCTCTTAAATGTCAATATATACACGTGTGATTTAGTTTACGAAGATTTTTCAATGCCGAGAATCTCGATCTGAGAGTAAAAATGGCGTGAGGTTCACAATGGTATAAAACTACAATAGGATATACCGGGCTAGGATTCGAGTTACAGGAACAAGGGCCAAACCAACCACCCAAGAATTGAATCGTCGAGCGAAAACACTTGACAACCTCCTGGAAGAAGCTTTTCTTGCCACCAGACTTTTCTCCATCAATTAGGAATGTGATGCCGTCACTAAACACATTCCTTAAATTGTAGCCATTTTTTGAGTGTTTATTTTTTGGTGTCTAATCCGCATATATATCACCATTGCTCTTGATTTTCTAGACTGTATATCTCTTAAATGTCAACATATACACGTGTGCTTTAGTTTACGAAGATTTTTCAATGCCGAGAACCTCGATTAGGGAGTAAAAAAGGCGTAAGGTTCACAATGGTGTAAAACTAAAATGGGATATATTGGGCTATGATTTGAGTTACAGGAACAAGGGCCAAACCAACCACCCAAGAATAGAATCGTCAAGCGAAAACACTTGACAACCTCCTGGAAGCAGCTTTTCTTGCCACCAGACCTTTCTCCATCAATTAGGAATCTGATGCCATCACTAAACACATTCCTTAAATTTTAGCCATTTTTTAGTGTTTATTTTTTGGTGTCTAATCCGCATATACATCACCATTGCTCTTGATTTTCTTGACTGTATATCTCTTAAATGTCAACATATACACGTGTGATTTAGTTTACGAAGATTTTTCAATGCCGAGAACCTCGATCAAAGAGTAAAAACGGTGTGAGGTTCACTATGGTCTAAAACTAAAATGGGATATACCGGGCTAGGATTCGAGTTACAGGAACAAGGGCCAAACCAACCACCTAAGAATGGAATCGTCGAACGAAAACACCTGACAACCTCCTGGAAGCAGCTTTTCTTTCCACTAGACCTTTCTCCATCAATTAGGAATCTGTTGCCGTCACTAAACACATTCCGTAAATTGTAGCCATTTTTTGAGTGTTTGTATTTTGGTGTCTAATCCGCATATATATCACCATTGCTTTTGATTTTCTTGACTGTATATCTCTTAAATGTCAACATATACACGTGTGATTTAGTTTATGAGGATTTTTCAATGCCGAGAACCTCGATCAGAGAGTAAAAAAGGCGTAAGGTTCACAATGGTGTAAAATTAAAATGGGATATACCGGGCTAGGATTCGAGTTACAGGAACAAAGGCCAAACCAACTACCCCATAATGGAATCGTCGAGCGAAAACACCTGACAAACTCCTGAAAGCATCTTTTCTTGCCACCAGACCTTTCTCCATCAATTAAGAATCTGATGCCGTAACTAAACACATTCCTTAAACTGTAGCCATTTTTTGAGAGTTTATTTTTTGGTGTCTAATCTGCATATACATCACCATTGCTCTGGATTTTCTTGGCTGTATATCTCTTAAATGTCAATATATACACGTGTGATTTAGTTTACAAAGATTTTTCAAGACCGAGAACCTCGATCAGAGTGTAAAAAAGGCGTGAGGTTCACAATGGTATAAAACTACAATGGGATATACCGGGTTAGAATTCGAGTTACAGGAACAAGGGCCAAACCAACCACCCAAGAATGGAATCGTCGAGCGAAACACTTGACAACCTCCTGGAAGCAGCTTTTCTTGCCACCAGACCTTTCTTCATCAATTAGGAATCTAATGTCGTCACTAAACACGTTCCTTAAATTGTAGCCATTTTTTGAGTGTTTATTTTTTGGTGTCTAATCCGCATATATATCACCATTGCACTTGATTTTCTTGACTGTGTATCTGTTAAATGTCAACATATACACGTGTGATTTAGTTTACGAAGATTTTTCAATTCCGAGAACCTCGATCAGAGAGTAAAAAAGGCGTAAGGTTCACAATGGTGTAAAACTAAAATGGGATATACCGGGCTAGGATTCGAGTTACAGGAACAAGGGCCAAACCAACCACCCAAGAATGGAATCGTCGTGCGAAAACACTTGACAACCTCCTGGAAGCGGCTTTTCTTGCCAACAGAACTTTTTCCATCAACTAGGAATCTGATGTCGTCACTAAACACATTACTTAAATTCTATCCATTTTTGAGTGTTTATTTTTGGTGTCTAATCCGCATATATATCACCATTGCTCTTGATTTTCTTGACTGTATATCTCTTAAATGTCAATATATACACGTGTGATTTAGTTTACGAAGATTTTTCAATGCCGAGAACCTCGATCAGAGAGTAAAAAAGGCGTGAGGTTCACAATGGTGTAAAACTAAAATGGGATATACCGGGTTAGGATTCGAGTTACAGGAACAAGGGCCAAACCAACCACCCAATAATGGAATCGTCGAGCGATAACACTTGATGTCCTCCTGTAAGCAGCTTTTCTTACCACCAGACCTTTCTCCATCAATTAGGAATCTGATGCCGTCACTAAACACATTCCTTAAATTTTAGCCATTTTTTGAGTGTTTATTTTTTGATGTCTAATCCGCATATATATCACCATTGCTCTTGATTTTCTTGACTGTATATCTCTTAAATGTCAACATATACACGTGTGATTTAGTTTACGAAGATTTTTCAATGCCGAGAACCTCGATCAGAGAGTAAAAAAGGCGTGAGGTTCATAATGGTGTAAAACTAAAATGGGATATACCGGGCTAGGATTCGAGTTACAGGAACAAGGGTAAACCAACCACTCAAGAATGGAATCGTCGAGTGAAAACACTTGACAACCTCCTGGAAGCAGGTTTTAGTTGGTACATATTACTTCATCATAAAACTTTAGCAACATCGATAAACCACCTAAATAACTCAGCGAAAGACCCGGAATTCTAGCTTCAGCTAGGAAGAGATTTAGATTTCTCAACGTCACTAAATCTATGCATCTGCCAACTAAAGCTTTGCCCTTCATCTCCCTAAACGCTTCAATGTCATCAGGGATGAATATGGACGTAACAGTCACCTTTTCTTGAGAACTGGAACCATTAGCACCTCCTGGCATATTGGAGAAAAGGTCTTTGAATGACTTACCCCCTCCTTGGTTGACAAAGGCATTGTTTTCGATCTTGTGATTCTGTATATTCGTGACTGGAGTCTTGCCTTTAGCCACATTAGGCTCCGAACCGTCATTATGCATGTCCATATTCTCCGAGGCGAATCTTACCAGATTAGCTTGCAGTCTTGAACCCCCCATCTTAGTGTCGTTAAGAGCTCTCTCCATCTCTTTAACATCAACAACGTTCCTGAAACTGATAAAACCAAATTTCCTTCCATCTTTGTCTTTTTTCCTGGCAATATAAACGCCCGCTACGTCTCCGAATACCTTGACAATTTCGGATACGTCCCATGGTCTGCATCCCACCGGAAGGTTTGTGACATAGAATTTTGTGATGTTTCCTGTTTTGTTTCCCTTTTTCCTGTAGTTCCTTTTGATCGGAACGTCTTCCCAACTTCCCTCTTCCTCTCTAACGGACATTGCAATGGAGCAGAGGACGACCCAGGAGGCGAATGGACAAAGACAGGATCTAGTTAGAGTGAAAGGATGGTTCCAGATTGCTACCAGTAAGCAGATCGAACTAACCTCGCGCGCTAATCGGATTGTGTCTTCATCGTCGAGCACTCAAGGGTCCCTTTGAGAGCGGCGGATTCAATCTTAAGCTAAGTGATCTAGAAAGATATAATTAAGAGATAATCTCTAAAACTTACATATTAAAAGGCTCCATTAACTATTAATTAAGATATAATCTCTGAAACTTACATATTAAAAGGCTCCATTAACTATTAAAATATGTTTTTTAAGTGAACTAAACACTTTACCTCTAACCGATTAAAAAGTAGTCTCTTCATGGAATCATTAAGAAACTACCAGCCTCTTATAACATTCACATTGAATTCTTTATCTTTATTCCTATAATTACACTAAAAATCAACATTTTTCCCTCATTTTCAATTACATAATATTTTTTTATACCTTTATTATTATCTTTTCTATCTCCTCCACTTATAACAATTCTTATAATACAAGTAACTTACAAATATATAAAGGAGCCATTGTGAATGCCCTGAAAGAAATCACAAAAGGAATGACCCTTTTCAAACCGTCTAACTAATAAAATGTTGGGTTAATGGATTTAAACACCCCCAACTATTACCATTTGGCCGCTGGCACTCTCAACTTTGACTTTGGCTCACACCACTCCCAACTTAACACTTGGATTGTTGTGTCACCCCGTCGTTAAATAAACACTAACTGGGTTAGTTCTTTTTGCTGACGTGGCCATTTTGTCCAACGTGACATGGCCTATTTTTGTTTTTATGAGGGGATGTGTATTTTTTTTTAATTCAAATGAAATAATCAGCAATAAAAAAAAACAAATATCATCTCCTCCATAAATCATTCAAATCCAAACAGCCACAAATATCACTGCATTCTCCCCAACATCTCCACACGATTTCGCCGCCACCCACTCCGCCACCGTCACTATCTTCTCCTCCCAAACCCTCAACCCAAATCCACTATCTCCGACTTCCAAGACACCGCCACCTCCGTCTGCTTCCACTCCGACGACCTCCTCCTTGCCGCCGGCTCTTTCTCCGGCCGACCACCACCACCACCACTGTCTGGTGGTGGTGCGATGACGAAACGAAGAGAGAGAAGCAGAGATGAGTAACGGAGAAGAGAGAGAAAACGAGGAAAGAGATCGACGGCGAAGGCGCCGTTTTCCGGCAACGATCCGCCAACGGCAGCGGAGCCGTGGCGGCGGCGGCACAGGTATTCTGACCGACGAAGCATCACGGTAAAAACCCCCTTCACCATTTTTCTGTTATTTCTGAGATTGTCGATGATGATGTTGATGATGATCTCAACGGTGGACGTCGACGGCACTGGTCAGACGAACCGACGCCGACGATTGTGGCAGTCTTCATTTCATTCTGACAGGGTCACCGGTCAGATTTGTTTCGAGAAAGGGGGGAAGCAGATGATGTTGACTGGGTTGATTGTGGCGGTGGTGAGAAAGGGAGAAGAGGTGGTGGCTGGGTTGATTGTGGCGGTGGTGAGAAAGGGGGAAGGAGATGATGTTGGCGGTGGTGAAATCTAATGTTGGAGATGATGTTGGCTGATTTATATGTATTTGTTTTTTTATAAATTTGAAGCAGATTAAAAAAATAACAATACACATTTGAAAATAAAAAATTACATATCATCTCATAAAAACAGGTCATGTCACCATGCCACGTTGGACAAAATGGCCATATCAGCAAAAAGAACTAACCCAATTAGTATTTATTTAATGACGGGGTGACACAACAACCCAAGTGTTAAGTTGGAAGTGGTGTGAGCTAAAGTCAAAGTTGAGAGTGCCAGCGGCCAAATGGTAATAGTTGAAGGTGTTTAAATCCATTAACCCTAAAATGTTTAAGTAAGTTCTTGGAGTGCTAATACATTAATTTCAACCACACATATATTATAGCATAGTAAGTGTTCTTATTTTCTACTTGGGCATGTATATAGCTAGGATGTGTTTGAAGACTACTAACTTTTGATCCTTTTTTTTTTAATCTTGGTGTGGTACTGAAACTCAATCTACCTTTATGATTCAAAGTGATAGATATTGAATGCATGTTTCTTTTTTCGGTATTTTGTTTCTTACAAACTAGTTCATGGTGGGAGATGTTCAAAGATTTTAAAATGTTCATATTTTGCTTTCATTCACAAAAAATTAGAACTCTGTATACAAATCACAACATAATGCTAAGAATAAGTAAGAGAAGAAGATGGAACACTAATCAACCTAGAAACAAATTAGCTAAACATTTCTTAGGTTACCCGAAGGATATCCCCCTCTCTAGATCCTCGATCCTGAGATGGACAGGTGCAATAGAGGGGCGGTGCTGATGAGCTCTTGCTTCGTAGCCTCCTCCCACAACCCTCTCGGCCTCCCTCGCTCTTTCACATACTCTAGACCAAATTGGTGATTGCTTCCTTTAAGATATCCCCTTTCACCCTAAGGCCGGAGGGTGTGGGGGCGCCACCCAGGCCACATCACCATCTATAGCGCCCTTAGGCGTTATACATCCACATCGCGAGATTTAAGAGGGGGCGCTATACAAGGGTCTCCATCATGTTAACGAGCTTTTGTGGCGAAGAACGAGGAGGGATTGGTCAAGATAAGGGGCTCTATAGGCATTAGGGGGCTTTATCCCATACCCTTCTTAAAGGAGGGGGCTTCCTTGTGTGAGGTGACGGTGAGGTGACGATGATAAAGCCCTTACCACACCCTCCAGCCTAATTAACCTGCCACGTCACCTCTACCTCATCACGTCTCCTATACCGCCTCCTTCCATCCCACTCCTCCCCGTCCAGTTGGCCACCTTTATAGGATATATCACAACACAACATTGATGATAAAAGACTTTTTAGCAAATGGTCCCACTTAATAAACAACTAAATTGACAAATAAACATGTATAGGATATATCACAACACAAAACATTAATGATATAAGACTTTATACCTAACGTCCCACTTAATAAACCGCTAAATTAATAACAAATCATAGACATACATATTAAAAAACAGGGTTATTGGATTTTATCACCCTTGACTATCAGCCATTGGCCGCTGCCACCTCCAACTATCACTTTGACGTCCGTCACCCCCAACTTAACACTTAGTGTGTTCTGTCACCATGGGATTGTTTGTTTTTGCTTAAAAGGTCTGCAAAGTGCCTATGTCTGCAGGCGGGCAGACATAAGGTCTTGAAGACTGTTTGTTTTTTTTCTTTAAACAGATCTGAAAACACTTTTTTTCATCTTAAAAATTAAGCCATGATTCCTTGCTTAAAACATCTTCACAAATAACCAAAACAAAAACCGTATCCATCCATCTCTTCATTTCAACATCTGAGAACCCTAATCCTCTCTCTGTCCGATCGTCGGCGACCAGGAGTCGTTTTCCGGCCTGTTTCTCCGACAAACACCCTCAGATATCCTCCCTTCATCACTCTCGGTGAGCCGGTGAAGCCACACCCCACACCCACCTCCGACACCACAACATTCCTCCACTGATTCCCGATGAAACGCACACCCACCCAAACTCTGTTTTAGAGAGAGAGATCGGAGATCGATTGAAGCGGAGAGAGAGAGAAAGAGAGTAACCGGTGGAAGTGAGGGAGCCGCCGTATGCGGTAGCGACGACGACCGGCAGATCCGGTGCTGGAATGCGACGGAGAACGGCGACACGATTACCAGTTGGGTGTGGATTGGAGTTTGAAGATCTTGTATATGTGTGATTGTCAACTGGTGAGGTGAATGTTCCGCTTCTCCTGCAAACACCCCCTTTCTTTGTTTTATTTTTCCGGCGTAGAGGTGTAGGTGTGTGATTGTGCTGGAATGTTCCGCTTCTCCTGCAAACACCCCCTTTCTTTGTTTTATTTTTCCGGCTTAGAGGTGTAGGTGTGTGATTGTCAACTGGTGAGGATTGGAGTTTGAAGATCTTGTATGTTTGTTGATGAATTTCAGTTTATGCAGACACTAAAAACAAACAGTCTGATATTTTCAGCTTGCAGAGCTTCAGACCACATCTTCAGTTGCAGACATGGAAACAGATGAAATCAGCTTGCAGACAGTTTATGTCTGCAAAAACAAACAACACCTTAATAAACCGCTAAATTAATAACAAATCATAGACATACATATTAAAAAACAGGGTTATTGGATTTTATCACCCTTGACTATCAGCCATTGGCCGCTGCCACCTCCAACTATCACTTTGACGTCTGTCACCCCCAACTTAACACTTAGTGTGTTCTGTCACCACGTCGTTAACTGATCACTAACTTGTGATCATGTTACTACACTTTTTGGGGTGTCATATAGATCTTGGGAATGTTTTAGGGATCTTAGGAACCCCCAAAAAGTATAGTAACATGATCAAAAGTTAGTGATCTGGTGAAAGAACACACTAAGTGTTAAGTTGGGGGTGACGGGCGTCAAAGTGATAGTTGGGGGTGATAGCGGCCAATGGCCGATAGTCAAGGGTGATAAAATCCAATAACCCTAAAAAACATAATTTGGTTGGATACTTGGAGGGTGTTTGGAATTTACTTATATATACTTATTGATTTTTTCGAAAAGCTAATAAGTTTTAAAAAGTGTTTGACAATGATAAAAGTGTTTTTCATTTTAGCTTTTTGCAAAAGGAATAAAAAGTTGTTTGTCAAAAATCACAAAAACCTGGCTTTTTAAATGTATTTTGGTTTTTTGAACATAAATTACTAATCTAACCTCATTCTTTAAAATAACAACAAAATATTGAAATTTATCATATCCTTTTTGATCATTTATTCATCTTACCACAAAAGTTAATCCAAACATTTTTTTAAAAGCTTCTTTTGAAAAAGTTATAAGTTAATAAGCACTTTTAACAAGAACAAACACTTTTTACAACTAAATAAGCAATCCCAAACACCCTCTTGGGATTATAGACTACTATGTATTTCATGGTAACATGCAAATGGAGTGGAAATGGCCACTGCAATTAATGGAATATTAGTTGTGTTACATCCTAGTGGATTAAGTTCGACCCATAGGTGTAAGTGATTAATGGGTTAGATGGGGCATAGTTCAAATTAGTTTTCGATGAAGGCAATGAAGAAGTTAATTCAACGAGCAGGAGGTAACAACAATGGTTATGCCTTCAAATGAGACGAATGAATTTGTAAGTACATGTAATATTTTTCAGGTGGCACAAAGGAACATACAAGTATCATCTCAATGGTGCACCTTTTGTGGTGAATCGACTGAGACAACGGAACATCTATTCACATCATGCCTAGTTGCCTCGATGGTATGGTAACATATAAGTTCGTGGTGCAAAATTTTGTAAATTTTCGCTTTTACGGTAAGGGATCTGTTCGAGTTACATAACACGGTTGTCCAAGACGAGGAAAAAAGGATATATCTCACGAGATAATCATCACAGCATGTTGGAGTATTTGGAAGACA
Source organism: Helianthus tuberosus (assembly GCA_030545235.1). Classification (NCBI taxonomy): domain Eukaryota; kingdom Viridiplantae; phylum Streptophyta; class Magnoliopsida; order Asterales; family Asteraceae; genus Helianthus; species Helianthus tuberosus. The sequence continues at coordinate 40,016,194 of CM060385.1, read as the reverse complement.
AGAAATGAATTCATTTTTAATAATAAACCGTTACAGATAGAGAAACTAATCGAATACACAAAATCATGTGAGTTTCTATGGCTAAGGAATAGATCAAGATTCAAGAATATGAGTTGGAAGAATTGGTATAGTTTTAATTTTATGTAGAGGAGATATAAATTGATGTAATTTTGTTGGTGTTTTTGTCACCCTTTTTAGGGCTGTTCACGATCCGAACCGAGCCGAGCTAAGGCAAAACTCGGGCTCGACTCGATTATAAACCGAGCTGGCTCGGCTCGGCTCAGATTTGAAACCAAGCTGGAAATCTAAGCTCGGGCTCAGCTTAGTTTTAAACCGAGCTGACTCGGCTCAGCTTGGTTTGGCTCGATTTTGAAAAGAAAAATTAATACATGACTCTCAAAATTTAGTAATCTAAAATATTACTAAATAATTCAAAAGAACATATCTAAAATAAGCTCAACCTAATACATTACAAGTCAAAATCAAGTTTAATAATACAAAATACGTTATTAGACCACCCGTAGTGGGGCGGTTTTTGGGCATTATTTTCAAAAAAAAAAAAAAACGCCCCCCCCCCCCCTCCATTACATAGGGCGTTTTGGGGGGTTATTTTTGAAAAAAAAAAAAAATTATTGGCGTGATTAAGAAAACGCCTAAAATGGATTGTAGAAGGGTTGACTGGGTTTGACTTGCCAATGAGAAACTAGCTTGTTTTTTTTTTTTTTGTTTAATGATTGGAAGGGGCATTATTTGGACATTATTCCCACTACGCCACTTTTGCAATAACACCCCATGCTGACTGGACTGCCACGTGTCGAGTAATGCCCCATGGTGGGGGCATTATTTGGCTAAACCACTACACATGGTCCTAATTTCAGCGAAATACAATATAAGTTAATTAGCATGGTAATCAACCTTTAAATGTGGTAAGATATCAAATTACACTCCTAATTACATGTAAATAATAATCGGTTTTTGTGATATATTATAATGTATATAAAAATAAAATATATTAAAAGTAAAATAATCCGAGCTAAGCCGAGCCAAGTTGGTATGTGAACCAAACTGAGCCAATTCGGCTCGTTTTCAAACCAAGCCACATCAAACAAACTTTTCTTGAACTAAATCTGAGCGAACTTCAAGCAGCTCTAAGGCGCAAGTTTTTTGGACAACCCTACCCTTTTGTGGTATTGTTTAATGAAATTTTCCATTAAAAATTAAAAAAGAACTAAAAAACATAGTTAACCTTCAGTCAATACAAATACCACCAATCAATATAACGTTATACAAAAAGCACTTTTATTTCTACACCTACTTTGTCCTCATCTCACCCAAAAAGACTGCCAAAAAGCCTGCCACTCATCAATACAAACAAAACCATTCTTCCCCTTCATTGAGCATCAAATACCCATATCACAAAACCCACAAATTACATCATTTTTCCCCCAAAAATTCAACCTTTTTCCTCCATCAATGAGTACTCAAGAAGACCCAATTTCCTCATACCTAGGCATAAGTTTCGCACTCTTTCTAGCAACCCTTCCAACACGCTCACTTTCCTTGATCCCATATCTACAAACCCACAACGAATCACTCGCTAAAAAGCTCTTAAACGCTGAAGAACAGCTGGAACAGCTGTACTCACGGAGAAAAGAAGATTATAAAGCGAATGCGAGGGTGGTTGAGATATTCGCCAGCCACCGTCACGGGTGGCAGCAGGAGGAGAAGCGGCTGCTCCGCCAGATCGATGATGACGTGGAGGAGATTGCTAATTTGAGGGCTAAAGTTGAAGATCTTGAAATTAGGGTTCTTGAGTTGCAGAGGGAGGTGAGTGAGAGAGATGAGTTGTTGAATTTTATGAGTAATAATAATAATAGGGATGATGATGGAGAGTTTTATGGGAAATTTAGGGGTTCAGATGAAAAGGTTAATTGTAATGAAAAGGGTTATTATAATGTGGATGATTTGGGGTCTGATGTTTTTGATGGGCATAACATGTTGTTTAATGGTTTGGAGTTTTCGGATTCTGCGGTTTCGAAGTTCTTGGCCGAAAGATCGAATTCGTGGCAGGTTTGATTCATTTTGTTACTTATGAGTATGTTAATTGACAGTGATTTAGGATCATTTAGTTATAATTAGTTAATTATAATTATATTGTAAGAGTATATATATTCTAATAGCTTTGCTATATGTGGGATTTACTGGGTTCGGTTCATAGTTGTCAATAGCGAGCATAGCGATATAGCGGACTACTTAGCATATAGGTGTAGGCTTCGTAGCGATAGATAGCGATAATAGGGCCATTTTTTTTAATATAAATAGCAAGTAAATATAGCTATAAAATAGCTGGATTTAGGTTTTTGTTAAATATACATGTAAAATAGCATATATATATATATATATATATATATATATACACGAGGGTATTTTGATATAATATATATATATATAAATTTTTAATTTTTTTCTAGTGTGTCACTATTTATAAAATAGTCGCCCGCTATTTACCGCTATTCACTATGTAGCATATAGGCATTTTATCGCTATTCGCCATTAACAACTATGGTTCGGTTGTAGTTGTTGTTGGTGTAAGGGTTTATACTTAGTGGGTGTAGTCTTTATCAAAGACAGGTTGGCTGTTGGCATATTGTTTGTACATAAAACATTAAACTCAATATTCTGGATAAGATATTTGTCTCTGATGGATGAGTTTAAGATATGATGAATAAAAAAACAACTACTTTTCTGTTTGGTGGTGGTGGTTGGTTTCATCAATTGAAGGTTTTGCACTATGGATGAAAGTTGGACCACTTCATCAATTAGCAACCAGTGGCCATGAATTTTGATTTTTGAAATCTTCCTTTATTGACATTTTAATGATCCCAACTAATTTTATGAACCAAATTAATTAAACATACTTTTCGTGGTTTGAAAGGGTTAAACTGTTAAAATAAGGTTGATGTTGAGGATATCTTAATTTAATGATGATGTTAGTTCTTGTGAAGACAAAATGTACAGGGATATTGAAAGAGGCAAGACAGTTTTTTAGTACACTAAAAGCCAGAGCCTTTGTCTTTTTGTATGTTTTAAGTATTAACTAAATACTCTTAAATTAAAGAAAAAGTTGAATTTTGACTTTATAAGTCAAACCTAGTATGTTCCAAAGAACTTTTTAAAGATAATATTGAATTATCTTTTACAACTTAGAATGTTACATGATATGTTGTGAACTAAATTGTTGTTGACCAAGAGGGTTGACTTTCTGAACTCTAATTCCTGCAGGGTGTACAATACGAACCTGTTGAACAAGTTCATGATTTAAAGCATTATGTTACGAGGTAATTTTTTTGGATACATATGTTTCTGAGAGCATTCGTCTTTCAAAATATTGAAACTAAAAGTATCGTTCTTGATCAGGAGAGAGTCCCCTTGGAAGGTGGACGGTGATTCATCCGGTGTCTCCGCAAAATTGAAACTTCTAGAACAAGAGCTTCAAAATTTGGAAAATATTGGTGCAAACGATTTGTCGAAAGTTCCATCGTTAATGAAGAAACAGGCAAAAAGATATCAAGCTCTTGCTGGAAAAATTGATGATCTTTGCAAAAGAATGGTACCCACTCAACTCTTAATGCTCTATATATATTAGTTGAATATCTATAAACTGTTACGATTAGTAACGGGAACGGGTCATCTCGGGATTGATTAATAAATAAGAGTAAAATGCCATTTTCGTCCCTGAGGTTTGGCTAGTTTTGGGATTTCGTTCAAAGGTTTGTTTTTCCCCATCTGGATCCAAAAGGTTTGAAATTTTGCCATTTTCATCCGGCTTGTTAACTCCTTCCATTTTTCTCTGTTAAATCAGGGGTATTTCCGTCTCTTTTGTTAACTTAAAGAGCAAATAGGTCTTTTTCAGGGGTATTCGGTCTTTTTACATAAAGTGAAAAAGACCGAATTGCCCTTTAGGTTAAAAAAAAAAGACAGAAATACCCCTGACTTAACAGAGAAAAATGGATGGAGTTAACGAGCCGGATGAAAATGGCAAGATATCAAACCTTTTGGATCTAGATGCGGAAAAACAAACCTTTGGACGAAAGTCGCAATACTGGCCAAACCTCAGGGACGCAAATGGTATTTTACTTAATAAATAACGATCCTTTAGTATTTCAGCAATGATCCCAAAGTACACATGTTTTCTGAAAAACAGTTACACTTTGATATTACAGCAGGAGAATGATCCTTGTGAACCAAATGCGGGTTTAGAGTTCCGAACACAGAGACAAACAGAGTTTTTACTGGAAGCATTGCGGCTTCAGAAACAGGGCAGAAGTTGATGGCGTTACAAACAGAAACAGGGGCAGGGTGTAACTACGGTAACGATCTGGTGGAAGGCCGAGCAAGATTAACCACCAGTCTGTCGTTGAACTCCATCAGAAACAATTTCAGGGATATTCAGAGGAATTTGGAGATATGGTTAGCAAGAATCATCGGAGACGTTGAAGGAATTTTGGCGAGAGATGGCGCTTCGCGTGTAAACGAGTACTATATATCTCAACGGTATCCGTTTGTTCATCCGGAAGGATTCTAAGTTCAGGGTTTTTTTTTACTAATTTGAAACTGATCAATTGATTCTGTACATGTTTTGGGCTAATCTCTGATGTGTGAAAAATCCGGATTTGTTGACCTCCTTTTTCCATGCTAATGTGCATTGGATGATTTTGGTTTAACTGCTGATCCTCTGTAAAGTTATGGAGTTTAATTTTGATTTACTATATTATATGTTGTTTTAACGTCATTTTGTTAAAGACTGGAGCTTTAATCTTTGAAAAAGGTAATAGTATCTATAAAGACATAAAAAAGAAGTTGAAAATGAAGGTTAGATGGGTTTTAATAACTACCTTGTTAATAATTAAAGAGTTTATAACTAATATATTTTGGTTTTTCCTTTAAGACGATGTGTTGTGATGAATGTAAAGTGTGAAAAAAACCCTTATGTAGGCAGTGAGGGGTTTCACCTTTCATACCCACTAACATGTGTTGTGGTCAGGTGACGGGTGAGTTTTTTTTTTTTTTTTCTTTTGTTAAAAGAAGTGTAAGGTGTGAATGAGACTCCTCTGGTTTATTGTATGTTTTTTTAGTAAACCTCCTAGATTAACCTATTTTGCAAAATTACCTAAATCAACTAATGTCTAGAAGAATGGTCCTGAGCGCTAAGTAAACATAAAAAATATGTTCATGTTTAAGCATGTATATTGAATAAGAATGGGAAAACATGTGGGTAAGACATCGTATGCAGTCAAACATAATCCAAATCTACTCATGAGCCAAAGAGTCCACACTTATAGTTGAATGGTGTTAAATTCCGCAAAGATGTACCGAATGGTGGGCTCGCATATGTAGCGGCAACAACGATGAATCTGCATGGTTTTGTGGCTTCTGATGACTACGACGCAACTATTATTGAAGTTATGGATTTAGCAGTTTGAAAGGCTTTTAAATTTTTATCATGTGATGTAATCTCATTGAGGAGGTTGAATTCAATTAAAAATCACTTGACTATCCAAGTACTTAACGACTGCAGATAACATCCCTTTGACACATGGACTATGTGAGTAACAAAGTGATAAACCACATAAATGGAAACATAAGTGTAATTTCTAAAAGTTGTAAGTGTTATTTCAACAAAACAAAGGAACTATCCGGATATTTTACTTAAAAAGATAGGACAATAGTATTAAGAGTAAATTACAAGTTTTGTTCTTTATATTTATATCAAATTTCAGACGATATCCTTTGTCTTTAAAATTGACGAGTTTTATAGTTAATGTTTCAAAATCTTACACGATTTGTCCTTTGGTCCTAACCAAGTTAATTTTAAGTGTTAAGTGAAGGGCAAATTGGTCCTTTTACCCCATTATATAATAAAACCATTTTAGAGCTAAAGGATCATGTAAGATTTTGAAACGTTAAGTACAAAACTCGTCAATTTTAAAGACAAAGGATACCATCTGAAATTTGGTATAAAAATTAATGAGAAAATTTGCAATTTACTCATAATATTATTTGCGCTATAGTAAATTGTCAAAATCGTCCCCGAGGTTTGGGTATGTTTGACATTTTCATCCAAAACAACTTTTTTGTACCATATAGTCTTTCACTTTTAGAATTTTTTTTTGCCATTTTTATACAAATGTTTGATAGAAAAAATAAAGCAAATTAGATGTTTAGATTAAAATAACAAAATTTAAAAAAAAAATTGTTTTAAGATGAAAATAACAAAAATACCGTAACCTCGTGCACGATTTTGGCAATTTAGGGCATGTTTGGCTAAGCTTATTAGGCTATGGGGTGTGGATGGAGCCCCATGGGCTTTATCAAGTCCACCTAAGTTCCACGTCAGCGCCACCTAGGATCCAACTCAACCATGGAGCCCCCTTTAAATCGCAGGGTGTGGATGGAGCCCTATATTAAAGAAAATTAAAAAAAAAAAAAATCATTGGTGCAAAACAAGTGGGTCCCACCTATAGAGCCCGTTGCAGCTCGTTACCATGGTGGCGGAGCATCAATGGCGCCCCGGCTATGGCGCCGGCGGTGTGGTCAAAATTGGAGGGGGGCGCTATGGTGGTCTAGGTGGCGGAAGGGTGACGCCCCACACCCTCCAGCCTTATAGTTAAAAAGGACTTTTGGGAAAATGACTTTTTAAAAAGGAGTTTTTAAAAAAAGTGTTTGGATTAGCTTATTGATGTAAAATGACTAAAATGTGCATTCTTTTAGATATAAGGGGGTAAAGAATGGGTATATTGGTAATTTATAGTTTGAAAAGTTAAAAACTGGCCAAGAAGTCACAATATTGTGACTTCTTGAAACCTCCTTTTTTCTTCTTTGCAAAAAGTCATTTCTAAAAGGACTTTTGGCTTAGCCAAACACAAAAACAACTTATTAAGCGAAGTTGTTTTGAAAAGCTAGCCAAACATGCCCTTACTCTTGCGCTGCCGCTGCCACAGCTATTAATCCTTTGTTGGAAATCGGGACGAAGCCAGAAACGTCGAGAAGTAGACTGAAAAGAATACTGCTACACCATGGCTAGGGTTCCCACCAAGCATGATCGCGTTCATCAACTGGTAAATCTTTTCTTCTTCTCTTTTACTTCACTTTAGGTCTGATTGATTATTCGAGCTTCTGTGAGGTTTACTATCTGTAACCACGGAGCCTTTAGTATAGAGTTATAGAGCGATTAGCGGGGAAAAGGTTACATTTGAATTGAAACTAAGCTTCCTGTTGTTTTAGTTGATTTTGATCCTGACTGTTGTATATTTTGTGCGATTAACATCATAATTAAACTATTTAATAGCATGTTCATCAAATGGTTGGTTGAAGTATTCTCTCAAGTCATTTACCCATACCTCATTGTTATGTTGTTTAGAATCTTGTCTTGGCACAATGTTTGAACATATATGATGTTTGTAACTTGCATCGATTGTTTGTGTTGCTAGGATTTTGAAGGATTATTGAATAACTGTGTGATATGTATATGTAACCGCAGAACATATGTTGTTTCTGTGACCTTAGTGCATAGTTATAGAGCGAGTAGTAGGAGGAGAAAGTTACCTTTGAATTGAAACTAAGTAGTGCCTCCTTGTGTTATTTAGTTGATTTTGATTCTTACTGTTGTAAATTTCGGTGCTAAGTTTCATCCTTCCATTATTAAGTCTTCAGCTAAAAGTTGTTACAATAAACAAAAGATTCGAAACAAGAAAACCCTAATTATCAAAAGTTATGAAGAAGAACGAAATCTGAATCGATTCGATTTTAAATAGTCTCATCTGGCTGATCGTATTGCCTATTTCTGAAAACCTGTGCTGCGTGATTTGAGGTAAATGTCGATTTTAGGGTTAATTTGTCGTGAAATCAATGGGTTACATAAGGAAGACATGATTCTGCAAATTGAAATTAATTTGACCTAATTTCGTGACTATACAGTAAACGGCTATCTCCTAGTTCGCAATCTGGTTAGGATTTGAAATACAAAGTGATCAATTGAAACCGTGTATGCTTATTTTCCCTCAATTTGGTCATGATTGTATTGGGTTCGTAGACTTTAGGGTAGCCGGCCCTAATTAGGGTTAGTCGGCCCTAGTTATTAGGCCCACTTAGTTAACTTGTTGACCAAGTAGGAAACCCTAATCTTGTTCTATAAATATCTATGATGTAATTGTAGTCTGTGTCATTCTGAAAACAGTTGTGAGCATCTAATAAAGGTGAAACCCTAGTTGCAACCCATGGACGTAGGTCACCTTGACCGAACCACGTAAATTCTCGTGTTCTTTATTTTCTGCTAGTGTCTGTGTGTGTTTGTTCCGCTTCCGCTCGAGCCTACTCTGATCCGATACCCTAACAGATTGTGTCTTGTATAGTTTGATTCGTTACTTGCTTATATGATCATGTGCTCAATTGTTACTTGAGAAGTAGGATTATACGTTTTTGAGTTGTATTTAGGTTTTAATCAGCCATTTCATTTACCTTCTTAACTCATTTTTCAGTCCTTATAGTCAATTTAGGTTTGGTTGGAGATACTGAAGTGCAGAGTTTTAAATAGTTTGCTGGTTTGATTTGGTATCATGTGAAGAATGCGTAGAATTTGAAATATTAAAGTGCCGAATTTGAAATAGTTTGTTGGTTTCGTTTTTGAGTCCTTACGAGGTTTAATGCATTTGAGTACACATTGTGGATGACTTGTGAGAGGCGCACAAAAGCGACGAGGTCTAAAACCGATGCGCAAAAGCTGCGGGCTTTTCGTACCCGAGGCGCAAGCTAATCCCATAGGTTTTTAGCTTTCCCTACCTAAAATATAGCTATAAGTAAGGTTTTTGTATGATTTTAGCTGCATGTACAAGCCAAAAAACCCAAGGTACAACAGTTAGATGCATAAAAACGTCTCGGGTACGAGAGGCGCACGCCTCAGGCCAAAAAAGCCCAGAAAAATCCCAAAAAAGCGCGCCATTTTAGCGCTTCTTGTAATTACTCTAGGCGTTGAGCGAAAAGTTCCAGGGTGTGCGCCTTGCACTTGCGCGCTTTTTAAAACCAAGGTTGTGACCCGTTTGACTCATAGTTTCCTTTTCCAGTTAATATTTTAGCTCAACCTATTAGAGATAAAACATTATCTAGAACGACCCATTTGTGTGGAAATCTATAATATTTTGGTAATTGATTTTTAGGCAGAGTAATATCGTCATCGCTGCAGTTTCTCTTCATTTTGTACTTTTTTGTGTCTTTCCACAGTTAAAACACATTTTACTTTTACTTTAATGTCCACCCACCATGGACATGAAGGCACTTCCAAAATTTGTCAGATTTGTCTATGTGAAGTTGGTTGCTTTGTATGGTTTCAAGCTTTCTCTCTGGAGGCAATATACATGAGTCAAACTTTATTATGCATTCTTTTGACCATATTTTGGTCAAACAATTGATGGTTGTTGGTGTCATGTCGATGTTGTTCCATTAGCTAAGGCTAGGTTCTTTTGTGATTTATCGAGTCTATTTTTTTGTTAAAAAATGTGTGGGCCCTCGGG